>OX456984.1:51128339-53566891 GCA_949752695.1 Melanostoma scalare | reverse complement strand
AAAGAGATGTGGTCTGTGGCATGATTCGCACTGGAATTTTGAGGAACTCGCAAGCAGCATATCTTTTGACTCACATCTAATGGATATGCCGTTTGACAAGATGATCCATCCCAAGGCTCAAACTGCGTCAAAAATACTCAGTCAACTATCCTTCGGTTCAGAACTGGTTCGCTCTAGAATCTGAGCCTGGAATGATCTGTTATCGAATCTCCACAGATGGTTCCTAAACCGACGAGGTATATGGCGCTGGTATTTTTGTGGAGAACGACGACATACGACTGCACACCTCTTTAGGATCATACGCATCCGTTTTCCAAGCGCAGGCGTCTGCTATTCTAACGGCTTTAAGCCACGTTACGAACAATGGACGGGGAGAAGTATCTATGTGTTTGAAGCGACAGCCAGGCTGTGGTTAACGTCCTTCTCAAACCTCTTACTACTTCAAAAGTGATCCAGGAATGCAAGAGCTCTCTCAATGCGGTCGGAAGATTGATTTCTTCGACTCTCTTTTGGGTTCCAGGCCTTCACGGCATAACTGGAAATGATATCGCCGAACTTGCCAAGCAAGGATTTCAGACAGCTTTCTCAGGACCTGAACCGTCGCAAGGTCTGCCAGCGTCCTCAGTTAGGGCTTCAATCAACGATTGGATCTGTGAAGAGCACAACCGTAGATGGCATGCCTCCGTTGGATGCAGACAGACCAAACGTATGCTCCCCGACGTTAATAAGAAGACTGCAACATTTTTGCCATCCCGTAACAGAAAAAATTGTAGAAAACTGCTTGGCGTTGCCAGCGGGCCCTTCTCTTTTGCCAAGCATTTAAACGAGTTAGGTTTAAGTGATACCACACTCTGAATCTTGTGGAGAAGATGAGGACACCGCAGAGCACTTCCCATGTGTGAATGTCCTGCTTTTTTCGCATGAGGTTACAGATACTCGGCGAAGGCATGGTGAGAGCTGGTAACTTAGGATTCTTATCATTGCAGCGTCTTTTGGCTTTTCTCCGAACATCTGGAAAGCTATAACAAATAGAAGTTTGCTAACTGGTAGTACAATGAACCGGTATTTAGGTCGGAGTGCTCCAGCTGGTATTTTAAACACCTCCAACAGAAAAAAAAAGTGCCTGGGCGTAAGCATTCAATTTATTAACCCATAAACAGAGATAACTGATAGGCTTTAAACTTTTAAAAAATTTCGAAGATTTCACTGAAAGCAAATCCTTTGAATCAATCTTTCTATTCACACTTTTTACACTTCCACAGCAAACTTTTCTCCGTTCCAGGACTGGTTCACATCATATTCGATATCATGAATCAATGTTATCAAATATTTGACGGAAATGTTCAAGAAGAACGATAGATCTGAAGCTGCTGCTTTAATATCCCAAGCAACACAGTTTTCACAAATGTCAGAGAAAGCCATTTTCTCATTTCTGTGCTGTAACTATTTAAAGTCGGTTGATAAGACCATGGGAAATTACTGCTAATAAAAAACTTTATAGAGGCTACATTTTTCAAGTGTTCAAGTGAGGCACACAGGGCTTTCGAGCTTAGAAGACCAACTCATTCCTTATCTAAATTTACTTACTACTTTATTTCCATAATATTTTAAAGAAGCAGTTATTGCAACTATGTATAATGTATATCCTTAAGGAAATAGTAAATTACTAAGAATAAGCCAAATGACAGCACTACGGTATGATGATAGCTTATTAGATTGAACAAATCTGTCATGGTGCTGGTTAAGTTCATTAATATGCGTACTTCGTAACAACTCATGATTATTAAAAATACTTTACAACAAGTAATAATAGGTAATTGGATTGTGACCACAGAATTCTTGCGAAACAACCACATCAATAGTCCCATTCTTTGATATTCAGAGGAGGATGAAAACTTTTACATTCGCCAAAACCGCAAACAACCCTTGCAGAAACAGGGGATTTCCACAAACATCGTTAGCATGATACAATACACATAACTAAACTAAACATACACAGACATAGGTATGTGCGCTTGTTCACTAATCACATTCATCCTTCAAATAACTTTGATTTATTCCAAACGGAATTGAGTCTCATAAATTCCTAAGTACAACGAATTCGTGCAATCGTGCGTGTTCATTCAACTGCACATGCAATCCGCTCACCACGTAGGTTACCCCAGTGTTAGAGATTATCGTTACACAATCAATTTTGTGAAGGACCCTGCCTGCCATTGCAAACGCACACTCAAACACACACACGAGCACCAACTCGTCATGAATAATAAATTCCACTTCATCAACATCGGGTTTATTAAATATTAGTCAACTTTTTCCCGTATACTTAGTACGCATAAATCTATGAGTCTCATCCCTCACCTGTGCGATAATGTATTGCACACCTTGCAAGCGCCTCGCGACCCCGGCGACCCATGTACGCCACTGTGTCATTTGCATAATGTCCGCAAATGTGCATACATTGTGCGGAAATTTTATGAGCTGCACAGTGCACATGGCTTGACGGGCTGAAAGGCTGTAACTCGGAATGGGGGTTAGTTGATTATTTATGAGTACCCATGCATGGCTAACACGCACCGGTGAAATGGGAGTCCGTTTGTTGTTGCTGTTTTTTTTTTTTCTTCATTTTTATAGCCTTTTCTGGCTTGGACGGACTTTAAAACTTTCGCGAAAATATGATTTACGACTAGCAGGGTACAGAAGAGACGATCATACATACGGTCGGCCGAATAAAATTTGACTATGACAAGGAGGTAAACTGACTATGGGGTTTTGGAAGCCTTACTGCTGGTGGCAGTTTTATCAGATATGGTGTTCCCTTCAATATTGTCCTGCTGTCGCACAGGATTGTCCATTTGAACTTTCGTTAGATTATGGTGAAGGAAGTAGTATGTGAAATGGGGTATGAGGTCATAGAATATGCAAAGAGCAATAAATTCTCTGTGAAAACGGGATTGTTTTATGAACAAACTTTTGACTAAAGAAGAAATCGTTTAAAATGCAAATGCTCGAAACGAAAAAGTGTCAAAGTCCAAGCAATTATACCGTAGATCGAGTGAGGTGTGAAAAGTAGGCGAGTGGATAGTTTCAGTCACAAACATGGAATGGTCTGTGGCCAATAGAGCAGATAACTTTTTGTGTCGTGACTTGCTGTCTAAGACCTAATGTTTTTGCGGAAATGCAGAGTCTCTTCAGAGTACCAACTTCTGGTTAATAATAGGTATACGGGCTCAAGGTCGACTTCCAGAGTGAAGTCACATTATATTGCGGTAAAATGCGTTTGAAGGACGGAAAATGACTAATGAAATGGTATGCTCAGAAGGAATTACTTTTTTATCAATTTCCGTTAATCAGATTGAATTAGTACGACATTTTAAAAAATGGCGGTGTGTTGTTGTTGCAAAGCCAGAAGCAATTTGAACTTGCTCCGTGCGGTTTTTTCCGTGGGGCTAAGTGAAAATATTGCTCTCAACCGTCCCTCTACAGCATTGTAAGGCCTTAAAGACAACATCCCCAAATATAGAACCAAAATACCAGTCACAAAACTGTTACAATTGATTAAAAGCTATGGAGAATGGTTGCGACGTTGGGCGCCATTTATTACTTCAGAGGCATCACTGGAAATGTTATTTGCAATGTTTACATTCTATCGTTATGAGTCTCACTTCAATTAAAAACAAATCAGGAGTCAGCTCCACCCCGTTTTTCTGTATTTATGACCCCTCAAAAGCACCACATGACAAAGACGATTGAGTTAAAAGACAAAACAATTGAGAATACAAGTAGCTCAATAAATTTCGACAAAGCCTTGACACCGGGCATAATTAATATAAATAATGGCAATTAATATTTATGAAGAATATCTGTATCGGCCTGCCCCCGCTGTTTTGGCTGTTCAAATGTCCAATCCATACCCAACATTCTAGGTCGCCATTATTAGGGCAGTTCCATTAGTTTAAATAATTTCATTCAAAAGCACAATACCATCCGGTGCGACGCGTACGCGGCGTGTCATTTTGCAATTAATTATATCTGTTGCCTTTATTGTTTCGACACACAGCATTCGTACAATCAAAGGGACGATTTGAGAATATAAAGAGTGGGGTGCGCGAGCTGCTGACTGACATTTTTCAAAATTTTTAATAATATTGGCAAAAGTAATAAAAGAAAGGGAAAAAAGCACTGTCAGGTTATAAATTACTGTGGTTGATTTAGAGCCATCATCGCTGAGGGATTGAAAAACGTATGAAACCTTGTCACACATCAGAAGTCACTATATATAGAATGAAGCAGCGGGAGGTTGTTTGTATAATGGTAATGGAATCGGGATCGGATTGAATCTCACAATGACTGACGGCAAAACATCACTTTGACAATGTCAAAAGGAATGAAACGACATTAACAAGGATCGATAACTGCGTTTGCTTTGTCTGTTGAACATCCACCGACGACGACAACGACGACGACGTAGTCGACGAAGCCAACGAAAAGACCAAACGATAGCCAAAGTCACCTTTGTCTTCAATCGACATAGCCAAGTCATAGTGGTTGGTAATGCCAGCTTGCTACTATGCGCTTGACGGTTGTTTACGCAAAATACGCCAATGACAGCAGCAAATAAACAGCTGTCAATCAGGTATCAAAGCACACAAAGCGGCAGTGAGTAAAAGCAAAAAGGAAAAAGAAGAGTTACTCCAAAGCCATCGATATTATGTACCTAGTGGTGGTGAAATCGAAGAAAATTACTCTTTGAGGTTTGGGTAGTTCATATGGTTGGGAAGTATCATCATCCCCATTGTAGTAGGGAGTTTTGCACTTGAAAAAATATCTGCAACAATTTTATTGATTGTTTTATAAAATTCAGTTGTAAAATACGAATAGGGAACGCATATGATCACTCAAAATAAGACTAGCGGCCAACTTGATTCGATGGCAATGTACTGAAGTTAGTATAAAAGATATAGTTAAAAGTAGTTTGTTTAGCTTTTAATTAGGTTATAAAAATATTATTTCGCAATAATATGCACCCTCAAATCTTTTTGGATAATTTCAGATTACATGTCTTTTCTGTTTGTGGAGACTTTAATGCATTGATTATGAAGCGGGAGGTGACTTCAAACTGCACCGTGCAACTTTTCAGTGTGACTAAAAGAAATTGTTGCTCATAACAGTCGATCAAGGTTTTAAATATAAGGCGCGCACCCAAATTCCCAAAATATCAGTAGCAATGCTCGAAAGATTGCATGGAAAATGGTTGCGTTGCGTTGGGCGCCATCTAAGCAATCTGGCTGCGGAAGGTGCCATTTTAAAGAAATGTGATATCTTGAAGCTTGTTCCCCATAAAAAGTGCAATGTTATCATTCCTTTTCGATGAGTCTCATACAGATTATGAACTACTGCGTAATGCACTCCTTCACGACCTTCTGTACCAATGACCCCTAAAAACTTTGACTTTGATGAAACCGTACATTTTCATTTCACCAACACAGTTAATTGACTAGACTAGCCCCTCTTATTAACACGCCTACTGTAAGGAAAAATCTGTAGAAACGACCTACACACCGTGGTTCGTACTATAGAATATTCCCTCTATTAAAAAGAATACACTATGGCCGCTTTCCTCGACATAGAGGGTGCCTTCAATAACGTCAGCAACTCTCCAATTACAAAGGCACGGACGAAGCTCAAAGTAGATAGTTCCATAGTGGAGTTGATAAATCTAATGCTAAAAAGCAGGAGAATCGACTCAACTCTAGGAAACTTCTCTGCAAAGAGATCTGTCAGTAGAGGAACACCGCAAGATGGAGTCCTATCCCTTCTTCTATGAAATCTAGTCGTCAATGAACTTCTAGTTCACTGAGAAGCTGAGGGATTCAAAGTGATTGCATATGCAGATGACGTTTCCATTGCGGTATCTGGCAAACATGCTCACGTCCTTACGGATCTGATGCAAACCGCTCTAAAAAAAATAGTAAAATGAACGGGAAAATGTGATCTGGGGGTTAACCCTCAGAAAACTGAACTCGTTCTCTTCACCAGGAAATACAAAATTCCTAAACTAACAACTCCATCAATTAATGGAATCCCACTTGAACTTTCAAACGAAGCCAAATATCTAGGTATAATCCTAGACAAAAAGCTAAATTGGAAAGCCAATATACAAGAAAGAATCAGGAAATCCACCGTAGCATTATTTTCCTGTAAGAAAGCCATTGGGGCTTCTCCCCCCAAATCACACACTGGCTCTACACCGCGGTCATCAGACCAATACTCACATACGGAGTAGTGGTATGGTGGACCGCTTTTGATAAAAGGTCCTACTGCGATAATCTAAGCAAGGTCAAACGAACAGCCTGTTTGTGTATAAGTGGAGCACTGAAATCAACACCCTTAGCTGCCCTATATATACTCCTTAACCTAACGCCACTAGATATCTTCAGCAAACAAATGGCCGCCAGTGCAGCCATTCGTGTGAGAGCTATCTCCCAATGGACCGTAAATAACATCGGTCACGCTACAATCCTGAATTTATTCGAATCAATTTGGTTTTTGATAGTAAGTTCCAAGTCACCGAGAACGACCTGGGAAGACGAAGAATTCTTAAGAGATGATTCAATTCATTTCTATACAGATGGTTCAAAAACCGAAGAAGGGGGGTCGGCTGCGGGGTGTACTCAAACCGACTTAACGTAAGTCTCTCATTCCGCCTTCCAAACCATTGTAGCGTGTTCCAAGCGGAAATTCTGGCGATCAAAGAGGTCCTATCATGGCTAAAAGAAAACTTGATATCCTCACCGAATATCCGGATTATCTCAGACAGTCAAGCAACCCTCAAATCACTCGGCGCTGTTTCTACAAACTCAGTAACCGCCCTTAACTGTCGCCTATCTCTTAAGGAGACGGCTGAACAGTTGAATATTCACCTTATTTGGGTCTGTACCCCGACATATCGTGGGTAACTGCAAAGCCGATGAACTCGTCAGAAAAGGAACCGTTCTACTGATCTCAACCAGTAGGTCGAATATTGGTATACCAATCGCTACATGTAAACTTATGCTCTATGCAAGAAGCAATGGATGGAAAAGCAATGGAAATGGAGAACAAATAATAGACGAAATAATATCACTACGTGTGTCGCAACAAAACATATATGGCCAGAACTAGATCCAAAACGCACAAGACATTTGTTATCCATAACCAGATAGCAGTTTAGCTCTGTAATCAATGTCATCAACGGACCTTGTCTGATAGGAAGACTCGGCGTTTCCTCTAATGACTTCTGCAGAAATTGCTTAGATGAGGAGGAGGAGGAGACAATCCCACAGCTCCTCTGCTCATGTCCTGCACTCTCCTTTAAAAGAATACGGCATCTATAGGAAAATATTTCCTTGATGATCTAAGCGATCTGGCGAACACAGATACAGATCTCGGTCGCTTTATCAAAAGCTCCAAATGGTTTTGTTAAGAGAGGCACTCCCTCGCATAATTTTTATGGTATCACAATGGACCTTATATTGGTCTATGTGTGTCAGTTGTTTTCCTGACAGCCATTTTAACCTATTGATCTAAACCAACCTCTCTTATTTCTTCTTCGTAAGACGCCATTGGAGATGTCTATTATCTTAAGGTCAAGCAAAACAAACGCAAATGAACCAACAAGAATAAGGCCATAGAAGCAATGAAAACCGACGAATCGAGTTTGGTAGTTTTAGTATTCTTCAGATAGAAATACTTTTCGGTATCCCTTCACCAACAATCTTCATTTTGGATGAGCTATCTCCAGTTCTGCGAGGTGTTTTCCTTTCGCAACTTATCGGTGCTTTGATGTTCATCCGCACTACATCGTAGTAATGTAATGCGTACTCTTGTAGTTAAGCTCATACCGCGCCCACATATTTTTTTACATACGGAGTATTTTTCTTTCGAAACGATGAAGGCTCATGCTTCCCTGCAGTACAGTTGTAAAACTTGGATGATCAGGATCTGATAAAGGGTTGACTTGGATTTTCCAGAGAGAGTCTTACTTCTCTATTGTCTTCTCAACCCAGAGTGGCAAGAAAAATTATCCGTTTGATCTCTACACTGACTGTATGATTACACACCATTAAGACCTTACCACTGGTGGGGGAAACCAGTAACAGAGCGAGTAATTGCGCAGACTTTTAAAAGAAAATGCCTTTGGTGTTGACGATTAAGTCTTGCACAATCTTTTCAAGTATGATGTTAAAAATTTACATAGCAATGTCTCGCCATGTGTTCTCTACTGCAGCAGCGAAAAGTCTCCAAAGTCGTTTTGCAGAGTCGTCGTTAATTTTTTAAGGAAGCCAAAGCAAGAAATGACTCTGTAAAGCTCGCCCCAGTAAATATTGTCACGTTATATTACCGGGTTTATGAACATTTGCCCACCTGGTCTAAGACCATATTGGTAAGAACTTAAAACCACATTCGCAAGGAGATTTCAAAAGTTTACATAGGTATTATAGAAGACAAGATTTTATATGCTACGGTAAGGAAGCTGCGAGGGTCTAACATTTAAGAATCGGACTAACGATACCAAAATTCCATTCTTCAGAATCAGCTGGTGCATGCTTCTTTCCAGTTAATATTAAGCTTCCTTCAGTAGCTTGGTGTCAAAGGTCTGCATTGAGTTACAATTGACAAGTTGAACTTCTTCTTTATTGGAAGGATGGCATTCTTGAGTATGCAGAAGTGATCTTTCCAGATCCTCAGTCACAGTAGTAAATTCTATAACGTTATTTCCCTTATCAAAAACAGCCATAGGTTCTAAATTTGAAAGGAATCTTCGAGCTGTTTCAGACGAAAATGTCGATCTTCATCGCAAATAAACCTGAAGGCATACGCTGGCCACCCTGAGGCATCTATAAACATATCAATTTCCATCTCAAATTAAGTGTTTACTTATTTTGCTTCATTTCTTCAATCATCAAGGCTTTGTTTAGAATTTCTTAGAGTGTATCACGTCAGTTCTAAGCAATCGTTTTACATCAAGATCATTCATCTTATGTCAATCCTAAGCGTTGAGCAATCGCTCGTTCAACAAACGCTGCGTTTTGTGTAAATGTGAACTACTCCACTTCACATCATAACAATGATCATGCAACAAAAAACAAATGCGAACAACTTTACGTTGCGTCGCCGCAAATTCTTCAAAGCTAAACTTGCTGCCAACAAAATGGTGGGGTGGGTGTCTCAACTCCAAAATTGCAACGACGCGACCAACGATACGCAATGATTAACTGTCATTTCAGCATACGGTTATAAATTGTCTGCGACATTTGCATCCAATTGATGTACAACCGACATCGTGATGGACAACCCACCGACAGCAGTAGAAGACGTAGAGAGATCACTGCCACCAAGTGACTTCTTTATGTGACAGCCAAACAATCTGCGAAAGTTTCGCGGGCCGGTATTCGATAGCAGTTGCGATTTTCTTCCAATGTCCTGCTGCTGCAATGCGCTAGTTGACGAATTTTCCCTTTTTTGGGATAATCACATGCGAGACTCGGAGATGCCGATAAGCTGTCGCATTTAATTCGCTACCTTGGTTGATCTGCAGAGTTGACAGCCTCGCCGTTGTCATTGTCATCGTCCCATCATCTCGTCGTCAATGACGATCACCATCCTGTTTGCCGCCCAATCTTCTAACCATACATAGTTGGAAGGTACTTCATTCTTTTAAAATGGAATTGAAATTAAGAAGGTTTGTTTGCGGCTGTTACTGTTGCTGCTGTGTTACTGCTTCTGCAATGCTTCTGATGAAGCGGCGATATGACCTCGACGACAACTCGTCACTTAATCGCTGTCGCTGACTGAATGACAGACAGAGAGACGGCTTTTGTCTGAAGTTGATGGCTAAAAAGGATCTCAGGCTCTGCGGATTTGCATTTTCAAATAAACCAGAATGCATAATTCTTCTTTTAGGGGCTCCGAAACGAGTCGTTTGACATTTGCATATGATAGCGACGCAATACCACCAAGCTAAGGGCTGCTGGCACTGCTATGACTCTTCCACCACGGTAAATAATTTGCATATCAAAAAGCTCGATAGCCGAAAGTGGAATTGCTGAGCAGTTGCTTGATGGCACTCTACTGCATTATTAAGATGATTACGTGTGTTCGCAGAGAAGAACATTGTTAGATTGCTGTCTTCTTCGTCGTATGAGTGCTGCCAATAGGGTTGGTGGTTTCAAGTCATACCACGTTTTAGACGACATGAGGTATAGTCGTATAGCTTCCCAGTGCCATTGTCGGGAAAATATTACATGACTCCGATGTCAACAGGATGCTCGCAATTATATTCATAAGGAACATAAGGAAAATAATTACATTCATTTCAAGTAGAGTGGAAAAAGGAGAAGGAGGAGTTTTTCATTTGACTGAAAAATGCAGCGCAAGATGACATAACGTGAATATGATGAGGCTTTTGAGGTTTGTCAGTGAAAGATGTAGCGACAGAATTGTTTATTGTTAGTAAAGAATTTCAATGTCGCAAATTTGTTTCACTTGAGCCAGCCGACATTATTAAGTTTTTTATTTGAAAAGTCCCCTTGCGTATTGTGGTTGTCTGCGTGTTACGTAGAAGGTTCGTAGCTCGAAAGTTGAAATCCTGGAAATATCACAAGAAAATAAATTTCACGGGTATCGATTTTTGTAAAGAATTGGCAAGTCCTCCGAAGCTAATTACACATTGCCGTACAAAGCAATTTCTTATAAAACTATCCTTGGTCCTTGAAATACGTTAGACCCCGAGGTTTAAATAGCTTTAGCTAAGTATCTGAGGATGAATAGCAATAGCGTCTTAAAGACGCAACACAGAAGTATGACCCTCCAATCTTATCCAGCAAACGTTTACGTTTCGTTTAGTTATTGTGTTGCACCTAACGATACACTCTGTCTGTCTTCAAAGATATCTGCGAAAAGATTACTTGTCTATCGTTTTATAATTATTTAGAGTGAATTTAGAGTTTTAATAGACCGACCTCAGAAAATACAGCTATGTTGTCTAAGATTAAGATTAAGGGGACGTGTTGAGCTTGCGCAGCTCTGGGCATTGCGGTGTCTGAATGAAACCTGTTGTGCCAGTCAATGTAAGGTTTCAGGGCAGTTCTCGTGTTCCTGAGTTGAACCAGAAGTTAGCAATCTTCTGTGGGTGAATGAGTTTGAGTTTATCTAGTTCGACGATCTCATAGTCAGTTAATTGCTTTTTAAGGCGAAAAAGTGATGGACATTCCGTAATAATGTGGAGAAATTTTTTTTCATTTTCGAGGCATAGTCTACAGATGGGGTCCGATACCAGCCTCATTTGGTGAAGATGTTTCTTTAAAGAACAGTGGCCGGTTAGTAGTCCTGTGCAAATTTTTAGGGTTAACCTATTGTCTAGGTGATATCCGGAGTTAAAAAATTCATACGGGTGGATTTCTTTTATGCCTAAAACACAATCACGTCTAGGCTTAGGTTTCTCCTGACTTTTGTGAGTTCAACCTTACAAAATCAATACACCTATGACCTGTAGCCCATAAACAAACAAATCAAAATCAATTCATCCTATCACGATGTCGGTTTTACTTCAACATTACCCTGGTTAATGTTCAAGATAACATAACTATACTCCAATTAAAAGCAAATAGTTCAAACTGGTTGAATCGAAAAAAGTAGAAAAACTAATAATGAGCCTAATCGAAACGAATGAACTTAACGAGACCGACGCCAAAGTCAAAGCATGACTATTTTTAAAACATTCACTTCCTATTATTGATGATTCTAAGCTCACCCACAATTTTTACCAAACCTTACTTCCATTGAAGAAAATAGTTTTAGACGTACACAGGGTCCAAGTTTACCAAGACCGACAGGCCTATAGTGAGTCACAAAAAAAAAAAACTAGCGGTGAGTAGAAATTATGTGTCTAGCATAGCAGAAATGATTATTCGCAAGTTATAAGTAAACTGTTGAAGACGAGAAAACCAGGGATGGTAAGCCAGGGGAAACCTACCGATCCTTCTGAAGCCCCTTAGCAATAGTGGTTGAAAAGACGGCGGAAACCGTATCCGTAACCGAATTCGTAAGTGTATATGTATAGGTATACGTAACCTTAACCATATCCACAACCGTGTCCTTAACCGTATCCGTACCCGTAACCGTATCCGTAAAGTAACGTAATCGCTAGTGGTGGGGTTAACAACACGTTCTGTCCCATGCTAACCGATAAAGGTCAAAGCCTAACAGGGTGCGTGACACCAGAAACCATAATTTACCCCTGAATGGAGTTTGTCAGACGTAGATACCGTAACCGAATCCATATCTGTATGCGTATCCGTAAGCATCCGCAACGTAACGTAATCGTTAGTGATGGGGCTCTCGTTAACAACGTTCTGTACCATTCCAACCGATCAGAGGTTAAATCCGGTCGGGTTGCGTGATAATAGAAACCATAATTTACTCCTGTTGAGTATGATGTTTCTCAGACGCAAATACCGTATCCGTATCCGTATCCGTATCCGTATCCGTATCCGTATCCGTATTAGTATCCGTATCCATATCCGTATTCGTATCCGTATCCGTATCCGTATCCGTATCCGTATCCGTATCCGTATCCGTATCCGTATCCTTATCCGTAACCGTATCTGTATCTGTATCCGTATCCGTATTCGTATTCGTATCCGTATCCGTATCCGTATCCCATTCATTTTACCAATGGACCGTGAAATTTAAATACATTGCTGCGTAAATAAGTTCACCGCCAAAATAAATTTAGTGGAAAGCTCAGATCGAAATTTGGATTTTTATGGAAGAATGTCATCATATGTATATCTTTCTCTTTTGATCATATTCTACTGCACCCACGACGTCAAAAAAGTAGTTTAAAGTTTAAATTTAAAAGATGCGGGGTGAGCCTTCGAAGTTAATTGTACTCGTAAAGTTTTTTTTTACAATTTACACGTCTTTTCTGCGAGGCCTAGGCTTTTCTGCAGAAAATTGTGTTTTAACTTAATTTTAATTAATAAAAGTGAGTTGAATTTTTAAAGTCACAAAAAGTTAAAAAAGTTATCAATTTCAAAATTTGATTTTATTTAAAGATTACTTATGGTTCATTCCAGCGAAACCGACTGTGTCGCTTAAAAAATAAATAGCTTAGTTTATAATTAAATCCATATCTGGAGAATAGAACATTATACATTTTTATGAAATGAAATTATTACTTAAGTAACATTGAAATAATTCATTAAAAAGCTGAAAGTAAATACAAAAAAAACTTTGTACACTTGAATGGCCATATATTACTCGTCCCACCCGTCACAAGCATCGAGAAGCATATTATTTCTGTTTTACGAAATATTTGCGTAAATTATGCTAATACTTAATTTGTACAATATCAGGAACCATATAAAATTAGGTTCTTTATCAAAAGTTTAATAGTTTCTTGCCTATTGCGAATAAGGAGAGGTAATTTGATGTCCCACCCGTCACACTTTTTATACCATCAATTTCTCATAATAATAATGATATTTTCATACCTTTTTCGATGGTACAATATGGAATGACTATTCAATCATGTGAAAATGTCATGTTCAGTAAGTAAAAGTTGCTGTTTGACAGAAATGAAAAAAAGTGTAGGTATAAAATTAGTGTAAATGTCCCACCCGTCACAATGGAATGACCCTTATATGAAAGTTATCCATAGCATTTTATCTGATTTCATTTAATTGTTTTTTTTTTTTTTTTCTTGTTTTATAATTTCTAATTTGTTTAAGTTCTTGAGGCAAAGAATTCAATATTGAAGGGACAATGTATTGTAGCTGTCTTCTACCATAAGTGTTGTAGTTTCTTGGTATTTGAAGCATACCTTGTGTGCGTTGTCTGGTGTTAAGTTGATGTTATAGCGGTCGAACGAAGCGGTGGTTATCTTGGTATTGTAGTACTGAAGCACCCTAAAACTGTTTAAATTTTGCTGTCTGTTATTCTGAATGATTTTAAAGATCGTTTTCTGAAGCTTTTGAATCTTGTTTATGTGAGTTTTGGCAGCATTCAGCCTCAAGCAAGTATACCATACCTCAGCTTTGATTCTACTAATGCATAATAAACTTGTCGGTGAACGTCCTCAAAAGCATGGTACAGCAAATGTGAGATTGCATATAAGAATTTCTTTAGATAATTACGTAGCTTGTCTATATGTTTGTCCCATAGGAAGTGGCTGTCAATAACGACTGAAAGATATTTATAGCTTTGCACAGCTTCGATGCATTCATTGGGTGTGTTTATGGACACAAAGTATTCCTGAGGTGTATTTGCTTATCGTTTTTTTTTTAAATGTGGGCTTCGAATATACATTAGTTTGGTTTTAGAAGCGTTGAGTAGCAACCCTTTGTCGTGAATCCATTCTACAATGAATGAATATCAGCCACATTTATGAATACTGCCTTGCAAATATACTTTTTCTGACAAATCAGGGTACAATGGTCATAATTAAAAAAAACACGCACAAATATTGTCACTTTGTAGTTCAAAATCAAAATTCTCAAGTTGAAAACGTGTGTTTTATATGCAAGAGCGAGAAAAACTGATTTGCTTTTTTTTGCTTACATTGGCGATTTCTTTTCAGTTAAATAATTCAGTGGGGAAAGCTAACATATTACCGTCAGTAAAAAAGAATTGTTCCAAAATCTGGTGTCTTATATACAAGCAAATGAAAAACAGGACAAATATTCAAAAGGAATATAATCTTCACTTCTTTCACTTTATAATCGAGAGAAAAAACATCTTCGTGAATATTACATGTTTTGTCAACATATCCTGTCGAAAAAATTCAGCCAACTCTTACAAAAAAAGCAAAATTCAAAACTATCTTTATTTTGGATTTAAAAACTTTTTATCCACTGTAATGCCATCCCTGATTTAAGTGTGGTACATTACGACAGTAAAATGCTTTGGGGTTTCTCCAAATCTTATTATTTGTACTGTTCTACCTACTGGCTTAAAAAAAACACACGTCTTATGAGGATCGCCGCAGATATTACCGCTCTAATGCCCAAAACTTACTACATACTTTGTAGTAAGGCTGATTGTTACGACCCAATACCTAGAGCGCTATATATAATTATACCTATATATTTTTCCCCCAGAAAATCTTTGGAAAATCCGCAGAAGTAAAACCTTGACTGCAAAGCAAAAATCACACCAGATGTTTGAGTGGGAAGGGGGGGCACTTTGACTCAGATGTCTTTGTTCTAACATACCTAACACTTGCTTAGTTTCTTCCACCACCAGAAATCACTGGTCTATTTTTGGCAATCAGATTTTTATAAACTTGGATTAAAAGGGTTCATAACGGGGTTATTTGTAGACATTTTTAAGGCTTTTGATATGGTCGCCATGATCTTTATCAATTCGTTGTTCAGATTGCCTTCCAAAAGCAAAAGTTGACATCATTTACGGATGATGTGGGTGTTGCCCAATTTAAAACATGAAGTTTAACTCACATCGGTAAAATAAAGATATAAAGGTGATAAGAGTCGCATACACTTAGATCAATCAAATTAATAATAGATAAGAAACATTTTTTAAGATTTGAATTTAAAAATACTGTTTTAAATCTCAAACACGTTCTTTCAAGCAGTGAATTTTTCCCACACGCAGACATAATTACATTTGAATTGAACATTTAAATGTTAATTTACTGTGCAGCTATGCCTCCTACAAGGAATTATCTCTTTTTGTTGTAATTCTCTTTTGTTCAATGCATCCCGAATCATTGGAAAAATATTATAGGCTTAAGGTCTTATGAAGTGTTTCCGTAAATTTTGTTATTTTTTTTTTTTAATAACGAGACTTTTATTACAGCTGCTTTGGCTTCCTAAGAAGCCATAATGATGATAATTCTGGTAGCTTACCTAGAAGCAACTCGTTTGGGTGGTCCCGGGATTAAATACGGTTGTGATTTTTGAAGAGAGATGGACTTCGTCAATAAAGTACCATAAAGTAACAAAAGAAGAATCATGAAGAGTTCTTTTGTCGATCGGCCTTCGATTCGTATTCAAAGAAGAATATTTTTTCAATAGCTGTTTGGTTTACTGCATTGGCCATCAAAAGCATTCAGCTTCTGCCTGATGGTTTCTGCTTTAAATTTTTTTCTATATAAGCTTTTATTACTTTATGTAAATAATATGGGGTAAACAACAAAGCCTGATGACTAGTTCGTCATTTCAGGCGGAATTTCAAAGCCACGTACGATGCAATTGATGCCAGACAACTTTTGAATAATGAAAGCCTGTGAAATGCACTAACTTCAGGAAGTGTTTCCTTACAAATAGCAATACTTTTTGTTGCCAAACAAGAAATTCAAAAAATAAATAGGGTGGAGCTATAGAGCGGGGCCTAGCGCATTTTGAACAATCACTCAACATGGAAGGATCTACAATTTTCTGCCGACTCCGAACGGCTAATCGAGAAAGCGCTTTTTGTGGCATGATGAATTAACCCTTTACCGCATGAACTAATTTCAGCGGTAAAAAAAATAGAAAACTTTTTTTATGGGCTCTTAGTGCTGTTTGAAAACATCCTGCATTAAAAAAAAACACAACAAAGTTAATTTGTTTAAAAAATAAATTGTTACAACATTTCCACTCACTCCCAAATCAGATGACCCGTCAGGTATTTTGTTACTTTGTTCTCTAGCAAAAATATCGAAATCGTAGCTGAAACCAGACACTCCACTTAGCACTTAATTCTTGTAACCCCATTTGTGAGGTTTGGCTGGGTTATACTGCTTCAGTTCATGTCGACACTTTGTAGGTATCAGTGGCGTAGATAGCTTGGGGATGAACCTAGCTCGCAAATTTTTTAAAAAGATTTAATAATTAAAAAAAAAAAAACAAATAGGTAATAAGACTTCATTGAATTCATTATGTATGTCATAAGAAATTGTGTATTTTTTTAATACATTATGCGCATTAATTTGAATGTGAGCTAAAATAAATATTGATGTAGTAGGTGAAATATTATTAATTTAAAAAAATTATGATAGAATCCTTTTAATTCTGTCCTTTTTATTGTTATTAAAAAGGACATATTTTTAAGAATATCGCTTCGTTGGTCACGCTTCTTTGTGTTGTTTTTACTCTCTTTAAATAGGAGAAATTTCTTTATAATATATATATATATGTTAGGAAAGTTTACTTTGGGGCAGCTATCGAGCGCTTCCAATGAATCCTTAGAGGAAGTAGGTATTGTACCTTCGGAT
Organism: Melanostoma scalare; assembly: GCA_949752695.1. Classification (NCBI taxonomy): domain Eukaryota; kingdom Metazoa; phylum Arthropoda; class Insecta; order Diptera; family Syrphidae; genus Melanostoma; species Melanostoma scalare. The sequence continues at coordinate 53,549,631 of OX456984.1, read as the reverse complement.
AAAATATCTCTTCCAAGTTTTTAATTCTTCAAGAACAGAAGATGGACTCAACAATTTCATTACATTTTTCAGCTGCTTTGTATATTTCAGACGAAGAATCCTTGAAAAGAACCGAAAACCCTTCTAGTATGTTTTCATGGTTTGTAAATTTTTCTCCAAGGTTCATTACATAGAAATCGAGAAAAGGATTGTTTTCATAACACGAAAATATTCTTCTGTACTTGGAACCGAAGGGTTCAAACTATTCTTTTGTCGGTTCACTATTCTCTTATGTTTAACGTCAATATCAAGAACTTCAGCTATTTTTTTTTTTTTTTTTTTGCATCTTCAAACACTTTCGAAAATGAGTCATCTTGCCCGTTTAATTTTTAGTTGATCCCTTAAATCTTTGGCGAGATTCATAGCTTGGACCAAGTAGACGAGGGTTGGTAAACCATACTTTTAACCTTTAATCTAATCAAAAACTCGAAATCCATAGCGTTTTTTAAGTTCCTTGCGTCAATTTCCAATGTTCTTATTTGGTCAAGATTCTCGAACACAAACGGAAATAGCTTCTCAAAATCTTCAATTGCTTTATATTAGGATTCAAAGAATGTGCTGCACAATGGACGTACAGAGCATCGAAGCAAATGGTTGGCGAATAATTGCCTGAACACCATTGTATCGATCAGACATATTGCTTGCTCCGTTGTACCCTTGGCCGATCAAAAAAGAAATGGCCAGATCACAATTCTGAAGATTTTCCACTATAAGCTTTGCAAGAACATCACCTGGATTGTTAATACAGTAATGTTTGGTAAACTGCTGTATTAGAGGTTAGAGATTCATACCAGTCGTGGAAAATCGATATAAAAAATGAAATTCAAAAGATTAGGTGATTTGCCGAAATAATAATTTCTTTCAGATGAAATTGACTTTGTATTTTCCCTTTAGAATGAAAGTATAGAATGTACAATCCTGTGAGTACTAATAAGACTTAATTCACGTTGGAAGTACCTACTACTACTACTACTAAATTTCACATTCTGTTTCTTTAACTTTTTTGGTTCATGGCTTGTTATGTTGAACAATTATCGATCTCAATGGGGGGGGATCTATCCCCCTGATCCCCCCCCCCCTATCTACGCCACTGGTAGGTATTATTTGTTCATCTACGGCGAGGAACTCCTCTTTCGGAATCACCAGTAACCGCTCCCTTATTTTTTCTAAGAGTGGTCTTATTTTGAAGAGTTTGTCGTATCCTTCAGTCCCATATTGTTTGAAATTGGTGTTGTCGTTGAAGTGAAGGAATCTTTTGATTGTTTCCCACTTGTTGCAGATAATAGTTTCATAAACGAAGGATTGTCCAACAGACTAACTCCAATAATGTCTCGAAGCCGGTAGGTGACAACAAGACATAATTATATAACACTGTCCCAATGAACTGCTCCATCTCGTTCTTTGAAATATATTGACCGGCTGGTTTATATTATCCTGGAGGGCTTTCTTATTTGACTTTTCCACAATAAAATTCATCAGCTCATCAGTAAAAAAAAATCTGATGGTTCCTTTAGTTTTCTTACAGATGCTGGGAGCTCGATAGATCCTGTGAATTCAAACTGCTCTTCGTCGTAGGCAGGAAGATGACAGCTTTTCCACAAAACTTTTTGCTTCGTTTTCTTGGTTTTTGTTTTCGATGTTGTTGCTGTAATTGGTGCACTCTCTGATTCAGACTCTTCGTCAGTTTCATTTACAGTTAGGTTAGCGCTTTGGTTATGAAGAGTTTCTTCAGTGTTCAATTCTTCATCAGATTCAGCCGCCAATTCATCGTCGCTTTGAGATTCATCGCCAGGTATAGGGTTTACATGTGAAGAACGTCCATAATATCGAAGGGGCTCCATTTCTATGTAAGAAATAGCTGTTTTGTTCTTTTATAAAGAGTAAGAACCAGTTATATTTGAAATATTCAACACTGTATATTATCAAACACGTCATTGAAGTAATTTTTTTAAAAACTGCTTTATACTGGGTGCGACAAAAGTATGGAAACCCCTGGAAATATGGCAGAATATGCGTTAAAAAAAATCAAAGACCCTATATCCGACGTATTTTTCGACGAGGAATCCGATGGTGACCTTGAATTTGACCTTGGACGTAACCTAGAAGCCCCAGCGACCCAAAAATCGAAACCCCAATTTTTTACTGCAGATTTGGAAAGAGCGCAAAATTTTACGAAAAAAACATGTATTTTATTTTTTTTTAATGATATTATTAGAGGTACAGCGCTTGAAATAAAAAATACGTGAAAAATTAAGACATCGGTCTGAAAACCTTGGAAATATCGCAGAATACTTTACTTACTTACTTAGGTGGGCATTACAGTTCGGGGTGAACCTGGGCCTCAACCAACATCCTTCTATAACGATTTCGATCTCGGGCGAGCTCTCTCCAGTTTCGCACTCCAAGTCGGTTGAGGTCTTCATCCACTTGATTGCGCCACCTAAGACGAGGTCTTCCCCTTCCGCGATTTCCCTGCAATGTGCTTTCGAACACCCGACGAGCCGGAGCGTTTGGGTCCATCCGCTCTACATGTCCCAACCATCGCCATCGTAGCCTCGCGATGCGTACTCTTCTGGCTATGCCCATGTCGCGGTACAGCTCATACAACTCGTTGTTGTATCTTCTTCTCCACACATTGTCTTCGCATACGGGACCAAAGATCATTCGGAGAATTTTTCTTTCGAAACGACCAAGAGTTTCCTCATCCGCTTTCGATAAGGTCCATGCTTCCGCGCCGTACAGCAGGACTGGGATGATTAAGGTCTTATACAAGGTCACCTTGGTTTTTCTAGAGAGGGTTTTGTTTCTCAATTGCCTTCTTAACCCAAAGAAGCAACGGTTGGCAAGAGTTATTCTCCGTTTGATCTCCGCACTGATGTTGTTTTCCGTGTCTATAGCGGATCCTAGGTAGACGAAGTCCTGTACTACCTCGAAGTTATGTCTGTCTATTGTGACGTTTTGTCCAATTCGTCGATGTTATGTGTCCTTGTTTGATGACAGCATATACTTCGTTTTGCCCTCATTAACCATCAAACCCATTTTTGCCGCTTCTGTTTCAATACTCGCAAAAGCACCTATGACATCACGCTTTTTTCTTCCCATTACGTCAATATCGTCTGCATAGGCGAGTAATTGTACAGACTTTTGAAAGATTGTTCCTCTGGTGTTGACGTTTGAGTTTCTGTTCAAGTATGATGTTGAAGAAATCGCATGACAGTTTGTCGCCTTGCCTAAAGCCTTTTTCGACATCAAAGGTCTCGGTGAGTTCTTTTCCGACCTTGACGGAGCAGCGTGAATTCTCCAAAGTCATCCTGCATAGTCGTACGAGTTTTGCAGGGATGCCGAAACTAGACATGGCTCTGTACAGCTCGTCTCTGTAAATACTGTCATACGCGGCCTTGAAATCGATAAAGAGGTGGTGAATATCGATATTATGTTCTCGGGTTTTTTCCAAGATCTGCCGTAATGTGAAAATTTGGTCTATTGTGGACTTCTCTGGTCTAAAACCACATTGATAAGGACCTATCAAGTTGTTTACGTGGGGTTTCAGACGTTCACATATTACAGCAGACAAGATCTTATAAGCGACGTTAAGGAGGCTTATCCCTCTGTAATTGGCGCAATTGTGAGGGTCTCCTTTCTTTAGGATCGCAGAATATTCTTTAAAAAAACATCAAAGACCCCATATCCGACGTATTTTTCGACGAGGAATCCGATGGTAACCTTGAATTTGACCTTGGACCCTGCCATATTTCCAGGGGTTTCCATACTTTTGTCGCACCCTGTATACCTGGATTGTAGCAAACATCAGACGGTAATTACTTCTTAGTGCTACCCAGTGATGTAGAAAATATGTAGATTTGCAACCCCTTACTGCATACGGAACCAAATATGGCTTCCGTACCTTTTGCTCTCCCAAGACCAGCCCAATCAGTTCTTACACTAAAAAATTGGTTCATTGCATGTGCAATTTGACACTAAATCAAAAATATATTTTTGATTTCACTTTACTTACCAAACAATAGCAATAATTAACACTCAAAATATTAATATATTCTACACTTCCGTTTTCAATACACCAGACCGACTGACTGACCTTTGATCACGAAATGCATACTTCTTTGCTGTCGCACACACAAAAAAACTTCTTAGAAATACAAAGAAGAGGATTTTGTTGCATTTCGATCTGTTCCTTGTGACAGAGAACAGGAAAAAGGATACAAACAGCCAAAGCTATATTTGGCTTCGTATGCGGTAAAGGGTTAACTATCGGAGGACATGCCTATTCCTCGCCAAAGGTTATACAATACACGTAAAAAAAAGTTGTTTTCTGTTGGGATTCGAACAACGAAAATCTTGTGTAACAAGCAGAAATGTTTACGATTACGCCACGGACACCACGAATGGCAACATTTAAGAAACCTTATAATCTCAATACCATTGCACCAATTTTTCTTATTATTTTTCCCTTTATATATTGGTGAATGTACCCATTTACTCGGCCTAGTAAAAGTTAATTCTTAAAATAACTTAAAACTTAAAAAGCTTTACCTAAAATTATTCAATGGGGAAGTTGGTTTAAGATATGGACTTTTAGACAATCGTTAGAGTGGTTGAAGTCAAACCTAGATTTTTTACTCACTTCGAGGATCAATAACGTGAGGAAGATCTCGTTTGTGGCGAGAATAAGTCTTAAGGAAGATAAAGTTCCAAAAGACTGTGCAGTCTACAGTTCCTTAAAAAATCGATGAACAACCAGATTGTCGAGTATTTCTCTTTGAGCTCTCAACGTATTCAAGCTGAGAAGTTGATGCGATCTTCAAAAGAATCAAAGGACTACTCCGAGAAATACCTTCAAATCGAAGGATCATTCTATCATATATTATATCATTGTTGGAATGGAACCCGCACTTGACAAGCGTATTCAAGGAGCGAGCGAACAAAGGAGATGTACAATGATGGGGTTAATACGTACATATATGGGTGGGAGGCTTCATCGAATCATCGCTTAACGAAGCTTCTAGAATACTAAACTATGTTTTTTAGACGTTTGGTTTTCAGTCTGGCAATGATTTATGCTCAGTTTGGTCACACGACCACAGGTACGCAGTACCTGTACTTTCGGTTTATTGTCTCGAAATAAAATCGCTGTTTATGCCGATTTTTATATAATTTGGAGTTTTAAGCCTGTGAGTTACCTCCAAGATCGGACAATTTAACATCGCTGGACTATTTCTTGCGGGGTAATGTGAAGTCAGAAATTGAGTTCCTACATAGTTACAATACATATGATCAGGAGGTTACGAAAAGCTTCACCGGTTGAAATGGTTTAACTGTAAAAAAAAGATAGCAACGGGAGGATATTTTAAGGTGATGGACTGACATTAAACAATGATAAGTTTCAAGCAGTTTTAAGGTGAAAATGAGAAGGGAATGACAGCAGAATAAGCTATGGTTAATGACCTATTCAAGGCCGTTAAAAGTGAGTATGAAAAATATAGGACCTAAATGGCTGCCCTGGCGGACTCCAGAAGAGATTTGATTGTTTATATCTTAAACCTAAACTTTAATAATAGTTTTCAAAATAAAAGGAGGAATCAATTTCAATTAGTTCGAAAGCGAGGGTGGATGGAATGAGCCTATGAGAAATTTTATCAAAGACTTTATTAAAATCAGTAGATATAACATCAAACAAATCGGTATATTGAATATCCACTGAGAAAAAGAAAAGCGCTAAGCAGGTAAGAGTAAATTTTGCTTTCTCCTAAAGAAGAACCTCATAAAAATATCCATAGCCTCCATGATTCATCATCCATACAAACTTGTGAACCCAAATTTGTAGCCATAGCTTAGATACGATAGCGATTGCAATTAATCTCTAAGTAGACAATTCTATTAGTCGCTGTGTTCACGGATCCGTTCGCAAGCACTAAAATCATTTTTCAACACTGCACATGGAATAGTTACAGGCCTTGGCATCACGCATGCACTTCAAATGTTTTTCAAATCGTTGCTTTACAAACTGAAAGTACTTTACACAAAACGGAACCTTAAAACTGTGTCTGTTCGCAATAAAAATTGTCCTTGGTTTACTACTGATGTTGAAAGATCACTCAAAAAGAGAAGAAAGTTGTATTCTAAATGGAAGAAAAACTCCTCAAACGTTAACTGGGAGCTATTTTGCCGTGCGAGAAACGATGCAACATTTGTGACTCGAAGAGCCAAAAAGCAATTTTACATGTCCAAGTTGGATATAAACCAGTCGTCTCGCAAGCTTTGGACCAATCTGCGCTCAATCGGAATTGGTAAAAAGGAAATTGCTCAAAGTTTTCTTGATCCGAATGATCTGAACAAGACTTTTGTGATAAATGACATTCAAAACTTACACTTTGTACCCAATGCTGCTCTTTTCAATTCATCTGCTCTGTTTGAATTCCATTCTGTTACAGAACTGGAGGTTTTGGAGAGCATTCGCTCCATTAAGTCTAATGCAGCTGGTGAGGATGGTGTGCCTATATGCTTTGTAAAAATGATTTTGCCTTTTATTCTGAGTGCCTTCACCCATTTGTTGAATTTCTGCATTGCATCCTCGTCATTTCCCATGTGTTGGAAAAAAGCAGTAGTAATACCTGTAGCAAAAAAGTCCAATCCTACTTCCAGCTCGGATTTTCGCCCTATAAGTATTCTTTCTTGCCTGTCCAAGGTCTTTGAGAAAATTCTGGCTTCACAGATTACTGATTATCTTGCGCGGTCCAATTTACTGTCACCATGGCAGTCTGGTTTTCGTTCAAATCATAGCTGCCAAACCGCATTGATTAAAGTCCTTGATGATATTAGGTTGGAGTATGATATGGATAAAATAACTCTTCTCTGCCTGCTGGATTTCTCTAAGGCTTTTGACAGAGTCAACTATGAAGTACTATGCAAGAAACTAAAGAGTTATTTCGGCTTTCATGACAGGGCTGTAAATCTCATAAGCAGTTATTTAGGCAATCGCAGTCAAAAAGTAAAGATAGGCCAAATTGAATCCGAGTCCTTAAACCTGCTTATGGGTGTGCCGCAGGGTTCTATCTTGGGTCCTTTGTTATTCTGCGCGTATATAAATGACCTCCCTAGCGTGTGTTCAAGTGTACAGATGCATCTTTATGCTGACGATGTACAGATTTATTTATCCAGGCCGCTTGGTCTTCAGGAAGACTTGATATGTAGGTTTAATGAAGATCTCATGGCAATATCGAATTGGTCCATTCATAACGGTTTAAATTTAAACCCGGTCAAATCTCAACTCATAGCCATTTCTAAAAATAATATTGATACTTCACGTTTCCCACCTGTTTATCTTTCCCAGTGTCAGTTACATTTCGTAGATTGTGTTACCAGTCTAGGTTTTAAAATAAATAAATCACTATCAGCCGGAAATCATATTAATTACACAATTGGTAGAATCTATTCTGGATTACGTAGACTCTGGCTTTTCTCTGATGTAACTCCGGTCGAAACTAAATTGAGAATCATAAAAACATTACTCGTACCCCTAATAGACCACTCCAATATCGTATACTGTAGACCTGATTCGCACTCTCAACATAAACTGCTTGTCGCTTTCAATGATATGCTTAGGTACATTTATGGTCTGCGGAGAACCCAACATATATCTCATTATCACAAATTAGTCCTTGGATGCACGCTACAGCAATACTTGAATGCTAGATGCTGTATATTCTTGCACAAAGTTATACAAAACAGAACACCGTCCTACATATACGAAAAACTTCAATTTACGCAATCTCATAGAACATTAAATCTATTGACACCTACCTTCAACTACTTGAACTCTTCACGGCTATTTATTGTGCATGCAACAAGGCTTTGGAATTTACTGCCAGTAACAATCAAACGAATAATTGGAGCAAGCAACTTCAAAACTGCAGTCACTTCTCATTTTTCTTGAAAAAATTGAAACTTGAAATCAAATTTAGGAAGTAACGCATTTCAAAATTTTAGTTATTATTTATAAAATGCATATATGTTAATAATTTTAATTTTATTTAGATCTACTAATTGAATTATTTTTAAGAAAAAAAATGTATTATTATAAAAACCAGTATGTTAAGTACTATAAAAGACTAAGTCTTATTTGTACATGGAAAATAAATTGAATTGAATTGAATTGAATTGAATTGTGTAAATGTGTCATATTTAAATCACACAGGCTAACCTATGATGCAGGTTGTTTCCAACAGAGAGCAATAGGTACGAGTATAATATGAATCAGTAGCTCCCCCTTGGGAATGAGTCTCGTAGCAAACTTTGACAGGCGCTTGAATGAGCCGGTGAGCAGGTCATAAATCAAACTCTGAAAACAGGCGAATTGTAATTTTCGAATTACAACATTGCGCGCAGCAGCAACAACAAAAATAAAAGTAATGCTAAAGATACTACTGCCAGCGTGTGTATAAATTATGAATTATGGCCGCTGGAAGACATTAATCATGGTTTATTGATGATGACGAGGTTGTGTTGCTTCGCGACGGTTGTTGTTCCTCGTTTTTTTCTTTTTTTTTTTAAATGTTTTGTTGCTTCGCAAGTTGTGTTTCCATCAAGCATTTTGCTATTAATCATGTCGTTTTGCTGTTTTCTACTCCAGCAAGAAGACGAGATTCGTTGCGTTATTTCTTCGAAATTAAAAATTTAACGTGTCTATTTGGAGAGAGTTTCCATCTACTGCTTTGACTTCTACTAGGAAAAAAGAACATAATATGTCGTTTTGGGAACTCTTAAAAGCAAGTTGTTTCATTTGACCTTTTGATAATGAATTAGCGAAACAAATGAATCAAATATTGTAAATGGCTACATAACAAGGCATCTAATAAAAAACATTATGAGAGCAATGCTTCGGAGAGACTCTCTCTAAGACAAACCAACAAACAAAAGCATGAATAGCAATATTAGGTTGATTCAGTTTGATGCTGCAATATCACTTTTGTTTGCTGATCCAAGACTTCGAAAGGCTTCCGGACAACCTAACGAATACTACACTCAATGTATGTCTTAGTAAAGTACTGATATCGGTAATGTCAGCACTTCTGCATATTCGTAATCATGAACAACGTAAATGACACTTCCGTTTCATGTGATAACTGAGAAGATTCGTGTTTTTTCACTAAAATTCGACATAATTCCATTCTTCAAATTGTTATATTGGAATTTAAACGTGGCAAACCTTTCAGCCACTTATATTCATAGTCTACTAAGCTTTTCAATTAGTCTCTTACGAATTAACATCCTAACTTTTGTGAAGCTTATTAGACGCTAATAATGGTACCCTTTGTGAAAGGGTCAGCATATGTCTGTTACGTGGGTTTGAGGTTAGAATCCCAGAAACATCAAAGTAAAAATTTAAAATGTTTCTGACGGGTATCGCCTTTCGCGCAGAATTTGCAAGTTCTCCGGGAGTACACAATGGTTTCAAACCTCAATAAAGTGTGAATTTTTCAGATCTAAAATTGCATTAAGAATGCGTTCAGATATGTTTTTTTCTGTGGGAGGTTTTTAAAATACTAATTGGAGCACTCAAACCGAAATACCGCGGTCAATTGCACTGCCTGTCCTATTAGACTTCGCAGATGTTCGGAGAAACGCTAAAAGATGCTGAAAGGATAAAGAGCCTAGGTTATAAGCTCTTACCTTGTCTCCGCTGAGTATCAGAAGCCTGAAAAGAACATTCAGAACAGAGAAAGTGCTCCGCGGTGTCATTACCTTCTCCACAGCATTCGCAAAGTATGGTATCATTTAAGCCAAAAAGGTTAAAAGCTTGGAAAAATATAAGTGCCCCGTGGCAACGCCAATGAGATTTCTACAATCTTTTCTGATACAGCATAGAAAAAATGTTGCAGTATGTCTGCATTCAAAGAATTCAATTTCATGTTTTTTGCATCTCAGAGTCTTAAGCGGTACTGAGCTTAGAGCAAGCTCATATGTACGCACTTATCTACGCTCTTCATCATTAATGCAAGTGTTAGTGGTTAGTAAAAACGCCAACACAAGCACAAAAGAACGTATTCGAACAAGGACATAACATTTAACATAATTAACTTTTACTACATCGATAAAACAAAATCAAACTATAAAAACATTATTGAAAGCATATAAAAAAAAGAAAATACAATTAAAATTAGCTACAATTAACTAATAAATTAAATACCAATTAAATACAAAACAAAAATCATGCTTGTGGAGCACTGGTTTTCAGTTTTAATTTTGAGCTATTTTTACTTACATTGAAATCTGAAGTAAAAGGTTGAAGTTGTATAACCTACTCATGCGAGCTTTCGGCTCATGCATGCCATAGTTAGTTCTGTGATGGTAGCAATGCAAAAACTCTAAATTACGTAGTTGGTGAGATCCTCCACGATAGTTGGATCCTATGTGGGAGAGCAAGTCGGGAGCATCAATCGAACCTGTTATAAGTTGATGGAAAAATACTAAATCATTGTTAGTCCGTCTTTGTGAGAGTGGTTGCAGATTCAAAAGACGAATACGATTTTCATAAGGGGGGAGATTAAATGGATCTTCCCAGGGAAGACCTTTCAGGGCAAAACGTATGAATCTGTGTTGTACTGCCTCAATACGAGATTTATGAACTTCATATAGAGGTAACCAAACCTGAGGAGCATACTCGAGATAGGGACGAACATGACAGGTGTATAAGGAAAGCGTAACATAGGGGTCGTTAAATTCTTTTGCCCATCTCTTTATAAACCCAAGCATTGAATTTGCTTTACTTGTTATGAGGTTGATGTGTTCATTGAATTCAAGGTTAGTACTAAAAATGACACCAAGGTCATGGAAATTCGAGACTTGGGATAATGATTGCTGAGATATTGAATAATTTGCAATGCAGGGAATCCTTTTGCGTGAGAATGTCATACTTTGACACTTGGAAGGGTTCAAACTAAGACCGTTTTTAGAACACCACGTAACAAAACTGTCGATATCTTTTTGTAATAAATTGCCATCTGACGAATTTTCAATAGATTTAAAAATCTTCATGTCGTCAGCAAAAATTAGAATATCGCTGTATGATATGCAAGAAATCACATCATTTATTGTAATAATAAAAAGCAAAGGACCAAGGTGACTCCCTTGTGGCACACCAGAAAGATCAATGAAAGAATTTGACAAGACGTTACGAAATTTGACTTGATAAGACCTATTTTTTAAGTATGAACTTATCCAAACAATAAATACTGGTGGAAATCAAAATGCTTTTAGCTTATATAATATAATATTATGAGAAAGTTGGTCGAAGGCCTTAGCGAAATCAGTGTAAATGCAGTCTAATTCATACCCCTTTTCGAGTGCATAGTGCATTATAGCATTTATGGTAAAATGAGAGAAGATTAGTAGCTGTCGATCTTCTTTGCATAAATCCGTGTTGCTGATTACAGATTATGTTCCTTGCAAAGAATGATAAACTTTCGCAGACTACTTGTTCAAACAGCTTAGGATAGGAATGCATGAAAGCTTTGCAATTGGCCTGTAGTTTTTTATATCTATTTTTTCACCCTTCTTGAAAACAGGGGTAATAAAAGACTTCTTCCACAAACCAGGAAATTTTCCGGACTTTAAAGAAAGCTTGAAAAGGTATTCGAGAGGAAAGGCTAAGCGTAAAGAACACTTTTTTAAAACTATAGGTGGTATCATATCCGGACCAGATGAAACGTCATCATTTATAGAAGAAAGGTAATGAATAATTCTATCACTGTGAATGTGGATACTATTAAAACTTACTTGCGAACAGTGAGTTAAATACTGAAAATAGTTTTCATGAATTTTGAGAGATGAACTACAAAAAGAGCCAAAAAAATTATTTGCAAAGGCATTGCATATGTTAGGAATAGTTCAAAATTGAGAAAAAAAAAAGAGATTTTATATCAAATTTCTAAGACCTTGTTCAGAAATAGAACAGAAGAAGTGTGCACAATACAATTCTTAGTCAACCAAATTACTTATCGTTTTAGATTTAGATTTTTAAAAGAACTACGAGTAATAAAATTACATTTTTATAAAAAACACGGAGAAAGGAAAAACACGTTGGGAAAAATATGCGAATTTAAAAACAAAATTACTAATCAATGCGCAATTCCCATTTCACTTAACTGATGATTATAAATGTTTTGAATTATTAAAACAAATGATTCCAAGAAATTCTCGGTTACAACAAAACGCAAGAAGCCCACCCTTAGTTTTCCGCCTTTTTTGTGGTCAGGTCATAAAAATCCTTGAACTGACCTATGGGCGGTTTAATGATAGCGTTCAAACCATTTAAAGTTTCAATCGCAATAGGGTTCAATTAAATGAATAATAGACAGAATGCTTTAGAGGAGTGGGTATAGGTTATGCTTGTGCTGTTCCTGGGTAAATATAAAAACAGGGAACAAAGTAGCTGATATTAGGTATATAATTTCATAACGCGATAGTTTCAAAAATGGAAACTGGTCATACTGCTTCATACAACAATTTTTGTCCTCCAGAGGCACATTTACTTATTTTGTCTTGTGCTTTGCAATATTTTGAAATTTAACCTATCCAAATTTTGCACTCTTTCACAGCCTGTATTTCTTTGGAGGTTTTCGAGTCTTTTGAAATTTTTCATTATGTAGGCAGTCCTGGCACTAACTTGCAGACTTTACATTCTCTGCAGTCTTTTGCTTTTTTTGTATTCCTTTGCTTTTTATAAGCTTAAAACTTCACCGAATATAAAAATATTCCAAAAATTACTATCAATTGATGAAGTTTGCACACGGATTCAGAATTTAATTTGATTAAAGAAATAAAAAGAAAGATTGCAAAAGAATGCAAATGCTGCAAAAGAAAGCAAAAAATGCATAAAGACTTTTAAAGAAAAGTCGATGATAGAATGTGAAAATTGCAAAAGAATGCAGAAATTGCAAGAGAACGCAATGAATGCAATACAACAATCGAATGTAAAGTCTGTTTTAGATTGCAAGGCATGCGTGAACTCCCAAAAGAATACCATCAAGATGGCAACCTTTTCGATGTCAAATTGTGTGGATTTGGTAAGCAATTTTTAGAGACCGCATTCACAAAACACAATGATCACTCTTAAATTACTTTACTGTAGTTGCATTTAACCATTGCATGGAATTTTTTTAAGCAAATTTTAATCTAAGCCCTAAGTTTAAGAAACATTAAAATTTTTTAGTCTATACAACAAACTCACCAAATGTTGTTCATTCTCCGACATATAACGTCTGAAAAAAGAAAAGAAAATATCGATCAATATAAAAATATAAAGCAGGGTGTTGGTGTTGTGCATACGGTGCGACAAAAGCCCAGGCGGATAGTTTGGTCAAGACATGAAAATTATTGTATGGGAGTGGAGCATCTATCTCCCTCCGCTTTGTTTGGAGGGGCAGTTTTATAAGAAACTGACTTAAAATTCTAAAAAAATTATTTAAAATCAACTAATCCATTTAATACCACATACTACAGTGATTTTGAAAGCTATTACTTTGCTATTAGATTAACATTCTAGTTAAAGTTAGTTTAGTAAAAAGTAAGTTAGTAATCAAATCTCAAAGTCAAAATTCCGGAAAAAACAAATTTTTTTTACAAAACATTTCTACGAAATTTTGCCTTATTATGGGTTCACTTTTTCCTTAAATAATTCAAGCTCTTATTCGTTTTGAGTCAAACACAGAAAATCGAAAAAAAAAATCTTTCAAAATATTTGAGAAATAACTTTGTGTTTCGTCCTTTTTTGCTCAGAGAATAATCAATAATCAATTGGCGGAAACCCACAAAATTCGATTTTTTGGAGAAAATTACCTGGCATTTTATTTTAACTTTCAAAAAGAAAAGATTTTCATCGGCTTTGTGTTTTCGAGTAAGGATTAATGAGAGCATTGATCATTGAAAGAAAAAGTGACCCTCAAACATTTTGCAAGTCTTATTAAAAAAATTTTTTTTTTTTTTATTTTGACTTTGAGACTTAGTGGAGTGCCGTTAGACATAATAATGGCAAAACCTAGGGATTCAGGGCCAGTCCATGGATTTTCATGAAATTTTCAAAAATGTGCTTAAAATAGCTTATATAAAAAAGTTAAAAAAAAATATTTCACCGCTCTCAATTTTTTAATTATTTTTATAATTAATTATTCACTTTTGGAATTTTCTTTTATTTATGTAGGGTGTTTTAGATACGGTTTGCTAAAGGCTCAGGATAGATAAGTTGGTTCAAGACAAAAAATAAATTAAATAGGAGGGGGTCTATATCCCTCCGTGTAGGCAGGGTGGGCAGTTTTATAAAAAATTTACCTAATTTCTTAAGAAATTATTAAAAATCAACTCAGCCATTTACTACCTCATTACATAATGTTTTTGAAAGCTTATGTTTTGTTATTTAATAAAGTTTTTAGTTTATGTTCATTCAATGAATTGTTTTTGAGAAATTAAGCCTCAAAGTCAAAACTTTGAGAAAAGAAAATAATTTTTTTTAATAAATTTTTTTTACAAGATTTTGCAATATTAATGGCAATCTTTGATTTTAATAGTCAGTACTTTTATTAATTTTTACTCAAAAGCAAAAAAGCGAAAGAAAAAATTTTTCTTGTTTTTTGACAAATTTAAAAAAACCAAAGGTACTTTTTTCCACAAAACAAAATGTTGTTAGTTTTCCGCTGATTGAACTTTATTCTCGGAAGTGAAATGTGAAATGTGGTTTAAATAGCATTAAAAAAATATTTTGTGCGTATTAATTTTAATGTAAATTATAAATAATTATCAATATTTTAGAGTTATCTTTCAAAAATATTAGTTTTAAGTTAAATTTTAAAAAGAAGAACTATTAAAAACTTGAACTTTGGTTTCAAAGGACTGCACATATACTGATCTGTGCCCCAAATGCTGATTTCGGTCAAACGAGTTGCTGAAACCAAAAAATTGTGGTTGTGTTGGAAAAGTACCAATCTAGCATACAGGCTACTTCCACTCATCCACTAGAGGAAAACTAGGGGTACGTATTATGCCCAGACATTCTAAATTTTAGCCAGGTCTCCTTAGAGTACCCGGCGTAAACTCCCCACTAGCCTCTAAGGACTTTTGGGTTTTCTCTTGCCGGCTATTTAGCTTTTGATTCCAGTATTTGGCTGTTGACGCCGGCATTTGACTGTTGATTTGCCAGCGATTGAGCTATTAAAAGCCCGTATCTGATGACCGTTTTGCTAGCATAGGGCTGAGGATTTACCAGCGTTGGAGCCACCGATCACCAGCATTAGACAAGACTGTTAAGAATCAATAACTATTATAGCTTTAAGACCAATAAAAGGATTGGACCTTCGTAACCGAAGTCTTACGTGTTTTCTTTGGTCGACCCTGGACCCGACGAGCAGCTCTAGAGAAAAAACCACATCACAATCTTGAATGCTTTATATATCTCAGAAACGCGAGCCATTAGGTAGATTTTAAGCTCATATTTAGATTTAGCTTTTTTTTTTTTTTTTTTTTTTAATTAAATAGGGTGAAGGTGAAAATTACCTTTACAAGCACGTCGACCTGAAAGATCTTTTGTGCTGTTCCCTTTAGGTTTAAATACACGTAGTGTATAGGTTTGTTCATTCGAAGCTGAGGTCATGTAAGAACCTAAGAACCTTCGAGGAAGAGGTGTTTCTCATATCAAAGGGACAGGGGAACCCTTTATTGAATATTTTAAGCCTGGATCTAGCTAAGGCAGGGCATTCGCATAAGATGTGTTCAGCTGTTTCTATGTCTTCAAGACAGAGACGACAGGTGTCATCTTGGCTGATGCCCATGTTTTTAAGATGATACTTGAGAGAGCAGTGTCCAGTGAAGAAGTCCGTAAGTAACTTTGCGTCACGTTTGCTCATGTCAAGAATTTCTTTCATACGTTTGTGGGATAAGTCAATGAATAGTTTTGGCTGACGATGGCCATTTGAGTTGTTCCAGGTGCTGATCATGTTCTGTCGTTCCCAGGTAGTTAATTCGTTTTTAAGGCTACTGATTGGGAGACCACAGTAGGGTTCAGGGCCTTCGAATTGGGACTGAGAGCCAAGCCTAGCAAGGCGGTCAGCCTCTTCGTTACCCGGTACACCTTCATGACCAGGCACCCATGAAAGAGTTATTTTATTGTGAGTAGCTAATTCAAATAAACATGTCAGGCAATTCCAAACTAGTTTGGATTCGATTTTTGTCGAGGACAGAGCCTTTAGTGCTGCCTGACTGTCAGAGCAGATTAGTATGCTTGATCTTCGGAGGTTTCTTCTAATGCATTCCCTAATACAGAATTCTATAGCCATTACCACTGCCTGAAAGATAGTAGTTGTGTTACCAATGGATGTAGATGATTTAAAGTTGGGACCATAAATCCCTGCACCTACACCGTTGTTTGTTTTTGAACCGTTAGTATACCAGATGTATTGGAAGTTATTAGTAAGAGTTACAGGGTTCTTCCATGCTGAGCGGTTTGGAAAGATTACTTCAAAGGGGTGGTGTAACAGTATGCGTTTAGGCATAAAGTCCGAGGAGTGGGCTGCAGGCGATTCCAGTATTGGGAGCACCTGCAGAATACTCATATGTCCTTGTAAGTTTTCCTTTCCCGATTGGTTAGTGAGAAGAAGCTTTAGTCCGCTTAGTGCAGCAGTCTTCTTTACTCTTTGATGTAGCGGAGGAAAATTTAATAAACTTTCTAACGCTAAAGTTGGGCAGGTGCGCATTGCGCCTGTGATACCTACACAGGTTAGTCTTTGTAACTTTTGCAAAGATTTGCGGGCATAAACTTGCTCTGTTTTTTGCCACCAGATCAGCGAAGCATAGGTTATGATGGGTGTGATAATAGTGAGATAAGTCCAGTAAATCATTTTTGGCCTAAGTCCCCACTTTTTACCAAAGAGTCTAGAACAGGCCCAGAAAGCATTTGTTGCTTTTGCTATGGTTTTGTCTAGATGTGGTTTCCAATTGAGTTTATTATCCAGGGTTACTCCTAGATATTTGACCTCTTTGGAAAAATTAATTTGAACATTATTTAGGGATAGTGTTTGGAGATCGATTTTACGTCTCCTGGTGAATGGAATGATGACTGTTTTGGTGGGGTTGACCTTAAGCCCTTCTTTATTGCACCAGTCATTAACTTTGTTCAGGGCACTTTGCATACGGTTTGTGACCTGTGCTTCTTGATTGCCTTGAATAGAGATGACTAGGTCATCAGCGTAGCCTTGTGTATCAAGGCCCAGCTTATTGAGGTCGTCCAAGAGCTGATCTATTACAATTGACCAGAGTAGGGGAGATAAAACACCCCCTTGGGGACAGCCTTTAACAGCATTAACTGTTATTGATGTTTGACCTAGTGTGGTGGAGATGATTCTGCCACTTAACATAGAGTCAATCCATTTAATGGTTGGTGTGTCAATTCCTTTGACAGTTGCAGCGGTTTGAATTGACAAGTACGTTGTATTGTCAAAGGCGCCAGAAATATCAAGAAAAGAGCAGAGTATGATGTCTTTCTTAGCAAACGCTTTCTCAATTTTGCTGACCAGCTGATGGAGAGCTGTAACTGTGGACTTACCAGTTTGGTAAGCGAATTGGTTAGCATTGAGAGGATTTGCTATTAAGGCCATACTGCGAATGTGTAAGTCAATTACTTTTTCCATGACCTTTAGGAAGAAGGATGTGAGACTGATTGGTCTGAAGGATTTTGGGTCTGAGTTTGATCTATTGCCAGCTTTTGGTATGAATACTACTCTCACCTTTCTCCAAGTTTGAGGAATGTAGCTTAATTCAAAACTAGATCTATAGATAAGTGTGAGTGAGCAGATTATGGTATCAATTCCATTTTGCAAGAGAGCAGGAAAGATACCATCCTCCCCGGGCGCCTTGAAAGGCTGTTGGGAGGATATTGCCCATTTGATGGAGTCTTCGTTAAAAATTTTTCTTGCTAGACTTCTTGTTGTGCTATTTGGTGTAGTGTAACTCACATTTGTGGTTAGAGATTGATCAGTGGTATGTATACAGTCAGGAAAATGAGTGGCCAAAAGTAGGCTCAGAGTTTCACTGTAACTTTGGGTAAAACTACCATCCGATTTTTTTAAGAGACCAATACCGTTGTTATGATCTTTAGCTAAGGCTTTTTGAACTCTAATTGAAGAAGGCAAGTTATCGATACTTTCACAGAAGTTTTTCCAGGTAAGTCGTTTTTGCCTTCTTATCAACGAGTTGTAAGTCGTTAGAGTTGTTCGATATTCGCTCCACGAATTGGTTCGTTTAGCTTTGTTGAACATCTTTCGAAGCTTTCTTTTTAACTTCTCCAATTCACTGTTCCACCAGGGAACATCGCGATTTGAGTTGGACTGTCTAATACGACAGCTGGACTCGTATGCGCTTGTGATTTGTGAGCTTAAGCGTGTTGCTTCCCTTTCAAGTTGATAAGGAGAGTCAATGTTTGGATAGGATGGTTCAAATTCACAACGAAGTGTCTCTGTGTAGAGATTCCAGTCCGTGTGTCTTGGTACCCTATTGTTTTCTATAATGTTGTGATTCGGCCTTGACAGATCAAATCTGATGTGCCGGTGGTCCGAGAATGATAACTCTTTCGAGACATGCCAATTGAGAATGTTGTTGGCTATGGCAAAACTTGCCACTGTCATATCCAACACTTCTTTCCTAGTGGAGGTGACAAAAGTAGGTTCATTTCCCTTATTTAGAATATCTAAGTTTGAGTGCATGAGAAAATCTAAAAGTGACTCACCTCTTTTGTTGATGTCTTTGCTACCCCATATGGTGTGATGGGAGTTGGCATCACAACCAAGTAGTAGCTGTCTTCCCCTTGCGTTGCAGTAGCTAACAAGTTTTTTAACCTCTTCAGGTGGTGCGGAGGTAGTATCACCCGGGTAGTAGGCTGAGGCTATTACAATGTTTTGTAAGCCTCTTGCCGTGGGGATCTCAGCTAGTACCGCAACGAGATCATTTGTGATGAATTCTGGAATGGGAAGAAAGTTAGTTCTTTTATGGATAAGAAGCGCAGCTCGTGGTTGGAGTTGCGTGTTGTCGTATATTAACTTACACGATTGTGTTGGAAGGCCTTTTATTTGGCCTCTTACCACCCATGGTTCCTGGACTAGTAAGCAGTCCAGATCCTGCTTGATGAATTCCCTGCTTGCCGCAGCTGAGGCAGCTTTGGCGTGCATGAGATTTATCTGCAGGAATTTTAGGGTGGTGTAATTCATTTTGATTTTGGGGTTGAGGTAAAGCTCGCTGGTGCTTTTAATAGCCTCTGCCGAGCTTTACCTTTGGGCCTGGGGTCCCGTTTTTGAGCCATGAATTTGGCTATGCTGCTTTTTGCAGCTGGTGTTGCATCACCGCTTTTTGGTGATGGTTTGGCAACGGTAGTTGAGCAGGGAGGGGGGGGAGTTGTTGTTGCATTGCCAGAGGTACCTTTTGGTGAGGAGGGCCTCACGGCTGACTCCTTTGGTAAGGTAGTTGTGGCAATAACAACTGAGGGGGGAGGACCTAGGGTTATTGGAGCTGTCAGCCTGTTTTGTAGATCTGACGTTGGTGAAGGCTGTGGAGCACTATTACCTGTCGTCAGAGTCGTACAGGCTGTCTTGACAGGTTAGTTAGGTGGGGGTTTGGGGGCGCCAGTTTTGTGAGTCACTTTAGGATGGCGGAGTTGAACATCGCCAAACCTAAAGTCTATGACTTCTTTTTTGGTTTTCAGTAGAGCCGCGGATTTGTGGTCTACTGAAAAGGTAAGAATGGAGGCTGCACCTTTGGCCTCTCTTCTTATAATTCTCCATTCAGGAACGGGGAGACCCTCATTCTGGACCTCTAGATTTAGCTTACTTCAAAGTCACTTACAGACCTTGACCCTATTTAAAAAGAAAACTTTAGCTATAGACATTTAATATTGTACCTTTATTTTGGCACGGATAATATGGAGTACATTCCAAGAAGAAAAAAACATTGCGAAGGAAAGATCAACTTAGCCGGTTAAGGATGGAGGAGTGTGGTGCCCATGGCATTAAGTCAAGTATGTCTATCTGTTACGTAGGAGTTTGATGTTCGAGTCCCAGAAAAACGCAATAACTTTTCCACGGGTATCTCTTTTCGCGAGGATTTAGCAAGTTTTTCGAAAACAATTACACTTTCAAGAAAAACGCTTTCACAATCAGCCGTTCGAAATCGGCAAAAATATAAAGCTCCTCTCCACTCCTCAATGATGTATGATAGAAATGCTGTAAACCAAAAGGCTCCCCCAGGTCTGTTTCGCCACCTTTCATTTATTTTGCATTGATCCCAAAAGAAGAGTGAAATAGAAATACCATTTTGAATTCACGTCTGCCAATGCCAAAATGAGTTAGATACATCAAGTTTCACTAAGAATCACGCCGAATCAAAAAAAAAGTTAAAGATCAAAGAAAAACTCTACCGAAAAAAGCGATACACCTGACTCACCCTAGTTTTTATTGCTCATTTGGCCCTTGCTTGAGACATAAAATTACTTCTTCCACATATGTATGTATATGTTTTTTAGCCAAACAAGTCATAGATAGTTCCATTGATGTGTTGTTCCCTACACTAGGATGGAGGATGCAGGTAGAGGGAGTTGTTGAAGTTGAGAAAGAAGAACTTTGACATTGTGTCGATGAGCCACCTTCGATAAATTTTTTTTTGCAGAACTTATTCCCTCCAGAGGTACTAAAAAAATAACTGATAAATAATTCATTTCTAACCAATTCAATCCGATCATTCTTAGAACAAACTCTACTTCACTGTTAAAACAAACAAGGTGGCGCAACAAAGCTATGGAAACCTCGGGTCCTAAGGCATTTCAATTACCTACAATTCTATGCCAATGCTACGGCTAGTTCCGAAAATACCTTTCATGACAGAGTCATTACTCTCGGAGAACTTGCCAATTCCTACCCGAAACATTGAATGCTTCTAGTAGTCGAACTTCGAACACCCCCTCAACAGCCAGATATACTAGCCATAAGGGATCTAACATCTCTTGTTTATTGGCAAAGCTTTTTTGGAATGTTTTTCTAAAATTTACTCAAGTGTGTCACATCGCAGTGGATGATAAAAATTCGAGTAGAAAAAGCGAAACAACCTCACTTCAAACTAAATTAGGCTCTTACAATGCAACCAATTATTGCTCGCTCCCTACACATAGTGCCATTCATCAATTCACTGAAGTCATTAAGGTCACCGACTGTTTAGGTTACATTCTATTTGGAAAAGCAAAATTAAAATAATATTCCTTTGTCACCAAAAAAACAAAAGCAACAACACTAATTATTCTAAATTAACTAACTAATTTATCACTGTGCGCTTGAAACTCAAGGTTGTCTCTTTGGGCGACATTGTTTGCTGGCATTCTCTTCTATGCCCACCATACCTATACTCGCATCGTGCCACAATCATCATCATCCTGTCGCCTGTCATGGCTGCCAAAACTAATGAGACTTTTGTTCCAAATAGTGCCACTCAAGGGCGGTAGTGTATTACGTAAAAGCAAATTAATATCTTCTCCGGTACACGACTCATCCATAATAATAACCCAACGACATGACTGAACAACTGACGGAGCGAAACGGCGCGACGCGACGTGGCGTGGGCATAGATTTTCTTGTCGTCGCTCAGGAACCACACTCATATAACGTAAAATGTCTGTGAATGATGGATTCGTTCCTCTTCGGTCGACCATTTCATCGTCTTTCAATTAATCTCGAATGTCTAAATGACAAAGTGTGAATTCTTTTTGTGTTTATATGGCGATGGTTTTGACATTACCATCTGTCAAGCTGGTTGACATTTTCTATAGTCATCCGAAAAAGACACCGTAAATAGAGATAAGGTTGTTTTGCTAAATTTACTTTCTCATTATTCATCACGCGTGGAAATTGGTTTTGTGTATGCCCGAAGACCGATGTCTCGATGATGATAATGCTTAACGGAAAGGGGACACTTTGCTGAAAAAGTCATGGTGCCGCTGCGCTGGCTGTACGCTCCGCGCCCATTTGCCATGTCCCGGAAAAGCAATTAATCATTGCTGCAGCTCGAAACGGAACTTGTTAATTAGTCATAGAGTTTTTTTTGTCTTGCATTCTAAGAACAGCGCTGTAGTCGCATTCTCTTTTGGCTTCGATTGTACTTCCCTTCAACTTCACTTATAGTTTATGGAAGTAAACTACTTTACGAAGAGCCAATGACAAATAAGGCGTCGAGTTTGGGACTTCGGCGACCACTGTCTTCAAAAGGATTACACAGATTCAGTTAAGTTATAAAGTTTGACAAAAAATGTTTATCTTAAAGATGTAGCCAAAGATTTCCCGCACTAATTTACAAAAATCGCTGACATTTTTGCAATGCGAAGGTAGCCCGTAGCCACAGACGCCGAGCTCTTTACTTTGCTTTCAGCTGAACTTTATCTCTCTCAAGTCAAATTGGAATGTCGTCATTCTTTGAAAGTCCTTAAAGTCCACTCTTATCTCTTAGCTTTTAACCATTCGTTCGCTAATTTGAAATTCAACACACTTAGCACTATTGGCGGCAGAATAGTGTTGCCGGGGCCAGGATAAATCGTCAATTGACGACATATTTATTACTCAGTGCCCATCATCGAACATCAACTGCTAACTTGACATGAATGACAAGTAAATTGATAGTACTGTGAGTTAAATAAATTCCATTCCGCAGCCATGTCCAAGCTGGACAATTTTTGGTCCAGCAGCGGTGCGGTGGTGGTGACACCAACATGGGATTTGTTGCAATGCAGCAAATAAGTATCCGGAACTCGCGCATGTGGTTTTTTGGTTTTTGTGAGCGACCTATACGTTTGAATCTCCCTAATTACCTTTGATGGACGATGCGCTGATGCGAAGATGAATGTGTTCCGTTCTTGTCAATTATAGCGGCTTGAATGCCCTGCAAGGATCCAATGTTCGGTTCGTCAATTGTGAAGCTGCTATGACGACGACGACGATGGTGATCACCAGCTGCGACCTGCGACACCATGGGGATTAAAAGAATGCACGAATGGCGTGGAAAATTGCTTTCAAAGTAGTTGTGGAGTGGCATTGTAATTGCAGTGTCCGCACAAGGTGAGTTATTACCCACCCGGCCATTTTACAAGGAATGTAGCTTCACTGTTGTTGCCACTGACGTCGCGTCGCCATTGTGTCATTGTTGTCTCGAAAATGTTTGGTTTTGTCTTTTCTTTGACAAGAACTTTAATATGACTGCTTTGTGTTGGCTCTGTGGAATTCCGTGATCTTTTTATTGAATACAAATTGATCCAGAATCCAGAAGGGTGAATCACAACTTCTTTCCAATAGATGTACGTAGACACAATTATTTTTTTTCCACTGAATGCAGTTTTACAGTCGAGAGACCCCTCTCTCTGCACTCTCAATCCATTGCGAACCGTAACCAGGCTACATCCTACATAAGCTGCAATGTTGCTAATTTGTCATCATTTAATAATTTAATTGCAAGAGTAGTCCTATTACATCAGTTTGAATGGATTGCCAGTAACTTGGTTAACTCCTCTGTAATCATTCTGTTGATAAAGACGTAGGTACGGCATTCGAAAAGCTTTCCGAAAAAAGTAGCACATGTATCACTGTAGAACTCTGAAGTTCTCCCAGAAAAGATCACATAGCCCAGCTTTCATTTTCTTATTATCTAATCCCTTGCATTTAGTCCTTTTCATCGAAACTAAAACGTTTAGATTAATCCGATTCGACAAAGAAAATGGTTTATGCCACCGCGAGATAAGCTCAAGTTTATGAGCGTTCTTTTCGTTCGTAACCTTTTGTTCGGTGTTTCCGATTTTCGTCTGCAAGTTTGAGCATTTGTTAAACTTTGTGTGGATCTTCCTTATTCAAATTCTTCATGATCCACTACTTGCAATCACTTTTGGTGAGCACTTACCCGATTTAAGGCTTGAAACCGTCATCTGTTAGAACTCGGATTGAGGCATGTTTTGGCATACCTACCTTTTTAAACCATATATGATATGAAGCACATTTAAAACTTGTCAAATGTACCCCTAATGGAAAAATCGGAATTGCCAATCAAAGATCTTTTACAATTATTAGTTTCTTAACACACTCGTAAACTTCAATGGCCACCTTATGCAGGCAACGCCCTCTATTGGCAAATAAGTTCACCACTTTCAAATTTCGGTCATGACGATGCTACAATTATGCAAGGCAACTGGTAAGTTCGTGAAGGTACGACTCCACGCCGACTATAAATGATTCTAATTTTTATAGGCCGAGACTATTTGGAATGATTGGCAAAAGTTACCCACAAGTTTCTTTGAGTATTTTCTGCTGTTTCAATTATGGCAGGTGATGATATGATAGTATTTTTATAAATCTCAAAAAGAAAACAGAAGCAGCATAAGAAGCGCTCGTTTGAGGAAAATGAAATGTGCCATGACAGGAACGAGATTCGGAAGTTTTACCAAAAGGTAAAAAGAGCCTGCAAAGGTGGCAAGCCCCGAACTCAAGCCTGTAAGGACCAGCAGGGAAACATAGTTGTAGAGTCACAGTCGCTACTGAGGATCTGGAATGATCACTTCTGCAGACTGCTTAACGGCGATGAAGAGACAAATTCCGCTGTCAGGCAGATTGCCGCATTCAGCTTGGACGATGATAAAGAATGCCATCCTCCCGACCTAGAAGAAGTTAAGCTTGCCATATGCAAACTTAAATCAAATAAGACTGCATGTGCATGATGCCGAACTTTTCAAGGCATCTGCAGATCGGTTGGAAAGGAGCATGCACCAGCTGATCTGCATGATATTGTCGGAAGAAAGCATGCCCGATGAATGGAACCTCAGTATCGTATGCCCGATCCTAAAGAAGGGAGACCCTCACAATTCCACCAATTATAGAGGGATAAGCCTCCTTAACGTCGCATATAAGACTTTGTCTGCTGTAATATGTGAACACCTGAAACCCCACGTCAACAACTTGATAGGTCCTTATCAATGTGGACAAAATAGACCAAATTTTCACATTACGGCAGATCTTGGAAAAAACCCGAGAATATAATATCCACCATCTTTTTATCGAGTTCAAGGCCGCGTATGACAGTATTTAGATACAGAGACGAGCTGTATAGAGCCGTGTCTAGTTTAAGCATCCCTGTAAAACTCGTACGATTGTGCAGGATGACTTTGGAGAATTCACGCTGTTCCGTCAAGGTCGGTAAAGAACTCACCGAGACCTTTGATGTCGAAAAAGGCTTTAGGCAAGGCGACAAACTGTCATGGGATTTCTTCAACATCATACTTGAAAAGATTGTAAGAAACTCAAACGTCAACACCAGAGGAACACTCTTTCAAAAGTCTGTACTCGCCTATGCAGACGATATTGACGTAATGGGAAGAAGTAAGCGTGATGTCATAGGTGCTTTTGCGAGTATTGAAACAGAAGCGGCAAAAATGGGTTTGATGGTTAATGAGGGCAAAACGAAGTACATATATGTTTTCATCTAATAAGGACACAGAACATCGACGAATTGGACAAAACGTCACAATAAGACAGGTAACCCTGTATAAGACCTTGATCATCCCAATCCTTCTTTACGGCGCTGAAGCATGGACATTAACGAAAGCGGATGAGGAAACCCTTGGTCGTTCCGGAAGAAAAATTCTCCGAATGATCTTCGCCACTTATGCGAAGAAAATGTGTGGAGAAGAAGATACAACAACGAGTTGTATCCGCTGTACTGCGGAGATAGCTAGAGATAGCATCGCGAGGCTACGATGGCTGAGCCATGTAGAGTGGATGCACCTCAACGCTCCTCCTCGATGGGTTTTCGAAAGCACATTATAGGGAAAGCGCAGAAGGGGAAGACCTCGTCTTAGGTGGTGCTATATCAAGTGGAAGGAGACCTCAACGGACGTAGAGTTCAAAACTGAAAGAGCTCACCAGAAATCTTGTCGTTATCGAAAGATGTTGGTTGAGGCTCAGGTTAACTCTAAAATCTAATGCCCACCTAAGTATGTAGGTAAATTTAACGAAGTCTTTTAACTTAGAATGCAACCACTACTCACGCGAGTTCCAGAGGCCTATGTGCTGGTGATCAAGGAAGAAACGGTGACGAAGGTTGGATGTTCAGCAGGAGACACCGAAGAATTCTGAATCATAATAGGTGTACATGTACACCAGGGAAAGATCTTGAGACCTTTGCTTCTTATTAGAATATTTGATTATCTGCTGGAAGATAAAGTACATAACACCAAAGTATATCAACATTCAAGAAGCACTTGACGTATGGGTAAAGGATTCAGAAGGTAGTGGGCACCGTAGTAGTTCATAAGTACTTGCGGTACCAATTTTTTGATCCAGACCTGTCTATGCCAAACACTTATTGAAATGGAAATGTGCTTCCCAAGTGTGAAAAGTTTAAATACCACGGATCAATGATTAATAGTGAATCAACTTGTGATGACGATATCAATTATTGTATTAGTCTAGGTTGGATAAAACTGCTTCAAAACTCCGCCATTTCCTGTGTCAGAAAAAGTCCTCTTATAAGATGAAAGGAAGACTCTACACCGCGGCTGTGCGTCCAGCACTCATGCACAGTTCACAATGTTGGACCATGTATAAAAAGTATGGGAGTTAAATGGCGCTGACTGAGATGAAGATGCTTCATATGACAGCAGGTATAGCAAAGCATATAGTCGTATTAGAAGTACTAAGATGCGTGCACGCTTTCTCACTACTACCATCTTATAAAAAGTAGAACACGACCGGCTGAGTTTCTCTAGATGCAGGAAACCGCGTCAACAAGTCGATATGATTGAAACTTTGGACATCCTGTCCAGGAAGAAAGGCAGACCGAAATATTTCTAAGCTTTTGTACAAAAAAATGCTATCTTCTACATTTGGTTGTCCTCTTTCATCGAAAACCACTCAAAATCGGAAGGTAAGGTAAGGTTTAAATGGCCGCTGGCAACGCCAATAAGCTTTCTACAGTCTTTTCTGCTACGAGCTAGCAAAAATGTTGCACTTTTCTTATCAACGTTGGGGAGCATACGCTTGGTTTGTCTGCATCCAATGGAGGCATGCCATCTACGGTTGTGCTCTTCACAGATCCAATCCTTGATTGAAGTCCTCACTGAGGACGCTGGCAGACCTAGCGACGGTTCAAGTCCTGAGAAAGCTGTCTTAGATCCCTGCCTAGCAAGTTGATCGGCGATCTCATATCCAGTTATGCCGTGATGGCCCGGAACCCAAATGACACTCAAGGAATTTAATCTTCCGACTGCATTCAGAGACGTCTTGCATTTCTGGATCACTTTCGAAGTGGTAAGAGGGTTGAGAAGGGCCTTAAGCACAACTGACATACCTATAGACAGGGTCCGTTTCGATACCGTAAGAAATATGTAAGAGAGTACCTCAAGCTTTAAAAAAAGCGATTAAAGCCGGGAGACTTCGCTCTGAGCTTTTCGATCATTGTACCACCATCTATATACAATAGAAACTATAGTATTATTATGTAGACTTTTTGACTGGTGGCGAACCTATTTTCTCCGGTCCAACTTAGCAGTCTCCGCTCCAAGCCATTTGTTTCACCATTGTGTGTAGAAAAGCGAATGCTGTGCCACCGTGCTCCCCCGGTCCAGGCATTGTTTTGAACTAACTTTAGTTTCTATATATAATGGTACCACACTGGTTGATCACTTGTGTGAAACAGATAAGTGGAAAAGTTGCGATCACTTCGTAGTGCTATAAAAGAAAGACAAAGAAGAGGATCCTTGCTTGGATCACATTTTATTACTACTACTGTTTGTAAAGTTTACTGACTCGATATTTGACGCTAAATCGAAAAATAAATGTCTTGTAGTATCCAAATAAATATAAAGAAAAAAAATTTTCGAAATATTTAATATTTGCCGCCTTGTTGCCTTATCGAAATATGTACCCCAACATTAAGTTTCATAGTGAATATATTTTCAAAGCCATTTGCCTGAACCTTTCCACAATCTATTGCCTATTCTAACACCTTTCTATACAGACAATAATATGAGAATAGTTATTGAATTGGTTTTTGTATCGACTGCATCATCAATTGAGTGGCTCTATGATAGCTTCAGGGATCCACATCATCTACAATACTCAAACACACGGTGTTGTAACAAACAATCCCAAGTATAGATAAAGTTGATAAATAACACCGCATGTAATATAATCTTTTGCATACGAGATTGACTACCACAAAAATGTGACATGACACGACATTATCTCCGACTTACGTTACACCAATCTCGACCACAAGACCAAATTAAGCACAGCCTGACACCACCACACCATGTCGCTGTAATAATAAGTTAGTTGCATGCATTGCAAAGTCAGTATACCTACCCGTCATTTACACCAACGTCAATTCGTTGAACGCTCTATCTGTATCCAGTTAACAAAAGACAGGCAATAGCTATAACACGCGTGTGTAACGCTCTGCCACAACAGCAGCAAAGTATCTTTTACATTTTGCTTAATCTGAGGAGGATGGTATTCGTATTCGTTTTCGTATATTCGATTCTCTCTATCTCTCTTCATTCACCCTGTCCCCCAACGCAGGAAGCTTGACAGCTATCATAAATCTGCTGTCAGAGAGCTGTCCATTTAACCACAAATCGGGTAATCAGAGTCTCAGACGGCATGTCAGCAGCATCCAGGCTCTATGTAGCCAGCTGTAATATGGACGCACAACAGCAAAATGCTGGGATCTGTTGGTGGTTTCGTTGCATTCTGTTGTCTTTCTCTGATGTACTTCTGACTTTACAAAATGCTAGATGATTGCTGCCAACAACAGTCAAGTATTTCCAAAAAAGGTAATCACTGGGCAATGAAATGAATGTGTGTGCGTGTGCCAGTCATTATCATATTACGTCAGTTGGAAGTCGGAAATGCATTTAAAGCCATCAGGGCGCTAATAAGGATGGTTTTTTATGTTATTCGCCATGGTTCTACGCACGGTCGTCAATTAGAGCAGTGAAATTGGAGTGTTCTTGATCAAATGAGAGATGTGAAACTACTCCTTCTCTGTTCGAATCAGAACTGAAACATTTGAATGATGGCTTTCTAAAATTTGTTCCGGTCAAATGCAATCGGTTAGTAGTTGAGTTCTTTTGCGAAAGCATCATGCTATTCTTTTGTGCAATTTTTAAACCTACCGGACGATATCTCGGCTAACAAGAGCACCCAAGGTTAGTTCTTTATGCGTCTAGAGTTCGGGAATTATTCGTGTACACACGGTCTTTTACCGTGAATTGAAAACGATATTGGTCGTCAATTGACGTCGCCAAACATGAAATTAAAAGACCAGTAAACTTTCCACTTAGAGACTAATAGAAAAAGAGGCACTATAAATGTTTGTGGTAAAAAAGAAGTTTAGTTGGATATATTAGGCTGAGTGTTTGATCCTTTTACAAATGCCACCGCAAAATTTAAAGGAGATTTAATAGAAGTGACAGCGAACAACGAAATAAAAAATCTGTTTCAACAATATCTACCATCGATTGAGACTCCAAAGACCAGTCCCTCAACTATTCCATGGATTGTGATCGATCGTTCAACGGTTTCTTCCTACGAGCATCGTGATCTGAAAGGGATCACGGCACTCCCACTGAACTGTTTCACACTAATAAATCGCTCGTAGGTTACACCACATTAACCTCAGAATGTTTCGGCGAACATCCCGAGTTTGGTTTGTTCCATGTCTGATGCAGATTTGGTTGAAATTGTCTGAACTCTCTCTCTTGATCGCTCCTTTGAACATGACAATACCAACTGAACCTGTTGTGATCTATTTTTTCCAAGATCGTATTTTTGACGTGAAGGCTTCCACGGATCTTGTTACTTGTATTAAGATGGAGCTTAGCTACTGCTGCTGTGATAAAACGCATCTTCATCTCAATCACAGATGAATTACTCTCATACTTTTTGTACATTGTCCAAAATTTTGAACTGTAGGTTGGTGATGAACGTACAACCGCAAAGTAGAGACTTCCCTTCATGTGCATTTTTCTGTAACAGAAGATGGCGGAGTTTATCCGAAATTTTTCCACCCCACCCTCAATCTTTATAGCTGATGTCATCATCGGAAGTTGTTTTACTATCGGTAATAGATCCCAGATTTTTAAACTTTCAACACATAGGAAGTAGTTATATTTCCATTCAAATTATTGTCATAAGCCGAGTTCACACTGTACAATTAGTTGGACAGACCTCGTTTGATGGAAGTTGGATGGTCGGATTTGGTTTGCGTTCACACTTATCAAGCTTGTCGTCCAATTTTATGTCACATACTTTCACTCTGTCCAACTTCTAAATTTTCAAAAATATTTTAAAACCATCCAACAAGTTGGTCAAGCGGTCGTCTGAGGGTTCACATCAAGCATTGGTCGTTCAAGCCAAAGTCTGCCCAACTAATTGAACAGTGTGAACTCGGCTATAGACATGTCTGATCAGAAAATGGACAGCACGAAAACTCTGTCTTTTTAAAACTAATAGGGTTCCCATTACCTTCTAAAATCTCTACTCATACTTCAAGTTCTTCTTGTCGGGATGTAGGATCCTCACTTATGATGGCTCCGTTGTCAGCAAAGAATAGTTGATGTACTTTGGTGTTCTGTAGAACAGAACACCAAAGTACATCAACAGAATCAACAGAATCTGTACTTTACCTTCTAGCAGGTAATGAAGCTGGTCCCTGTGGCGTGATGGTTAGCATGTCTGCCTTTTAACCGGGAGGTTCGTGGTTCGAATACTAACAGAAGCAACAATGTTTGCCTTACGCAAGGAATTGGCAAGACCTCCAAAACTAAATTCATTGCCATGAATAGCGCTTTCTCAATTAGCCGTTCAGGATCGCCAGAAAATTGTAAGTTCCCTCCATTCCTTCACAAAGCCAATGATTGTTAGAAATTTGCTAGGCCCCTAGGCTCTTCGCTCTATTGCGCCACACTATTTTTTTTTTTTTTTTTATATTAAGTAATTAAGGACTGTAGTAAAGAGCAAGGGACTCAAGATGCTTTGTTGTGGCACACCTATGGTGCTTCATTGAATACATCTGGACATCAAACGTTCTTCCCCGCTCCTTCTTACATATCCTCATTTATTCAAACAAAAACCTATGGAATTCCTCGTTGTGTGACGGCCACCCATATTGGATCTCGTGGTTGTCGATCGAATGTTTTTTTTAAATCATTCAGGACAACATGAAAATTCACTAAGAAATCACAAAGATTTTGCATTTGGATTCTTATACTTTAATGTACTTTCATTTCGAGAATACTCAAAACTTTCAATATACATAAATCCGTTGGTTCAGAAGATTTTCCTACCGTTAATCTGTAGAAGTGCCCGTGGACCGTGGAGTAATGGTTCGCATGAGTGCTTATTAAGTGGGAGTTACGAGGTTCGTGTCACGAAAACATAAAATTGTTTTCCCGGATATATGTAAAGCCTTTCCCGAGGATTTGGTAAGTCCTCCGAGTGTAACCGCACTGCCATGACAAGCTCTTTCTCAATAAGCCGTTCGAAATCAGCGAGCTTTGTTGCGAAAACTTCTCAATGGCCGATAGTACGACTTTCGTAGCAAAAGGTACAGTGGCCATCTTATGGCATATCTCACCAAACATTGAATCATTTGAAGGATAGTAAGATTTATTGCACTTGATATTTCTAAAGCATTTAATGAAGTTTTTTGCTGTCTTTTCGAAAAGGTGTGCTTTTTCTTTGTTGGATTGGAAATTCTTCGATCGCCCTGAATTGAGTGAGTGTTGAATGGCTTTAACACTGATACTCATTTCATAAATGCTGGTGAGCCCTAGGGCTCTGTTTTGATGTCGCCTCTATTTCTTGACTCTTGTTTGAGAAAATACAATTAAATCAAAGTCTGACAAAAGAAATTTACACCAAAACCAACAGAGGCTCTTAAGGGTAGTGAGAGGCGAGTACCCACGGACGTGTCTAAATGCACCCACAGTGTAGTTCGTTTAGGTGGTGTTACACCGCACTTTTGAATAACCAATACACCGCATTTTAAATAATGAGTGGAAATAAATGGAGTAGGTTCGTGTTACACCGCATTTTTTTAGAAATCTCTCAAATCTCTCAATCATTTTTGAGAATGCTTTTTAGTAGCTTTTCAAGTATAAAAACAGTATGAGTAAAAAAATATGCGGTGTTACACCGCATTTTTTAAAAATCTCTCAAGTCATTTAACAGAAAAAAACCTTTTTTTGTAGCTTTAGCTGTAGGCCATCTAGCGCTGTATAGAAAAACAATGAAGGAGCTTTTCGCTATCATTTGGTTACAGAACCAAATTCGCTATGGCCATCTAGATTTGTATAGAAACATGAAAGAAATAAGAAAATAGCTTTTCACTATAACCAATCAGAAAGATTAAAGTGATGCCAGATAGTAGCTATTTTCTGCTACTTTGTTATTTTTTGAAGAATTTTTTAAAACTCGAAGGAAGTTACTTATACTCGTATCTTCGTAACCTTCTTCTGTGTTTTAAGTAAAAACGAATTTTAAGCCACTCCTTCCTTTAAACCACTCTCCTTCGCTATGCTCTTGATAAATATTTTGCCGATTCAACTTTTTTGCGGAGCTCGGCATAGGCTGACGCTTACACCTTGGTATAACTTTCGTAACTTTGATGTCTTGGGTTTTAATTTTGCTGAAAAGGTAAAAAGTCTATGATTTGCAGTTCCTGCATAAAAGAATATCTAACTTTGAATATGTTTCTTTCTCTCTGTTTTAAAAGCGTTATTGCTGTTTGTCCTATTCTGTGGACAGCCCCGGATCTTAAATTTTTTTTAGACGGGGCAAATACTGAAAAATGCCGCCCCTACCAACCTATGTGTATTTTTACTTTTATCATCTTTAAAATTTCATCAGATGTCGAGTAAACTCGCAAAGTAATATAATTATTTGAAAGGTGCGACAGTTCTTCACATTTTGTCCAATCAAAACAATATTTATTGACCACTTTGTTACCTTTAACTCTTACAAAAATATATCGTTGCTAGTCTAACATATATACACTTGCGAGTGAGATAAGCTGCGATATAAGGTTGATCAGTGGAAGAAAAGACTGAAAAAAGTTTAAAAACGGTGCCTTCCATAGTACCGTCGACAGTCGGCTGCACGCGTCGGCTGCACGCGTCTCTGCACGCATCTCTGCACGCATCTCTGCACGCATCTCTGCACGCGTCTCTGCACGCGTCGCTGCACGCGTCGCTGCACGCGTCGCTGCACGCATCTCTGCACGCATCTCTGCACGCATCTCTAAACGCATCTCTGCATGCGCATATCTGCATGCGCATATCTGCACGCATATCTGCATGCGCATATCTGCACGCATATCTGCATGCGCATATCTGCACGCATATCTGCATGCGCATATCTGCACGCATATCTGTATGCACATATCTGCATGCGCATATCTGCATGCATCTCTGCATGCGCATATCTGCATGCGCATATCTGCATGCGCATATCTGAACGCATATCTGCATGCGCATATCTGCACGCGCATATCTGCATGCATCTCTGCATGCGCATATCTGCATGCGCATATCTGCACGCATATCTGCATGCGCATATCTGCATGCGCATATCTGCATGCGCATATCTGCACGCATATCTGCATGCGCATATCTGCACGCGCATATCTGCATGCATCTCTGCATGCGCATATCTGCATGCGCATATCTGCATGCTCATATCTGCACGCATATCTGCATGCGCATATCTGCACGCGCATATCTGCATGCATCTCTGCATGCGCATATCTGCATGCGCATATCTGCAAGCGCATATCTGCACGCATATCTGCATGCGCATATCTGCATGCGCATATCTGCACGCGCATATCTGCATGCATCTCTGCATGCGCATATCTGCATGCGCATATCTGCACGCATATCTGCATGCGCATATCTGCACGCGCATATCTGCATGCATCTCTGCATGCGCATATCTGCATGCGCATATCTGCACGCATTTCTGCATGCGCATATCTGCATGCATCTCTGCATGCGCATATCTGCATGCGCATATCTGCATGCGCATATCTGCATGCATCTCTGCATGCGCATATCTCCATGCGCATATCTGCATGCGCATATCTGCACGCATATCTGCATGCGCATATCTGCATGCGCATATCTGCACGCGCATATCTGCATGCATCTCTGCATGCGCATATCTGCATGCGCATATCTGCATGCGCATATCTGCACGCATATCTGCATGCGCATATCTGCATGCGCATATCTGCATGCGCATATCTGCACGCATATCTGCATGCGCATATCTGCACGCGCATATCTGCATGCATCTCTGCATGCGCATATCTGCATGCGCATATCTGCATGCGCATATCTGCACGCATATCTGCATGCGCATATCTGCACGCGCATATCTGCATGCATCTCTGCATGCGCATATCTGCATGCGCATATCTGCACGCATATCTGCATGCGCATATCTGCATGCACATATCTGCACTCATAT
Source organism: Melanostoma scalare (assembly GCA_949752695.1). Classification (NCBI taxonomy): domain Eukaryota; kingdom Metazoa; phylum Arthropoda; class Insecta; order Diptera; family Syrphidae; genus Melanostoma; species Melanostoma scalare. Next base: position 53,514,997 of record OX456984.1, on the reverse strand, counting down.
CTGCATGCACATATCTGCATGCGCATATCTGCATGCATCTCTGCATGCGCATATCTGCATGCGCATATCTGCATGCGCATATCTGCACGCATATCTGCATGAGCATATCTGCATGCGCATATCTGCATGCGCATATCTGCACGCATATCTGCATGCGCATATCTGCATGCGCGTATCTGCACGCATATCTGCATGCGCATATCTGCACGCACATATCTGCATGCGCATATCTGCACGCGCATATCTGCATGCATCTCTGCATGCGCATATCTGCATGCGCATATCTGCACGCATAAATGCATGCGCATATCTGCATGCGCATATCTGCATGCATATCTGCATGCTTATATCTGCATGCGCATATCTGCATGCGCATATCTGCACGCATATCTGCATGCGCATATCTGCATGCGCATATCTGCACGCATATCTGCATGCGCATATCTGCATGCGCATATCTGCACGCATATCTGCATGCGCATATCTGCACGCGCATATCTGCATGCGCATATCTGCACGCGCATATCTGCATGCATCTCTGCATGCGCATATCTGCATGCCTATATCTGCATGCGCATATCTGCATGCGCATATCTGCATGCGCATATCTGCACGCATATCTGCATGCTTATATCTGCATGCGCATATCTGCATGCGCATATCTGCATGCATCTCTGCATGCGCATATCTGCATGCGCATATCTGCATGCGCATATCTGCATGCGCATATCTGCATGCGCATATCTGCATGCGCATATCTGCATGCATATCTGCACGCGCATATCTGCACGCGCATATCTGCATGCGCATATCTGCACGCATCTCTGCATGCGCATATCTGCACGTGCATATCTGCATGCATCTCTGCATGCGCATATCTGCATGCGCATATCTGCATGTGCATATCTGCACGCATATCTGCATGCGCATATCTGCATGCGCATATCTGCATGCATCTCTGCATGCGCATATCTGCATGCGCATATCTGCATGCGCATATCTGCACGCATATCTGCATGTGCATATCTGCACGCATATCTGCATGCGCATATCTGCATGCGCATATCTGCATGCATCTCTGCATGCGCATATCTGCATGCGCATATCTGCATGCGCATATCTGCACGCATATCTGCATGCGCATATCTGCACGCGCATATCTGCATGCATCTCTGCATGCGCATATCTGCACGCATATCTGCACGCACATATCTGCACGCGCATATCTGCATGCGCATATCAACACGCATCTCTGCATGCGCATATCTGCATGCGCATATCTGCACGCGCATATCTGCATGCATCTCTGCATGCGCATATCTGCACGCGCATATCTGCATGCGCATATCTGCATGCGCATATCTGCACGCATATCTGCATGCGCATATCTGCATGCGCATATCTGCATGCATATCTGCATGCGCATATCTGCATGCATATCTGCATGCGCATATCTGCATGCGCATATCTGCACGCATATCTGCATGCGCATATCTGCACGCGCATATCTGCATGCGCATATCTGCACGCGCATATCTGCATGCATCTCTGCATGCGCATATCTGCATGCGCATATCTGCATGCGCATATCTGCATGCATCTCTGCATGCGCATATCTGCATGCGCATATCTGCATGCGCATATCTGCATGCATCTCTGCATGCGCATATCTCCATGCGCATATCTGCATGCGCATATCTGCACGCATATCTGCATGCGCATATCTGCATGCGCATATCTGCACGCGCATATCTGCATGCATCTCTGCATGCGCATATCTGCATGCGCATATCTGCATGCGCATATCTGCACGCATATCTGCATGCGCATATCTGCATGCGCATATCTGCATGCGCATATCTGCACGCATATCTGCATGCGCATATCTGCACGCGCATATCTGCATGCATCTCTGCATGCGCATATCTGCATGCGCATATCTGCATGCGCATATCTGCACGCATATCTGCATGCGCATATCTGCACGCGCATATCTGCATGCATCTCTGCATGCGCATATCTGCATGCGCATATCTGCACGCATATCTGCATGCGCATATCTGCATGCACATATCTGCACTCATATCTGCATGCACATATCTGCATGCGCATATCTGCATGCATCTCTGCATGCGCATATCTGCATGCGCATATCTGCATGCGCATATCTGCACGCATATCTGCATGCGCATATCTGCATGCGCATATCTGCACGCATATCTGCATGCGCATATCTGCATGCGCGTATCTGCACGCATATCTGCATGCGCATATCTGCACGCACATATCTGCATGCGCATATCTGCACGCGCATATCTGCATGCATCTCTGCATGCGCATATCTGCATGCGCATATCTGCACGCATATCTGCATGCGCATATCTGCATGCGCATATCTGCATGCATATCTGCATGCTTATATCTGCATGCGCATATCTGCATGCGCATATCTGCACGCATATCTGCATGCGCATATCTGCATGCGCATATCTGCACGCATATCTGCATGCGCATATCTGCATGCGCATATCTGCACGCATATCTGCATGCGCATATCTGCACGCGCATATCTGCATGCGCATATCTGCACGCGCATATCTGCATGCATCTCTGCATGCGCATATCTGCATGCCTATATCTGCATGCGCATATCTGCATGCGCATATCTGCATGCGCATATCTGCACGCATATCTGCATGCTTATATCTGCATGCGCATATCTGCATGCGCATATCTGCATGCATCTCTGCATGCATCTCTGCATGCGCATATCTGCATGCGCATATCTGCATGCGCATATCTGCATGCGCATATCTGCATGCGCATATCTGCATGCGCATATCTGCATGCATATCTGCACGCGCATATCTGCACGCGCATATCTGCATGCGCATATCTGCACGCATCTCTGCATGCGCATATCTGCACGTGCATATCTGCATGCATCTCTGCATGCGCATATCTGCATGCGCATATCTGCATGTGCATATCTGCACGCATATCTGCATGCGCATATCTGCATGCGCATATCTGCATGCATCTCTGCATGCGCATATCTGCATGCGCATATCTGCATGCGCATATCTGCACGCATATCTGCATGTGCATATCTGCACGCATATCTGCATGCGCATATCTGCATGCGCATATCTGCATGCATCTCTGCATGCGCATATCTGCATGCGCATATCTGCATGCGCATATCTGCACGCATATCTGCATGCGCATATCTGCACGCGCATATCTGCATGCATCTCTGCATGCGCATATCTGCACGCATATCTGCACGCACATATCTGCACGCGCATATCTGCATGCGCATATCAACACGCATCTCTGCATGCGCATATCTGCATGCGCATATCTGCACGCGCATATCTGCATGCATCTCTTCATGCGCATATCTGCACGCGCATATCTGCATGCGCATATCTGCATGCGCATATCTGCACGCATATCTGCATGCGCATATCTGCATGCGCATATCTGCATGCATATCTGCATGCGCATATCTGCATGCACATATCTGCACGCGCATATCTGCATGCATCTCTGCATGCGCATATCTGCATGCGCATATCTGCATGCGCATATCTGCACGCATATCTGCATGCGCATATCTGCATGCGCATATCTGCACGCATATCTGCATGCACATATCTGCATGCGCATATCTGCACGCATATCTGCATTCGCATATCTGCACGCGCATATCTGCATGCATCTCTGCATGCGCATATCTGCATGTGCATATCTGCATGCGCATATCTGCATGCGCATATCTGCATGCGCATATCTGCATGCGCATATCTGCATGCGCATATCTGAGCGCATATCTGCATGCGCATATCTGCACGCGCATATGCGCATATCAGCATGCGCATATCTGCATGCGCATATCTGCATGCGCATATCTGCACGCATATCTGCATGCGCATATCTGCACGCGCATATCTGCACGCGCATATCTGCATGCATCTCTGCATGCGCATATCTGCATGCGCATATCTGCACGCATATCTGCATGCGCATATCTGCATGCGCATATCTGCATGCATCTCTGCATGCGCATATCTGCATGCGCATATCTGCACGCATATCTGCATGCGCATATCTGCACGCGCATATCTGCATGCATCTCTGCATGCGCATATCTGCATGCATATCTGCATGCGCATATCTGCATGCGCATATCTGCATGCGCATATCTGCACGCATATCTGCACGCATCTCTGCATGCGCATATCTGCATGCACATATCTGCACGCGCATATCTGCATGCATCTCTGCATGCGCATATCTGCATGCGCATATCTGCATGCGCATATCTGCACGCATATCTGCATGCGCATATCTGCATGCGCATATCTGCACGCATATCTGCATGCACATATCTGCATGCGCATATCTGCACGCATATCTGCATTCGCATATCTGCACGCGCATATCTGCACGCATATCTGCATGCGCATATCTGCACGCATATCTGCATTCGCATATCTGCACGCGCATATCTGCATGCATCTCTGCATGCGCATATCTAAATGCGCATATCTGCATGCGCATATCTGCATGCGCATATCTGCATGCGCATATCTGCATGCGCATATCTGAGCGCATATCTGCATGCGCATATCTGCACGCGCATATCTGCATGCGCATATCTGCATGCGCATATCTGCATGCGCATATCTGCACGCGCATATCTGCATGCGCATATCTGCACGCATATCTGCATGCGCATATCTGCACGCGCATATCTGCACGCGCATATCTGCATGCATCTCTGCATGCGCATATCTGCATGCGCATATCTGCATGCGCATATCTGCACGCATATCTGCATGCGCATATCTGCATGCGCATATCTGCACGCATATCTGCATGCGCATATCTGCACGCGCATATCTGCATGCATCTCTGCATGCGCATATCTGCATGCGCATATCTGCACGCATATCTGCATGCGCATATCTGCACGCGCATATCTGCATGCATCTCTGCATGCGCATATCTGCATGCGCATATCTGCATGCGCATATCTGCATGCATCTCTGCATGCGCATATCTGCATGCGCATATCTGCACGCGCATATCTGCATACGCATATTTGCATGCGCATATCTGCATGCGCATATCTGCACGCGCATATTTGCATGCATCTCTGCATGCGCATATCTGCATGCGCATATCTGCATGCGCATATCTGCATGCATCTCTGCATGCGCATATCTGCATGCGCATATCTGCATGCGCATATCTGCACGCGCATATCTGCATGCATCTCTGCATGCGCATATCTGCATGCGCATATCTGCATGCGCATATCTGCATGCGCATATCTGCATGCGCATATCTGCACGCATATCTGCATGCGCATATCTGTATGCATATCTGCACGCGCATATCTGCACGTGCATATCTGCATGCGCATATCTGCACGCATATCTGCATGCGCATATCTGCATGCGCATATCTGCACGCATATCTGCATGCGCATATCTGCATGCATCTCTGCATGCGCATATCTGCATGCGCATATCTGCACGCATATCTGCATTCGCATATCTGCATGCGCATATCTGCACGCATATCTGCATGCGCAGATATGCGTGCAGATATGCGCATGCAGAGATGCATGCAGATATGCGCATGCAGATATGCGCGTGCAGATATGCGCATGCAGATATGCGCATGCAGATATGCGTGCAGAGATGCGTGCAGAGATGCATGCAGATATGCGTGCAGAGATGCATGCAGATATGCGTGCAGATATGCGCATGCAGATATGCGCATGCAGAGATGCATGCAGATATGCGCGTGCAGATATGCGCATGCAGATATGCGTGCAGATATGCGCATGCAGATATGCGCATGCAGAGATGCATGCAGATATGCGCATGCAGATATGCGTGAAGATATGCGCATGCAGATATGCGTGCAGATATGGGCATGCAGATATGCGCGTGCAGATATGCGCGTACAGATATGCATGCAGATATGCGCATGCAGATATGCGTGCAGATATTTGCATGCAGATATGCGCATGCAGAGATGCATGCAGATATGCGCGTGCAGATATGCATGCAGATATGCGCGTGCAGATATGCGCATGCAGATATGCGTGCAGATATGCGCATGCAGATATGCTTATGCAGAGATGCATGCAGATATGCGCATGCAGATATGCGCATGCAGAGATGCATGCAGATATGCGCGTGCAGATATGCGCATGCAGATATGCGCATGCAGATATGCGCATGCAGATATGCGCATGCAGATATGCGTGTAGATATGCGCATGCAGATATGCGTGCAGAGGCGCATGCAGATATGCGCATGCAGATATGCGTGCAGAGATGCGTGCAGATATGCGTGCAGAGATGCGTGCAGATATGCGCATGCAAATATGCGTGCAGAGATGCGTGCAGAGATGCATGCAGATATGCGCGTGCAGATATGCGCATGCAGATATTCGTGCAGATATGCACATGCAGATATGCGTGCAGATATGCGCATGCGTGCAGATATGCGCATGCAGATATGCGCGTGCAGATATGCGTGCAGAGATGCGAATGCAGATATGCGTGCAGATATGCGCATGCGTGCAGATATGCTTATGCAGATATGCGCATGCAGAGATGCATGCAGATATGCGCGTGCAGATATGCGCATGCAGATATGCGTGCAGATATGCGCATGCAGATATGCGTATGCAGATATGCGCATGCAGAGACACGTGCAGAGATGCGTGCAGAGATGCGTGCAGAGATGCGTGCAGAGATGCGTGCAGAGACGCGTGCAGCGACGCGTGCAGCGACGCGTGCAGAGACGCGTGCAGAGATGCGTGCAGAGATGCGTGCAGAGACGCGTGCAGCCGACGCGTGCAGCCGACTGTCGACGGTACTATGGAAGGCACCGTTTTTAAACTTTTTTCAATCTTTTCTTCCACTGATCAACCTTATATCGCAGCTTATCTCACTCGCAAGTGTATATATGTTAGACTAGCAACGAAATATTTTTGTAAGAGTTAAAGGTAACAAAGTGGTCAATAAATATTGTTTTGATTGGACAAAATGTGAAGAACTGTCGCACCTTTCAAATAATTATATTACTTTGCGAGTTTACTCGACATCTGATGAAATTTTAAAGATGATAAAAGTAAAAATACACATAGGTTGGTAGGGGCGGCATTTTTCAATATTTGCCCCGTCTAAAAAAAATTTAAGATCCGGGGCTGTCCACAGAATAGGACAAACAGCAATAACGCTTTTAAAACAGAGAGAAAGAAACATATTCAAAGTTAGATATTCTTTTATGCAGGAACTGCAAATCATAGACTTTTTACCTTTTCAGCAAAATTAAAACCCAAGACATCAAAGTTACGAAAGTTATACCAAGGTGTAAGCGTCAGCCTATGCCGAGCTCCGCAAAAAAGTTGAATCGGCAAAATATTTATCAAGAGCATAGCGAAGGAGAGTTGTTTAAAGGAAGGAGTGGCTTAAAATTCGTTTTTACTTAAAACACAGAAGAAGGTTACGAAGATACGAGTATAAGTAACTTCCTTCGAGTTTTAAAAAATTCTTCAAAAAATAACAAAAGCCGCGTTTTATTATTGATCTGATCCGGATCAGATCATGGGTTTATTAGCGTTACAACAACAAAGCGAAATCCTGCTTTTTAGTTGGATCTATTTTTGTGATCTAAAATTTAGTTCTTCTTTTTCACACAAGAAGAGACTTTCCATTGAAACGTTGGTATCATTTCCAAATTTCCAATAACAACAGTATTGTCACATGAACACTTTTATCTGTGTGAAATGAAATATATTTTAGATAGATACCGAGAAACTTCACATTTATTCATTTTTGTATAATACATGACATAATGAAAAAGTTTTATAAAACAAAACATATATTCGTGAAATTAATAAGAATTAGTGCTAAAAAATATATATTTGACAAAGTGGATGAATATCATTTTTCCCTAAAAAAAAGAACAAAAAATTAACCATTGACAAAAAAGTACGTAGGGCAACTCTGCAACTCTTTTGAAATGTCAGTTGAGAGAGCGAGTCTCTCACAGCTTCCAACTGGAAATATGATGATCTAAAGCTGTTTTATTATCAAGATCTGATCCGGATTGGATCATTGTGATAATAAAACGCGGCTAAAGTAGCAGAAAATAGCTACTATCTGGCATCACTTTAATCTCTCTGATTGGTTATAGTGAAAAGCTATTTTCTTATTTCTTTCATGTTTCTATACAAATCTAGATGGCCATAGCGAATTTGGTTCTGTAACCAAATGATAGCGAAAAGCTCCTTCATTGTTTTTCTATACAGCGCTAGATGGCCTACAGCTAAAGCTACAAAAAAAGGTTTTTTTCTGTTAAATGACTTGAGATATTTTTAAAAAATGCGGTGTAACACCGCATATTTTTTTACTCATACTGTTTTTATACTTGAAAACCTACTAAAAAACATTCTCAAAAATGATTGAGAGATTTGAGAGATTTCTAAAAAAATGCGGTGTAACACGAACCTACTCCATTTATTTCCACTCATTATTTAAAATGCGGTGTATTGGTTATTCAAAAGTGCGGTGTAACACCACCTAAACGAACTACACTGTGGGTGCATTTAGACACGTCCAGTACCCACACGGAATGGTATGTTCTCCACACGCGCAAAAAAAAAATAAGAAAAGTGATAAAAGTAAACTTAACCAAGTAAAAAAAGACACGAATGTGAAAAACATTAACTCAAAAGTTAATTTTAATGACAAAAAAAAAGAAATAATAAAAAGTTCAAGTGAGACAAGAACAATGTTATCCCCCGTAAGGGGCGAGGCGGACCTCGAAGAGGCCACCCGCCAAAAACTTAACGATGCCCTTGAAAGTTTAAAAAAATACGAAAATGAAGTTTCTCATTTAAAACAAATAATTAAAGACCTCAAAAATGAAAACGAAAACTCAACAAAAAAGCGAAAAATAAAAACAAATATACAAACAATTGATAAAAACAGTGACATTACTGACTACGAAAACAGCTTCGGAATTTTACCCAACGAAGTACCGCTTAATCCAGACTCAATTCATATCGATGACGATGACCATGAAAATATTTTGCCAACAACATCACGCGAAATTATTGATAATATGAAAAAAAAGAACCAAAACAAACGACAACGAGATGAAGAGATAAGAAACAGAGGAACTGCACCAAATAGAACAACATCATGCAGCGAGGTAAAAAACACAACTAAAGATAAGAAAAATAAAAAACCACCACCCATCAAAATATTTAAAGAAGATAGTAAGACTATTTCAAAATTATTGAATGTAAAGATAGGTAAAAAAAATTTTAAACTAAAAAACGTAAGTAATGATAAAATAACTCTTACACTAAATAATAAAAATGATTGTAATAAAGTTAAAGAATTGCTTAATGAAACAGGAACGGAATATTTTTCCTATACTAATAGTGATGATAAAGTTCACTCATTCTTGTTAAAAGGCCTAAGTATGAGCTATGAACCAGAAGAGATATTAGAAGAGCTAAGAGCTCTTAATGTAGAAGGTCTTAACTTTGTTGGTGCTTTCAGGTATGCTACGGCAAGGTCTAAGCGTGAAAATTATCTTCTACCCTATATTACGGTGCAGTTATCAGCGGGTAGCAGCATCAACAATCTAAAAAGTATTAGGTTCATAGAAGGTCATTCAGTCTCCTTCGAAAAAATTCGGAAGAGCGGTATTTTGCAATGTCGACGTTGCCAAAGATTTGGACACGTTTCCCCGAACTGTAAGATGGTATACAGATGCGTTAAATGTCGAGAAAATCATTTACCAGGTGAGTGTAAATTGCAAAAAGTAGCAACGAAAGATGAAGTTTACTGCATTTTATGTGGAAAAAATGGTCACCCTGCATCTTGGAAGGGTAGTGAAAAATACAAAAAAATTTTGGAGACTGCTCTAGCGAAAAAAAAGCTTTCACAGCAGCGCGTTAGCCAAAAATTGGCCATGGTTAATAATCATGTTAGAGGAGGTATAACTTTTGCATCTGTAACAGGCAATGGTGGTGACACTAATCATAAAAAAATACAGAATAATGAAATTTCGTTTGATAGCCTTCAAACACAAATAAACAGTCTGACTAAGATTGTTGCAAATCTCTCGGAGAAGGTAGATGCCTTCCTCAACATTTTTGTAAACCAAAATGAATAGACAAATATCAAACCTAAAAATTACTGCTCTTAACGTCAATTCTATTATCTCCAAAAGTAGGCGCAGCGATCTGTTGCGTTTTACTGAGGAGTATAGACCGGACGTGCTGTTTTTGAGCGAAACTAAATTGAATGAGCGACATAATTTACAATTTGATAAATACGAGGTTATTAGAAATGATAGGAAAAATTCAACACAGGGTGGTGGTACAGCAATACTTGTACGAAAACCACTTTCTTTTAAAGTTATTGAACGAAGCGACATTAAAAGCTTTGGTTGTCTTGAGACAACGATCATCTCTTTGCCCTTAAGGGAAAACAGTTTTCTATATCTGATATCTGCATATGCTCCTTCGGCTCCTGCCAATGAATTCAACTCCGAATTTGAAAAATTATTCAGTAAATTGAGGCTAGATAACTTAAATAACTATTACATAATAGCGGGTGATCTTAATGCAAAACATCAGGACTGGTTGGACTTAAGAGAAAATGGAAGAGGCAGTACCTTACGTCGGTTTATCAATGATAACCAGATTGAGTTTAAAATGAAACTATATAGCCCAGTAACACCAAGTTATCCTCCTGGAAGATCATACCTAGACCTTTGCATCGCGGACGCGCGATTGCAAATTGAAACGGTTTACGAAAATAAAATGTCACTATTGCCATATGATAGCGATCACATGGCAATAGTTATGCCAACAACAATTACTGCAGACCCATCTTTTAGCTTTGCGACGAAACAAATAGTGCCTAAATTCAATTTTAAAAAGACTGACTGGTGTCGATTTCAACGTTGCGCCACAAGAAAATATAGGAACTGCTCTTCATCTTCAACCATCCCTAGTAATAGAAATCTCTCTAATGAGGAGTGCGATACTTATATCGAGAGTCTCAAGCGGGTGGTTTTGAGTGCCATAGATTTGACAGTCCCAAAAATTAAAGAAAAAGACAATATTGAATGTTACCTAAATCGCGATATACGTACCTTGCAAAAACATAAAAGCTTCTTGATTACCCAGATCAATCGTATTCGCCACCAGTTTCAAGACGACTCGTTGTGCTTGGAGCTAATAAGACTAAAATCTCTATTGAGAAATGTAAAAACGTTGATAAATCAACAGTTTCAGAAAAGTACCAACGATTACTGGAAACAACGGGCTGAAAATATTATCAAATCGGATTCAAAAAATATGTTCCCAAAAATTAGTCAAATGTATAGGTTTCGTAGCGGAGTAAAAATTCCTAAGTTAAAAATTCCACAGTCTTCTCAATTGCTTCTCTCTCAAGCAGAGATTAATGGAGAACACTGTCCAATTATCGATGGCTGCTTTGTTGTTGATAATAAAATGGACAAACTTAACGTCATTGGTTCTCATTTTGAGGCTGTTCATTTTAGAGAGCCTCCTAGCAATAGAGATGGAGAAGTAAGTACGGAACTACTTAGGTTTGAAAACATGGGCATACAACCACTTCTGAGTTTTTCTGAAGAGATAAAAGCTGACGGACTAACTAATGAACAGACTAACGATTACTACACTACGCTAGACGAACTAACAGAAATATTCAGAAAGTTGAACAATAAAAAATCGAGCGGTTTGGATAACATACCCAATATTGTATTAAAACACCTACCAAATCAAATTATACAGCAGTACTGTATAATTATCAACAATTTATTGAACAACTGCTACTTTCCAAGATGTTGGAAAATAGCGAAAGTGTTTCCAATAGCTAAAAAAAAGAAGGATCCTTCTGACCCCTCTAATTATAGACCTATCAGTCTCTTGCCCTGTATCGGGAAAGTTTTCGAAATAGTAATCTGTAAATCAATCCAGAAGGTGAACGAGCGAAAGGAGATAGTACCGCAGAATCAATTTGGATTCAGGCGAAACCACTCCGCAGTGCATGCTATAACAAAACTTGTTTCCGATATAAATTGGAATTTCAATGCGAAAAGGTATACAGCTGCATGTCTAGTGGATATTGAAAAAGCCTTCGACACGGTATGGATTGACGGATTGATATTCAAACTCATACGTTATGGGTTTTCCACACATCTCATTAAGATTATATCATCAATGATTAAAGGAAAGAAATTTGTAATAACTGACAATCAATGCACTACAACCAGAATTTTTGAAATCATTAATGGGTTACCACAAGGGACAGTCTCAGCACCTACCCTTTTTAACATATTTATTGCTGATATCCTTAGAGATCTCGATAACTCTATAGCATTTGCCGACGATATGATACTCTATGCAAGTAGCTCAAAAATTGCAAATTCACAATGTGAACTACAAACCAAGTTTGATAAGCTACAAACATTCTGCGCAGAATGGAAACTGCAGATAAATTTTACAAAATGTGAAACCATATTATTTCGAACCCCGCTAAGACGAGGAAACTCAGATTTGCGGCATAATTGGAAGAATTTTAAAATTTCAAGCTCAAATGGTTGTCTTATTCAGTCCAAAACGGTTGTTAAATACGTAGGTGTTCATTTAGATAAGTTCCTATACTATAATGACCACATAAACACACAACTAAAGAAAGCAAGAGCTGCATTTATGTCTCTAAAGAAGCTTTTTTACTCTAAATTTTTGAGACCTGATGTGAAGATCATATGCTATCAAGCTTTTATCCGTCCAATATTAACGTATGGAAGTCCAATATGGTGGAATATCAGTCCTTCGTATATGGAAAAATATCGCATGTTTGAAAGAAAATGTCTTAGAGCTTGTATGAACATGTACAGAAGCGCACATTCTGATTTTCAGCACTATGTATCCAACAAAATACTTTTGGACGCATCAGGCTTATCGCGAATTGATAATGTTATCTTAAATCTTGTGAGAAATCACTTCGAACGATCATTTAATGTTACAGATAATGGGTTCGTTTCCGGATTGCTTTATCCTAGTCCTCAGTATTTTAGGAATACCTTGGAGAATGGGTTTATACCTCCGGAAGGGTTTCTTTATCTGGATGCTCATGGTTATCTCTCCAATTTAACCAATCTGCCTATTATATACCATCTTCCTAGAAGAGCGACTGATAAAAAGATTTTATATGAACCTCAAAACTTAGAAAACTATGATGCAATCTTAAAATACTGCATTAGCATACCTGAAAGGGATCTTAATAGCACTGAATATCTCGACCCAAATAAATATTGGTGGCTCAACTGGGTAATAGCTGATATTTAAGAGTTAAGAGTGGTTGCGCTGGATCCAATGCGCGGCTTTCATTTCATTGTTTTATTATTATTTAAAGCGATGAGATGACATTGCGAATTGCGTCCTTTTGCGCTTGGCTATAGGTTTAGGTTTAAATTAGGTTTAGATATTAGTTTGTAAGTATTTTATATCTAGTTTTAAGTTTTTTTAAGAAATCAAAATTTAAAAATGTTGTCAAAGGTTTTTCTCCACACTTTCCTTATTGATAAAAAGTACTTAGAATAAATAATAAATAACATAAAAAAAAATATAAACGTTACTATAGACAGTAAAAAAACATGGTTAACATGAGTAATGCGTGCCTTGAAGGTCATTTACAAAACAAAAAATCGTTAAAGTATAGTTTTTAAGTTTATTCAAACTAAGCACCTAAATGTTATTGATAAAAGTGGCAAATAAACAATTTAAAAAAAAAAAAAAAAAAAAAAAGGCTCTTAAGGGTTAAAACTTAGCACAGCATTTCGAATTTCAAATTGTTGAATAATTACAAATCGAGTGATGTCATGCGCCGAAGATATTTTAATAACTTAGGTGTTCTAATGGCTTGTTTGTCCAAAACCTAGCACACAGTTCACCTACCAAACCTTTCAAGATAACTTTGAATAGAGCCCATTGCTTCATGAAGGTCGATGAAGAACAAATTAAGATCAACCAGGTCATTGAAGTGGCTTATAATTATGTACTTACATGTATGTATATTGCAAATATTACCATGTGACCCCTTCGGCATCATACTATTGTACAAAGTCTTTCAAAAGTTGTTTATGGCTATCTCTATGAATATTTGTATATGTATTTATAGGAACAAGAGAAGAGAATAGACCTAATTTCAGTTTTGAAATTTCATTTGCGGAATGGAGGAAACAAAATTGCAACACATTTTTTTTTATATTTTTCAGACATCATTTTCTTTAACACGAAACAAAATAAATTTAACAATTTACTACAAAGAAAAAGAAAATAACTCACCAAAAAGGAGATAATCTATTGAACATGAACAAACGTGAATGAACGTGTCTGAACGTGTCTGGACATGAACCGACCGTCCCGTGAATTCACAATGATATTTTAAAAGCAAGAAACACTTCACACAATGTTAAATATTTACTTGAATTAATCTTAACACTAACACTTTAATTGAAAGAAAAACAAAAATTTAAGGAATTTACACTTCTATTTGAAGGAAATAGTGATTTTGAACTATTTAATGAAATATCAACGAAGAACTTTTTCAATTAGGACCTCAACAAATGGCACAGTAACACAAACTGACATCACATTCTCTTTTTCTCAGAATACAGTTTGCTGAACAACAATTCAGCAAGAGTCAATAGAGCAACGGAGAAAGTTCGCTCTATTTTTTTGTTTCCTTTTGTGTAGTGTGAACGTGTGGAGCGTAGATCTGTGAAAGCTGTGGTACTGTGATGTGAATCTGTGATATCTGACAAGAGTCGATAACAGAGAAGTTTTCTATTGAAACAATAGCCGCGTTTTATTAGCCGCGTTTTATTATTGATCTGATCCGGATCAGATCATGGGTTTATTAGCGTTACAACAACAAAGCGAAATCCTGCTTTTTAGTTGGATCTATTTTTGTGATCTAAAAATTAGTTCTTCTATTTCACACAAGAGGAGACTTTCCATTGAAACGTTGGTATCATTTCCAATATTTCCAATAACAACAGTATTGCCACATGAACACTTTTATCTGTGTGAAATGAAATATATTTTAGATAGATACCGAGAAACTTCACATTTATTCATTTTTGTATAATACATGACATAATGAAAAAGTTTTACAAAACAAAACATATATTCGTGAAATTAATAAGAATTAGTGCAAAAAAATATATATTTGACAAAGTGGATGAATATCATTTTTCCCTAAAAAAAAGAACAAAAAATTAACCATTGAAAAAAAAGTTCTAAGGGCAACTCTGCAACTCTTTTGAAATGTCAGTTGAGAGAGCGAGTCTCTCACAGCTTCCAACTGGAAATATGATGATCTAAAGCTGTTTTATTATCAAGATCTGATCCGGATTGGATCATTGTGATAATAAAACGCGGCTATTATTGATCTGATCCGGATCAGATCATGGGTTTATTAGCGTTACAACAACAAATCGAAATCCTGCTTTTTAGTTGGATCTATTTTTGTGATCTAAAAATTAGTTCTTCTATTTCACACAAGAGGAGACTTTCCATTGAAACGTTGGTATCATTTCCAATATTTCCAATAACAACAGTATTGCCACATGAACATTTTTATCTGTGTGAAATGAAATATATTTTAGATAGATATCGAGAAACTTCACATTTATTCATTTTTGTATAATACATGACATAATGAAAAAGTTTTACGAAACAAAACATATATTCGTGAAATTAATAAGAATTAGTGCAAAAAATATATATTTGACAAAGTGGATGAATATCATTTTTCCCTAAAAAAAAGAACAAAAAATTAACCATTGAAAAAAAAGTTCGTAGGGCAACTCTACAACTCTTTTGAAATGTCAGTTGAGAGAGCCAGTCTCTCACAGCTTCCAACTGGAAATATGATGATCTAAAGCTGTTTTATTATCAAGATCTGATCCGGATTGGATCATTGTGATAATAGCCGCGTTTTATTATTGATCTGATCCGGATCAGATCATGGGTTTATTAGCGTTACAACAACAAAGCGAAATCCTGCTTTTTAGTTGGATCTATTTTTGTGATCTAAAAATTAGTTCTTCTATTTCACACAAGAGGAGACTTTCCATTGAAACGTTGGTATCATTTCCAATATTTCCAATAACAACAGTATTGCCACCTGAACATTTTTATCAGTGTGATATGAAATATATTTTAGATAGATACCGAGAAACTTCACATTTATTCATTTTTGTATAATACATGACATAATGAAAAAGTTTTACAAAACAAAACATATATTCGTGAAATTAATAAGAATTAGTGCAAAAAAATATATATTTGACAAAGTGGATGAATATCATTTTTCCCTAAAAAAAAGAACAAAAAATTAACCACTGAAAAAAAAGTTCGTAGGGCAACTCTGCAACTCTTTTGAAATGTCAGTTGAGAGAGCGAGTCTCTCACAGCTTCCAACTGGAAATATGATGATCTAAAGCTGTTTTATTATCAAGATCTGATCCGGATTGGATCATTGTGATAATAAAACGCGGCTAATAAAACGCGGCTAATTATTATTGAATTTTAACTTTGGCTGAGCCTAATCAAAAGCGCACCTTGAACTTTGTAGATCTCTATGTAGACTCTCTCTAATTTCAATTGAATTATTGAACTAGCCAAATTATAATTGGCAAGAAGGCCTTGGTTGCTACGAAGTTTTCTAATAACTTCAAAACCATTCTTTAAGAATTAAAACAATTCTCTTCCAGTTCCATTAGTTTATTTGCTCCACCAATTTCTTGTGGTCACAAGCACAGAGAAATCAAAGCATTCGATTCGACTGATTGCTTATAAATCTTAAGTTAAAGAGTAGAAAACAGTCAAAGATAGCATTTCGCTTGAGTTAGTAAGTAAATTCTCATTGGCCATCAAAAATTATTAGAATTATGGTATTCAATTTTCTTCAAAGTATGAAATTAATTTTAAAACAAACTTCCTCTCCATGCAACCACTTTTGACCCAAGTCTACTTTCTTATGAAAATGCAATGAAGGCTTTTCAGTTTAAAATTTTTGCACGATTTAAAGTCAGTTTATTTTGAAACTGACCATGTTTACTCAAATACTCAAATACGTAGCTTCCGATTAAAACGGTTCTATAAGCAATATGCAAGCGCCATCAAAAACTCTTTCTAATTTAGCCGAAATAGGCATAAAATTGTAGGTCTGGGAAAGACATTAGGCTCTGGTTGCTTCTATAAGCAAGATACTTGAGCTTCTCACACTTGGGAAGCACATTTCCATTCAAATAAATGTCTGGAATAGGCATGTTGGATTAGAAAATGAGCAACACATGTACTCTGTCTTATTTGGACCAGTTCGGTACCAGTTACCTTAGGGGATCTTTCTTCATGCAATAAGTGCTTCTTGCAGGGATGTTGGATCCTCATTTATGATGACTCCATTGTCGCAGTTATTATCGCAATTTTTTGTATCTCCTTTTCCTTTGATAGTTGGAAGAAAATAACTTTACCTCCATTGCACGGGCAGACTATAACCTCCTTGAAGTTGAGACTCGTGAGCCATTTAATCCCAGTGTCTCAAATCTTTTTCTAAACCTCAAACGGTATCGTGTCTGGCCCAGCACTTTTGCCTCTTTTGGTGTTGTTGACTGCTTCGCTAACTTATTCGACTGTAATGCCGGCTAGTTCTGTCAAGTTAGGTACAGCTTCTGTAAAGTGATTTCATCAAAAAATTCTGTCGCCATCTCTGTAGGACTCTGTCGTCCACAAGGAGATGTCCTTGAACTTGGGCGAGCGAGTCTCTTCAGCATTTCTTCTTTTTTTAGCGGCTTCTTTGAAATTTTTGTTAAAATGTGTTAAAATATGTCAAATCGTTACAGTCGACGGACGACGAAGAGCATCTTCATCTTCTCTTCCTAAAGAAGCCGTTTCAGACTTTTTTAGAGTGGTAATTCTTGATAATACCCAAAAAGAATAGATGAATTTGAACAGCAAAAAACATGGGTACATGATCATTGATCACAAATAATTGTTTACCCAATTTATGAGCGCATCCATCACTCACATGACTTAAACCAGATGCATCACTCCGTAAAGCGCTAGATGACTTGATGACTTTGCATTTTGAATATTTTGCATGGAAACTAATCAGCTACAGCGAATGGCAAGGAAAACAATGGAGCGTTCCAACAATGTCTGCGATTGAGTACCTACCTACATTTTGTTATTTTTTAATCCAAGTGGTAAGTTCAAACCGAGTAAAACTCAGTCAGCCGAGTACCTACTTTATTTTATGAATTTACTCACATTACGTACTAAAAAAGCATTTGAACGCTGCGGAAAACTTATTTACTCAAATCTTGGCCTTAATTGAGCATGAGACTTAATTTTGTACTTTACTGATTTAGCGCAACTGAGTGATTAAGTATTCAATACATCTTCTTGCTATACAACGGTTCTAGTTGCTTCAGAGCAAACTTTTTTACTGTGGAATTAGCAGCAACTAAAGGAACAGGTCCCTTTTCAAAACAGGCTTATTTGGGAAGCAGCCGAGTTAAAACTATCCTTATAACTTGCTTTAACATATGCTGGAGGTTAATTAGAAGCTCATTCGCCACCACCTCTAGTTTATTATCTGTACAAGTATTGAATGAACCTTAACCAAATACCTACAAAAGCTGTAGCTTTGCTTATTTCTTTATAGAACTCGTATTCGTTTGCAGTGATTTTTACATAATCGGTAATGAAATGGCGGATAAGCTGGCTAAAATCTTATAAATGTAAATGTCGAATCCAGCGAAACGAACACCTCAGTTCTAAAGCCACTAGAGCAAGAAAAAAAACAGAATCAAACATAATTTTCCAAAAACCGCCAATGACAGGTGGTCATCTTTAGAAACATGCCGAGTCTCGAGAGACCTTTGGCCAGATTTCAGGAAAGGACTTTGGCCAGATATTTATAAGAAAAAAACTGAATTTCTACTCCAGCTAAGCAGACCTCGGCTCTGGCTCTCTCTGTTGATTGGCATTCTCACGGGCCACAACTCGTTGGGTACCCGCATGATGAGAATGGGAATTAGCACATCCTACTTGTAGAGGATGCCAAGATGAGGAGGCAGAGGAAGGATCATTCCACTTCCTCTGTGAGTGTCCTAGCTTGGCCCACACTCGGAAAAAAAACCTCGGAGAATACTTCTTCGACGAACTGGGCGACATCTCTTATCTCCCATTGAGCAACGTCCTGAAATTTACTCAGGGCTCCAAATGGTTCAGCGGCAGTTCCCTACCCCAATAACCATCTACCTCTCCTATCCTCCCATTTCCTCATCCTCTGATTTTCCCGGGGAGCACAATGGATACCTAAGATCCGAGTGAGGTGCTGTCACTTGTGGTTGCACCCCCCATTCAACCTAACCTAACCTTACATAGCAGTGACAACCATTTAAGGCTTGGGTAGACGGGCAATCAAATTCTGATATGCCATTATTTGCAGAACATAATTGGCCATATAACCATTTTATTGTGGTCGAAACCTTTACCAAGTGTGATATTTTATAGCGAGGAGCTATAAAAAAAAAACAAAAGATCGATGCTCTCGAAGCACGCCGTTCATTCAGTACCTGCTCAAATCGTCCTGCAAGTTTTGTAAAATCTGGCAAATGGTGTAGACCTTCTTCTTTTAAAATCGATAATAGAACGAGTTATTCAACAAAATACTTCATTTCCGTAGGTACACTTCAAACACGACAACCTAGAAATTATTTCATTGAAACCATGCTAAGGCTTTCATTGCCCTCTCTGTAAAGTAACTTCATTCACAAGCACACAGCTTGATACCAGCTAAATAAGTTTCCTTTGAGATCTTTTATGACAGCGAAAAATGACACCACATCCCATAAAGTGTTACCTGTCATAAAATCATCCATCTAATTTTCCAGATTACAGTCATGGAAGTGTCCTATGAAAGCTCTACACACGCTGAGCTAACTACTTAAAATGCAATCAAGCCAATGATCATAAATTAATCCATATCAGCGTACATCCATCTCGCAGTCATAAAGTCAACTTTCATATGAGCTCACTGCACCACCCAGCCGATACCAGGCGCTGATATGCAAAACATCATACACCGCTGCGCCATCGCTGGCCGGACGGCCGGCCCCTTACGACTTTTCATATAGGCGCGCAAAGAACACGAAGACAAAGCACACAAGCGTGCGCACTTTTCCCTATTCAGGCGATTAGGCGTGATGGCTTATCTAGACGCACCGATCTCGGTTGAATAAATCATAACCGACGACCGGTGACAGTGTCGCCAGTGTCAACATCTAGAATCATGAGCGTCTCTCAATACCCGCCTAGCGATTAACACTTACCTACACACGGATTAGATTTGACAATTCGTGTCTTGCTGCAGCCCGATATGGCGGCATTCAACTTAATCCAACATGAAATGAATTCCTAATTGAGTTGTTCTGGTTTCAAACAGCCTTTCTTGGTTGCTTGGTTGCCTTTCGCTCTTCCCTTGAACTAACAACAATAATGACACTTTGTTACAAGGAAGACACATAGCAAAAAAAAGAAGACTAAAAATTAAAAAACATAAAATCGTGAAGAACAAGATTCATCATCATGCACATGGGCAAGCAACTACCAGCAATCGGACTCTTCCATGAAACCATCACAATCCCCATCTTTGTCGTTGTCGTCGTCATCGTCATCGTCGTCTTGGGTCTTGGTCACCATCAAGAGAGCAAACAACAGGAACAGAGCATAGCCCGTTGCTTGCTCACCCAATCGGCACCTGGTCTTGGAATTAGGTTTCAATGTTGTCCCTGCAATTCCTCGAATAGACCAGAAGAAACTAACATACCTATACAATGTTCGATGGGTGCAACTGGTTTGCTGGACAGAAGTTAAGTTGATTAATGTAATATGATCAGAGAAGGTTCCTGTGTCGTCTCGACTACGGCTTGTGAAAGAGCCGATGACAACACCAGATGAGGATGTGATTCCATAAAATGTCCACTCTACGACTTTCGTATGCGGGACACATTATGAATTGGCCATCGATTAGCATTTCGTGCCGAGTGCAGGAGGCACGAATGCAAACAACATTTTGATCGCGATTCTTGGTACCAGTACCAATCATGGCGAGAATCGAAGCCACAATGGGAAATTTATCATTTTGGCCATATCGCGCGCATGGTAGTTGAAGTTGAAGTGTATATTGTACAATGTACAACATGGATCCCATTATTGGTAGCAGACCAGTCACCACTCACAAACTCACCAGACGCGCACAATGATAACTCAAAGGGTTCTTTTTGGAATTAATGTTCCTGTCACTTGGGTGACATTAGTTTTCCTGCGGGACTGTGTCTGTTTTGATGGAAATATGTGTCTGCGCGTCATTTGAATAATGGTTAACGAGTCAGTAGAGGCACACAGTAATTAGTTGTTTAGGGATGGACTTAACAAGAAAACTGGCTCTGCCTGAGTGACAGTCTGGTCTGGCAATCTGCGGAATGCAACGGGTGTTGTTGGTTGTAGTACTTTTTCCAGCCAAATGTTATGTCATGTTTGTTTAATGCAGTCTTTTTTACAAGTCAGCATGTCAACATGGCGACTGGCTAGGCTTAAAAAAAGCAAGCTTGTGTTCGTATTACTATGAGGTTTCTGTGACGCACATGTTTCCTAATGGCCTAGCTTCAAAAAGATTGAATAGATCGGCAACGGTTTTGAGCCATCGAATGTTAGGCCTAGATATTCTGAGGCTGTATTTGATGTAAAGCAGTTTAGAAAACTGGGAAATCAGCTGCTACAGCTGCAATCCAATTTCAAATGTGTGGCGCCCGTTTACCCTAACGCCTAACCTCTAACTTCAAAAAGATTGGATAGTTCGGCAAAGGCTTGAAGGCATTTTTTTTTTTTTTTTTTTGCATCTCAGAGACTAAGTCGCACGAAGCTTAGAGCAAGCTCATTTGTACTTACTTATCTACGCTCTTCATCATAAATGCAAGTGTTAGAGGTTAGAAAACACCAACACCAGCACAAAGAGAACGTATATGTACGTATGTGTAGATTACATGCGCGATAGCGGCTCATTCATGCCGTAACTGGTTCTATGATGGGGGCAATGAATCAAGTCCAAATTACGCAAGTGGTGAGATCCTCCGCGGTAGTTAAAACCTATGGACGAGAGCAAGTAAGGAGCATCTATAAAGCCAGTCAAAAGCTGATGGAAAAATACTAGGTCATTGTTGATACGTCTTTGACTAAGGGTTTGCAATTGCAAAAGTTGAATTCGATGTTCATAAGGAGGTAGATTGAATGGATCAGATCTTCCCAAGGGAGACCCTTCAAAGCAATACGTATAAATTTGTGTTGTACTGCCACAATACGATGTTTATGAATTTCATATAGAGGAGACCAAACTTGTGAGGCGTACTCGAGATGAGGGCGAACATAGCAGTTATACAAAGAAAAGGTTACATAAGGATCATCAAATTCTTTTGACCACCTCTTTTCTTTATGAAACCTAGCATAGAATTTGCTTCCCTTACTATTGAGTTTATGGCTCACTAAATTCAAGGTTAATATTGAAGTAAACACCTAGGTCACGAAAACTTGAGATATTACATAATGAATGGCCAGACATTAAGTACATAGCTTTACTAGGTTCACGTTTTTTCGAGAAAGTCATAGTTTGGCACTTCGAGGGGTTGAGACTAAGACCATTCTTTTTACACCATGTTCCAAAGCTATCGATATCTTTTTGAAGAAGTGCGCGATCAGAAGTATTTTGAATGGATTTAAAAATGTTCATATCATCTGCGAAAGTTAGAATTTCACTATATGAAATGCACGAAACAACGTCATTAATGGCAACAAAGAAAAGCAAAGGCCCAAGGTGACTGCCTTGGGGTACAACCGACAGAGCGTTGAAGGGACTCGAAAAGCTGTTACGAAATTTTACTTGGTACGTTCTATTTTCGAGATAAGAGCAAATCCATGCAATAAATATAATACGAAATCCAAAAGCCTTGAGCTTATATAATATAACATCATGATTCATGAGAGAGTCGATCGAACGCATTGGAAAAATCAGTGTAAATACAGTCGAAATCATACCCATTTTCAAGGGCATTGGAACATATGTGAAGAAAAGAAAGAAGGTTTGTTACCGTTGATCATTTTCGCATAAAGTCATGCTGCTAATATTTTTTGTAAAAAATGAGAGCCTGTCACAAACAACTTGTTCAAAGAGTTTGGGGATGAAGGACAGTTTGGATATAGGCCTGTAGTTTTTCATTTCTATATTATCACCCTTTTTAAAAACCGGAGTGATAAAGGACTTTGTCCAAAGGCTTGGGAAAACACCTGTTTTGATTGAAAGCAGAAAAAGATATTGAAGTGGGAACATTATTATGGAACGGCATTTCTTTAAAAGAATTGGGGGGATTCCATCCGGACCGGACGAAAAGTCATCTTGCAGAAGTGATAAATATTTTAAAATTTTGTCACTTTGAACAGGGATATTATTAAAGCTTACTTCAGAGCAGTTACCTAAATACGTAAAGTAGTTTCCATCGATTACTACGGGGGTATCACAGAAAGAGCTTCGAAAATGATTAGCGAAGGCATTAAAAATATCGTTAGTATTCTCTAGAGGAGTATCACCAGAAAAAAAGTTAACTGGGTACCCATCAGATTTTTTCTTTGAATTTACAAATCGCCAAAAACTTTTCGGGTCATCCCTTAAAGAGAAAGACATGTGTCTTAGGTAGTTGGAGGAAAGAGTTTTGGAGAGCGTGTTAAAGTTTAAAAAAAAAACTAATATAAACACTATAGTCAGATGTAGAATGAGTTTTAATGTAGGCTTTCCAGGCTTAATTTCTTTTATTTCGCAGAATCTTTAGTTCTTTGGTATACCAAGGCTGATTAAAGCAGGAATTCTTAAGGATTTTTCGGGGAATAATTTTGTTCAAACAATTTTCCAAGATCATGTAAAAGCATTTGACTGCAACGTCGATATTGTCAGAAGCTGATACATTATCTATACCGGCTCTGGTGAGTTCTTCGGAAAGCAAATCGAAATTCGCTCTCCGAAAGTCAAAAGTGTATGAACAGTCAAATGAGTTACTACGAACATATAAATCAGAACCTAAATCCAGAAAAATATCTAAAGTTGGGTGAAGATCATCTAAGTTAGTAATGCCATACTTAGATTTAAGAACAACAGTACTAACTGCGTCAGGTGAAAAAACTAAATCGAGCATGCGACTCATAAAGTTTCTGATACAGCTTATTTGCTGTAAGTCTGAGGAAATGATTTTGTCAAGTAAACGAAGCTCTTGTTGAGGCGAGGTCAGTGATGCTACTTGAAAGGATCCGTCTTTAGAAGGGACCCAATTCACTTCTGGCAAATTAAAATCGCCCAATAATAAAATATAGCTTTTCAGACAAGACAATTCCATTACATAATCTAAGACTAAAGAGAGCTCAGTATAAGCTGAGACAGGACTCTTTGGAGGAATATAGACGTTTGCGAGTTGCGACATAGATACTATTTAACTGTACGGATACTTTGACACATAAGACATGAATTGTAAATGGGAAAGGAAAAGTTATTTGAGAAGACATGTAAGTATTTCTTACAGAAATTAATGCACCACCTCCCGCATCTTCAGGCTTATCGTAATGACGGTCCCATAAAACAAAATATAGAACTCGTGGCTAAAAAGCTCAGTGTCCAAATGACTTGGATTGAGCCAGGTTTCAGTTAAGGCAAATATATCATGCGAGAAGACAAGAGAGTTAAGATAAAGATTCGTAATTTTTGTACGAAGCCCTCTACCATTTTGGTAAAAGAGGGTAATTCTATTTAGTTAGGCACTGAACCTTAAGCCTATTTGAAGGCTGTATATGATCCAAATCAGTTTAAAAAGAAACTAGTAGCTACAACTGCAATTCCAATCAAATCTTGAAAAGAAGGTTGACGAGTCCTTACAAGCTCTGCTCTAACTACTATTTTGTTCAAATGCGCGACCACGAAATTGCTAAATGCGTAAGAGTTCTCTTATAAAACTGCTGTCTTCCTCATATCAACAGGAGTCTTACATAAAAAAATGAAAAATAAAAAACAATTCTTCAAAGAAACTCTCACTCAATAAAAACTTCTTTGGCTGCCTTCTGCTCATGATTGATTGCATACCCAAGTTGATAGATGCTTTCGATTGCCTTTCCAGGAAATTTTCCATCAATGAAATGCAAACATTCTCCGAAATCAAGTAAATAAACTTTTTATCCCCAAAAAAAAAAGAAAAAACAACCGTAAAAAAATCCTTCGACAGACTTGAAAACAATAACATTTTCACTTTGATTTATTGACTGGAATTTGAGACTTCGGCGTTGGTCTACTGAACGGGAGAGCGATGGATATTTAGAACAGAGCACCGAGATCAAAGGGAACTCATTTATATTGATTTTTTGATGTTTCACTTTTCACTAAACAGAAGCCCACAGACAGGAACAAAAAGAAAAAAAAAAACTTCATTTCAAGGCGGATCGATGGCGGCCGTGGCGGCAGCAGGGCGCAATATTTCAATGGTGCATCATAAATTGCCACCTATCGAAATGACAGTTTACTGGAAAAGGCCCTCATCACTCGTTTACCTTTGGACGGGCCTGTGGGGGAACCAACTACCGTTCTATTGATCATGTGCGTGGATTTGAAATGAATGCTTTTTACGTTTGACGTCGGCTAGCCCATTTTCGGCAAACTAAAAAGAAACTGCTGATTTGTTGTTTTCCCAACATCAATAGCGAAATTCTGCCACAAAGGGAAAAGTTTATAGGATGCTGTGGGATTGATTTTTTTTTTCCTTTTTTTTTTTTGTTATCATCAAAGGGTTGCTGGATATTTCGAGATAGAATCATGAATTGATGTGATTTTGATTTGTTTTCTTCCCTAAAACTGCCAGTCGACTGAGGCGGCAATCAAAAGTAAAACAAAGAAGCATACATAGAATTAGAAGGTATTCCCGGGAATTCCCGTTGGGAATTGTTTGGTTTCGTGAGACTTTTGGGGCATTAAATGCATTTTTTTATGTTTATGGGAGGAGTTCGAGGAATCGGGAGATTTGTGGAAAAGATAATTGACATGATTAACGATTACTGCCTCACGTTTAGATGGCGGTGGGCTTTGATCAAAATTTATTGATTAAAAGCTCAGTTTTGTTGAGGTTAATGGTAGAGGATAGGCGAATCTTTATTTTTTGGGTGAATGAAGAACTGATTTCCAATTTTTCTTAATATTTTGAACTCTCGATTTTTAACAATTAAAATTATTAATACTTCAATTTTAAGGGACAGACTCGAATCAGCAATTTACAGTGAAAAAAGTAAAATAAGGATTTTCTGGTTTCCAAATGCGATTTCTGCTTTCTGCAGCATAAATGTAAAAACTATTACTGTCTTCATTGTTACTGAAATCATTGAATCAAATGAGTCAGTCAATCAAATGAGTCAACCAATCTAATGAGTTAATCAGTCTAATGAGTCAATCAATCGAATGAGTCATTGAAATAAATGAAACGAACGGTTTCGAATTTTCAAAAACAACAAGAAGGATCATCATGTGTTTCGAAGTTCATGTTTATTCGAGCCCCATTACGATAATATTTTTTGTACTATGACTCTGGTGTTCTATGCAATCCAATGCAGATACTCAGACACTGTCTCTCAAACACCCGAATCTTTTCCATTTGAGAAGCTGTAGATAACGTTGAACCACACAGGACACCCATAGCCAATCATTGACCTTCTGAGGACCATGTAGCAAATCACTTTCACCCTGCTATCAAGTTGACTGCTCAATCAAGCCGCCTTGTCAGAGCAAAAGCTCCTCTAGCCCTGGCCAAAGCCGCATCCATTTTTGTTAAAATATAGATACTTGGCTTGGCAGTGGGTGGTCATGTTGAAGTTACATTGCCACTATTGACAGCAAACGCTCTACCATGAAGCATGTCACTAAGAAAATAAAGCAGTGGTTTACTCATGCCATACTTGAACAACTTATAGAAAAGACCGTCTCACCAAACGGCATCTCCAAATCTCATCTCCAAGTCAACCAGACACGCACCTGTACACTGATTCTTAGCTTTGTTGTATTAAGAAGTATCCGGTACTAGTGTAGACGTGGCATGTATGGCATGATAGCCCGCTTTAGAACCGAACTGATTTTCTGGAATAATATTTTTGTCCTCAGCCCATGTGGACAGTGCTCAATTTAGAATCTTCTCGAATACCTTGTCGATACTCGGAAAAAGAATAATTGACGGGAGACTTGCTAAAATTTACAATTAATAAGACTGTCGTTACTTTGCTTTCCAAATAAACACTCTCATTCATTGACATTGCGTTTAATTCTCTTCTTAGCAAAATATCGTGCTAATTCAGAAAAATTTATTGTTTAAGGTCCATCTGAGTTTTAAATTAATTCCCACTTTCGCAAAGTCTTCGAAAAAAGAAGTGAAACTTAGAAAAGTTTTTGCCGTTTTACAAATCAAAAACAAAACTTGTGTTTTAAATAGCGTATAGAATATGTATTAAAAAAATAAATTTTACCGCTCTCAAATTTTTAATTATTTTTATAACTAATTACTAACTTTTTGAATTTTCTTTTATTTATGTAGGGTATTTTAGATACGAATTGCCAAAGGCTCAGGATGGTTTGGTCGAGACAAAAAAAAATTGTAAGGGGGGATCTATATCACTCCGTGCAGGCGTGAGGTGCAATTTTATAAAAAATTGACTAATTTAAAAAAAAAATTATTAAAAATCAACTAGGTGAGCCACTTACTACCTCATACAATGCTAATGCTTTTTTATTTAATAAAAAATTTTGTTTGAGTTCACAATTTTTGAGAAATCAAGCCTCAAAACAAACTCTTGAAAAAAGAAAATATTTTTTCTTAATTAATTTTTTTTACAAAATTTTGCAAAAAAATTGTGGTTTTATGCCAAATTGACAATTTTCAACGAAACAAACGGTTCAAAATTTGTTAAATTAGCGTCTCGATTTTTTTTTTTTTAAATGAAGAGCATTCTGATGTGGTGTTCTTTTATTTTTTAAATAAGAATTGATGCTTATTATTATAAGCATCAATATGATGTATGATATATTATATTGATGCTTATAATATTTTTGTATTGATATATGTTATTGATATATGTTTGTTTGCATACTGAATGCACGTAGACAAATTGGAGAGTATTTATTTGGCATAAAACCACAATTTTTGGTTTCATCAACTCATTGTATTGTATTGTATTGTATTGTATTTATTTAAAATTATTCATAGTACATATAAGATATAAATATTACATCTTTTAAGTAGTACATGCTTTAGATATGTTGCAGAGCAATAATTAAAATTTACATTAATATATGTTTAGTAAAAAAGATAGATTTATATAATAAAAATTAAAGAGAAAAAAAAAATATATGAAAAAAATCTTAGTAAAAGAAAAAACGAAGATAAGATTAAAAGTTTGCAGCGAAATATTGAAATGCTCTTTTTTCGAAAGTTCTCGTGATGATTATATATTTAATTGTAAGGGGTAGCTGGTTCCAGAGTTGAATTGCATGGATAAAAAACTGCCTCGAAGTTACTAGAAATCTATGATTGGGTAGAATTATTTGTAAAGTGCGGCTACTACGAGAAAAGTTAATTAAATCGAACAGATACTTTGGCTCTTCTGACTGAATAATTTTATGTAATAATAACAGTGTGCGATACTTTAATAAAGCTGTTAAGGAACAGTCTGTAATTTTTTTGGTGAAACCGGAGATATGATCGTATCTTCTCAACCCAAAAATATACCTTGCGCAGCTGTTGTATGCTACATTTAGTTTTCTACTTGATTCAACGTCCATATTTGAAAAAAGTTCGCAGCTGTATAGAAAGATAGGCATGATAAAGGATTTCACTAATTGAAGTTTAACGCTTGATGGTAAATATTTAGACGTAGGACTTAAACCACGAAGTGCACCATAAATTTTCGAAACAATATTGTTAATATGCACATCCCAACCCAAGTTATTTGTGAAGTAAACTCCAAGGTTCTTTATTTGATTTACGTACTCAATTGGAATCTCATTGAGAAATAGAAATGGAAATTGTTCGTTACATTTACTTCTTGTTAAAGCCATTGCTTTTGTTTTCATAGGATTTAGGTTTAGCTTATTTTCAACCGTCCAAGTGTGGATCTTATTTAATTCCTGATTCATAATCTCAGCGTTCTCAGATATAAGGGACTTTTGAAACATTCTATAAATTTGGATATCATCTGCATATATTCAATGCCTTAAAAGCGTTCACTAATATCATTTATGAAGCAAGAGAAGAGAAGTGGTCCGAGCACAGATCCTTGCGGGACCCCTAAACACACCCTAAGAAGAGATGAACACTTGTTTTGCCAGAACACATACTGCAATCTATTTGAAAGGTATGATTTTATTAAATTACACAATGAGCTGTCAAAAGAAAATTTGTGTTTGAGTTTATTCAACAGAATATCATGATTAACACTGTCGAATGCCTTAGAAAAATCTAAGAACACGATCAGTCCCATCATACCTGAGTCAAAACCAGCTCGAATATCTTCACATACCTTAATTAGCGCCGTAGTACAGCTACGCTTGGTGCAAAATCCGGATTGGTGAGATGTAATTAATTTATGATCTTCCAAGAAAATTTTGATCTGGTAGCTCATGATCGTTTCAAAAACTTTACTTAGGAATGGTAATATTGCAATAGGCCTATATTCAGTTTTGCTAGCTGCACCAGATTTTGGCAACGGCAAAATCTTTGCAATTTTCCAGACATCAGGAAAAACAGATGTGGTTAAGATTGTGTTAAAGATGTGTGTTATTTGATGGAGCAACACTGGAAGGAGAATCTTAATGAAATCTGGTTGGATATTATCCGAACCCACAGATTTAGATTTTATTTTTAAAATTTCTTGGCCAACAGTCAATTCACTAACAGCGAAAAAGCCATTTCTAGGTTCCCAGAAAATTGAGAGACGGTTGAGGAGCTTCTAATACCTGGGCTAACATCATTCTGGATAAATTTAGTATTTAGTTCATCAACATTTATGTTATCTGAGATAGATTGCTTTCGATTGATACCAACCTGACGAACATTTTTCCAAAACTTAGAGCTGGAATCATTCGGATTAAATTTATTTTTGAAGTAATTCTTTTTGTTTCTTCGAAGGAGGTATACTACCTCATTTCGGGCAACTTTAAATTCATTATGAATGACGGAACATTTATATCTTCTCCATCTTACATACAATTGATCGCGGGCATTGATTTTGTTTTTAATTTCTTGTGTTATCCACGGATAATTGCTACGCTTAAGTTTTTTAGGTTTTACTTTCACGTGATTATTAAATAGGTAAATAATATTACTGTTGAAATGTTCAATCTGTTTATTGACGTCATTTGTTAAGTAAATCGGTAACCAATCAAAATTTTGACATTCCAGGAAAAGATTTTCTAAGTTTATTTTTGAATAATCGTAATATACAGAATTAGATACTTCAGAATTGGTAAGACGTGTATTTAGTGAAATAAAAATCAAGTCATGGCTGGAAAACGCAGAAGCCAGCAATTGGTCATAGTGCAATACCAAATCACAATTAGACACAAGAAAAACATCTAACAGTGTGGGTACACAATTTCTTTTAAAGTGTGTTGGTTGTTTGGTGTTTACAAAGCTTAAGTCAAAACTGTTCGCCATTTCAATAAAATTCTTGTTTTTATCATCTAATAAGTTAAGATTCAGATCACCGCATAACAAGATATCTGTATACAAAGGAGCTAACTCTTCTAATAAAGCTCTTATTAGGGCAGAGTTAGCTACATCGGGTGCCATATATATGCAACCAAGCAAAAAATTCCCACAATTTCCTTTTACTTCAAGAAACAGGTACTCAACAGAATCATTCGAGGAAGAAATTTTAGCTATATGATAATTAAAAGATTTTTTGATAAAAATAGCCACACCTCCACCTACTTTGCTATATCTATCTGAACGAACAAGGCTAAAATTATTTAAATTGAAAAGATCATCACACATTTCTGTCTTCAACCAAGTTTCCGATACACAAATAATATCCATACTACTGCCATCAAAAAGAACTCGTACATCGTCTATTTTATTCTTTAAGCTTTGTGGATTTATGTGACACACATTTATACCATTTCTTTGTTTGCACAGCACATCGACCAAGACTTTGCATTCGACAGTGGAACCACCCCCTATACTAGAGCCAGAAAGTGCACTTAAAAACAGCAAAACCAACACGAACACTTTCAATGAACTTACAAAAGAAATTGAAGAAGAAAAAATAAATTGAATAAATAATTATAAAGAAATTACAAGGCCACAACAATAGATAAGAAATGACATAAAAAAAATGAAAAGATAAAGAAATTTTTATAAATAATTTGAAAACAGAAAGAAAGTATAAGAGATTGATAGGAAAAAATTGAAATGATTTAGTTAATTGCATTCTAAGAAGGATGAAAATTGTCAACGTTCACTAAATCTGCTGCTTGACATCTCAGTGTAATCGCATTTAATGTCGCTTCTTCGTCTATGATGATATTAACTCCATTGCTTCGCTCTTTAACTAACACCACTCCATTTCTTGTAAATGCAGAATATATTTGCTTTTTCCGCTTTAATAAAACAGCATGCTTTAATAGAGATCGACTTTTTTCCGTAAGACTCTCATTCAAATAAATGTGTTTGTCGGAATCCAGGCCTATGGTACGAAGAGTGATTGTTGTTTTCTCTTTTTTTTGAAACTCTGATAGTGATCTTAAGACATAATTTTTATCGTAACAGATGATTTGAATTTCACGATGATAGGTGGATCATTACAGCCATCTCGTTTGCGGGAGCGAAAAATCGATCGTGGGATTGGAGGTTGGCACTTAATTTTGTCACACAAGTGCATGAATATCGATTTAACGTCCTCACTGGGCAATTGTGGAACACCGAAGAGAACAGCATCTGAAGCAAGGTCTTTTCTCTCAAGTTCATCGCATCGTTTACTGAGGTTTGCAATATGATCTTTTGCTCATTTGACCGGAATCAGCATTTAGGGCACAAATGAGTGTATGTGCAGTCCGCTGAGACCAATTTACAAATTTGTAATAGGTCTTCTTTTTAAAATTTAACTTAAAACTTATATAATTAAAATATAACTCTAAAATATTAAAAATTATTTATAATTTACATTAAAATTAAGATCGCACGAAATAAATTTTTCAACATTTTTTTATATGCTACTAGCTGACCCGCCTGGCGTTGCTCGGATCTAAGTTATTTAAAAAAATTGTCAGGAACACCCGCTGGACTAAGCTGCAAATAGCCGGAAAGTTTAAACAATGTTAATGGTAGATGGCTCTTATCACTAAGGGGTATGAAAAATAGATAGTAGCCTATTCTCAGACCTACTGAATATGCGTATAAATTTTGGTAAAAATCGGTCAAGCCGTTTCGGAGGAGTTCAAGTTCGAACACCATGACACGAGAATTTTATATATATGATTTAAAATAAATTTTAAGTTTTCACTTCCGAGAACAAACTACAGTCAGCGGAAAATTAACAACTTTTTGTTGTCTAAAAAAAGTACATTTGGTTTATTTTTTAGTTTCTCAAAAACCAAGAAAGATTTTTTTCTTCGTTTTGTTGATTTTGAGTAAAAATTAATAAAAGCATTGATTATTGAAATAAAAAAAGGCCCTTAATAAGGCAAAACTTTGAAAAAAATATTAATCTAGAAAAAAAATATTATCTTTCTTAAATATTCTGACTTTGAGGATTGGTTTCTCAAAAACTATTCAGAAACGAACTCAAACAAAATTTTTAATTAAAGAACAAAGCATTACATTTCAAATCATTATAGTATGGGGTAAGTAAGTAACTTCTTGATTTTTAATAATTTCTTAAAAAATTGAGTAAATTTTTTTATGACATTGCCCCTCGCCCCCTATGCGGAGTGATATAGACCCCCCTCTCATAAAAGTTTTTTCTTGTCTTGACCCAACCTATCCATCCTGCACCTTTGGCGAACCGTATCTAAAACACTCTACGTAAATAAAAGAAAATTCTAAAAGTTAATAATTAATTATAAAAATAATAAAAAACCTGAGAGCGGTGAAATTTTTTCTTTAAGTTTTTTCTATACGCTATTTAACCCTTAGAAGCATGGTGGTAACCAACATTACCACTTTGTTTTACATTTACATTTACATTTACATGAAACCTACTCCACACATAAATCTGCGGAGTAGGGGGGGTTGCAGCCGGGCGACAAAGACCATTTGGCTGATACACCACAAGACTAACTACACAAATACTACATAGAACAAACCACTTTGTTTTAATAGAATGTTTCTAATTTATTTACGTTTGAACTTATTCAGATACGATTTCTTGCACTTTTCAGTTACTTGAGGGATGTAAGAACGTAACAATACACTCTATATTGATGTAATTGTTTATAATATAAAATTTATAAACAAACAAACTGAAAACACAATAATTGGAAATTTGTTGAGTAAGGGTTTTTGGAGTCGCTGATTACGAATCCGAAGTAAGATTTTAAAAATTCAAGATGGCGGATCCAATATGTCCAACCCCAAAACGTAACTACGAGAATATTGATAAAAATTTGTACTCAGGGTTTTTTGGGATCGCTGATGACGGATCCGATGTTAGATTCGCGTAATTCGCAATGGTCGATACAAAATAGCCGACGTGAACACATAAGTTCGAAAAATTCATTGATTTTAAAAATTTTGGCGTTGGCCATATTATCCGCCATCTTGAATATTCAAAATCTGACTTCGGCTTCGTAATCAGAGACCCCAAAACCCCTGAGTACAAATTTTCGAATTATCTGCGCAGTCATAAAGGTCATTGAATGAGTCATTCGAATAAGTCATCATTCAAGTCAAATGAATGAATCAAATAATTTCGGAAAAAATGAAAAAACAATGATTGCATTGAATTTTTCTTCGTTTCCAACTTATGGAAGGTAAAAAATCATCAAGACCACATACCAGCGTGATTAGTAAAATAATTGTCCGCCAATTTACTCCTAGCTGTAAGTTTGAACCCTAGTCGCTCCAACAAATGTTCAAGGAATGCTTACAGTCATTCGATCTCCATTCATTCAATATCAAAACCTTTAGAGAAAACACAAAGTGAACTATATTTGCACTAATTTTGGGAGGATTCAGGGGAGAAAGGCTGATAACGATCCAACTTTTTAGTACGTTGTTAAAAAAAATACTCTGTTTTCAAAATGAGTCAACATGATAAGCATGTGTTCATAGAAAATATGTAGGTATTTTGATCTTTTGTACGAACTGTTTTCAAGTTTTTCAAGCGAGTCTCTAGAGCCGTTTTAGCTAAACATTCAAATCTTTCACTGATTGTCGTTCGCATTGCTAAGAGTAACCGATGGAGAGGGTAAATAAAGGTTCTGAAACAAAAATAACAGTATCTTTAACTTCAATGTATCTTTCATCAGAGAGTCCTCTCACACTTTGATTGATTGATACAATTTATTGATCTTTTGTGACATTAACCTTAGTAGAAAATAAAGAATTTGATCTTAGCATTTTCTACTATCCAATAACCTCAAATCCTCAATCAGCAACAATTTGCAATGATATAGAACCTTGTTCAATGGCTGAAATTCAAATTATTACTCAACGAGCATGAAAACAGTAACTTCTCAATTTTGTAGTTTTCGGTCAAAAAGTATACTTCTTCCAATAACCTTCATGTATTGGCAATGTTACCGATACAACTAGAAAGATTAATTACAGGTTGTGACTCTGAGACATTTCTTACTCTGCTGCATACAAAACACAGTACATACAAAGTAGACACACAAAACCATACTTAATCAAGTCTAGTGTCACAAACTTGAAACGAAGGAAGTATTTTATGACAATCAGTTGTCACATCTCACATCTATCCGCCGTCATTGACATTCGTCCAAGTGTAGACAAGCAAACTATTCAAGTTCTCTCTTGACAGCACAGCGGCACAATTCAAAATTGGTCTACATTTCAACTTTGTTCTTTGTGTGCTGCGCAAATTACAAGATGTCACTTTCATGTTGTGCCTGCCGTAAACCGTTGACAGGCCAATCTCTCTCTTGAAAGCATATAATGCGTGGGCATTTAAGCAACAAACCTACTCCATGCTTCGTGTCTCTGTCTGATGTGACTGTGTTGTGCTCGGCTATGCTGTGCTGTGTGGAAAAAAAGAGTATTAAGTTTATAAAACCAGCCTCAAGACACTGACCGCACATTAAATCTGTCAACTTATGTTACATTGCAACCTTTCGTGCTGTCAGCTAATCTGACAGCTTCGGTAATAATATTCAATGATTGAAGTTAATACTTTTGTACAAACTGTCAGTTCGTGTCAAGCTAACCTCGATGTTGAGTTCCTTCCAGAGCGTTGCTCCGTCAGCTGCTGATACTAATGTTAACCGAATACAGGGCCGGAGCAACACTTATGACTTGACTTGGCAGCAGCAACAGCAGCAGCAGCAGCGGCAACGAGAGAGTCATTATTCGTCTGATAGCGTGTGGCGTTATTAGACAGACAGGCGGTATAATCTGATCGAACTTAAGTACTGGACGCATTATGGGTGAATGACCAAGAGGCAAGAGCACAAACCAGGGCCTAGAATGGCAGACATAACGCGTGTGTCAAAAACGTCCCAGCAGTAGGCATGATGTTAATTTATGTATCCGATCCAAGTTTGTATAGGTAGCACTTTCCAATTCCATGTACAGGCTTGAATTTCTCGGAAGCTAAGTTGTACGTGTTTCTGTGGTATCACTTCTTCACTCAACCCCAAATCTCATAATTGTTCAAAAATATCTGAGCCAGATAATATACCTGGGTGACCAATGACCACAATTTTATTTCCTAGCATTGTTCGTGGTTCTGTCTTTTTTTTGAAAACTGAATTTGGATACGCAGATGAGATAAACTCTGACCCTTACATGAAGAAAAGGTAGGAAAGAAGTGAAAATACGAGTAGCACATCATCATCATCATCATTGTGATTGTGACTGAGGGAGACAGTGGTCATGATAAGCATCTTGGGTCTGGTTTTGGAATCCTCTTCTATGAATGTCCACCACATTATGTGGGTTCGTATTACAAACCCGCAAGCACCCAGGAAACGATTTATTACTGTGACGTTGGCTGTAGCCAGGGAGAGATTTGTAGTCGGTGGTGTTGTGGCTGTTGTGGCAGTTGTCCGCCTCCTTTTATTTCTCTAAACTCTGCAGGGAAATAGAAATGTTACCATTACCATTGTGGCCGACTAAATGGATGTCGTTTTTAATTTACTCCTAATTTTATTTTACTTTTTTGATGATGACCTTTTCGCTCTGTTGGTTTGTTTATCTGAGTGGAGATTTTCCTGGTAGCTATAGTCCAATAAGATAGATGGTGAGTGACTTATCTTTTCAATAAGTGGTCATACTTTATTTTTGTTTAGATGTAAGATTGATGGTGATAAATTTAAACAGATGTTGATATTTGATCAAACACGCTTCGTGATACGGGATGACAGCTGGAATAGGCAACAGGAGGACAGCTAGGACAGCTCGGACAAATTGACAATATGTGTGCCAAGAGACAAGGGGAAAAAATAAAAAATAAACAACGGATATTGTTAGCAAGTTGAGATGTTCCTACTTAAGTAGAAGGTATCGAATTTAAGTTGGGGTGTAATGCTTCGTGGGCCAAGTAGTCGCGGTAATTTAGTTTTTGTTTAGGAACTTTTGTTCCTGTTTATTCGACAAGTAACACCCGCTAGAAGCTTATCGTATGAGTGAAGTGTTGTAGCAACTATCCCCAATTATGACCATCCGATCAGCGTTTGACCAAATTCAGATCCTAAAACAGAGGTCAAATTTTCTTCACGTCAGGGGGTCGGTTATGAGTGATAATGGTTGAACAACAGTCATAATTTTGATGTGGCTAATGCTCCATTGACTGTCTGGTTTTAATTAAAACATAACTTAAAACTTACAAAATACTTGAACTATTCTATGAAAGATTAGGTAAGAGACCTTTAGACAAGGACTGGAAGGTTGAAATCGAAAGAAGAAGGGTTGAACTGATTTTACTTAACTTGCGGGTCATAGGATGCAAGAAATGAACAGAAATATAAAAAGGAGTGATGATCTAATGTTTGGGGTAGGTTTGGAAGGAGATAAAAACACTAAGGGGTGCTTTTTACTCCTTTAAAAGGTTTATGAATGAAATTTATGTTACACATTTTTGCGGCCTTTAACGGAATTATATTGTTGGGAGAGGCATTCGAGAAGAGTTTGTTAATGTCACAGAGACAGAGACCCGGAAAATCAAAGAACTATCGATCCAAGAGATATGAACGGCTTGATAATGAGCTCATACTTGCGATGCATACTAAAAGAGATGTAAACCATAGGAAATATAAAGTGATTTGGTTACCAAGGCGCTACGAAACTCTTTTGACGACCTCTTTAAAAACCCTAGGGAAGATCTAGCGCTTTTTGTTATATGGCTTCGCCAATATCACATCTATGGCACAAATAACCAACACACGGTTTAGGGAAAGATTCTGAAGATGATCACATGACCCGTTTTACCCATTTTGGACTACGAATGCCAAAAAGAATGGACTTGCAACATCTTGGTAGTGTATTTTCTTGTAGCCGATATTTTGTGCATATAATTTTATCAACAGTAACAAATTTCGAGGCAAAACCTTCACTACGAGGGCGTCTATGATGTTTCCTTTTGGCATTCGTCTGAAATTGTCACCGCCTCCATTTTAGACTCTTGTTTGGAAAACATAAATAAATCAAAATTTGAAAGACCAAATTCAATCAGGAGACGCTTATAAGGGTTAAGACTTACCACTGCTTTTTTGATTTCAAAGCTGTGGAAAAAATTCAACTCGAGTTGTACTCTCATGCGCCGAATATGTTCTAAGAACTAATGACTTGTTTGCCCAAAAACGCAACACCGAGCCATATACATACCTACTAACCATTTCAATATGGCTTTGAATAAAACACCCTGATGCTCCAAGAAGGTCGGTGAAGAGCAACCAGGGGCCTGTTTCACAGATCATACAACACTACATTTCATACAACATACAACAATTTTAAAATCATACATCACATACAATTTTCTGTTTCACAGATTTCATTGGAAAGATTGTATGATGTTCATTTTTGTTGTATGATTTGACAGCAAAAATTGTTCAATAAAACAAAACTCTATTTTTTAAAAGTCAAATTCTATAGATTCAAACGAAGAGAATAAATTCATTTCATTATATTCATGCGTTTACTCTTTAATTCTAGCAAAAGTCACTTTCTCAATGATATAAAATCAGTCTTCGGTAGAGTGTTAGTAGTTTAAGCTTATTGCGGTTCAAGAGAGAGAATGCAAATAGCAATAGGACGGGGTTTAAATTTTCTCGAGACGTTTAAATTATTGGTTTAAGCTCGAATAGGCCTATAATCAATCCGAACGTTGAATGTCTTCCATCGGATAGTTGATAAATACCAAAGAAAAGATGCATATTATATGCATTTTCTTTGATAAAATTACAGTTCAACCCCTACTTTAGCTCTTACATGTTGTTAACTTACACCCGAAGTTATCTCTTAGTTTCGAGCTTCATAAATCATGCTTATCGGTTGGGCAACCCCGTATAATTTTTACTTTTTTAGTTTGACAAGACGCTGCATTCGTTGAAATCCGTTGAATTGTTTTGTCTTCAAGAACTTGTAGCAGAGTTTTAGAAATTGGGCTTTTCGCTTCTGTAACCTCTTTTGGGATAAATATACAAAGGTTGAAACTTTTCCTTTTTAAAATTTTAATTCAGACAAGAAAACGAATGGGAATTGAAAGGATTGGCGTTATCCACAGACGTCCAACGATTTTTATTATTACCAAAATCCATGTAGCAAACAAAAAAGGAAAAATAGCTTTTTCCATAAAACGAGAGTTTGAACCAAATGTTGTTCCTTGGACAAGATTTGAGTTTTTTCAACACGCTTTCAACAGCGTTTCAATGCAATGGTATAATATGGCTCGAAGATACCACTTATACCATACAATGGTATAAGTGGCAGCTCTGGTTACCATAGTGTTGGTGGTGTGTCATAATACTCCTTGAGTTTTCTTTGTTTTTTTCAATTTCTGCTGTGATTTATATGTGTCTCATAGTTTATTTGTGTGCTTTTAAGTCCATATTCTTAGTTGACATCATTGTACAGTGAAATTGTGTTAAATATCTAAACTTTTGCCAATTAATTGTGTTTAGCTTTGGTAAGCGGTGTAATTCTCTTGTTAAAAAAAAAAAAAAAAAAAATCCGTAACCTTAATTGAGTGATAATTCAAGTGCAAGTCTCTTGAGCACTTTACGTTGCTTAAATTATCATAATTACTGCATGAAAGCTTTTTTTGTGTTTTACAATCATAATTTTTAAGTTTTAAATTATTTTTTTTGTAGTGCAAATTTTAAATTGCTCCACGGCGTAGTTGGTTAGAGCGAAGATAGTTGTGTCAAGCATCTCAGGTTCAAATCTTGTACTATCCAAGCAAACGTTTATTTTTGGCTTTATTAAAAGATGGGCTAAGGAGTTTACGGACCCCTACGTCACTCTTTCGCTGTATAACTGTCATGTTCGACCCCATCTAGAATATGCTTCTCAAGTATGGTCTCCTTATTATGCAGTCCACAATTCAAGAATAGAAAGTATACAGCGAAGATCTATTAGATTTGCTCTTAAGGGACTTCCTTGGACTGATCCTTATGACCTTCCACCGTATGAGCATCGTATTCAACTTTTGCAGATGCAACTGCTTTCGCATCGCCGAATAAATAATGATTTAATCTTTATTCACCAGCTCATAACAGGACAAATTGATGCTCTTAATTTTTGCTTACTAACAACTAGCACCTCGCTAAATGATGACAGTGATACATATTTCTGAGTACTTAAGGGTGAAAAAACTCTTGAAGAAAAGATACATTGTTTCACAAGCTTGAAATAAGCTGTTCTGATAGTGAAAAAAAAATACCGTACTTACAAACAAAACTAAATGGAAATAGAGTTATTAATTTTCTTTCCATCTTGGTCTCTCAATCTTCATCTCATACTATTCTAGTCTCATAAAATCTCGTATTTCAATTCCAAAGACTCACTCCTACGAAGTAACTGCACCTCGCCTTTTTAATAACCTGCCGGAAAGAATCCGATGTGATACAATCAAATCTTCATATTTAAGAAATATTAAGAGTTTACTGTTTTCGTTGAACTTTGATGTAATTAGTAGCTTACTGAATACGCTAACTTAAGTATTTTTAATAAACAATACGATTTAAAAATAAATTAAAAATTTCAAATTTTTCTAGTGTCATTATATGTAATTATTTATATACAAATTCGTAATTAAATCCCTGTTACTTCTTTGATAAGATCCCCATCAATATTGTTAAAATTTGTATGTTGTAACTTTATATGCGGTAAATCCAACTCTTGTCCTTAGGACAACCGGATGCACCTAGCTATTTTATTGCTAATTTCTTATTTTTTTTTTTAATTACCTGTTTTATTTTTAAATTACGTTGTAAGATATAAGAAATCATGGTCAATAAAATAAAGTAACGTCAAAAAAAGAAATTGTTTAGATGCCTTTAAGAAAAAAGCGATTGATACATCAATATTTTTTGCTGTATCGAATGTAAGAAAATTTATCATACATTGTAGACAAATAGTATATGACAAAATTCTGTGAAATAGAATTTTTATTGGAAATTCCAGTCGAATCAATCAATCAATGACAGCAGTCATACAACATTTCTGTGAAACAGTATTTTGTACAACAAATTCTAAAATCATACATTGTATGTGATGTATGATCTGTGAAATAGGCCCCAGACCATTGAATTGGCTTAATTTTTGAACGTCGAGATGTGATTTCTTCAACATCATACTTGAAGCATTGTACAAATCCCAAACATAAATGCCAAAAACCTTAACTTTTGAAAGTTGTTTGTGGCTGGAATATGTCATCTCTTTGTGCAATTGTAAGTCCATAAAAATCAGTGGAGAAAACTGAACACATTTTGGTTTTAAACTTTCATTAGCAGAATGGTTACTTATTCAAAGTTTAACAATGGAAAAAATGTAAAGGGTTCGTAGATGAATTTTCATTTCATTTTGTTATCATTTTTGAATACCATTTCTTTGATATAAAATATAACGAATTTAAAAATTTATCAATAAAAAGAACTCACCAAAAAGAGCAAAGCTCTTGAGCATGAATGAACGTGTCCGAACGTGTCTGGACATGAACAGACTTGTTATTGCTACAATTACGATCTCGACTCGTTCATTCACAAAAGATTTCAAAAAGAGTTAACACTTCACAGATTATTGGCAATTATTCACTTCAATTACTCTAACACTAACACTTAATTTGAAAGAAAAACAAAAAATTAAGGAATTTTCACTACAAACCAGAAATAAGATGTAATTTTTAAATAATTTAATGAAAAATTAAAGAAGAACTCTTTCGATTAGGACCTCAACTCAACAAATGGCGCAGTTACACAAACTGACATTATATTCTCTTTTCTCAGAAACCATTTTGCTGAACAAAAATTCAGCAAGAGTCAATAGAGCAACGGAGTCAGTTCGCTCTACTTTTTTATTTTCTTTTGTGTAGTGTGAACCAGTGCTGTCGTTTCGCAAAGTCCAAGAGTAACCATTTTCACAAATGTTGAGGAGCCTTTTCGGACGTTGAGGAGCCATGCTTAGTATGCACTAACAATGCTGAAATAATAGTAGTCGCAATAAAGAAAAAATTGCATTTAAAATTACATGTAATGTGTAATTAAAAATTTTCAATTACAGTTACAAGTAATGGTAATTGAAATTCTTTCAAAGTAAAGTAACATGTAAAAAGTATAGGCAAATACCTTCTGTTTAATCAGATTCTTTATCACCTTAGACAAAAGTACTTATTGTTGCTGGTGGTGATTTAGATACCTTTTCCAATCCAGAAATTTGCATGGTTCTTTGGTATTTTCAACAATATCCTTCAACTATCTTATAAATATCTGCTGCTGTCTTCCCAAACATTAAAGACAAAACTTTCTACCATTTAGTTTTAACTGAACGGTGGGAAACAGAGGAGACGCATCATTAGCTTCTTCTGATAATTCAGTAAGATGTTCAAAACGATAGGAGAGCTTTACCTGCATATATTTTGCGACATCGTTCAAGAATACTAAGTGGTCGATGTTAATCATACTATCGATTTTGACCTTTAAAGCAACCAAAGATGGAATCAGCATACCAAAACAAATTCCTCAAAAAATTTCTTCATGTATTTTTCTTAATTTTTGCGTACACTCTCAATTCTCAATTTTTTTTTTTTTTTTTTTTAAAATGCAAATTTGTCATGCTGTAGTATCTCAGTCATTTTTTGTTGTGTATAAAATCTGAGCATACAGAAATGAAGTCAATTTTGTGTTCTAAAACAAATATATTTATAAAATTTTTTCAAAATCTACATTTTGACCATCGCACTGTATCTCTCATTTTCTGACAGTTTTTTACCAATAATTATGTATTGTAAAGAGTTGCCAAAAATGTTCCAAAACAATTGTTTTAAAGAATACCGATTAATTTTGTTTAATTTATAAATGTAATAGAGCAAAGTAGATGATCAATTACATTTTTGTGTAATGATTACTGAAAAAAGTTATCATTGCAACATTTTTTGAATTACTTAGGCTTTCAATTACATTATGTAATTGAATTACAAGTAATAGACACTTTTCAATTAAAAGTAATTTGTGGTTGAATTTTTCAATCTTTTGGGTGTAATGGAAAATGTAATGGAAGATTTCAATTACAAGTAGTTGTAACTGAAATTTTTTTGAGGTCATTACTTCCCACTCTGCTAAAATCTAAATTCACTTTACCCTGATTTTTTTTAAGAATCACTTTTTTGAGTAAATAAAAAGTTAAGGCTTCATAAACTAAATAACGTTTATACATATTATTAAAGAACATTTGAAAGAAAGAAAAAGCAAAAACTTAAACAATAACCAATTTTCCACTGTTGGTTTTTGTATTTTGAGATTGAAGTCTTTGATGGCTCCCACTTTTCAACGTAATCGTCGCTTAACAGTTCTTCTGCTATTAAAATCGCATTCACTGTTTCAATGTTAGACAGTTTCGTTTCTTATCTTTTAGTAGTAATCATTATTTTCAACTTTGATAGCAAACAAACAAAAAACAAACGTTTGATTTTGTAGTAAATTATGGTTCTAGTTTAGGGAGCCATTTTGACATATGGGGAGCACGGTAGCCATTTACTCGACAAAGGAGCCAAATGTTACTATAGTAGTCACTTCGACAGCAGTGGTGTGAACGTGTGGAGCGAAGAGTGCACGAGTGTGATCTGTGAAAGCTTTGGAACTGTGATATCTGACAAGAGTCGATGACAGAGAAGTTTTCTGTTGAAACAATTGTTATGAAACTTTAACTTTGGCTTAGCCAAATCAAAAGCGCATCTTAAACTTTGTAGATTTCCAATTAAGTTTCAATTAAATTTATTGAAGAAACCAAATTAAAGATGGTAGGGCTACTGAGATGGAGACTTTGTTGTCTATATAAAATATTTTATATTGTTAAAAACCATCAGCCGTATTTATTAGATTTCGCTATTACACGCTTAAAACGCATAATAGTTATGCAGTGAATAAGAACTTTTTAAGACTTTATTCAGTGAATAAAAAATCCTTAGTTATAATCCTTTTCATCACCCATTATATGTAGTTATTCATACCTTATGTTAAAGTCATAAAGAAACTCTCTAATTTGGTCTCTCAATGGTTAAAACTGACAACAGAAATTTGTTTATGTTTATATTTTCTGAGCTATGGAAAATGAAAAGTAGGTCACACAATATACATTAATCTATATATATATATATTCTATATTATTCCTTGGCTTTTTTCCCAACTGGAAAACTTGTAATAAACCAATTTACAAAAAAGGAAAGCAATGCATATTTCATTCAATTGAAAACACATTTACTACATCCAAATTATGTATAAAGTTAATGTAATTTGAGTACATTTCCATTTAAGTTATTTTTAAAATTCTCAAAGTTGTAAATAAAGCACTGAATAACAACTCAATACTCAAAATCAAATGACATTCATGCGCTAAAACACGCTTAAAACACGCATATCGGCGTTTAAGCTATTCAGCCCTTATTCACTGACGAAAAATGATTATAAATACGATTTTTGTTTTATTCAATGAATAAGCGTGTTTAAAAGTTGTGCGGAGTTTATTATGCGGCTATAAATTAGGCTGCATTTCTTTAGAGAGATAACTATTCTCCTCCAGTT
This sequence comes from Melanostoma scalare, assembly GCA_949752695.1. Taxonomy (NCBI): domain Eukaryota; kingdom Metazoa; phylum Arthropoda; class Insecta; order Diptera; family Syrphidae; genus Melanostoma; species Melanostoma scalare. Next base: position 53,470,305 of record OX456984.1, on the reverse strand, counting down.
TCATTAATTTATTTATTCTACCAATTTTTTTATGACCACAAGCACTTAAAAGTCAAAGTATTCCATTCGACTGAGTGCGTAGAAGGCTGAAGCGCCACTTGGTAATTATTAAGCTAAGGGGTAGAACAAATCAACGAGAGCATTTCACTTGAGTTAAAGAAGTAAACTCTCGTAGCTCGTCAAAAATTTTTAGGATCATAGTCTTAAACTTTCTTCAAAGTATGACATTAATTCTAAGGTGCTCTCCATCCCAGCACCTTCAAGCAAAGTGTACTTCCTTTTGAAAAAGCATTTCACGTTTTCGAGTTTTAATTTTTTTCACAAAAGGTACGCATATAGCTAGTTGAACGTTGTGTTGAAGTTGAATATCTCAGTAATTTGATTTAATACAGACATTTGACACCTGGACCCTATTGCACATAAAAACTTATCAACTTTTCACTTTGCTTTTATCAAATTTCATGGTTTCGCAAAATTAAGTGTTTCTGTTGCACAACACTCCTTGTAAACTTTACTTTGCACTTTGCAGAAGAGAACTTACGTGGAAAAGAAATTACAAAAATGGCAAAGACTTTGCAAATTACACTTATCAAATTCAAATTCTCACTTTTCAAATTTTATAGTTCTGAGGAACATTTGCTTTGCAAATTGACGACAAATTTGATGAGTGCAAAACGAAAAGTTGATTAGTTGTTTTGTGCAAAAAGGGCCATTATTTGGATTAAGCGCATAAAAAACCAAAGGAAAAGCTGTTTTGGTGTTTAAGTTTTCTAATGTTCAAAAATAAGTTAAAAATAGTAATAATTAAAACTAATTTTTAAGATATTGAAGGCTGAATATCTCGAAAACTTCAATTGACAGAGCGATTCTGATTCCAGATTTAAATACAGGGTAGAAAAACTTCAGAATAATAAAATTTTCTCTTTATGGCAAAATCTATGTCGATCAATATGGACGTTTATTATGAGGCAAAGTAGTAGTCGAATACCTTGGCATATATGAGCAGGAGGGGATTTTGCTCTGGCAAGACGGTTGTTTAGTGGTACCCGTGGCGTGATGGTTAGCATGTCCACCTGTTAATCAAGAGGTTCGAGGTTCGAATCCCAACAGAGGCAAAAATGTTTATCACGGGTATCGTCCTTTCGCGAGGAATTGGCAAGTCCTCCGTTAGTAAATTCATTGCCATGAAAAGCGCTTTCTCAAAAATCCGTTCGGAACCGGCAGAAAATTGTAGGTCCCCTCCATTCCCCCACAAGGCATGGTTGTGAGAAATGCGCTAGGCCCAGGGGCTCCTCGCTCTGTTGCGCCACCCTATTTATTTTATTTTAAGACGGTTGTTTTACAGCAGCCACTTTGAAAGATGGTGAAAGTGATTTGCTACACGGCTCTTGTAAGGTAAATGCTTGTCTAAGAATGTCCTATATGTTTTAACGTCCCATCTCCAAAACGAACGGGCGTTCGAAAGGCTGTGTCTGAGAACATGCTTTGGGTCTCTGGTGTTCTCTACACCAGAGTCGGAGCATAAAAAATATCATCCAAATAAAGCTCTATACAACGAGGCTAACATCAACCAAGTTGATAATTTTATGATCAATCTGATTCGGGGTCCCCTTTCTTTCTGTTGGAGGGTTTTAAAATACTAGCTGGAGCGCTCAAACCTAAATACCGGTTCATTGTACTACCAGGTAGCAACCTTCTACTTGTTATAGCTTTCCAGATGTTCGGAGAAAAGCCAAAAGACGCTGCCTTGATAAGGAGCCTAAGTTACCAGCTCTCACCATGTCTGCGCCAAGTATCTGTAACCTCATGCGAGAAAAAGCAGGACATTCACAGAGGAAGTGCTCTACGGTGTCCTCATCTTCTCCACAAGATTCACAGATCGTGGTATCACTTACGCCTAACAAGATTAAATGCTTCGCAAAAGAGAAGTGCCCTTTAGCAAACCCGATGTCGTCTTCCGACCGCATTCAGAGAGCTATTGCATTCCCATACTTTCGCAATAGTTAGAGATTTGAGAGCGACTTAAGCACAGCTTGGCTGTCGCTGCAAATAGAGATACTTCTCTCCATCCATTCATTGTTCGTAACGTGGCTTAAAGCCATTAGGAAAGCCTCCGCTTGGAAAATGTCGTTCTTCACAAAGGTACCAGCGTCAGATCTATCATCGGTTTTGTAACCATCTGAGAAGATTCGATAACATCCCATTCCTGGCTCAGATTCTAGAGTGGACCAGCCCTGAACCGAAGGAAAGTTGACTGTGTATTTTCGACGCAGTTTGAGCCTTGGGATCATAGTGTCGGACGGCATATCCATTAGACGTGAGTCAAAAGATATACTTTTTGCGAGTTCCTCAAAACTCCAGTGCGAATTGCGCCAGAGACCACATCTCTTTAAACGAGAAATGGTCTTGAAAGTACACTCCATGATGTATAGGTATCAAGGGAAGGAAGATTCAGGTCCTAACTGCAGCCCACACATATTGTTCTTTGAAATTTGGCGAACGAGGCAATAATTTATTTACATACCCCATGTCTTGCCAAAAGCTCCCTTACATTGCCAAAACACTAATAGTTACGTTGCAAAAGCAATGACCCCGGCTAACAATCTGACATTCGGGTTATATCCCCAATAACTTGTTTTTCGAAAGAACGCTTTATAGTCATACCACTCATATCACCACATGCTTTAATTTGTTTAGATAGCTCGGGGTTAATAAAAAATATGAAGACACTGCCTCTGATCTACCCACGAAGGGTAGGCTTAGTATCATGTCGTATGATGATATCGTCGTTTTGACCATCGAAATGGATACTGGCCTACTTCATCTTCTAAATTGGCTTCCTTTTTTTCAATCCTTTGGTTTACCGCTTATTCTCTGAGAAATCACTTAAATCCGATAAGACCACAACCGAGACCTAAGATCTTTTAACAAAGGCTTTGGAAATAGATAAAATTATTATATTGGTGTCCAATGTACACCACTCCATAACTTCCATTCCATAATGTCGCAATGGATACATTAAAAGAAACACCTTCGAAAAACAGCCACCGGCTCCTTCCTTAACTCAGTCAATTTGAGGACAGTAATGAAATCCTTTCAATTGTCTGTGTCCGACCTTACTTCAATGGACTGTATCTTTAAAGATCTGTTATCTCAAAATTTACTGCCCAAATATTAGCTAAAATCGATTCGAACTCATAAAACACTCTGCACCACTCGTTTCGAGTAAATCATTTCGATAAAGCTTTTGCTCATTTTAAGTGCCAAATAATTTCAATTCAGTTATCTCAACCGCAATTTAATGACCGCAATAACTTATACAAGCTCACCCTTTGGTCCATAGATATCCATATGACCCGAAAGTCATTAAATCCAACCCGCCTGTTTCTAGCATAGCAACAAAGCACCCATTCTACAACCAATTGACCTCATAAATCCCACACGATAATCCATCCTTTCGAAATCGCTGTCAAAAATAAAACTGTATATAATTTCTCTTTTGTTGTGGGGCGGGCAGCCATTTCTAGCCAGTCACCCGCAGCAAATACTAACAAAACAAAACCTCTCTCTTCTCTCTATCTGTCGCTTTCTCTCTCATTGGTACCCTGGGCAAATGTAACGAAACGTAGCAAGTGTGGACGAAGGGAAAAATGATATATCGACAAATTTATGAACCCATAACGACATGATGTACGATTGTGGTTCTGGTAAAATCATATCAGAGTGCGTATGGTGAGCGTGCTCCTGGGAAGGACACCATAAGTGTAATTTCCTTCCATATAAATTTTGAGCACGTTCTTTTACAAGTTCCACAACAAACGGGGGCAGAAGCTGAAGGAAGATGGTTGCATAAAGAAATTTTGCCAAACTCACAATAAATCAGGATCAATATACTATATAAGGTCACTTGGGTTTTTTGGACTCTTTGAGACTTCATTCTTTTAATAATGGACAAATACAAAACAAAACATGTTGTGTCCTTTTCACAGTTCGACAAGCAGAAGAAAGCCAAGGCAAAGGATTTGCTTGTCTCCCTTGTCCTGTTTCTGTATTTTGGACAAAATACATTGGCACATTTGTTTTTGGTCCGAACTCTGGGAAAGGACTTGGGAGTAGTGAATGATTTATGAGATCCTGTCCAACCCTTGTATATTCATGCGACAGGAGTTTCTGATTTGAACCAATCTCTCTGTCTCGCTCCGTTGTTCCATCAGGAGGAATATTTATCTTCTTCGAAATGTTGTACAGTCCAGTCTGAGTTGAATGCAAAAGAAAAGGACATCAAAGCGGAAGGATGGGTGGTTGGTTATCTTATATTGTGATATCCAGGGGCCATAAGTCTTTTCATGTTGCTGAGCAAATTGTCATCTCATTGTGTAGTGAAAGAAAAGGAATGTCCCAAGGGCTGTCTTGTTCTTGGAGCTGAGCTGTTTGTTGTTACTTATTTCCAGCTTTGCCATCGTCATCGTCATCATCATCTTTTGAATTGTCTTTGCACAGTAAAAGTTGATAATCGTTGATGTCTTTTTACAGAGATTGTGTACGGATAAAGTGTCACAAAACAGTACAATTGGAAAGGTACACACATTTTGGGCAAAATAACGAATTTAGTATTTATTTATTTAAAAGTACTCCCTTTGGAGTCTGGCGTTTTTGCATTACAAAAATGTAATGGGATTCGTTTAATAGGCTGTTGGATTTGTTCGTTTACATTTTACCTACGTCTTTTGCAAGTTTCTTTGATTCAATGAGTATAAGAAGTGAGCGACTTTCGGTTCTCTAAATCTCTTGGCAGCAAAACCACAAATCAAGCAGTAAAAACACTTGTTAGCAGTTTGGCCGACCTACTCATTAGCGCAAATTCTAAATCAGAGGCTTAAGGACCATAGAGTACTTTTAAATCAGTTGTAGTCTTTCAAAGCAGTCTTCGCTGCAATACCAGAACATTAATCAAGACCTAGAGCGCCGAGAACGAGCTTATGAAAGGCCAGAAAAAAGAAAAACTTAAAAATTTTAAAACTAGAAATTGTTTTTTATTTAAAAAGAAGATAGAGGAAAGAACGAGAATGCGTGAGCAACGGAAGGAAATTCATTTTTCACCAGTGTACGATGTAGAAAGATAATCGTAAGAGATTCTTCCAAGGGCTACTGGAAGAAAGCATAGTGCCTTAGTGACTTAGCGAATGTCCTTGGCGATCTTATGGTAAAACAAGGGAAGGAGGACATTCTTTGAAAATACAATCGGTAAGCACAGCCTTCATGACGAAACCTCCGAAAACAGGCTCCGGCTAGTCGATTTTGCTGCGAGGCTGAATCAAGCTTAATCAAGCACACGTTTCCAGTATCATAAAATTCATAAAGGTACATGGCAGCTCCATCGACCGCCATCGCCAGCTCAATCAACCGTCAACCAAATTGGCCATGTTGCAGAGAGACTCTTCCACTAAGACAGATGTTCGAAAATTCCAAGGGGCGAACTTTGGCTCGGACCAATATTCCTTGTTGTAATCAAGATACCAATAAAGATACCCTGCTCATGACTCGCGTAAACTAGAGCTGTGAAAAGATATGATGTCGGAAAGTTACAATCACAAGAGATTGCCATTGAACTGTCCAATCGAGTGTCCTTCCAACTTTCTTTGAATCTTATGCCACCAACATCAAGCATTGAAGACCAGTGGCAGCAGTGCCAACAAGCCATCAGGGCCGCAGCCTGTGAAGTTCTGGGTTTCACTCGGCCTCTAGAACGAAACCTATATGGTTCGCTAAAGATTGCAGGCAGCCAAACAAAAAGCACGACAAATGTTGGAGGAAAAGAGAACAAGGGATGTTTTCGATCAGTATAAAGAGATTTACAAGGAGAAAAGAAGGGAAGAACACCGAACTCTTAAAAAGAAAAAGAAGCAGCATGAGTAGCGCTGGTTTGAGGAAATTGAGAGACGCCGTGATGCAGATGAGATTCAAAAGTTTTACCAAAAGGTAAAACGGTCGTGTCAGGATGGTAAGCTCGAAATCCATAGCCAGAAAGATCAGCAGGGAAGTACAGTAATATGGACGCAGTCACTACTGAGGAAAGACTGTAAAGACCACTTCTGCAGACTGCAGACTGCTTAACGGCGATGAAGACACTAATTCCGCTTTCAGGTAGATTCGATTTGGACAATGATCAAGAATGCCGCCCTCGCGATCTAGAAGAAGTTAAGCTTGCCATATGCAAACTAAAGTCAAATAAGACTGCTGGTGCAGATGGCCTTGATGCCGAACTTTTCAAGACAGTTGAAAAGGAGCATGCACCAATTGATCAGCATGATATCGTCGGTAGAAAGTATCGCCGATGAATGGAACCTCAGTATCGTTTACCCGATCCTAAAAAAGGGAAACCCTCACAATGCTGCCAATTATAGAGGGATAAGGCTCCTCAATGTCGCATATAAGATCTTGTATGCTGTAATATCTGAACGTCTATATTAGACCAAAATTTTACACTACGGAAGATCTTGGAAAAAAACGGGAATATAATATCCATATACACCATTTTTTATGGATTTCAAAGATGCCGCAGTGTTTTCAGAGACGAGCTATACAGAGATTTGTCTAGTTTCGGTATCCCTGCAAAGCTCGTACTATTAATATGACTATGCAGGTTGACATTGAAGAATTCACGCTGCTCCATCAAGGTCGGTAAAGACCTCACCGAGACCTTTGATGTCGAAAAAGGCCTTAGGCAAGACGACAAACTGTCATGCGATTTCTTCAACATCATACTTGAAAAGATTGTACAAAACTCAAACGTCAACACCAGAGGAATAATCTTTCAAAAGCCTGTACAAGTACTCGCCTACGCAGACGATATTGACGTAATGGGAAGAAGAAAGTGTGATGTCATAGGTGCTTTTGCGAGCATGGAAACAGAAGCGGCAAAAACAGGTGTGATGGTTATTGAGGACAAAACGAATTCGATGCTGTCATCAAACAGTCGTAGAGAACATCGACGAATTAAAGAAAACGGCAGAAAAGACAGACATTAGTTGCAGATAGTCCAGGACTTCTATAGACACCCAAAAAAGTATAAGTGCGGAGACCGGAGATCAAACAGAGAATAACTCTTACCAATACCCAATAGCTATTACTTTGGGCTTAGAAGGCAATTGAGAAACAAAACCTTTCCTAGAAAAACCAAGGTAAAAATTTATAAGACCATGATATTTCCAGTCCTACTATACAGCGCATGGGTGAAGGATCGTATCTTAAGTGGAGGAGGAAACCCTTGGTCGTTTCAAAGGAAAAATACTCTTTGATCATGTTCGAGAGGACGATGTGTGGCGAACATCCATCACTATGAGCTGTACCGGGACATGTGCACAACTAGGAGAATACGCATCGTGAGACTGCGATGGCTGGGGCATGTAGAGCGGATGGACTTCAAAGTTCCGGCTCGACGAATTTTCGAAAGTTCAATGCAGGGAAATCGCGGAAAATGAAGACCTCGTCTTAGGTGGCGCAATCAAATGGAAGAAGACCTCAACCGAGAGTGCAGAACTGGAGAGAGCTAGCCCGAAATCAAAATTGTAATCGAAAGATGTTGGTTGAGGCCCAGGTTTGCAATACCTACCTACCTACCTAAGTCAGTCGTAAGCTTACTTCTCTCGAATGCGGTTGACACTATTCGTTCAAAATGTCTAAAACTTGCGCTAGTTGTAATCTTATTATTAAACGTTCAAAAAACATTGATACTGATACTACAACAATCTGTAATTTATTTGCTGAATATTTTAAATCGAACTATACAAGTTATAGCCAACTGCAGTCTACTGCTAACTTAAATAATGGTGACAACTTGATCAACATCGGTCAGTTAGCTATCAGCAAAACGGAAATTCAAGTTGCGCTTTCAAGTTTGAATAGTGATAAACAGCCTGGCCCTGATGGTATTTCTCCTGTTGTTCTAAAAATGTGTGCTGAAGCGCTTTCAGAACCACTTTGGTTAATATTTAATATGTCTCTTTCCCAGGGAAAATTTCTTGACGATTGGAAAAAATCTTTCATAGTACCGATACACAAATCAGGTTCCAAGCAGGAAATATCAAACTATCGACCAATTTGTAAGTTGTCAGCTATTCCGAAACTTTTCGAAAAGATAGTGTGCGATAGATTTTCGTTTGTGCTGAAAGAAGTCATCTCACCACTCCAGCATGGTTTTATTTCAAGTAGGTCAACTACTACCAACCTTTCTAGTTTCTCAAATTATGTTTTAAATAAGTTAGAGGAAGGATATCAAGTGGACGTGATTTATACTGATTTTGCGAAAGCGTTTGATCGAGTCAGTCATTCTATTTTAATTGATAAACTGGAAAGAATTGGTTTTCACTCAAGTGTTTTGAAATGGCTTTCGTCTTATTTGGTTGGACGCGTTCAGTTTGTGTCAATCGATAATTTTCTTTCAAGTCCCGTGTTTGTATCATCAGGTGTTCCTCAAGGTAGTCACCTTGGTCCGCTCCTTTTTCTTGTATTTATAAATGACATGCCGGATGTTTTTTGTAATTCATTTCGTCTTTTATTTGCTGATGATCTAAAATTTTTTAGATGTATCAAACTTGAAGAAGATTGCGTGCTTCTGCAAGAAGACCTTGACAGGCTTACTGAATGGTGTAATGTTAACCATTTATTTTTAAATGTCAGCAAATGTCAATGTTTTTCTTTCTTTCGTACATATTCCCCTATTTTCCATGATTATAAAATCGGAAACAGTGTTCTTGAAAGAGTCTTTGAAAAGAAAGATCTAGGTGTTGTTTTTGATAAAAAATTTAATTTTAACAAGCATACCGACTATATTGCAGCCAAAGCCAATTCCATGTTAGGTTTCATTAAACGTAATTCAGTTGATTTCATGGACCCATACACCCTAAAATCTCTGTTTTCAGCCTATGTTAGATCAATCTTGGAATACTGCTGTGTAGTTTGGAATCCATACTACAAAACTCACTCCATAAGATTGGAATGTATTCAAAGAAAATTCACAAGGTTTGTGGTATGGAAACTTAATTGGGATATTGAAATGCCTTCGTATAGTACCAGATGTCAACTTATTGGCATACAGTCGCTTGAGAATCGACGTAAAATCTTCTCCATTATGTTTATCAACGATATTTTAACAAATCATATTAATTGTCCGCATCTTCTATCTCTTATTGGTATTTATGCACCATATCGCCAGCTAAGACAACGTAATCTTTTCCGTGAAAATATTCATAGGGTTAATTATGCATTTAATGAGCCAATAACTCGCTGTGTTAGAGAAACAAACTTGATCTCAATAGAAATTGATTTTAATTTCCATTACAACAGGACCATTTTAAAGAACAATCTCCTGTTTCATTTTTTAAATAATTAATTGTAACTTACAAAACACTCATTATTAAACTTTATTCAATTTGTAATAATACATTTATATTTGTATATAGTTAGATATGTTTCTAGTCTGTAAGATGATTATTGTAATCTCTGATTGATGCAAATAAACAATTAACAATTAACAATTAACAATTAACAATTAAGTGAGTGTATGGACTACTAAGCCATCTGGATCCTTCATCTCTGCAACGAGCTATTAATGTGTGATGCAGACACTTCAGAAGGAAGTCAGTATCAAATTATCTCAACAAAAAAAAGACTGAATTATTGTGTTGAACGTTTTCTGATTGAGACGTTGCTACATATGCCCCTCATCTATTTGAATGGAAAAGAGCTTTCCGAGTCTGAAAAGGTTTAATAACTGGGATTGGTCAATAGTAAAGCCAAATATGACGACGAAACCAACCATTCGACAGACACAGGTTAGATGCAGGGGCGAGAGAACTCAGACATTTTCTGAAAGCGATAAACCATTTTAAGGTGAAAGAAGGATTCTACACTTCGGTTGAATAAGATGATGATCTTTAGTTCGACAACAGAACTATCAAATAACTAATTAATAGGGTGACGCAACAAAGCTCGGCAGAGATTGAGTGTTGCTTTAGGCATAAAGGGGCGAGTAGAAGGAAAAAATGGCCGGAAGGAACTAAGAGATGGTAAAGCAAGGGCTTTACTTGACTTGGGCGAATAAGAGGACATGGAAGGGAGTGTTGAGAAGTTTTCTTGCTCGTGCATTAGTTCGTAGGAGAGTCTGGCATGTAGATTTTTGGATACGGGTTTGAGGGGTCAAGTCCAAAATCCATCGATAAGCTGAAGCCGGACATGCTGGACAGCCGAGGACCCCAACGACCAAAATGGACCGTATAAAAATTTCTCAGAACTAAAAGTTATACCGATTACAAACGGCTAAATGAGAAAGCGCTTTTCTTACTTACTTACTTACTTACTTAGGTGGGCATTACAGTTCGGGGTGAACCTGGGCCTCAACCAACATCCTTCTATAACGACATCGATTTCGGGCGAGCTCTTTCCAGTTTCGCACTCCAAGTCGGTTGAGGTCTTCATCCACTTGATTGCGCCACCTAAGACAAGGTCTTCCCCTTCCGCGATTTCCCTGCAATGTGCTTTCGAAAACCCGTCGAGCCGGAGCGTTTGGGTCCATCCGCTCTACATGACCCAACCATCGTAGCCAGGCTATGCCCATGTCGCGGTACAGCTCATACAGCTCTTTGTTGTATCTTCTTCTCCACACATTGTCTTTGCATACGGGACCAAAGATCATTCGGAGAATTTTTCTTTCGAAACGACCAAGGGTTTCCTCATCCGCTTTCGATAAGTTCCATGCCTCCTCGCCGTAAAGCAGGACTGGGATGATTGGGGTCTTATACAAGGTTACCTTGGTTTTTCTGGAGAGGGTTTTGTTTCTCATGGTTGGCAAGAGTTATTCTCCGTTTGATCTCCGCACTGATGTTCTTTTCCGTGTCTACAGCGGATCCTAGGTAGACGAAGTCCTGTACTACCTCGAAGTTATGTCTGTCTATTGTGACGTTTTGTCCAATTCGTCGATGTTCTGTGTCATTGTTTGATGACAGCAATTTCGTTTTGCCCTCATTAACCATCAAACGCATTTTTGCTGCTTCTGTTTCAATACTCGCAAAAACACCAATGACATCACGCTTTTTTCCTCCCATTACGTCAATTACTCGTCTGCATAGGCGAGTAATTGTACAGACTTTTGAAAGATTGTTCCTCTGGTGTTGACGATTGAGTTTCTTACAATCTTTTCAAGAATGATGTTGAAGAAATTGCATGACAGTTTGTCGCCTTGCCTAAAGCCTTTTTCGACATCAAAGGTCTTGGTGAGTTCTCTACCGACCTTGACGGAGCAGCGTGAATTCTCCAAAGTCATCTCGCATAGTCGTACGAGTTTTGCAAGGATGCCGTAAATAGACATGACTCTGTACAGCTCGTCTCTGTAAATACTATCATACGCGGCCTTGAAATCGATAAAGAGGTGGTGAATATCGATATTATGTTCTCGGGTTTTTTCCAAGATCTGCCGTAATGTGAAAATTTGGTCTATTGTGGACTTCTCTGGTCTAAAACCACATTGATAAGGACCTATCAAGTTGTTGACGTGGGGTTTCAGACGTTCACATATTACAGCAGACAAGATCTTATAAGCGACGTTAAGGAGGCTTATCCCTCTGTAATTGGCGCAATTGTGAGGGTCTCCTTTCTTTAGGATCGGGCATACGATACTGAGGTTCCATTAATCGGGTATGCTTTTTTCCGACCATATCATGCAGATCAGCTGGTGCATGCTCCTTTCTAACTGGTCTCCAGCTGCCTTGAAAAGTTCGGCATCAAAGCGCTTTTCACTGCAATTAATATACTTTCGTAGGACTTGCCTATGCCTTGCGAAAGGCGATACTCGAGGAAAATAGTAGCACTACCTTGAGACTCAAACTATCACGTAACAGACAAACAATCAAACCATTACACAAGTTGGAGTGACAAAATTTCATTGTTTAGAAGCAACTAATTTAGTGGGACTCCTTTTGTAAAAAATACTATCCCTTCTCAATAAGCAGAATTTTGAAACAAGAAAATTGAAAAACAGATTTGTAAGAGTTGAATTTGGCAAAAGAGTTCTGATTCAGCTAAAATTTCAGTGTACCCCGTATCACAAGTTTGAAGGAGAAAAGCCTGTCAGAGCTGTTATCTCATCGATATCTTGACGCTCTTAACGCCAGAATAAGAAGAAGAACCAGCAAAAATTTCATCCCCATTTCTTATCAAAAAATCAAATGATAAAAAAAAACAACCGACAAAAATAAGAAATGCAGAACAAATTATTCGTCACGAACTGCGACTTTGCGCAACGAATCATTTCTTATCAGAATTTAAATTTTTAGGAAGTTTTGATATTCAATCGTCGACATTAGTTCATTCCATCGTTTCGTAAGCATCTTGTCGAAAATTCGGCATGACAAATGTTTCAACCTTCAGATCGTTATTTATTCGTTGGTCACACTCATACAAATGGAGCTTAAGAAATTGAATCTGTTGTCTTCCTTAGAAAACCTCAGTGCAGTGTACCCTCCACTCTTGTCTTTATAATTTTCCGTTAACTCTGTAGCATAAAGTTAAGTGTCCAATTATTGTTAACAATATCCACTCAAGGTGAAAGTTGATGATTTAAGCTGACCGGATATCCCCTGAACTGTACAATTTTTTTCACTGCATTTCATTCGGACAGTAGTTCAACCCATACTTTTACCAGCCATCTTTAGAAATCAATTAATAAAATTTTCTTCTCAAAGGGCCATCATAGCCGAAATGAATGTGAGAGTGCACCTCAACTATAGAATCGAATGAACTACTACCTACCACCAACTCGAAAGAACGACATAACTCAATTGCCCTAGACTTCACATCATGTATTTATAAGATGCACGCCTCTCTAGTAGAGTGTTTTTGTGCGTGTATATCGCATACCGACTACACTGTGTCGACGGCAGATCGTAATCGCCTCCACGTCAATTTTCGTGGCCGACACATCGATCAACGTGGTCAGAAAATTTGTAGACATTATGAGCACATATCAATCAAGTGTCGTCGTCAGCGTCGTCGTTGTCGGAGTCATTAAGATTGGAATCGCGCAGCGCACTTGGCACAGATAATCACCCAGCCACCCCTTGCTCCTGGGGGCCACAGACTATGCCAGTCAGCCAACACATAAAAAGGAGTTCATTAATCACTCTTAATGGTCGCAGTTGTATTATGGAGTGAGTGCGCTTAATTAGGTGCTCCCAAGAGCATGTATCCATCCGGCGAATACCACACTGTGTAATCAATGGGTTGCCTGCGAGTTCAGATGAGTATCTGCGTGTACTAACATGTAGTTTGCATTTGGAAGTATCAGCAGCGGCAGCGGTGGCGTCATATGGTAAACGGATGTTGTAAAAAAGTCACATTAATTGGGACAGGTGACATGGGAAATGGTAATGGAAAATTAGCACAACCATTCCTTGTTTGTTCTCATCCTGGAAATATTTGCCTTGTATACAATCCATGATAATTGTGAGGCGGTTTTTCAACGATAGATGTTTCGAGACACAATTATCTAAATTGCAGACATGAAAAGAAATTGAATGAGCCTGTGATACAAATTGCGTTAGGTACTAATCCCTTTGAAGTCAGGACCTATTTATTGCCTGATGACGATTAAATTTGAAAACGAAGAGGACATCAAATTAATCCTGGACAATAACATAACAAATGAACTGCATTCTTTCAACCCCTCAGCCCTCTTCCATGTGAAGTTAATTTATGACAAAACGCATATTTCAGGCATAATTCCATTCGAATGTGCGTACAGAAGCAAGAGAGAATAGGTACACAATCCATTATATGTGCGTACACCAATATACACGACGAATTGTAATTTATGACCCAGTTACAATCCCCAGAGGTGTACATGCGCTTCAGTTTGAAACCTCTAGAGATCTCTACAGCTATGCTATGATATTCGTTATCCTTTTCCCCTCTAAAGGTACACAACAACACACAATGCTGGTCGCCTTCTTCTTCTCTTTTTTGGTAATAAATTGCCATGCAATAACATTTTTTCACTTATACGTATTATTTCCATCACAGAGAGCCATAAATTTAGGTGTGCGCCTTGAATTCGCGCACATACTCTCACACTGACATAACAACAATAAAAACAACTGTGGCAGGATTAAAAAATATTGCTCCTTTGGCAACCCCTGGTGGATAATAAAAAAAAAACTGAGCAGTGTGAAACTGTGTACAAAAAAGGATATCTCAGCTCAGCTTGGGCTGTGCGGAGAGGAGAGACGACGAATGGATGCGAGAGTGAATGATGGCACCATAAATAATCCAACATAAAAAGGACACTTAAGTTGGAAATTACTTCAGCTGGGTTTTTAATGAGATCACCAGGGACTGATGCTGCCAATTCTGAGTTTATCCTGTTTCCCTCTCTAGTGGGGTGACAGTCATGCTGATTTTTTTTTAGATAGGTATCCAGTTAGAGTTTTTTCTATAGTTTCAGGTTTCTTCTCTAATGTAATTCAAATTAGGTGAAATATCTCTGCTTCCAGAAGCAGATGAACAGGAAATGATAGAAAAGTCGGAGGACAGTGGCCTCGAAATTTTTTGTGGCATACCTAGTCTCTGAGATTTAGGCACGATAATGAACTGAAACACAGCACGCGCAGTTGATTTGACAGGCATTCATCTCAGTTTGGGTTGTTAGTTAGCACGACTTGAGATTTTCGAAGTTCAAATGCCATCACAAACACCCAATTGTTTTCCTCGAGTAGGTATCACTTTTCGCGAGGAATTGGAAAAGTGCTTTATCAACTAGCCGTTCGGAATCGGCATTAAATTGCAGGACCTTGAAATGCATTAGTCCCACAGATTTCCATATTTATTTATTTTAACCACCATTTTTGAGAATTCTAAAGTAATTGAACACTGTATTTCAATATTCCATCTAGAAACAAAAAGAACTTTCAACCTGTTTGAAAACAACTGTGTCGATAAAGGCTGTTCTCATGCCAAAGAGAAGAAGAAGGCCTACTTAGAAAACCGAGCGAGGCACTTGAAGTAGTTGTTTTTCTATGGCTCAAATCACTTTCTAATTGGAACTGCTTCATCCCTAAAATAAAACGTTCTTCATCGGATCTACTCCTGTGACTATTAAAAAAACATTGCAAGCGTCTTTTCCGCATTTGATAGTGACCGTATCCAAGGACCTTCTTACGAAATGACTATTCCTCTCTACCAGATTATTCTTGCCCAAATTGAGAACAGCAAAAGCAACTGGTCTAGTTTGGAAACGATTGTAGCAGGTATCTAACAACTAACATGTATGTGAGTATGGATCCGTTCATGTATTGATGTCGATCAGAAGCTACTTTTTAAACAAACATATTTACATAATCACCCAGACATATGCTTGAAGATGTAAGTTCTGTTTTAAACTAAATTCATCCTTT
Organism: Melanostoma scalare; assembly: GCA_949752695.1. NCBI lineage: Eukaryota > Metazoa > Arthropoda > Insecta > Diptera > Syrphidae > Melanostoma > Melanostoma scalare. The sequence goes on along the minus strand of OX456984.1, from coordinate 53,454,862 downwards.
AATAGGGAACTATGAGCATCGGATCATTTCCGGTACATTAGCTTTGAAGAGGGAGACACGGAAAACCGCATACACAATTGCTAGGCACAATCCTTGCACATAGTTTTCCTGTCGGAATTATCACTTCAGAGACTTTGAATTTGGAAGAATACAAATGGAGCGTTTCAATACTTCGAACCGTACTTCAGTTTGATCAATAGAGAGGGAGGCATTGCAACTGCAATCAGGTTTCAAGGATCATACTTCACTAGATGATGGATCGCTAAAGTCTGTGAAATGGCAATGACTTAGTAAATAAAATAAACAGGGTGGCGACACAAAGCTGTGGAAACCTCGCGGTGCATCGCAATTCAAGTTTAAAGCACCTACAATTGAATACCGATTTCGATTGGCTTGGGGAGAAAGCACTTTCCATGGCAGAAAACTTATACGCAGTTTTCACAACCACACAAAAACATGGGCTATCTCAAATCCCAGTCAAGCACTTGCTCTCGGAATCCCAATCAATACCTAATACTCTAACGAATTATATAACCAAGAATCAACAACAACAAATTCGTCCAAGTTTTCTTTGAAGGGGTTATATACAGTTAGAATTTTCAAAAAATCGATTTTTTTTATTTTATTTTCTTAATGTACATATATTTAAGAATACACACAGAAAATTTCACATCGTTCCGGTGAATATTTTCGAAGTTACAGCCAAATTTGAAAAAGGAATTGTATCCAATGTAAAGTGCTTTTCAAACTTTAAACGCGTTTTTCACAAAGTGGTGTTTACAAAGTCGGTGACCAACATTACTGGAAAACGGCTAAACCGATTAGTCTCAAATTTTAACACGAGCTTCTTATTTAGTAATTAATCGAAGATTTTTTCTCACCGATGAATATTTTTTTTTTTGTATAAACAATTTAAGGCTGAAATTTTGGTCGAAAATCGATTTTTTTTGTTTTTATTTTGCTTATTCCTTAGATTAATTACTAGATTCAACATTACTTTAAACGAAAACTGTTTGGTTTTTTAATTTCGGAGGATGCAGTTCAGTGATATAGTGGTCACCGCAAAACGTCTTTTTGAGAAGAGCTCCCGGAGATCAGCTGTAGCTCCTTTCCAAATAAATATTTATTTAATAAATATTTGGAAATATACAAAGCTGCTACATACGAGTAGGTATATTTGTTCAGTCTTTTAATTCAAGATTCAGCGATGGAGAAGTTGTGCAGTGGCAAGGTACACCTCTCTTTACGCACGCACTTAAAAGTGACACCATTTTAGAATCCTGTAGAGAGAATGATGATACCAAGGATCCTTTCCTCTTCGGCCTATATACTCCAGTTAGTATTTGAAAACCACCAACAGTGCTATATCAAAAATGTTCTTTCGTTTAACTATTTCCAGCCAGATCACTGCCATAACAGTACTGTGCTGTAGTTTGAGGCTTCTTAAAGTATTAATTAAATCTAATAAGCCCTTGGTGTGCTGTCTTCTTTAGAATCGCTACCAGAGGCAGTTTCCAAAGCTTTAGGATCAACTGATATCTTCAAATCTTCTAAGTCATCAAAAAATTAGGACAGAACAACTGCACACATATACTTATTTTCTTTCCTAAAAGGAAATAAGGACAAATCTGAGAGAATGTAAATCAGATAAATAACATTTGTGGGGTTTCATTGTGACTTGGTGTTTGGTATGACTGTTGGTTGAGACATTAAAGGAACTATGCGATTTTCACCTCCCGAAAAAAACTGATTACTTTGAGAACTGTAGCATTTTCTTTCAACATGTTATAATTGAACTACATTTGTAAGGTTTCATTTTATTTTACCCAATTTAAATAAAAAGTCTTCTTCTTCATTTTTCGAAGTAACGAGCATTCTCAAAGTCGTCACATTTCTTCTATTTGTATTTTTAGCACTAGTGATCCGTTCCGTCTTTGGAGTAGGGTCTTTTAATTACATTCTGAAGTTATGTGGCACTGCAGTACCTTATATTTTGTATAACTCAGGGACTCAGGGACAAAGAAACACTCAAACAATGAAATCACTTTTGAAATCGGTATTTTCGAAGTTCACTGTTGTGCTGCCGTTTCAGGCCGGTTTCCGTGTGAATATGAGCATGAAATAAAGTCCATGACACTCGAGGTTAACACCGCTTTCTAATAAGAAATCGGTGCGGTTGTTTTTGAATTCCCGTTCCTGTGCTTTTGAATATATGGGGATGAAATTTAGTCTATGTTGCTCGGGGTTGCTTCATTCACTCTTGCGGTGAAAGAATTTACAAAATCGGCCCAGTACCAACTATCTTACTTTACGGTTATATTCACGTTTCCGAGGAAAATGAGGGAAAAATAAAGTCTACGTCATTCATCATGTTGTAGGTTGTAGCCCATGTTTCGAACTTCATTGAAATCGGATCAGTAGTTCTGGAAATCAGTAAATCAATTTCTAAGTTTCGGTATATGATCTCGTTCCCGTTTGCGTAGAAAAATGGGAATGAATGGCATTTTAATGATGAAAGAATTTTGAAATCAAGGTCAAGCAATTCTTAAGTACCCGTGTATGTTTCCGTTCACGTTCATGTTTAAAAAAAATACTACCTTCCTCTTACATCACTGCATCAATTAAAAAAAAAACCGCATCAAAATCTGTGACGTAGTCTTAAAGAACTAAGCATACAGACAGCGGAAAGCAACTTTGATTTATACTGCATGAATTCTAAGATATGTATTTATAAAGTGATAGTAACCTCTCAACTCGCTTTCTCTCTTATAGATTTCTCTGTAAGTTCTTCTACTCAACAAAAAAAAACATATTTGGCACTAACAGGGACTGAATGCCAAAAACCCTTCATTTGAATGTTAATAGCCATCCCAATGTTTTGGTGGATCAGCCCTCATAGCGCTCTTAAAAAAATATTTGCTTACAATTTTCTCTGTCAATTGAAACCAAACAGTAAGTAAGTAAGCAACCTCTCATATTTGACACACGCAATGTTATTAGACTTTTTAAGAAAATTGATTCCTGCCACAGCATTGCCTACCTGACATTGTTTTAAATAATTTTTCAATCAAAAAAGGTGGAAAATGGACACTCTTCTGGTTAAAACTCGTAATTAAATTTTGTTGAACGTCAGCTAATCCAAAAATACGATTTAAGATTAACAATTAAAAACCATAGCGGCAAATAACTGTCAGCATAAAGTTGAAAGTTTGCTTTGCCCACAAACAATCAAGGAAAAAGTCTAGGAATTTTTTTTTGGATAGGTAAATTTTTTATCAGAAGAGAACGAAAAGTTGAACATATACATTTTGCTTTTTTAATTTTGAAGTTGCTTCTGAAACTATGAAACTAATTAGGAACTTTATTTCTGCGGCTGATAAACAAAAGCGCAAATTAAAACTGAAAGCATACAAAATAAATATTTGAAATGTAAAAAAAGGAAAAAATCAGATAACTTTACTGATAATGACACCGCACGTCAGAGTGGTTTCCTATGTAAGGATTAAAAGTTTATTTTTACACAAAAACGGTTTTAACTTTCAGCAAAAAAAAATTTGTTTTTTGTTTGTTGTACGATTTCCTTTTTCTGCACAATTTATGTCAGACCCTTACAATATTGCCCAGCATAAACAAACGGAAAAAATTAGATCACATATAATAATAAAATAATAATAATTTTTTTTTCATTTCATGCAAATGAATCAAGCAGCGTGCATTTTGCAGCTTTCAAACAAAAGCTGCGAAAATATGTTTAATAGTTGATGGCAGTAAATTTAACCACTAACTGTAATCAAACAAGGGCAGAGAACATCGACAAAGTAGACAAATGCCACAATAGACAGATACAATTTGAAGACAGCACAGGACTCAGTTTACCTAGGATTAGGATCAGCTATAGACACGGAAAAGCAGTGCGGAGACAAAACGGAGAATTACTCTTGCCAATCGCTGCTTCTTTGGTTTAAAAAGGCTATTGAGAAATAAAAACCTCTGTGAAAAAAACCAATGTAGCCCTTTATTAGAACCTGATCATCCAAGTCCTTATAAACGAAGCATGGACCGTAATTATAGCGGATGGAGAACCTTTTGCAGTTTTGAAAGATTTTTATTCCGAGAAATCGTTGGTCACGTTCTTAAAAACGACGGATGGAGAAGAAGAATCAACAACGAACTCTATGAGCAATACTCCGACATGAACATAAATACAAGTGTAGGCATCGCGAGACTACAATGATTGGGACAAACAAAGCGAATGGACACCAATGTTCCAATTCGGCAGGATTTCGAAGGTGCACTGCAAGGAAATTGTGTAAAGGGGAAACCTCTTCCTAGGTAGCCCAATAAAGTAGAAATGTACCTCAACCGACTAGGAGTGCAAAACTGGAGAGAACTGCACAGAATTCTGATTTAAGAAAGAGATCTGTTGGCCCAGATTTCCCTTAAACCGTATTTCTAACATAAGTAAGTGAGGTTATATATGGGGCATATTTACCGTTAACTTAAGTCATAACAAATGTTTTTGATGAGTTAAACTTCGACTTATAAACGCATTCGATTCTCGAAGCGATAAAGCCTTCAAATCAATGCTGGTATGTTTGTTTCTATGTTCAATGGTAAAGTGCATTGCTGAGATGGTTATAGCTGCGGTTGATTGTAACAAAAACGCATATTGATACCAATTTTCAGAATAATATTTGATCAATTCTTTTTTAGAAACAATATGCAAGATCAAGCTTCTCGTCGCAAACTTTCACAAAATGAGCTCATATTTTGTTGATGTTATAATTTGAGAGATAAATCAAAACTATAGTCGCTTAGTTTTCTTACTTTTTTACGTCCCGTGTGTGGATTTCAATTGAAGCCCCATCACTTAAATCTTTGACAGAGGAACCACAGTTCAAGAAAGAGATTTGCTATCCCGATTGTGAAGACGTATGATAAGCGTGTTGCTTAGAGAACCATGAAAACTGAAGATTTGATTAGTGAACCACACTGTGGGTCTTGCTTAGGTCTTCCGCAGCGAGCCATACCCTGGACAAATGGACTTCACCTAGCATATGGGCATTGTATTCCATACCCGAGTATGTACCGTCGTGTGTTGTCATGGTTTTTTGACGGTCTGTTGAACTGGTAGTCGTTTTCTTGACTTTTCACTGGAAACCTCTGACTAAATGTGTGTTCTAGTTTTATTTTGTCTGGGGATTTGTTCTCTGTCCGGACTTCCTGTGCTGGTTTCGCATGATCTCCGCACATAAATGAGTATCGCTTAAGACCCTAAAAACAGTTTTTCCAGGGGCCTGTAACACAAAATACAAGTACTTGTAATACAGTGAATTATGACAAGTGTAAGAAATTTCCGTATCACAAAACTACAAGTTTGTTTGATTTTCTACAAGTTTAGTGGACGATATCGATCGATATCCTACAACTGGGCTTTGACTTGTTGCTTTGTGTTACAGGCACCCGGTTGCAAGATCCGTATATTTGGCAGTAGAATAAGGCTATCTCATTCATTATCACAAAATCCAAATTAAAAGAAAGCTCAGCTCAACGAACACCGTAACTTTAATTTGTGTTCCAGGACATCGTGACATAATCGGTAATGAAATGGCGGATAAGCTGGCTAAGATCAGGTCAGCACTCGAATCAATCGAAACGAACACCTCAGTTCTAAAGCCACCAGAACAAAAAAAAAAAAACAGAATCAAACACAATTTTCTACAATCCACCAAAGACAGGTGGTATTCTTTAGAAACATGCCGGGTTTCCAGAAACCTTTGGCCAGATATTTCCTAGAAAAAAGCAGAATTTCTGCTCCAGCTTAGCAGGCCTCTCTCAGTTAATTGGCGTTCTCACGCGCCACAACTTGTTGGGTACCCGCATTATGAGAATGAACATTAGCACATCCGACTTATGTAGAGGATGCCAAGACGAAGAGGCAGAGGAAGGATCATTCCACTTCCTCGTCCTAGCTTGGCCCACACTAGGAAAAAGTCCTCGGAGAATACATCTTTGAGGAACTGGGCTACAAATCTATTTTCGCACTGAACAGCATCCTGAAATTTGCTCAGGGCTCCAAATAGTTCAGTGGGGGTTCGTAAGCGCAATAACCCAGCCACCCAACCTTACCCTCTACCTCTTCAATCCTCCCACTTCCTCATCCTCTGTTTCCCGCAACGCACAATGGATCCTTGAGATCCGAGTGAGGTGCATCCCCCATTTAACCTTGGCGGTGGAATAAAAGAAATTCGAGGAGGAGAGTTTAGAACTCACCGCATTGACAGAACTAAGCACTTTAAGGGGTAAACGACTGTCAACAATATCTGGCCAGGCTTAAAGTATGCTCTGGAACATTAAAGCACAGTATTAATAGCAGCAGTGAAGAAGTGGTACAGTGTTCAGTTGATAGGCGCGTGGGTTGACGGACATATTTAACACCTTCTGATCTGGCTACATTTTGATAAAGCCGAAACTGAAACAGCGTTCATACTTGATAAGGTCCCTTTCAAACGAAACAAAGCTCAAAAACTGAAAGGTGAGAGTAGAATTAAATTGTCGATTGATTCTCCGGAACATCGTAGAAACAATTCCTTTCTTACTCTGACTTATCATTTTTTTAAAACAGTGATCTAGTGAAATAGCCAGTTAAATTTACTCAGGGCTCCAGGGTTCTTCCCCGAAACAATTATTTGCAACGCCCGCATCGCTAGGAGTGCACTTCAGTATTACCTTGAGCCCAATTTCCGGCATACAGTAAATAAAAAGATTCATATTTTAGTCACTTTAACCGTATGTGGAATGCTTTGACACACTATGTATTTTCCCGCATTATGATCTATACGTGGATTTAGAATCAATGTTAATAGGCATCTCCCCCTCAATCCATTCCTATTTTCTTAGCGCTCGTAAGAAAATTATGTCGGTATAAGGATAGAGCTAAATTGTAAAAAAAGCTTCGCATCGGATACAAAATAGCTACTTAGTAAACAATTTTGTTTTGTTTTCTTTATGAGTTATTAATTCAGTTTAGAAGGTGTGATGCTTGAAAGGGCAGATACAACAATGCCCCTGTTTTTTTAACTCCTATCTAATCCCATCACCTGTGCTGAGTAGTAGCTGTTTTGAATGAAGAGTTCAATTTCATTGGACAAAAAACAGCACTTAACCTTCTCTTTAACATGGCCAAAATTCCAACAACGTATGAAATCCCCTAACTGTCAGCACCCGGAAACAAAAACAAACGGTTTTTCCCTAATATATGTATAGACGACATCAACCGGATATGGCCACTAAATACTTGAGTACATTATCAATTTTCCACAATATCAAACATGAAAGATCCTTCCGAGTGCTTCCCTCGTTTGACGGCAAAGTCAATACAGAGTGCCAATGCCAACCCTCTTCCTCAATACTCGGATCATCCCGGGTTTTTGTTTCCTTTCCTTCTTCCCTTAAAAGATGTTACATACATCACAAGAAATAAATCACATAGTAAAATGCCAAAGAAACAATCGGAAACCAAAAGAATCAACACCACCCACCAATATCCTTGAATCGAGGTCACATTTGTTAGATTTATTGCAAATATCTTGTCGACAGTTTTTCCACCAGCAGTGATACCACCCTCCGATATTCCCGGCGATTGATTATTCTGTTACACGTACCATTGGCGGCACTTGGATTAAAAGCCAAGCGCTCAACAATTTCACTATGTTTGTTATGCCATTGCCAACCAAGCCGCACCACACCATCGCATCGCACAGGGCACAGCTTAGACACATGGCGGGTAACATATTTTCTTCATAAATGTTTTCAATTCCATCAAATTCACCAAACGCCACCATACCTAATCTCAACCCACCCACAAACAATGCCATCAGGGAGTGTGAGAAAAATAAAAGAAGGAAAAGAAAATCAGCGTGCCGATGCCGGGTTATGTAGTAGGAGTGCATGGGAGTGGAGTTGTACCAGCGTTAAGCACATGCCATTAAATGAGCTGTCGACAGCTTAATGTGGGGGAAGTAATAACGTCTTGATTTATTTTCAGCCAGTTTACCTATGTTGGGACCCGACCCGTTCAATCCAACGCAACTATCTCAACTCTCTTATAATAAAGGGAAACCATACACATGCACATGAGGGATATCGAATGTTCAATTTAATTGGTAAATGGTACAAAAAGATAAATTACCACTTTATGGAGAAGTAATCTTTTGTTATCGCGTAAATTGATAAAATTTACTGCTCTCTGTACCGTCGTCGTTTCAGATTGTGGTGCTCTTTCACTTCGCTAAAAAATCGTTTCCTGTCTACCGGGAATGGCTTTATATCAAACTTGAATGTGGCAATAGAAAGATGAATGGGAGATGAGTTGAGGTTTCAATAAGATGGAGTGAACTGTGGTCAACAGAGCCCACTAAGAATTGGAGTACACGCTCAATTTTGATTGAAAAGAATAATAGAGCGATAGATATTTTCATATCATTTCTACTTGGACTTTCGTCCACTATGCGAAATTATCTTCGAATATAGATCTCGTCTGATGTAGGGATCTCTGTCGTGTTAAGAAAATATACTTCGAAGCCAAGTGCCAGCCAATAAATCGTCAAGTCGCATTAAACCCACTCTATGTCTCCTTGGGAGTACGCTTTTATCGCAACTTGCAATTTTCTATCCAGTGGTGCGACGCACTAAGGCGAAGGAAGAGAGCTTAGAACTACAAGTAGAGAAAGCTAGCTATATGCCACGCGAACATTCCCAAGTAACATGCTATATTAGCATTGGCTCTGCAAGGGATGGACTTGGCGTCGACGACATAGACGGGGGACATAGCACTAAATTATGTTTTATATGCAATAAAGTCGACCATAAAAATGTTGCAATAAATTAAATTAACTGCCAGAATTGCTGATTTTATTATTACCGGGATGGGTTTTTTTTTTTGTATATATCTCGAACATGAACACCCTATTACTATTTTTTTTGTATTCTTTTGCGTTCTTGTGAATTGAGCATTTAAGGGTGGTGCTTCACGCCATACTCCTTGTTTGTTTGTAGGTACGTGGGTTTGCAAGATGTTATTTGTGCCTGCTGTTTATTTCATGAGATTAAGTTTTTAGCAGAGTGAGCACTTTGACTAACTGAAAGTCGATTTATTATAAGACAATAAAATTGAGTATACTGGAAGGTTAGTGTTTTGATAAGACATAGTTATTCGTATGGAGGGGGGATCTTACCAGGTTTCTCTATTGAATAATTTGAAAAAACAAAATTTTTGAAACAGTAACGCACTTCTAAATAAGTCCTGTGGAGAGAAGTTTCACGACTCAAGAGCCAAAAATATTCTTGTTGATAAAGTGGAAGAAAGGACATGAAGATGTTCCAGTTAGGCAGGAAAAAAGGTTTTCGGATTAAAGGTGCGGCAAATTGCTGCTCGCTTTAAGCTATCCAACACCGTTTAATGTTTAAAGACCGTCTATTTTGATCTTCATATAAACCAGTGCAGTACTCGGACACTCGGTAGGGAGTGAGCGATGAGCTCAATGCAATGCTACCTTCGTGACTCTAGAGAGGCATTTTCGCTCAATTTTTGAGCTCTACTCCAATCTTCAAAGCTATAAAAATTGTTCCCTTTCCAAATATTTATCGTTTTTTCTCCAATAGCTTTCATAGCTGCCCTTGATCCTTTCTCCTTTTATTAGTGCAAGGACTCGGGCAATTTTTTTACAAATTCTTTCAGTAAATGAGAGGAACGATTCTTCAACAAAAAGGATAATTTCTTTTTTAAAACGAAAAGTTTTAAGGGTGTAACATTCCAACAGCTACATCCAACTTGGCGAGGCTGTAAGGAACTCCAAAAATGGCAATGGTGCTGATCCAGACGATTCTTATCTACAAACTAATGACAACTGATAGTCTTCTGCCTAAGCAATTAAGTCAAATATATTCTATGTATTCAGTGTATAAAGGGAAGGGACATAAATGAAGCTGGGACATAAATCGATCAAGGTGATGTGCCACACTTTGATAATTATCAATGGGCGGAAATTGGGTATCTAACTATACGATACATACTCTGTCGTATTAATAAAATTTGCTTCGAAAACAGTTGTCTAAATAAGTCTTCAAATACTCACGGACGTACCTGGATTCAGTCAGTTTTGAATTAATAACTGAATGGTTATGATGGAAAAATAAGACTGCAGGTGCAGATGGTCTTGATGCCCAACTTTTCAAGGCAGCTGGAGACCAGTTGGAAAGGAGCATGCACCAGCTGATCTGCATGATATGGTCGGAAGAAAGCATGCCCGTTGAATGGAACCTCAGTATCGTATGCCCGATCCTAAGGATGGGAGACCCTCACAATTGCGCCAAATATAGAGGGATAAGCCTCCTTAACGTCGCTTATAAAATCTTGTCTGCTGTAATATGTGAACGTCTGAAATCCCACGTCAACAACTTGATAGGTCCTTATCAATGTGGTTTTAGACCAGAGAAGTCCACAATAGAACAAATTTTCACATTACGGCAGATCTTGGAAAAAACCCGAGAACATAATATCGATATTCACCATCTCTTTATCGATTTCAAGGCCGCGTATGACAGTATTTACAGAGCCATGTCTAGTTTCGGCATCCCTGCAAAACTCGTGCGACTATGCAGGATGCCTTTGGAGAATTCACGCTGCTCCGTCAAGGTCGGTAAAGAACTCACCGAGACCTTTGATGTCGAAAAAGGCCTTAGGCAAGACGACAAACTGTCATGCGATTTCTTAAACATCATACTTGAACAGATTGTAAGAAACTCAAACGTCAACACCAGAGGAACAATCTTTCAAAAGTCTGTACAATTACTCGCCTATGCAGACGATATTGACGTAATGGGAAGAAATAAGCGTGATGTCATAGGTGCTTTTGCACATCGACGAATTGGACAAAACGTCACAATAGACAGACATAACTTCGAGGTAGTACAGGAATTCGTATAGGATCCGCTATAGACACGGAAAAGAACATCAGTGCGGAGATCAAACGGAGAATAACTCTTGCCAACCGTTGCTTCTTTGGGTTAAAAATACAAATGAGAAACAAAACCCTTTCCAGAAAAACCAAGGTTACCCTGTATAAGACCTTGATCATCCCAGTCCTGCTTTACGGCGCGGAAGCATGGACCTTAACGAAAGCGGATGAGGAAACCCTTGGTCATTTCGAAAGAAAAATTCTCCGAATGATCTTTGGTCCCGTATGCGAAGACAATGTGTGGAGAAGAAGATACAACAATGAGCTGTATGAGCTATATCGCGACATGGACATAGCCAGAACAGTACGCATCGCGAGACTACGATGGTTGGGTCATGTAGAGCTGATAGAAACAAACGGTCTGGTTCGACGGGTTTTCGAAAGCACATTGCAGGGAAATCGCGGAAGGGGAAGACCTCGTCTTAGGTGGCGCAATCAAGTGGATGAAGACCTCAACCGACTTGGAGTGCGAAACTGGAGAGAGTTCGCCTGAAATCGAAGTCCAACCAATTTTGGTGTCTAAGGCTAGACAGCGATGGAAGTGTTTATAAATCCGTTTTGGAGTTGGACACTGTCCTTAGAGCTGTCTAGAGTTAGACAGAATTCGGAGTGGAATTATAAATAAAGCTGGCGAGTATATCTGATCACAAATGCTGGCTGGTAGCGGGTCAGTCAACAACAGATAAAATCCAGAGTACAGTGATCTTCTTGAAACAACATCTTTATGTCTTAAAGAACTTTCATTTTAGTTGACTTAGAAGAGGCATTCGATTATCAACCACAAGATCTGCTATAAGTGGGTTTCAGGTAACAAGGAGTCCCGAGAGCTTTTGAGCGGGTTATCGAAATCATTAACCGTGGAGCTACAACAAAGTATAGTTGAAGTCAGAAGTCACTGAATAAAAGCAAGTGACAATTGGTGTACACCAAGGACGTGTCTTGTGTCCACCACTTTTCATTATAGGCCTCGACTACATCGACTATAGCTCGTATGTAAATTGCCAGGCAGCAAACAAAAATTATTCTTCACTGAATATAGAGTTAACAAAAGGGATTACTCATTCGCCAAAAGGATGTAGGATCCTCAGTCATGATGGGTCTATCATCAGCAAAGAGTAATTTATGTACGGTTTCCTCCGAACTTTACCTACCTGCATACGAAAATGCGGTATCCAATTCCTTCTAAAACATCTTATACGTCAAGGGCTTATTAAAAAGGTGTAGTGTAGTAATCAGTAGTTGTTTGGGTACCATATTGGCCCAAAAAAAACTACTAAATGCTTGTGCTATCCGTTTTTCAATTCAAGGCCTGTATTATGAAATACCGAAAGCGAGTCAAAAAATTAAACCTAAAACAACGAAAGCCACGACACAGACCAATTATGAATTACCACAGCCAAAAGCAACATTCGTAAATGACATCGAGTCCGAGAAACGTGAAACGACATCGCAATGCATCGATAACCAGGAGTTTTCCGCGAGTATCTCTGTTTTTAATACAGTATTAGACGTTCCTATTCCAAACATTTATTTGAATAGATATGTGTTTTTCTTTGTGAGAAAGAAATCAATCTATGATCAATGCTGAAAAAATAAGGTAAGCCGGGAGAATTTTCCGTCCCTCAGTGACAAAAAATGCTCCCTTAGCTGAAAAGGAAACTTTAATGCACGGGAAACATTGAGTTTTTCAAAAGCGGAGAAAAATATTGCGAGTTGTCCTGAAGACAATCGGCCCTAGCAAGGCATCCGTTCAGAAAGGAAAATTCCCGATTTTATACAATTCAGAGAATTTTGTTTTGAGATATTCTTCCGAACAACTTTGCGGAATTTTTCTCCTACATTATTTCAAAATACCTGGTGAACTGCATGGAAAGGGCAATCAAGTGTTGTATTTGTGAAATTTCTGACAGTCTAATTTTCCGCTTAGAACGGATACCCCGAATGTGTGGAGAAGAAGATTCAAAAACGAATTATATGAGCTGTACCGCGTTATGTGCATAGCCAGAAATGTACGCATCGATAGATTACAATTACCGAGATAATCAGAGCGGATTGACACCAACGCTCTGGCTTGAAAGGTTTTCGAAAGCAAATTCGGGGCAGTTAAGGAAGGGGAAGACCTTTTCTTAGGTTTCGCAGCCGATTGGAAGAAAACCTCAACCGACAGTGCAAAACTGGATAGAGCTCACTCAAAATCGAAACTATGTTGGCCTAATGATGCTGGTTGGGGCCCAGGTTCACCCCCAACTTCAATAACTTTAATGCCAATTTAAGTAAGTATGTAATTTCCTTTCTCAAGGACTTGGTCCACTTACAGTAATCATATCTATTGCCATAAAAATAACTTTCTCACTCAGCTATTCAATCAGAAAACAATTTGTAGGTCTCTCCGTTGCTCAGAAGGTTGAGAGGAGTGTGTTAGGCCTCGGGACTACCCGGCCTGTGCTTTGACATCCTATTTATTTATTTATTTGGCCTATTCGACGCTCTTTGAGAACAACCCGAGTGACGTAATCTAAAGGCGGATCGCAAGTGGAAGGGTTGTTATCCTTGCGAGATTAGAACACTTGTTGTCCCGGGAAGAAGAAGAGAAGCTTTATAACTAAGGCAAAAATGATGAATATTCTATTAAATTCTGAAGAGAAACTATTATCACTATTTGGGGCTGCAATGACGAAACAATTTTTTTTTTTTCAAGTTCTTCTTTTGCTAAGTATAGCAACTTTTCTCTACATCGTTTTTTTTTTGTGAAGACGAACTGAGTTTAACGAATTCCAAGACGTTTTCGTTACTGAAATTCAGAAAACGCAACGGCTAGGTAAAACAAGTTGGCAAAAACTTCATATGTCAGTATACGGTTGGGGCTTTTATGAAGATAGGTAATCTAAAACGTTTGTTGTTGGCGCGGGTATATAAAGCGCGCCGCTCCCATTAGCATTCAGTTATTCGTAGCGAACGCACGTATTCTGGAGGCGCACGGCATTCGATAAAATTGAATTTAATTTTTTAATTTTTTTAAGGCTGTCAGCTACCGTATTGATGAGCTAGGCCTGGGATAAACTCGCTGCGTTTTTAGAACGTTAAACCATTTACATCAACGATATTCTGTAATTCTTCTTCTTCTTTTCCATTTCCGACGTTACGAGTAGTGATCTTGAAGCGATCACAACTCTCCCACTTTTCTGCTTCACACTAGTGATCCGCCTGTGGGGTACGCCGCGTTGACCTCAGAAAGCGTCGGCAAGCCTCCAGGTTTTGGATTGTTCCATGTCTGAGGCCAACCAAATGCTGCTGTTTTTGCATTTGCTTGTATCAGGATCAACGATATTCTGTAATCAGTATTAAAATAAACAGTGTGACTCTTAACCTACCAAAGTAGTAATATCTCGTGGTTTCGGTATGCAACACGGCCAATTAGCCTCCCTGCTTCGTTATCAAAAGTGGAAGGAGCTGTATCCTCGACAACAGAAGTGAGATTAGGTCTCTCTTCAACATTTCAAAAATGCAGTCACTTTTCTACGCGGACGAAGTCGCGGCCACAGCTATAGTCTACAACTATTCTCTAATCATTTTGTTCCATTCCTTGGAGTGTACATTTCCATCCCTAGTCCTAACGAACATAGAATTGCAGAAGTCAGAAGTGAACAAACTTATGACCTACCCGGCATAACAAGTTACATTACGTTATCAACATTTTTGAAACTTCCGCTGTAAAAGCTAATTCGTGCATGCCAACTATTTGCTAATGAACATGTATAAGGACAGGCAATGAACAAAATCTATCCCTTTATGCCAAACTTTCTAACCTGCGGTGGGGGAAAATTCCTTCTCATTCAAAATAATTACACACAAATACCCAAAATCAACAAACCTTAGATACCTCTCTACACAAAGACAGACAGGAATGCAATTCTTTTCGACCAAACAGCAAACGTTGGAAACAAATTTTCACATTTCACAACAATGAGATAATTTTATCCCCATCTGCTCCGTGCCACGTTTACATTCCATAATTTGATGTAAAACTAAATAGCTCGGGTACGGGTACCGATAAAATCATCATGTCCCATTCCACACCCTGGCTAGCCTCTCTTCCTCTCTCTCTCTCTCTCTGCTAATAATGTTGGTCTGGCCACGCTTAATTGAGCACAGCGAAATCACGTAAATTATCTTTGTACGAACGAGTAAACTGCCTCGGCCTCTGCCTGGCGCATTGCTGTGTATTACAAAACAGAAGTGTATAACCACATACCACCACACCTGATATTCGGGATGGGATGATGGTGGCTAATTGAACGAAACCACTCGCAACGCGATGCCTGTTTGGATAGTAAACTACGATAAACATTTTAATTCGATTTCAATGTGCCAGATACTTCTACTCACCCGCCACTCTCTTCTTATGCTCTTTGTACCTGCAGACTACATACCAATTTCTATTTGGTGGCAAGTATAGCGTATAGGTAGCTCCACGGTTAACTATTATGGCCGTAATTTCGTTTAATAAATATTATTAGTTTTAATTTGAAGTAATTGTGAAGTTATTAGTTCAATCTGATCGGAATGGCTGAGTGGAGAGACTGAATACAGAGGTGAGTAGTGGTTACGATGGTGCTCGGCAACAATGACTCTGGCTGGGTAATTGGCATTGGAGCTCTGGTTATGGTTCTGGCTCTGGCTTCGACTCTTTGACTAGTTCATGCCCAGTATGGGCTGGTTTGAACGAGACGAGGAGAAATAATTTGCCAATTGATCGACTAAGTTATTTAGGAATGCGCGTAATGAAGAAATTTAACATCGAAATTACCGTAATTCTCAGTAGAGACAGAAAAATGATTGCCCACACCAAGTCGGTGCTATTGAGTAGTTAGAAATGTTCATAAATTGATAAAATGTACTTCCCTGGGAATTTTCACACATGCTTACCGCAGCTTGTTAAGGTAATAATTTGATTGCAGTTCACAGCATTGTAGAGAATGTGAAATTGATGGTTTCTGTGAGGTAATTTGGAAGTGTTCTGGGTATGACTACAAAAATTAGAAACAAGAAAGGGCAATCAAATGAAATTGTAGTAGATTTGCTCGAATCTCCTACCGTTTGACTGAATACGTTCCTAATGTCAATTTAATCACTGGAAGTAAGATTTCTCAGGCACCAAGAACCTGTGGAAATGAAGCACCTTGAGAAAACATTTTTTTAAATATACGAGTTACAAACTTTTGAAGATGAGGTCTGTCGTTTTAACGCCTTGCGTGCCCATAACAGAGTATCCTTAAAATATTGACACTTAAGGGGGCAGAAATCTTTGAAGTGTCTGCAGCTTAGTCAACCATGCATTTTTCAGCATCAGCGAATTTTCGTTGTACATGTACATTCTGATGATGATGAGTAAAAATTTGAAAACAAGGACACAGTTGAGCTGAGAATTATGTTCCACAAAACTGTTTGCGATCCGTCAAAGTGACATTGAGCGCTCAGTGAGATTTTTCTTTGTGGAACTGGCGTAATAGATCAATGTGATTGAAGCATTGTATTGACTTATGATACATGGACTGCTAGTTGCATTAATTCTCTATACAAAAGTTGGATAATAATGATTGCACTTATTTTTGGTTACACTAGCCAATATCTTACTCTTAACTAAAACACTAACGACATCTGCTCACTAGTTTTCCGCTGAAATGATGCTCGCTAGTATTGCTTAGAATAAGTGGAACCATAGTGAAGTTGGGTCCTAGCAGTCCATGTTTAATAAGTCAATGATTTTAATAAATAGGAGCCCTACTAACGCATTTCAACTGTTTTCTATAGCTCAATGTAGGCAAAACACAAACATACATGTGTTTAGATACTGATTTGTGAAAAGTTCGAACTTAAATTTTAAATATGAAAAACAAATTTGCATCAATAAAACAAAAAAAAAATAAATGAAGCGTTTAAATGATATTCGACTGAAATATTTTCGGGGGGGGGGGGGG
Source organism: Melanostoma scalare (assembly GCA_949752695.1). NCBI lineage: Eukaryota > Metazoa > Arthropoda > Insecta > Diptera > Syrphidae > Melanostoma > Melanostoma scalare. Next base: position 53,437,866 of record OX456984.1, on the reverse strand, counting down.
GGGGGGTTTATCCCCAAACCCCCCCCCCCCCCCTACGCTACGCCACTGACGTGTACGAACGTCTCTGGACATGAACAGACTTGTTATTGCTACAATAATTATATCAACTTGCTCATTCACAATGAATTCAAAAACAATTAGCACAAACAACTACAAACTAGAAATAAAATGCAATTTTTAAATAATTTAATGAAAAATTGGTGAAAAACTCTTTCAATTAAGACTTCAACAAATGGCGCAGTAACAACATTCTCACTTTCTCAGAAACCAGTTTGCTGAACAACAATTCAGCAAGAGTCAATAGAGCAACGGAGAAAGTTCGCTCAATTTTTTTATTTTCCTTTGTGTAGTGTGAATGGGCGCAGCGTAGAGTGCACGAGTGTGATCTGTAAAAGCTGTAGAACAGTGATATCTGACAAGAGTCGAGAATAGAGAAGTTTTTTTTTTATAATGTATGCAGATGACATTGTCATACTCGCGGAGTCACCAACATCTCTCCAAATGATGATCAATAAGCTGCAAAGCTATTGTAAGGTATGGAATTTGATTGTTAATACAGAAAAGTCAAAAGTCCTTGTGTTTAAGAATGGTTCCGGAAGAATGGCGGGTGAGGAGCATTGGAAGTATGATGGAAAAGTTTTAGAAGTAGTGAAATCCTATACGTATCTTGGAATTGAGTTCACATACAACTTGAAGCTAGAAAAGCATTTAAAAATAAAACTAAATAAAGCTAAAGCTGCAATTTGCGTGAACTGGGAAAGAATCTATAACAACAAACTAATTGCACCAGAATTGAAGCAAAGAGTTTTTAATGCTACAGCACAGGCTATCTTGTTTTATGGAGCGCAAGTGTGGGGTGTACAGAGATATGAACTAGTGGAATACTTGTTGCGTTTTTTCTTAAGAAAAATTTCTTTCTACCAGTTAACACACCAAAGTACATGTATTATTTGGAAACGGGATTGTCGACACTTTTTATATCTACCCTAAAGCTGAATGCAGACTACATAGTGAGAGTCTTACAAATGGAGGACCATAGACTACCAAAAACATGTTTACAGTACGCGATTCGTCAAAAAAAGCTAGTAGTAAACGACTGGAACTTGCTAGCCGCGGACTGCGGCTTCACCATAAACTGGAATATGAATGCCTTTCAATGCAAAAGAGCACTTTACGAAGTAATAGTAGTTACAGATGAAAATGAGAGATATTCTTTTATAGAAAAAGCACGTGCATCCACTGAAAGACACTATTACAATAATTGCGTGTATAATCTTAACTCCAGGAACTATTTCAGCAGTAATTTCAACAGTCAAATCATAAGCACTTTATTTAAAATTAGAGGAGAGCTGATAAATCTAAACTTTAAGCCCCATCGCAACGATGGTTCTGATATTTGCACGCTTTGTAATCTTCGACTGAGGGAAGATGTTCTACATTTTATTGGTGTGTGCCCTATGTTGACGGAGATAAGACGTGCTAATTTTGGGAAGAGTTCCTTGCTAGTAAACGAGGTCCGTAATTATCTGGATGGTGTAAATTGGATGCACCTTTATCAATTTTTCAACGAAGCAATGTCTTACAGATCTCAAATTATAAGAGAAAGCTTTTGATCCAAAAAATGTTCATATCACAAACGAAAAATCATTTCAATTTTGCTTACAAAAAACTAGAATCACTTTTGTTTTTGTTTAAAGTCATTTGAATTTTATTTGCATTTTAAAACCTTAAAAAAAAAAAAAAATTTGTTCTGTTTTGACTAAACTAAAAGTCCATTTTATTTTTGTTTTAACTAAACTAAAAAGTACCTACTTAATTATAAAACATTACGCTTTTGTAAATTAAAAAAAAAAAAAAAAATACTGATTGAAAATATTGTTCTACATTTTTTGTTATAAAAAAGAAATAATCATCAAGTTAACAATATAATTAAAAGCAAGTATGCCCCTCAGGCAGACGACTTTTCATGTCATGCCTTTATTAATTATTCAAGATCAATGAAATTGTGCCTGTATAAAATTTGAATTGAAGAATAAACAATATCTATCTATCTATCTATCTATCTAGAGAAGTTTTCTATTGAAACAATTTTATTGGAGTTTAGATTTGGCTGAGCCTAATTAAACACTTTGAACTTTATAGTTTTCCATAAATATAGAGATAGGCTCTCTCCACTGCCAACTGAATTATTGAACTTGCCAAGTTGTAGTTGGTAGTGCTGCTAGGTTAGGTTAGGTTTAGATGGTTGTCAGGAAAACAAACTGACATCATTTAGACCAATATTAGGTCCATTGTGATACCAAAGAAATTATGCCAGGGAGTACCTCACTTAACAAAACCATTTGGAGCTTTTATTAAAGCGAAGCAGATGCAGGGGATCTGTGTTCGCCAGATCGCTTAGATCATCAAAGAAATATTTTCCTAGATGCCGTTTTCTTTTAAAAGAGAGTGCAGGACATGAGCAGAGGAGGTGTGTGATTGTCTCCTCCTCCTCCTCATCTAAACAACTTCTGCAGAAGTCATTAGAGGAAACGCCGAGTCTTATGGCGTGTCTTCCTATCAGACAATGTCCGGTGATGACATTGATTACGGAGCTAACGTGCAATCTGGTTATGGATAACAAATGTCTTGTGCGTTTTGGATCTAGTCCTGGCCATATATGTTTTGTTGCCACGCACGTGGTGATATTGTTCCACCTGTGATTTGTTCTGTCCATTGCCTCTTGCTTTAGCATAAGTTTACATGTAGCGATTGATATACCAATATTCAACCTGCTGGTTGAGATCGGTAGAACGGTTCCTTCTCTGGCGAGTTCATCGGCCTTGCAGTTACCCACGATATCTCTGTGCCCCGGCACCCAAATAAGGTGAATATTGAACTGTTCAGCCATCTCCTTAAGAGATAAGTGACAGTTAAGGGCGGTTACTGAGTTCGTAGAAACAGCGCCGAGTGATTTGAGGGCTGCTTGATTATCTGAGAAAATCCGGATATTTGCTGAGGATATCACGTTTTCTTTTAGCAATGATAGGACCTCTTTGATCGCCAGAATTTCCGGTTGGAACACGCTACAATGGTTTGGAAGGCGGAAAGAGATACTTACGTTAAGTCGGTTTGAGTACACCCCGCAGCCTACCCCTCTTTCGGTTTTTGAACCATCTGCATAGAAATGAATTGAATCATCTCTCAAAAATGTTTCGTCTTCCCAGGTCGTTCTTGGTGGGATTGAGACTTGGAACTTATTATCAGAAACCATTTGGGGGATGGTAGTCGTAATAAATTCAGGTTTTCACGATTGTAGCGTGACTGATATTATTTACGGTTTATTGGGAGATAGCCCTCATACGAATGGCTGTACTGGCAGCCATTGAAGATATCTAATGGTGTGAGGTTAAGGAGTATATTTAGGGCAGCTGCGAGGGTGTTGATCTCAGTGCTCCGCTGATACACAAACAGGCTGTTCGTTGGACCTTGCTTAGATTATCGCAGTAGGACCTTTTACCAAGAGCGGTCCACCATACCACTACTCCGTATGTGAGTATTGGTCTGATGACCGCGGTGTAGAGCAAGTGGGTGATTTGGGGGGAGAAACCCCATTTATTACCAATGGCTTTTTTAAGGCAAGAAGAAAATAAGGCTACGGTGGATATCCTGAGTCTTTCCTGTATATTGGCTTTCCAATTTAGCTTTTTGTCTAGGAATATACCTAGATATTTGGCTTCGTTTGATGAAAGTACAAGTGAGATTCCATTAAGGGCTGCTAAGATGAACTTGGTTGTCTTTCTAAAGTTTTCTTTTTACTTCAAAAGCATTTCTTTAGAACTATAAAATAATTTTCTTCTAGTTCCATTAGTTTATTTGTTCCACCACTTTATTAAGATCATAAGCACAGAGAAGGCAAAGTATTCAATGCGACTGCTTGCTTAGAAAACTGAACCGCCACTTGGTACTTATTAAGCTTAAGAGTAGAAAACAATCGACGAGAGCATTTCACTTGAGTTACTTACTTACTTACTTAGGTGGGCATTACAGTTCGGGGTGAACCTGGGCCTCAACCAACATCCTTCTATAACGATTTCGATCTCGGGCGAGCTCTCTCCAGTTTCGCACTCCAAGTCGGTTGAGGTCTTCATCCACTTGATTGCGCCACCTAAGACGAGGTCTTCCCCTTCCGCGATTTCCCTGCAATGTGCTTTCGAAAACCCGACGAGCCGGAGCGTTTGGGTCCATCCGCTCTACATGGCCCAACCATCGTAGCCTCGCGATGCGTACACTTCTGGCTATGCCCATGTCGCGGTACAGCTCATACAGCTCGTTGTTGTATCTTCTTCTCCACACATTGTCTTCGCATACGGGACCAAAGATCATTCGGAGAATTTTTCTTTCAAAACGACCAAGAGTTTCCTCATCCGCTTTCGATAAGGTCCATGCTTCCGCGCCGTACAGCAGGACTGGGATGATTAAGGTCTTATACAAGGTCACCTTGGTTTTTCTAGAGAGGGTTTTGTTTCTCAATTGCCTTCTTAACCCAAAGAAGCAACGGTTGGCAAGAGTTATTCTCCGTTTGATCTCCGCACTGATGTTGTTTTCCGTGTCTACAGCGGATCCTAGGTAGACGAAGTCCTGTACTACCTCGAAGTTATGTCTGTCTATTGTGACGTTTTGTCCAATTCGTCGATGTTCTGTGTCCTTGTTTGATGACAGCATATACTTCGTTTTGCCCTCATTAACCATCAAACCCATTTTTGCCGCTTCTGTTTCAATACTCGCAAAAGCACCTATGACATCACGCTTTTTTCTTCCCATTACGTCAATATCGTCTGCATAGGCGAGTAATTGTACAGACTTTTGAAAGATTGTTCCTCTGGTGTTGACGTTTGAGTTTCTTACAATCTGTTCAAGTATGATGTTGAAGAAATCGCATGACAGTTTGTCGCCTTGCCTAAAGCCTTTTTCGACATCAAAGGTCTCGGTGAGTTCTTTTCCGACCTTGACGGAGCAGCGTGAATTCTCCAAAGTCATCCTGCATAGTCGTACGAGTTTTGCAGGGATGCCGAAACTAGACATGGCTCTGTACAGCTCGTCTCTGTAAATACTGTCATACGCGGCCTTAAAATCGATAAAGAGGTGGTGAATATCGATATTATGTTCTCGGGTTTTTTCCAAGATCTGCCGTAATGTGAAAATTTGGTCTATTGTGGACTTCTCTGGTCTAAAACCACATTGATAAGGACCTATCAAGTTGTTGACGTGGGGTTTCAGACGTTCACATATTACAGCAGACAAGATCTTATAAGCGACGTTAAGGAGGCTTATCCCTCTGTAATTGGCGCAATTGTGAGGGTCTCCCTTCTTTAGGATCGGGCATACGATACTGAGGTTCCATTCATCGGGCATGCTTTCTTTCGACCATATCATGCAGATCAGCTGGTGCATGCTCCTTTCCAACTGATCTCCAGCTGCCTTGAAAAGTTCGGCATCAAGGCCATCTGCACCTGCAGTCTTATTTGATTTAAGTTTGCATATGGCAAGCTTAACCTCTTCTAGGTCGGGAGGACGGCATTCTTGATCATCGTCCAAGCTGAATGGGGCAATCTGCCTGACAGCGGAATTTGTGTCTTCATCGCCGTTAAGCAGTCTGCAGAAGTGATCTTTCCAAATCCTCAGTAGCGACTGTGACTCTACAATTATGTTTCCCTGCTGGTCTTTACAGGCTTGAGTTCGGGGTTTGCCACCCTGGCAGGATCTTTTTACCTTTTGGTAAAACTTCCGAATCTCGTTCCTGTCATGGCACCTCTCTATTTCCTCAAACGAGCGCTTCTCATGCTGCTTCTTTTTCTTTTTGAGAAGTCGGTGTTCTTCCCTTCTTCTCTCCTTGTAAATCTCGTTATACTGATCGTAAGCAGCCCTTGTTCGTGTTTGCATAAGCATTTGTCGTGCTCTTTGTTTGGCTGCATTTGCCTGCCTGCATTCTTCATCGAACCATGGGTTTCGTTTTGGTGGCCGAGTGAAACCCAGAACCTCAGAGGCAGCGGTTCTGATGGCTTCTTGGCATTGCTGCCACTGGTCTTCAATGTTTAATGCTGGCGGCATGGGATTCAAGGATAATTGAAGGGACACTCGATTGGAAAAGGCATTGGCAATCTCTTGCGATTGTAGCTTTCCGACGTCATATCTCTTCACAGCGTTAGTTCGCGTTGGTCGTGAACAAGATATCCTCATTCGTACCTTGGCTACAACAAGGTAGTGGTCCGAGTCAAAGTTGGCCCCTCGGAAAGTTCGGACATCTAGAACACTGGAAGAGTGCCTTGCGTCGATCGCAACATGGTCAATTTGGTTGACGGTTAATTGATCTGGGGATCGCCATGTACCTTTATGAATTTTGAGATGCGGGAAGCGTGTACTACTTACAACAAGATTTAGCCCCGCAGCAAAATCGATTAGCCTCAGTCCGTTTTCGGAGGACTTTCACTTGAGTTAAAGGAGTGAATTCTCGTAGCTCGTCAAAAATTATAAGGATCATAGTCTTAAATTTTCTTCAAAGTATGACATTAATTCTAAAACAAACTTCCTCTCCATGCCAACACCTCCACGCAAAATGTACTTCCTTTTGAAAATGCATTTTACGTTTTCGAGTTTAAATTTTTTCACAATAGGGTAATTGCGGGAGAGATGCCGCACCCAACCAAACTCAAGAAGCGTTCTGCTTAAGGAATAGTTTACTTGTAGCGATAGGTATTCCTGCATATGTTGTTTCTTCTTAAGCGAGTTCGTTTGCCATGCAGTTGCCTGGTATGTCCCTGTGACCATCATCACCCATGAAAGGTAAATGTTGAACTGTTCTCACCTCTCCTTTAGAGACGTGCGACAGTTTTGAACCGTAGTAGATTTTGTAGAGACAGAGGCAAGAACTTCAGTTATTCTATTAATTTATTATATAAATCTTCTTTGTTCGTCATTCAACTCTAGCTATCAAGTTATTGAATGATTAGTTTTTATTCTCCTACACGTATGTATTTATACTTTTGATAATTGTACTTATTTTTAAGTGAAAGTTGAATAAAAAATGAATTTATCTATCTATCTATATCTATCTAACTTTGAGAGTAGCAGACTGTCCGAGAAGATATGAATATCCGTGGAGGATATAACGTTTTATCTGAGCCAGGGCGCTTCGGCTACTTGATAAATAATCAACAAAAAAAAAAACCATACAATATGTGCCTAATCTTTATAAAAAATATATAAAGATTGGGTCATATACAAGTTCCTCTTTAAAAATGCAATAAAATGATCGAAACTCATCGATCGAAATCATTCCTGTGAAACATCATTAAACTGGTTGATACTAAACATGAAAGAAGAAATACACGGTGGCAACAAAATTATTGCAATGTTCTTAGATTTCCAAAGGGCATTTGAAACAGTGGATCGCAATATACTGTTAAGTAAATTATGTAAATACGGTGTGAAAGGTATTGAATTGGATTGGTTCCAAAAAACCTGTGTTAATAATTGAAAATCGCGCGCGATTGAAACTTGTTTTGGTGTACCGCAAGGCACTATACTTGGCCCCTTATTGTTTTTAATATATATATAAACGATATCTGTAAAGTTTTAAAAACTTCCAAAATATCTTTGTTTGCCAATGACGCTCTATTGTTCGTATGTGGAAAAACTATATTTGAACTATTGAACCATATCAACGAAGATTTGCTGAACCTGTGTACGTGGTTAAAATTGAACAAACTGAAGATCAACGTTATTAAAACTAAATGCATGGTGTTAAACAGCGATGACACGATCAATATAACAATTGAGGGTAACATTATTGAACAAGTAAATGAAATTAAGTATTTAGGAGTTATATTAGACAGTAAATTAAATTTTAAAACCCATATGAACTATGTAACAAAGAAAGTGTCGAAAAAAATTGGTTTTCTCAAAAGAATACGCAAAAATATAACAACAATTTGTGCTGTGAATATTTACAATACAATTATAAAGCCTCACTTTGAATTTTGTTCAACGATTCTATTTTTAGGTAATAATGAGCAAATAAACCAAATGCAAGTATTACAAAACAAAGCTATGCGAACTATTCTTAAATGTAATATTTATACACCAATTATAATTATGGATGCTGTCGTGTTTGAATAGTTAAACATTAAGCAAAGAATAATGTTCAACACACTTATGTTTGTGATTAAAATGAAAAACAATTTAGTACCTGAATATTTAACTTCAAATTTAACGTATGTAGGTGAAAGTCAGCCTTACAACTTAAGATCAAATAATGATTTTAGACTCCAATTGTACAGAAACTCAAGAACTCAAAATATGATTAATTATCGTAGACTTAGATTGTTTAATGAATTGCCTAGTGAAATAAAGAATGAGAGTTCCTTAACTAGATTTAAAAAACTACTAATAGCGCATATAAGAAACACAATAATTGTTTAAATATTGTATCTATTATATTAGTTTTCGAGAATTGTACATTTGTAAACTTATTTATATATTTATATATTAATTTAAATGAATTATAATAGTAAAAATCTACTAAATAAAATTTTACATACATACATACAAACTAAACCTGTACTATGTATAATGGCTAAATTATCAAGAGCATATTGTTCTATTAGGGTTGGGTTCGATATCCCGTTTTTTATAATCCTGCTTTTTATTTTCCCGCATTTAAAATCCAGTTTTTTTAAGCCCGTTTTGTTACTATCCCGCTTTTTTAAAGCCCCGTTTTTGAAATCCCGTTTGTTGAAATCCCGTTTATTAAAATCCCGTTTTTATAAGCCCGCTTTTGTAATCAGCACCAGGTGTTTTATTTTAAAAATCGCGCGATTTTTAAAATAAAACACCTGGTGTTGATTACAAAAGCGGGATTAAATATAAAAAAGAAGAAGAATATTTGGTCTAGATAATTTTATTTTAAAAAATTTTCAGACAACAAAACTTTCAACATTTGAGAACTGATATGTAGTGTTTAAATGAACAATATTGAATAATACTTATCCAAATATAAAACGGGCTAAGCGGGATTAAACGGGATTTCAAAAGGCGGGCTTTTGATAGACGGGATTTTGATTAAACAGGATTGTCACGAACGGGATTTTAACAAAACGGTATTTAAGAAGACGGGATTATAAATTTTTTTTTGTCGGGATTTTAAAAAACGGGATTTTAAAAAGCGGGATTCCGATACGCTCCCGTTCTATTAACTGTGGAACACCAATTTTCCAAGACCTTGTTGATCTTTTTAGGCTGTAGTTCATAGATTACTTAAATGATATTATTCAGAAGTGGTTGTTTCGTTGAAATGACATCGGTCCTTCGCTGTTCTCCACAAAAAAAAAAACCAAATTGGTCAAATTTAAGCTTCGAATCGGCCAATTGTAGTGGGTTCCTTTTTTTTTTTTTAGTAAAAAGAGGAGGCTTATATGCTAATCTGGAGAACTCAGACCTAAAATCCGGTCCATTGTACTACCAGAGTAGCAGCCTTCCCTTTTTTTGTGTTGCAGTAGTTGGAAAAATAAGTTGTTAGTAATTTCACATATGTATATAACCCCAAGGGCGGCGTCCATATGAAACTCGGAATCTGAAAGAAAAGTAGATGTCCAGAGCGGGATTCGAAACCACTTCGGCTAAAACTTTTTCCTAAAAACACTGCACTTGCTTCGAGCGTAGAAAAAAGAAAGAGTATGAAAGATTTTCCAAAAAAGGGAAAGGTACGAAAAATGATCCCAAGATTTCTCATTTTCTTTATTTTCAAATATGAGTTTTAGGTGAAAAAGCACAATTGTTCTTATTCTGTAAAAGGGAAGGGCCGATTTTAAGAAAGATGCACCCAGAAAATTCAACATAATCTACTTTCTGGCTGTAGCCATGAAAGCGATTACTCTTGAAAGAGTCTAACCAGGATCTTTGGAAATTAGTTTTTCATATTGTTCAACGCTGTTCGAGTTTTAAACGACCGATTTCGTTCTGCGGAAATATGATACTGACTTTCTGTCAGGGTTTCGAGCGGAAAGCAGCAGCTGCAAGCTTTAAAAATGTGCCTGTGATTTAAGAAGAAACCACTAGATGACCCATCCTGAATGTAGCTTTTCATAATCTATCGGCAGTGTTACCGGAAGAAGATGATTGAATGAAGAAAACTGCTCTGGAGTCTGAAGGCAATAAGAAAAGGAAACATGTACGAAGTTTTTTATCATTGCCTCTTGACTACAGAACGGGGCTCTCAATTTCTTTGTAACATGCCTCACATTATCATAACACACGTACACACCTGTGAGCAAACATTTGATGTTTCAAAACAATTGACAATTTTAAAAGAACTGGTAATTCAATCTATAAGAATATCAAACTGGTTTCTCAACAAATAATGGTCAACTCCGATTAACTACTTCACTCAAACAACAGCCATTCTTTAAATCCCATTGATATGAAGACGCTTCTGCCAAAAACCTCAGCTTTCTCCTGCAAACTTATCATTTTGTATATTTTGTATATTAATCCCATCAAAAACGTTCAACGTTTTGCCTTTCACGTTTTTTACAAAAAAAAACTACTCTTAGATAAATTTATCTCCTCAGGATGTCATAAATCATGACCTTTTTCTACTCTTACAAAAAAACAGGCATAACTTTTTTCCTAATATGTTATCATTAGCAGAAAACAAGAAATCACACAAAAAAAAAACGCGCATACCGTGCTACAAACAACCCAACAGCAACGAAGTAAATTATTCACAAAATGGTAATTTTTCATTTTTAATGTGCAATCTAGTACTACGACTGCGACGAGTATGCCGTGGAGTATGTATAGGTACGTACGTAAAGGGTGGGGTACAAACAACCGAATAATAAATAAAATTTAATAAGCACTTGGGTGAGTGCGTTTATGATTAAATGTTACCTTTTGACAAATGATATTCGATGATGATGGCTCATTATTATAATGAGCACGTTGTCGTCCGGTACAAACAGTGGAATTGTGTCTGTTCGTGCATATTTGCGCTCATTTATGGATATAGTATAAAGACATTCATGGAAGTCATCAATTTGGCTGACAATCCCAGCTGACAGCTGATGTCGTCGATTAAAGTCAGCAACGACACGCGGAAATTGCGATCTTGTTAATTCAACGTTCAACGAGGTGTGAGTGTTGGACTAAAGACGAAGATTCTAAGAATTATTGTTTACGAGACAATGCTAATGGATATTCTAAGGAACGTGAGATGACAGTTACATGGAGTTCTGTCTTCTAGGTACGTTTATGAGGAAGATATTCTAGAAGTGACCGAGTTTTTAAAATGATTGTGTGGAAAAGTGAACGAAGCACGAAATATTACGGTTGAACAAAGACTTTTGCTATGGCATTTTTGAGACAGTGGAGCCAGTGGAAAAATGGTAAGTGTGTCTGCGTGTTGCTTGGGAGGTTCGGGGTTCGAATCCCAGAAACATAAGAAAATGTTTTTCCAAGTGTATCGCCTTTAACGAAGAATAATTGATTTTTCCTCCAAAAGCTGTTTCATGCCACGAAAAACGCTTTCTCGATTAGTCATTCTGAATCGGAAAAAAATTGTAGGTCCCTTTGATTCCCTCACAAAGTATTGTTGAGAGAAGTGAGTTCTTTAGATGGAAACGGTATACATACCTACCAGAGATCAAAATGAGTATGTTCAAATCTGTTCAAACACATCAAAAATTTCTCAACGATCGCTCAGACTTGATCATTTTCCACCCCTATTCACAAGCAAATAGCTCGCAAGCATATTTACTCACAAGCAAAAATTCTTCTGAACAAACTAAATCAGTAAGGATGCTCACAAGTAATTTTTTCTGTATTGCACTCACAAGCAAATGACTTGCAAGCAGATTGACTTGTTTGAACTTACTTGAATATATTCAAATACTCATGAGCACGCAAAATGTTCACAAGCAGGTAGTGTGTTCACAAGCAGACAGTGTGTTCACAAGCAGGTAGCGTGCTTACAAGCAAACAGTGTGTTTATAAGCAGGCAGTGTGTCCATCGGAAAGCAATGCACTGAACATTTATACCTAACTATAATTCTATTGAAAAACAAAGAAAGGCATACAAATGGTTGGCTTTGGATATAAGAAAGAACGGATTGGTTGCATTGCTGGATGATAAAATATTTTAATTTCTGATTCCAAAATTTCCCTTTTTAATATAATAATAAATTTTACAGTATAATAAATTTATATGCCTTTATTGCGGAAATGGATTTTGCTTATCATTTTTTTATGACAAGTGATTGCTTATTATCCTTTCGATTTATGGCATGCAAATGTTTGGGTTTAAGCTTAGGTAGGTACAAAAATTAAAGGTCATCAATGAATTAGGAAGAGTTATAAACATGTAGGTATAAATACCTATTTTATAGTTGCATATTTTTTTTAATGTTTTGCTTTTTTTTAACTTCTAGTTGAGTTTTCTGTTTACTTGAAATTTTTTGTTTCTATATACTTACAAACCTGTACTATCTACTTCAATGAATACAATAAATTGTTTCCATATCTACTGTATAATAACCGTTTTCTTCATATAAAAGAAAAGAAGAAAAAACCAAGCTATTAAATAAACGTACTTCTCACCTAGGTATACCTAGATTTTTATTTTACTTAAAACGATCACGCCATCAAACTACCCTTTTTGGTATGATCACATTGCTTGCTTTATGAACACACTGCTTATTCACAAGCACACTGCTTGCTCATGAACTTATTGCTTGCTTACGATCAAATTACTTGTGATCACTTTTATTCACAAGCACTTTGCTCACAAGCAGTTTAACTCAATGTTATTCAAACTCATTTTGACTTGCAAGCAAGTCTACTTGTTTGGTTCGTTTGAAAATAGGGGTTGTTCAGAGTTGCTTGGTTCACAAATAAGATTGTTCAAATTTACTTGCTTGTGGGTTGACTCAGTTTGTTCAAACTCGTTTTTTTCAAGTAAATACTCATAGTTCACAAGCAGACTTAGTTCATTTTAATCTCTGATACCTACTAAAAACTCTCAGATACCTTTAGTTAGCTTCTTGGTAGGAATGGGTTGCTGTCACTGCTAAATGTTTAACGCGCAACATCAAAAACCTATCCGAATACGTTTATTGAACACCCCCAATAGGTATTACCAGAAACCACTGACGAGGAAATCTGCTACCATGAAACGAGGGATTTTGTAAAGCTAAAGTCAAGCCTAGAACCCGTAAACGAAATCACTGCGCTTACTTTATCATCATCATGAATTCCTACAAATATTTCATCAGTAGAGTCCATCTGTTGACAAAAAATCAGTATATGCTGCACACTTTTCCAAAGACACAATAAAACAATCTAAGAAGAGATTAAATCCAGCCCTGCAATATCTAATTTTGCTTAAACTAGACATAAAGTAATTTCACAGAATGCAAAAACAACATCCGATGTTGTTATTGTTCCAGTGCAGCTGAATCACACATCCTTTTTGCACAAGAGCCAAAGGCAACAAAATTTCAAACGAAAACATAAATAAGTTTCCAATTGAATTGTATTCGGAATTGCGAAATGAAAATATTATGTGCTATGCCCTAAGGCATCAACTAAACAACAACCCTATTTTCGAATTGCCGAAGAGAGTGAGTCTGTTTGTTTTGTAAAAACTCTCCAATAAATATGACAGCAGTTGTGAGTTTTCGCAGTTGTTTTAGCCAACGAATATCTGTCATCGGCATGGTGTATCGAATACCTAATGTGATTTTGTATTATGTGGGGTGAGGAACTAAGGGCCTAGTCTAACTCATTGTTTGTGAAGCACACAACACACACACATCAGAATGATGCAAATTGGAGTAATTTTCAAATTTTCAACCCTCAACTCTTGTGAAGTTAGCATCAAAACCGGAATCGAAAGACAACCGTTGTGTATGGGAGAACCTGCAACTGATGCATTATGGTATCAATATTCTGGCATATCTGTCTGATTGAATGAATGTGAGTTGAGTGTTTTCGAAGATGCACTCTATGCGATGCAAATGGATTACATTACGAATAAATATGCAGGAGCTTGTTAACGAAGAGATATGTTCTAAGATTGGACTCTACAGTTGGGAGAAATACTCGTAATAACAAAAAGGTAAAAACAAATAACCTTCATCTGTTTGCATTATGTTTTTGTTTTTTGAGAATTTGTTGAGGTAACTCCATTCTTCATCAACTAAGTGGATATCGGTATTGCATTTTGAGATAAATTCATCAAAAGTCTTAGACTTATTTAGTGTTTCAATAAAAATACAATCAAAATCAATTTCAAATTCATATTCTGGAAAACGTAGCACCTATGTTGGGTTGTATAGTTCTGAATCTTTAACCAACAACACAAAATTGTGTATGGCAAAACGAAGGTAAATGCTTTAGATTGTTAACTAAGCCTACAGTTTAGACCATACTCTATTGGATCTGATTAATTAACAAAGAGTATACAGGAAGCTTCAAAAATATTTGGAAAAAATTGGTCCCTAAGAGGAATTATAAGTGAAAGCATACATATGAATAATTGGTTCACCATAGTTCGTTCAAGTACAAAAAGAATTTCATTACTCAATTTTTAACTTTCAAATAGGAGCAACTGGGCTTCGGCCCGATTCCTAGAATTATTATCACAATCACAACTCGACGTTTTCAAATTCTGGGAAACAATTTTAACTATTTTAAGTTGAATAGGTTAGGTTAGGTTAGGTTAAAATGGCTGTCAGCTCGGCTAACACACTTAGGCTCGTTGGGCCCATTGTGATACCACATAAGATATAATGTATCCTCATCCTAATGGAACCATTTTGAATCAACAATGAAGCAGGACAGACGTAGGGCGTCGCGTCGATGTGAGTATGATCGCTTGGGTTATTAAAGAAACAGACTATGTGTATCCTACGTTTGTGAGCTACAGCGGGGCATGAACACGGAGAAAGTGGGGAATAGTCGTCTCCTCCTCCTCCTCCTCATCATCCATACAGCATCTGCAAAATCGTTTGAGTCCAATAAGACAGTGTCCTATAATGACACCTATTGTCGCACTATTGTGTTTTCTGCTGAGAAAGATCAACCCGTCGCGTCACCCGCTTAAGATCTAGTTTGGGCCAGATTTGTTTCGTTGCGTTACACGTTAAAATGCTTGACCATCTCAGATTAGTTTTCTAGTATGTGTCCTGCTTGAGCAAGACTTTGTATGTAGCGATTAGTATGCTGATACTCTCCGTTATCGGTGAGAAGGGCAGAAGTGTTCCGTTTTTGTCGAGTTCATCGGCTTTGCGATTTTCTATAGTCTCTATGCCCAGGAATTCAGCACAGGCGAATGTGAAACTGCTTTGACATCTCACTGAGAGATGATGGGCAGTTAAGGGCTAGAATAAAGTTGAAGGAATTTGACGACAGGGATTTGATGGCCGCCTGACTTTATGAGAAGTTACACACATTCTTTTTGTATCATGTTTTCACCTAGCCAAGATAGAGCTTCGCTGATTGCCATCACCTCTGCTTGGAACACGCTATAATCATCTAGAAGACGAAGCTTGAGACGAAGATGTTTAATTCCAATTCGTCTAAATATACACCACAACCTACTCCTTCATTTGTTTTTGAATCGTTTTGAAAGATTAAAACAGGATCGGTATTAACCCAGCGGAAGATGGTAGAGTGTTGCCCATTTCGGAAGAAAAACGAAAAATATGAGGACTGACTAGAAGGTTTGGAATACGGCACCAGGAACCCACTGTCTGAAGAAATCTTAAGTACGCGCAAGTCAAATGGTCTTATCGTATGAAATGCGATGTTCATCAAACAAGACCGAAATCGTGTCGGCTACAGGAGTGGTGGAAATGAAAACCAAATTGAGTACCAATTAGTAGCTAAACGGCTGAAAAACTGGGTGAAGCTGTCGCCCAGTAACAATATATTCTACTGACAGAATTTTTAATGGAAGCGAAGGAAATAAAACAAACAAAGGTAAGGAAGAAAACCAAGTGGTATAATTTGAACAGGCGAAAAGGCAACTGTGAATTGATAAATAAAATAAATAGGGTGGTGCAGCAGAACGGGGAACACCAGAACCTTACGCATTTTTCTCAACCAAACTTTGAGTAGAATGAAGCAAAATCACAATTTTTTGCCGATTGCAAACGGCTAATCGACAGAGCGCTGTTTATGAATGATTTGTCAATAACTGGAAAAAAGGGGATATTCGTGGAAAAACTTTTTTTTATATGGCATTCGAACATCAAGCCTCCCATCCAGCCTCCCTCTCACGTAACAATCAGACATGCTTACCATTACGCCACGGGTAGTAAGTTAGTTTTAGTTGTAATGACTCCTTTATTTCATTGCATTTTAACATTTTTGAAAAAAATAATTCTTAAGCCTAATTAGTATGGCCTCTGTGGCCGTCTACCAGATTGACATTTTGAATTATGTTTACGTTAATAGAAATAATAATAAGTAGTGTTAAAAAATATAAAAGCAGGATAGTTTGGACGAAGTAAAAATTACTAGAAATCTTCTTCAAGAATAGCTTTCCTATATCTTAATGCTGTTATGATGTAGTTGTAAAGTCTGTCCCATCCTTGGTCACCGTTGAGTATGCTGAGCATTTCTCCTTCCGTCATCTTGTCTTTGCTGAAATATCTATACCAGAACTCTGCCAGGATTGGGCATATCGCAATAAAATGAAATGTATCTTCACGCGCTCTTAAATTGCAAAGACTACATAGTAAGGGCAGATCTGGTCGATGAGGTACGAAGCTAAGATTGAGCAGTTCTCCTCTCGCTTTGAAGATAATGCTTATTTTATTCAATTGGTTCTTATTTAAAAGGTACGAGTTCTGCTGCAGATTGAAACTTAGACGACTGTAGTATCCTCTAAACAGAGAAGAGCTGATGGCTTCTGAAACATATCTTTGAAACAGGGTTTTTCCAAACTTTTCCAGGATTTGCTTGAACTTTCTTCTTAATATGTACGGTTGCTCGTTAGCACTTGTATTTATGGTGATGCAACTCGTTGCAGCAAGGTTAGTCCATTCTTCGAACATTGTTCCTTTTCTTTTGATAGCAGCTGTTAAAACTTTTCTTGGTAACCTGTTATCCTCCATTTCCATTACCTTTACAATATAGTTAAAGTGCATGGCAAGGGTGTCCATAATTAAAGGTGGTGTTCCCGTTTCAAGATAAATCATGTAATTTGGAGTGTTCATCGGTAATCGAAATATCCTTTTAACGAAATATCTTAAAAATTTTTCCACAGGTTCCATGGAGCAATGTCCCCACACTTGCGCCCCGTAGAACAGGATTGACAATGCCGTAGCTCGGAACAATTTTTGTTTTGCGCTGTGTTCAATATATTTGTTCTTGATGCATTTTTCCCATAACGACGAAATGGCTCGTCAGTCAATTTTCCCTCCAGGTGCTTCTTCATGTTCAGATTTGAGGTTATCAGAACTCCTAAATATTTATATTCGCGGACAACTTCGACTGCTTGGCCACTATACTCCCATTTTTCATTTCGTGAATGCCTGCCACCTCCGCCTCTAAAAATCATCATTTTCGATTTCTGCAGGTTGATTTCAAGATTCCATCGGTTGCAATAGACCTTAATCCTATTTATCATGAGCTGCATTCCATCTACCGTTTCAGAGAAGATCACTATGTCATCTGCATACATAAGTGCTGGAACAGTCATTCCTTCCACAGTGATTCCACCTCTCACTTCATCAGTAATATCATTTATGAAAATTATAAATAGCAGGGCACTCAGAACGCAGCCTTGCTTGAGACCAGTGGTTGTTGTAAACTCCTCTGATATAGTCTCGCCATCCCATACGTAAGCTACGTTGTTGTCATACATCGCCCTTAGCACTCTTATAATTTTGCTCGACACTCCAATCACACAAAACTTGTAGAAGAGAGCTTCACGATCAACAGAGTCAAAAGCTGCACGGAAGTCTATAAAGAACGCGTATAGTTTCTTTTGTTTCCTTTTATAGAGATCAGCAATGTTCCATAGCGAAAAAATATGGTCTATCGTCGAGTAACCTTTCCTGAAACCAGCTTGAAATTCCGATAAAATTTGTCTGTCCTCAACCCATTTTGACAGTCTGTTATGTGAATGAGTCCGCAAAAAGCTTAGCGCAAGTGTTAAGGAAAGAGATCCCTCTGTAGTTTGCTGGGTCCTCGTAGTTTCCCTTTTTGTGTATCGGGAAGATAATTGATTTTCGAAATGCTTCCGGGACTGACGCGTTTTCGAAAATTCGGTTAAATTCAGATGTAAGTAGGTAGATGAATTTTTCCGTTGCGTGCTTGAAAAACTCGAAGGGGATACGATCATCCTCTGGGGCTTTGTTTAATTTTGCATTATCGACAACTTTTTCCACTTCTTGGACTGAGAAAGGTGCATCTAAATAATCATCTTTAATTTAGGGGGCTGCATATTGTACCACAGGTCCACTTGATGAGATATTGAGAAGGCTGGTGGAATGGTCTCTAAGACTAGATGCATGTAACCCTTGTGCTATGACATTTGTTTTTCCATTAAAATGCTTAACAGCTTTCCAGAACTCTGAAGATGAGTGTGCTTTATTTATAATTTCTATATTTAAGTTCTCAAAGGACACCTTTTTGGAATAGCATAGTCGTTTGAAATTTCTATTCGCATCTGCATATAATTTTTTAAGAACTTGTTGGTTCCAGGACCTTAGAAGATTAAGGTATTTAAACGATAAATTTCTTGCTTTTATGCATTTTAAATCAAACCACTTTTGTTTGAGTAGCTCTTTATTGCTTCGAGGGCTGCTTTGCGGATATGCCTTTTTAATAGCTCCTGAGAGGGTGCTTATATCAGCACGAATATCCCTATTTCCAAGCGCTTCCAGTTCTTTGTTTAAGTTTGTCTTATAAGTGTTTCGGTTTCTATCATTCCATATCATTTTTGGGACAAGGTTTAGCTGCTTTGTGTTGACTGGGAATTGCGATGTTGTGATTGAAAGGACAATTTCAAGGGGCATATGATCTGAAAATGTATTGCATCCTATTTCAAAACTGCTCATAATATCATTCCATTTTCCAGATACGAAGCAGTAGTCGATGACAGAACAACTTGTTCCTCTAATGAAGGTATACTCTCCTTCTGGATCTCCTGTACAACTTCCATTGAGAACATCACAGTTGAATTCATCTGCGAGCTCCAATATTTTTGATCCCTTGCTATCGCACAAGGCATCTTTCGAGTTACGGTTCAAGTTGAAGAAGGGGTAATGTGTACTGCTGAAGTTGTTTTGGGATAGACCGATTCTGGCATTGAAATCTCCAATTAGCATTATGTTTGTCGAATCAATGTCCTGCAGGTTGTCACATAGTTTTTCAAAATCTGATTGCCAACGATTACAATTGAGATAAACCGGAACTTGCTTCATTTTGTTGCCACTGATCTCAACATCAAGCACCCATAGTTCTTCTGTTCTCCTATACTTCAAATCCACTCCAATAAGATTTCTGCGATAACCGAAAAGCTCGCCCCCGCTTCCACGACCAAAGATTGATGTTTTTACAGCATGATTCCATCTTAATTCAAACTCTAAAAATAACTTCTTAAATCTATCTTCTTCTCCTTCTAACAAATGTGTTTCAAGTAGAACAAAAATATCAAAACTTTTTATATAATTGAAAAAGTTCACAAACATATTTTTATTTTTTACTCCTGCTACGTTATAACTTACAATTTTAATTTTACTAATAAAAATATTTTTATTCTGGCAGACTGATAAATCTCATGCCTCGTGTAAACGAGCATCACTTGTGGTTGCACCCAAATTATCTTCTAACTGCTGTGGGATCACCCTGCAGTCTATTCTGTCACTCATGTTGACATTTCCATTAAATGTCTTATTTGACGTCACGGGTACCTCATTTTGAATCGTTTTGAAAATGCAAAGTATTAGCCATTAAATTTGGTCAGGTAGAGCCGAATTATTGCTAGAGGTTTCAAAGGACATTGTCTAAAAGCCAGGGAAACATGGTGGTGGACTGCTTAAGATGAATCAGCAATA
Source organism: Melanostoma scalare (assembly GCA_949752695.1). Classification (NCBI taxonomy): domain Eukaryota; kingdom Metazoa; phylum Arthropoda; class Insecta; order Diptera; family Syrphidae; genus Melanostoma; species Melanostoma scalare. Next base: position 53,417,761 of record OX456984.1, on the reverse strand, counting down.
ACAAGAAAAAAAAGCGGCTTTCAACGACAAAACAACTTGAATAAGGGGGCAAAAATCTTCAAAATAGCCGCTCAAAAAAGTAGCATAGCTCAGCAGATTTACTTGCCGAAGTTAACTACCGATGCTTAAGTAGGGTAAGGCGGGAGCATATGTTCTAGCTGCTCAATCGGGATATCGGGATACACCGCACGCGAAACCATCAAATAGCGGAAAGAAGGAGTTGCGGGAATTAAAAGCCGGCATTGCTTATTTTTTGACAATAAAGTAAATTTCTGTAATTCGGAATAATGCGTCTGTAAAAGTCCAATGTTATTCTTTTGTAAACGGGTAAGTGCTAATCTTCTCTAAATTCTCTGTACTTTAGATATGTATAAAGGTTTTGGGTGTAGCTCTTAAATTTGACTTGTTAGAAATTGTTGAAACACTTGTTAAGTTTATACTTGCGACCAAAATTTCGAAGTAATCTAGTTTCGATATTAATGTCTAAAGAAAATATGTTTCAATAAATTATTATTCTTTTGTTTATTCTATTCGAATCCAGACGTTTCATTTTACTTTGCTAAAAGGTTATGGGCCCAGACCAATAACGAATTGTAAATATAATTACAGAAATTGCTTTAAAAGAAAAAATGCCTTTTTCACAGAATTTGGGAATCCATCAAATGGAGAAGCTGACTGGTTCAGAAAATTGGTCAACATGGAGCTTTGCGATGAAAACCCAATTAGAGCTTGAAGATGCTTGGAAATGTATCGAGAATGTTCCAGGCGAAGAGTTGGATATTGCTAAGGACAAGATTGCTCGTTGTAAGATGATCTTAACTATCGACAAGAGTCTATACGTTCATGTTAGGAACGCAACAACTTCCAAAGATGTTTGGACATCAATGCAAAATCTTTTTCAAGACTCAGGCTTGGACCGGCGTATTGGTTTGCTTCAAAAATTATGCTCTGTGGTCCTGGCAGAATGTTCCTCAGTAGAAGATTATGTAAGTCAAATCATTTCAACAGCCCAAAAGTTGAACGAAATTGGATTTGCAGTAAACGATGAATGGGTTGGAAGTTTATTGCTGAAGGGTCTTCCTGATGAATATAAGCCCATGATCATGAGCATCGGTTGCAGTGGAAAGCAAATAACAGCAGATTCCATCAAAATGAAATTGCTGCAAGATGTTAAATTTAATCCGACATCATCTAACAGTGCGCTTATGTCAAATAGAGGAAATTTTTCAAATTTTCATAAGAAAATGAAACCCAAGCATAACAAAAAAGCCAAATCTCGTTGCTTTAACTGTAATGGCGTTGGACATTTTGCTTCAGATTGTCCATCTAAGTTAAAAGGGCAAGATTTCAACCCAGGAAAAGGTGGTTCAATGTTTGCAGCGTTTCAAGCAGAGTCCAGTAACCATGAATGGTGTTTTGATAGCGGTGCAACCGATCATATGACGTCTAACAAAAAATTTTTCAAAGAACTTAAGCCATTCCAGGGTAAAATCAAGACAGCGAATAACATGACAATGGATGCTATTAATAAAGGCGACATATCGTTGGCAGTTTTAACTCCGAAAGGAAGGTGTGATATCGTAGTTCATGATGTTCTCTATGTCCCCGAATTGGAAGTCAACTTGCTATCCATAAAGAAGATTGTGGATCATGGGAATGTCGTCATTTTTGACAAAGATGGATGTCGTGTCATGAATTCTTCGAAAGAAGTCATAGCAAAGGGTGAATCTTCAAATGGGTTGTACAAGTTGGATATTGCCACAGATCAGAACGCTTTGGTTGCTAAAAGTAACCTGGACAATATTTGGCATCGAAGATTTGGTCACTTGGGCCAAGAAAATATGAAGATACTTACACGAGGCTTAGTTAAGGGTATTGATTCTAACCTGGATTCTCTTTCAACTTGTCAGTCATGTGCCGAAGGAAAGCAGCATCGGAACAGTTTTCCATCAGAGGGGTCAAGGTCATCAAAAGTTCTTCATATAATCCACTCAGACGTGTGTGGTCCCATGGAAGTGAAATCTATTAAGGGAAGTATATATTTCGTTACTTTTATAGATGATTTCACGCGAAAAGTATTTGTTTACTTCATGAAGACCAAAGATGCTGTATTGAATTGCTTTCGTGAATTCAAGGCCGAAGTCGAGAATCAACAAGATTCAAAAATAAAAATTTTAAGAACGGACAACGGCAAAGAATTTACGAACAAAGCTATGGAACTCGAGTTGAAAAAGTCCGGTATTGTTCATCAAACAACAGTACCCTATACTCCAGAACAAAACGGTTTATCAGAAAGGATGAATCGAACTCTTATAGAAAAGGCTCGAGCTATGTTGTGTGACGCTAATATGCCAAAGTTTTTTTGGGCTGAAGCAATTAATTGTGCTAGCTACATAGTTAACCGTTCGCCTCATAGAAAGCTTGAAAAAACGCCTGAAGAGTTATGGAGTAATCGTAAACCAGATGTTAGTTGTTTTCGTGTATTTGGTTGCACGGCGATGTCATACATTCCCAAACAAAAACGTCGTAAGCTAGACTCGAAGTCTGAAAAATGCATTTTCATTGGCTATTCAAGTACTTCAAAAGGCTATCGTCTCTACAGTTTACAAAAGAGGGATGTTTTTATCAGCCGTGATGTAGTTTTTCATGAAGATAATTTTCACTATAAGAACATGAAAAATGAAAATACCAAGCAAGTTCCAACGTATACTGCTGTAGTTGGGGTTAATCCAACCAAGAACCAGGAAATTCTAGCTGTGAATAGTGATGTTGAGTCACCTTTATCAACTCTAGAAGCTGATGACGTAGTGGGGGATAACGAAGAAGATGTACTTTTGACAACGTCACCAGTTAATCAAGCAGATTCTTATCCCGATTTGGAGAATGAGGAGGAAGATGACGTAACGACACAATTACAAGAAACTCCAGAATCCATCATGAACCGCCGAAGCGAAAGGATCTCAAAGTTGCGTAAGGTTGTATACAACGTTGAAAAGGTAAATTTCTTAGAAGATCCTGAAGATTTGGAAGATGTTTTATCCAGAAGTGACAAAGAAAAATGGATAGAAGCAATGCAGTGTGAAATGAGGTCATTTGAAGAAAATGATACCTGGAAAAGTGTAGAGAAGCCCGCTGGAGCCAACATTATTAAGACAAGATGGGTATTCAAGACGAAGAAGGATGAAAATGATGTTGTACGGTACAAGGCTCGATTAGTGGTGAAAGGTTTTACACAGAAGAAAGGTATTGATTATGAAGAAACCTATTCACCTGTCGTGAGGTACTCTTCTATCCGATATTTGATAGCATTATCAGCGAAGTACAATCTTCAAATTCAACAAATGGATGCTATTACTGCGTTTCTCCAAGGTGAGTTAAGTGAAGACATCTATGTTGAGAAACCGAAGGGACTTTCGATAGGAAGAGAAGGCCAAGTGATGAAACTCAATAAAGCTGTTTATGGTCTTAAGCAGTCAAGTTTAGTTTGGAACACCAAGTTGGATCGAGTTCTTCAAAAGTTTGGAATGAAGCGTTCACAAGTGGATCCTTGTATCTACTTTCATCGAAAGAACAGAAGCATGACATTTTTAGCAGTTTACGTTGACGACATCCTTATCTTCACTAACGAAACGACATTTTGTGAAAATTTGAAGCTGAACTTGATGAAGGAGTTCAAAATGAAGTTCTTGGGAACTGCGAAGAATTGTTTAGGTATTCAGATTTCTCGTGACAAAGATGCAATTTATCTAAATCAAGAAAATTACATATCTGAGATGCTAATAAAATTTAACATGAATGAATCAAATCCTGTAGCAACTCCTATGGATATCAACATAAGACTAACAAAAGAGATGTCACCCAAAACTCCAGAAGAAGAAAAAGAAATGGCTAAAATTCCTTACCAGCAAGCAATCGGAAGTTTATTGTTTGCAGCACAGTGTACGCGACCGGACATATGCTTCGCAGTAAACAAATTGAGCAAATTTAATAACTGTCCTGGTAAAGAACATTGGGCTGCTGTGAAGAGAGTATTCAGATATCTCAAGGGAACAAAAGCAGCCAAATTAAAATTTTCAAGAGATGGCTTTTCTGCGTTCAAAATTTATTCTGATTCAGATTGGGCAAGTGATTGCGATGAAAGAAGATCTGTCACAGGCTACGCTTGTATCTTACAAGGAGGCGTGTCTTGGGCATCAAAGCATCAGCCAACTGTTGCTTTATCCTCAACAGAAGCCGAATATATGGCTCTTTCGGCCTCAACTCAAGAAGCAATGTGGATTCGTGGCCTCGAGAATGAACTGAATCCACATTTTAATAACTCGGCCATGAATATATATTGCGACAACAAAAGTGCAATTCATCTGGCATCGACAAGCAAGTACTTATCAAGATCCAAACATATTGATGTTCGACATCATTTTATACGTGAAAAAAAGAACATGAATATTATCACTTTCACTGGAATTGGAACTGAACTTATGGTTGCAGATTATTTAACAAAACCTGTTCCAGCTGAAAAACATAAATTCTGTTGCAACAACATGGGTTTATATTTGAGGTAAATTTTGTTCGAGGGGGAGTGTTGAAACACTTGTTAAGTTTATACTTGCGACCAAAATTTCGAAGTAATCTAGTTTCGATATTAATGTCTAAAGAAAATATGTTTCAATAAATTATTATTCTTTTGTTTATTCTATTCGAATCCAGACGTTTCATTTTACTTTGCTAAAAGAAATAAACTACTATGGTCAATAAAAGAATAAGAGTAATATAGATCAATAAAAATTGGACTAACAGAAATGTCATGGTCCTGGGCCTTCCACGCCATTCCCAGTCAGACATCACAAAGTTAATACTGCCCAACTAGCATCGCTCAGCCCTAAATAATCGAACAATTTCCTCAAGAGAACTTTCCAGAAGCTGAACCAAACAAAAGGGAAATACTCAACAAAGCTGTTAAGTACTCCAAAAAAAAGCAGAGGTGGTGAGCCACGATTTGCATATCCGAGTAAATAAGAGGTGCTTGTGTGAATAAGCAACGGACGAAGGGTTGCCTTCTTCGAAAGTACCGCAATAAGATTGAGAAACACCAGTTTCGGCAACTACTGTTGAATAAAGCATATACTTGAAAGATTGTTGAGCGGGTATTGAATAACCGACTGCGAAAATTAGTAAAGCTATCAGATAATCAATGGGGCTTTGTCTCGGGCAAGTCAACAACAATGCAATCCAAAGTATAAGGATTCTAGAGGAAAAACATGTTCCAATGGCTGACCTCGAAAAAGGATTCGACCAACAACCCAGACATCTAATATGAGTGGCCATCCAAACAACAAGGAGGTCCAGAGGCATATGAGCGTATGATTGGGAATATGTATAAACGAGCGCCGACAAAGGTTAGATGTACAGTTGCAGTCATCGAAGCAATCCAATTCACAGTAGGTGTACACTAAGGAAGCATAAGTGAGTGCTCTGCTCACTATTACAGTCTTTGAATACCTGATGGACCCGAAAATAGGTACAGAACCCCAAAGTACATCAAAAATTATTTGCTGATAAACCAAGGATTACATCCCTGCAAGAAATATTTAACGTACGGGTAAAAGTTTAAAAGGCAGTGAGTGCCGCATTAGTAAAAAAAAAAAATCTGAGAACTTGTGTTGCCCATTTTCTGATCTAAGAATTTCTCTTCCAGATTCTTATTTGAATGGAAAATGCTTCCGCAGCGTTAAAGTTTAAATATCTGGGATAATCAATAGTGAAGGAACTTGTGATAATAACATCAACCATCGTGTAAGCGTAGGGTATTATGAAGTATGCGAGAGAGCTCCGCCATCTTCTGTGATGCCCTCTAAGTAGAAGGAAAGATTCTACTGCGATTTTGAGTCCAAAACTCACGATCAAGTATGAGAGTAAGTTGACGGCGATTGGTAGTACAATGGACCGGTATTCAGGTCTGAGTGCTCCAGCTGGTATTTTAAAAACCTCCACCAGAAGAAAAAAAAAGTTGACGGCGAGGAAATGAAGAAGCTATCACATGTAGACAGCAAGTAAGCAGTACCAAAATCCGTGGAAGTCATTACATCAAAACCACCGTCTTGGAAAAAATAGAGCACGACCAGCTCAATGTTCAAAGGAGAGACCCCCGTCAAAAAGGCAATATTTTCGAAAAAGAAATTTTCCAAGAATATATACGTTTAAGAGAATTGGCGGCTTATTGGAGCTGCCCACACTCGGTTTGTTGCGCCAACCATAACTCTTTTGATTATTCATGGATGCTTTTCCAACGGTTTGAGAAACACATTTTTTTTAACAAAACTCTGTTTTTTAATTTTAATGCAAAAATTGATGTGAGATTTTGTAAATAAAAACTCTTTAGATTCCAATAAATGATTGCTCATCTTACTTTCCCTTAAAGCAGCTGTGAGATTGTTCAAATTAACAAAATTCCACTTGTACGAAAATTGAATTAGGGAAGTTCGCTCTCAGAATATTCATCTTGATTTATAATGCTTTATGAAGTAACATATAAGAGCCCGAAAACACTATGCTCCTAAATTACTTGCTTTTTACAGATCTTTTGAATTAAAGTTCGTCAATATATAAATCAACTGCTTCGTCGCTTTTCTCAATATTTTGCCATCTCCAATAAATTGATTAAAAATTATAATAAAGGCCTGCACCTTGGTCCTTAAAAAACAATCAATCGCTTCACGTAGCAAAATGTACAAAATACGAGCCCATCTTTCTTAACAAAAAGACTGCAATTACCTCTAAGTGAATGCAAAGAACCTGTCCTTCGCCACTAGTTTTTACTAAACATGCTTCCTCAACAAAGTTGCCTCACTGATAAAGTCGACATTTTAATCACTTTTGTCTCAACATTAAGTGAACCGACCCTAAATCATCTCCTCTTTTTTTTTTTTGTCCATCTTCGTGTAAATTACTTTATAACGTGAATCAAGTAATAACACCCTGCGAGCTGCGGCATAAACAATGAATTTAAATTTTGCAAAATTATGGACCGTGACACGGGCAGCATGTAGCGCTTTTGAAAATACTGCCAAGGCGTTGAATAGCGGTAGATAAGTAAGTAGTAAGCACACCTATGTAGTTGCACTTACAGAGCACACCAAGCTTCGACGATAAGGGTTCGTTCAACTTTTTTCTCCGCAGTCTTCAGCTACTGACAATGATGATGCTGATTCTTGCTGATGAGGGATTGCAAAAAAAACAGAAAATGTATGTGTTGGTGTGTTTTTGTTCCTTTCACGGCACAACGCTTGGATATAATTAAACAGAGTGGTACCTGTACAAAGAAAAGCATGCATCTTCTACATCGATTAAGTGCGTGTGTATAATTTTCTTAATATGATGTTGCGAACATGACATTAAAAAGTGCGTGACTCTATTTCGCACGACTGCACTCGAAGGTAAAGTTTTTTTTAAATTTAGATTGAATGCAAGTGTAGTGTTGGAAGAAAAACAACGAAGCCCATTAAAAGTGATGCACTTGCGTTCACAGAGAGCTCTAAGAATATAAAAATGTAGGTATACCTATATCGTGTAGGTAAGGTGTGTGTTCAAATGGTGGCATGTGCGTGAGCGCAGCTTCTTGTAATTTAGAGGGAAAGTTTGCTTGCGCACACCTAATCGAACACTAGGTAATGACGATGACTTCAAGTAGACTTAATTATTTAAAATGTGCGCTCTCAACTCCAAGGTGCCAATTTAGATACTCTTATCTTTAAGAAGCCTAATGGATAACGTCAGTCATGTGTGAACACAAAATTTGTGTGAGACTCCCACACAACAATCATAAAAGATATGAAAAAAATGTTCGAAAACTGTTCGTGTGATTTGGGATGCGTTTGAGTTCTCGAGGGAAATATAGGGAATTTGTCTCAAGAAAATTCTAGCGGGAAAGTAGGTGGTTAATTTCTTCAGCTACGAGTATACATACTCGTATCTACAATCAAATTAAAAGGATGAAAGATTTGTATTTCTGTATGTTTGTTACGCATGAGCTCACAAACTACTGAACGGATTTTGACAATTCTTTCATCAATAGCTACATTATCATATAGAAGGTAAAGCTTGGCTAAATTAAGGTACTTGTAGGGAAAAAGACCGACGCACTCAAACCATTGTGATAACACATACGTAAGAATGCGAGGAATCACATCAATACTCAAACCACTTGCAGCTTCCTATAAACCGATGAGAACTGGAATGTCTACACAAGATCACTTTGATTAAGAGGAGAGGAGGTTTGATGCGCTTACGAGTGAAGGTAATAGATTGACATTTGGAAATGTTCAATTTCAAGCAGCTTTTAGAACACCAGATGGAAAAGTTGTCGAGGTCTTGTTGAAAATGAGTAGAATCGGTAGGTGAAGAAATTAACTTTGAAAACTTCGTATCATCAGCGTAGACAGAAATAAGGGAATGGGGAATAATAAATTCGAGATCATTAATAGTAAGAATTAAAAGAAGAAGACCTAAATGACAGCCTTGAGGGACGCCAGAGGTAGCTAAAAAAGGGCTTGACGTTGACAGGGAAGATCTAAAACGAACACTATAGTAAAGGTTTTCCAAATAAGAGGAAATCCATCTCAATAAAATGGGTTCGAAGCCGAAGGTGAATAGTTTAAAAAGAATTAGTCTATGGGAAATTTTATCAAAGGCTTTACTAAAATCTGTTGAAATAACATCGAATTCTTTTCCACTTTCCAAGGCAGAAAGGGTGAAAGAGACGAATTCAACAAGATTAGTGGTTGTTGATCTGCCTTTGAAAAAACCATGTTATCGAGTTGAAATGAGAGATTTGCAGTGAAAACTCAAAACTTCACACAAAATGCTTTCGAAGATTTTGGGTATATACGAAAGTTTTGCTATTAGATGGTAATTTTCTACATCGCCTTTTTTGTGGAAAGTGGTTATAAAAGAGGTTTTCCATATTTGACGAAATACTCCTTGGGAGTATGTGCAGTAGGTGCAATCTGCTTAGGAATAGCAAATATCTGCTACATTTTGGATCTAGATTTGACCAGGTCTTAGTTGTATTTGTTATCTTCATGGCATCTTGCTTTGGGATGAGTTTCACACTCATACAGTTGGGTGACATTGGGACGGAAGTTCTTTCTCTGGTGAGTTTTTTTGCAGTTACCCAGTTCCAGTTTCTGAGACGTGGCACCCAAAAGAGGTCAATGTTGAAATATTCTATTTTCTCTATACAAGACGATTGACAGTTGCGCTCGGTTAAAGAGTTGGTCTAAACATTGTAGTGTAATTTAAGGGTTACACGGCTTTATCAGAAAATGTGCATATGCGAGATTGATATCACGTTATCTCTTGGCCATGATTGGATTGGCAGAATTTCAGCTCAGAACACACTACAATGGTTCCAGAGACAGACTGAGATACCATTAAATGAGCACACGCCGTTGACTTGCGTGCCACCATCAGCTCCTTCCTCGGTTTAAGAGCCATTGGTATAAAATTGCATTGCATAAACTCGTAGAAAGCCCTTATCGTCCCATGTGGATCTTGGTGAAATTGTGACTTGAAAACTCTTGTCAAAGACCAGTTGGGGGGTTGTGTAGTTAGATTGACTTGGTATCGATGAATGAAGAATTATGGAAATTGAGTTATTGGTTCGTTGGGAGGTAGTTCTTAGACAAAGACAGTTCAGCCATTTGCTTGATGTCAATATCGGACGTGTCTATATGCACCCAACACCCAACAAGAGCTTTCAAGAGTTATTTAATATGTTTTGAAAAGGTTCGTGTAGTTCGTGTTATTTCGTTTAACACGAGATGAAAAAATACATCATTCTACTTTTGCTGGTTCGTGCGAAATGAAACCACTAGGGAAAGAAGAAAGTAGTCGCGTTTCATCAACTGAAAACGGTCTAGTTGCCAGTCGTTTAAGTTGGAAACTTCATGTGTGATTGATTTCGAGTTTAGCTTTCTATCCTACTCAGCCATTTCGCTCGATCTGCGATTGATGAAGTTCAATTTATTTAACGAAGTAGTTATTTGTTTAATACTTCCTTGTAAATTGCACATTTTTGTCTCCTTTATTTATTTGTTGGGAGCGGTTTGCATAAGCCCAATGAATATTTGAGCATATTTGCTTGATACCACAATCAAAGTATTTGATTACTTTAAGTCTCTTAACTCCGATTATTGACAGCTTTTTTTAAAGAAGTGGGATAAGAACTTCGCTTTGTGGTATGCCTCTGGTGGAAGTTCTTTAAGTGGAGAAGCATTTAAGGGTTAAGTTGTTCATCTTGCTTTTTAGCACGATCAGTTTAACGAGTGAATTATCAACTTTTAGATTCTTCAGGGCCTTTGTAATTGCAGGGTTCCTGAAGTTGTAAAAGGTTCCATCGATATCGACTAATGTAACTAAAGTAAGTTTTTTGTGATTAAGGATATTTGGTAGTGTTCAATACACAAAAATAATTTCCTATGAAGCTATCGGATATCTCGTTCTCAGCGCAAACACAAAAAATATCACATACATCGATTTTACTCTCGTTCGCGTTTATGTCATGTTCAAAAACTCATACAGGATGCTCCGCATGAGCGGTAATTAAAGATCTATGCTTGAGACTTAAGATTCCTTTCTAAATTGGGTACACAAAACGCTAAGGCCACATGATTACATCAAGACATAATGACGTTGCGCCACATGGAAACGATTGCTGTTGCTCCATATTCAAGTTAGCTCTTTAATGAACCTGCTTTCATCTCAAGACATTAAATGACTAACTAAGGTTAGTTCTTAAAAGACGTCACACGATTTTATTTGTATTTTTTCATTGATCCTTAGAACCCAACAATTTCACTGGCACAAATCTTATCTCTGTAACGCTTTATCAGTCAGCCATTGTTAGTTAAAATCAAATTATTACCTGCGTTGCATTGTAATAACGTTTTTTCAAGTCATAATTGCAACTTTCGTTTCTTACACCCTATGAACTCTAATGACTGTTCCAGGAAACCTATTGCTTGCTAGACAATAAGAACTTCAATGACTGACTACTTTCGTTTCCAATGTTGAATATAACAGTTACGTTACGTCACAATTGCATTCCTATTTTGCTTTTGGCTATTCGGGTTGATGAACTCGGTTTAACGCAATCAAAAACTAAAGTGCGTGATACCCATCACGCTCGAAACCAGAGTGATGTCGAACGAAGATGCTGTATTAAAAAAAAGAACAAAGAGAGTCCTTCTGTCTACAAATTCTGTCAACACAAACACAAATTGGGTGACAGCATTGGAACAAAGCGACTTGAAAAAAGAAATATTTCAATGTCTAAGGAAACAAAAAAGAAAACGCTTAGCTTATTTCAACACAATATTTGCATTCCTGTTTTGTTTTGACATTTTAAATATGCCCCCCGCCTCTTCTCGCTGTAATCACTTTAACCCTCATCAAATACCTGTAGGTACTCAGTTTGAAAATGTTTCCGAATTCTGGGTGAACACATCATCACAACTTACTTCGAAAGAAATATGAAAAGCAATTTTCCGCTGCCAAAAATTTTAAATTCACTCCAAAGAACACGATGATGAGTGCGTGCGGGCATATCCTGTTAAGTGGCATATTGCAAAACAACCTCTGACAGGATTTACGTTATGATCCCTCTTCAACATTTTCTAGCCAATTCATTTTCCAAAAATAATCCTACGTTGATAGGAATGTCCTGCTATGGACGCACCTATGTGTATGTACACACATTACACATACTGTAAAGGTATTCTGTGCATGACTCGGATAAATGGTGTATATGCCTCGTAGCCGTTTATGGCCCTTTTGCGTTTTATTATTGAAATCATCATCATCGTGCTTTAGAAGTTCCCGATGTGGAATATTCTGTGTGTGTGTGTGAGAGCCTGACTCAGAGTACCTACCTTGCTTCAGGCGTCAACGTCATATCCGTATACAAATACGAGAGCAAACGAATGAGCACCGGCTATTTGGGGGGCAGTAGCAGAATACTGAAAAGGACAATTTATGCAAAGCAACGAACTTTCAAGAGTAGGTACGGTACACGCTATCCTACCCAAAGCTCTGTACAGTACCAGCAGAAAGACTGTTAGCCAGCCAGCAGCAATGCGACAGAGTGGAAATAAAGGATGACACTGAAATACTAATAGACTTCCAGTGAACTTCCTTCCACCCGCATCGTCGTGTCGGCACAAAGAATGTTCCTTTTATTTTTGTTCTGTAGACTTGGAAATAACAGACAAATCTTAAAGCAAAACGAAAAGGAGCAACATCAAATGCCCCAAACAAAGGTCTTCTCATTTGTGGATAAGGTGAGTTAGCTCGTCCTGGCGGGCGGCTTGTTTCCTGTTTCTTTGATTGTGGGCTCATAAAACAAATCCAAACATAACAGCCGACAGTTAATTCCGCGAAAAGGAAATTACAATTCATGCCCTTTGGCGGGATTATTATCGGATCGCATTAGTGTCCGACTTGGGTTGGCTTTTTTGTTTTTGTTGTCTTTTCTTTTGTTATGTTGGGTCAAGTGTAAAGTGGCTTTAGAGGAATAAGTTTATAAAGCGAAGAGAGAATTTGTGGGGGAAACATATTGAGTTTCTTTTACCTTTCATCGTTGTCTGCTTTTTTGGATCAATGTGTGTTTACGATAACCAGTGACGTTAATCATTGCAATGTAATCATAGAAATTAAAAATTAAAATTATGCTTTTCGTATGCGGGGCTTTCTTTTTTTAAGAAATCGGCCAAGACCCAAGATTGGCAAGCATATAATAAGGGTTCCCTTGAATTAAAGAGAACAGTCGATATCAATCACAGAGCTTGAATCAGTGCTACAAAAAATAATTAAAAGCATTTAGTATTCGAATCCAAAAGGTGTGGACGCCCCAATCAACATTCCTACTCATCAAAAATCGACCTGAATTCGAACCGAATGAAACGGATCCCATAGCCACCATGTTATGTCATGTTTTCTTATTCAGATCCCAGATGATTCCTCGCACTATGTACGGGCATCTTTTGAAGTAAGCGCTTTGTGCTCGGAAAAACCTGGGTAACATTCGAAGAGACACCAAAGAACCTCATACGGAAGACTTTAGACACAAGGTGCCAAACGGTGCGTGTCTACTTGGGCTCGAAAAGGATGAGAAAAGCTGTCCAACCACTCTCGACAGCAAACTCTCAAGTGGACACTGGGCACGGTCTTATGAGTCTACAGAGCTGACATTTACTCCCGACATTCACATTTACTAGCAACTGGGTACTGGGCACACTTTTTTTAATACTATCGGGAATGAGCTGTCAGAATTGCAGCAGAGTTCGTATTCGTATTTTGCGAAAGCTTTCGGAGAACCAACATAAAAAACCAGAGGACAAAACTCACAGAAAAATATGAGTCTTTGGAAATTTTGTGGAAGAAAAATCATTTCAGGGCAGATACAAAAGAAATGCAATATCCAATAAATTTTCAGGCAGTTTCCATGCACAAAAAATTAAATAAAAGAAAGTTTCATAGCTTGAGAGACCCGAAACATTTTCTTTTTAAGCTTTTAAATATTAAAAAAAAAAAAAAAATAGTAAAACTAGTATCCGTTAATTTCTCCATGTTTAAATATACAGGGTTGCCAACTGCACACTAAAGTGCCAACAATTGAAGCAGCTGCAACCCTACTTCTAAAGATAAACACGTTATTCTCTCTAGTTTCAACTTCCAACCAGCAGGAAAAATATATCAAGTGGACACGGTTATGAAAGTACTCTCAGTAGATCTTCTCAAAACAGAACTGAATTAACTTTCTTCTTCTTCTTCTTCTTTTCATTTCCGGCGTTACGAGTAGTGATCTTGAAGCGATCACAACTCTCCCACTTTTCTGCTTCACACTAGTGATCCGCCTGTGGGGTACGCCGCGTTGACCTCAGAAAGCGTCTTCAAGCCTCCCGGTTTTGGATTGTTCCATGTCTGAGGCCAACCAAATGCTGCTGTTTTTGCATTTGCTTGTACAAGGAGTGTTTTGGCCTGCCTTTTCTTTTTAGTCGCGAATTTGTTGAAACGTTGTTGAATTGAATTAACTGACGTTAGTAAAGTCTCAACGTAAAGGCGGTAGTCCATTTGAGAGATTTTTTGCTAGTAAATTTTCAAAACTTCACTGGCAGTGTAGATATGACTCTTCGAATTTCTTAAAACTCTTGTTAAAGCCATAATCATATCTTGGCAATGTAAGCTCATCAACACTGATACAAAGAAGTATTTTCCATCAAATGTGCATGGAAGTCCTTTTACTTACCCACATTCAGTGAAGTAAAAGGAAGATCAAAAGCAAGAACAGGGAAGTTCTAATGGCGGAAAGATTGCGCGATTGCAGATTTGTGCCGGAAACTTAAATAAGTACCCTGTTTTCATCTCAAAGGCTAGTGAAAGTCGCTTCAGAGTTTCCGGAGAGCACAACTCTGCAAACTGCTTAGCCATTTATTTCCGGAGGTGTAAATTTTTTTTTTAATTTTTGGATAAAAGTTTGAAAAAAAATTCACAACAACCACAAAGAATAATGAGAAAAAATTAACGGCGCGGTGATGAAGACATAAGCTTCACCGTCATGCAGAATGCCCGATTCAACTGTGACGACGATCAAGGACACCGTTTTCCCGACGTAGATGAAGTAAGTCTTTTAAGACAACTGAGCTTAAAGAATAAAACTGGAAGCGCAAAAGGCCTTGGTGCCTAGCTTTTCAAGGCTGCTGCTGATCAGTTATCAAGAAGCATACACCAGCCGATCTACATGATATTGTCGGAAGAAATTATGCCTGATTATAAATGAAACGTCGGTTTCATGTGTCCGACCCAAAAACAAGCACCAGACAATTGATCTGAAACCCAACGTCAACAGCTTCAAAGGTTTTTATCAGTGCAGTTATAGAAAAGGAAAGTTCCAATCGAGCAAATCTTCAGATTACCGCAGACCTTGGGAAAAAACTCAAGTATATAATATCGATAAACACCATCTTTCTATCATTTCAAGTATGGCAGTATATACAGAGCCGAGCTCTACAGTTTCATGTCTAGCTTTGCTATCCCTGTTAAACTTGTACAACTATTCAGGATGACCTGCAAGTTCAATATCGGTTATGATTTCTCCAAAATCTTGATGTCACAATAAGATTTTCTATAACGCAACAGCATGCTCTTAAGCACCGTATAAACGAAAGGTATAATCTTCCAAAATGAGTACATCCCTTAGTCGCTCAGGTATAACTTATTGACTGTATGGGAAGAAATAAAAGGCCATCACGCCGCCACTACAATCAAGGAAATAGCATCAACAAAGAGATCAAACAGAGATTTTATATTGCCAATCGCTCCTTTGGGATAAGAAGGTAATTTTGGAATAAAACAATCCCTCAAAAACCAAGGTAAGTCTTTGTAGGATCTTGACCGTCCCAGTCCTCCACAGAAGCGTGGAGCTTATATAAATCAGATGGGGAAACTTTTGGCTGTTTTGAAACAAAATATTTGGTAGCGAATGTGAAGACAATCTGTGGAAAAGAAACTGCCCGATATATGAGAAAAGCTCGAATAGTATTCATGTGGTATCACTATAAGTAGACTATAATGGCTGGGAAATGTAGTGCGGATGGACACCAACGCTCCAGCTCTACAAGTTTTCGATGGAATTAGACAAACTGTTCTCAGATGACGCAATAAATATTGAAAGGGTAGCACGACCGACTTGAAATACAAAACTGGAAGCAGAAAAGCTTGAGGAAACCTTATGCGTCTCAAGGACTTTAAATTTTTGTCGAACAGCTAAGCGAAAAAGGCTTTTATTCAGGTGTAACAATTCTCGGAGACCTTGTCTTTTCCTCGAAAAAGGCGATACACGTGGGAAAATCATTTTATGTGTCTGAATGATTCTAACTTTGAACAACTACGTAACAGGCAGACGTGCTAACCATTTCGGTACGAGCAACACAAAACGGGAGCTCTGCAAAAATCGAAAATGTAGGCGATTTATAGTTGACTCTCAAGATCGCCCAAAGCTGTACTGCCCACCCAAGCAACCAAATAAGTGTACCTAAGTAAAATTTTTGGTTATAGTTTTTCTCTTAATCCTTCCTGCAGACATTGTTTTCCTTTTTTTTAAATAAATCTCTGCTTTTTTGGTTTCTTGGAGAGCGTATACAATTGTACATACTAACTACTAATTCAATAAAGTCAAAGTCCTTGTTGGCCCGGTGAAAACTTTAAACTCCGTATGTGAATGGAAGTTAAGGTGGTAAATTTTGTTCGGAAGCTGGGCACGCATACGGAAAGTATTTTTTATTAGCTCTGTGAGGTGATTTTCGCAAAATTTGGTTAAAAATTATATATGCCAAACATAATTAGAAGGTCCGTGCTTAGAATCCTTAGAAACTGAGGAAGCTTAAAAATGAGTTAAAGTTTTCATTTTGCTCGCAGATGCCACTTCCAACTTAATGCACCTACTAAATAGGAGTGGGCATAAGCCCAAATCTGGAAGGCAGTGTTAATACTTCGATTTTAATAACAAAGTTATAAGGTATCAAAACCTCATCCACATTTCAAGTTCTGATTGCACAGGGAGCAAAGACAAAAAGTCTGTAGATTTTTATTTGTCCTAACAGATCCCACTTCCCTACGATACAGTTGCTTATTAGAAGTGTGAGTACAACCCACAAGCTCGAAACCAGTGTTAATAATTCGATTGTAATAATAAAGTCACAAGGCTTCAAAAACGACGTCCTAGAAGTCCAGATTTCAAGTTCCGATTGCAGAGCCAAAAAGACGTTTAGTTTTTCATTTGATGATGATTTTCAAAACCTTAGGCAAAAGGCTTTTTGTTAACACCTCAAAACACCAGGTAAAATTTTGGTAATTTTCAACTTTGCACCCCCATTCATCTGAGTTTTTCAATGTTATGGTAGGAGACAGTTTTTCTTATTTTGATATGAAGCATTGATTTCTGTTCGATTTGCTCTCACAAAAGTCATTTTTCAGAAAAGTATTCCTTCACTGTCAATCATTTGAAATTAGCCAAAACGATTTTTACCAAACACTTCTCAAAAACGCACCCACTACTACCCTATACAACAGCATATATGAACATAACAACTTTTGTAAAAATTAAGATCTCCTTCAGCCGCAGCCTTCATCTCCCAAAAAACCGAAAACCCCAAGTCCAAATAAGGCCAAAGGCAATCCCAATTTACCTGACAAACAACCAACTGCCATCACAAAATTTCATCGTCCTGTCAATTGCACGACATAATCCGCCTCTGCTACATGCCTCCGCAAAAATTGGATTATTCATCCAACCCCCATCATTTTGCAAGCTGTCAAAAATTTGGTATGCTGCTGAGCCTAAGGATATTTACACAAATTCATCAGAAAAACTTTCCATCGTCAAAGCTTGAAGGTTTGAGGTTTTTATTTTGCTCTCAAAAAATCGCACCCTTACGTAAATATGTTGCAATCGTATCAAGAGAAAAACAGAGGTAGGGAGAGCGGGCGGGAGAGAACACGAGTGAGTTTTATCAATGCCTAAGGCGCTTTCACTTCAACTTTGGATGACAGGCCAGCCTAAGTAATCAACTGACAAGCAGCATGATGAAATTGGTGAAATCCCTACTTGTTACTCTGTGACAGATAAACAAATTGAATAGATGATGTTGTTGATGCTGTCGTCAGTGCCTCACGTCAACATCGATGTAGAGTGACGTTAAGACCACTGAATTTCATATGCCAAACTCATTGGGGGGATTAAGTATGCCCTTGGGCGCTTGTCTGTTGTGAAAATGTACATTAGAATAACTGAGCAAGGATGAGTTATGTATGTTTTATGTATTTTGGGGGAAGATACACTGCATCGTACACGCATAAATAAAAATACAAAAAAAAAACCCTTTTCCGAACGAATTCAATTTAATGGTATTGCCATTGAAAGAATCAATTTTATGACAAAAAATAAATGAAATTATCTGGTGAAGTCACCGCACTTAAAGCATTTGCAGTCGGTAGGCTCACGCAAAAGAACATCCATCGTAGCAGTTTCGGGTTGTGTCAGCCGTGAGCCATCAGGGTCATAGCAATGGGTTAGGGTGATGATTTTTTCCTTCAAATAGCTTTCGCGACAGCAGTAGCACTCCTATTGGTTGGCACAAAAAGTCAATTAATCCCCAGCACACAGCCTATCAAATCTGTTTGAATTACCTTCAAAAAGCCCGTAGGAGTTATCACAGATGGCTGAACCTGACTGTTGCACAAGCCCTCACATTTGTTCACCATGATATCAGCATTGCACGTTCGCTGCATTCGTCCCAGCTCGTCGAATTCCTCTTTGATTATATGAATTTCCGACTGAAGAGTATCGCAGTTTTCGTCACCATTGCCCTGGGCTGAATATCGTAAGCTCTGTCCAAACTGTGGCACCGTTAGAAGCAAAAAGGCCAGATTTTTAGCAAAAAACGAAGTCTTGGCCATTATTTTTGTGAGTACTTTGCCCCGGGAATGACCACAAGCAAATATATCGCTTGATGGCAATAGCGTCCAAAACGTAACTGTAAAACCTCCTCTCAATCGTTGCGGCTTTTATATAAGGCATCTGTAATGATTGTTTCCCTTGTTAATCGGTTCAGGATAGTATGTGTTAACAGCGGGATTTCAATTGCATTTCAATCAGTTGGGGGTGTTCGATGAAATTGCCATTCGATGTTAAACAAACTGGGGAGTGAGTCCTTTGGGAGATTTGTGTTTAAATGGAATTAATCGATAGCACTTTCAATTTTGACACCCAATGGAGTGTAAGTGAAATGCGAGCTTAAACAGGTCGTGAACTTGAAATGAGTGTAGTGTTATGTTGCGGTTAGTGTTTGGTTGGTTCTTAATTAAATAATTATGTTTGGCCGTGTAGTGTCATGTTGCTGAGCCGCTATGGGTTGATTGCAATCTAATTGCATAGAGATAATGTTTTGAAACCTATTCTTACCAATTAATTTTAGAAATGTTCTAAGAAAAACTTCGAAAGGATAAGCCCGTGAACAAAAGTTGCCCTATTTTTTTTGTTTTTTGTTCCTTAAGGGGTTAGGCCACCCTAAAGTTTTTGAAAAAACAATTTTTTTTTTTTTTAATTCCAAATGGTCTCTTAGGAACTCAAAAATGTTGTCCCAAAAGATTATGGCCGAGAAAAACCTTTAGGTACTCGGTTTTCAAATCTTATTACAAGGCCGTCTAGTCCGCAGCGAGCTCCGTTTGTGAGCGCAAGGGGAAGGTATGTTAGGGGATTTTAGAGCATGTATACGGCAGTTGTTATTGAAAATATTTATTTCCTAACTAGTCTAGACTAGAGTTAGATTTGTCGAACGCCTCTTTCCGGCATCGCAGATTAAAGGTATTGTAAAATTATTCATGATTTTCTACTACTCAAAACTTTAAACGCAAAAACTAAAAACACGGACTCGTAACTCAAGCACTTTTCAACCGATTAACATGAAATTTTAAATATGTCTTGAAATATACATTGTCTATGGAAGTACGTAGGATTTTTTTTTTATATTGCGTAGTTCACTTGTTATTAACAATTTTCTGACAATTTTCTAGGCAAATTTTGCACTTTTCACTTTAGAAGGGCGCCATTTGGCCAAAAATCAATAATTCTACGTACTTCTATAGCAGTAAGTATATATAATCGAAAAAATCTATTTGTTCATTATTATTTAAAAAATTACATGAGCTGTTGGTACGGTCGTGGACCTCAAAAAAAAAAAAAAAGACGTCGTCGCAAAAACGCTGCATAGCCGCCAATTTGTAATAAATCGCTTCAAAAAAATTATTGTAAGCAGTCATTGATATAAGTAATAAAATCACGTTTTTGTTATCTCGATTTATTTAGTAGTATTTCTGAAAAAAAAATGCCCAAAAAGCCAATTTTTTCAGCCTCTAGGGTGGCCTAACCCCTTAAACTAAAATTTCAAATTCAACAGATTTTGCACTTTCATTGTTAAAATAGGTCATTCGTCAAGGCGCAATCCTCTGGAAAAAGTTAAAATGGGCTTAGTCAAAATAAAAGCAAAACAGGAGTTTGTTTTTTGTCTCATAATGTGACACGTATGGGGTTTGAAACATAGTTTGTGTAGATTCAGCAACAGGAGGCTTTTCAGATAAAACGTTTGCCATTTCAACACTTTCATTAAGGATGCGGTTTAGAAAACTAAAGCTCGTAAAAAACTCAGTTGGTAACAAAACAAAGAGGGTCTTTTAGATCCCTAAGGCTATGATAAAGCCAATTATCTCGTATGCTCCAGTTTGATTGAACAACCCGTCGTCATGTAAATTTGTTATCGCTTGTTTCTCCAAAAAAAAAGGAATACTCTAACAACTTCGACAGCCGAAAGATCAAAGAATGCAAGACTTCTCTAAATGCGGTTAGAAGACTAAATTCTTTGAGCCATATGTTTGGGTTCAAGGCCATCACGCATCACTGGAAACGCAACCGTTCATAAACCTGCAGGCAAAGGACTTCAAAAGTCTCATTCATGACAATAACCAACGCTTTGTATGTCAGAATCCTCAGTGAGGGCGTATCAAACGATTGGAAGTGAAAAGAGCAAAAGTGTAGATTACATGGCTTCGTTGGATGCAGACAGACAAAACATATGCTCCACAACGTAAATAAGAAAGATGAAAAGCTCTTGCTATCCCTTAGCAGAAGAGACTGCAGACCAGCAGCAGTAGATGTAGAAGATTACAATATCTACTCTAATTACTTTACTAAACCACGTGGGTAGGAATAACTAATTGGTTAGTATTGTTTCAAGTAGAGACATGGAAAAGATTCAAATCGTTTCATTTTAGCCACACCAAAAACCTAGAGTAAACAACTCTCATGAAAGCTTCACACACGCCAGTCTTCAATGAAAACTTTATATCAATACAGCCTTTTGACTCTAAGCCACATTTCATACCAGTAAGAATGCCAATGATAAACAAAAGCCCAAAAACCTTATTTGATGGAGCCATAACATTTCGACGATGTGGTACCCGTGGCGTGATGGTATCATGTCTGCTATTTACCCAAAGGTTCGTGGTTCGAATAACAACATAGGCAAAAATTCCATGGGTATCACCTTTCGTGAAGAATTGGCAAGTCCTCCGATACTAAATTCATTGTCATGAAAAGCGCTTTCTCAAATAGCCGCTCGGAACAGTCAGAAAATCGTAGATTCCTTCCATTGCCTCACAAGGCATGGTTGTGAGAAATCCCTGGTCCCTGGGGCTCCTTGCTCTGTTGCACCACCCTATTTATTTTTATTTTCATAATATTTCGACAACCTTGCAGTAAAATGCAGCAAGATGCCGTGAAGATAGCAAGCACTATGTGGCCAAACGTCGTCGCTTGTCTGGCTACTAAAGAGATTTGGTAAAACCTGCATTCGAATCCAGTCAGATGTTTGTTATTCATAAGTAGACTGTATTTTAACTCCGAAATCGGAGTCATAAACGGACCCTGCCTCATAGGCAGACATGTCGGATGGCTTAAGGTCCCATAAAACAACGAAACCATTCCTCATTTTCCCTACATATAATTTTTTCAGCCTCTAGGGTGGCCTAACCCCTTAAACTAAAATTTCAAATTCAACAGATTTTGCACTTTCATTGTTAAAATAGGTCATTCGTCAAGGCGCAATCCTCTGGAAAAAGTTAAAATGGGCTTAGTCAAAATAAAAGCAAAACAGGAGTTTGTTTTTTGTCTCATAATGTGACACGTATGGGGTTTGAAACATAGTTTGTGTAGATTCAGCAACAGGAGGCTTTTCAGATAAAACGTTTGCCATTTCAACACTTTCATTAAGGATGCGGTTTAGAAAACTAAAGCTCGTAAAAAACTCAGTTGGTAACAAAACAAAGAGGGTCTTTTAGATCCCTAAGGCTATGATAAAGCCAATTATCTCGTATGCTCCAGTTTGATTGAACAACCCGTCGTCATGTAAATTTGTTATCGCTTGTTTCTCCAAAAAAAAAGGAATACTCTAACAACTTCGACAGCCGAAAGATCAAAGAATGCAAGACTTCTCTAAATGCGGTTAGAAGACTAAATTCTTTGAGCCATATGTTTGGGTTCAAGGCCATCACGCATCACTGGAAACGCAACCGTTCATAAACCTGCAGGCAAAGGACTTCAAAAGTCTCATTCATGACAATAACCAACGCTTTGTATGTCAGAATCCTCAGTGAGGGCGTATCAAACGATTGGAAGTGAAAAGAGCAAAAGTGTAGATTACATGGCTTCGTTGGATGCAGACAGACAAAACATATGCTCCACAACGTAAATAAGAAAGATGAAAAGCTCTTGCTATCCCTTAGCAGAAGAGACTGCAGACCAGCAGCAGTAGATGTAGAAGATTACAATATCTACTCTATTTACTTTACTAAACCACGTGGGTAGGAATAACTAATTGGTTAGTATTGTTTCAAGTAGAGACATGGAAAAGATTCAAATCGTTTCATTTTAGCCACACCAAAAACCTAGAGTAAACAACTCTCATGAAAGCTTCACACACGCCAGTCTTCAATGAAAACTTTATATCAATACAGCCTTTTGACTCTAAGCCACATTTCATACCAGTAAGAATGCCAATGATAAACAAAAGCCCAAAAACCTTATTTGATGGAGCCATAACATTTCGACGATGTGGTACCCGTGGCGTGATGGTATCATGTCTGCTATTTACCCAAAGGTTCGTGGTTCGAATAACAACATAGGCAAAAATTCCATGGGTATCACCTTTCGTGAAGAATTGGCAAGTCCTCCGATACTAAATTCATTGTCATGAAAAGCGCTTTCTCAAATAGCCGCTCGGAACAGTCAGAAAATCGTAGATTCCTTCCATTGCCTCACAAGGCATGGTTGTGAGAAATCCCTGGTCCCTGGGGCTCCTTGCTCTGTTGCACCACCCTATTTATTTTTATTTTCATAATATTTCGACAACCTTGCAGTAAAATGCAGCAAGATGCCGTGAAGATAGCAAGCACTATGTGGCCAAACGTCGTCGCTTGTCTGGCTACTAAAGAGATTTGGTAAAACCTGCATTCGAATCCAGTCAGATGTTTGTTATTCATAAGTAGACTGTATTTTAACTCCGAAATCGGAGTCATAAACGGACCCTGCCTCATAGGCAGACATGTCGGATGGCTTAAGGTCCCATAAAACAACGAAACCATTCCTCATTTTCCCTACATATACCGCGCTCTCGCTCGAAGGAGAAAAGTAGAAAGCTCTTTTCAATAATCTGGGTGATCTTCATGAACATAGTCATCCATAGTCCTTATGGCTTTACATAAGACTCCAAAAGCATTTGTATAGCCCACAGATTACCTATAGCCTTCAATAAAAACAGAGACTCGTAAGGCATTCCAAATTCGGGTGGTGCAACTAAAATATCAAACTCAATACTTTATTGAACGTCCGAAGAAGTTAAAACTGATTAGCATTCCTAGCGAGGTTGGTGTTGCGGCTATAATTTTTCAGGCGAGGAATGCAACGAAAAAGCGATAAAAAAGGGAGATACAAGGTTTTATAAATAGTAGTCCAATCCAAAGGGTTGAAGAAATTCCTGCATTCTCTTTAGAAACCTAAACGAATAGTAGCATTTTTGGCGACTTCAAATATGTGGTCATTCCAAAGAAGAACATCGTTAACACACATAACAAGTTCTGACAGCTTTCCGGTTTCTGGGATACAGGTCCCAATCATGGACAATGGCAACGGTGAAGTGTTTACCTTTACCGACATAAGACAGCATTGAGTTTTCGAAGCATTGAATTCTACTCGGTTCTTACTACCCCATGTAACATTGCTGTCAAGGTCAGAACACAAAGAGTTAGTCTTACCCAATCGTTCCAGTTGCACATCTGAAGAGCAGGGACGTGAATTTGAAAACGAATATGAAAAGCTGAGGGCTGAGTAGTCTGCAAACAGTTAAGAGGATTGGAAGTTTCGAACAAGAGATTGTTTTTGAAAATAAGGAAGAGAATCGGAGATAAAACGGAGCCCTGAAGCACACCAGCACTGTAATGGTAACAGACGTGGTACCTGTGACGTAAAGGTTAACATTTCTAACTGTTAAGCAGGAGTTTCGTGGTTCGAATCCCAACATAACAAAAAATATTTTTCACAGGTATCGCCCTTCGCAAAGAATTGGCAAGTTCTCCGATAGTAAATTCATTGCCATGAAAAGCGCTTTCTCGATTAGCCATTCGGCGTCGGCAGAAAATTGTAGTTCCACTCCATTTCTTCGCAAAGGTAATGGTTGTGAAAAATGCACTAGGCCCTGGAGCTCCTCGCTCTTTTGTGCCACAATATTTCATTTTTTTATTTAAGTGAAACTTCTTATGCGACTTGCAAACATATATGCGTAACACGTTTAACGCGGATTATTGATTACATACTTTTCGGCACTGCTAGCAATTCTTCATTCAGCCAGACGATTCAATTGTAGTGAAATGTGTTCTTCGGTGGAAGTTTGCATTATTTTCGGAGGAAATCTAATTGAAACTAGTTCTTTGTTCTTTTTAATGCGTTTAATATAGGTACCTATTTGTAATTCATTTCTTAAGAAAAATCTCAAAATCTCATTAAATTCTTCTAAATAGTTTTTCAATTTGTGCCGTGTGAGTGAAAATCGTGTCTGTGTTTGCAAAATTAATTTCGATTGCTCCATTGAAAGTGGTGTTGTGTTTTCTTTTCTCCTCAAATGAAATAATAGAAAATATTTAATACCTAGTTTTTGACGTGAAGTTTCACTTCTTCCGCTCGGAGAGACTCCACGCACTATTTTTTTTATTTTTATCAGACTTGAAACCATCTTTCACAAATTGAATTGAAATGTCAGTAAGGCTAGTTTCCAACTCAACTAAGAAGAGAATCATCGATGCCAAAAGCACACATTTTCGGTAACATAGGCTGATGATAAACTCTTTCAAAAAAGCCATAGAAATATGAAGCGCAATATTTATTACTTTCTCCAAAGCAGTGCTAAGATTGGTTCTTTTTTCGATGAGATATGCCAACAAGTCACCAGAGGACCATTTGCTACGATAACCATTCTGACGGTCATTGAGAAGCTTTTGTTTTTCAAGATATATAAAGAGTTAACGGTTTATTAACGGTTTCATGATCTTGAAAAGAAGGGACGTTAGTGCAATTGGACAGTAATTGGAAGGGGAGGAAGTAAACCATTTTAGGGACGCACTGGACTAATGCTGTTTTCAATTTGCTCAGGAAGAGCCCATAAGAATAGGAATGATTGTTGGTTGAGTGGTTTTGTCAGTGTAAAAGGACACCTCTTCAGAATAATGTTGGGGATACCATCTAGACCAGCGGATTTATGTAAATTGAGGTCTAAAAGGACTTTCGCGATTGAACAATAGTACGAAAAAAAGCTGCTTCGTTGCAAAATCAACGTTCTGAATATATAAATAAATATACTGTTTTGAAGTCTCGAGTCGGCAGCAAACTGGGCTGCCAGTAAATTAGTTTTTTCGATGGAGCTGACATACGAATCATTGGTACCGATGAGTTCTTAACAAACAACAAAACATTTTAATTGCCTTTTGGACACAATATCAACGAATTATCTTCTAGTTCTGTGCGGTACAAAAGTTTTTCACGCCACAAATAATAATGATAGATATCATATCAGCTGAAGCGCTGCGAAACCCTACAAATGTGGTATTCCGTTCATTTAAAAATGTAGTAGGAATATTAATTCGCTCAAAGTTTTTTATCGCAGTTTGTGTCGACATAATTCATCGGAGGTACTATTTATAATGTAGAACAAAAATAAACCGACTGTAATGCCAATTGAGAACCAACAACTTGGAAAGATTTTAAAAAAAATAGGGTCTCAAGACCCAGAGGATCTTGTATCCATGATAATTTATGTTTCCTATGCACGTTTGTGGTATATTCTATTTGTTTTTAAATATAAAAAATAAATTAGAAATTCGCTCTACCTAAGTGCAACACCATATTATAAAATTTTCGATTTAAAATTTATTTAGTACTTTTGCTTATGTGTATGTTTGATTTCATATGCTTAGTAAGCGTCGTCATTTAGTATACCATTCATTTTGAGATTTCCTTATAATCCATTCTATTCTCACTCTTCAAAATCAGTAAATAAAAAATATAAATATAAAATGCACCTCCCAGGGCGGGTATGGGTACCACTCCTTAAAAAATACTTACAAAAGAAACCTCATTAAATGACGATTCCTTTCAAATTATTCAACGAGGCAAGAAAAATACCTTGACTTCAATGTCTGCAATTTTTCCGAGAGACCGTCAATCACCATCACCGTAAAAACAAAAGTAAAAAACAAAAACAAAAATACCTTGGCGGCCGCCAATACCGCAACCACATTATATGTGTGCTTTAATGCCGTGTTTCTCCTGGCACTAATTTATGTGTGTACACTCATCAATTTTATTACCATCACCTATCATTCTTCATTTAAACGAACAGAATCACCCACCGGAGGCGGTGGCTAAGGAATTCAAGGTGAAGATTGCTTTGTTCTCTGGTCGGTGAATAAAACCTGACGATCATCATCACTGTGGCACTATCGAATCAGCCTAAAACACCATTTACCATTCACCACCACCCATCATCATCATCATCATCTTTGTTGCCATCATCAACGTCGACATTGTCTTGGATCTCGTCATCGTCATCCTTTAACATTTTATACGTTCGTCAAATCCTGCGCCAATGCGACGAAGCCTTTGGCTGTGTGGAAGAGAAAGATGTATACTCCTGGGCAGGAGACAGAACGACGAAAACCTGCAATCAAAATTGTGTGTATGTGTGCCATAGGCTGTTATTAAGATGATTACTTTTTGGAAGTGCAGCTACACCCAGTTTTTGCGGATCAAAAAATAAAAAATAAAATAAAATATACATCAAGAGGTGCGGACGCCAAGAAGAAGCAGGAAACATGAAAAAAGGAGGTCGGGACTTAGTCGGAACACGATAGTTAGTGACCGAATAGACAGATGATGGCTGTGCCGCCTTAGTGAAGGTAACCACATCGAGAAAACTGATCGCTGGAACCTCCCAAATAATGAATGAGATTTGATCATACGCTAATGGGTTTTGGACTCGTATAATAACAGTGCAGGACGATGCGCATTTATACCGCATCCTCATCACCCATCATCAACATCAAATCATTGGTTGGATTGGGCGTACCTACAAGAAGACATGACTACGTGTCGGCGTAAGAGTGTTCTGCGCTCATTCATTCGCATATCGTTTGATTCTATTATCGGTTGATGGATTGTAGGTTGAGAAGTGTTGTTAATGGGCCCTGTGCTTGGAGTAATATTGATTGAAAATTATTCGAACCTGTCACGTACAGAATTTCAAATGTATTCCTTGTTATCAAGCCCTGCAAGGGTTCATAAGAAAAAAAGACTTATTTCCATTTGTTTCAAATTTTTCTCAATATTCTTTTCCAACACTTGACTAATTCGGAGCAACCGGTTGAAGTAAAGCTGATTATGAGCTGCTTCGAGGTTTGCTTACGTGAGTTTGTGTGGGATCTCAGTACTTAGGCCAGTGGCAAGTACATTATCATGAACATTGTGAAACAGGCCTTACTGATCTTTCGTACACTGACGAAAGTAATTCCTCTCTTAGCCAAGAAAAAAACCCCCAATGAAAGGAACTAAGCGAATGAGACAACCTCATTTGAGAAATGTGAGCTCATTTGGCACACATATTGTGAAAGATCTCATTGGCAGTCTGTCAGCAGCACGTTGCCTCACTCGTTCTGCCAAACCATCTCAAAATCTGTCTTTCTTGTTCACGTCGCATCAACTAAATGTCAGTTTAATTAATTATGCTGATGATCACAAGTCACACTTGGCGAATCTTCAGAAAGGTCAACTTGTATGACATCGCGTTGTTTTAACTCCAACGTCCAACATAATCAAAACAAATAAAATATTGATCTGTTCCCAGTAATAAACGAAACAATAAATCAAGCGCTCAACCAACGTAACTTATTGCGACACTAAAATTGTGCTATTCAAAGATTATAATAATAAATGATTGCTTTAAAATGAACAAAAACAAATGGAGTATAATCGGTAGAAAAATCCCATTGAAGTACAGACACTAATACACAAATGCTTTAGTCATCAACCATTTGCCAAACAGAAAAAAAATGCAAAAAATAAAATATCTTGAGGCAAACAGTTAGACAGGCTAACAACAACGCTCATGATAAACTTTAGCGTTTGGCTAATTAATTGATTTTCTGTATGCTTCTCTTAATCAAATGAAAATTATTGAGTCAAATTTGTCAATGTCATCGCCGGCAAACTTACATCGATTAATATTGAATTTAATTTCGGGGTTTTCGAATTGATTTGCTTCAAGTGTTCGAGTGGCTGTGTTTATACATCTCAAGGAAATGAATTGGATATTAATTGTAATTGGCTATAGGCCCTAAGCCTGGCATAGAGTAGCTGCTGGCATGCCATTTCATATATGGACGGAAATAGATTTTTAATTAATTTCACGAAAGGGAAAGCAGTGACAGCATCGAAAACGTGCCCCATGGCAATGTACCGGACAAGAAATATACAATTTGACATATGAAAACAGTTGTCCGGATGTGCTAAGAATAATTTTGAGGAAAGTGATTGTAAATTGGGTGTCATGCTTCTTGTGAGTGTAATTTATTGAGCTTAGAAAAGGGACATCATCAAATAACAAAAAAAAAAAATTGAGGTCGAGAAGGGAATTTTGTAAATTAATCATGAACTTTGGATAAGCTCTCGCTAATTTGGGTCAGAAGTGAAGTGAATTTATTTTATAATGGATCGTAGGTGGCTCTCTATTTTTCTATGTTGACTGACTGTAAACTAAACAAAAGAAATTTTGCTCACAGAATTGTATACAGGGTGTCGCAGACTATGGTGTGTGCGGTTTGAGTCTCTTAATCATCAATTTTTTTTTAGCATTTTGTGAAGAAGACTTGGGAAATTCAATATGATTAGCAACACAACCGAACTGTTAGCAAAACAACTGATTTTTCTATTCACACTTTCCTAATTTCTAATTGAGTTTTCATATTAAATGGCTATATTTACAAGTAAAACTGCAGGATGAAGGCTAGGAAGAATCCATTGGTAGTTCACCAGTAACAGTTCAAAGTCCGAAAGAATTAACCGCCTGTATTTTTTGGAAAACAATTCAATCTCTTTCAAACAAATAATTAAATAGGATGGCGAAATAAAGCAATGGAAACCTCGAGACTCATTTACACAACCAACAATTCTTACGCTGAATAAAAGACGCCTAATTATAAAGAGTCTGTATGTCAGTCGTATGTGATTTACTCTCGGAAGACTTGGCAATTAAAATAAAATAATAAAAAGAAATCCATCGAACCTTGTGATTTCAACAAGATGGAGCTACATCACACAATGCACGGTCTGCAATGACTTTGGTCATATTTGGCAATCAAAATATTTGGCGCACTAGCGATTTTGACTGGCTTCCACTCTCAACGGATTTAACAGCACCTGTGAAGTTTGTTTGAGCATATTTTTATGAATATGTTTCTGTTATTAAACTGAAATTTAATCATTGCGATTTCACCTAATACGGAAGTTTTGATACTCGTAAAAAGGAGCTCGTATGTGCTAGTCAGAAAATGGCCACCACATACATAAGGTTTTTCAAAACAAATAAAATACTGAATCAGCTAATAATTTACTGTTTTCATTAACACTGTCGATTGAATTTTTCAATATCAAAAGAACAAGCTTCTTTTCGAGGAAAGTTTAAATAAACAAGTATACGCCAGAGTGTACACGTGTGTCAATGTAAAGCATTTTGATGATTTTTGTGCAAAGGCTGTAATAATGCAATTCAATGTACATACACTGCAGGCCAAAAAATTAAGTGCAACTAATTCAATTTACTTCGCTTAAGTCAGAGGGTTCATTTTTTTGGACAAGTTTTAGTTATGAAAGCCACGCTTTGAAGTCAGACAATTTTTTGAGAATCTTGACCTACTGGATAAGCGATTTGGCTAAAATGGCAATAGCTATGGATACCGTAAAAACTTTTTTAAAAAACTTCCTGCAATCATCATCTCATCAATGAAGGATAAACGTGTAGTGAATAATTACTAAGTAGTTGGAGTTACGAAAGCGGTGCATTCAACGTGCCATTGAGCGATTCGCTAGAAACGAGCCTCTTGAAGATAAACCATGTTCAAATCGCTCTAGAATCTAGATCTAAACCCAAAGATGAGGATAAAGCATAGACCACGTAATAAGTCAGCAACGATCAAACGAAGACTAAAGGCACGGTCACGAATTTGGCAGCAAAGTTATAAAATTAGAAAAATATTTTAAGTTGAGCAGCAGAGCGATGTCGAATATTTTTCAATGTTGTTTCAATTTTGCAGCTTTACCGCTCAGTATTTGATACTGGGCTATTTGAACGAACTGCAGTATCTTTATCCAAACAACATGATGAGATGGTTATAGCCAAAGGGCCAAATGGCATATACATTAGACCGGTTCAAAAAAACCTTCGAGTAGGTGTAAAAACAAGCCTGTTAAGATTTGAGCTCGAAAAATTAATATTTAGAGGTCGCTCATCGCAGATTTCCATTTCCCATACAAATTGTATGGGAAAAAAAACATATAATTTTTGGAATTTTATATTTCGGTCTAGAAGCAAAGTGCCGAGATGAGCGATACATATTCTTATAGAAAATTTGTTGTTCTACAAAAAAAGTTTCTTATCATTTTTCAACAAATTCACTCCTTCAAAAGTTATACAGGGTTAAAGTTTGAACAAATATTTTTTTTCCTTGATTTCTGACAAAATTTAACACTTAAAATCATAAAATCATTCGCTTATGACACATATTTTTATAGAACATTAACATCGATGTGCATCGAGAAAAAGAAAAAAGTTACTTTTTTGAACCGGTCTAATATACATAGAATAAAAGAAAACTTTAGCAGAGCTTTATGGAGCGATGAATCTAAGTTCATGGTATTGGAAACAAAACAGAAAAAAATTAATTTGTGTAATGATTTGAAGAATTAAAAATTAAAGCGAAAAAACCGAATGGAAAGGAAAATAAAACTAAAGTTTAAAATCGGGTTTTTCAAAACTTAAAAAATTAAAAAGAGTGGCTCAGCAGAGTGAGGAGACCCAGGGAATATGCATTTCTCACAACAATGCCTTGCTAGGGAATGGATGGGACCTACAATTTTTCTGCCGGTTACGAACGGCTAATCGAGTAAACGCTTCTCATGGCAGTGAATTTCCTAACGGAGGGCTTGCCAATTCCTCACGAAAGGCTGGGAAAACATTTTTTGCCTCTGTTGGGATTCGAACCACGAACCTCTCGGTTAACAGGCAGACATGCTAACCATCACGCCACGGGTACCACAGTTTTATAAACCTGCTAGATATTTATATGAAGAGGTATGTCAGAAGACGAGGAGAAATTCAGTTAATAAATTGAAAACAAATACGTAAATGTGGATTTGGCGCAGAGTAGCCAGAGTCTTGGGCCTAACATTTCTTTCTAAACCAAACCTGGTAAGGAATAGAAGGGCCTACAAATTTTGCCGATTCCGAAAAAGTGTTTTTCATTGCAGTTGCAGGAAATTTCGAACCTCCACGTAACAGACAAAAATGCTAACCATTAGGCCAAGACCATCAGTTTAGTTAATATTTTTTCTGGAACGTGAACGTTTTGGAACGTTTTCTTATACCTTTGTCGAAAAATGCATAATAACAGAGTGCGATAATGTAGGGGATTGCATATTAGGGTGACCGAGATTTTTGAGTTTTCAATTAACTCCTGTTTTGATTCTATTTGATCTGAAAATATTATTCACTACTTAGAATTTGACTTTGAGGTTATTTAAAGAAAACCTTGAACAGTCAGAAGCTGTACTGGTTTCCGTTTGAAATGTGCTAAATTGCCATCTACCGACAAATGTACAAAAATAATTTTCGGAACGAAGTCGGCACGCATTGCCGTCATCGTACTAAAGGGAAATTGGTATAGAACTAGCGCATGGAGTTGATTCTATGTAATGAGAGAGTATAAGTATCAATATATCAACCTGTATGTTAAGTACCAGGCATCTCTGTGATACTTTTATCATACTAGCGCTCTTTAGGTGTCTGATACCGTACATAGAAAATAAGATATTGAAACACTCTCATTTAAAAAAAAAAAAAAACTCCATCCGCTGCTTGTATTCTAAATTTCATTTGGTACTAATTAATGACTCACCGCACAATCAAAAATTTGGCTAGGTTAGAACACATTTGAATGATAATCTCAACTTTAGCAGTGAAACAATAATGGCGACCATCAAATAACGCGTCTCTTCATCTAACTTTGCTCGCAAAATTGAAATTAAACAGTTGGAGATTTTTGGAAATCAAAAACTGCCATATACCTAAAAATATTCCAAAAATTCGTACCAATCGCGAAAAATTTTTAAGGATTCAATTGTTTGAAAAACGTGATTTGGACAAGCACGATGATTTAATTCAGAGGCCACTTTCCTTATTGAATTCAATTTGATAAAACAAAGCAAAAGAATGTAATGACTACAAAAGATCGAAAATGCTGCGAAAGATTGCAATGAACACAAAGACAGCAATCGAATGTAATGGCGGCTTACAAATTCACAGTCTCTCCCAAAAGAATAGCATCGAAATTGCAATCTTTTCGATGTCAAATTGTGAGAGTTCAGTTCAGTAAATAATTTTCAAATGCTGCATTTACAAAAGATTGCAATCTTTCGTTGAATATCTGGGCATTAGCGCATAGTGCTTATAATCTTTAATTACTATTCTATAGTAGCAAGTAATCATTGCACAAAATATATATTTATAAACAAACGTTTATCTTAACTTTAAATTTGAAGAAGTACAATATTTTTTTGTTAATACAAGAAACTCACCGAACATTATTGTTTCTCCGACGTTATTCTCTGAAAGAAGAATAAAGAATAATAATAGAATATTTGCTAATTATTCGGTACAAGTTTGACTTTTAAGGGTAAAAAATTGTAAATTATGAAAACAGAAGCTTTGACTGCTATTAAGAGACAAGATAGGGTACAAAGAACGCGTTCAACGCTCATAGTCACATGGTCATACTGCATTACATAGGTACCATGTTCATCAAATAGGACCGACACATTGACACTTAAAGCTGCAGTGGAAATTGATTACTATTTGATAGCTTAGTTGAAAAACTTTTGACTGCTAAATGATACTGAGGGAGGATATCGCCCAGCAATAAAGTCTCCTGCTGACAAAATTTCTTACAGATGCGTTGAAGCATATCAAAATGACAAGCGGGAAATGATATACTGCTCGAAGATCAAGTCCCAAAAAGTTTTTCACGGACATCGCCTTTCTCACAAAATTGGCTATTTAATAACACACCCCTATGTAAAGCGCTTTCTTATTAAAACTTTTGTAATCAGCATAAAATTGAAGGTCCTGGAAAAAAGGCTTGTGGTGCTACCATATTCATTTTTCGTACTTAAAAAAAAAAAAAGTAAAATTTCAGATTGAAGGAATGATTAAACATTTGCTGGTACACATTTAAGAGCCATCCGTCATGAAAGGGCTAAGATTGCTGTGTCAAAATTCGAAACAATTTGAGACAAAATAAACGAGGATACATAAACACACACAATTTTTGTTTGAAAAACTCAGAAAATATTCTTATACGATATCTCTTTAATTTGAACAAAATTTACACTTCCTGTAGCATTCGAAAAATTCTTGAAGAACAGCACCCTGAACTGCAAAGGAACGTAATATGGTTTCACTTCAATCAAGGAGCACAGAGCTGGATTTTGTCCAAACCCAAACTCAGTATAATGATTCCTTAAAATATTTATCCAAAAAAGAATAAGGCTTAACAAAACTGCCACATGTTTTCCAACACTTACAATTCTTTTAATATTTAATACGAAAAAAATTGCAATTCCGTTCCATTTAATGTAATTTCGAGAAAAGTAACAAATCAGCCAACAATTTCAATCAAAATTCCTAAAAAAAAACCATTTGATATCTTGACAAGGTTACAAGTTCACAAAAGTAACACCTGAGACCTGACCTCCAGAGCCTCGTGGCATGTCAGGGAAAATTAATGTCCACCCACCATGTTAGGCCCCAAGTGGTGTATTAAATGATATGATCTGTTGCTTCGTGTTTGCCTTACAAACTTCCACCTCACCATCGCATTCATTGCCAACATCACATCCAACCCATAGACCCACCCCACTTGTTCGTGCGTCTTCTTAGTGAAAAGCAGACGAGGCGTTCCACTGGACAACTTTGAACTCGCCGGTTTCGCCCTCTTTCGCTAGGGGGTGAGTTGCTAGGTACAGTTATACTTTCATTCTTAAATCAAAAATGGCGGATACAAGTTGGAGAGCGAGAACAAAACAAAAACCTCTATTAAACACCGACACTGACACTGATACTACACCAGAGACCAGAAACTTTTGCGCACTCTTTCAGATACTACACAGATAGAAAGATACACACATAAAAAATCAAGTATTCAAGTTTACAACAACGACGAAAGAGAAACTTTGAGAGAGCAAACACACTCAATTCAAATTCAACAGAAGAACACTCTACTCTACGTCTACACTCATCGTCCGTTCCGTCGTTGTTAACAGCTGCTAACGAGGAAAGAGCGAACAAGTTAAGGTATGAAAATCATTTTGTAAACACAAGCTAAGAAATACAAACGATTAAACAGCTGATGCAACTGTAACGGTATGTGTGCCAAAACGTCAGAAGAAAAAAAATTGAACGGCATTCAGAGAATCTGCAAAACCACTTGACAAGTTGTTTTGGTTTGTTTTAAAGGTAGACCATGTCAGTGTTGCTGTTGGTTGTGAAGATTACTGAATAAGTTCAAAGTGGTTAGTACTTTGTGTTGAAAAATTGGTTGAAGTTGTTGGGACTTGGAATGAGTGATGGGATATGTTTTTTCGTTTTTCTTGTATTTATTTGACGAAAACATCTTGCTATTCTTGGAGAAAGTTGCTTTCAACTTGACACAAATTGTACTGATTTTACTAAAATGATAAGAAGGCCTATTGAAAACAGTTTCAGTTTCAATGTCCAGAAAAAAAGAATGTAGTGGAAGATGATACAAATGAATGATGACCAGATCAGATCCAGAATATTTAAACACAACTCATTAATATAATGTATACTGCTATTATAGTGTAGGAGAGGGTAAATTGGACCAGGGTGGGGCAAGTTGGACCACGCAATACACTCTAAAATCGAAAGTACTACAGTAACATCAGCATGTTACATAACGGTTTCAGCTGCTTATACAGTCCTGAGATGAGGAATTACATTCGGTTGTTTTGTAGCAACATAAATTCCGGTAAAAATATCGCAATAAGTGATTAGGATGAAAGCGTTTAACTGTGTCGATGACTAATTTGAATGTTTATTTCACTGATTTAAATAAATAGACCCATTTAATATGCACGTGTATCCTTCTTTCTATTTTAAATAGAGACGTGTTTAGCGTGGAAGCTTCCAGGTCTTCATTGTATGCATCAATCTAATACGTTTTCATACTATTTTTAACCACAATTTATTCCTGCCGTAACTTTTTGAAAACATTTTTTACAGAACTTTATAAGTGGTGTGTATATTTTGGAATCTGTTTGCCCTTATACAGAAGTTGGACCAGATAACACCAAAATTTAAACCTGTTGTTTTTAAAACGATATCATCCCTTTTTATTATATTCCTATTCTATTGCTCTAAATGATCTTCCATTGTGATAGATGACACACAAGATGCAATAGCTTAAGAATGAAAGTAATTTTTCTTTTCAACCTGGTTGGCAGCCCAGGAAATTCTTAGATCGTTTTATGTAAGTGGAAATTCAATATAACCAAGCTGGTGATTTAGAAAAGAAGTATTACAGTTTTATAGGATGTTCAATTCTTGCCAATTATCAAATACAAAGCGGCGGCGGCGGCGGCGGTGCGGCGTTTGCTTGACTGCCTGAAATTAGAGTCGACGAAAAGAATTTAAATTCAGTGCCTGATTGCAGGACTTTTTATATTCATTGAAATGTTTCCTTCATTTGCCGTGCATATTAGTTGAACTGATTATTTATATCCTCCATTTGCTTTAAAGAAAAGCATTTCAATTTCTTTTTTCTTTTCTTTGCATTTCAATTTCTTTCAGGCAAACTTATCGGTTAATGATAAATATCCAGATTTCATTGCTTCTGGTTTATTTTTCCTAAGCTTAAGCGCTTTTGTGGTAAACGTGACATGTCTACTGTTGTGTTTTAGCATTAGTTGGAGTGGCAGACGCAGTCCAAAATATTACATAAATAATTTCAAACACAATTTTATGGTTCTTCTAAGTACCAGATCAGTAAAAAAACAACAAAAAAAACATCATGGGCACCAAACTACACACTAGCAGACTTTTTCTCAAAACCAATCTTTAATCTTTCTTTACATAACCTCTGTTTAACTGGCTATATTATCTTGTACTATAAAAGACTAAATTGTAGTACTGTACTTCCTTTTTTGTTAAATAAATTGAATTGAAATTGTAAAAACAGAATAAAAAACCAAACACCTTAAAATGTGGAGTTATGTTAGCTCTCGTAATGTAGAAAATCCAGTTTCATTGCAATAATAATAATCAGATGGTTAAGAAACGTTCAATCGTTTGGGCTAAATAAACAAACATGAAGTGAGGGGGGAGCTGGAGGGTAAAAGCCAACTCTTAACGAAGAACATGCTCGCCAAAATTGCTCGATTGCTTTACTTCACAAGCGGCGAACACTCTTGGCGAAAATTCACTTCTTTCCATTCTTCAATTTGCAGGCTTTAAAGAAGTTGCGCTAAAGGTAGTTTCATAGAAGAAATGCAACAGCAAGCAGCTCACGAAACAGTCGCTACATGAAAATAGCATCGCGAACACGAGCATGTTTGTGGCTTAAAGTGGTCTTTAGCTAGTAATAAAAAAGTAGTTCAAAGCAATAATAAAATGAATCAAATTAGATGAGATGATATAAATATGGTTAGTCTAATTTTTACTTTCAACATTTTGTAGACTCTGAAACTATGAAATTCAGCTTTCATGGCCTCAAAAGCTATATGCCACACACAAGAAAGGAACGTTTTCATAAATTTGCTGTTGTCTCTCTGTGAAAAGCGTTTCTGCCGCAACTGGAAAATTACTTTGAGCTCATGTTGTAGCTTGCGCGTTGAATTATAAAATGAAAAATATAGCACACGAAATAAGCAAGGACAATCATTATTTTTACGTTTTGAGGACGATGTTTTCTTACAAAAATATTTTGAAAAAGAAGTATACCATGGAATTTACATTTTAACGAATGCAAAAAGAGGTCATCTTGGACTAAGAGTCAAAAACAAAAAAAAACATATAAAAGCTTTATTTTACCTACAAAAAATATTTTACACATTTTTTGTACAGCGTTTTTAATGCGAACATGATTCGATACAAATAAAGTGTGAAACTACAAATACGAAGAAACCTTTGCGATCAATTCTGACTCGAATTTTACTGCCGTTTGGCATTTGCAAGTGATGAACTGCGTTATTTTTTATATTATTATTATTTATTTTAAGTCTTTCGATATACAAAAGACACTACACACTTTGAATTCAGGGTTATCAACTATTTTTGAACACAAGACAATTACAGGTGTTGATGAACCCGCTGCATATCAACTTGAGTATTGAGATTAAGACCTCTTAAACGAAACCTGACAGTTGAAAATAACTCTCATTGGGGCGTGAAAAATCGAAAAGAATTTCGCAACAAGTT
Organism: Melanostoma scalare; assembly: GCA_949752695.1. Taxonomy (NCBI): domain Eukaryota; kingdom Metazoa; phylum Arthropoda; class Insecta; order Diptera; family Syrphidae; genus Melanostoma; species Melanostoma scalare. Next base: position 53,379,791 of record OX456984.1, on the reverse strand, counting down.
TATATTACTCATACTTTAGAATTCAGATCATTAAAGTATATTTGCGAGAATATCGTAGTTCGGAGGATTAGACTAAAAGCATGGCCACTATCAAATACTGAGCAGCAAAGCGGTAAAGCGATAAAAAAAAATTTTTAAAAAATTAAAACGAAGCGACATCGCTCTGCAATTCCGCTTTCGGTTATGTTCTTATTTTCCCGCTTTGCCGTTCAGTAATCCGTGCCTTGTTATAAAACTAAGGATATCTTTTCAAAGAAGTATGTACGCAATCAAAAGTATTGTGAAAGGATTTGAAAATATTAAGAACTTCACGTCTTTGATTTGACAGTGAAAAGTAAAGGTCCAAGGTGACTGCCTTGTGGAAAACCCGACAGAGCAATAAAGTGTTGAGAAATTGTACTTGTAAAAGTGCTATTCTAGTTGTTTTCTTAAACTTATTAAATCTAAGCAGTTAAACAAAAGGCAAGTTTATGGATTTAAACATAAGTTATATTTCTCAAGCCCCAAGCTCATTTGAGCAGCAAATGCTTCAGGTGAGTGCTTATGGGTGACATCTAAAATCCTTTTCAATTAATCTCAACTGTTTATTTAATACTCATGGCTATTTAGCATAGATCGAGACCAGCTGTTGCTCAACCGGCTGTTGTTCAAATCAAAATAAGAAAAACCCATTTAAAAATCCAAAAAGTCACCAAAACTTATGAGACGATGGGTAAGAAATCAAATCGTTTAATCACTGGAAAGCAAGGTACAGAAAACAATTTCTTGATAATATCGTCGACGATATTAGTAAATAAAGCGTAAAAGATTTGTATATTTACACTAGAGCAAACAAAATGTTTGAGTAAAAACACTCAAAATTAGTTTCCAATTAGGGTTAAGTCGGGTGATATGGCACCGTAGGAAATATGGCTCCCAGCACAACTTCCCTCCCAAAAGATTAAATTAACAGAGAGAGAAGTTAAAATATAATATGTATTGTCTGACGTTTAACTTTAAGAATCGGCTTGAACAATTGTTCTTATGGTAGGCAAAGCTCCAGAAAAAAAAAATTGTATGAGTACAATTGAAGAAGGTAAAGATAGAAAAACATACAATGCCACATATTGTCTGATAAGCAAAAAAAAGGAACATGTTTCCGACTTTACCGACCCCAAATGTTAAAATCAAACAAACAAGATAGTACCTAATGTAATTACCTTCAAACCTTAAAACCGTCCTCTGCGCCTAAAAATATTGAATACCAACTCCTTCGTCTTTGCCTTAGTCGATATTATTTTTCAATAACATTCTCTTCTTTTAAGCCATGGCAACACTTGGCACACTTTATATAGACCTTAAAAGCGAAACTCCCTCTCTATAAACATGTAAACAGCGTCATCGTCACGTCGTTGTAGAAAATTAAACGATAAAGAGAACATCAATTGCTCGACCGCAAATACAAACAAACAATATACAAGAGAAACCACACAGTACACACCACCACGAAGAAAACAATCCGAACTTTCGTTCACTACTTTTTAGTCGCTTTCAGATACTCTTTGTCGATAGAGCTCGCGTCGTCCGTGTCCACCATCCTCTGCTCTTCAGCCAACCACCCTCGCATATTTTTACATTTGTTTCTTTTTTTACTTTTCTTCCGGTCTATACTAAACAAATAGATAGGCCGGTTATTGAACCAAACAATAACCAAAAGTTGCATAGATAAAATTAAAAAAAAAAAATAACAAGAATTTATTGAGTAGATATTATTTCGATTGTTGTTTCTCGGATGCCTTATAGAATACGAAAATTCTTTTCACTACATCGCGAATCGTATCGCTTCGTCATTGTGTAAAAATGTTTTTGTATGTTTCATCTAGATACGAATTATGAATAAAATAATAATTAAACACGATTAATAGCCATATTGCATGTGAACTGTGAGGTTGATGCAATATAAGGTAACAAGCTTGAAGAACTTTACACAATATACATAGATACTAATCGTTACGCTACTCTTTGTTCGTTCATGTCATCACCAAAGCAGTGTTTTCCTCGTTCGTTCGTGTGTTTTGTGTGAGCGTGAGGAATGATTTATGAATGTTTTTTTTTTTTTTTTTGTGTTTAATCATTTTGAAAGAAGAGTAATTGTTTTTGTTAATTATTAGTAAAACCAAGAGGTTGAGTGATAACTTGCTCTGAAATTCTGAATTTGTGAGCGTTGGCGGTCAAATTGGTGATGCATCGGGCAGTTATCTCGTATTTGATGAGCGGCGGTGATTATCAATGAGAGTTACAGTGTCGATATTTTGGATTTATCAATGCAAATTTGAGGATTATTTTTTATAACCAATAGCAACCATCAAAAAGAGGATACTCCTCACCAAAAGCCAAAGTGGATTTAACAAACTATAATAAGATGCTGACATCCAGCAATCAGTATCTGCGCCCGGATTACTTAACACCCACAACGGTAAGTAGATAGATACCTATGGTGATAATGTTTAATAACTGAAAACTTGTTGGCAATGCGCTGTCATTTTTTAATGCATTTCCGAACCCATCACCCGTCATAATCTCGTTTCCAAAGGAAAATAATAGACAGAAAATTGTGTTCGTATCTATTGCCGATTTCATGGAAGTCACGTCACAATGCGGACTTCAAAAGTGATGGCAATAAGTCGTCTATATCTTCCTGAAATAACGAGCTTATGCATTTTCTACTGAACATTTTAGAGCAAGAACATCGCTGTCCGCATAAATTGCTATATATTACCAGTTCTCTATTATGAAGAGGTACTAGCACCATAAAGGAATGATTTTGCCGGTTGTGGTATGTTTATTGATTGAGCTTTAGTTTAAGTGATATAGATAAAACAAATGCGTGTCATTCATTATTCATAGTCCCGTATCAATTTCAAAAGTTTACTAAATATTTTGTAAACAATACACTTTATCACAATATCTTTTGACAGGAACTCAAAATGAAATGCTTTATCCAATAACTTCATATATTCGCAGCCGGAGATTAAATAAGCAATTGTTTGCTAATAAAAGGCAAAGCTGTTGAATTTGACACAGTCTTTAGATATTTAGGAGAACATTTAAGAATTTTTCTTTAAAAAAAACTCTGCCCACCGGTGAACGAAGGTTTTGAAATTGGCAATATGTCAAGGTAGCAAAGATGCTGTGTAATGACGCGGTGTTCTTCGCAGATTAATCACCAGTGTGAAGCAGATAAAAAGTAAAGCTGTAATTCGTTCTTTATCACACCAAAAATGCACTAGAAAAAGAAAACGAGGCGAAAACTCTAACCAATATTCTTAACAGCATTGTTTAGGTATGCCAAAAGCAAAGCACAAAATTTAAGACAATCTTCGTAAACCATAAGGTGGCATTTGGTTCTATAGACCGAAATAAAGTGAGGATTGGAAACATCAATCAAAATTTGTATTCGGGCTCCAGCTGCAATAAAAAAAAGTGAAGATGTAACAAAATATGGTTGAGTCCAAGCCGGGTACTATGCAGCTTTTTAGTTCAGCTCTTATGTTTAAACATCGAAGTCTTAAACACTATGTCGGAAATCATCATAATCTGTCTGGCTACCAAACATTCTGGTCCAACTTATGTCAAAAGCGTCCCACATATTTGTTATTACTTAATAGTCTGCACCTAAGCTCCCTATTCGGGGATTAAACCGGGCTCCCTTTCATAGGTAGACATGCTGCAAGCCTCTATCTCACATCAAACGACTTATGTGGCCGGCGAAGCGGAAGAGAAAGCCGTTCCACATCCTCTCTGCACATACCCTGCCTTCTCTCAAAAACGCAAAGTTTATTTGGGAAACGATACATTTCAACGATCGTAGTGATTTTAGGAACATTTATCGCTTTATAGAAAGATGAAAATTACTTAAGTAGTTAGTTTTTTTAGTTTTAATGACTCCTTTTATTTCACAAATAAATTATAATTTGATAAAATATAAATAGATTATAAATTATGGTAAAAAAAGTATTCTTAAGTCTTAATGGTATGGCCTTTGGCCGTCTACCAGACTGACATTACTTAGAATTCTCAATTAAAAAAATCGCAAATAATTTTACATGAATATATAAATAAAAAAAAGAAACATTAAGTTTTGAATTCGATTATTATTTTAAAAAATCTCTTCAATTATAAGTTTTCTGTACCGTTGAGCAGCAACCACATAGTTGTAGAGTTCATCTCAGCCTTCCTCACCATTCAGTTTTTTGAGCAGTTCAGTTTCTTAAGTAATCAGGTACTTCCTCAGATGCTTGTGTGGTATCACAAAGGGCCTATTATTGACTTAAGTGCGTAGGTTGTTTTTCCAACAGTCACCATAGCCTAACCTAACTCACTTGTTTTACTACTTTTGTTCTATATGAAAAGCGTGAAGTTATCGATGAAATAAAAATCGTCTAAGTCTGCATTTGCTGCCACAATCATTGTATCATTGATTTATTTCAAACTTTTGTCAATGCATCATTCAGTAAGATCTTAAAACTTGTGTATTTGAACTTTAAAAATCTCATTTTTTGAGAAAATTAAAAATAAAACCAGGTTTTTAAAAAAACGGTTCCAACGATTTTGATTAAATTTTTAGGGTATTATGTATTAGCAACTGAAAAAGAATGGTGTTTTTAGATTTTTGTTTGAAACCTTTGGAATATTTTTTTCAATATTTTGCGTGATTTATTCCAATTTGCATAATTAATGAGCAGTTGGCAACCCTGTACCACCAAATATATTGAGAGCGAATACTAAAACCTTTTACTCAGCCTAAAGATTTTGGTATTGAACCTAGCACACAATCGCAAGTTCGTGCGAACCAGTCGTGCTCATTTTTATCTTTACCCTTCTCCTTAACTAGTGTCGTGCATCTTAGTTGCAGGCTCTGTACCTTACGGGCACATTTATAATCCATTTTGAAGATAATTATTAATAAAACCTTAATTTCATAATTTTTTTAAATTTTTATCTGTTTCTTCAAGTGGTTACCATTGCTCCCAAATGTAAAACCGATCAGGAAGATACCGCTACGCTTTCTTGGTAACGATTTTCTTACAGTATTTTCGATCAGTATTTCCCGAGATAAGTAACCACACTCTTGTTGGATTTTATTTCTCGCTAAAGACCAGAAGAATCTTAGAAAGAGCTAAATTCGCCTACTGCTTCGTTCAGATAACTTGAGAGCTTGCTTAAGTCTAACTTACACCCGAACAGTTGGATCACAGCAGTGGCGGCACGCGGTCTGCTGATTGTAACTAGCTGACAAACTATGGGAACAATTTAAAATAAACTTTGTTAAATCAATTGCCTCAATTGCATCTGGGCGACGGACTTCGACTACTTCTTTGGTTATAAAGGTAATATTCTACCCTTCACTTTTATCATTCGTTCTTTTGTCAAAAGTGTTTCATCACTTAACGGACGGCAACCAACAGATCTACCCTAAAATTCACAATACACCGAAATAACCGACGAGTTAATACGTAAAAAATGATCACGAGTTTTCATATTCAGAGATATAAAAGACGTTTGTCCTACATTTCAAAAATATTATAACAAAAATGATTATTCCTGCCTTTTCCAGTACCAACAGTTGGAAGCATTCTAAGTTAGAGTCCTACATTTTTCATGAAAATTTCTTGATACTAGAATGCATACAAATACGATTACCCGCAATATTCGATAATCACAAGAAAGTTGTCTGGGTCCCACAATCAGTCCCACTTGGAATGCGTGATTTTCGAACGGGAATATTTCAAATCAAGCGAATTTTCAGTGCGGGAGCCTGGTAGTGCTCACTTTACCCACTGATGATAACCTCAACGTTTCCAATTACTTACACAAGAAAAAACAATTAGATAGATCTAGTAACGCTCCAAAAAAAAATATACTGTAACCGGTCTAATTGGTCAAAACTTTTACTTTGATGCAGATTCAAAGTGGATTTTGGCTTGGAACGTTGCTTGGAAGAGCCAGAACTTTAAGTTTCCTAGAGAAAATTCGATGAAAAAAAATAATTTTAAATTCTTGTCCATGATGATGACGTAATCAAATAATGTCACTTTAACGGGCAGGGTAGGGTATGGAACTCGTACTCGAGAGATTATCAAGACATTTTGTGTTTAACATGAAAATGTTCAGAACTGGGGTAGAAATGAAGAGAGAAAGAGATGGAGAGAGTGGGAAACAGAGGGAGAGGGAGAGAGATAGATAGAGAGGGAGAGCGAAAGAGAGAGAGGAAGAGAGACAGAGAGAAAAAGAAATAGAGAGAGAAAAGCGTAATAACGACTACAATTTCCCCAATTTTTTTTCCATCCAAATAAAAGGTTACCCCAAGGCTCCCAAAATAGGTTCAAATGATGATCTCTTCATTTGACCAAACCTCTTTCCATCCAGCCATTTCTTCATATTTGGAAACAGAATATAGTCGCAGGGAGCTAAATCAGGAGAATATGCTGGATGGGGTAGCAGTTCGTCGCCCAATTTATGGATTTTTGTCATGGTGTCACACTTATGCACCCGTAGAGTGTGAGCAATCACGGCACGCATCGCTTTTTCATATCCAAATATTCATGTAAAATGTGAAGCACTCACTCAATTGCGATGCCTGGAGTCTCAGCCAGCTCATGTACATTCATTCTCCGACTATCTAATATTTATCTATCCACGGATCTGATCGACGATTTCTGGTGTGACGATCTCTTTTGAGCGACCTGGACGTTCGGCATTACTACTTGTGCTCTTACGACCACAACTGAACTCCGCGAATCACTTTTTGACCATAGGAATTGATGGTGAAGAGACTCCATAGTACTTATCAAGTCTTTTCTTGGTTTCGGTAAGGCTTTTTGCGCAAAAAATAGTGCTAAATCAGCACACGAAATTCTTATTTCTATATTTTCTTTAATTTTCACGAGGTTACTGCTTTGAATGGCTGTAAAACACAAACTTAAAGGCATAGCTCGTTCAAAATTAGACCGTAGTCTATAAATAGATGGCAGCTGACGGGAGCTATGTCACATTAAAAACAATTGCCCGAGAAAATCAAAAATCACGGACTAATCAGACCGCCTTCGTACATTGCCATTTTGAAGGGATCACAAGTATCCCCATCAAAAATCTAGGTAAGCTATGTACAAGGTGAGTCATATAGTAAGCTCTTCTCAAAACATAAGTTTTTGACAGTGGCAGCTGCTTTTCGCTGGAAATCATTCCCCCGCGGAACGAAATGATGTTGTTTAAAGCTTGAACAAAGTGTTGAAAACACATGGAATAATATTACCAAAGGGAGTGCTATGTTCTATGTGTAGTTTTGTCTTTTAAATGCCTATTGGTCGCTTTGGGGCTGCGGTTTGATACTTCTGGCCTTTATTCTGGGGTAACGTGAAGGACTTAGGTAAAACACCAGCAAAATTGAAAAAATTTAATTTTGATCATTTTATGCATTTTCAAAAAGAAACTTGCATTGGCCCACAGAAAACAATTCTATAATCCAGTCAAATTACCTACTGTGATATAATCAAAAAGACGAACAGAGGAAAAACATAAAGACAGAGTTGTTTTTGTTTCCCCTATTATTGTCAAGTCCTTTTGATTGCTATTCTAAGAAATATAAATATATAGGCGCAATAGCTATGAGAGAAGCAGTTCAAACTCTAAATAATCTAAACGTTAAGGAAACTGAACGAACACAGTCTTAGCTGAATTTCTTAAGCTGCTCCATCACTAAAATATTTCATTTCGCACTTGTCAGTCCAAAAATCTTAACCCTTAAAAGTCTTTTCTTTAAGCAATTGTCAGACATTTTTGTACCAAAATAAAGAAAAAAGTAGCTATAGTTCGATCATACATATGTCTATAATGTATGTAACTCTTTTTGAAGCATGAAACTAATGCTCAGCTAAGCCCCTACCCCCTTGTCAAACGTTTGTTACCATATCCAAATAGACAAATAATTATAGTTGTTTAATTTGATGTCATAATAATAATTATTGATGTAAGACTTACACATTCATAGTCTTCACAGAACCTACGTACCTCATTAAAATCAAACTCCATAACTTGTCTGCTCAGCTTGGGGTAAGACATCATCCCATCAATTTAATATAACAGCTCTCCATGATATACTAGCAGAAGTAAGTACTCTGTTCAAAGGTGAGCTTGCATGACTTTTCATAACCCGAAAGGCCTTCATTCAAAATGTCAAATACAAGTCAACAACAGAAAAATGGCCAACTCGTTGACATGCCACTCTTTAAAAGTTCTTATAGGTTATAGCCCCAAGTTGAGAGAAATAAAAAAAAATGTAATTACTCGTGTGACAACCTCTCATTTCAACAATCCAAGCCAAAGAGAACTTCCCACAGTAGGTAAACTGAACACGACACGGGGTGAATGAATACCACAACAACTAAAAAAAAAAAAAATAAAGAAAACAATTTCATTTTATAGATCAAAAGATAATAATTTAATCCAATGTCCGCTTATGATCGGTTGACTATAATTAACAAAATGACAGGTTCGCTGACAATTAAGGCACGAAGTGTCTATTAGCGTAGCGCATGTTGTCGTCAAAGTGTCGTTGTCATGATATTAAATGTTAAATGCTTAAAATGAAATTAACACACTATGACTTGTATCCTGAAAGTTGTTTGTCGTGATTTTCACTTATAAAGCAACGGAATTATCGAGTATTAAGCACTTCTGTGTGTATTTGTGTGTGTGTGTCAGTAGCGTGGAAAACTTAAATGAAAGCGATATCACTTTCATTGTTTTTTATCACAATGAGAATAGTGTTGTGTCTGTAACATGAATCGATTTATTTATTAAGTAAGAAATGTCAAACAATCGTGATAGCTGAGCATAAAAAAATCAAGATTTCGGTTGAACTGTCAAACTACTTGTCATTGGGTTTGCAGAAATTGAAAATTCCCAACACATGATAACGAAGTTAGATACGGACTAACTTATTTTGTTCTGACATAATAAGATGACAGTTATTGGCATTAGGGAGGCAGTTCAAGGAATGGAATCACTTCTGCCACAAATCCAATGTAGCTGTCAGATACAACTACACCCTAAAATATGTATGAGCATTCTCGCTGTAACATAACCACATAATGGCAGCCAGCTTCGCTTATTAACGTTTCATTTAAGGCAAGAGCAATGTGGTGGCATAAAAGATTTGACATTTTTGAAAAATTGAGAAAAAAAAAGTGTAGATTGATTTTGGAGAAAGATCTTCTATTGCTTTGGAAAACACGCTCAAAGCTTGGGTGGATCTAGACTAAACCGTTGATTTACTAACGATTACTTCTTATGTGGCCAAAACGAAGGTGATTTGCTGCAAATAATAGCACTATGGTTGTTCAGGGTGTTTCCGTAAGCGTGAGGAAGAATTTCGTTGGAATATGACTCAAGCCAATACAAGACTTCGCCTTTAATGGGTGGGACTTTGGGGATTATTATCCATCTAAATTGCTCTTAGAATCCGCAAAGTGGATGTTCTATCTATCAATTTATAGTCAATTTTTAATTTACAAACTACCGTTGCCCGCTCATACAACAAAAACAATCTTAGTAACCAAGATTTACAGCAACTACTCTTTAAAACATGCAATTGTGTAATTTTACTTCTCATTGCAATAACAGGTTTCTGGGACCCTGTTCTTTATTAATCTCACCTTCGCACCTACTATGTTCGTAGAACTTCGTTCCAGATTCCACCGTTTATCGCTGAATTTTACCGGGGTAACTCACAAAGTGAGTGCTCACCAAAAAAATGGAACACAGTAGGTTGTCATCGAATGACTGACAGTCTCAACAGGGAAAATGTTGCGCCTTGTTGACCCAAAATAGCTTTGCCAAGCTTATTCTCAGTTAGATCTTCGCATTGTCCTTATTTCAGCGGAATATTTAGAAAAAGTCCTTAACTGCCTAGAAGCTATATCTGTCTATTGAAATGGTTTATCCAATTTTTTGATGTTCTCTGCTCTTGTTTGATGAAACCATTCACCTAGCCTTACCCTCATTTACCATCAAACCCATTCACCTTCTTCTTCTTCTTCTTCGTCGTCTTCGTCTTCCTCTTTGTCGTCTTTATCATTTTCATGGTCTTCATGGCCTTTATGGTCTTCAAATTCTTCATGGTCTTCATCGACTTCATCTTGTTCATCTTGTTCATCGTCTTCATCGACTTCATCGTCTTCATTGTCTTTGTCGTCTTCATCGGTTTCATCGTCTTCATCGTCTTCATCGCCTTCATCGGCTTCATCGTCTTCATCGTCTTCATCGTCTTGATCGTCTTCATCGTCTTCATCGTCTTCATCGTCTTCATCGTCTTCATCGTCTTCATCGTCTTCATCGTCTTCATCGTCTTCATCGTCTTCATTGTCTTCATTGTCTTCATCGTCTTCATCGTCTTCACCGTCTTCATTATCTTCATCGACTCCCTCATCTTTATCGCCTTGGTCTTCTACATCGTCTGCATCGTCTTCATCGTCTTCATCGTCTTCATGTTCTTCATCGTCTCCATCGTCTCTATCGTCTTCATCGTCCTCATTGTCTTCATCGTCTTCATCGTCTTCATCGTCTTCATCGTTTTCATCGTCTTCATCGCCTTCATCGGCTTCATCTTCTTCATCTTTTTCATTGTCTTCATCGTCTTCATCGTCTTCATCGTATTGATCGTCTTCATCGTCTTCATCGTCTTCATCGTCTTCATCGTCTTCATGGGATTCATCGTCTTCATGGTCTTCATGGTCTTCATGGTCTTCACCGTCTTCATCGTCTCCATCGTCTCCATCGTCTCCATCGTCTCTATCGTTTTCATCGTCTTCACCGTCTTCATCATCTTCATCGACTCCATCATCTTTATCGCCTTGGTCTTCTTCATCGTCTGCATGGTATTCATGATCTTCATCGTCTCCATCGTCTTCATCGTGTTCATCGTCTTCATTGCCCTCATCGTTTTCATCATCTTCATCATCTTTATCGCCTTGGTCTTCTTCATCGTCTGTATGGTATTCATGGTCTTCATGATCTTCATCGTCTTCATCGTCTTTATTGTCTTCATCGTCTTCATTGCCCTCATCGTTTTCATCGTCGTCTTTATCATATTCATCGAATCCATCATCTTTATCGTCTTGGTCTTCTTCATCGTCTCCATCGTCTTCATCGGCTTCATTGCCCTCATCGTTTTCATCGACTTCATCGTCTTCATCATATTCATCGACTCCATCATCTTTGTCGTCTTGGTCGTCTTCATCGTCTTCATCGTCTTCATCGTCTTCATCGTCTTCATCGTTTTCATCGTCTTCATCATCTTCATCGTTTTCATCGTCTTTATCATCTTCATCGTCTTCATCGCCTTCATCGTCTCCATCGTCTTCATTGTCTTCATCGTCTTCATTGCCCTCATCGTTTTCATCGTCTTCATCATCTTCATCATCTTCATCGACTCCATCGTCTTCATCGACTCCATCGTCTTCATCGTCTTCATCGTCTTCATCGTCTTCATCGTCTTCATCGTCTTCATCGTCTTCATCGTCTTCATCGTCTTCATCGTCTTCATCGTCTTCATCGTCTTCATCGTCTTCATCGTCTTCATCGCCTTCATCGTCTTCATGGCCTTTATGGTCTTCATGGCCTTTATGGTCTTCATCGTCTTCATCTTGTTCATCGACTTCTTCGTTTTAATGGTTTTCATCGTCTTTTTCATCCTCTTCCTCTTCCTCCACTGCCAGTGTATGAGTATATTTAATGGATCACATGATAGTGTGTCAAATTTTTCGACATCGTAACCTTGGTAACATTGACGATACAGCTTGAGTTTTTCAAAGTGCCGCACGAATTTCAAAGCAATGTCAAATCCAGGCATGGCTATGAGCTGCTCGTCTCTGTAAATTTCGTCATATGACTTTTAGGGAGGTTTTGGTTGTCGCTTTCAGAAGGTTCACATATTAACGGACACACTTGCTTCGACCATATACATGCACATTACAAATCTCCATGCAGTGATCATTTTCAACAGTAGCTTTGCCTTTTCTTTGTCACATTCTGAATTCTTCATCGTAACGTTTGGTGTTAACGCTTTGACCATGAAAAAAGCAATTTGCTTACTAAAGTTTCCGTGAAAATATTGAATCATATTGTTTAATTGAGAATGATTGATGGTTCAAACTCAAATCAGTGATTCAGCGTGGTTCGCTTCAAAAGCACATCATAAACGCGGTCAAAAATAAAATTTGTCTTATGACTTCCGTAGATAACATAACAAAATTTAGTGCCTTTACATCAAAGTCACTCCGCATTTTGACAGCGGGCATAAATGTGTCCAAGTGAGCTTAAGCACACATTGCTCGTGTTCGCGTTCGCGTAGTTGGAAGAATTTACAGCGGTGTCGGCACCTTTGATCTCATTAACCTCCCCCCTAAACACACAACTCGAAACACTCTACTCTGTCTATACCCACCCGGACTGACAGTCATGCCTTCTTTTTATTATTGTTGCCATACATTCGAGAAATGCGGACATAAATTGTATTCGCCTTTGTTTAGTTTATGATTTACTATGCAATCGTAAATATTCTCCATCCGCTAAATGTGAATTATTCATAATTCTTCTTCCCCACGATACGGAACACCGTTTGCACTTGGGGATACAAAAAAAAATGAAATAAATTCTGCGCGAAAGGATGAGGAGTGTATAGGTAATTAAAAGAGTTCGGCCCGGGGTAAGAAAGGGTAGTCATCGTAGCCATCATCGCACAACCAACCACTCAAAATGGAAAGTGAAACAGATCAAAGTTTATTCGTTGCTTTATTAAGCACGCGGTTAAGCAGAGGCCGGCTGAGAAAAACGCTATAATTTATGGCGCGCTTGAAAAAAAAAGGAAATGAAATGAAATGGCTGTGCATTTTTAGTGAGCTTCGGGTTTCCGTGCGATCGTAAATTATCACTGCGAAATGTTTCAATAGAACCAATGAATGTTTGAAGTCTTCTCGGAATTTTGAGTCCAACGCCACCATCAATGTTTGAATGGCATGGGGATGAAGATTTTGATTTTTGGTGTACGCGGTTATGTCAAATTTCGCACCTCGAGTAGATTAGAAATTCATTTTCATTAAAAAAAAAATGGAGGCAATTTTTTTTGTTCCCAAGGAAGCAGTATCATATAGGCTCGTAAATAAAAGCTTTATACTGACAACGTTATTGTCTGTATAACCTATTATAGATTGAGGAATAAATAAATAAAGTAACCAAAAAATAAATAAATAAATAAGGACCAGCCTCCTAACCAGAAGTTGTGTGGCTATTCGTTTATGGTTAGATAAACGACGCTGTTAGCCTGTGGCGTTTGAGTTCGAGGTTCGAACCTCAGACATATAAAATTCTTTTTCAAGGGTATCACCTTTGGTAAGGAATTGGCAAAGCCTTCGGTAGAAGATACACTGTCATGAAAAGCGTTTTCTGTCTTACTCCTTTGGAATCAGCATAAAATTGTAGGTCCCTGAAGTATGTTAGAAGCCTCAAGGCCTTCGAGAGTTACTGCACCACTCTATTAATTTTATATTTGACCTTCGCAATGCTGTCTTCGTTACGACCCAACCTCAAGCCTCAAGTATTTTTTTGCATCTTAAGCAAAGCTTCCTTTGGTATACGGAGTTTGAAGAGGACTAGTCATTTAAAATAAATAAAATGTTTTTACTTTACAGGAATTCAGAAAATTCCCATCCCGAATACGTTTACTTTGACAAGACATATTAGCAAAGAATAACAAAAAATATTTTCACATAAGAGGAGAACTTGACACAAGACAGTAAAATGGGAAGAGATTTCTGTTATTTTTTTTAAATACAAAGCTGCAAAAATACTCACAAGGATACACATTACCAAATGCTTTCACTTCTAATGACGATGACGAAACATCAAATTGAATTTGTCGTACCGTCAACTCACATTAAGTGTCAGAATAGGATAGTGTTGTGAATTCTTCAATTTCTCATTTTATTTATTTACCTGTCGTCGTCTGCTTCATAACTTATTTCCCTCGTTTTTTCATGTATTTTTCGCTCTGTCACAAAATCACAGAAAGACAGAGAGAGAAAAAAACTAAAACCAAAGAAAATGCTCGACATAGTTCACAAAAATGCTGTCATTTGCTTTTTCTGTTTTCTTAAAAATTTCAAAGATGTCACTCCATTCGATTGAGAATGTGCCAACATAGTCGTTACAATTATTCATTAAAATCTGACATCTGCACTTAAAATTCTGTCAAGGAAATGCATTCGCAAACAAACTCATCACGTTCGCATCACCGCAATGCTGTTTTGCTGTGTGTTTTCTGTTTGGAAAGCAAATGTTGTACAAATAAATTAGTCGAGCACAGAGGAAAATTTTTGACGCAAATTTGACAGTGGGCGATAAGTAACGATCTTGCTGTCAAATAAATTTGCGCCCCATTAACACTGCATTGCTGCATAGTAAGGCACTGCTGCATCAGCCGGCAGCCCCATGCTGATTTTTGGCATTGCATCGTGCACATGAACACACAACACACATTACCGATGCATGCCGCCTCTTGAAAAAAAAAAAAAAAAATTAATAATGACGATGTTCGCGGAAAGTCTTAAATCAGTAAATTTATGGGTTTTCCTCGTTTTATGTGCTCTTCACGGGTGCCACATTGCCTGATATTGATACAAAATAAGAGATTCGACTAGGCACGAGAGGAGAAGTGTGCATTTGAACTGTGTGAGGGATATTTTAATCGTCAATGTACGGATGAAGGATTGATTCCCGAAAAGGGGCTTATCCTGGCTAAAATCAAAACTTGTAGCTATGGCAAATACAGTTAAATGACTTATGGATCAGCATATTTAACCGAAATTTTATACAAATTTAAAACAAACGATAAAAGTTTCTAAATAACAAAATTTTAGAAAGCCAAATTAAGAGCTAAAACCCTTCAAGTCACGATTTTTGAAGTACCACTGAAATGACAAACGTGTTGCAAGAACATATTCTTAGTCCGTAGAAGTTAATAAGCTCCAGTTTGGCTGCTTCCAAAAAAAATTTTATTTCTTTTTGAACATTACGATTTACGACCCAGATACCAATCACAAAAGGTCTTCAAACTTGTTAGATAAGATTCAAACAATTTTTCGTAAGACTTTAAGGGATTTCCTATACCTAGCAAAGCGACTTTGTTGTTGCGACAGCAATCGAAACGCGGTTTCATTCTTCTAGCATAATGGCTAACATATAGTTCGCGTCCTAGACACTTAAAAAAATAATTTTTCGGGGATATCATGACCTTTCACGAGGAATTGGAAAGTTCTCCAAGAGTAAGTTTCACTGCTCTGAAAAGCATTTTCCAGCTTTACCGTTCTGAATCGGCAAAAAATTGAGCTAGATCCCGATGTTTTCATTGGTTTGTTGCACAATACTATTTTTTAATATTTACTTTAACTACAGAATCGTTTTGGTTTTTTAAAGTCATAAATATCTTCACTATTGACTGAAACGTTAACCTCAACTGGGATAAATTACTAAGATAGAGCATCTAACTTTTCTCTAAGACAAAGACACGACAGCATCTTATGGCCTTTTCTACGAACATCTATAAAGCTATAACAGAAGAAGGTTTGTATGATGGTCTGGTATTTAGGTCTGAATGCCCCAGCTATTATTTTAAAAACCTCTTACAGAAAAAGAAAAACTAAAGAGACAAGGAATCAACACTTAGAGCTAACGCTACTTTTTGACGGTGTCGAAATCCTTTAAATTTTATCCTTTAAATTTTTATGCACATTTTGGCTGACTTTACCTACTCCCTAGCCGCTTCATTCTTGTATTGACCTGGACATAACTTGCCAACGAGAAGACAGAGCTAGTGTTTGCTGACTCTTTGCTTGAATTATCAACTTTCCGATTAAAAGGAAATTTTGAAGAAAGTGACCGAATGATGTATATTTTCTTAAAGTTCTCTTACCAATGCTGTATAAACTCAGAACCGAGTTGAAGTAGTTTGGAATTGAGGTTTTGGACAAATCTAGTAGAACTAGAGTTTCCCGTTTCAATACTACCTACACAAATAAAAAAGGAATCTTGTGAATGAGTTAAATGGGTCAGCACAATTGAAGTGTTTGCAAGCCTCTCACTTTTTGAAGTGGTGGATAGCTTTGACTATTTTTAGTTATTCAAATTAGTTTTCATCAATCTAAGCATCTAAGCGCTTTGCTACCTGAATGACATTGCTTAAAATTATCGACTAGGTTCAACTGTCACAGTGACTTGCTTGAGACGACTAAGCAATGAGTCCAATCTTCAAAGCATGGAAGAATTTTCAAAATAGACATTTTTAAAAGTTTATCAAAATCATCGAAGAAGGTTCTTTTTATTTATGGAAGCCATGTTCTGGAACCAGGGGTTCTACCATGGAACTATATTCGAAATTCTGAATGCAGTCGGAAGATTAAATTCCCGGAGTCTCATTTGGGTTCCGGGCCATCACGGCATAACTGGAAATGAGATTGCCGATGAACTTGCTAGGCAGGGATCTCAGACAGCTTTCTCAGGACCTGAACCGTCGCTAGGTCTGCCAGCGTCCTCAGTGAGGGCTTCAATTGGATCTGTGAAGAGCACAACCGTAGATGGCATGAATCCATTGAATGCAGACAAACCAAGCGTATGCTCCCCAACGTTAGTAAGAAGACTACAACATTTTGCTAGCTCGTAGCAGAAAAGACTGTAGAAAGCTTATTGGCGTTGCCAGCGGGCACTTCTCTTTTGCCAAGCATTTAAATGTGTTAGGCTTAAGTGATACCACACTTTGTGAATCTTGTGGAGAAGATGAGGACACCGCAGAGCACTTCCTCTGTGAATGTCCTGCTTTTTCTCGCATGAGGTTACAGATACTCGGCGCAGACATGGTGAGAACTGGTAACTTAGGCTCCTTATCATGGCAGCGTCTTTTGGCTTTTCTCCGAACATCTGGAAAGCTATAACAAATAGAAGGTTGCTAACTGGTAGCACAAAGGACCGGTATTTAGGTCTGAGTGCTCCAGCTGGTATTTTAAAAACCTCCAACAGAATATTCTCAATTCGAAGCATTGGAAAGATAATTTTCATTCTATTTTAAAATGAATTTGAATTCTTCTAGGTGCTTTCGATAAAAGCTTCTGAGTTTCGATCAAACTACCCATAAACTCCCACGCCCTTGTAATTTCGCATTAATTTGAATATGAACTAGAATAAATATTGATGTTATACGTGAAATAATATTAATTTAAAAAATAAATCTTAGAATAAAATCCTTTTTATTTCCGTCCTTCTTAGATAAAACACTTATAACCTCGTCTGCTCCTAGAAGTATTTCGCGATGAATAGCTAGAGCAGCCAAATAATTCAAACGATCTTGCAAATAAGTAAACATCCAAAGCTTATCACACTGTTATTAAAAAAGATATATCTTTGAGAATCTCACTTCGTTGGTCATGCTTTTTTGTGTTGTTTTTACTCTCTTTTAATATTAGAAAGTTCTTTCGGGAGTTGACGTTGAAACGGGCAGTGTAGCTATATCCTGAATAAAATATATGCATGTGTTAGGAAAGTTTTCTTCGGGCAGCTGTCGAGCGCTTCCAATTAATTCTTAGATGAAGTATTATTCTTTCGGATCAAATATCTCTTCCAAGTTTTTAATTTTTAAAGAACAGAGGATGGTTCGGCAGCCAAATATGTTTGGTAAAACTTAACAGTTTCATTAAATTTTTTAGCTGCTTTGTCTATTTCTGACGAAGAATCCTTGAGAACAACCGAGAACCCTTCTAGTATGTTTTCATGGTTTGTAAATTTTTCTCCAAGGTCCGTTACATAGAAATCAAGAAAAGGATTGAAAACAGTAACAAGAAAATATTCTTCTGTACTTGGAACCGAAGGGTTCGAACGATGCTTTTGTTGGTTTACTACTCTCTTATGTTTAACGTCGTTTTAAATCTTTGGCGAGATCCATAGCTTGGACCAAGTCTATATTCACTCTTTGAAACTCATGACTAAATGACAAAGACAGTTGGTAAACCATACTTATAACGTTTAAGCTAATCAAAAACTCGAAATCCATAGAGTTTTTAAGTTCCTTACGTCACTTTCCAAAGTTCTTATTTGGTCAGGAGTATCGAACACAAACAGAAATAGCTCCTCAAAATCTTCAACTGCTTGATATTTTGAGATCCATCGCCCCAGATTCAGCCTTTTTAATGTCTTTTTTTGTGGAGTCTCTTCGCTTTCGCTTATCGTTTTTTGCAGCATATCTTTTCTTTTCGGTGTATTGAAATAATTGTCAACTGCTTCGTTTGTGGTTAGGCAGTCTCCAATGGCTGGTATTTTGCTGGAAACAGATATAGCAAAGATTCAAAGAATGTGCTGCACAATGGAGGTACAGGGTATGCGAAACAAATTGTTGGCGAATAATTGCTTGAACACCATTCTATCGACCAGACATATTGCTTGCTCCGTCGTACCCTTGGCCGATCAAAACAAAAATGTCCAGATCACAATTTGTAAGAGCACCACCTCGATTGTTAATACAGTAATGTTTGGCAAACTGCTGTATTAGAGATTTTAAGCCAAAAGATTTTATCCATACCTGTCGTGGAAAATCGATATAAAAAAAAAATTCAAAAGATAAGTTGATTTGGCGAAATAATAATTTCTTTCAGACGAAGTTGACTTTTTCTCCCCGTAGAATGTAGTTATAGAATGTACAATCCTGTGAGTGCTAATAAGACTTAATTCCCGTAGGAAGTAGGTCCGTAATAAATTTCAGAGTGTGTTTCCTTAACTTATTTGATTCATGATTGGTTATGTTGAACAACTATCGATACCAATGGGGGGGATCTATCACCCTGATCCCCCACCTATCTACGCCACTGTATTATATATAGTTTACTATAGTAAACTCATTATCATGAACAGTTCTTTCTTGACTAGTCGTTTAGAACCGAAAAAAAATTGTAGGTCCCTCTACTCCCTCACAAGAATTGGTTGTGAGAAATACGCTAGGCAGCGGCATGGTATCCCGGATGACAAAATGAGATAGGGTGTGTGTGCGAATTAGGACCATCAATTAGAAACCCAATAATCTTTTTATCTTCTCACTTCCTAACCTTACAAGTTGATCTCATTCAACAGTTGTGCTCATGAATGAATCATTCGACCTCATTTCTCATCCACAGCACAGCTTTTTAAACAAAAGGAACTCTTAGAACTGTTTTAATTGCTTTTCAAATATTTAATTATCTTCTTCAATCATTCAGTACATTATTTTATTTAAACAGCTGCCTTAATCATGTCGTTTGATGGCTGTCGGTATACCCAAACATTAATAACATTTTACTCCTAATTCAAATGCGTCAAAGCAAGAGCGACTTCAAATCATTTACCACCACCCCATAGTACTCCTTTAGAGTGAAAATGACTTGAAATATTGGAATATGTAAGAACTGGGCAATTGAAAATTCCAAAGTTTATTTCGAAATTGATGGTTACGAAAGCTTTGAGGAAGATCCCTTTCAATCTTACCCAATGTCCTAACTGGCAGCCATCGTGCGACCGAACAACGAGCGACGGACGCATCATCGGACGATCAAAATATCAAACAAGTATTACCCTACACTGTATTGTATTGTATTGTAAATTGGTTTTATTTTAAATCAAATCTTAAATATATTAGTACATATAGATTTTCATGTCATTAAATATTTTAACCTACGACAATGACATTAAAAGTCGTCTGTCGGGTAGATGAGTAGATAATTTTAATTTGAAATACTGTTTGTAAATAGAACTTTAACATTAAATTAATCGACAATTTATAAAGATTTGACAAAACTACATACTATAATCAAAGTTTTACATTTGGATTTTAAAACGCAATCAAAAATTTGAAACAATATATAACAGATAGATAAATGAAACATCAATTTGTTTATTTAATTATATTCTTCGACCAGCTGTTTTCTGTAGGCTATGGACGCCGTTAAATACTTGACCAATTTGTCCCAATCTGATTCATCTTCACCATTAAGCAGACATATAATTTCGTTTTCATCCATTGCAGGTTTTCCGAAGCATCTGGTTCTAAATTCTCGCAGTACTGGGCATCTGCCCAAAAAGTGTTGAATATTTTCTTCTTCCCTCATATTGCAAAGGGTACATAAGGACGATTCACTGCCGCTATAACTGCTTCCATTCAGAGAGATTAGATCACACCTCGCTTTGAAGATCCAGCTTATTTTAAAGACATCGGAACGTGCCGTGATATAGATAGGTCCCTTTGTATAATCTAAAAACTTGTAGATACGTGCGCTACTTGCAGATGCTCTTCTTTTATTTTCTTGATTAGACTTAAACTTGAGGGAGTCCAATAGTAAAAGGCTTTTGTCGCTCCATTCTTCCTTTGACACTAAACTTTCATCCCAATGTACTCCGAACTCAGATCCTAGGTAATTGAGCTCTTTTACCCAAAATTGATTTTTCCGCAAAAGTATTTTCGAAAGTCGATGTGGAAGTCTATTTTCATTTAAGTTAAACAAGGTTTTTTGGACATACCGCAGGTGGAGATCCAAAGTATGAAAGTGTCCTTCTTCGGCGCTTGTTTCAAGTGACAGTGCATAATTAGGTGTGCTCGCTGGTAGTTTTAATATCCGTTTTATGAAATATCGTTGCAGCTTATCTACTTCTTCGAATGCACCAAATCCCCAGACTTGCGCTCCATAGGTTTGAATAGCCCTACATACTGCTTGAAAGAGTTTCCATTTCGAACTAATACAGACATTTTTCCTTGCCAAAAAGTTTTTCCAAGTGGCGTTGATGCTATTTTTTGCTGAGTTATTTCTGACCTCCACGTGCTTGCTGAATAACATTTTCGGAGTAAGAAGAACACCCAGGTATAAATAATTGGAAGTGATTTTTATTTCTTCTCCATTGAATAACCACTTTTCCTGATGAGAAAGCCTACCTCCATTTCGAAATACCATTATTTCTGACTTTGCCATGTTAACTTCTAGACACCACTTGTTGCAGTATTCTTCCATTCGATCGATCATATTTTGCATAACTCGGATGTCATCAGCTAGGATGACCATATCGTCTGCATACAAGAGTAGTCTCACATTAATATTCTCGATTTGAAGACCTCCTCCTAAGCATTCATGTAAATCGTTAATGTAGAGTGCAAACAGTAGGGGTGAAAGGAGACATCCTTGTTTGACTCCATTTAGGGTTTCAAAATACTCCGACATTTCCTTCCCAGTCCACACGGCAGATAAAGTTTTGGCATATATCGCTTGTATCAAATTGACGAATTTTGTTGAGACCCCCATAGTGTGTAATTTATAAATTAGCAAGCTACGTGAAATTTTGTCGAACGCAGCCTTAAGATCCACGAAAAAAGCGTACACTTTCTTTTTTTCGCCAAGTTTTATATGTACTATTGATGCCAAGTTGTAGATGTTATCAATCGTAGAGTAATTTTTCCTGAAACCAGATTGGTACTCTGTCAGGACATGGTTTCTTTCCACCCAAGTGTGTAGTCTCTCATTAAGGATTCCCATCATAGTTTTTGCAATGCAGTTCATGAAAGAAATTCCTCTATAATTACTTGGCTGGTTTATATCCCCTTACCCTACACTGTGTCCTTAGTAACACTGGAAAGCGGTTGCGCGATGGGGTTGCACGGTCGCACATGTTTGTTTCATGGTCGTTCAAGCTTTATAATTAAAGCTTTTCATAATCAAACTGTAGGGGAGTGCGAACGACGCTACGAAAAGTAGTCTGGTTGCAAATTTAGCAAATAGCAAGCAAAAATGGAATTTGAATTCCATGTATGAAGTAGCACTCAACGAGAAGGTCGCGCGATCTTATGAGCATCTTGCAACTGGTATTAGGACACGCTTTGTGGTAGCACTACCAACAAGCAACGCGAACGACCGAAGTTCATCTTTCAGTCGGGCGATTCAACTTCAATTAGGACATAGCCTTAGGGTTGCGAAAGCTAACTTCATCATGTCGCTTTTTGGCTGTCGGTTTAATTTGTAATCAAACTTAACGTCATTATGTTGATTTTTGTCTGTCACTGTTACTTGGGAGACTCGTATAGTTGTGAGACCAAGTAACATCATGCGTCAAAAAACCTTTCGCCAATTTTGCGAAAAACTCGAAAGTCCGCCAAGAGAAATGAAAAACGCTCTGAAAAACGTTTTCTAATCGACATAAAATTGTAGGTCCTTGAAATGAACTAGGGCTCAAAGTCTCAATAGCTTTGTTGCGCTATATACAATTTTATGAAATGCAAAAAAAAAACAGGTACAGCTTCAAATCATTTGCCACCACACCAAAGTTAACTTCATCATGCCGCTTTTGGGCTGACAGTTTAATTAACAATCACACTTAGTGATGCTTCTTTTTGGTTGTCGATGTGCCTTTATCATGGCATTCCCGATTAGTGAGAAAATTGCGCCATGACCATGAATTAACGGTTAGCTTGTCTACCTGTTACGTGGAAGCTCAAGGTTCTAAATCCGAATCCCATTTTTTGGTAGTAAGAATTTAACGGTTCTCTCTTTATTTCGTCTCGTCTGGCCCGAAACTCCTTTCCATTTGGGGTGCTTTTTGTTTGTCTGTCGGCATTTTTTGTAGAACCACGAGTATCGTTTTGGTGGCCTTGCTTCAAAGGCCGCAATGCATGATTATCTGGCACTGTTGCCAATGCTCGTCTCATCGATACTTTCAGCTGGGGGGCAAAATATTAAGATTCAGCTGAGGGAACACTGGCTGGGAAGAGAAATTGGATATTTCTTATAATGCCCCCACACCATAGCTCTACAAAATTGTTGTTTATTGAAAACTCTCAAAGAAGAAAATAATGAAGTGTCAACTGCACATACATATTAAGATTTAATCCATAAAACTAAATCCATGTGAAATTAGATTTGTGTCATTGATTTACCCACATCATTTACACAGACCTAAAATTGGTTAGTTAGTCTATCCAATTCGATACAAGGCATCCAATTATATACCTAGCCTCAATTACCATTTTTAGTGCTAACACATTTCCGTCCCATAAGAGGCAAATCAACTCATAAATTACAAACTTAATCGTTTAATTAAAGCTTAATCAATTCACTAGCTCGTCTTTAGATAAAACTACTTTTGAGTTTGTGAAAGTATCTTTGACGTTTCTATTTAATAACAAGCATATTGAAATTTTATATTCTGTGTCACAATTAAACCGTCGCAATTTTTGACTTCTGCCATAATTTACAATCCTCATAAATTTCCAAATATAATTTTGTGGAGATGTTAAATATTTGAATCTAGAAGATCTTGCATAAATATTCCTGCTCTATTAATACCTCAAAAATGTAAATAACTTAACCTAATAGACAACCAAAAACACAGTAAAAATGGCTTACACAAAATTTGTTGCTTGCGTGTTTCTTTTTTCTTCTCTTGGTTAGAAGCATCGCGACGCTAAAACCTTAATTGCTTTGAATATAAGTGAAAATTTATGACACAATGACGCCCCCCCATTGACATTTTATTTGGTGAATTTATTTTATGTTCAGAAGAGAAGGAATTTTAATTCGCTAAGTTATTATATTCAACTGGTTTTTCTTATTCATTTTTGTTTGAAGGATTAAATGTGATATTTAACAAGAAAAGTATAAAAAAATGACAGGTTATGTAGTCAAACTGCTAACAGCATCATAATATTGATTTTTTGGTGTCTTAATTAAATTTAGTCAATAGTTTTTTTTTACTGAACTGACAACATGACAACATCTTGTGTCAATGAAGATGATTGGAGTATTCATAAATTTTGTTTCAGCTGTCAGTTGGATTGAAAAACAATTGGGAGCATCTTTAAGAAAGAATATTTTATATAAACATTGGTAGACAAACAATTGTAAATATTTGGTAATTAAGATACACGAAAAAACAGGGTAAACTATTTCGTGTTGACCTAGAGCTTCATATTGACTTCAATTAGTTTTTCTTGTCATCAATATTCGCCCTCACTTTGTTTGCGGAGCATGGCTTACTGAAAAAACGTCGTTTCAGAAGACAGAACCAACCTTTTTAAAGGGGCTTCTTAGAAAAGCAATCAGTTTCACTCAAAGACAATATCTTCTTATAAGGCAGGAAAACTTAAAGATAACCTCTTTTGATTCAGACCTTCTTGATATTAATTCATTCATGAAAAACAACGAATTTATGAAAAAGAAAATCACTTCACTATAAAACAAAAATGAGTAAACTAGGTTCAATTTAAGACAACCTTTTCAATCAACAGATGCTCAGATCGAACAACCTCGTTTAGTAAGACAGATTTTCTCCTTCAAGGCAGTCTTATTTTCACTGTCACTTTCAATTCATTTTTATTTAACTTTTCTTATATATACTTATATGCTAACAAAAATGTGTAAAACTAGCTTATATAATACTTAATTAACTTACTGACCCTAGGCGGGTACTCTAAATTATTCAATATCTTACTACTAATGCCTTTCGGCCTTAAAATACCTTATGAATTAAAAACAACAAAAACTTAGTTTTTATGATCACTCTTTTTTATGTTTTCTTAAAACTAATTAAAACTAATTAAAACTACTTAAATCTACTTAAAACTAGAGCAGCCACAGTAGCTTTTAGTTCTTTTTTTTTTTTGTATTTTGTATTTTTTTTTTTTTTTTTGTTTTTTGTATTTTGTAATTTTTTTTGGGGTTTTTGTATTTTGTGATTTTTTTTTTTTTTTATTTTAAGTTTTTTTTTTTTTTGTTTTTCGGATTTTGTGATTTTTTTGTTTGCCACTGTGCCAGCCATTGGCGACTCGCTATCAATATCAAATTCATGTTGTTGCTCCAAAAACCACCAGAACATTTTCGACGTTTTAACAACGTCACGACGATCGCGATCTGAAACCGCCCTACTGCACCGGAGGAGCTCTACAGCTTCTCCGCCTACTGCGGTGACGTCTCGGTTGTAAAGGAGCCGTCACGGCAGACGTGGTAGATTAGCTGAACCGCCAATCTATCCTGAATCAACCCTACCATATCATAATAGAGGAAAGCCTCCGGTGGGACAAATCCACTGAAGCGCGTTTTCTCCATATATTCAGTGTTGGGGTAATAAGCCCCAAAAATCAGGCCATTGGTCGATGTCATCGCTCTTGCAGTGTGACCACGAGTCAGTCTTATAATGAAGTTGTCGATCCTGTTTATTTGAGTCCCGTTGTAAAGGACCTCATTAGGATAATATTTTCTGTACTCCGACTCTGGTGTTCTGTGCAATCCAAGACAGGTACGCAGACAAGTCTCTCAAACACCCGAATCTTTTCCATTTGAGACGCTGTAACATTGAACCACACGGGGCACCCATAGACAATCATTGGCCTTATGAGGGCCATGTAGCAAATCACCTTCACTCTGCTATCAAGTTGACTGTTGTGAAACAGTCGCCTTGTCAGAGCAAAAGCTCCTCTAGCCCTGGCCAGAGCAGCATCCATATGTTTGTTAAAATATAGATACTGATCTAGCCAGATGCCGAGGTACTTGACTACTACTTTGTTTGGCAGTGGGTGGCCATGTAGATCAACGATCACCAGCTTTCGCCAGTTCTTTCTCGTATCCCTTGAGGCCCGAGCCAACGAGGTTCTAAACACAATTGTTTCCGATTTCTGGAAGTTGATTTTCAACTTCCAGTCATTGCAATATTGCTGGATCTTATCGAAGTCACGCTGCAAAAGTATTCTGATGACTTCGATCTTTGGACCTGTTCTGTACGCAATAAGGTCGTCGGCGTACGCTATAGCATGGTGAAGAGAACCAATTAGATCGCCGGTGAAAATGCTAAATAAAATAGGCGAATTCACCGCCCCCTGTTGTAGACCGTTCTGTATTTTAAAAGTTCTGGTAGAAGTTATATTGCAACTTTTCACAACAAACGTTCTACCATGAAGCATGTCATTCAGAATATAAAGCAGTGGTTTACTCATGCCATATCTGATCAACTTATAGAAAAGACCGTCTAACCAAACGGTATCGAAAGCCTTCTCCAAGTCAACCAGACATGCACCCCACCCGTACACTGATTTTTAGCTTTGTTCCATTGAATATCTGATACTAGTTTAGACGCGGCATGTGTGGTATCATGGCCCGCCTTAAAACCGAACTGATTTTCTGGAATAATATGTCTGTCCTCAGCCCATGTGGACAGAGCTCTATTGAGAACTTTCTCGAATACCTTGCTGATACTCGGGAGAAGACTAATTGACCGGAGATTTGCTCAAAAACAGCACCCACCGTCTCTACCTTCTCCTGAGCATCTTCCACTATAAAGTGGTCATCATCCAAGATGGCCTCATCCGGATCTATCCCTATTGTCAAAAGTAAGTTTTTATTCTCTGTCGTCCTTTGGAGTTTAATACCCTGAAGGTCATTTTGATCTTTTCTCCTAAAAATTTTATTTATTTCCGGAAACATACTCGGGTTGTTGGACTGTACAGCCCGAATTTTGTTGTTCCAGAAAAGAGATATAGATATTCTGTAATTTTCTTTTATTAACTGTTGGAGATTTTTGATCTGTGACTTCAGAGTTCTAATCTCCAAATCGTGTCGGTCAGTAAACCTCCTGTGCAAGAGTTTGAGTCTTGACAGGAGTCTACTTTTTTGTTTGTAAAGTGCGTCTATTGTCGCGTTTCTGTACATGTTCGTAGAGTCATGTTGCCTATATTTAGGAATTGTCCTGTCCATTGTACTACGGATTGCATCCTCCATACTTTGCAGGTACCCATCGATCTCAACGTTCGACAGATTCCTGTTGCATGGCGGCGCAATACCGTTCGAACGAAGTTCCCTTGAGACGGCACCGGAAAAGCGCGGCCAACGTGTCTTACCGTAGTTGTAAGAGTGCGTCGGCACGTACTCCTCCAGTTCCACAAGGTTGTTCGGAAGCAGTATGACGGCGGCAAGTCCACATTGGTCACTGTCGTACTGAACCGTCGTCAAACAATTTTTCGTCCGTCGAAGAATGTCGTCGGTCAGTTTAAGTCTTGAGTCTAAAAGCAATAGATCCAAATAAGAGCCACTTCGAGGATATGAAGGCCTGTCAGTAGCCAGCAGATCGACTTTACACTCAATGCTGTGGAGCCCCAGCCAATTGAATAGCTGGGTCCCCCTTGGATTGGCTAATTGATTTCCCCAATCTTGGTGTTTAGCATTGCAATCACCGGCCAAAAGGAAATAGTTTTCTTCTGAGTTCAGTTTCAGACATCGAAAAAGTGTTTCAAGCTCTGTTATAAAACATGAATTTTGAGAAGCCTCCGGCGCATAGATCGCGACCACATACAAGCGCCTCCCCTGTTGGAGAGGGATGCATACGATACACGCTTCAAGCAACTGGAATCGGCGTACTTCACCACTATATATTACCTTATGAGCAATGCTCTTACGTATGAAGATCGCAACCCCACCCGCGAAAGTCGAGTTGGGTCGGTCCCTCCTTACGATATTGTAATTATTATTCGTCAAATTGTGATGCTGGTTTAGCCTAGTTTCGCTAATCATACATACAGTCTTATTTTATGAGGTACATATGTGGTATGTCACTTCAATATCAGTTATTTTGGCCAAAAAGAATTTAATAAAAGACAAGCAATTCTAACGAGACAGGTCTATTCAAAGAGAGCGTCGCTTTAAACTTTTTATTGAAATTGCAAAGCATCTTTTAGTAGCAAATAAAGCAATTGATTTTAGGAGGCATTTTTTTAAACATTTACAACTTACTTTAAAGAGGCAACTCCGTAGAAAGGAAGATAAACCTTTTGAAAGAAATCGTTTAACTTCACTGGAAATATTTTCATTGAGAAATGTCCACTAAGAGACATCCTTCTGTACTACAAAAACAACAATGTCCAAGACAATGTTGCCTCAAAAAGAAGCAAGTTCATTGAAATACAACTTTTTGCACTAGACGAATAACTCAAAATGAACTTAGACGTGAGATAACTTCACTCCAAAACAAGCTCTTTCTTTGAGATAGAGCATTTCTTTTTGAGAGACATGTTTACCCCAAGGCAAATCACTTAAATGGAACCGATTTACTTTAGAACAACTACTCGCTAATTGACAACCTTTTTCACTGGAAAGACAACTAAAAAGCAAGTTTTGACGTCAATATTCCAAGACAACTCTGTACAATGATAGAGTTAAACTCAAAGATAAATACTCTCATAGACAGATGTTCACTCACAGACAACCTCTTTCCATGAGATGTGCAGCTCAAATTAATCTCTTTCAAAGAGAGAGAGAATTGGACCGGTTCGCTTGAAAACAACTATTTTTATTGAGAAATTTTCGCAAATAGACAACCAAGTACCCGTGGTACCCGTGGCGTTATGGTTAGCATGTCTGACTGTTAACCCAGAAGTTCCTGGTTCGAATTCCAACAGAGGCAAAAAATGTTTTTCGACTGGTATAGCCTTTCGTTAGGGATTGGTAAGTCCTCCGTTAATAAATGCATTGCCATGCAAAGTGCAAGTGCTTGAACGTCCCCTCCATTTCCTTACAAAATGAATGGTTGTGAGAAATGCGATAGGCCCTGGGGCTCCTTGCTCTGTTGCGCTACCCTATTTATTTTTATTTTAGACAACCTAGAAAGACAACTCAAAAGCAATTGCTTGCTGCATTCTAAGACATCTCTGCATAAAGATGAAGGTTCAATTAAAGACACTTAATTATTCTCATAGAGAGGGTCTCACATGGTACCTATTTCTAAAATATTGACACTCAAATGAATCTCTTCAAAGAAACAGATTTACGTCACGACAAATCTTTTTAAAGAATCTAATTCACTTTAAATCAAATAATTCAGTTCAGAACGGTGGTTTCAAAGACCTTTTGCATTAAAAAGACTCAAAAGGAATATAGCTAGCTTAGTTTCAAGTCTAACTATTTATATTAAAAGAGGTTCACTCGAAGACAACTTTTCGAACCAGGAAAACAACTGAAAACAACTTTTGAGGTAAGCCAATTGCATTCAAAGCAACTTTATAAAAAGAGGAAAGTTAGCTCAAAGAGAAGCCTTTTAAAAAGGATGTTTAACTAACAGTGAACCTATTTTTTCAAAAAGGCAGTTCGGATGAATCATTCTTTCTAAAAAGACATTCCAAAACAAGCAATTTTTATTGATAAGGGGGTACTCATGAACAACCTTATGCATAGTGAAAGACAACTCAAAAGCAGCTTCTGACGATAGACAGTTCACTTATTCAGTTTATAAAGACAGGTTCACTCAAAGACAACCTCCTTCTATGAAAGAATGAATCTTTTTAAAGAGGTGTGTTTACTCTAATGCAAGGTCTTCAAAAGTAACCAGGGTCACTTCAAAACAACTACTTTTATTAAGAAAGATTCACCAGGAGACGGCTTTTTCTCAAAACAAAATACAAATCGAAGGTAACTTTTAACGGGAGCCTGCTTCATTACAATACAACTTTGTAAAAACGTACAATTTCATTTAAATATAGTTATTTTTTCTCATAGAGAGGGTTAGACAGTTTCTTTTCTGTCTAAGAAAACAGGTTAATTCAAATCAAATCTTATTGATAGAAGTTTATTTCACAGACAACTTCTTTCTATGCGACGAGCAACTCAAAAACAACTTTTTTAAAAAACAGATTAGGTCCAAGGAAAATAATTTTTTTTGGGAAGACTTCATTTACAGACAACATTTTTGAACCAAAATAACAACTCAAAGACAACCTCTCTTTATTAAAATGACAACTTAAAGACAACTTTTGACGTGAGATAGTTTTAGGCAATTTCTGAAATCAAAATAAATGAATTCACAAAGTTTTTAAAGCTTAACAAATCTGGCAAAATATTGTTAAGAGATTACCTAGCCCACTTTTGTATCTAGGTTAGTTCCTAATGAAGATTTCCTGAAAGTGAGCTCATTGAGCAGAGTTTCAGTGCAGGACTCGTTTTCGAAACAATAAATTTTTGCTATAAAATAAAGATACTATTCAATAAACGCAGATAATCCTTAGTGATTATTTCTGCTTACAACTACAATTTTAGTTTACTTACACAATTTACAATAATTATTTCAGCGGAACAGTAATCATATGCCTATGAACAACAACTACATGATGTCAGGGCATTGTGTTACTGGATCGTTTTCAATGGATGAATTGGGGACAAATACAGTGGTGAGTTTTTTTTTAAATAATAACTAAACTTTAAGGTTTTTCTCTGTCCCGCTCCACATTCGTTCAAATTTTTCATTCGAAACCTAAACAATCAAATTTACCTAATGCAAAAAAAAATAGCACTCATACGCCCCAGTAAGATGAGCGATCATCTGCTTAAGTTTGTCATAGTTTTTTTGGTATGAACACCATCCAACAAAAAAATAATCTCCATTAGCAAATCTATAGATTTGAGAAATCTGTACATACCTTTACTTCTTGTTCAAGCAAATCTGCCATAAATACTAACAACAACAAAAAATATAGTATAATAAATTTCCTGTGATGGCATACAATAAATAAACTTAAAACATAAGCAAATGGAATGAAAGTCAACCAAAGCCATTAGTAATTAATTAATGCAAAAGACTGCTTGTAAATGTTTAATTGATATTCGTTTCTTTTATTTCAAAG
Organism: Melanostoma scalare; assembly: GCA_949752695.1. Taxonomy (NCBI): domain Eukaryota; kingdom Metazoa; phylum Arthropoda; class Insecta; order Diptera; family Syrphidae; genus Melanostoma; species Melanostoma scalare. Next base: position 53,349,052 of record OX456984.1, on the reverse strand, counting down.
TTATTTCTCTTTTTATAGTCGCGTTCACATTATTTAATTTAAAAATTCAAATGATACTCAATTCAATATGACAATGTAGCATTATTTATCATCTCCAAAGATGAGATGAACAAAAAAAAAACAAACAAAAACACGAATAGACATCTTGAATTTTTATTTCTTTGTTTTAATTTTATTTGAAAATTTCACTTTGTGTTCATTCCAAAGCGCGCATAACAAAATTTAAAATATGTTGAAATTCGTTGCTGTTGACAATGGTGACATTTATAATTAATAGATAACAGCAATCTTGAATCTTGACCAAGCTTTTGAAGATAGGATTATAAATTTGAAATAAATCTCTACACATAACAATACAAGATGAACAACCATGCGATAAATTTGTCATTTTCAAAAAAGAAAAAAAAATGCGTGACACATTCTCGATTTTATAGAAATGATTGAAGTCAGAAATTAACAACCCAGGGGCACGGGGTTAAACATCTTGACAAATTTATTTGATTTTATTTTATCAAGATAAAAATGTTATAGCCTTATAAATTATGAAAATTAATAACACTGCTTCAAGCTTCATGAAAATTTAGTATAAATGTTCTGATAAGTGGTAATTAAAACAGAGGAGAAGAAATTAAGGAATGTCGGCTGAATAATTTACAAACAAACGGTTATGAAATGAAGAGCATTAAAAAAAAATTATCAGCAAAACTAACTAAAAAAAATAATGGTGTTCCCATTGTTAGAAAAACAATCATTTGTTGAAATGAAAGTCGACAGCATACTCGTGTTTTGCATATAAATTTCGAACCCCTCGAAGCCATATAAATATGTAAAGTGAAGTCGGTATACAAAAAATGAGATAGCCTATACAAAAAAACTCAAGACGTGCACTTACCTCAAAATAAAGTCAATGTTTTTTCTCTAAGAGAATGAGTGAGAAATTGTTTGACAAAGCAGGATTTTCTTTATTGAAACTGAGATTCAATTGAGAATTCATCAGAATAAGACAAAACAGTACTCATGTATAAGAAAAAATGGTTTTTCAAGTTTGGTAAAAATTATGAGATACCGACAGTCAAAAACCGACATGATAAAACTACTTTGACACATAGGAAACGACATGACGGAGGCACACCTACAGCCAAAAATTGACATGATCTCTCCCAGGCATAATCGAAGCGATGAAAGTGATGTTAAATTAAAAAGTGACGAGATGAAGGTACACTGACAGCTGAAAAGCGACATGATAAAGGTGCTACAGATAAAGCACAACGACCGACAAAAGGAGACATGATGAAAGTACAATCAAGCAGATGAAGTTGTTCTGACAGAAAACGACATGATGACAGCACACCGACGGCTAAAATGCGAAATGATGAGGCCAGATCGATTGCCAAAAAGCGACATGGTCAAGGAAATGCAACACCCCTGAAGGAATGTGACGAAGGGAATGCAACGACCAAACAGATGAAGTCGCTCCGACAGCTCGAAAGCAACATGATGAGGAAACAACGACAGACAAAAACCGACATGATAAAAGTGCTTTGACACATAGGAAACGACATGACGGAGGCACACTTGATGAAGGTACTCTTCCAGTCATAATCGAAGCGATGAAAGTGATCTAAAAATAAAAAGTGACGAGATGAAGGTACACTGACAGCCGAAAAGCGACATGATAAAGAAGCTCCGACAGATAAAAAGCAATATGATGAAGGCACACTAGCAGCCAAAAAGTGGAATGTTGAAAGGAACAAGAATAGCTAAAAAACGACATAATGAAGTCGAAAATACATACGTATTCCCAAAGCCAAAACCACCATGATGAATGAAAGCACAACGACCGACAAAAGGCGATATGATGAAAGTGCAGTCACAAGATGAAGTTATTCCGACAGTCAGAAAACGACATGCTGACGGCACACGGACAGCTAAAATGCAAAATGATGATGCCACAACGATCGCCAAAAACCGACATGGTGTAGGAATTGCAACACCCCTCAAGGAATATGACGAAGGGACTCCAACGACCAAACAGATGAAGTCGCTCCGACAGCTCGAAAGTAACATGATGAGAAAACAATGACAGACAAAAGGCAAAATGATGAGGCCAGACCGATCGCCAGAAAGCGGCTGATTAGGGCACTCCGACATTCAGAAAGCGAAATGATGAAGACAGCCAAAAAACTACATGAAAGTACTCCAACAGCCAACGACAGCCAAAAACAACATGCTGAAGGCACACTGACAGCCAAAATGAGACATAATGAAATTAGAATGTGATTTTAAATTATACATGGTGGTGAATGATTTGAATGAAAAAATTTAAGAACAATTGAAAATTGATACAAACAAAAATTGATGAGTTTCCTTTTCTCACATAGCTGGGTACAGTAGTGGATGAGAATGAAGTTGCATTATACAATTCTGAGATAAGTGCACCTGGATGTGGATGTGCTTTGTCCAGGTTGTAAAACACAGGGTTTTCTTACCAAGTTCTGCGCATTGAAAATGTCACCCAAAAGTTCTGTACGTTGATCAGCTAGTTGGTGGAGTCCATGTTCAGAAAACAAAGCAGGTATACAACTTCATACGATGCTGTTGCTAAAGCAAAACACTCAGCTTCTGTACTGCTTAGCGAAGCTGGTTTGCTTTTTACTTTAACACGTAAGACCCTCTACATACATACACATGTGCATACACTTTTATATTGATTTCACACAAAAGCTAAGACTAAAGCTCAGATATAAGAATAGACATTGCTAAGCAATTCCATTGTATGTCACAGTTTTCAGGATAAGCGCCTGAAAAACGTTTTAAGACAAAAATACCAAAGTACATAAATTAGAAAAATAATGGATGGATCGATGGAACAAGCAAATAGTTACGACGCCTAAGAATAAATTTTTGTGTTTGAGGTAATGCTCGCCCTCAAAGAAAGAAAATAAGAAATGGTAACATATAGCGAAACAACTTGAACAAGTTCTTAACATTTTGTTTCAATTTTCCGAAAGGAAGAAGAGAATAATGTACCCTTTAGGTATATAAAAACAAAAAACCAACGAGTCATATATCAAGCCATAGCTATTTGATACAATGGCGACTTAACTCGAGTTACAGTGTAAAAAAACACAAATTCCCAAAAAGCTAAAAAAGGACAATTTCCTAATAATTTTTTAAATAAGGTTCTGAGATAAGACGTTTCTTAATCAATTCATATTTCAATTTACAGTGACAATTTCAATTTTATAGAATTCGTAAGGACAAGCTCTTTAACTCACAGATAATAGACTTTTCACTCTGGCAAAAGTGAAAGGAATGGAGCCAAAAGATTATTACCTTCCCAATTTTTGTTTCCTGCAAAGCACTCAATCTTACTGAAAGTTAAGATACCTAAATTTTTTCCTAATTAACTGAAACGACTGCCGAAAATCGTCAAGGCTTGAGATATACAATTTACACAAAACTACCCTACAAATGATAACAGTTTCGTGGCAATATGTTACTTATTATTATCGTAATGAGCTTATGTTAACAACACACACCCTTGATCCAATTTTTTTTTTTTTTGTGTTCTTAATGTAAACAGTTGTTGGGGAAATATAAAGTAAGACATATGAATATGATTGAACGTTTACCGCCTTTCTAGAGCCCCCTATCCGCAAAACAAAAATATAAAAACCATGTCATACACAATCATAAAGAACGAAATCTAAAGTCGGGATTTCAGCGTGCGTATCAAACTTCTGAAAAGAACAGAGTGTAGGCATGGGCGCCAAAGCCAATATTAATTGCGACAGCACACATAACAAAATGTCATTTCGTACCATAATTGATGATAACCATCTATCAAAATATCTTTGTCCCTCTATATGTTTCAGATGATGATGATGATGAATGTGCAAAGTGTTGTTCGTGCTGTTGTATATTCCTGCTGCTGTTGCTGCTGCTGTGCTCCACTTTGTGCTTCCATCATCGTCGTTATATTCCATTGCGATTCTTGAAAAAGAAACAAGGGATTTTTTCTTACGTGTTAGCATACGCAGTATAAAAACCATCAGATACATTGTGTTCTCATACACAAACATAACACTCACACACACATGTAGCACATTTAGACGAAAAATTCATTTTACCATGTCATGACAGTTTTCTCATATTTCGCTGTCATTTCATGTTTTGCCATGTCCTATTATTTCGCTCATCAGTCAAAAGCAGTTTGGACAGCGTCAAGGTTGTGCAAAATGATTTGACGAATGGGTTAGAAAAGACAGTGGATGAATGGATGGATTGATGGAAACAGGGGCACACCATGACAATAGAATGAAAATAAAATAAAACAAAATAAAATAAAACAACACCATACGGTGTTTTGCTGGTGCTAGTGGCTTGGGCGAAAAGAAATTGATTGACAGATCAAACAATTTTCGTTATAACATTTTTCTTGTTTTTTTTTTTTAATTGATTGGGCTCAAACAAAAAAAAAACAATAATTTAAAGTTTGGGAACACAGTTTAAATAAGATAAGACAATTGAAGGCGGAAATAGGCGTATGTTGTGGGCGAAATGCGTTTTACACCTGAAGGGGGAAATGTCAATTGAAGGGGTTTTAGTAGATACTGAGCGAAGGGAGTTCCTATCTGCTTCAGCTTCATCTTCTTTACTTTTCACTTTACGAGATCTCGAAGGGTTCAAAGGTCTCCTTTTTAACAGTTTTACACTAGTGATCATTTCGTGGGATGTAAAATTGTGACGAGTTTCGAAGAATTCTTACTTGCGATCGAGACTGGCTTGTGCTTAAGCAATGGTTGTGGTGTTCGGCAACATGAAAATGACACGTTTTGATCGTCAACAAATCTTTTCTGAGCACAACAGCTGGGGGATGGTAATTGTAACCTACCATAAAACCGTTTGAGAACATTTGACCAATCAAACAGACTTTGTGCTGGTGGCTTCCATTAATAGAAGCGTTGGCCTTTGTGGGGCAGCATTGTAAGAAAAATTAAAACCTGACGATTCGACTGAGTGGCAATAAACAGGCGTTGGTTATTTTGGCTACAGGTTTTTGTCCTTGGCAGGCCTTATCATCTAGAGAGAAGTGGATATGTCGGTAAGGTACTGAATTATTCTTCTAGATTTCAGGTGAATTCGGATTTCAAGGCTCAATAAAACTACCAAGTTAATTGTCGACCAATAAATTCAATTTGGTGTGGATTTTTAGCGCTACCGTCTACCGTCCCAGCAGAGTTTTTCTTCAACCAAAGAAAAGACTTCTAGGTGGCTGCAGTGTCGTGAGAATAATCAAAAAATAACGTAACTCCAGTTGAAACACTTAACATCGTTATAATAATTTCAGAGCTCTCGGCAGCCAATCGCAAAAATTACTAGAACTTAAAACTTCTTCTAAAACACTTAAAAATATCTTGCAAAATAGAAATTGAAGATATTTAAGAACAGATCTAAGACTCTCTCGACGTCGCTGAAACAAGTTTGACGCTCTCGGCAACCTATCCCAAAATTTCCAACACTTAGAACATCTACTAGAGCACTTAGATTCATTTTAGAGTGTGAATTAAAGACCTCTAAAATCAGCTTGAGCATTTTCTATTAAAAGCGTTCAAAGTGGGTTTTAAAGAAATGCTGTTTGATACAAAGTTGTAAAAAGGTCTCAGAGAACTGTTGGTATAACTTTAAACAAAAATCACTTTGCAGGAGCTAATTACCTAGTGGAATAGTCCTGCGTAGAATGAATTAAGAGCTTTTTGAGAGTATGATTCAATATGTCTTGTTTGGGCGATTTCTTTTCATAGCCTTGGCTGATACCTCCACCGAACGAGTGGAAGATCAGAAAACTTTAAAGTACGGTGTATGTGTCCGGAAATTCGCGAATCCTCTTCAAGCAAAATCGAGGATTCTCTTGCACATTGTGAAATGACAACGAGAGTAGTTGTAGTCAGCGCTTTTCTCACCGCTAATCAAGTGGAGGGATGGAGTAACTGACAGTACGTTCCAGTGAACAGTAGGCTTCACAAACAGCATGGGACATATGGTTGCCAACTCCAGATTCACAAAGAAAGGTATCTTTACCTAGAACCAATTAATAATCTCAGCCTAAGCTTTAGCTAGAATTCCATGCTCTAAACAATACCACACCCCAAACCAGATAACAGTTGGGGGAACATGAATATTAGAAGAGTCAGCTAAGTATAAGACTTCCAAAACTCATTACGCTTTTCATTTTATTGTCTTTTCTTATCTATTTTGTGAAGTGCCTACATTGTTGGAATATCGACAGTGGTGTATTCAGCCCTATGTTCTTCATCACCCTTTTTGCAACCCCTTAATTTGTAAAATTATCTAAACGAAGCGGGTGCATGCAAATATGATTATGTAAAATGCACAGCTAACACTTATCAACTGTCTTTCTGACTTCAACAAATAACAAATATCCATCAGCGTTAACTTGTATGTCCTCAATTATTAAATACAATTTAACAAGGGTGAGAGAAAAACAAGCAACTACACAGATAAAATTTACATCCCTTTATTAAAATGTAAAATAGGTAGAACTACTAAAAGCTTTCAATGCTCACTTATCTAACATTGACGCGAACCTGAATTAGAACATCAATAACCCATTTAAGCTGTCACTGAGAAACGACGCAGCGTTCACCATTAGCCACATGTCAAGAATCAATATCCATTGTTTTCAATTTCATCATCATCATAATCATCAGCATATAAAATGATCAGACTTAATCAAAACAACATCACTGCTAACTGATTTATGACAATTTTTGTATTATTTATAAACTTACATGATTGTTGTTGATTTTTTTTGTATTTTCCGTTTCCCCCCGATATTCCTTAACGGTCTCTGTATGCGCAGTAGATACAAATTACGAGCATTGATTGAGCTCGTTTATTCTCATGCAATATGCATGAAGCAAGCAGGCAGCTAACCAAGTAAACTTAACACAATCCCAACAAAAATCGTTCACATTAACTGACAACTATCGCAATCGTTTGACATTTTTAAGTGATTTTTCAATGGTTTTTATTCTCGGAGCAGCAGTTGCATTGCCATAAATTTATGTCAAGTCCAATGTGCGCACCACGCTTTAAACAATTATGGTATTGCTATTGCCCCGATAGCTGGATACAGAATCCGCAAACGGTGCTAAAGATCTCGCGCAGTTAACCCAGTCCAAATTTAGATTATGCATTTAAAATGATCTGTGGGTGGGCGATTGGAGAATTTTTCAAAAAATTGAAATGTACCAGCAGCATGTCACTATAGATGGCTAACAACGCCACCCCGCGGCATCGTCCGCATGCCGTGACATAGTCTAGGAATGTAAAAGCAGCAGCATTTTAAAAGCCTCATGATAATAATTTATCGACGTTGACTGTCAGACTCCAAACACACTCAAAAACACACTCGATTTATTGCTAATAAATTTAACAAAATAAATTAGACGTGCTGAAGTAGTGTGATTAGTGTAAATGCACAGCCCACGAAAAGGGGAAGGTTGTTGAATGCGGGGGCCATTTCAAACAAGATGTAGTAGAGTCTTTTGAAAAAAAAAAAAATTAGAAAAGAATAAAATCAACAACAACAACAACAAACAAACAAACGACGTGACTTGAAGCATGATTTATTGTCAAAAATTGCAAAATTGCTATTCAAGTGTGTATGTGGGTTTGTGTTTAGAGCGGGGCTTGAAGTTGTAATTTAATGACTACATGTGAGGCTTTTCTGCACTTTTGACATGCGGATGATTAATATGAGGTGATTTCTGTAGCTAATTAAAAATCGATTTTGTAAGAAATGAGGTGTAAGTGATTGATGGCGTTCGCATGACTATAATACTTGGAGCAGCCATATTGCAGTGTTTGAATGGGTTTTTAAGTGAAAAAGAGTTTATATGGAAGTGTAGGTTCCAAACAAGGTGCAAATAGTTGAGGTTTAATTAATTTATAATTGACCAAACGATATTAATCATTGTGAGTGATTTCTAAGACCTTGGAATTGAAGAACTTACTTTGTTAGCAGTCGTTTGTTTTGTTGCACAAGTTTTTACCTCATTAGCAAAGCATCGAATGAAGTAAATAAGTAGTATTTGTTTAGAAGTGCAAAAGTATTATATTAAGGCTGAAATGCTTAGATAATTTCTGTACTAAATATCGCTAATTAAATAAATTAAATAAATAGGGCGTATCGCATTTCTCACAACCATGCCTTGTGAGGAAATGGAGTGGAGCTAGAATTTTCTGCCGTTTCCGAACAGCCAATCGAGAAAGCGCTTTTCGTGGCAATGAATTTACTAACGGAGGACTTGTCAGTTCCTCGTGAAAGGCGATATCTGTGGAAAAACATTTTCTAATCTGCTGGGATTCGAACCACGAACCTCTGGATTAATAGGCGGACACGCTAACCTAACTAAAATTACTTTCGAAGAAGTTACCTCATTGCAACACCTGAGGAAAAATAATTGAATATTTTTGGGACCCAAATCTCAAACTGTCACGTAACAGGCTGATATGCTAACCAGCATACCACCGCCTTATTCTCAGTTGGTCGAATATTGTTTCTATCTTTTGCTTACTTCGCTTTCATTCATCTTTTAACTTTCGCTGCGCATTGGGCTTATTCTTAATAAGTTCGATTTACTCTCGGCTGTTTTGCGCCTAGTAGATGAAGAGAACATTTAGTGCAGTCAATGAAGCGAAAAATAGGGCCCAACCTCCGAATTTTTTTACTGGGAACCGATTTGCATGAAATTTTGGAATTAGGCTCATCTTACCCTTAAATTCAAAAGTGAAAATGATTTGCACACCGCCACCACCCTGGGGGTGGTTGCCACCCCTTCTCGGGGGTGAACTTTTTTTTTTTTTTAAATAACCTCGGATATCGATAGAAAGCCTAATTTTAAGCAAAAAAACAAATATAAAGTTTTTTGTTAAGTCCAATACTTTTCGAGTTATTGGCAATTGAAAATTCGCAATTTGTTCACGTTTTTCATCTATTTATTGCAAATATCTCCAAATCTATACGTTTTATCGAAAATTTTATAAAAAACAAAATTGTAGCAGGTAAAACAATGAACAATTTGGTTTTTTATAAAGTATTCTAAGTACAATATTAAGCTAGATATAAAAGATCAAAACCATTTTTTATTTTGTCTGAAATTTAATGGTTGTAGTCAATGCCATTTAGCGGCGAGCAGATGCATTTTATGCATTCTATTATAAGAAGATGTTTTGTAGTGCTTGAAATAAGCTTTAAAATGAGCACTATCAAAAGTCTTTTGCACGTAAAATAAGTGAGCTGTAGTGCAAATAAGGAGAGCATCTAATGTTTTTTTCTTTTAAATCAATGAGTTTTTGGACCATAACTCCTTCAATTTTTATGCTATCACAATTTGTAAGAAACCATTGTAAAGGTAATTAAGAGAGCTAAAACATCCATGATTGCAGTATATAGTAAACAACTTTTTGCTAAAACGGTGAAGGGTTAAAGGACTTAAGAGAGGCTGTGATTGCGCTGCCACGCGCTCTTTAAACGATCATATCTCCGTCAATTTCTGTTTGACAGAAAAAACAAAAAAACCAAATTGTTTGTCAGAAAAATACCTAAATTTTTTATTCTTACACTTTTATACGTATCTTTCGTCATTTTTGAGATATTATGAAAAAGAAGTGGGTTTTTTAAAAATTTTAAAATTTGTTTTTTCTTTTAATCGTGACTTTTTTGAAAAATATGAGTCCAAAAGCAGCCAAACTGATATTATCTATCAAACTCTTCATAACAAACTTAATTTTAGGCGGAATACGATTAAATTTAATTTTGGTGGAAATGGCACTTATGAAAGCCATTGATTTAAAAGAAAAAAACATTAGATGCTCTCCTTATTTGCACTACAGCTCACTTATTTTACGTGCAAAAGACTTTTAATAATGCTTATTTTAAAGCTTATTTCAAGAACTACAAAACATCTCCTTGTAATAGAATGCATAAAATGCATCTGCTCGCCGCTAGATGGCATTGAACACATCGATTAAATTTCAGACAAAATAAAAAATAACTTTGATCTTTTATATCTAGCTTAATATTGTACTTAGAATACTTTATAAAAAAAAAATTGTTCATTGTCTTATCTGCTACAATTTTGTTCTTTATAAAATTTTCGATAAAACGTATAGTTTTGGAGATATTTGCAATAAATAGATAAAAAACGTGAACAAAATGCGAATTTTCAATTGCCAATAACTCGAAAAGTATTGGACTTAACAAAAAACTTTATATTTGTTTTTTTGCTTAAAATTAGGTTTTTTATCGATAATCCGAGGTTATTTAAAAAAAAAAAAATTCACCCCCTAGAAGGGGTGGCAACCACCCCCAGGGTGGTGGCGGTGTGCAAATCATTTTCACTTTTGAATTTAAGGGTAAGATGAGCCTAATTCCAAAATTTCATGCAAATCGGTTCACAGTAAAAAAAAATCGGACCTAAAATGCTTCATTGACTGCACTAATTGTACTGCAGTGCTAAATCAAATGAGCTAAATGTGGCTTGGTTAACTTAGTTAGATCCTTTAAATCCAAGCGTCGCATTGGGTGCCAACATAGTGAATTGTATGATATAGATTAAGGACAGTCGTGGTGCAGTGGTAGAGTGTTCAGTAGATAAACCGGAAGCGTGGGTTCAGGTCCTACTCCGGAGCATCTACTCTTATTTAAGCCTCCCAGCTTCATTTGGTCGTTATCTTTGAGGTTATATGTGAAATTATAAATAATTATTAGAGGTTGCTACGCTGCCAGTACAATGTACCGCCAACTAGTCCGCATGCTCGAGATTAGTATAAGCCTTTTCTTAGTCGGAAAAAAAATTATACCGAACAATACAGCGAACACTACGACCACCGGAGCTTTTGCCCACACCGTCGTCAAACTGCGTTCTGTTTAACACTACTTTAAAAGTTCCATTTTTTGCATTTATAATGCTGTTTTTCAACAGTATAAAATTTCATAGCGAGATTTTTAATGTAGAATTGTATGATTTGAAGTTTAATGAAACGAAAAAGCGTCACGACAAAGAAGCAAACACAGAAATGTACATTACTATGACGGCGAAAGAATGAAACACACATTGTTTTATGTTCTCGGTCTCTACTTTGTGATAATTCGTAGCTTCCCCACTGTCGTCTACTCAGCATTGTCCAAAGTCCCTAAGTATGCGTTGATGACAGTGAGATTGTGGGTATATCTATACCTATAGTCGAACCTCGTTCTAAGATTATTATTTTCTCTCGAAGCCTGATATTTAGAAAAGATAGCAAATAGTCTGTGTTTTATAATGTAAACATGTGTTCGGGACTGCATATGACAAAGGGTGTTTATTATTGGACGTGCGGTTTTCAAGATAAGACTAAACGCATACAGTTTAATGTCATGGCCAAAAGTTTAGCTTTATAATAAAGGAAAAGAACAGCCATTATCATGATTTCAGACAAGTGACCGCGGCAGCTTGCTCGAATCAATTCCGACAGAGAGGATCAAATTTTCGAACACTCATTTCGGTATTTGGAGCCGCAATGTGGCATCAATCGTCTCGGACTATTCTGGGCATAAATCAAGTGAAAGTGAAATTGAAAGCCAAACCCTTTTTCGTTCAGATTCTAGAAATTCTGTACTCATTCGACAGAAAGTTGAGCGTGCAATTTTGACTCATTTTGAGACTTAGGATTGTATCGGACGGATTATCCATCAGACGTGTGTCAAAAACATGTTGTTTGCAAATTCCTCAAATCTTCAGAGGGAATTATGCCACAGACCACATCTCTTTAAACGGAAAATGGTCTTGAGAGTAAACCCCATGATGTAGGTATCACGGAGAGGAAGATTGTCGTCGTCCCATAGTCTTTAAATACTGAGCAAATTCGTTCCATCTGATTGTGCATATTTCTTCCCGGTTTTATAGATCTTCCTATAAACGTTGGAAAGCATTTGTTTTGTCTATCTACATCCCATAAATTCTTGCCATCTACGGCTGTGTTCATGAAAAATGGCGAACCATTCGTTGCCAAACTACGCTTCTATAAACAAATAGGCGAGCACCTTCAGGTAAAGGAAACATGCTGCATGATTAATAAACGTTAAAGAAACAGAAGCTTTTTTACCAAAGAGAAAATGAATTTAACCAAACCAAAACAACTTCTTCAAAATCACTTTAAAGCTTTTTTAAAGAAAGATTTTGAAAGCAATTTCAGCAAATGCCTATTTAAGAGGCTTTAATTAAGATCAGCAAAGTGTCCGTATTGAAAAAGCAGGATTGGAAATATTTGAGGCTTCTCTTCTCAAAAAATTTGAAATGCAGTGCAGACTTAAAACACTTTTAAAGAGCCATGTAAGAAAGAGGTCATACTGGGCGATTGCTGTTTCGGGTATTAAATCAAGAGCTTTCCAAAAGCGGAGTAATTTTCCTGCTTGGGGATCTACGCTGAGCATTTTTTGTGCAAACTTTTGCTGTCTTCGACTGACTCTTAATGAAGTTGATTTACATCTTAGTCTTAGAAGTATCCATATATTTGGCTCTTGTAAAACCAGTGTTATACTCACTGTTTAAATGAATGTCGACTCAGAATAGCATATTTCTATCACTTCTTTTTGCATCCGTTCCAAATAAATTTTATCAAAAGAAATTCTACTATCTGAATCATTTGATTGCAAGCGCTGGATCACGTAGTAGCAATCAATCAAACAATCAATGAGTATAACATATAAATTGACATCAATTATTCTCTCTCGATCAACTGAAGTAGGTAAACAATTTAACAATAACAATTCGCAGGAACAAAAAAAAACATAAACGTCATACATACCCACACTAGTAAGGCTTCAAAAGCACAACATATCTTTTTTCGCTTAAAGTTATTCAAAAAGAACATATCTACCAACCGTCTCAACACCTCATTTCCAATGATTAAGCAACACGCTATATGCTTTTGAATGCCCGCACACACAACAAACCGTCAAAAAAATAACACCCAAAAAAGACTGATGAGCTTTAGTCGCCATCTGTTATGAGGATTGATTACCATTATTCGTTGAGTGTACTTGAGCGACGTTTTTGGCATTTCAAACAAAAGTAACATTATAGTTCTTCCGTCAGTTTCGCTTTGAGTAGCTGCTATACGAGCATGATGTGCTTGTACATAGTAAGTGTAAAAGACTAGAACACTATACAGTTAAATTCATCAGTATGGGAATGCGCGAGGAGTTTAAGTCCAAATCTTGACAGTGATTGATGAAAACCCATGAGTTATTATTCGTATTGACAGGCATACTTGATTATGCAGCAATAAGTGTACGTTGGTATCTGCGACTGTATTAGGTGCTGTCAGAGAGTGAGCTCCTTTTGTTTGACTTTGTAACGAGATTAAATTATTGTTGTAGTTTCAAAGTGTGAAATGATCGAATGCTTTGAAACTCCTCCTCGTACCTTAGAAATAAACAAATGAACTACGAGTTTCCATAAGGAACACTTATAGGTCGTCATGACAACACGTGTCTTTAGAGATGCTGTACGAGTGACAAAACAAATTTTAAATATCAACGTCGAATCAAACAAAAACCATCTTCAAAACAACTAACCCAAATTTTTGTGCTTCTTCCATTGCCAATAGTATTTTCAAACATCCCGCCGCGCCGCTGTCAGTTGTCCCAAATGCAAACAATAATCCGCTAACATTGTATGTCTCTCACTTATTCAAACAGTTGTTAAATCAATTAATTTATTATTGTTTCTGTTGTTGACACGAAAAAATCTGCATCAATTAGTAGAAAAAAATACCGCATGTCATGTTAAATTCAAAATCTTTTTTTCATTTGCCACAGAATGATATTGCAACAATATACAAAGCGAAAGGAAAAAAAATCTCATTTCAAACGAGATACACACAGATGAATGAAACACGTTTGACATTTTTCTTTCGAGATTCGCAAATGAACACATATCCCGCACTTGTCAGCATTTTCATAATTAAATGTAATTAACGCAAATGCTGATTTCTCTCTTATAAAATACACACTTGACGTCGCATCACCGCAGCGGCCGTCGCGTCAAGTCAAGTCACTCCACCGACCGACCGACTCAACCGGGCGAAATAAGATTTTGTATTCGAATATACTTTTTTGCTGGCTTCAGTGGTTTCAGAGGGGTGTGGGGTGAAGTAAAAACGACACTAAATACACCATCAAGCCCAAAGTACCATCACTCGAAAATGCAGAAAACGAGCTGTAGAAAGATGTATCTTAAATCTGAATTATGTATCTTGTGGCGCGCAAAACGTGTGTAAGATAATGTGTAAAATAAACAGCTTAATGCATAAGCATGAGAGATTTGTTGAGATACATTAAATGATGATGGTGTCCTCTCGTTGTGGTGAGGCGTGCATGAATTGTATGAAAAGAGCTATGGGAACATATGCCTGACAGGTGGAGGAAGGGGATAGAAAAATCTTGGAGTGTGCTGAAGTGGACTGGATTTTTAATTCAAGATGGCCACAACAGTTGTGTTGAAAATTATGATCCAGCATTGGAGACTGAATATTTTATGTGAGTTCAGATATCTCTGAGGATACAACGAGTGAGATAATAACTAAAAACAACAACTGTTCCTATCTTCGATCTCGTTAGTTCTTACTCAGTAAAGTTTTGAAGTTAAAAGAAGGGAATACCGTTAACGAAGAAATGTTACAAGGAGTAACTACTTTTTCTTAGAAAACTGAGACTGAAAAGCTCTGATGTGTTAAAAACGGAGCGAAAGAATATCGAACTATACCATCTATTTCAAAATGGCCGACAACACAAAATCTTTTTAGATTATTAGTAAAAGTACGTCGGCGGTGGTGTCGCCAGAAGTCATGTATACTTTGTAAATCGGATGGAAACCAAAAGTTCCAGATCGATGGGTTTTCGAAGCACACTGTGCAGCGAAATTTAATAAGTGCAAGAAATGGTATTCATGATAATTTGGGCCCAGGGTCACCTTGAAGGCCAAGGCCTACCTAAGTAACAAATTCAAATCAAGTACAAGAAAACCTCGGAGTTTAATGCATTTTAAGAACCTACAATTGTATGCCGATTTCGAACGACTGAGTTAGAAATTGCTTTTCATGGCACTTTGAAATTACTCCCGGAGGGCTTCTCAACTCCTCGCCAAAGTCGACAACCATGAAAAACATTTTTTTATCTGATGTTCCTTTGATTCGAACCTTACTTTACTTTACTTTTACTCAACCAACAAACCTCTCCAGCTAACCCGGTCCCTAGGTAGCTACCACTAGTTGCGCACACCAAATTGGTTGATTCGAACCACGACCTCGTAACAGGCAGACATGCTAACCATTACGCCACGGGCATCACTTAATAAGTTGGTAAATGCACTTAAGGCTTGGAAAAAGTTTAAAACGAGTATTCAAGCGCAGCAATTTCTCTTTTAGCTCAATACTCATACTCTCATAGCGCAGCGTTCAAACTTTGATCCCCATCGGAGCAAATTTGTTTAGAAAGAGGTCGAATTGCACATCCGGGGCGGGCAGTAGACATCGTCAAAATTACTGATAACAAGATTTGGCAATTTGGAATGACTGCGCTTTGAAGATTGATTGCGGCATATGCTGTATGGCATAATACCTTATCCTGATTAAATCAGAGTCATCAGAGTCAATCAGAGAGTTCTATGTCATCAATGTCATTGAAAAGAAGTTGGATAACATCTGTAACACTTACCGATATCCAAAGCGTAGAAACGTTGTCGAAGATTGAGTTTCACACTCTCGGCTACTCGGCCTTAGGAGTTATCCACTCGCATCACTTTTTGCACAAACTTGCTTAACGGTGTGCTGAGTGCTTCACTTGAGGCAAAACTTTTCTCTAAAAAGGCACCGTTTGGGTACACACTACACAGTACTAACTTTGGAAATAAGTTCTCAACATTTTTCAACTCTTTTCAACTGTATAGCGAATTATTTCGTTCCGCAAAGGTATGACACTGAAAGGTGAACTTGTCGTGAAGGCCCAAGTGGATAGTTTTCGCTCACGTTAGACTTAAGATATAATACACAAATGGTCAATGATGCTGTTCGTAATAAAACTCATATCGTAATTTTGAAAAAAAAAATTGTTTTGATGATGAATCGTTTGTTAATCATGTTTGGGAACGGAAGAAATCATCCATTGAATTCACACTTTGTCTTACAACAATTTTTGTATAAAATCAATATCCAAGACTTCTACAGTTCACTTACAAGAATATCACGAATTACAATCAGTTGACCAGGACCGGGATTCCGTAACGTTTTAGACAATTATAGTCTAAATTTTAAGGTACAAAAAACGTGTTTAAAACCCTACAAATGTCGCCAAATTTTTTTTAAAAATAGCTTTCGATCAATCCCCGGAAGTGAAATTACATAGAACAACCTAAAATAAAAAAATAAATAGGGTGGCGCAACAGAGCGAGGAGCCCCTCGCCTAGCGCATTTCTCACAATCATGCCTTGTGAGGGAATGGAGGGGACCTACAATTTTCTGCCGGTTCCGAACGGCTGATTGAGAAAGCGATTTTTAGGGCAATGAATTCACTAACGGAGGACTTGCCAATTCCTCGCGAAAGGCGATACCCGTGAAAAAACATTTTTGCCTCTGCTGGGATTTGAACCTCGAACCTCTGGGTTAGCAGGTGGACATGCTAACCATCACACCTCGGGTACCACACATAAAACAACCTGTTGACGATAAATTCGACGATAGACAATTGAATGATAATCGTCTAAGAAAGTTATGGAATCTGGGTTCAGTTTAATACAGTGGTGAAGAACTTTTACCGAAGGACCGATTCATAGTTCCACAACTAGGTACTATTTAACTATTTAAGTGTTCAAATGCCCAAAATCCTTTCTCCGTAGTCCGAACTTCTTAAGAACCTAAGAGTAGTCGAAAGACTTTAACAAAACTCAGAAACTTTCGTCGAAAACTGTGGAAAGAAATCAAATTCAACTCTACTTTCATTCCAAATGGTATTCAAAAGTATACCTAAGCAAAAATGATTCGAGAGTAGAATAGAGCCACATAGCTGGAGCCCTGTGCCAACTGAACAGTAAGTAAACCTAATTTCATCAAAATGATGCCGAGCATATCGAGTCGGTTGCTCAGCATAAATTTGTTTAAGAATTTGGACATTTTGAGGGGTTAAAACCGTTTCCCAATGATCTTCTGATCATTTAGTGTGAAGTGCATCAACTCAATGTAGAATGGTATTTTGAATAGTAAAATCACGACTTCTCAAAACTTTGCAGTGATGCACTTATGTATATTTCCATTCTACCCTTCACTGTTCCAATGCTTAAACTTAAAATTTGAAGACCTTTCCAACATAACGAGCATCTGTTCATCAACTAGCACTTGCAAATTCAAAAATGTCCCTTCTCTTTGCGCCCATCTGATAAAAGAATGGCTTCTGTTGTGAGGTTGTGACACATATCAGATCTTGTCGAAAAAAAATCAAATAGGTACAAAAACACATCTATCTTATCTTTTAGTTGGTATCAGAAAAACAAATCAGATTGCTTGCTCTTTTTGAACTCAACTGTAACTACTCTCACTCCGAATACCAATTTACACCAAGAAGTTCGCCCGAACTAAGCTATTTTTTTCTTCTGTATTCCTTTTTTGCTTTGTTTTTCGTACATTTTCATGTTCAACTTGTTAAAATTTATTTTACCCTCACCGACGCGACGTACCTACATAGCTTGATGAAAGAGAGATCTTTTGCAAGATAATTTAGAGGCGTTCAAGCACCATGCACTGACACCACTTTAGAGTGAATGGATGACTGAAGAATATGCTTGCAGCCTGCCATGAAATGTTTGGCGGGAAAAATGTAATCAAAGGAAAAATGTGTAAGAAAAAAACAAAAGTGAAAACCTCTTCTTCAGCTGCCTTGGTTATACTGAAATGTAATGCATTTTCCGTATGTTTTGAGATGATGAAGTGCTGTTATATCAAATCTTAAGGGGCTACTGTTTTTGCAATTTTACTTCTTCTGTCTTCTCCCTGCTCTCACTCTGGTTGATAGCAATGGGATTATAAATCGCGTGACAGTAATCTATTCATTAATGTCTCATCACATTTGCGTTTTTCATTTATTTTGTTTTGAGAGTGTTTTGGTTCACCGTTCGACCTCCCTCCCTTCACATGAACCGAACGAGCTTCTCTCAGAACTGAAAAAGGCGACAGTGACACATCGTCGTTGTCGACTTGGTGAAAAGTGTGCAAGTTTTTCATTTACATTTCATTTTGTGAAAAAGAAAACAACATTCCACATCATTTCCTCCCGTCGCATTTTACATCGTCAGTGTGCTTAGGTGATGTTGATGTAGTTGCGTTTTAACTAAGGACTCGCTCGGAAAACGGAGAGATTGGTGCCATTCGTTGTCGTGTGTCTTTGCGAATTGCACCTTTGACTTGAATGCAACTCTTCCGACAGACAAGTGTCAGGGTCCCTGTTATCTAATTTTGCCATTTTGCTTTTATGTCGTGTCATCGTGTCGTAGTTGACGTTTGTGTCTTGTATTTGACTTTGACATGATGTTCAGTAGGCAGCAGCGAATGAATGAATGGACTAGGCGAAATGAAAGCAAATGAAATAAATAAAAAATGTAAGAAAAAATGGCTGTGGTGATTCAACCCCAGGTATTTCTACGGGTTCAGTTGATAGATAGGCCGCAAATAAGAACTGGATTTTGAACATTGGCACGTCAATGTGTTGATCTAAAGAAAAATGCATACCTCAGTTTCCTAAAAAATTGAACTTAAATAATCAGTTGCCAGTGATATTGTCATTTGGCACTACAACTAGTGTCGCCAACCAAATGAAACCTAAGACTTCACGACATAATGCCCATCTTTGAACTTGTTCTCTAAGGTGACGGAGATCACCATCTACCGACAATAATTTCAAGCACAATTTTAAAACAGCTGCAGTGTAGTGGATTACCTTGCCTTAACCCTGTGGAGATTTTGAGATCCTCCAGTTCACATTGTCGTGTTTCAAAATCAACGAACAGTTTCATGGGGTGCGGTCTTGTAAATTATACCCCTTCTTCAGGGTCTGGCCAATTCCGAAGATTTGGTTGGTGGCATACTTTCGAGGCTTAAGGCTATATTGAGAGTAGCCCATTAAATGGTCATCTAATGGGTTGAAATTTTTAGGTACATACAACGATGGCAACGTTGTGATGTTGAAAAAAAAAAACTGTGGCCCCTGTATTTGGTTCAGATTTAACGATCTCCTTTTTTGTGGATCGGGCGGATGATACTAAGATTATAATTGTCTGATTCCTCCCACAGATTTTTACTTAAAAATTTGAGAACAGGCCATACCCAGCTTGTTAAGCAATTGTTTAGTACGTTTTGGTAATGCCTACTTAGATATCATTTCGTCCGGACTATTGCAACTTGCGGATGTCATTCAGATTGACTGGTAACTGTCGCGTCGTTACGACGTGTTTCCAGGCTTTGTAGGCCAAAAAGCATTGTAGGAAGGACTAACAATATTCCAGCGTTAAAGATAGAACAAGTATCTAGTGAAGCGTTTTTGAATTCGCTCCAATCTGTTTGAATGTGTTGAAAAAATCAGATTCGATACAACACAGCAATATTTCAGGGCTGATCTTACATAAGCCAAATACAAACATTTAAGTGTTAACGGATCTTTGGATTCCTTTGAATTTCGGATTATAAATCCCAACATAGAATTAGCTTCAGCACCGATGTAGACTATGTGGCAATTTAAAGTAAGCATCGAGTCAAATATAACTCCAAGATCTTTTTATACACTAATTTTACTAAGGGACAAATAAAATTCACACATGACCGACGGCACACAGAAAGAAAGCTAAACTTTGGCATATTGAAGTATTTAATGGCAATTTATTTTGTTCACACCAAATAGATAAGCTTAGTTAGTCTTTTTGCAGTTTGAAACAATAGCCCTGTTCACACTGTACAATTAGTTGGACAGACTTAGGCTTGACAAACCAATGCTTGATAGTGTGAACCCTTCATACGACCGCTTGTCCAACTTGTTGGATGGTTTTCAAAAATTTTTTGAAAATCTAGAAGTTGGATGGAGTGGAAGGGTATGTGGCATAAAGTTGGACGACAAGCTTGATAAGTGTGAACGCAAACTACATCAGACCATCCAACTTCCATCAAACGAAGTCTGTCCAACTAATTGTACAATGTGAACAGGGCTAATCACATACATAAGACGTTGAGATTGAACAAGAATTTTTTTAGTGAAAAAAATATTATATTTTCAAATAAATTTAGAATAGTTGTTATTTTACATATTGGTCGATAGTTTGATACTTCTTTCTTAGATTCAGTCTTGTGAATAGGAGTAATATATGAGCTTTTCAAAACAATCTAAAAAGAATGCTGCCTCGAGTGAACGACTAAAAATGATAGTTAGAAACACGGCAATAGCTCCATTTCTTAAAAGTATAAGAAGACACCCTTCCATGCCCGGTTGCTTATCCAAGTTCAATGCACACAGCTCTTTTAATACTTCATCAATACAATCATCAAACTCGAAGAACCATATCTTTCGAGCATTGGTGCATTATTTTGGGGTATATACACTGAAAAAACTGCGCAAATAGGTTGCAAACTGTTGGAAGGTCGGATGGAGCTATGCCCTACAAATGCATAGTGTTAAGGATGTGCCCACTGATTTCTTTATTCTATTAAAAAAATTATAAGAACACTTTGCAATTTTTTTCTTTAAGTTTAGTTTCAATACAAAAAATGTATTTGTACAAAAACTTATTCAGAAAATTAAAAAAGAAAACATTTTAATATTTTTCGATAAAAAAGAGCTGTTGTTACAGTACCCACATAATTCATATGTTCTATTTTTACGGTTTCACAAATTGAGCAGTTGTCCATTGAACTATGGTGGTTTCCTAGAGTTAAGTAAGGTTAGTCTCCTCCTCCTCCTCACCCATACTGCTTTTGCAAAAATCGTTTGAGGCGACTCCACGGTTTGCGGCATATATTCTAATAAGACAGTGTCCTGTAATAACACCTTTCGTCGCACTAATGTGTTTTCTGTTTAGAGGAATCAAGCCGTTCGACAGCAACAATTTGTTTCGTGGTGTTACACGTGGTGTTACACTAATGCATCTCACATTAGTTTTCTTGTATGCTTCCTGCTTGAACAGGAATTTGTATGTAGCGATTGGTAAGCCTATACTCTCCGTTATCGCTGAGAAGGGCAGAAGTGTTCATGTTCATCTGCTTTGCAGTTTCCTGGAATGTCTCTATGCCCTGGCACCAAGCACAGGTTAATGTTAAACTGCTCTGACATCTCCCTGAGAGATGATCAGCAGTTAAGGACTAGAACAGAGTTGAAGGAATTTGACGCCAGGGATTTGATGGCCGCCTCACTGTCTGAGAAGATAAATATATACCTTTTGGATTTCATGTTTTCTCTTAGCCTAGATAGAGCTTCGCAGTTTGCCATCACCTCCGCTTGGAACACGTACAATGATCTGGAAGACGAAGCGAGATGTTTAATCTCATTTCGCCTGAACAGACACCACAACCTACTCCTTCGTTTGTTTCTGAACCTTCCGTATAAAAATGGACGTATTCATTTTTCAAGAATGATTGGTCCTCCCAATCTGTCCTAGATAGAATGTTCACTCGGAAATTTGTACCAAATTCGAGTTAAGGTGTGGTGCAGTTTATAGCTTGGGGATTCCGAATGTCAGCATGACCAATATTGTTGTTGGTCCATTGTGAGACTTCTTGTAATCGAATAGCCGATCTTGCAACTGTTTGTTTACTGTAGAATGTAGATGTCAATTGGGACTAGGTGAAACAGGATGTCCAGTGCCGCTGAAGGAGTGGTGCGTAAGGCACCGCTCATACATATGCCTGCTGAACGTTGGACTTTGCTGAGACTGTCTCGATAAGTTGCTTTATCTAGTGCAGTCCACCATACTGCAACAGCATAAGTGATGAAAGGTCTGAGACCGAGATGTAACCAATGTGAGATGCGGGGTTGATGACCCCACTTGTTTCCTATGGCTTTTTGCGTGAAAAGAGTGCTACTGCAGCTTTTTCACCTCTTTCTTGTATATTTGGATTCCAACTCAGCTTTCTACCTAGAACTAGACCCAAGTATTTGGCCTTATTGGAGAAAGTTAGTTGTATGCCGTTGCGGAATTTTGTTTTTCCTGAAGAAGAGTACCAGTTCAGTATTGTGAGGATTTATTCCAAGTCCACACTTACCGGTCTGTTTGGAAAGTTTGTTTAGAGCATGTTGAAGCAGTTCTTTTAATGCGCTAAGATGCTTTCCTCTGACTACAATGGCAACATCGCCTGCATAGGCAATAACCTTGCAACTATACCCCTCCAGGCTTATGAGTAATTCATTTCACACCAAATTCCAGAGAAGAGGAGAGAGAACTCCACCTTGCGGAGTGCCTCTACTTATACCTCTTTTAGTAGACGCCTCTCCCAGTGTTGAGTTTAAAAATAAAAAAATAAATAGGGTGGCGCAACAGAGCGAGGAGCCCCTGGGCCTAGCGCATTTCTCACAACCATCCCTTGTGAGGGAATGGAGGGGACCTACAATTTGTTGCCGGTTCCGAACGGCTAATTGAGAAAGCGCTTTTCATGGCAATGAATACTAACGGAGGACTTGCCAATTCCTCGCGAAAAGGCGATACCCGTAGAAAAACATTTTTGCCTCTGGTGGGATTCGAACTCGAACCTCTGGATTAACAGGCGGACATGCTATCCATCACACCACGGGTACCACAGTGTTGAGTTTATGATTCTAATTTCAAGGAGTCTTTCAATCAACTCAACGAGTGGGGGATCCGCCTTTAGAGTTGTAAGTGCTCAGGAGATCTCAGATGTTTTGACGTATAGGAAAGCAACTATAGTGATTTCCTGACACACAAGGAGTTCACTATAGTTGCTTTCCTACACATCGAAGAGCCGAAGCCGTTTCAACTGATTTACCCTTGCAATACGCGTGTTGGGCTTGAGAAAGAAGTGACTTGTCAAGCGAATTTCGTAAGTGGATTTCAGTCAATTTCTCTAGTGTTTTAAGCATATAAGAAGATAGACCGGAGATCTTAAGGGTTAGTTAGGGAATATTTTCCAACTTTTGGTATAAACAATACCTTTCACTTCTTTCCAAGTAGCGGGAACTTGGTCCCTCCAAGTAGCGGGAACGTGAGCCAGTTTTTTTTTTTTTTTTTCTTAGAGTTAGTCTTACGTTTTAGGAATGAATAAATTGACTGCATACCACTAGAACAGAGTTGAAGGAATTTGACGCCAGGGATTTGATGGCCGCCTCACTGTCTGAGAAGATAAATATATACCTTTTGGATTTCATGTTTTCTCTTAGCCTAGATAGAGCTTCGCAGTTTGCCATCACCTCCGCTTGGAACACGTACAATGATCTGGAAGACGAAGCGAGATGTTTAATCTCATTTCGCCTGAACAGACACCACAACCTACTCCTTCGTTTGTTTCTGAACCTTCCGTATAAAAATGGACGTATTCATTTTTCAAGAATGATTGGTCCTCCCAATCTGTCCTAGATAGAATGTTCACTCGGAAATTTGTACCAAATTCGAGTTAAGGTGTGGTGCAGTTTATAGCTTGGGGATTCCGAATGTCAGCATGACCAATATTGTTGTTGGTCCATTGTGAGACTTCTTGTAATCGAATAGCCGATCTTGCAACTGTTTGTTTACTGTAGAATGTAGATGTCAATTGGGACTAGGTGAAACAGGATGTCCAGTGCCGCTGAAGGAGTGGTGCGTAAGGCACCGCTCATACATATGCCTGCTGAACGTTGGACTTTGCTGAGACTGTCTCGATAAGTTGCTTTATCTAGTGCAGTCCACCATACTGCAACAGCATAAGTGATGAAAGGTCTGAGACCGAGATGTAACCAATGTGAGATGCGGGGTTGATGACCCCACTTGTTTCCTATGGCTTTTTGCGTGAAAAGAGTGCTACTGCAGCTTTTTCACCTCTTTCTTGTATATTTGGATTCCAACTCAGCTTTCTACCTAGAACTAGACCCAAGTATTTGGCCTTATTGGAGAAAGTTAGTTGTATGCCGTTGCGGAATTTTGTTTTTCCTGAAGAAGAGTACCAGTTCAGTATTGTGAGGATTTATTCCAAGTCCACACTTACCGGTCTGTTTGGAAAGTTTGTTTAGAGCATGTTGAAGCAGTTCTTTTAATGCGCTAAGATGCTTTCCTCTGACTACAATGGCAACATCGCCTGCATAGGCAATAACCTTGCAACTATACCCCTCCAGGCTTATGAGTAATTCATTTCACACCAAATTCCAGAGAAGAGGAGAGAGAACTCCACCTTGCGGAGTGCCTCTACTTATACCTCTTTTAGTAGACGCCTCTCCCAGTGTTGAGTTTAAAAATAAAAAAATAAATAGGGTGGCGCAACAGAGCGAGGAGCCCCTGGGCCTAGCGCATTTCTCACAACCATCCCTTGTGAGGGAATGGAGGGGACCTACAATTTGTTGCCGGTTCCGAACGGCTAATTGAGAAAGCGCTTTTCATGGCAATGAATACTAACGGAGGACTTGCCAATTCCTCGCGAAAAGGCGATACCCGTAGAAAAACATTTTTGCCTCTGGTGGGATTCGAACTCGAACCTCTGGATTAACAGGCGGACATGCTATCCATCACACCACGGGTACCACAGTGTTGAGTTTATGATTCTAATTTCAAGGAGTCTTTCAATCAACTCAACGAGTGGGGGATCCGCCTTTAGAGTTGTAAGTGCTCAGGAGATCTCAGATGTTTTGACGTATAGGAAAGCAACTATAGTGATTTCCTGACACACAAGGAGTTCACTATAGTTGCTTTCCTACACATCGAAGAGCCGAAGCCGTTTCAACTGATTTACCCTTGCAATACGCGTGTTGGGCTTGAGAAAGAAGTGACTTGTCAAGCGAATTTCGTAAGTGGATTTCAGTCAATTTCTCTAGTGTTTTAAGCATATAAGAAGATAGACCGGAGATCTTAAGGGTTAGTTAGGGAATATTTTCCAACTTTTGGTATAAACAATACCTTTCACTTCTTTCCAAGTAGCGGGAACTTGGTCCCTCCAAGTAGCGGGAACGTGAGCCAGTTTTTTTTTTTTTTTTTCTTAGAGTTAGTCTTACGTTTTAGGAATGAATAAATTGACTGCATACCTCACTAAAGTTGAAGTATGCATTGTTAATATCAGAGTTGCTCAAGACAGGCATCCATTCAAAAGAAAGAAGAAAATATGACTTATATGATTGCCCTTAGTGCAATCATAAGTGTTAATATCTTGAGTAGAAGGTTTAAAATAAATATAATACATGTTTGGAGCTTATGTGTTATGCAACATCGTGATCTGATTTTGACATCAAGTTTGAGGAAAGATTAACGCCATTTAGCAGCTGATGGTTGGAGTATTTTTTCCAGATGATTATCATCATGCCTGCTAGAGTGTTTCATCGCCATCCTTGTAGGGCCCAGGGCAACTTCAGAATTCGAACGTTAATTACTTCACTCTTCTAGAAAAGCTCATTCCCTTTTTCTTGCTTTCCGCATATCTTCATCTTCACGTCGCGTCGATTGTGGTCCTTTTTGTACATATATGTACTTCTTTCCCTTGGGAGACTCTTGTTTTCCTCCAAAGCCGTCTAAGTTCCTCGACTAAGACCAGCAAAGTAATACCCTTGGTTACTCTAAGCCAATTACAGAAGTTTATGTCAAAATCGTAAATACAAATTTTTCTTCACTTTACTTTCGTGAAGAAGATGACTGTTTTGACTAACGATGCAAACACCTCTAACTACTCATTAGATTCTTCACCCTATAACAGGATTTGATTCTATTTTCGTTTTTCTTCATTCCACAACTTGGTTATCATCTCCAAAGCTATCATCGTATGTTAGTAAGGTGTGATTGAAACACTCCTTCACACGTACACAACTCGAAATGTCAGCCATGCGCAAGTTAAGGCTAACAGGCATACCCATTAGGCCATTGCAAATGGAAACTCATAGGTACATATATGATTAGCGTGGTCATATCAAAATGGGTGCTAATGATCTTTTCGTTCGACGAGAAGTCAGCTTTGACAGAAATTATCACATCCATGGCTGTTATTACCATCACTGTGCTGCTGTGCAAATGAGTATGAAAAAAAAAAACCTCAATTCATCCAAAGAACCACACCGACCGCTATAACACGTAGGCTATAATATGCATTTAATTATACCTCTACCCATACACACGTAGGCCTAGTGGTAGAGACAGCTTACCTACGAGCCAGTACGAGGTGCGCATTGTAAATTAACTTTAATAGGATTTCCAAATTGCTTTTAATTATTATTGGTAACACAACTAAAGTGTTTGGCGTTTCTATTTTGTCATACAGAGAGCGCATAAGGACCACGAAGGGGGCAGAGTCTTATATGTACTCGTATATAGGTATAGAAGAATAATTTCACTTCAATTAGCATCAACTATTGGTCATATTGAGCGCGTTTACTTAAGCGATTAGCAGTTGTTGGGTATTCTTGTGTTTGGTATGCTGTTTGGGTTTCTTTTATGGAGAATATTTGTTAATTAAGTACGGCTAAACGTCGTTTTTATCTCGCACCGACCGACACTTCGAGACTAGACTTTTTCTATTTTGTGAGGGCTTTGTTTTGGCTGTGTATGTATCGTTGAGTTGAAATATCTCCCAGCTGTGATACTACTTATGAGTATGGCTATGGGTGTTTTCGGCAAGGTGAGACTTTTATGGTATTGTGTGGCTTTATCGTTTGCTCATAATTAACATGAGTTTTAAGTTCGAAGTCGTGAAATTCTTGAAAGCCATAACTGAGTTGATGTTTGTTTTTTTTTCTTTTTTAAACCCGATTATGATGAGCACCGTCAGTCAAAATGGGGATATAAAAAATGTCGAGTGCGGACTTAAGTGATCATAAAATGCGTTAGGTAGGTATTCACGATTTAACGACGTGTTGGTGTTGTAGTTGAAGCTTGTTTTGGAGTATGAACAAATAAAGCCTTTCTTGTTGGGTGTTAATTGCTACGAAATGCGATTTGCAGTCATATGTTTTTTCCGGCTTCTTAAAAGGAATTATTAAACCTTAAGTGTTGTTTTAAGGCTTTTTGCCACAATTCTGATCTCCGGAATGCCCAAAAACATAAAATTGAATTCTGTAAAAACTCAAATAATCTTGAGAAAGGACTTACCTCAAAGGAAATGTACCTTTGCTTCATGTTCTAGATCTTATAGTCCCTCCAGCTAAGGTAGTGATCGAAATTTATTCGCCTCGTTGTTTAAAATCAAGAATTTCAAAAGAATGCTTTGTTTTTTTTCTCTTACTAAGATACGGAAGGAGATGATAAGCACTCGCAATGGAAGAAATGAAAAGGTTCGAGCAGCAGGGAACTTTTGAAAAAACTAGCGGGAGGTTTATAATAGTAGACTTGCAGTAGAAGCTTGGACGACGATGATGATGATTTACCAACCTGGAGTGAGTTAAACTAGCCAAAAATACGAAACTTTGATACTAAATAAAAGATCATGAAGGGTTGCACATATGTGAACATTTAGAAAACTACGTCAATATAGAATTTTGTTCTTATGTCTCAGCTTAGGGTCAACCTGGGCTCTGACATCACCATTGCCATAATATCAACGAGCTGATTCGGCGCATTCACTTTGTCGAGCAGCTTTGTTTCACAGATTTATTGTAGATATGCTTCAACCCATGTTTCTTCGGCTCTCCGACGACTTTAATGTCACTCATTCCTTATGCGTCAGTTGTTGGGTAAAACGAGGTTTTACGTAAATAGTTATTGCTTCTTTTAATTTCAAAGAACCTCCCCAGCCAACTGAGTGACGCTTCCTCTTCTTTATACATACAAGACCATTTACAATCTCAAAAGAAGTGGTCTCTGCCACACTTCGCACTAGAGTTTTGACGATTTCGAAAGCGCTACATCTTTTGAATAACATCTAATTCATTTACCGTTCGAAGCAATAATTTCAAGCCTCAGTCTGCGGTATACAATCACAGTCCACTTTTCCTCAGCTCAATTTGGTTCACACTAGAACCTCAATCAAAGAAAAAAAACATGGCTATCGAATTATCCGGGTTCTTCAAAGATCGGAAATGGATGATGAGCCGTCCGTCTTCCAAGCGGGAACATATCCTATCCTGATTGATATAAGCCTCTTTCGGCAAAGCATCTGTGTGTGCAACAGCAACCAAGTTGTATTTGAGGCTCCATTTCCGTCTGGATAACTTTGGTCGAGAAACTTAGCTGAATGCAGTTGGAAGACTCAATTAATTGAGTCGTTGTTTAGGTACCACACATCACTTGAAACCAAATGAACTTGCTACGCAATGATCTCAGTAATATTTCTCAGACCTGTACCTATTGATTCAAACATCTTTGATTTTCTTTGGGGAGATGAATGACTTTGTGAAGCATTTCTTCTTTAACTGTCCTTTTATCAGGGACCTTTTTCACAGACCATACAACACATTCATTTAATTTCACTAAGATACCAACAGCAGGCATTATAAGTGATCCATTTTTATTGTAAAAATCGTATATAGATTTGATGTGATGAATTTTATCTGTGAAATGGACTCTAGGGTGCATATACTCGGCGCAGTCATGGTGAGAGCTAGTAACTTAGACCCCTTACCATGGCAGCCATCGTTATGGTAAAACCTCTAATAAACCGATATTTAGGTTGCAGTGCTCCAATAAGAATTTAGAAAGCAAAATGACAACCAACTCATATCCGTCTACTACACCACAAAAACGGAAGATTACTACTTTGGTAGTACAATAGGCTAGTAACTAACCTGAGTGTTCCAGCTCACAATCAATCTTCATTTTCTTCAAAGAAAAAACAAGAATGTCAGAAGACAATCTACTCACATGCTGCATATCGACTTAAAAAAGTTACAGTTAACAATTACGAACGTTAGACACACAATGAGCTCTCAGTATGGATAATTTCTCTAAACTTCTTCACCCATCAGGGTTTTGAAATTGATATTCATTGGAGTGAATATAAAACCTTCGCCATTTGTCATTCCAAACCATTTTCGCCTAATCTCTTAAAGTATAACTCCTGAATAAATCCGATTGCGTTACGTTGAACAAATAGCCGAGTTCACACTGTACAATTAGTTGCAGAGACTTCGTCTGATGGAAGCTGGATGGTGGTCGGATGTAGTTTGCGTTCACACTTATCACGCTTGTCGTCCAACTTTGTTTGTCCAACTGATTGTACAGTGGGAACTCCGCTTATAGTAGAAAAAATATTCCCAATTTTCTTTTGAAACACCATAAATCAAGCTCCTTTCAATCTTCCTTTCCGTTTACATCCTTTTTCTTTTGATTTCAATACTGATGAGAAGATGAATTCGTGATTCGTGAATCCACTCGTTCCACATTTTGCGAAACTTGTTAAAATACTCAGATAGTCATATTCAAATGGCAGACCTAAGCCCATTTTTCAAAATTTACGGTTGTACCTAAACTTCCGATTCAATTTTATCTGATTCCCACTGCTTTCCAGGCACTCCTCTAAAAACAACACCCATTCCAATCTCAAAAGTCTTTAAAATTGTTAAGATTCGTTATCTGTTTGCTGCGTATACTTAGTGAACTTAATGAACATTTTGACTCCTGAACGAACATGAACACATCACTCTTATTTCTTCACTTCACTTTCCGCACCACACCGCTTGCTTTTTTCATATTGTTTTAAATATATAAGTAACATATCCACATTTGCCAAAGATCGACATTTTTTCCAGTAGTTACTTCAAGAAACATTGTTGCGTCAACTTCCTTGTATCGTCATCACAAATTGCTCCAAAAACTTTGGATGCACATTTCTATTCGGATAAATGTATGAATGTGCTTACCCTGAATCAGAGGACGGGCTACAGAAGTACTCAGTATTTTTTGGATGCACTTAAGTCTAAATCGTCTTCCCATACATCAAGTGCTGACTGAAAGGATGTAGTATCCTGACGATGGATACATCGTCAACACAGAATAATTGATGTAAAAAGTGTGGTACTCTTCCTTCGAGCAGGTAGTCGAGGGGTCGAGCAGAGGACTCAAAACGCTACTGTTCACATACTGAGACTTGGAGTGCTTTGATGACTCCAGCTGGACATTTAACATCCTCCGTACATATTCCATATCATACGATTCTGAGACTTTCCGTTGCTTGAGGGCCACCCATCTCATGATTTCAGAACTAATGCTTTTTCGAAGTCAACCATAATACAACATTTAAATCTTCCAAAGAATCACGATGATTTTCCATAAAGGTCCTTGGATCGATTCTGTTTCACTTATTTGCAACAAACACGATTAATTCTATTATGCAATTCTAAGCCAGACAACAGGGTCTCACTCGACCTTCGAATGAATTGGGCTCGTCATCGTATAGATTTAGCCCACTGTGATTTACACAATTGAATAGATCATTTGCGTTATTACAAAAAAGTAAAGAACTTAGTAAAGAACCTTGAGGAATACCAGTAGTAACAAGAAGAATAGCATTTAACAGCCACAATACAAAGATAAAAATTCACGCTTGAAGCAAACAGAATCTGTATAACATTAAGTAGTTAACTTGGCTTCTTACTGACATGGGATAATTTTATCAGTGGCTTCAGAATCAATATAAGACTTCAAAACAATTTTCAGCTTCTGCTATTGAGACTCATCTGTGTGTGTGTCACGAACAAAGTCTGATTATAAGTACAAGCGTTAGTAAAATAGAAATAAATAGGGTGGCGCAACAGAGCGAAGAGCCCCAGGGCCTAGCGTATTTCTCACAACCATACCTAGTATAGGAATGGATTGGACCTTCAATTTTCTGCCGATTCCAAAAGGCTAATCGAGAAAGCGCTCTTCATGGCAATAAGTATAATAACGGAGGACCTGCCAATTTCTCGCGAAAAGCTATGCCCGTAGAAAAACATGTTTGTCTCTGTTGGCATTAGAACCACGAACCTCTGGGTTAACAGGCAGACAAGCTAACCATCACGCCACGGTTACCACAAGCGATTGTAGCCTCGGATTTAAACATCGAGATGTTTCTTGAACTGTCCCCTTCAACTTTAACATTCCGGCCACTTATAATACGCTCTTTTTTACCCTATAGCCACTTTCTATGTGGTAAATAATAGACTTGCACTTCTATCCCTTTTAAAATAATGGTCTTTGCTATTCGTGTTAAATAAGGGTAGTGTTCTTAACGGACAGGGATCAGTGTGTTGTAAAAAATTATACCTAATCTTCCACGTGTTAATATATATGTACCTATATCTCTTTTTATTATTACTTTATCTTAATTCATTTCAAATTAAGATTATGTCATGTTTAGTTTGCAAAACATTCCCCTCAACACTCCGACTGAGGTTTACAATTCAATTTCATTAATTTGATTTCTTTTTCTTTTTATGACTCACCACACACCACAAGCCGCATAAAAGAAGAAAAAAGTGTTTTTTAATATGCAATTTAAAACTAAATTTACAATAAATTTTCGCATAATCTAAGAAATTTATATTCTTTCCCTAACGGCACTGGGCTCCAGGGGTAGTTCTCTGTTGTATGCAGGACATTCTTCTGCTTTAGGTGAGAAAATAATGCAGACAAACAAACTAAAAGTAAAGAACCACCACAGAAAAGACCGCAATATTATTACAGAAGAAGAATATACTCTTTTCAAAGTGGAAAAAATGATAAACGTCGTTAAATTTCCATAAATGAGGTGAAGTCATCGTTCGTTTTTGCCCGCCTTGGCACTTTTTCTTTTATCCTGCAATTTATTCTTCATTCCTCTTTTTTTTTCGACCTTATTTCTGCATCATTCTTTGCACTGAATTCATTTAAGATAAATTTTATTACATGCCATGAATGCGGTGTTAATACAGATGGTGCACACAAAGCGCGTTTTTATCATTTTACAGTTATACTATAGACCACAGTATGCGAGATCCAATAAGGGGCTTGACATAGCCATACCACTCCTTAAGCGCAAGATAAACGATTTTTATGAAGGTTTTAAAAAACTTTACAACAGAAAAATTACTCTTTCGTCAGTGCGGGCGGACGTCTTATCACAATTCCCCAAGAGACCCTTTAATCGTATCCTTTTAAAAAAAAGTTACATTTTTCATTTCCTCGGGCTGAATCAGGACATTAGACGAAGGGTGAAATTTGGTTCGTTTTTTTTCGAGTGTGCTTAACTTAAGAATATGGCCTTGGATTGAGCTTTCTCATTCACTCAATCTATCTCACCTTCTCTCTTTCTCTCTCTTGAGGGACCAAGCGATAACTGTAACAACTTCGGGCATAATTTCATGTTTCTGGTTGTGTGTGATGTGTCCTAGCTCGTTTCAGAGCTTTTTATTGCGCCCAGATAGCAATTTATGATTCTGCTAATGTGTTTTTATGATTTTTATGTGTGGCATTGTGGTGCGGACGCTAGAATGAATGGAATGATAGGGCTGTTTTCTCCCTTCCTGTGTTCCGGTATCACAATGCTGATATTTTGTTTTATGGTGGCGGTTTCGTTGTGTTTGTTATTTATGAAGCTATAATTTTTCGCAAAACGAATTTGTTGGTTTTATTGCTCTATGTGTAGCTGGTTTCAGTTCAGTCAATGCTCAATGGTTGCGTACCACTGTTGCCACTGTGTTTTGCTTTCAATCGATTGTAGTTGAGCGAACTAGTACGAATTGAACTGTAACTCTCTTCCTGAAAAAATATCCTTCTTCATCGTGAACTCAAACCTACTTTGCCTGAAAACCTCTCAGTTATCTCTGAGAGGGAATAAAAAATAAGTCCTGGAGCTCCTCGTCTGTTGCGCCACCCTATTTATTTTTTTATTTATTTCAGTATCCTGCTATAATTTTGTTTTACTATTTCCTCCTTCTTTAGTTTCTTTCATTGCCTACTAATTTTTACTGCTACAACTTCAAATAAAATTTTCTTCATTTTCCACTGTGAAAAATATTGTAATTTTCGCAGCCTGAACAAGAAAATTTCTCCTTTTCTCAAATAGATTTCTACTCTAAGATGGCAACCGGATCTCCCAGCAGCGTCATCCATCTAGAATGTACTTTCTAGGCAAAATGGTCATAACCAGGGCTGCCAATTTACTACATATGTAGTAGATCTACTTCATTTATTTTTTGGAATGCTTCTGCTACGTAGCAACTCATTTCTACTTCGTTTTAATCATTGATCTAAGTCTTATATAATAAGTGTTAAATTGATTATTTTTTGCCAAAAACGTCATTTGCTTAGTCTGAATGCACTCATCGCAAAACCTACTATAATTTTCCAAACACTTCCGTCGATTGTATATGGAATATCATGAGCAGAAGCGGCACTCTATAGCCATCTGTGTTTCTGCCTGAATACAAATATTTGCCTTTAATTGTTTGTATGGCGGTAAAAGTAAAGATGGCTATCTGGCACTGCTACCTCTTGATTTTGAACCTCCTAAACAGTTACTATCTTATTTGTATAAAATTAAATATGTTTCGGAGGGTTACGTTTTAAAAACAGATTGATCGCTTTCTCCAAAGTATTATTATTTTTGTGTTTTATTATTTATCCTTTAAAGGGGAACCATATTTAACGTGATAAACTAAAAGTACCTTTTTTAAACAAAGTAATGTACTATGTGTCTGTGAATTAGAAAAACCTACACTTTATAAAACTGTTATTCTCAAAGACTGTTATTACTAAGCTTTATTTGATATGAATTCAAAATAAAAGTGAAGTTGCTGTATATAATTTTTTTTTTATTATCTACTACATTTTTTTCAAATCTACTTCGTTTTTTTCTTTGATATGCTTCACTTTCTAGGCTCAGCATTGGCAACCCTGGTCATAACTTGCCAGAGTTGACTGTCTGATTCCTACAATGTGGCCCGAAGATGGTGCTCAAAAAGCGATGTGACTGCTATTTTGATTCCGAAGTGGCAACAACGGTTATGCCCGTTTCAAACAAATAGTAGGCTGTCGTAAAGTTGGATGGTGAATAAATGGCCCTTAAATTGTAGTAAAACAATTTAGACTTGCTTTTTCGAAATTGTTTCTGTAAAACTTTGTGTCACTGTGTTGTTTTAAATTTTGTACGTTAAAAAACGTGGGAATTGTTTCAGTGCTTAAGATACAAATTACCTTTGATTTCGCAGGACATTACAGTCTATTTTGAAAGGCCTCTACATTACAAAACAAGCGTGTTCTAAGGGGACGACGGGTTGAGCTTGCTCAGCTCTGGGCACTGCGGTGTCTGAATGAAACTTATTGTGCCAGCCCATGTGAGGTTTCAGGGCAGTTCTCCTGCTCTTGAGTTGAACCAGAAGCTAGTAATCTTCTGTGAGTGAATGAGTTTGAGTTTATCTAGGGGGATGATCTCATAGTCTAGTATTTGCTTTCTAAGGCGAAAAGTGCTGGACATTCCGTAATAATGTGCAAAGATGTTTCTTCATTTTCAAGGCATAGTCTACAGATGGGGTCCGCTACCAGCCTCATATGGTGAAGTTGCTTCTTTAAAGAACAGAGGCCGGTTAGTACCTAGTCCTGTGCAAATTTTTAGGGTTTTCCTATTGAGGTTCAGTAGGAATTTGATGTTTTTTCAGTATATTCTGGCAAAAAGAGTTTTGAACAGTTTTGGCCAGATGAGTTACGCCAAGCTTTTTTTTATTCTTCCAGTAAGATGTTCTTGACAGTGTTTTTGAAGGTCCTTTTTTCACCGCAGAAGGGTTCTGGTCCGACGAATGGCTTAGAAGCGCCGGCTTTAGCTAAGATGTCTGCCTTCTCGTTACCATCATAGCCTTTGTGTGTGGAGGATTACAGTGTTTTCCTTGCTTATTCAGAGAGTGACATGGACTAGTTTGGATCTTATGACAGCTGAGCTTAACGCCTTTAGTGAAGCTTGTCTGTCTGATAAAATGAATATTGTTTTGTTTTTCTTGTTCGATGAACATATTATTCTCGAACATTCGTTAATGGCAAAGACTTCAGCTTGGAAATTGGACGAGTGACTACCCAGACTTACTGAGAAATTTGTTCTGAGACAATGGCTGAAAATGCCGGAACCGGTACCAGTTTCCATTTTTGAGCCGTCCGTATACCAGACCATATCTTGCCTTGAAGGATGAGGTTTTGTGTTCTCCTAGCCTTCTTTAGGGGGAATGACAATGGAGAAGTTGAGATTGAAGTTGTACATGGGAATAATAGCATCCAAGCACATACTAAAGATGTCCTTTCGGATTTGGATGTGATGTTTTGTGTCCTTGATGGAAAAGACGGTGTGTCGCCAATCTTGCTTCGATTTTTATGAAAAGGTGAATTGGAGGTAGTCCTAAAATGACGTTTAAAGCGTATGTTAGTGTTATACGCACGCATAGTAATGCATGTTGTTTCCAATCTTTGAATCTTTTCTGATCTGATACTATAACGAAGTTCCATATGGGGGATATTTCTTAATCAAAGGGATACAAAATAATCTGTGTCATATTTGTATACCCAACAATAAACAAAAAAAGGATATTTATAATGAATAAAATTCAGAAAATTTTTTTAAAAACACATTGCAACTATGTATTAGAAACTCTCGCTCGGTCGGCTATTAAAGACGGTATATTAGTGGTAGTCAGAAAGTTGAACTTTGGAGGTGTGTATGGTCATAAAGTAAGACTTGCGAAGCTCAGGTCAGATCAGCAAATTTTTGTGGATCACCGAAAAGATATAAAAATCGAAATTGCCGTGTAAAACTTCGGGTTAGAAAATTTCTTTTTCGAGAATGGTTAAAAACCTTTCGAATTTTCAAAAATTAACATTGTTTTGTTCATAGCAGGGGGTTTAGTTTTTCTTACTTTTTGGGATGTATTACATTTTTTAAATGACTTGTCACAAGCTCCCATGTGGGTCCAGTGGCGTAATGGTTAGCATGTCTGGTTGTCAAGTGGGAGCTCTCCCTCGACACAGAAAAGTTATTTTTCGAAAATGACCGCTGTAAAAACATCGAACACTCGCTGGCAGCACACTGCTTTTGCAACAGTCGCCATTTATTCTTCGATATAGCTCTTCAACTAGGCAGTTGCGGTTGGACTATTTTGATAAACTCTACTCTTCATGTAGATATGCCCACAAAAATTTTCTTGTGGCGTAAAATTTGGGCCCCTGGGCGGCAAGACAATATCATCCTGTGCGATATGAGTTTTCCTCTAAACTTCTCGCTTACGACTGCTATTGAGGCATCAAATGTATAGCGGCGTGCTACATCATCTTGTCGATTCCATGTCACACCGTTATATCCTTTGAATTCTTGCAGTGGTAAAAAGAAAAAAATCCGTTTCAGTCACAAATTGTCCCCTTGAGGGTCCCGAAGGTCTATGATTGAGAACTGAACCAGTAGACTCGACCATTCTGGCCCAAGACCTTTCACTGGAACATTGATTTAGGTCGTGTAGTTTGTACTCAAACGGTATAAACGTTGAACTGCACGAATCAAAATTTTTGCAACGGGGCGCACTAGTGAAGCGATCCAACTAAATTTCCGCAAACCGAACTACTCACTTTCACTTACTGCCTCGCTAACGTAAACAGGTAAAACGTAATAGTTATTAATCAACAATCGCACGTTTTTATGGTGCATTTTGAAACCATTGAAGCTTATGTATGTCTCGTGAAAACCTACAAATGTTGTTTATTTGCCCTTGCTCTCAAGAGAATATTATGAATAACTGGACTTTACGTGTCATTGCAACTATTATCATGCGATATACGCTCATTGCAGTGGTTTATTGCCTGAGGTCTCCTTCAACTTGTAAGCGCCACCTAAAACGAGATCTTTCACTTCCGCGACTTCCCTGGAAAGTGCTTACGAAAACCCCGTCGAGTAAAAGCCTTGATGACCACCCGCTCTACATGTCCCGGCCATTGTAGTCTAGCGATGCATACTCTTCTAGCTCAGATAGTTCGCTGTTGAATCGCAGCACATTCTCATCTTTTTTACGAACGGTAGTATTTTTCTCACAAAACGAAATAGGGCTTCTTCATCCGGTTAAAAAATCGTGCTAATATTATTCTGATGTCCACAATTTCAGTTTTTGACTTGTATTTCTTAACACAATCAAATATTTTTTAAGTATTTAAACACATAAAAGTTTTTTGTTGAAAAAAGATTTCGGTTAACAGACTGTTTTAACTAAATTAACTTTCTTGTGTAATTTCTACGTAGAGTTAAAGATCCAACCCGCATTTTCAATAAAAACAAAACGAGAAATGCTTCCAACAAAAAACCAAATTCTTATCAGTTTCTAGAGCAACAGAATGCCAGCCTAATCACGTCTCAAATTGCTTAATCAATTCCTCATGAACATGCTACCACCACACCTACATTATTATCGGAATTCTTTACTTGCTTTTCAAGACATAAAATATATCCTCATAAGTATTCTGATCAAACAGCTCCCCCAATTAATGCTAACATCAAATAAGGCAGCATTTTGTCAAAGATTACCATAATTTCTTCATCAAGCTTGGCAATAAAATGAAAGAAGGTACACAACACCCAAGCAAACACCTAATGATGGCTTATAGCCGATGATAAATTTTTGTACATTTCTTGCATTTAAAAGACAAGTTGTTGCTTAAGCTTTTTTATTTTATTTTAATGTGTAGTTGAATGTGAAACAACATACTTCAAGTAAATCAGTATAACTTTTAATGCCGATGCAGTCATCAAGGCGTCATCAAACTTTATAGCATTTCGATCTTACTTACTTTTAGACGAAGAATATGTATGCGTAGTGTAGATAGTCATATTGGGAGCTCTATTCGTTTTCATGAATGAGTTTAGTCAAAGTTATCATCTAAGGAGATATCATTGCCGTAAAATTCAAAACCAACCAGTATACAAATAAGGATGCGATAGTTTATTTATACTCCCATCCCGAACCATAATTTATTGATAATGACACACTAATGTGACAATTTAACGACAGTCGGATATGACCACACCGAGAGGGTGACAACAACTCTATGGAAAGAAGAGGTAATAAAATGCTTTACTAGTGTAGTAAGGCGGAACAGCAAGGGACGTTAAAATCTATAGTGTAACGAAGACAGTAGAAAAGTTAACGTTTTTTTTTTTATGGCCGAATAAAAACAAAATATGTAGATCGTTTTGCTTGACTTGAGTTTCTGTTTAAGTAAAAGACCAATAAAGGGATAGTCAAGGAGACGAAATAGGGTTAATAGCTCTAAGAATAACTAAACTAAAGTTTCAGGCTTGTGTGAGATTGTTTCAGTGTATCTATGATTGCAATTGTTTAAAGGCTTTAAATATTGAAGTTGTGCTTTTGTAATTTTTTATTTTAGATATTTAATCAAAAAGAGCATAAAAACTTTGGCAGAAAAAGCAAAAAGGTAAACTTTGACGATAAGCGTGTCTTCTCCCAGCTAAAGACAATAGAAATGGTCCTACAAATCTATATACCTATCTCTTCTACTATCATTGGTAATATTTCTGCATAGCTTTCAAAAATTCCTTAAAAACATTGCAAGTAAATTAAACGAAAATATTTGTTTTAAAACCTAAAACGTTCTTCCAAATATGAAAGAAACTATGAAACCCTGAAGTAATTTTAAGTGAAGCACAGTATAACAATATATTCTTTTTTTTCTAGAACTGTGTCCAGAGCAAACATGTAAGACTTCGGTGATAAAACGTCCAACCTATTACTTGCTCTTAGAACAATTACAATAACATAATACATATTTACTGGTTCCTGTTTGAGCCGAACATTCATCGAGTGCATTAGCGTCTTTCAATACTTTTGAGTATTTTCTTGCCAGCCTTTGACTGTTGATTTACCATCGATTGAGTTCTTGAGTTTCCAGTGAATGA
Organism: Melanostoma scalare; assembly: GCA_949752695.1. NCBI lineage: Eukaryota > Metazoa > Arthropoda > Insecta > Diptera > Syrphidae > Melanostoma > Melanostoma scalare. The sequence continues at coordinate 53,309,950 of OX456984.1, read as the reverse complement.
GCTGTTGATGTCAGTATTTGACTCTCAACCTGTCAGCTGCCAGCCATTCAGCTGTTGATGCCTGCAGTTTGCTGTTGACTTGCCAGCCTTGATTTATTAGTATTAGAATATATTTCGCAATAAAATATCACAAACAAAATCATAGGGTGGCAATCGGGTAATTTTTACCTAAGACTATCACAACCACAATTTCAGATCTCTAACTCGAGTCAAAGAAAAGGTAACAACAGTAAGTTGAAACGTCTCTGAAGTTGTTTACGTTTTGTGTCAGAATAGCAGCTACCACAGTGCCAAGCATATCCAAACTCAAAATCTTTAGCTCAACCAGGAAAAAAATAAAAGCAGAAATACGTAAAGAGGGCGCTGCAGTAAGTATTACATTTCATTAAGTATACATACATACATTAGGTGGCGCAACAGAGCAGTTGTAGATATGCAGGGCCTAGCTCATTTCTCACAACCATGAACTGTGAGGGAATGGAGTGGCCCTATAATTTTCTGCGGGTTGCGAACGGCTAAAGAAGAAAGCGCTTTTCATGGCAATGAATCTATAATCGGAGGAACTGCACTTAAACTTACATATCTTGCAACATTGGAAATTCAAAGAGAATCTATCTCAAAACTAAGCAAATAAAAAATCTCACCACACCTATAAAAAGAGCTACACTAGAAGGGAGCATTCTTTAAACCTTAAAAGGGCTTGTATATTTTAGGGTTGGCCCTGACTGTAATCTAAGTTAGATGGAAGTAGTTGTCAGCCAATGAGTACATTGCCAGACACACTTAGACCACAAGGGTCCATTGTGATACTACAGAGATCAGCAAGTTAATCACCTACTGATCTCAGAAGCCCGATGTAAGATTAACGAGTTGATAACCCATTTATTTTCCATTACGGGACTAGCCGGTTAGTCACCCGCTAGTCGAACCACGTGGAACTTTTAATGTATTTCGAAAGACTTTTAGGGTCTATGTTAGCTAGGTCACTAGTATCATCGAATAAGAGTTCGCCGAGTTTTCCTCCTATTTTCCCTAGTGCAGGGCATGAGGTGTTGAACGGTTTCTTCCTCTTCTTTGTCCATGCAGCTTCTGCAAAAATCATTGGAAAACACACCAAGTCTTTTGGAGTGTCTTCCTAATAGACAGTGTCCCGTAAGAACACCTATGGTAGAACCTAGATACAGGCGGTTCAGGGCGAACAAACTCTTCGAGCGTTTGAAATATAAAAAAAACATTTGTAGGGTTTCAAAAAAATCAACTGGTTAGTGTTAATTAAAATGTCGTCCAACATAGCTCGTCTAACCACGTTGGATAAAATGAAAGAAATAGAGAGTTGAAATTGCTGTAAAAACTAACTTCTAGTATAATTTTCATAATCATTTCCGTCACACAGAAATCATTTCCAGTTGTAAACAATGACTTGATTCCGTACAAATAAAATGTGCCATTAGTACAAGTACAATTCGAACTAAGCATATTTGGAGCTTTAGACAGAGCTACCAAAGACATTCAACTGCGAATTTATACGTAAGAGGGATGGATGGAAACGAAACAATTGTACGGTTTCAATATTTCAAAAGAGCGTGATTGGACGGATCTGTCACGAAGCGGCATTGTGCAGCTACGAAATGTGGTTTATGAGCATAAATAAGTATGTATTTCGTTTTAATAAAACAATGCGACCGATTGAGGGAATTTTAATGAAATGCATGACGCCAGCAAGGATCAATCTTCCTTCTTATTCTATGAATATTGCGATCTCGAAGGCATCACCATGGACGCTCTGTTAGTGCAGTCCGTGCAGTCGTAGCCAAGGGCCGGGCCATGTACTGAACTCGGCGAAATTAGGATAAAATTGAAAACTTAGCGACATCACTCAGCGATTCAGCTTTCGAATTAGTTTTAATTATGACGTTTACTGAGCAGGTACCTACATCGCTTCGCATCGCCGTGTCCTAAAGCTAAGTCACTTTGTGTAAATAGCACAAGCAGAGAGGTACAAGTTGACACTCTAGTTCTACTCTACTGCAGTACATAAAGGCTACAAACTATAATTGTTATCTTAAGGGGGGAAGCTGGTCCAGAATTTTGAAGAAACCGAAATTTTTTTTTGTCTTAAAAGGTACTTTAGGGTTCTAAAAGTAACGCATATTTCTCGAAATCACTTTTATTGAACTGGCCTAAGACATAGTTCGAGCAAATCTTCACCGATCTATACCAATTTTTGACAGTACATTTGAAATGCCTTTCTCCGGAGACGTACGTAGTATTTTTTTTTTATATTGCATAGTTGTTTTTTTAATCAACAATTTTGTCGTTTTTTATAGTGAACATTTTAATGTTTTGTTCAAACGTGCACCATTTTGCGAAAAAAACAAAATATCGAAAAAATCCTATTTACGTCTCTTGCTGTTGTTATATAGAAACTAAACATTTTCGGGATTTTGTTCCAGGACCAAAATTAAGGAGGTTAGTAGGTATTGGTGGACCACGGCGTGGGAAAATTTTGGATGGGATGGTGCCCTTGAATTCGTTTGAGGTCACCGCGGTGTTATTTAATGGGATGTTAATGGGGTGTTTAATGGGTGTTTAATGGGTTTATGTTTTGTTTGAGGTGGCCGCCTTGACGCCGGCACGGCGCCGCCGCCGCAGCGCTATGGGTGATTGTGGAATTTAATTTAAATTGAAATAAAAATGCACACTGCCGAGGCTGAGATTTGAACCGGGGCCTATGGCGTGTCGCGCATGTGACAGATGCACTAGGCTATCGGGGTAGTTGTAGGTTGATGTGTAAAAAGTCTACTTATGCGTACAAAAAGTTATTTATAGAATCTTTTGGTATGTTGAGGCTTATAAAAAGTGTGACGGTTGGTGGTGGTTTGAATTTGTTTTTTTGTTTAGCTTTAAGATAGAGAATTTGTCACGATCGATTTTTGGTTGTGCATTGATTGTGGATGAACAGCATGTCATTTTACAGCTTATCATGAGGTTTCTTTCTTTCAGGCATAGACACTGTTAGTTGTTCTATTTTTAGATTTTGATTTCAGAACTGAAAATTTGAATTTGAAAAATAATCTGTCTGCTGTTAGTTGTTCTATTTTTAGATCTTGTTGAAGGGGATTGTGACAAAAACATGCTGCTAAGATGTTAAATGACATGGTCATGCACAATGTTGAATGTTATAAAAAGTGTGTGTGATGGATGGTAATGGATTGAATTTTGAATGGTTGACTATGTTTGAATAATCACAAAAAGTCGGTTAGTGGTGGCTGCTTACTCTTTTAAATTTTGAATTGTAGATTTTATGAAAGAGGATCTGGTCATGTTGATGCATTTGATGGTTGAATGTGGATCTGGCATTTCAATGGAGCTGATGGGGGGGGGGGTTGATAAATATAAGGAAGTATTTATGTGTCTTAGCATGCACAAGTGGAAAAAAATATTATTTTTATGCCTACAATTAATATAAAACTCAATTTGTTTGTTATCAGTAAAAGTAATAATTTATTTCCTTATGTAGGTATTGAGATTACATAGTTTAGTTTTTCTTAAATTTCTTAGGAATCCATGAGTTGTGTTTGGATGAAAACCCAAGCCATTTAACAAATATCTGATTTTTTTTCGTTTGAAGAACTTTTTCAATTAGGAATGTGTCGGGAAATCTTGTTTTTTGTAGTTCAAGTTCGTAGAATCCACCCTTAATTGGGGTACCTTCATAGTCTTCTAGTAGATATGTGACAGGATTTGTATGTTGCACTTTGATTATTTTGAAGATTTCCGTTGTCCAATTCGGTGTGTATCCTTTATCAAATACATGTTTGTATTTACTTATTCTTACGAAATCTCCAATTCTAAATTTCGGGGGAATATGAATTTTTATATGATTATATACTTTTGAGAGTAAATGCCTTTCATTTGCAGCATTTACCTCGGATGGTTTTATTTTGATTGTTCGATGAATAGAATTATTATATTTTTTAGTAAGCATATCTATTAAACCAATCCACCGATATGAACCACTTGCACTGAATTCCTTCCACATAAGTGTTTTTAAGGTACGATTAAATCTTTCAACAATAGATGCCTTAAGTGAAGTAAATGATGAATAATGATTGATTTTATATTTTTTCATGAGACTTTGAAAAGAGGCGTTGAAAAATTCTTTCCCATCATCAGTTTGTAAGTTTTTTGGGGTACGTGTGTCTTTACTGAAAATATGTTGCATAGCAATAGTGACATTGTGCCCTGTTTTGTTTTTGATGGGAACTGTCCAAGCAAACTTGGAAAATGTATCAATAACCGTGAGAAGATATCGGAAATTTTCATTATCATTTGAATAGACACCCATTTCAACTAGATCAGCTTGCCATAAATCATCTAATCCCTTAATAATAACTCGCCTTTTTTTAAAATTCCTCCGAGCAGGTTTATGTAATTCATTGACAACATCTCTTTTACTCATCTTTCTTTAAACTGATTGAAAAGAAAAAAAACATTTCATTCTTATATTTGTTTATTTTGTAATCTTTTATATAATAGTATCAATTTTTTCATTCTTAATAATTTATTCTCAAGTATATAGCAAGCACATGTGTCTGGGCCTTCCTTACATTGATTCGAAGACCATGGGCAATTTATAAAATGACATCCATTGACAGACTCTGACGATGATACACCTTCAAACTGGTTCAAAAAACTCATAGTGTTCAGAAATTCCTCATAATGTTCCTCTAATAAGATATTCTGATTATACTTAAGCAAATTTAAAATATCTTCAATAATCAAAGTATATTTAATGTTAGACATAACGAATGAATTGTGACTTGACACTATGATGTCTATAATTAAACTGATTTTACTTTCCAGTTGCTGAATCTTTCACCACAATATATGCATTTTTTAAAAACTGTTGTCGTAAATGATGGATTTCGTTTTGAAAGCTTCGCTGCATGTGCTCAATTTTTTCATCGACATAGGTTTTGGAAGTAGCGTCTCTCTTATCATAGGGTTCCTGAATATTTTGTAATCTTTTCAATTTTAAATCGTAATCTCCAGCTTCTGTTTTGAAGAATCCTTCGCCAGGTGGTCCTGGTATACCTTGTGGACCCCGCTCTCCCTGCAATCCTCGCGGCCCAATCTTTACTCTAGCTCTATTGGAAAAACGACCAAATTTGTCTTTACTCATAATATGTCTTTATACAATTATGTTATTCTCTTTTAATTCTTCAACAATAGAGACAATTTCATTAGAGTGATTATTATTCCCAGCTTGTTGTGACCCGATTAAAAGCTTCAATCGATCTACAAGTTCATTCGGATCATCCCAATATATAAAGTCTTTCTTCATGCTTGATAATGTCATTAATCCACTTCCTAATGATGGTGTGGTATTCGCAAATAAATGTTTTATTATGTTGTATTTAGCACCACGATTACCTCGTACTTGTTTCTCTGAATCATGGGAATCTCTATGCGAATTGGTATCCGTTAATATAGTTTTATAGTTGTTTAAGTCTTCACTATTATATATTTTTTCGTTTGGTCTTTTCATGAATAGGAGCTCGTATAATCCATGTGTCCCTTTAAAGTTCTTAGTTTTTACATGTATATCATTTCCTTGAACTTTGAACTCACCATCTCCAATATATAACTTTCCATTTTTCAAGTATATACCATATATATTATCAATTAAATTGGAATTGTTAATAAATAGATCCAGATATTTTTTAGGAATGTCGGAAAATTCTTCATGAGATAACTGCTCTGCAAAATTCCGATGCTTAATGCGTTGACTTTTTCTAGTCTTCGAAAGTTCTAAATGGGTTCTTGGAGTACTATTATTGTTATCTGTAATGGCGTAACTAATGGAAGGTGACGGTGTAATAAATTCTTCTTCCTTTTTAGTGGGTTCAATTTTCTTTGTAGAACTTTGAAAAATATTTTTCTCATGATCTTCCTCTTGCTTGGAGTCTGATTTTTTAACTAATTTATTAAGTGGAGTAGTAATTGGTCTTAAAGCATCCTCTACTTGAGTTTCGTAAGCTTCTTTACCCCGTTTAAAAGCTTTGTATTTTTTTCGTAGTGCTTCTGTGGTTTTAATAAGTTCTTGTTTGAGTTTCACATCTATATGCATCATATTTATTTGTTTGCTTTTTATAAAAACAATCCGTAAATAAGGTTCGTATACATCGAAATAATCGAATTAATGGATTTAAGTTTAGATAATATTACAGGTACTTGTCTTAATTGATGAACTTTGATCATTGAACTCTGTGAATCGATTTTTAACTGTAGTATTGTGTTCAGTAAACTGTAACGAAGTGTTCTCATAGAACATTTCTGCACATATGACGCAAAATGATAATGTGATTTGTTTTATAGGGAAGGGGTAAGACCGCTTTAAACAGAACTTTGGAAAAGGCTCCGAACAGCTTCAAAACACTTTTAAACAGCTCGTAACAGCTCCAAACCGCATTTCAAACAGCCCCAAACAGCTTCAAACCGCTTTCAAACCGCTTTCAAACCGCTCCGAACAGCTCGTAACAGCTCCAAACCGCTTTTCAAACAGCCCCAAACCGCTTTTCAAACAGCCCCAAACCGCTTTTCAAACCGCTCCGAACAGCTCGTAACAGCTCCAAACCGCTTTTCAAACAGCTCCCAAACAGCTTCAAACCGCTTTCAAACCGCTTTCAAACCGCTCCGAACAGCTCGTAACAGCTCCAAACCGCTTTTCAAACAGCCCCAAACCGCTTTTCAAACCGCTCCGAACAGCTCGTAACAGCTCCAAACCGCTTTTCAAACAGCTCCCAAACAGCTTCAAACCGCTCGTAACAGCTGCAAACCGGTTTTCGAACTTTTGAACTGTATATTTACACTGTATTTAGTTTCAGAAAACTATCAAAGCCTTTTCTATAACGACCTTTATTTAAAGACACATCTTTATCAATAACTAAAAAACCATGTTTAATGTTCCAACATTCTTTACATAATTTTTGAAATGTTGAAAACGACATATCTGAATTTACATGATCATTGTAGATATGTTTTAAGTTCATATCATCCTGTTTAAATACGATTAGAAAATTAGCATTGTCTCTAATTAAATGTTTGGGTATTCTGGTATATGTCTGGCACAAATAAAAACTATCAATATTATGATGTCGCCCCATGCTAAAATATGTTCGAATAGTGTCTTGTTTTTCACAGGCAATATCATCAAATATAAATATAGAGTTTGGTTTAGCTTCTTTAGGTGGTATAACTTCACTGTTATTGGAAAAAGTAAAGAACCCCATATGCTTTATTGGTTGGACGGCTCTTCGTAGAAATTCATATTTTGGCTGTTGTAAAGATTTCGAATAAATATATATATTTTCAAATTTCAAGCCATTTGGATGTTGTAGCAGAGTCATCATTACATTAGTTTTTCCGCAATTTGATGGACCTGTTATCAAACCTCTTATGCTATTGGGCAATAATATACTGTGCTTTTTTGTTTCAATTCTTTTAACCAAATCCATGTTTTTTATTGGTAGCTGATGTTGTTGTTTTATGAATCGCATGATGACAAAAACTAAATGATTTTCCCATATATATCAAGGTTTTATTGAAAAAATGTCATAACATTATTAGTGACCTCTGCAAATCGTTGTATACCTAATAAAATGATTGATTTTTCTAATCAACCTAATAGTCAACGAGAAATTGTGAAAGGAGAAGGTTTATTGAATTCTGTAATTAATAAACTACCATTTGAACTTCACTTACCTGGTTACCAGTACTGTGGGCCTGGAACAAAATTGGAAGAACGTTTAGCTAAAGGCGATCCTGGGATAAACTTACTTGATCAAGCTTGTAAACAGCACGATATTTCATATTCCAAATTAAAGAATACTCCTGAACGACATATAGCAGATAAAATTTTAGCTGAAAAAGCTTGGCAAAGAGTTAAATCAAAAGACGCAGGTATAACAGAACGAGCAAACGCATTATTAGTCACCAACTTGATGAAAGCAAAAGTAAAGTTTGGAATGGGTGTAACTGATAAAAAAACTAAAAAGAGCAAGTGTAAGCTCACATTTAACAAATCAATTAAAGATGTGGGAAAAATTGTTATTACTAAAAAACCCTACAATTTAAACAGTGCTATTAAAATAGCTTTGTCAGCGGCTAAGAGAATAATTAAGAGAAACAAAAATATTAAGACACCAAGAGTTATATCTGTACCTAAATCAGGTGGAGTAGTACCATTCCTTGTTCCTCTTTTTGCAGGACTTTCAGCACTAGGTGCATTATCTGGAGGTGCTGCAGGTATAGCTAAAGCTGTGGATGAGGCTTTTAATGCTAAAAAAGATCTAGAAGAAAAGAAACGTCATAATACAAAGATGGAATCTATTGCAATGGGTAATGGACTACATCTTAAACCTTATAAGAAGGGTCTTGGATTATTTTTACAGCCAAAAAACTTTTAGATTCGCTACCCAAACGTGCATTGAATGAATTGGATATAATTCATTTTGCAAAAATGAATATTCCTCATTTTCGTGGTGTTTTTATGCGAGATAATTTACCCCGGTATAAGCCATGGAAAAATGAATGTGGAATCGTTAATCTAGATTCTTTAAAAGGACCAGGAACACATTGGGTAGCATATTGTAAAAAAGGCAAACTAATTGAATATTTTGATAGTTTTGGGAATCTTCAACCTCCTATTGAAGTAATTCATTATTTAGGTTTAAATATCAAATACAATTATATTAAGTACCAAGATTTCAATACGTTCAATTGTGGTCATTTATGTTTGAAATTCTTATATGATTGTTACTTCTAATAAATATAAAGATTATTTTTTGAAAAAATGTTCATTGTTTATTTCATCGTCATGGCATTGACACTTACACTAAGCGGGGAAACTTCCTATCTATCAGCTGAATATTTCCCACCATTAAACTTGAATAGGGATTACGTTTGTGGCCTCGTAGATTTTCAAACATATAACTCAATTCCAAATGTGGATGAACGGAACAATTTGTTCCATATTGGAGAAAACGAAATCGAAATTCCAGTAGGATCCTATGAAATAGATGACATTGCGTTCTTGATTTCTAAGACATTGTTAATGCAAAATTCTACCGCCAAAGTAAAGATAGAAGCAAACAATAATACATTAAAAGCAGAAGTTGAGAGTAATGAGATAATTTACTTCGATAGACCTAGATCTATTGGAACATTATTGGGCTTTGGTAAGCGTGTACTTGAACAAGGTATAACTCATATGTCAGATTTAGCGGTTGACATTAATAAAGTAAACGTCATAAGAATTGAGTGCAACATAATTGTTGGTTCCTATTTTAATAATACTCCTGTACACACTATTCACGAATTTTCACCGGAAGCAGGAGCAGGGTATAAAATCATAGAGGTTCCAAAAAATGTCATCTATTTACCTGTGAACGTCAAGCAAATAACTTCTTTATCATTAAGGCTTGTAGATCAAGACGGTGATCTAATAAATTTTAGAGGAGAAACAATAACCATTCGATTACATTTAAAACCGAAATCAACGTAATGTTACTCTATAATAATTATATATCTGACATCAAAGGTGATCATTCAATTAGTTCTGAAAAGACATCAAACCGATCAAGATCAAGATTGTCTCTTGAAAACAAAGCATTTCTACTATCACTAGGATTTGTCCTGAAATAATAAAAAGAAAAAATAATAATAAAATGAGTCAAATACTAAATATTAGTCACTGTCCTAATTATGATAATAGCATTACAAAATTTGAGTATCATAGTTATTCAGCATTTCTTCAATCCTTCAATACCAGTGATGAAATACGTATCCCTATACAACAGCAGGATCTGTGCATTTTACCCAGTGAAAGTTTCATTTATGTAGAAGGAAGTTTGACAAAAGCAGATGGAGGAGTTTCTTCCACAGCAAAACTATGTAACAATGCTATACCATTTCTTTTTGAGGAAATACATTATGAACTCAATGGTATCGATATTGAAAACAATAAAAATGTTGGTATTACAACATTATTAAAAAATTTTATATCATTAAATGAGAATGAAAGTAAAAGTTTGGAAAATTCTTCATGGACTGGAAAGGATAGTATTTCACTTTCATCGGGTAGTTTTAACTTTTGCATTCCATTGAAAAATCTTTTAGGATTTGCTGAAGATTATAAGAAAATCATTATAAACGCAAGACATGAATTGATTTTAATTCGAACTCGAACTGATGAAAATGCCTACATTAATACAGAAAAAGAAAATTTAAAAATGGCAATCCATAAACTACAATGGAGGGTTCCTCACATTACCTTATCCGATTCCAATAAATTGGTACTATTGAAACAAATTCAATCGAAACCAATTAAAATGCATTTTAGAAATTGGGAAATGTATGAATATCCTACTCTACCTACTAACACGGATCATGTGTGGACAGTTAAAACCTCAACACAACTTGAAAAACCTAGATATATTATAATTGCACTACAAACAGCGCGTAAGAACTATCTAAACAAAGATGCTAGTAAATTCGATCATTGCGATGTTAGCAATGTGAAAGTATATTTGAACTCAGAAGCATATCCTCGTGAAGATTTAAATTTGAAGTTTAATCTAAATCAATATGCTATTCTCTATGAGATGTACAGCAAGTTTCAACAATCATATTATCAGAAGCCACCACTACCACTCTTATCTCCACAAGAATATAAAGACATTGCTCCAATTATGGTTATTGACTGTTCTCGTCAAAATGAATCAATTAAAAACGGACCTGTCGATGTAAGAATTGAACTCAAAACGTCCACCCCTGTTCCAGATTTAACAACAATGTATTGTCTTATTCTTCACGATCGTATAGTTGAATACAATCCAATGACAGGAGAAGTTCAAAAACTTATCTAACACGTGACAATTTGTATACCTTTTTCAATAATAAAATATTTTATTACTCTATAAAAAAACATGGTGGTTTATTTTATTTATATTTTTATTTTCAAAAAGTCAAGAAGAAGAAGAAAAACATAATTGAATTACAAAATTATCTTTTGAATCCTCTTTTAAATCCATATGGCAATGAACTGTAATTGCTAAGAAAACGTCTTTTTTCCGCTTTGGCCTTATACGTTTTTGTCTCCGCTACAGTCACAACTTGATGATCCTGTGTACGGCGAATATTATTAGAATTAATAATTATACCTTCATTGTCTGATGATGAAGAATTTAGTACTGCTTCTTTTATTGAGTCAAAATTGATTTTTTGTGATGATTCGAAATTAAGACAAATGCCCTTTACCTTGCAGACTACGTGTTCTAAATGATCGTTTGTACTATAAAGCTTATACGCATAGTTTTTTGGACCACCACTGACAAATTCTGTTATAAAACTCCCCTGGCCAAAAGTTTCCAGTTCATTGGTCATGTCACCAATAAACTCTCCAGTAGGCGGCTCGAATTCTCCATCGCGGCTAACATATATCACAGAATCAGTGTCATAGTACAGTACTCTTTCCTCTAATTTTTCCAGATAGCTGTATAATTTAAGGCGGGCCAGGGTTGTCGTGTAGGCAGCAATACAGACATTTACAAGGGATGAAGATTCAATGGCTTCCTCTTTCATTTCAAAGGTGCTTACCAATTTTTCTTCATTAACTGGTACAATATGTAATACTTCTATAGAAGGATTGGTGAGAAGAAGAAATAAATCCGAAGGATCACTCAAAATACATGTTTGTTGTTGGTTTTGTCGCTGTCCGAATTTCCCCCAAAATGAATTCAGCATCAATTTTGCCAAAGATCTTTTACCAGGATTATCACAAATTTCTGATTCTTCCAAAACTATATTTTCTTTTTCGAAAAATTCTTTTAAGTAATTCTCTTTTTCTAAAGAAGATGTGCACTTAACAGGCCATCCCGATGCTTCCTGTTTCAACTTCAAAAACTTGTTCATCATTGATGTGAATAATCCTTCAGAATTTGTGTCTGGATCATATTGGAGTACATTATATTCCCAAATTTCAAAAACATCAATCAATTTATAGCCTTTTTCAACAGCTTTCAAAACCTCGTCAATTACCCACGTTCCTAGAAGGGCCCTTTCCTCCTCGGAATGATTACAACATTGTTCTTGATTTTTTTCATTGCTGCAACTTCTACACAGAGAAAACATGAGTCTCTTGTTTTGTTTGATTGGTAGGACAGGATGAAGTAGATTTTCAGGTGGCATAATTTTGCATTTTACAAGTCCATTCATACCTTCTAGTTTCAAGTCAGAACAATTAGTATGAACTTTAGGATGGCCAATGGGAAATTTCCCGTTTTTGCATACCCATGGATATAGGGAGCATACATCTATGTATTGGATTTTTTCGCCTTCTTTACATTTGTAATAATTGTATGTGTTCCCTGTTCGGCCTCCAAAGAAAGCATCACGAGGATTGAGCGGGGAACTTTGTATAAGTGGATGATTATTTAAACATTGCAAATCTTCCTCACTCATAGTTTTTAAATAATTTTGAAAATCACAACCCCACATTTCAATTACCTCAAAATTGTATGTTTTCAATCTTTTAATTTTTGATTCGGTTTTTTCATACCTCTGATTGAGGGTATCACTTGAGTCTTCATGAAGTGGTTTATCACGATTGTGTTTTAAACAGAGAGGATGACCGTGAAAATAGCATCCATGGTATTCAAAAATCTGCCTTGTTTCTGTGCAGTAGCCATCAACCTTTACACCATTAACAACAGCTTCTCTTCCTTTGTACGCATGTTGTATGGTTATATTTCTCTTTTTCTCCTCGCAAATCATCCACTTAATTGCTTCTACAGATTGATTATCCGCACATCTGTAACCATTTCTCGGTATTAAGCCAATTGTGTTAGGAAGAAGAAAATTACGCCTGAAAACAAGGTTACAAGCGGAGGCTATCGTTACTGCTTCCAAAAATGGTTCAACATTATTTTGCATAAGAAATAATTTTCTAAATGCTAAACATGCCTCGGTCAATATCTCTACATCGCTCTTGCAGTATTCTTCAAGCTCTTGCTGCATTACAAAATTATCATTTGCATGCTCTGAATGCCATTTCAAAAAATTATTTCGCTCCTCTACTCTCATTGTATCCGGACTATAAAATTCAATAGCTGGTAGTTTCCCGGTATATTTTTCATTTATTTTCATGTTGAATAAATGAGGGAAATAACCTTTTTTTAACACTGATGGTAGATTGAATGCCTTGGGTAATTTTGATAGAGCCATTGGGAAATAATTTAATGAGTCCAGAAATTTGACATTAACAATCTGCATTAAAATTATTTTAGTTCCACGCATAAGTAATTCGGGGGTAAGGCTTGTTTTTTGCAGTACATAATTTAAAATAAATTGATGATCATAAGCCTGGCCATTGTGCGCTATCACAGTCACATGTTTGTAAGTTTTTCTGACATTTAAAATATACCCCAAAAACTTTTCTATTACAAATCCTTCTTTTTCTTCTTGTTCACGTATTATGTTTAGTGAATGCTTACATTTCTGACAGAAAAATAGATTTGGTATATCTATACATTCATCACATTTCTGTTTGAATATGCATAAGTTGGGTTCGTGTAGTTTAGCTCTACTATTAATTTCTTTTTCTTGCCGACTTTCCAAGTCGTAGAATATGTATAGGCTGTTTTTGAAACAAGGTGTTCTTTTGTCAGGTTGAATATAGCATTGATGATCCCTTGGCACATGCTTGTCACATTGTTTGCAGAAGTATTCATCACAATAATGTTCTCGATGTGATGCATATGTTTTTAAGCATGAAGAACATCTTTTAATCCGGTCACAAATAGAATTATTGCTCGTAGATCCACCTGCTTTGTGGTTATCGAAGCACTGTTTTCCTCTGAAGCTTCTATAACAATTTTCACACAAAATCTCAGATGATGTCTTAACGCAAGCTGTTTCGTTTTGACATTGGGGGCAGGAACGTACACATCTATGATGACTTTTCGTGTTATAGGGCACATGGCATATTTCGCAGTAGTAACTACAACAAAATGCTGACGTCAACGATGTGATAACACAATAATGGTTCTTGTGATATAGCAAATTAAGTTTTTTTTTTTCTTCGAGACTATCACAGAGACCTTCAAAAATTATTTTTCTCCCTTTGGTGTCATACTCAAACACAGTAATCTTGTACCCTTTTAGGTGATTTTGGAATATTTTCAATTCACGAATCCCGCAACCATCCTCTGGTATACTAATTTCTGCTAGTTCAACGAGTCTCAAAGCTCTTTCTGTTTGAACGTTTCTGACATCCTTTCTTAATTTTTGAATGTTGATTTCTTTGTTTACATATGCCATGGCCACTATCAATGCTCTTGGCAAACAGAGGTTGTCCTTATTGACAATGCGTAAGATCCCCTTACGTTTAGCACATTCTTCATCAAATGTGTTGTACATCGAAGAGGGCTTAATTGATCCTCTGCCTCTTGGCATTTTAACAGCCGTTACTTCCAGGCAAAATTGGTCCGTGTTCAACCCTTCTGAATTGCTCTGAAAAATACTGGCTATCATGGCCCATACATCGTTGAACGATAGATCTCCACAATCCCTGAAATTAATCCATCCACTTCCTCTCTCGCTTGAGAAATTTTTCCCACAAAAAGTTATCCCAACTTTATCTGTGGGGGCTAGATCACTTGTAGCTATCTTTAGCATATCGTTCACTGCCTCCTTTACCCACGAGGTTGGTTCTTCATTTTTGGGGATCGAGCGAATCTTGAATTCAATTTTTCGTCCCTTTAAATTAAACCTCTTATTTTGGGTTGTGATATCACTCACAATTTCGATTTTCTAAAAAATAAACAAAAAAGCATTCAGAGAAGAAGAAGAACCATTTTCCATAAAAAACTAAAAACATTTTAAGTAATTTTTTTTTTGAAATATTTATATTTTTATTTTATTTTTTTTTTTTTTTTTGTTTTTGCTCTGTATAGCTAATACATAGAATTATTTTTTTAATATTTTTTGTTGTGAGTTATAAATATTGTTTTGACTATCATAATAGTCATTAAAACTGAAGTTAGGCACTAAATTTACCTCTTCGGTTATTTGAAGCTTTTGCTTCCTCTTTTGTTTTGAATGCTGCGGCTGTTGTTGTTGTTGTTGCTGTTGTTGTTGTTGTTGTTGTTGTTGTTGTTGTTGTTGTTGTTGCTGTTGCTGTTGCTGTTGCTGCTGCTGTTGCAGTTGCAGCTCCAGCTGCTGATGCTGTTGCAATTGTAGCTCCAGTTGCTGTTGCTGCTGCTGTTGTTGTTGTTGTTGCTGCTGCTGCTGCTGTTGCAGTTGTTGTTGTTGTTGCTCCTGAAACATTTTTCATAAATTAGTATTTTATTTTTATTAACTTATATTTCTTTCTATAACTTACCTTACTTTCCTTGTCGTGGAAATCAATATGGAACGAATTTGTTCCATATGGAGCCACGACTTCGAAGGCTAGATTAGCTAGCCCCTCTACATCTTCGTCGTCCATCTGAGTCAGGCACCGCTTAGGGAGGTACACCTCGTATTCGTCCAACTCCAGCATGATGGACGGGCCATATTCAGAATCCTTTCTGAATCCCCGTACGATGTTATACTTTTTCTTCAGCTCCAGCTGAGCCAACCTCTTGTAAATCTTCCTTTTTTTCGCTTCAACCTTTTTAGGTTCTTGTGTTGCAATTTTTGATTTTAACTTACTTAAAAATCCCGACATTTTTTTTTTTTGAATAGATTTTAGATATAGAAATAAAAGAACTTCACTTTTAGACTTTTTCTTGAAGAATAATTTTTATTTGGAAAATGCTCTACTTTTTATACTAAGTTCCCTTTTCCAAAATTTCAATGACATCCCCACTCTAATCTTGGAAAACCAATATAATTTGTTCATGGCTTGTGATCCTACAGGCTAGTTCAAGACTTCATCCATATAATCCAAACAGATCGATTCTTGGTCACTGTGACACATTCAAGAGTACTCATAATCAAAATATACATTCATATTGAAAAATAAACATAAAATTTATTATTTATGGTAAAATAAGAACTTACAATGAAAAAATCACATTTCAAATTAAAGTTTTTATGACTTAATTTCATCTACAGCATGCCAAGATCTATAAGTTGATATGCATAAGTACATGCTCAATCTCCTTATTCCTTAAACAAAAATAATAGTCATAGGAAATCTACGGAAACCAATTAACAAATTTTCACACATCACTTGAGTTTTCAAAGTAGGTATGTGAAATTTAAAAAAAAAACTCTGATTTCTCATTGGAGAAAATTTGGTACACATACAATATAATAGTCAGTTGAAGAGACTCATCGTTCAGTTCAATAACCCTCAAAATATAATTTGATTCCTCGTGATCTTAATGTCCATGGTAATCACATTCAGCGATCAAAAGTAATCACATTCTCAGTTTCATTTCGATGACTACATCTCATCCATGGTATACCCGAGAAGTTGATATGCACAGCACATGCACAAGTGTATACGCTCAATCTCCTTACAAACAAATCTTGTTACATATCTACTAGAAGACTATGAAGGTACCCCAATTAAGGGTTTAAGAAAAACTAAACAATGTAATCTCAATACCTACTTAAGGAAATAAATTATTACTTTTACTGAATACAAACAAATTGAGTTTTAGATTAACTGTAGGCATAAAAATAATTTTTTTTTTTATGATGCATCGGACTTAGAATTCAATAAACGCAGTCATCCCCATAAGATTCTACAAATTTATTTTTAACTCCAAAAATATTCATCGCTACAGCACGCGGCGCGGCGGCACAAATGCATTTTTCAATTGATCATATTCCGATGTGTCTGCTGCTTCGCAGCAATATCCAGCTATGTACAATCCAAATACTCTTCTTTTTTCTCTATGCATCAACATCCCCTTTAAATCAAATATGTAACCAAATTTCTTACTAGAAACCACACCACACAAATAGATTTTTCACAACCAGCAACAACTCGCTAACATACCAAAAGATTCTATAAATAACTTTTTGTACGCATAAGTAGACTTTTTACACATCAACCTACAACTACCCCGATAGCCTAGTGCATCTGTCACATGCGCGACACGCCATAGGCCCCGGTTCAAATCTCAGCCTCGGCAGTGTGCATTTTTATTTCAATTTAAATTAAATTCCACAATCACCCATAGCGCTGCGGCGGCGGCGCCGTGCCGGCGTCAAGGCGGCCACCTCAAACAAAACATAAACCCATTAAACACCCATTAAACACCCCATTAACATCCCATTAAATAACACCGCGGTGACCTCAAACGAATTCAAGGGCACCATCCCATCCAAAATTTTCCCACGCCGTGGTCCACCAATACCTACTGAGGTTACATCTTCGGCCATGAACCCGTCTAAAAAATGAGGCGCCCCCGAAGAAATGCTGGATAGCCGCCATTTTGAATTTAATTGTATTTGTATATTAAAACCTAAATTATAAAACCTCTTTCTCAGATTTTCGATTGATCTTTTTGTTGAGTCACAAAAACTTCATAAATTATGCTCATTTTTCCACGCTCTAGACCAGCTTCCCCCCTTAACTGCACAATATTTTCAAAAAATATGCTCTTTTGGTAACACCCGAAGAGAAGAGTATGAACTTTCATAAACAACGCAAATAAAACCAATTTTTTTTTGTTTATTGAATAAAATGAAACAGTCACCTGTCACTCTCTTATAACTTAAGAATGTATAGTATAGAAACCTAAATCTCACAGAAATAACTATGTATATCCCCCTCAAGAGATGACGTTATCCTCAATTTAACAGCAGACACATTCAACTTGATTTATGTTAATTACATTTGATGTCGCGACAACGAATTCACACTCGATTCGCTTACGGCGTTGCTGACAGCCTGATATCTTCAATTATCCGTGTTGTTACATTATTTCTATTAATTATAATTACCATTACTCATGTTAGAATGGAATTTATAAATGTTCTCTTGTATAAGCGTATGGTAAATCAGAGTGACTAACACTGGTGTGTATACGACTTCAATGTAGGTACTTCCCGTTGAAGTGTGATGTGTGACAAGTCATGTAGATATGGCTTCAATCAATCATAATCAGCTAGCACCATTTTTGTTTCAGTAATTATTATATGAATAAACTCTTTTTTCTTTTCCTGACAGATGATTGATGTTTGAACGAAAGCGAAGCGAGACAATCGTTGTTTTGTCAGTTTTAAAGTCTTGAAATAATTTGTGCCGTAACAGTGTTGAAATAAAATGGGAGAATGTATTCATTGAGCAGTAGCTCATCAAAAAATACAAAAGAAAGACAAATACTGAGCTGAAAGTCATGAAAGTAGTTCCCATTTTGATACAATTCCTAGTAAAAAACAAATTTAAAACAATCACATATTTTAGAATACATATGTATGTGTGCAAATGTATGTGAGAAGCCCCGGTAGGAGCTTTCCCAAACTTTCCTCAGCAAGTCTTTTGGAAAGAAATTTATTTGAAATTCAATACATCAATGTTGAGGTTACGGCATCTATCACAAGACCAGTCGTAACAATTTCGAACTTCAAATGGCAAAACGCTTTTCCAAAGAAATTTGTCGCTGTTGATAAAATTATCATCTTGTTAGTAATGACCTCTATCACAAGGCCCGTCGTAACTATTTCAGACTTACGAATGAAAAATATAAAGGACTTAAGACTTCATCGCAATGAATGTTTAACAACAAATTTTTAAAACTGGTTAATAGTTTCATCAAAAGCTAGTTTCGTAGCAAAACATTCACTAAGATGGCGTCTCTGAAGTTTCCTTTTTGGCATTCGTTGTCCGAAATCGTTACGACACGACGGACGCGACGGGCCTTGTGAAAGGGGCCAATTTCTATTTGGCTCTCGTATTATTAATATTTTACAACATGCTTTGTTTACTCATAAGTATCCTGTTCTGTAGAATTATTGATACTCACGAAGGTTGTCACCTGGGACCACTACTTTTTTACGATTCACATTTCTGAAATGAATAAAGTCTTTAAAAGTTTTTGACCGTAGCGTAGTTGACATAAAACTTTCAAAGTGCAATTGAAGATTCGAGGTTAGTCCTCATTGAAGACATTTTTTTCTTCGATTCAATTTTTTGCTATTCCACGCTCGGCCAAACCTAAACTCTCAAGCGGTTCAATGTCAATGTTCACATTCAAATATCAACTATTCGCTAAAAATGTCCCTAATTTAGTTTCAGTTTACGACATCGTCCACCCACATTGACCTCATTAAATCAAATAGGAAAATTTTGTTAAATTACTCACTGACACTATCTCCCACAAACAGCCCTTTAAAAGTTCTCTACGGAAACAAAATCAAAAACCTTGAATCGAGGTCATAATCTTTGCAACTTTGATACCAAATGAACGAACTCTTGCATTCAATGGCCAAAGAAACGACCAAACGACCCAACTTCTCTCCCCGTAGATTGAACGTCTCTATATTTTGCGACAAAAGATTTCTCAACCAGTGCGACCTTTTCAACCCCACAATTCAATAAAACCAACAGCCAACAGAGGAAGTCTATTAAGTTTTGTGATAAACGATTCCTGCATTGTCGGTGCGGAAACACTTGGAAAATGAAAATTGTTCGACATTAATTTTCCAGTTTTCTTCCTCTCAGCAATGTCCCGTTTGGATTGTGTAGGTATACCTACACTTTATGTCATCGAAAACGGCCTGACATGCTGCAAAACAGAGTGCACTGCATAGTTGTTAGTACTTCTAATGGTAGTTTCCGGTAAGGTGCTGCAAGTGCACCGGAACTTTGTCGTTTCTCATAGCGTTTTTGCGCATTTATGATAAATGCTTTCAGCGAGTAACTATTCTGCCTTAAAATAAACAGTTCATTGCATATAACAGCGCTGATTTTTTTTTATGGCTCAATTCAATATGCGATTTATGATCGCAATTTAGTTAACGAAGAAAATGAAAAAAAAAATGATGGAAAAACGTCATAATACAGTCGCGGTCGTTCGTTTGTCCTAAGGAGCACGTTTAAAATATATTACTCCGCAATTTACTGTGGCAATAAATAAGCTGTTTTGCCTAAGTTAACTGCTATTCACCTCAGTTTTGTTTGTCCAATTGAATGTGCACTATTTCAAATGAGTAATTGAGTGTCATAATCGGGCTTATTTATGGCGAATTCTTGAAACACGATTGCGATTTGATTGGTTGTTTGTTGTGTTGCTCTGTTCATAAAGTAATATATTCAATTCGATGAGTAACGGTGAAACCTTACCTACAGTTATTATATGACGATGACGACGACATTGATGATGACATAGACAGCGACAGCAACAGCGACTGCGGCAAGTTGGCGTAGTTTCGAACTGTCATTAGGGACAATGAAAATTTATTGGCACTACGAGTTGCAGCCTGTCAATATGTAATGAGTTGACGTTCGTTACTTGCTTTCCCGCTATTTTGTGTGTGCTGCAAAGTTGTGTCTAAGACGTGAAATCAACGTTAAAGTTAAGAGTTAATGATTTTCCCATTTTGTATAACTTTTTATTGATTGTCTGCTCATACACTGATAGACACTTCAATTGGAATTTTATTCGATTTTGTCGTAAAGATAGTTATTTCGAAGTGCAATCGTAAAATAGCAATGAGAGACTTTTATGGAGCTATTAGCGACCAATAAAATGTTTGAGTTTAAGATTGTTTGTGTGTATTGTGCTGTGTTGTGTTTGTTTGTAAAAATCATTCGTTAATAAATAGCTGATGGTATATGGTCAATATGATTGACAATTTAATGCTATAGTGATTTATTGTACTGCTTGCTTTTTAAAAACAGGGACGGTGAAGTAAGGGCTAACTTTTAAGTTACTTAATTTTCATTTATATAGCCACATTGAATCAGTTATAATTCAATGTCACTAACTGATCCATGTGATCAGTAAAAATTTGGCGTACCCCACGAGCGGTTCACTAGTTTGAAGCAATTAAGAGGGAGAGCCGTGATCCTTACGAAATTGCGGCCCACGTAAATCCGGAAAAAGGAAGAAGAAGAAGAAAATTGATTAAGATCATCATTTTGGTAAAACTTTTTGTTTTAAAGATGTAAAGCTTTGTTTATTATTTAAAAACACCTTACCACTGGAGGGGGAAGTTTTTGGAGATACGCCGGACTCAACTATTAAACCAACATAAAATTACCGCAATCTTCGCTTAGACGAAAGTTACATGATTATGATAAGGTACAGGGTGAGTCATCATAAGATCTGCGATGCTCTTAAGTAATGATTTAAGAAAAAAAAAACACAAATTGCGTGTTGTGTATTGATTTTTCGTATATTTTTATTTGCTGGTGGTCTCATTATGGATTCTCATTTGTGGACAACCAACAATTTGTTTTATTCACTGCCTCATCGCAAAAAGATGCCGAAGGTTTGGTTGGTCCACCCTGAGTTCGGTAGATATCTATTCTTTGGTAGACTTGCACAGTTTTTGTACTCGTAATGCGAAAATAAGAGCATCGCACTTTTCATAGAAGGTCAGGATTGATAAGTTTGATAAGTGTCTTCTTTCGCGAGGAATTGACAAGCTCCCCGAGAGTCGTAGAGGCATGAAAAGCACTTTTTCGCTTACCTATATGTGGAGGATAAGGAGAAAATGGTATGTCGTTTTCAATATTCGCAGAAATTGTAAAAGGAGGGGCACTCGTTATTGGTGAACTGTTTTTTAAAGCAAAACATTTACTTTACTTTTTAGTACCATTCCCGCTGTTCTTTACTTTTTTTGTGATCTCATTACCTGTTTATCTAAATGTAATTTGTAGGGTGGCTCTGGCGCAGTAGTTAGTGAATCTACGTGGGAGTTCGAGGTTCAAATCCCTAAAACACAGAACTGTTATTTTGTGATCATCGCTTTTTGGAAGGGTTTGCCAAATGTTTCATTTGTAATTTCACTGCCGTGAAAAGCGCTTTCTCGATTAGCCGTTCGCGTTCGGAATCAGCACGAAATTGTAAACCACTTCCATTTTATCATAATGTAGCATCGCACTAGACCCCGGGGCTCCCCGTTCTACTACACCGTCCTATTTATTAACAATATAATTTATGTTATTGGTGGAAAATGTGTGGAAGTTATAATTAAAAGCTTAGTACGTCGCACAAAGGAAGATGTCTGCGGAGCTTTTGAGATTTTTTAAGTGGGATAAATGATTTGAGGTGAGCACTCACTTTTTTAACTTAAATCTCTGAGAGAAAAATTGTGTGGAATCATTTTTAAATTTTCTTGATTAGTAAAATTAGCTGTTTGTTTAGCCGAGTTCACACTGTACAATTAGTTGGACAGACTTTGGCTTGAACGACCAATGTTGGATAATGTGAACGCTCAGACGACCGCTTGTCCAACTTTGTTGCATGATTTTCAAATATTTTTGAAAACTTTGAAGTTGGATGGAGCGGAACACAAATTTGGACGACAAATCTGATAAGTCTGAACTCAAACTACATCCAACCATCCAACATTCATCAGACGAAGTCTGTCCAACTATTTGTACAGTGTGAACTCGGCTTTTCATATGAATCCGATCATGGTGTTAAAGATTTTCGTTCCACCAGGACACACCTAATGGACTTTGGAGAAAACTCAAACGCAATTATTCACTTCTGATGACTCATTCACTGTGTAGTGTGTACTCCTGACTTCCAACAGCAATGAGATTCTCTCGTAACAAGTGAAAATTGCTTAAACGAAATTCGGGAGTTATTTCAGAGGCTAATCTAAGTCGGCTTTTAGTTTCACTGAATGACCTTGAGCTTATGCAGGGGGATGAAGTTTTGTGTTCTAGAAAGCTACAGTTCAAAGTTGTTCACTTTAAAAGTACGTCCCGAAAATACTGAAAATTTCACGATCTAAGAAAGGGTGCCCTTGGAGTTTGCATTAAAAATTTGGTGCTTTTGATGGAAGAGGCAAGGAATTGATAGTCTTGCTTCTGTTTTTATAAAAAGAAGGATTAAGAATAATCCTAAAGTGACGTTCAAAATAAATGTGGGTACGTTACGTAGGTATACAGTCAGTGTAGGTTCTCAAATTTTTGAAGGTCCTTTATTTATTGAACAGCGCAGTTATCTCTTTAGTTCTTATCCACCATTGTTAGCCTGATTAGTATATCATTTTAGGTATCCCTTTTTCAGCACTTTAAGATTACTATTTTGATGCAATTATGGAAGGACGATTACAACGGCATACGATGTGCATTGGTTTAGAACAACCATACCACCCCCTACCAGTGGTAAGGTGGTAATATTCCGCTCGTAGCAGTTAGAAACCAATGAGATTCTCAGGTTTGATAGTTGGTATCTTTATGAAAAAATCGGGAAAAAAAGCTTACAAACCGTTTATGCAAAATGCAGACTATGTCTCACGAAACTCAAAATTAGATTGACAGTCGAACTTTGATAGCGATTATGGCAGAATACTCGTAACTCCAAACTCACAGTTGTCGTCTTCTTGAAGGATGGAAACGAACTACTTTCTCTAAAAGACTTCGGCTTTAAAAACTTTCATTGGTCTAATTTGCACATGCGCAACGTAAGCACTCTTGCGTAAAAATTAACCCAAATTATGGTTGCATTTTGAAGCCTGAATCCATCTTTGCCGTGTAGTGAATAATCCTTTCACCAACAAGCATACACACTTTGTCTACAATCAATACAAAAAAGTCTTAAATTGTTTTGTGACATGATGGATACATAAATAGGCTAAAACTGTCTATCAAAATAAAAATTAAAATCCTTATGTGGTAGCGAAGTCCAACTCAACAAGAAAACTTAGATTACCTTCATCAACAGCCTTATAATAGTAGTGAACGACATAGTGAACATTCTGACGAAAACCAAATTGGTTCAATTTTATTTTTACTCTCAGCTCCTTACAATCAGTGAAAATGAATTTCTAATGGTATTAACCATTTGAGAAAATACATAATATGTATTCATCTTTTTCAGGCACAAAGTTTTCCTCGTCGAAGGAAGCCCGATAAATTGTTATTTGCTAAAACGTAAAACTTACACAAAGTACTTTCATCTCTCGCATCATTGGTCAAGAGAAGTTTTCTTTCTTTTTTTAGCCACCACCCATCAAAACCCATCCCCCATATGTTAAACACGCCTCAAATGTGTAAGGAACAAATAGTTTACCTCGTTAAACACTTTAATACTTCGTCAGGCATCTATTAATTTGCCGCCAAAGAATTTCATTTGCAAAATTTTTTCAATCACTCTTTCACTCTGTTTGGATGGGATCTCTGGAACACTTAACATAGGAAATAACCCAGAACGAACACACGGTGCGACTGACAGCCGCAACATCTAGCACGTTTCGGATGCTTTGATCCTCCTGCCAAAGTGTCTTAATAGTGGCTGCTCGATGACAGCGTGTCTGCTATTAAACTAAATTCTCTGTTGAGCATTGCCTCACTTCAAAAGACGGCGGTATTTTTTTGATGACGAAGACGGCGCAACAGATGTTTGTAAGCTCAACAGCTTCAACACTTCCACACTTGCCTGTTTCAACTTCATTTACCCTTGCCCTTTGCGCTCTTTTGTGTGTGAAGTCATTTGAAGATGTTCAATGGGTTATACTGTTTAGCTTGTTTTTCTGTTTTCACTGTGCATATTCAACATTATTTTCATTTATTGATTAATTTATTGGGTATACAATACAAGCTGTTTAACATCGATTTTTCTTTTTTCTCTTTTTAGCTGGATACTAAAAACAGTCCATTGGCGCTTCTTGCCCAGACGTGTAGTGCTATTGGGGCAGATTCACCAAACCCGAAACTTCTTGCGAATATTGAGAAGTCGGCAAAGTCGCACAAGTCTGCAGATACGCGAGAAAAGGCATCACCAGTGAGCAGTCAATCATCGTCTGTATCAACGGGATCTAATGAGCACCAACAAGTCAAATCCAGCTTTAAGCCCTATGAGTCAAACAACAATCGGTATGACTCTTTGGACCACGGCAATAGTGTAGGGTCGGGAAATCAATCTAGTGTAAGAGTAAGGACGCCAAAAAGCAACACATTAACGCGATGCGATTCAAACCAAAGTGCCACATCACAAAGAGACTCTCCTGCCACGACTGCAGCAGCTGGAGCTGCATCAAATACTGCAGCACGTAAGACACCGTCGACGCTGTCATCGACATCATCGACGTCTTCGACTGCAGTTAGCATACACCAGAACGCTGATCAACCAAATCCTAGTCCACATCGTGCCTCATCTAAGGAATCTGGTGGTGGTTGCAATAGTGCCCCACCAGCTCAGAATAGTCCTGTATCAAAGATGTCGCCGTCAGTATCGGAAGCTCAATACATGAAGGCCTTGCATGCAGCATCAATGCAGCCTCAAGTATCCAGTGCGAATGGACAGGCCTACTACTCGGGATACCCACCGGGACTTGGATATCCCATGGACCTTATGACAGCCAGTGCACTGATGTCTCCTCATCACCCCATGTTTAAGGCTGCTGCAATGAATCCCTACTTGAACTATGCCCGACTGAAGGGCATGGATCCATCTTCAATGATGGCACCAGTATGTCGCGATCCATACTGCACAGGATGTCCATCGAGTCCACATTTCTTAAACAAGGCAACAGGACAGCCATGTCCAGCGGGATGTCCTCAGTGCGAATCTCCGTCCGCGTCAAAGTCAGCTGCTGCAGCTGCCTACGCCCATGCTCAGCTTGCTGCACTGGCAGCTGCATCTCAGCTCCCTTATGTCTGTAGTTGGATAGCCGGCGACGCTGCATATTGTGGAAAACGATTTGGTACATCCGATGAGCTATTCCAGCATCTACGGACGCACACCGCTACAATGCCAGAGTCAATGCTAGCTGCAGCTGCAGCCGGAGGCTTTCCGCCTAACCATCCATTGTTCCAAAGAACATACCCAACGCCACCGCTAAGTCCGCTTTCACAGACAAGTCGCTACCATCCATATAGCAAACCGTCAATGCTACCTCCGTCAGCATTAGGCCCACCACCATCTCTGACAGGTATGCCTATGCCTCCACATCCGTCTCTGGCGCAATATTTTTCACCATATTCACTATATGGAGGGCCACGTTTGGGCTCATCACATCCGTAGTAGTAGGAAATGTCGCTGAAGACAACAACCAACACCATTTTTAATTTTAAGTGCCCTTTGCGCTTTAGAATTGACACCACAACGCTTGATGCATCACTCTTAAAGATCGTCCTTCGATATTTGTTTTGTTTTTAATAAACTTTCCTTTGATTTTGTTTTTTCTTCTTATTTTTGTTTATTTAATATTGAAAAGCAGAAGGGAGGAAGTTTTTTTTTTTGTTATTTTTATTAAATGATTGTTAGTTAAAAAAAACTAATTTCTTACAGTTATACGTTGTGAAGTTCATGAATGCTAGTGATACAAAATGAATTATAAAAAACCTTAAAGTAAATGATAATTTTAGAAAGAAACACACAGACAACCACACTTGTAAAATTGTAAATTATAAATATAAAAACCTAAAAACTACAAAAGTAATAAATTTAATTTAATTATAAAACGGATTTTTTTTTATTTTAAGTCAACTTAAAAAAGTGATACATCACACAAGTGGATCACTAGTGTAGAGCAGCCAAGTAAGAGAGAGCTGCAATTACCTTGAGATCACAATGCTCATAGAGCACGCCGGCCGTCAAAGAAAAAGAAGAAGAAAAAGGTTAACATGACAAAGCTTGAATTATTGTGCTGTCCGCTCGATCTGGGGAGAGGATTTTCAGGTTCATACTAAGTATAGCAGAAAATAGTAAGAAGTTTCTTAGTGAAAGAGAATAATTATAAGAACAAGAGGTAGTCTACCACCTTATTGGGATTTGGACAATCTAAAATCAAACTCTTTTGTTATACGAGAGATTGCCGTGGGGCAATCGCTAGAGTTGCAGCATAATCTAAAATATTGTTTCAAAAGTATCGCTTCTATCGATGGATTGCAAAGCCCTCAGAAACATATACTGATATTAAAAGTTCTTTCTCGTCCGATCTTTTGAAACAGGCTAAGAATTGTAGGTTACCGTAAATCCTTCCAGAAACAGAAGAACTTAGGCTGTCCATTCCATTCTTAAATTAACTATAAAAACCTTATTTTCTATTCAGTCCTAGTATTCAAAATACAGAGCTAGGCATGAGAGTGATCAGTGGTAGACTGTGTCCGTAAAAAAAAACAAAAATAAAATTAACCTTACAGCATCGCTATGAGCACCCACCATGAAAAGAAAAGCTCAGCTATCGCCTCAATTAACATGTCGTTCGATGCAAGAGGATAAATTAGCCTCCCGTAAGTGTCTTTATCTGAGGATTCGACATTTTCAGCAAAAAAAATTTAGCTCAGGAAACCCCATAGCCTAGCGCACTTCTTTCAACCATATATCCTATGAGCATGGAAAGAACCCACAGTTTTTACCGATTCTGAGAATTGCTTTGCATAACAGGTTGTCACTTACGGAGGACTTGAATGAAAGGCGGCCTTAAATATCCTGCTGTTTTCCAACAGCAAGAAAACATTTTCTAGGGCAGTGCTACTCTCCGAGACTTTTCCAATTACTTGCGAAAGGTAAAACATACGAAAAAGTATTTTGGATCTTACTGCAATTCGAACACCGACCTACCACGAAATAGCGCGACTATCAAACCATTGTACAATAGGTATATCACGTCTTAAAGGACCTTAAGGGGCTCGGCTAGTTTCTCGAGCTCAAATGGAGGTGATTTTCTGAAGGCGTGAAGAAAAACTATAGCTTGAAATATTCTGTAATCTTAGGAGTTTATTACACATATATTCATGTAAATTGTCAGAAAATTTCGAGTTAAAATATTGAAATCCCAGAGAGATATGGACCATATCTTCAACTCCTTGAAATTAGAAGACGTCAATTTCCCGCATTTTTTTGAATTTTTCTGGTACCTGTAACAAGAAAATAAAAAAATGGCGTTTAAGTAGACGCTTTTTCCCATACAGCCATCTATAATTAGAGTGAAAAATTGGAAATTGACAAAATGGCCGCAATTTAAAAAAAGAGGTCCAAATTTCGTCAAAAAAATTTACCGTTTTTCGATGGCTGCCAAATTTACAGTTTTCATCCTATCGTAATAATAAGTTAATAAATTGTAGATGGCTGTATGTAAAAACATTTGGAGAGTATGCAGTTTCAAGACGATTCGTTAATATTTGCGTGAGTTACAGCTGCGGCAAATTCGAAAAATGCAGTTTTGAGAAAAACGCGTTTAAAGTTTTCAGAGCAGTTTTCGATTCAACTAACAGGAAGGGAGTAAAAAGGATATAGATGTCCTTGAGCATTCAAAAATTGAAGACGCAGGCAATACAAGGAATTGTAGGACATTAAAGATGAGGCAGCTGTAGGGAGCCCAGCCGCGTTGGGATAGATGGAGTTCGAGCTCCCAAGATGCTTCTCTTCTATACTCTGCCATTTCAAAAATATCCAAGATGTAATCCAATATTTTGGGACATCATTTTTGAGATGTTTACCTATCGAAAAAAAAATCGATTTTTTGAAAATGAGAACCTAGTTGAGCCCCTTAAACATTGTTTCGACAAGTTTTTAAGAATAAATGTATATCTAAAATGCTCTAGAGACAACGAGAATGACCTCTAAAGTGGTTGAAAAAAGAACGGCGATGCGTCTCAGTTTTCAATTTGGTTCTAATATTGCCGCTCTGTTGCCTTAACGTTCAGTACATGGTCGGACTATCTCCTTGAAACTGAAGTTCTATGGAATAAAAAAATCAATCAATAGGGTAGCACAGCAGAACTCATCAAGCTTCGGGTCTAACGCATTTAAGATATTTCGAACGGTTACATAAACAAGAGATTTTAATAATTCAGAGAACTCATTAGGGTACCCGCGAAAAATTTTAAGAGTTTTTTTTAACCTCGGACAACCACGCAATTAGCAAACATTTCCATTACCACTTGGGCATGCCCATGCGACACGGGCTATTAGGACAAAGGCATCAAGTCGAATGACTTTATGTGAGCATTTTTCCAATACCTAGTGCCAATGACATTTCTGGAAGCACAGATCATAAGAAAGAGCAGCAAATGTTTCCCAAATTTCTACATCCATGAATCCAATGCAACAACTTAAATAAAAATAAATAGGGTGGCGCAAAAGAGCGAGGACCCCTTGGGCCTAGCGCATTTCTCACAACCATCCCTTGTGAGGGAATGGAGGGAATGCAACAACTTACACATCCTGATTTTGGCCGTTGAGTGTTGACTTGAGAAAATTTTTTAAAACTTACTGGAGCAAACAAAAATCGAATCTTTTTTGAACAGGAATATGAGAAATATCTTTCAGGGTTACTTCAATTTCAAGTTACATCATAGGAGGAAATTAAAGGATTTATCAAAAAAATGTTACGGACTGAGACTTTAAGGGACTATATTTGTGTAAACCCATAAAAAATTAGGTGAGTATCAGATTTTTTTTTAAAGAAAGTACTCGATAGAATGTTTAAGAAAACTATGAATGTTTTTCATCGGCTCTTTTGGTCGTAATGTTATAATGAATAGAAAAACTCTATTTTATTCTTTTCCCAACGTTTCGATGGTAGTTGCCATCTTTTTTTATATTTTTATTTTTTTTTTATTTTTTTCTCAGAGACTTAAGTGGCACTGAACTTAGAGCAAGCTCGTCTGTACACACTTATCTACGCTCTTCATCATTAATGCAAGTGTTAGTGGTTAGTAAATAACGCAAACACAAGCACAAAGAGAACGTATACGAGGAAAAGTAAAAAAAACATTACAAAAATATTACAAAGTAAAACTTAAACTAAATTAACATTAAGAGAACAAACTAAACTAGTGAAACATTACTAAACAAGGTTATAAATAAAAAATGAAATTAAACTACAGTAATAAAAAATCTACTAAACATGAATCATGCAGATGGTACACTGGTTCTTAATATTAATTTTAAACTACTTTTACTAATGTTGAAATCGACAATAAAAGGATTAGAGTTGAATAACCTACTCATGCGTGCTAATGGCTCATGCATTCCATAGTTAGTTCGGTGGTGGGAGCGATGTATAAACTCTAAATTACGTAGATGGTGAGTTCCTCCGCGATAGTTGAATCCTATGTGGGAGAGCAAGTCGGGGGCATCAATTATACCGGTTATTAATTGATGAAAAAATACTAAATCATTGTTGATTCTTCTCTGTGAGAGGGTTTGAAGATTTAATAAGCGAATACGATTTTCATAAGGAGGGAGATTGAAAGGATCTTGCCAAGGAAGACCTTTGAGAGCGAAGCGTATGAATCTGTGCTGTATTGCTTCGATTCGTGATTTATGAATATCATAAAATGGTGACCATACCTGAGAAGCATACTCTAGATGGGGACGAACATAACAGTTGTATAAAGAGAGGGTGACATAAGGGTCATTAAACTCCTTTGCCCATCGCTTAATAAAGCCAAGCATTGAATTAGCTTTGTTAATAATGAGGTTGATGTGTTCATTAAATTCGAGGTTGGAACTAAAAAGAACACCGAGGTCACGGAATCTAGAAACTTGTGATAAAGATTGTTGTGATATTGAATATTCTCCAATGCTAGGAGATCTTTTGCGGGAAAAAGTCATACTTTGGCACTTGGAAGTGTTTAAAGTTAGTCCGTTCATTGAACACCATACAACAAAACTATCAATATCTTTTTGTAAGAAGTCGCGATCTGAAGTATTTTCGATGATTTTAAAAATCTTCATATCATCAGCAAAGATTAAAATGTCGCTATAGGAGATGCAAGAAATTACATCATTTATAGCAATAATGAAAAGCAAGGGGCCAAGATGACTACCTTGTGGCACGCCAGACATAGCATTGAAAGGTTTTGACAAAATGTTACGAAATTTGACTTCATAAGTCCTATTTTTTAAGTAGGAGTTTATCCAAGCAATAAATACTGTGGGAAATCCAAAAGCTTTTAGTTTATAAAGTATGATGTTATGAGACAGTTGGTCAAACGCCTTAGAGAAGTCAGTGTAAATGCAATCAAGCTCGTTCCCACATTCAAGAGCATTGGAACACTTATGATGAAAGGAAAGGAGGTTGGTAGCCGTCGATCTTCTTTGCATAAATCCGTGCTGCTGGTGGCAGACAACATTCCTTGAAGAAAAGGATACGCTTTCGCAGATTACTTGTTCAAATACCTTAGGTATACATGAGAGCTTTGAAATAGGTCTGTAGTTTTTTATATCGGATTTTTCACCCTT
The DNA here is from genome assembly GCA_949752695.1 of Melanostoma scalare. Lineage (NCBI taxonomy): Eukaryota > Metazoa > Arthropoda > Insecta > Diptera > Syrphidae > Melanostoma > Melanostoma scalare. The sequence continues at coordinate 53,278,568 of OX456984.1, read as the reverse complement.
TTTGAAAACAGGTATGATAAAAGATTTTTTCCAAAGAGTGGGGAATATTCCAGATTTTAATGAAAGCTTGAAAAGATGTTCAAGTGGAAAGGATAATCGTGAGGAACACTTCTTTAAAACAATTGGCGGAATCCTGTCCGGACCAGAAGAAACGTCATCTTTGAGAGAAGAGAGGTAGTAAGTAATTCTGTCTCTTTGAATAGGGATATTATTAAAATTCACTTGCGAGCAGTGAGTTAAATATTCAAAGTATTTTTCATCAATTTCTAGATTTGAATTACAAAAAGAGCCATTAAAATGGTCTGCAAAGGCATTGCAAATGTCGGGAGTATTTTTTAAAGAAATGGTGTTATAAATAAAGTTGGCTGGATAGCCGTCTGATTTTTTTTTAGAATTTACAAAGGACCAAAAGCTTTTTGGATCGTTTTTCAGAGAACAGCCCATTTGGGTGACGTAGCTGGAGTACAGATTCTGAGAAAGCGTTTTGAAGTCTTTAAAAAAACTTATAAATATTTTGTGGTCAGTTGGAGAAAGAGTAATTAAATAGGTCTTCCAAGCCTTGTTTCTTTTATTCCTCAGAGCCTTTAGTTCCTTGGTAAACCACGGTTGACAAAAACTAGCATTTCTGAGCGTCTTTTTGGGAATGGTTTTTTCCATGCAATTTTCTAAAACGGAGTAAAAGCAAGCGACTGCTTCGTCAATATTTGTAAGGGTTGATATATTTTCAATACCAGCCCTGCTTAATTCATTCGAGAGCAAATCGAAATTCGCTCTTCGAAAGTCAAAAGTATATAAACAGTCATTTGAATTATTAACAACGTGAGATACGTTGCTTAGTTCAACAAAAATATCTAAAGGGGGATGAAGATCATCAATTCTAGTAATGCCTGAATTAGATTGAAGAACAACCGTGCTAATAGCTTCGGAAGAGAAAACAAGGTCTAACATACGATTTTGGAAATTTCTAATACAGCTTACTTGCTGTAAGTCAGTAGATATAACATTATCTAAACAAGAAAGCTCACGCTGCGGTGTAGTTAGAGAAGGTTTTTGGAATGATCCGTCGTCAGAGGGTAACCATATGTCCATATGGTAAATTAAAGTCACCTAGTAACAAAATTTGGCTTTCTAGGTCCGACAATTCAAAAATATGATCCAAAATTAGCGACAGTTCAGCATAAGCAGAGGCTGAACTTTTTGGAACAATGTAAACGTTAACGATAAAAATATTTTTAGACAGTGTACAGACTTTCACACAAACAACATCAATAGTCAGTTCAAACGGAAAGAGTATACGAGACGACATATATGTGTTCCTGACCGAAATCAAAACACCACCACCGACCTCATCTGGCCTGTCTATGTGCCGATCTTTACGGTAGACCGAGAACTCAGGGCTCAAGATTTTGGAATTCAAGAAACTTGGACTTAGCCAAGTTTCAGTCAAAACAAACACGTCATGTTTGAAAACGTGGGAGTTAACATATAAATCAGCAGTTTTACTGCGAAGACCTCTTACGTTTTGATAAAAGAGGGAAAATCTAATTAGTTTTTTGGAGCAGTATTGGTAACCAATTTGTTTTTAACTCTCCTGTTGATTGAAAATTCTTTAACAAGAGCACCACCAGGCCAAGAGTTACTGTCACAAACAGACTCGAAAGACGAGGGCGGGACAAGCAATTTGAACGAAGACACAAAGCTATCAGTTTTGCTTATCTTACTGCATTTAATAAAATTTTCATCAGGAATCAATTTCTTAGAAACGAGATAATGCAAAACATCGTTTGCATTAAGATCTGGCCTAAGTCGAGACACAAAAATTAATTTCGGTTTTGGGACCGTCTCTATTGGTGTGAAAGATGTACTAGACTGTGGTTCAGAATTGAGATTAGTTGATAGCGATCTATTTTCGAGATCCACTACTTCAGGGGAGTCTTTATTAAAAAAAAGAAAGTAGGTAATAATATACACACATGTTGTACAAATAAGGCTTGTTGTTTAACTTACATTTAATTTAACAAATACAGAAATTTAAACTCAAGTTGACATACGTTAAAAAGAAAGATTTTGATATTGAAAATTTTTTGATGAAGAAACCACTTCCAGAGAGGTTTGCAGGAATTTCTTACAATGATTTTTGAAAAATATTAACAAAACGGCGTAGTTCTTTTCGTTTTTTGGGGTAGCAATTGTTCGTTTTCTTAATGCCAAATAGACAATTTTCACAAAGCAAAAAGATCGTTGGTCATTGTATAGCAAATATTCAAGAATACTCAGCTGAAATTCAAGCCGAACGGTCAATTTCTCGTTGAGTTATAATGTCAGCAGATTTGAAAGATGTCGTTTCGAGAAAAACGCGTTTAAAGTTTTAACCTTTCAACTGTCTTGATTTTATACCTCGGAGCGGTCGCTCTTACGAACGCTGCCATTCAAAAACTATTCAAGATACGATCTTGCCGCTTTCACATGATGTTTTTGAAAGCATGAACTTAAGCAATAGCATAAACACAATAGCTTTTTGAAAGTGTCACACAGGTATATATGCATGTAAATGTACATACATATATCCCCTTAAAATGTACGGAGAATTCTTTAGACCAACTTTTAATTATTCGAAGCAAACTGTTTCTTTACGAAAGCGTAAATGTGGGAGTGAAGGTTAAGTTCCTTTTTACAAATGACACCGAAACACAGATACCAGCGTACAAGAAAGAATAGGAATTGCTTCAATTTGTATGTAGTAGACATTGAAAGGTGGTCTTGGCAAAGCGTTTGCGGCAAAACTTTAAACAGTGGCATTTATGTTGCTTATTTTAGATGATGATTACGTCATCGGGAGTTTTTTTAAGACTGTAAATAGCTTTCAAACTCCAAAAAGTCAGACAAATAGACAAATCAAAGTTATATCAAAAATTATCCGACGATAAAATTGAGGCCATTAAGTCGAACATTCAAAACTTGTCTTTATCATGCTTCCGTCAAGGCACTTAATTGTCATATCGAGAAGATTCATAAAAATGTAAACACGCACACTGAAAGGAAAGTAAGACCAGTAAGAGTCGCTGCTCGTCGTGCTAATGAGCCGATGTGCAAGGCATCGAGGACAATATATATATTTTAGTGATTGCTCTACTTATTCACTCTACTTATGTCATAAGATAAAAATTTAACAAAGAAGAAAACATCGCTTTCCAAGGTACCTTTTAGACACAGCTGCGCAGCAAAGACTTTGATTCTAAATGAAATATTAGTATTCTAACAAAAATCAAAAGCGCTCTACTTCAAATAACATTCTAAGGATCTTGTATAAAAAGGCAGCCTTAAAATTGCCATGGATATCAATTTATGCCAGCACTAAAAGAAATGAAGCTGCAGAGAAACCGCAGCAAAACAAGAGACACACACAGCTCATTCGGCAAATATTCAACACTAAATAAAACGAACAACTCGAAAGCTAACAAGAGCAATGTACAAAACTTCTGTCGGCGGAATCACATTACTCATCCTGAAATTCCTTATTATAAAGCTCTATCTCCAATTTATCCACGGTAAAAAAGTTACTTTCCGTTTAAAGGACAGACGAACTTCACTAAGCTTTAATCTTAAAGTGTCGAAATGACCTTAGATATAGAAAAAGGTATAAAAAAGAATGCTACTTTATCCACAGGGGCTCCTTGATAAGATAAGATTTTCGAAAAAGATTTCTTGAAAAGGTTCCCAAGGAAATTAACTCATATATAAACTACAAATAAGCCCAGGCTGACTTTTTAAATAGCATGTGCATTTTTGTTGTTAAAAGCAACGCATTGGCATCTCATGTGACAATTTTCAGTTTAGTTACATTTCTAAAAATCAAAAAAAAAAAAATACTTTTTAGTAAGGTGGAATTTTTCAACGATTTAAACCTCGAATCCCTGAAAAATTCATCTCTTTATGCAAGGGTATTGTCTATCTCGAGGAATTGGGATGTCCTCCGATTTCAATTTCAATTTCATTGCCATGAAAAGCGTTTTCTCGATTAGCTTTCCGAAATCGGCAAAAACCTGTAGGTACCCTCCATTCCTCACAAGGCAAGATCGAGAGAAATGCGCCAGACCACATGGCTCCCCTCTCTGTCGTGCTACCCAAATTTATTTATATATTTAAAACCCCTCTTTAAACAAAATTAAGAACCTGAATGCACTTTTGATAGCTACTCGATAATGAGTCTAAAGTCATAATGGAATTTCAAGAGCAGACCTTTTCTCAAAGGCACGCCGACATTCTCAGTGTCAAACTTTATCCTTGGGTGAAATAAAAAATTTACAACAAAAAAAAACAACACCTTCACGTCATGTCGTAAAGTAAGCCATTCGCTGTAACTGTAACCATCTCGTCAACACGACCTAATATTTTCTGATAAACTTTTCAAAAATCGAACGATTAACAGCTTTTGTATATGAATGAGCTCATTGTAGGTACGAAACCAAACGACAAAAGAAAAAACTACAGAAAGCAATCATTCTCCGCCGTAAAACAAAATAACCTTACCATGTTTGGGGCGATAAATTCATTTCCAGAAAATATATTTGCTGCAGCAATCCTGTCAACCGGTTACAAAATATGTGAGCCCACTCGTCCTCCATTAACCGGCAATAGCAACGGCTGCTGGGATTGGCTATCGCCACTACTGGATGGGTATTATGGCTTATCCCAAGGTATGAAACCGTACTCAACTCTAGGCCCCATTCACGTTACGTTGCAAGAGCAAACAACGAAAAGGAGTAGCGAGATGAAAAAACTATAAATTGAGGGTGGCAAAGCCGTTATTCTCTTTTGCAGTTGGCACTAAATCAAATTTTATTTCCCTAAATATCAGAAATTCCACTGCCCCCGCTCTTTCGCATACACGATCACATCCACGTTACCCACTTGGCTAGCACATGGTGTCGATAAATTTAATTTATGTTTCCCGTTCCAGAACTGGCAGTCATACGGTGCCCTAACGTTTCTGTTCATACTAGTGAGGTTAAATTTTTTTATTTTAAATGGGAAAAGGGGACATCGGGGGTGTACCTACGTAGGTTTATTCAGTAAGTCGCCGTTGGCTTGTATGCGGTGCAATTGGCAATGCTTTGGGGATAAATCTGTCCAAACACACACACAATCACACACAGTAGGTGACATTTGAAAATCAAATTTTTTTCTATCGAAGAAACGGTGACTGTGAGTGACACCTGACCATGTTGCTGCTGTGCACTGCGCGTCATATAGTCCTACACCTTTGCACATATGTTCCGGGTCACAGCCGACACTGAGGACATTTTTTACGATTAGAGAAGCAAAAATCCCCGATTGCAATTTTTCATTTGCACTGATGGCGCTGCAAATGGCATGGGTGAGGCTATGACTGGACAAGGCAACCATAGCGTTCTAATACGTTAATTTATCATTTTAAATCGCGCGTCAAAATGGTCAAGGATTTATGGGCTTAGAAACTTTTTTTTCGTGTTGTACGAAATCGGTGATTTTAATGAAATGAGCAAGCCAAGCGATGATGGTTTGCTGTATTATTAGTCACGTTTGACCTAGTTAGAGGAGAGAGAGAGAACAAATGAGTTAGATGTTTTCAGCGCGCCTTTGCTAACATGTGTTAGATTTTGCGAAGTGAAAGCAAGCTCTGGCCCAGGTGAACTAAACTCTTAACAGAGAGACTTAAAACAATAAAATAAAAAGCGGCGCTTTTAGGGAGATGGTGTTCCATCGCAGGTTCTACACAATTGAGCTAGCGTTTTAATTTATTTGAAGCAGGGTTAACGCTTTTAGTAGCACCAATTAAGTGTCGTTTAAAACAAGACTCATTGCACAGTCCTGGAAAACGCGACGACGACGCCGGCCGACACGACGGCGGGCGACGGGGAGAAGACCTCCCCTATGATTTTTCTTCTGCTACACCATTGTCCCCTAGTGATAAGTTTTTATACTTGATAGCTGCATTGGGTGGAGAACCCCAAGAATTGCTTTTGTCATTCCAATCTCACCTTTCTTATCACGATGCACATTTCATGCCTTTATCCTGTGCTGCTGTTGGGCAAGGAAGCGCAAAGCCATTCACTTACAAAAAATAAAAATAAAAAAATAAAACCTCCCAAGCACCAAGAAACATAAAGAGGCAGTTAGCTCCTAAGTACTTGATGTATATCACTTGGCTCATCTGTGGTCATGCATCGCCACAGTCACCATCGCAATGCCACGTTACGCCACGCCATGCCACCACCGCGAAACCATGGATCTCCGCAGTGGCACCGTGTCCGGATTGTGCATCGCATTCTCATAAGATGCCAGATAATTCTGCACGATGCACGACCGACGACCAACGAAGACGATGACGTCGAATATGGAAACCACACCACATACGATCGGAAGTGCTTGATGCTTGGTGGCGGTCGGTCGGTGCTGGGAAGTGAATATAGCAATATCAAGAAGGGCAGCGCCTGGAAACAAAAGCAATGTCGTCAGCACCCAAGAAGTGACATGCAGACCAACCAAGAAGTCAGTTGCTTCTAGGCAGGGTCTAGGAGGCGGTTTGTAAGTGTGCTGCAGATTACAGATCAGGATGATGATGATGGTGACACTGATGATGAAAATCAAGGGGCATGTGAATTTTATCACGTTATAAAGTTTAAAATTATGCACGAGTTTAATTCTGCATGGGCTATTTTGACCAACAACGATTCATCGCGTATCTACTCCTCGAGCAGATCACTAGTGTCAAGCAGAGTAGTGGGAGAGTGATTATTAGAGAGGTTATTTTTGGTTTGGAATTTGACAACCACACATTTCGTTAGGCTTTTGGTAACGAATTCAAGCGGATAGATTTTTCCTCGAGCCGATACCTAAGCACAACGAGCATCGAACTCTCACGCTTTATCACACACAAAAGGACTTGGTGGTCTCAAGAACAACGAACCATTAGCCAAAGCGATTAAATTGCCATCGGCTCTAGGAATGAATTTATTATCCTGTTCATCCCCACATTTTGAGAGGCCAATATTGACTTGAGCTACTTTGATATCCATAAGCCTAAGACACCGAACAGATGCTGTAAGAAGTCGAAAAATGTCCATTACAAAAGAAGGTCAAAGTCAAAGTCAAAGTCACGCCTCCTCTACAGTTAGAGCACAACCCGAATGTGGAATGATCTACCTGGCCCTGTTTTTCCCCTGCATTACGATTCACAAAAGTTCAAAAGCAACGTGCATCGATGTCTCCTTTCAAATCTTCTATTTTCATAAATACTTGCACTGTGCTTTTGACATTATAAGGGTAGTCATAACCCCTTGATGTGCGCATTAATTATATAAAAAAAAACTTCTAGTTCATGTCGATGACATTGACTTTATCGGAAAAACAAAGCATGTAGTCAGCTTAAAATGAGCAAATAATTTGGGGTTTTATAATGCACTGCAGCCTCATAGAACTTTTGTTTCGCTATGCCTGTAGTCGTTCGCCTTAGTTCCTAGGTCAGTTGAATTTTGTGCGGGTACAGGCCCAAGTCACAACGCGACGTAATATTCGACAAATTGTAATATGCGAAAGGCCGAGTTCTTCCGAGCGACGTGAAGTCGACTGCCGCGAATTCTTCTGCACATTGTCATAGTACCCGTGGTGTGATGGTAAGCATGTCCACCTGCTAACCTAGAGTTTCGAGGTTCGAATCCTAGTAGAGCCAAAAATGTTTTTCCACGGGTATCGCCTTTCGAGAGGAACTGTCAAGTCCTCAGTTAGTAAATTCATTGCCATGAAAAGCGCTTTCTCAATTAGCCGTTCGGAACCGGCAGAAAATTGTAGGCCCCCTCCATTCCTTCAGAAGGCGTGGTTGTTAGAAATGCGCTAGGACCAAGGGCTCTTCGCTCTGTTGCGCCACCATATTTATTTATTTATTTATTGTCATAGACAGAGTTGTTCAGTTTCCCTCTAATTGAATTCATAATTTAAGTTTTGATTGGAAGATATTAACTCTGTCGGCCTTTTTTATGGGGCAGAAACTTAGACTCAGTCCCAGTAACAACTAGACAAGTACTTGCTACGCTGCTACGTGTGGTCTACTCTGTTTCGTCAGATTATGTGGAGGGAACGACTTGTAAGTGCTGTACAGCGACGATGACCTGCTTCAGTGCTTGAGATGGTTGGGGTACGAAGTGTACAAGGACAACAACGCCCAAGCCAACTGGTTTTTTCACTTTACGAATGAGGCACAATGCAGAAGAAAAAGACTCACGATGCATAACGCGATATCCACTTGATCGTGTAACCTACTCTGGAACTTCCTCTTATGTTACAGGGAAAAACTAGCAGGAGACAGGACTGACAAGAAGGGCCAGTTGGTTGGGCCGAGAATGACGATCAAGTTCGACACTAAGAATCATTCTGTATTTATTTGTTTGTTTATTAATCAGAGATTTAAAGCTCCTTCTCTAGCGCTCCAGTGAAATTCAAATTTTTCACTCAATATTCAAACTACGAAACGCTTCTCAGCAGGTCTTAACGTTGTTACTCAGTTTTAGAGGAGTTTATAAATCCTCCATTCTTAACCAAAAACAGACATGAAGCTTGAAGCTTATTATTCAACTCTTATCACTCTTTAAAAACTCTTTATTCACTCTTTAAAAACTTCTTTTAATGGCAGTAAATTGAGCTAACTTTTTAATTCCTTTTTGACTACTACTTTAGAAGTTACAAGTTTTCATTCCTACAAGACAAAATCATTTTAACATAAAAAAACTTGAATTCATTCAACGATTCATGTGTTGCCAGCCTTTAAACATACATAAATCAAAGATTATACGTTTTTTGTGTTATTAGTTAAAGAAAACGAAAATGCTGGCGATTAAGGAGGTGCTGTCTTGGCTCAAAAGAAAACCTCATATCCTCCACGGATATTCGAATCTTCTCGGACAGCCAAGCTGCCCTCAAATCTCTTGCCTCTGTCTCTACAAAATCCATCACGGTCTAAAATTGTAAAATGTCTCTGACGGAGTTGTCAAATCAGTTCAACATTCACCTTTCATAGGTGCCGGGGCACAGGGACATACCAGGCAACTGTATGGCAGGCGAACTAGCCAAAAACCACTTCCCTAAGCTCAGAATCGAACAACATAGGTGTACCTATCGATACATGTAAACTCCTACTTAGACAAGACGCTTTAAGGATAGTGTTTATTATCAGAGAGTAACAACTGCCTTGCAACCAAAAAAGTTTGGCCGTGTGTAGACTCAAAACGCTCGAAGAGTTTGCTAGCCTTGAACCGCCTGTAGGTTCTATCAATGGTGTTCATACGGAACACTGTCTAATAGGAAGACACGCCAAAAGACTTGGTGTGTCTTCTGCAGAAGTTGCATGGACGAAGAAGAGGAGGAAACCGTTCAACATTTCTTTGCTCATGCCCTGCACTACTTCATAGGAGGAAAACTCATCTCGGTGAATTCTTCTTCGATGATAGTGACTAAGCTTACATAGACCCTAAAAGTCTTTCAAAATACATTAAAAGTTCAGCGTGGTTCGACTAGCGGGTTATTAACCGGCTAGTCCCATAATGGAAGATTAATGGGTGATCAACTCGTTAATCTTACATCGGGTTTCTGAGATCAGTAGGTATTTAACATGCTGATCTCTGTGGTATCACAATGGCCCCTTGCAGCCTAAGTGTGTCAGGCAATGTACGTTGGTATTACTAACCTAACCTATTCTTCGCAAGTTCTCAGTATGGTACCGAACAAAGAAGAAATTGAACTGCAACTAATCTCTAGCAGCAAAAAACTAGAAAGGTATATGTATCTATACTCGGAGAGACCTACATACAACTGGCAACTTTAAAAGAAACACTTACACAAACAACAACAACAGACTTAAAGTCTTGATAGGATATCTGCTTTATGCAGAGCCATCAAATGTTCATTCAACTTGAAAAGGAAGATGATCTGTTAAAGTTTATTTGAGAGCTTAACGCCGGAGAGGATTTCCACGTATGTATTTTGAGAAATTTAGTCACCTGATATCTGGCATCAGAAATTTGTCATCTAACACTTATCATACGGAACTTTTCATCTGTAAGCTGTCATCTTTCATCTGTCATCTGTCAACTATCGTCTGTCATGTGTCATCTGTCATGTGTCATCTGTCATTTATCATCATTCATATGCAATCTGTAATCTGAAATTTGTCACCTGTCATCAGCCATCTGTCATCTATCATCTTTCATAAGTAATCTATTATCTGACACCTGTCATCTGTCAACGGTTATCTGGCATCTGTCATCTATCTTCTAAGATTTTAGAAGCATTTTTTTCAATTGTGTTTGTAATTGGAATTTATTTTTGTTCAGACATGAAGAACATAGAATTTCTATACGGACTTTTTTTTAAATTCGTGCGATAAGGAACTTCGCTCTAAAATACAAAGCTATGGATGGCAGACAACCTCCAAAATAGGCTCTAAATCAAATCAATTTTGATTGAACAAGTCAAATGGGGATGTCTAAGGTACTGAATTCTCATTGCACAGCCTTATAAAACCACTTTGTTAGTTTTTTTTTATATATATAAAAAGAGTAGGCTTATGCCAATCTGGAGCACTCAGACCTAAATGCCGGTCCATTTTATTACCATGGTAGCAGCCTTCCCTTTTTTGTGGTGCAGTAGATTGAAAAAGGTGGATATAATTTCGTATATAACCTCAAGGACGGCGGCGGCGTCCAGATGAAACTGGGAGACTGAAAGAAAAGTAGATGCTTAGAGCTGGATTGGAACCCACGCGTCCGGCCTACCTACTTAACACTCTACCACTGCACCACGGCCGCCCTTTTACTTTGTATCTGTTCGATTGTCCCTGCAGTTTCTCTCACAGAAAATAGAAAAAAGTCTCATATTAATCCATCTGTAAGAGAAAACTACTTATGTTTAAATTTTTTAACCTTAAACTTATAACGTTCTGAGTCAAAAATTTTCAAACAGTACCTATGCCAAAAACTAACGCTTTTATCGACCTATCGACTTTACTTTTGCTGGACGCATGTCTTCAGATTTTGTTTAAGTTCATCAGACAATTTGATTTGAACGAAGTTTTATTGGTTCACCATGAGAGCATACTGAAACATGTGTTGATTCATAGTCCTTACGAAACACTACATACATATTTGCAAATGAAAATAATTCATTCTATCTAATATTCTTTCATTGACCGAAATAGAAGCAAACAAAGTATACGTGAACCCAGTCTCACCCCATAAACTGCCTCTAATGGGCCTTGACAAATCCCTCACACACCAACGATACAAACAACTGCACAATAATTGTGCTGCAACACTGCACACAGCAATCATACAGAAAGGATGTGACATGCCATAGCCGCACCTGTCACCGATGCATCTTCCTTAATGTCGGCTTTTTATTTGAGCAGCAAATTGAAAAATACGAAAATAAAGTATAAAATTCCTTCTCTCACCACGAACAGCCTAACCGACCAACTAATTTCTTAAGTAATGCCTCAAGTAAAATATTTGCTGTTAAGTGCTAAAAATCTCAGAGGGTAATAAATTTTTCCACACACCAAAGAGAGGGGCACAAACAGCATTTGGGGGTTTTCTGGTTTGAATTCGTTCGGATTCAGAGAGTCAGTGGCTTAGGATATCTTGTGCACGCAAATCGTCAATTCTTTTGCTGTTGCCTTGAATTTTTTTCGTTAATGGAATTAACAACAGCGAAACCAGTGTTGTTTGCATGATGCATGATGGGGGGACATAAATTACAAATCAAAGGCCTTATAGATGCTGCGTGTTAGCGTGCGTGCGAGCATGAGCTGAGCATGCACTTTCGCACTAGTCGATACCCAATTCACGTATTAATTGCTCCACAAAAGTCAAAGAAGCCTTGGTTTGGTTTGGTATGCTTAGCATGAACACCAATCACACCATTAATAGCTTCGGTTACACTCTCCTTATTCACATATCTCCCTTGTGAATACGATTACAGACAAACTGGGTACAATGTGGTGTATTTAGTCACACAGTCAGTGATCCAGACGGGAGGACTTTTTTTTCCTGCAAATGGACATTTCATCATCGGGGGTCGGTTCTGAGCGCTGTCTTCAGCTATACTTCCAAACTCAGTGAGTTGTTATGTACTTTTGTTTGATTTCTTGTAAGAGTCCGATGCTTCAAGGACGACAGAAAAAGTTTTAAAGTAAACTTCAAAAAGACTATTCCTTGAATCTTAAAAGCGCCTAGACCAACTTTTGATAGTAAAGAAAGTAACAATTGATAAGAAAACGATGAAAAGAAAACAATTGTGGTAAAGGGCAATACAAACTGTGGCAACAAATTACATGCGAGAACTTTGATGTACTTTCCGAACACCATATTAATATCCAATTTGAGATGAAACTTATTTGTATTACAGGACATCCAACTTAAGCTGAGAAGAGTAACGTTGGAAGAGTTTGCTTTCCTTAACACAAGCCAACAAAATAAAACCAAATCCAACCAATTAATTTAATAAAATTAACTTTCAAAAGCTGATAGCGTTCTTTTGATTTTCCCTGTACCTAATACCCAAAGAAACAAAAGACTTAAAATTGCCCTAATATACCTTTTTGATACCTTTTCCTGAAACTGAAACTGAGAATGAATATCTCTTTCAACTCTTCATGCGGCAAAATTTATGACAACTCCTTTTTTAGGTTGAGAAATAATGGAAACCCGAGATTAATATCATAATCATAGGTCTCGTGTTAAACAACAATTCTATACAGTGCCACTTAATCATTCTGGCCCGTTTAACAGAAACCACACAATTACCCTCTAAATGGCACGACCGACCGTCCAACGCCGCTCGACTCTTCTACTACAGCCCAACACTGTTTTCCATTTTTGGCCGTGGGTCGCCCTCAGCGAAACCAGGAAAAATTAACCTCATTAGCAGCCTTTGTGATGTCTTAATGAGTTGTTTCTTTTATTTTCATAACAATAATTCGTCCGAAGCGGTGGGAAATCACGAAGATACCCACCATGCGATAGCTAGCCCCAAAAACAAGCTAGCACAACGACAATAAAGCCGCCCCCGCTGCCACTAACCGACAAACGCGATGCGAAGCGACCGAAGCGACGCGGCCAGGCTTTACCAATGGCACAAACGATGAAACCTCAACTTCCACTTAATTCATCCCGTACGACCCATGAGTTATGAGGTAATTTATGAAAATTTATTACTGTAAATGATATCTGATTAAAAGAATGGAAAATAAATGGATAAAAAACGGTTTTTATGTGATTATTCTTGTACCACGTTGTGCTTGCCTGTTTTGTATTTTTTTTTTTTTTTTTTGGTTCGGATCGATTGTCTAACTCGAAGGAAGCGTGGTGCGGTAGCTATACTCGTGGTCTTTTATGTTTGTTAGGCTTATAAAGTATCTCCTCTGTAATGACTCTCTTGAGATGATAATGACGGTGATGTTTTACTTAGGACAAAACAGTTAGGAGAAACTATGGAACGCATGCTGTTTTGTGTGAATAAAACTTAAGTAAATTGAGCAATAGATACATACTCACTCGCTGACAACGTTATACTGAGCACGTTAGCATCAAAATTACTTTTAGAGAGCAATTAAATACTTAGATTTACCACATATGAGAGTTTTAAGAAAACACAAATAGTGACCGATGTAAAATCTCAGTAACTAAATTTCTTCTGACAAATTTGGTAAGTCAGACCTTGTTTGTATTTTGAATCACCTCAAGGAAATGTTTTTTTTTTTTGTTCCCATTGCCAAATATGTCAAAAAAAAAGTTACAAAGAGTTATTAAACAGGAAGGTAAAACAGAACCCGGAGAACCCCGGTGCTTAGAGCATTTCTCTCGACCATAACTCGGAAGGAATGGAGATGACCTACAACAAGTCAAAAAAAAATTATGGTGGATTGATGAACCTCAAGCAGTGTTAAGTAAGAAACAGAAGCTTTCAAAGCATCATCAAAGTGCCCCTCAAATAATAATTAAAAGACTCGCCTCGAAAGGGAATACAGAAGCTGCAAAAAAGAAGAGAAGAATAAGTGCGCCCAACTCGAAGCAAAAAGAACGGAGGGCATGTATCGAGAGCTGGAAGAACTTTCTATCCCGGCTGCTGACGCAAACCAAACTATTCAAGAAGACGACAAAACAACTTGAATAGAAGGAGAAATGCTCAGGAAATTCGTTCGCCAAAATTCGTTAACGATGCTCAAGGACATCTTTTTGTGGATGACGACAAATTTCTGCACAGATGGTGACAGTATTGTTAAAACCTATTAAACGAATAGTTTCCTCGAGAGGACTTTCTAGAAGCTGAACCGAACTTTACGTAAATAACCGACACCACAGTCGTAGAAGTTAGTGAACCATTTAAGAACTCCAAAAGAAGCAAGGTGCTGGGCCAGACCATACATGAGGGTTGGAAAAATATTACAGTAATTTGGCTCAGATAGCTCACGATTCTCATATCTAAGCTTAAAGCAGCTGATAGTCTGCATAAGCATTGGAGGGCGAATAAGCTTCTAGGTACAAAGGAGATGGAGATACACGAAATTGAGATGACTTCCATTTGGTGAAGCTGATGGCCCACACTTTGAAGATCATTGTCTGATAACAAATGCGGTTTGTCGCGATAAGCATCTGATGCAATCCAAAGTAAAAGAATTATCATGGAAAATCATCGTGGTTTGCATATTGCGCTGGTTGACTTCAAGAAACCAATCAATCCACAACTATGAAACTTAAATTGTTTCGATTTATGGTGACCCTTAGACAATGAACAGTTCCACTGGCCCTTGAGCGAATGATTGAGGATATGTATGAAGGGGCGGTGACGAAGTTTAGATGCCCAGCAGCAGTCACCAAAGAATTCTTAGTCAGAGTAGGAGTACACCAAGGAAGGGTCTTGAGACCTCCTTTCTTTATTACAGTTGTGAATACCTGTGGGAGCATAAACTACACAACACCGAAGTACACCAACTACTTTTTGCTGATGATGGAATCGTCAGTAAGCAGTACCTAAGCAGTGTTCCATTATCCCTATTATCAGCAATTGAAGTATGGGTAAAAGCTTTAAGAGACAGAGGTATTAGTAAAACAAAATAAAAACAGTACTTGTGTCGCCCGTTTTCTGTTCCAGAGATTCATTTGAATGAAAATGTGCTTTCCAAGTACGAAACATTTAAATATCTGGGATAAATGATCAAAAGTGAAGCATTTTTTGATGACGACATCAATCATCGAGTAAATGTAGGTTGGAAGAAGTAACAAGAAAACTCCGCCGTCTTCTGTGATAGAAAAATCCCCCCTTAGCTGAAGAGAATAGTCCACATCACGGTTGTGCGTCCAACATTCACATACGGCTCAAAAATGTTAGAAAATTTTAAAAAAGTATCAAAGTAATTTGACATCAGCTGAAATGAAGATGCTCTTTATGGCAGCAAGAGTAACAGAGCTTGATCGTAGTAGAAGAACCAAATCGTGCAAGCATTCACATTAAAAATATCATCTTGCAGAAAATAGAGCACCCTAGCTCAGTTGGCATTGTTATGGCCAAAAAAGAGATAGATCCAGATAACCTCGTACCTCGTCAATATTATATAACGTTCAGACAGATTCGGGAACAAACAAAAAGAAAAGCAGATCAAAACACTCACTGGTACAGACGAATTCAACGGCATCAGCATTTGTCGTGAAAAAATCCAGAACAAGAGGCTTGCTGATGCTTTCTGTGGTCAACAAGAGGTAGACAAGGAAATAAGTAGGAAAGCTGTGTTTCCATCAGCGTCACGATACATGTTGCGCCTGTGTCGATAAGAAATATAAAATCGTTTGATTGGTTAGAACAGAATATTCGGAGCCTAATGTCACTAGAAAAGTACCCGTGAGGACCATGTATGTCTGTTACGTGGCCATTCGAGTTTGGAATCAGAGAAACTTAAATTTTTTTTTTCATAGGCATCGCCTTTCGTGAGAAATTGGGAGGTGCTTCGAAAATAAATCCATTGCCATGACAAAATCTTTCTTATAACTGTTCAGAATAGGCATGAAATTGTAGGTCCCTCAAAGCCGATAGGCTCCAAAGTTCATAGAGTTTTTGCTGTGCAACTCTATTTATTTTTTACAATTATTAACGACAACAGAATAGAAATAAAGGAGGTGGTGCATATTTCTATGGAGCCTGGGCCCAGGGCGTACACCTATGAGAGTACCAAATGAAAGCTTACGTTCAGCCCAATCAGTCTGCCAAATATTTTTGAATTCGGTCTTGGTGATTTTGAGATAATTAGACTTGAAGTTGAGCGCCGGAAATGGGAAAAATCTGACATTTCTGCAAATAATTACGTATATCTCGAAAAGTATAGCACGTAGGACAATGATTTAGATATCATATGAAAGATCATAAAAATATCTTTCATTTCATATTAAATATATTTTTTGAAATGCCTTATATTTCGAAAAAACAGACCTAAAAGTTGTTTGAATAGAAACATTTTCGTTGACGTTTGCCAGCCAATATCTCGAAAAAATCAGTGATGATACCTATATTTTTTTTTGCACCACTTTAATGCTTGATTGGTAAGCTTTAATTTGATATATAATTAAGCTATTATACATAAAGCATATCACGTACATTATAAACAATTCCTAAAAAAAATTAAACAAAAAATATGTTCCACAGCAAATGCCTTTTTTCATTGAATTTTTCGCATTAACTACTCTATTTTTTACCAAACATAAAAGCAAAATACTTATTAATGCAAAAAATGAAAAAAAAAAAAAAATTAATCTTAGCTTAGATCTATCAAAATACCATCCAAAAACAAAGCTGGTGCCATATTTATTGCTTCCTGGTCTCTTGCGTAACCCAAATACCATAAAATGTTCATGACAGGAGCGCAACAACCAATAGTCCTCATTCCAACGAGACAGTTACAATAGTAAGCTTTTATTGCGTTCGAACTATGTGCTGCGTTTGCATCGCTATTCACCAAGATGTAAGTGAGATACACTTTTCTACTTACATGTCTGGATTTGATTCGCCCTCGCAATAAAAAGTTATTGTTGCCTATAAGACTATGAAGAGCAGTAGAGGTAATTCGCATCCTATTTTCGCAGACTTCGATTGTAAAGGTTTAGGTTCCCTGGTCTTTTAAATGTTCACTACAGTAGGATCGAGCCTGGTTAATTTGGTAATTCTCCAATGATATCATACGAAGTTCTTGAATAGTGAGTTGTGGGAAATTACTTAAATTCCGGATATTGCCATCGATGCGGCTGAACATGGCTCTGGTTCTGTTAAGATTATTTTCTCTTACAAACGCACCTAAATAATTTGGAGAATTCAAACGATTTAAAGCCAGTTCTAGCATCAGCACTGTCTTCAGCTGGTTGGATGAAACTTATTAAGAAGTGCAGTTGCAACTTTGAAGTCGTCCATCAAATGACCAGCAGCTAGATTGAAAAAATCTTTTACCTTGAAAAAATCTACCTTTTAAATCGTCCGTTCACGACTTCAACGACCCATCTGACCATAGTTACACACCTGGATCTATTAGCCTGCGCTGTGGTAAGTTGAAAGTTACCTTCAGCAACAGACTCAGGCTTGTTAGCCTTATATCCTTGAGATTCCAGATGTGGGATTGGGTCTCTGGATCTCTGTCCAAAATAAAAACATCATTTTGTCTAAAGTATTGCCTGAACGTGCCATAATCGTCTCTGAAAAGATGTTTCATTATGTTAGCATCAGATACAGTTGCAGCATAAGGTCCTATAACGTCCAGGATATACCCATCACACCATGTGATCACAAAAGGCTTTACCAGATTTCGATACTTATGTAGGCTGTATGATTGTTTCTGGAAGTCGTAGTTCGAACTTTTTTGAAGGTATACACATATGTTCCATCGCAAATGACTATAGAAGGACGATCATTTTCATAAATTGATGTTTCCTGAACAGTTATATGCTGAAAACCCAAGTTAAATGGCACAAAATAATCCATCAATGCTGTGAATTATTTGTTTTTGTGTCACTACATTATTTACTCACAAGCCAACAATCAGTTATCAATGAATTAGGCCTAACGGTCGCGGACTTGTATGTTTAAGCTTGGTACCTAGCAACAAGTTCTTTTAGATTTGTTTTTGGATGGTATTTTAATAGATCTAAGCTAATATTAATTTTTTTTTTTTCATTTTTAGCATTAATATGTATTTTGCTTTTATGTTTTGTAAAAAATAGAGTAGGTACTGCGAAAAATTCAATGAAAAAAGGCATTTGCTGTGGAACATATTTTTTGTTTAATTTTTTTTAGGAATTGTTTATAATGTACGTGATATGCTTTATGTATAACAGCTTAATTATATATCAAATTAAAGCTTACCAATCAAGCATTAAAGTGGTGCAAAAAAAAAAATACAGGTCATCACTGATTTTTTCGAGATATTGGCTGGCAAACGTCAACGAAAATGTTTCTATTCAAACAACTTTTAGGTCTGTTTTTTCGAAATATAAGGCATTTCAAAAAATATATTTAATATGAAATGAAAGATATTTTTATGATCTTTCATATGATATCTAAATCATTGTCCTACGTGCTATACTTTTCGAGATATACGTAATTATTTGCAGAAATGTCAGATGTTTCCCATTTCCGGCGCTCAACTTCAAGTCTAACTATCTCAAAATCACCAAGACCGAATTCAAAAATATTTACAAGACTGATTGGGCTGAACGTAAGCTTTCATTTGGTACTAGTCTCATAGGTGTACGCTCTGGGCCCAAGTATGCACCACCTCCTTTAAGCCTTGAATAATGGAAACAAATTGTTGGTTTACTTTATCTCACCACTGAATCTCAGTTTATTTGTTTAGCTCTGAAGCACTTTTTTTAATCCCTTTTTCTGAACTTCAGACTATTTTCAAAATCAAATACCAAATCTTATTTCGCTTAAGGATTCCGAAACACCTTGCGAATATTTTTATCCAAATATTATTCCAAATATGTAATTAGAAAATGAAATAAAAGCCATGAAAATCTGCATCTTAGAGAAAAAAATTGTTAAGAGCTATGATTTTAGCAGCGAAAAAAGTCTATAATACGACTTACTGATCGCAGAAGCATCGCTTAATTCAAGGCTTGAGAAAGCAAAATGCATTAAACTCAGTACACTTATTGAACATTATAAGCTAGCTCTCATAAGCGAAGTTTATATCTGAAAGCTTTCCGATTATGCCTTCAAATAGATCTCAAAACCCTCAATTAAAGGATTTTCATTGCAGACGCAATATCGGCTCACGGTTATTGAACAGACGACGAATGCTTGTGTTGAAAATCCCTTACCTCTGGTGGGGCAGAAATCAATAATAAACGATTTACTATTTAGCTGCTGTTCCAACAGCAAGTGATTTATTGACTAGAAACTCACAGCATTTATACGAAATAAATAATTGACAGTAAATAATGGAGTTGAAATTCATAAAGCATTTTCACAAATTGGCGCAAACTCTTACATGACAAGGAATAAAAATAAGTTGATTTGTTGTATTCATTCGTCGTTTTCAGGGTGGAGGTAGTTAAGTAATGTTTTGCTGTTACAAGTAATCGTGAAAGCACGGCTCCTGTATTTGTATCAAATTTTGATTTCACTCTAAGTCCAACAATTTATGTAAAAATTCATATTATCTCATAACTATTCCAAAATAATGTGGTACCCGTGGTGTGATGGATAGCATGTCCGCCTGTTAATCCAGAGGTTCGAGTTCGAATCCCACCAGAGGCAAAAATGTTTTTTCCATGGGTATCGCCTTTCGCGAGGAATTGGCAAGTCCTCCGTTAGTATCCATTGCCATGAAAAGCGCTTTCTCGATTAGCCGTTCGGAACCGGCAGAAAATGGTAGGTCCCCTCCATTCCCTCACAAGGGATGGTTGTGAGAAATACGCTAGGCCCAGGGGCTCCTCGCTCTGTTGCACCACCCTATTTATTTTATTTTATTCCAAAATAATAAATAAAGTAATAGGAAAAAGCGTTAAAATTAGAATTTGAAAAAAAAAAACTGGGCCTGGAACGCGTTACTATTAAGACGACTATCGTTCAAAGTCTACTTACTAAAACAACTTTTTTAAAACCGAAAATGAAATATATGAGACAGAAGTCAATCATCTTATTTCCCAGTTTCAACCTCAGTTGCTTAAAATTAAAACTTAGAACCAGTAAAAAAATTGTTGCCCTTCAATAGTTAGAAAAGAAGCTGTATTAATGCCGGCTCCTTTCGCTGTTTTCGTTTACCCAATTGTTCCATCAATAATTCTTGCAAGGTTTTCCACCGATTTTAATTCTCCTCGCAATTGCTTCCCAGATTAAAATGAGACAATGGCCATCACAATATTTGAAGCCATCTTCCGACGAAGTAATCGACACCGACGATAGACGTTGTAATGGACGTTAGACAATGTAATCGACAAATGACGATTGGACTATAGTCCCAATAGTCCACTTAGCGATCGGCGTTCTGATGCATGAAAACATAGAAAACATCAGTTCAGCACCTTGCTGAATTTATTGCATCATTCCCATTTCAACCTACCAGCAAAGAGGGACATTGCTATGCACTACTTTTTTCATTACCATCCCGCAAATAAGACAACTCTCACACATCAATATCACTTTGTATAAATGAAAGTGCAAATCACACTTTTGACACATAAATTGCATTCTAATTGCGCCATCATAAAGACACACAAAGTGCACGACGAGAAGTACTTACTTCCTGCTGTCATTTCTTTTTCTTCTACAAAGGGATTTTGTCTTCAAACCGCCCAGCCCTGAGTAAAATAAGTCTGTTCCGTGTTGGTTATCAGACATTTAATCGAGAGAAGCTGGAGGAGCTGCCGCTGCCGGTGCCGCAGCCTCTGCAGTCATTTAGTAGATGGTGAGCTCAATAAATCATGTCAGTCAACCGAGTGACTGAGTGTCGGCATGAATTAGCTTCCACTCAAAAGTAAACATGCATCTCGCGTATCACTCGTTCATGGTCGTCGGCTAATTTTCTTTAGCGGCTTCACAAGAAGCCGCCATGCCACTGCCATCGTCGCTGAATGAGGCATAAGCATCCATCCAACCGTCTAGAATCGTTTTTATCTATGTTTAGTATTTGCTTAAGCTTTGGGTTATGTACGTACATAGGTTACTTCTCATTCTGCAGCGGCAGCCACACCGACCGCAGTCACTGTTGATGGAGGAAGAATCACCCTCTGTCAAAATGTTTATGTATTCATTTAATCTTACGCTGGATACATGAATGGAAAACAGAACAAATATATCCAGCGACGACCAAATGCTCATTCAGTCATTATCATAAATGCTTGAAGAATGATGTTGGCTTATGTGGCTGTTGAAGTGTTGATACTGCCCCGACTTGAGAAGCGGGAAGCTGACACTGAAGACCGTTTTCGTCAATGATTAGCTAATAATGATTAACTTTCAAGAAACCCTTGATAACTTGGTTTCAGCAGATTCAGATTTTCGTGCCATTGTATCTCTTGCCCTATGGTTGAACCCACTCCAGCAGAACGCTTTATTTAGTTCATGGCAGTTACTCTCAGATTATCTTATGCCCTTCATAATCTCAGCTCACTCTTCACACCATTCCAAGAGTTTCATATAAAAAAGAGGTTGCATTTTAAGTACTAACGAAACGACACGAAAAACATGCATACCTTGCACCACGACCACCAAGGAATTCGCTTTAAAATGTACAAAGCAAAGAACATATCCATGGCAAACGCTTGCCTCGCATTAGCATACAAATCTATTCCAGTGAACATCGCTGCACCGAGAGCGGGCGAAGTTACATGCTACGAGAGCGCTACAATCTCACGACGACCCAAGTCCATCAGCATGTTTCAGCTCAGCTGATCAGCATGCCGTTGCGGTGGGATGCAGTCGACCTGCTGCCACAATGCAGATACAAACTTCACTATGCTCGTTATGTTGTCACATTTTCCACAGTCGAGGAGTGAAAATTTATGGGATACATTTCGTGTCGTCCTCAGCGAATTACTAGCAAAGTGCTACCGCTGAGTGAGAGTGGCACACAGACAGACATTGCAGATAACGATCAGTATAACAAGATCATTTGTCTGTCTTTTGACTCTGGAACAGACATGTTCCGCCTTCGGAGTATCTCCGGACCTGGCTACTTGGGCCGCCACATCCTTCTCGAAAACTTTGACAGAGTTACTTTGCATAAAATCCCGAATGTGCGGCGAATAAATTTGGCGTGAAGTGACACATGTGTTTGTGAGTTTGGTGTGTGTCGTGACAAGAATTAATTCACCTCGCTCTACCACCGGGAACAAGGCAATCGATCATCGCATGGATGATAGCTCTGGAATGGTAGTTTAATGTAACGAACACCCACAATGTGAACTCGATTCTGGTTTATGGAACAGTGTAGGGTGGACTACAATATGAGTAAATCGATGTCGGATTTGAAAACTTACTGTTATTTAATAATTTCAACCGATTTGGATCGAGATAGCTCGCTTTAAAATATGTAGTTAATTTTTTGCAAGTTTTATTGCTATGCTGAAATGATCGAATTTTGTTCATCACTTCATTCTTGTGCTTACATATTATTTGATCGCTATACATACTTGATTCAGGGATAATAAAATTTTGACACGCATTTTGACTGTACAAACCAAGTATTGAAGTAACAAGCTACATTAGCACACACACTCGACTTATCATAAGACAAAACTATTGCGCTGTCATAAACACACATCCAGTGGAAACCAACAATCCCATACCTGCTTGCGTATACTGTTATCATAGTTTTGTCATCAATCGTCAACCTTAACCCCTTCACAATTCCAAAGTTTGTGTTTCTAATTGTTGGGCTGAAATCAACTATAATTTTCCCATTCCATGTATACTATGATGTTAGCTTCACTATTCTTATTAGACAACACTTGAAGGCAAGTATGTTGAGATCTGAGCTGAGTTCATTCAACTCACAACTTGGCCACACATTGATGAGCCTTTTCAGGTTGTAGATACAGAAGGACATGTAGCCATCACTTAAATCGCCAACATTGGCTTGTATACGCCCACGCCCCCACAGAAGAGAAAGACGGTAATTTCAAAGTTCATTTCAATGAGTTCCTCGAAGAAACATACAAATGACCAATGCACTATAGACATGATGTGACTAGGAAAGGAGGACATCATTGGAAATATAAAAGGCAAGCATAGCCTGCATGACAAAGCCTCCGAAAACAGACTAAAGCAGTGCTAAATTTTTTTGTTAGTAGTACACACTTCCCGCTTCTCAAAATTCATAAAGCTATTCGTCGATCGCCAGATCAATCAACCGTCAACCAAGGTGACCAGTGTGATATAGATGTCCGATCTTTCCGAAGGGCCAACTTTGACTCGGAACACTACCTTGTTGTAGCCAAGGTGCGAATGAGGATGTTCTCTTCACGACTCGCACGAATCAACGCTGTGAAGAGTTACGACGTCGGGAAGCTAGAATCGAAAGAGATTACCAGTGCTTTCTCCAATCGAGTGTCCCTACAACTATCTTTGAATCCTATGCCGCCAGAATCTAGCACTAAAGACCAGTGGCAGCAATCCCGACAAGTTATCAGAACCGCTGCCTCTAAGGTTCTGGATTTTACTCGGCCTCCAAATGCAGACAAACAAAAAGCACGACAAATGTTGATGCAAGAGCACAAGGGCTGCTTTCGACCAATACAACGAGTTGCAAGGAAAAAAGAAGGGAGGAGCACTAAATTCTCAAAAAGAAAAGAAGCAGGATGAGAAGCGGTCGGTTTAGCGGCAATGCTGTCAAGCAAAATGCTCCATTCAACTTTAACGATGATCACGAATTCCGTCCTCCCGATCTAGAAGATGTAAGGCTTGCCATGTAAACCAATGCAAACTTAAATTGAATAAGCAGATGACCTTGATGCCGAAATTTTCAAAGTAGCTGGAGATCATTTGGAAAGGAGCATGTACCAGCTGTTCTGCATGATGTCGTCGGAAGAAAGTATGCCCCATGAATGGAACCTCAGTATCGTATGCCCGATCCTAAAAAAGGAAGACCCTCAAAATTGAGCCAATTATACAAGAATAAGCCTGCTGTAATATGTGAACGTTTGAAACCACACGTCAACAATTTGATAGGTTCTTATCAATGTGGATTTAGTCCAGAAAAGTCCACAATAAACCAAATTTTCACATTACGGCAGATGTTGGAAAAAAGTCGTACGACTATGCAGGACGACTTTGTGGAATTCACGCTGCTCCGTCAAGGTAGGTAAAGAACTCACCGAGACCTTTGATGTCAAAAAAGGCTTTAGGTAAGGCGGCAAACTGTCATGCGATTTCTTCAACATCCTACTTTAAAGAATTGTACAAAACTCAAACTTCAACACCAGAGGAGCAATCTTTGAAAAGATTGTACAATTACGCAAACGATATTGACGTAAAGAGAAGATGGAAGCGTGATGTCATAGGTGCTTTTGCGAGTATTGAAACAGAAGAGGCAAAAATGGGTTTGATGGTTAATGAGGGCAAAGCGAAGTATATGTTGTCATCAAACAAGGACACAGAACATCGACGAATTGGACAAAACGTCACAATAGGCAGACATAACTTAGAGGTAGTGCAGGACTTCGTCTACCTAGGATCCGCTGTAGACACGGACAACAACATCAGTGCGGAGATCAAACGGAGAATAACTCTTGCCAACTATTGCTTCTTTGGGTTAAGAACGCAGTTGAGAAACAAACCCCTCTCTATAAAAACCAAGGTAACCTTGTAAAAAACCCTTATCATCCCAGTCCTGCTTTACGGCGCGGAAGCATGGACCTTATCGAAAATGGATGAGGAAACCCTTGGTCGTTTCGAAAGAAAAATACTCCGAACGATCTTTGGTCCCGTATAAAAATAATGTGTGGAAAAGAAGATACAACGACGAGCTGTATGAGCTGTACCGCGACATGCGTTGGTGTCATAGCGGATAGACAACAATGCTCCGGCTCGACGGGTTTTCATTACAGGCAAATCTTAAAAAGGGAAGACCTCGTTTTAGGTGTCGAAATCAAGTGGAAGAAGTCCTCAACCGACTTATAGTCCAAAATCTGAATTAGATAATTGCGCTTGACATTCCTAAAGCATTTTATAGATTTTGGCATCAAGAGCTCTTGTCAAAATTGTGTGCATTTTCTATCGATAATAAGTCTCTTTTTCCTTGGATTGAAAATTATTTCCACGATCGCTTAATTTAGGTAGTGTTGGGTGGTTTTAACTTTTCAGACTGTACTTGCTGCATAAATGCTGGTATGTCCACGATTCTGTTCTGTCTTCCACTCTCTTTCTTGTCTCTTTAAAAAAATATATATATGTAATGTATGTATATATCAACCTGATAGACCGAATTCAATTAACAGAAGGTTCATTTAACCCCCGTGGTCGCCACAAAGCGTTATTTCGAAAAACCTAAACTCGCCCTGAATGTCGAACTGAGTGTTGGAGTGGGTTTTCCTTCAACTCGCCCCTCGCTTTGTGCAGGTGGTTAATAAAAGGACTGTCAAATATCATGTATTTTTGATGAGGGATGTGTGTGGTGTGTGTGGTGATTTTGTGGTTTTGCCATTTTGAAGACTGAAAAACCCAGGTTTTGTGGGTTAACCATCGGTACATTTCAACGAACGGATTAAGAGACTTTTAAGGGCTAAAACTTAGCACAGTTTTTTTGATTTCAGAGTTATTGAATAATTACAACTGGAGTTACGTCATGCGCCGAAGATGTTCTAAAAACTAGGGTGTCTTAGCACCATCGTCCAAAAACGCCGTGCCGTACACTTACCAACTCTTTCAAGATGACTTAGAATGAAACACCCTGCTTTATGAAGGTCGGTTAAAAGCAACTGGGTAATTGAAACGGCTTATTAATTGCAAATGTTGCCATGTGACCGGTTTGACATTTTAACTGGAAGAATTGTGAAGATCAAACATAAATGCCAGAAAAGTTATAGCTTTGGAAAGCAGTGCGTGGCTTAAAGATATTAAATTAGACATCTCTGGCTACATATTTATGCCCGTTTGCACATACATACTTAAAGGGAAAGAGAATAATTTTAGTTCTGAATTTTCATCGGCGGTGGAAAATAAGATTTCAACAACGAAAACAAATTTAAGGGGTTCCGAAAATTATTTTACTTTTCTTTTTTCTTATTTGTTTAAAAACAATTAACACTTCACCAATTATTGTTTATTATTAACTTGAATTAATCTAACACTGACACTTTAATTACAAGGAAAACAACAATTTAAGGAATCTAAACTTCAAACAAGAAATAAAATGAAACTTTTGAATAATTTGATGAAAAACCTTGAAGAACCTTTTCAATTAGAATAGAACCTCAACAAATGGCGCAGTCCAGTAACACAAACTGACATTACATTCTCACTTTCTCAGAAACCAGTTTGCTGAACAACAATTCAGCAAGAGTCAATAGAGCAACGGAGAGAGTTTACTCTACTTTCTCATTTTCTTCTGTGTAGTGAGAACGTTTGGAGCGTAGAGTGCACTGGTGTGATCTTCAAAAGCTGTGGTACTGTGAACTGTGATATCTGATATCTGTCAAGAGTCGAGAAGGAAGATGTTTTCTATTTAAAAAAAATTATTGAAGTTTAGCTTTGGGAAAGCCTGATCTGATCGAAAGCGCACTTTGAACTTTGTAGATTTATGTGTGGACTGTGGACGCTCTTAACTTTTAATTGAATTATTGAACTAACCAAATTATAGTTGGTAAAGCTTCTAAGATGAACTTGGTTGTCTACATACATATAAAAAATTATTTATTTACTTAAAAACCATTTCATTAGAAATAAAGCAATTCGCTTCCAGTTCCACTAGTTTATTTGTTCTACCATTTTCTCTTTTGGTTTACGGTGAGAAGTCAAAGTATCAAATTCGACTGAGTGCTTAAAAAGCTAAACCGTCATTTCGTTCTCATTAGCTAAAGAGAAGAAAACAATCAAAGAAACCATTTCGCTTGAGTTAAAGGCGTAAATTCTCGTTGGATTATGGTCTGAAATTTTCTTCAAAATATGAAACTTACCTATTTTAAAACAAACTTCCTCTCCATGCAACCACTTTTGACCATAGTCTATTTTTTATGAAAACGCATTAAAAGCTTTCGAGTCTCAAATATTTTACGCGATGCTGTCTATTTTGAAACTGACCTTGTTTTACTCAAATATAAAATTTCCCATTAAAACGAATCCATACCAGCCACATGCAAACGGGTTATAAACTCTTATTGAAATAAGCTCAACACTCAAAACTCAACATCCTGTTTCCTGAGCTACAGAAATTGGTAATTTCCACTTTTACTCATTCAACCAGCAGCGCCAGCGCCATTAAAAACGCTTTCTAACTTACCCGTTCGTAACTGATATACAATTGAAGACCCTGTTAAAACGATAGGCCCTGGTTGGTTTTTTAAACCAGTGCTTAGATTTGGAATGTTAGAAAAATGAGAGACAACAAAAAACACACTCCTCATACAAACGACTGCAAAGACAGCACCAACTCCTGCCAAGGACTTAATTGAGGAAGTTGTGATCCCATAAAGAACCAAATGCCTTTTGTGTAAAATGAACAAATTTTGGGTAGGCACATTTGAACAAAGCTGAAAACATTTATTTTTATATATTATTCGTACTGAGCTCCCTAAATTGCAACCAAAAGTTGACAATCTGAATCGACTCCAAGCAAACAGAAATGGGTACCAGCACCAGCACACTACGGCCTCGGCCACGCAGTAAGCGGCAGAGCGGCTGAGCGGAAAAAAAAATTAAAACATGAAATCACACAGGAGCGGCCACGCAATGAGCGAGCGGCGAAACAAAATTCTGAGCGGCTGTCGGAAAATCGTTTGTATGTGTGCAAATTACTTAAACGTATACAAAAGATGACGATTTGGTGTTCATCCGATTAACCAATTAAGATCGGAATTCGGAGAATTTAATCATTTATTTTTGAGTCTGAGAAATTTTCCAGATAGATTCTGGCAACACTTTCGTATGTCTATTTTTTCTACACTAGGGGAAAAAATTAAAGGATCAAAAAAAAATCCAATTTTTTTGGGGTTTTTCAAGTGCTTGCAATCCTCTTAAAAATGGTCGTACAGGAACTTCAAAAAAAGCATTTTGAAGCTCAAAGCTTCTAGTTTTGAGATCTAATGACAAAAAATTTTTTCAAGCTACGTAGTTCGCTCAGTCTTAATAAATACTGAGAACAAATTTTTTTCGAAATTTTTTGGGTTCTTTTTTTTGGTGTATGAACTTGGAAAAAATTTTTTCAACTTAACCTTTATATGTACTGGATAGCTTGTTTGTTTAGCTTGAATTTGCTTTTTTAGAAAATTTGATTCGACCTTTTCTCATTGCGATATCGATTTTTGAATGAAAAAGGGTCTGTTTGTCTTTAACCATCAATATCTCAGCAACCGGTAATTGCACAAGAAAAAAAAGGAGAGTTTTGAAATCTTGAATAAATTTTCAACAAAAGTCATTTTGATCTTTTCGAAAAAAAAATTTCTTTCTAATCTGTACCTACATTAATTTAAAAAATTAAGAAAATTGGGCTTTAAGTGTGTTTTAGGACAATCAAGCACCAAGTTGGATCTGTTAAAAAAACCGGTTATGTTGAGCGTGCCTTTTACAGTTTAATATGCCCACAAAACCTCACAAAGTTTCGATTCAATCCATCAAGCCGTTTTTTTGTTTTATTCGATCAAATTTTGGAAAAAGAATTAAAGGATCATGATCTATACTTTAAATGATAGTAATCTTAAAAAATGCAAAAAAGTGATTTTGCACTTCTTTTATGGATTTTTACTGATACTTGAGTTAAAGGGAAAAAAATGCAATTTCTTGAGAAATTGAAAAAACTTTTTTATGATTCCAAAAAATTGTAAAAAACAATATTTACCAATTTCGTGATTCTGATATAGCATTTCATAATTTTCTTTTCGCTTTGGATAATGCTAATGCTGGCGGTAGTTATTGTTTACAATTTTTTGGAATCATAAAAAAAAATTTTCAATTTCTCAAGAAATTAAATTTTTTTCCCTTTAACTCAAGCATTTTTATCAGTAAAAATCCATAAAAGAAGTGCAAAATCACTTTTTTGCATTTTTTAAGAAAATAATTTAAAAAGGATTTTTTTTTGATCCTTTAATTTTTTCCACTAGTTTATCTTTTGATTTGCTGCTTGAAAAAGTGCGTCCTAGATTAATAAAACAAAGATCACGATACTCGTAACCCCGAAAAGAAGAAAAAAAAGAAGCCTGACATTGATCAGTGGGCTATGAAGAGCAGGTTAGAATTTTATGCTCCAAGAACTCAATGCCATTTCTAGCTGTGCTATGAACTATCTTCTTTACCGCTGGCGCCGTCCATGAGCGAGAATGGCATCAATGGAACTAAAAGTCTGGAATTTTTTGAAATTCTAGAAACTTAATTCCCATTTTGATCGAAGAGTCATTACAAATTAAAATAAAGAACTATTCTAATTTCATAATTGACTAACTTGAATTCTTTTGAATGGCTTCACAGCAAAACCTTTAAATGATAACAGGTAGGTAGTAATCACATGTGAATTAATTTACATGGTTCTATTTTCCCCTCCCCTGCTTCACGAATTCATCTTAATAAAAATGCATTGAACTTCCCTGTCTTGTGAAGATTGATGGCACTTTAAGCAATATGTTTTCATAAGACTTTTTAATCACAAGGTTGTACTCAGTCGTTAGGATAAATACTTGCTTTGTACACCATTCTCTAAGAAAGTCAATTTATCTTTAATTTTATTTTCATTCAAGACGTTGTCTTCATTTGAAAATAATTTCACTCTTTTACCACCTCTAACCCGTGATTATAGATGCCTTTCGCTAATCTTGCATCGAATCATTAATCAGAAAAACACGGGTGGGCCTCTTGACATAATTTGTTTGATCCTCACTGTGTGTGCCATCTATTCAATTGCGCACACTATGCTGTGAGCGTTGCAAACTCTGCATTACAGTCGCACCATTCAAACTGCCCCTGCTACTGCTGTGCTGCCATTTAAACGTGTCCCGGTCCCGAGGTGAAATGACTCTAATCTCTCCGATGAAATTGCTTTTGGTCTGCTTAGTGTGACACCTCCCTGAGATGTAATTTATGATTTTAATTGCAGCATACGTTGGATCGTACATCCACTTAAGTGGCAACGGTGTGGAAAACCCATTGTTCCGGTTTTAAACAGCAGACTATGGCTACTACTGCTGCATGTGCTACTTCCAAGCCTCTCCTCTCCTCACTGTTTCTCTCAAAATTATTAATTTATTATATTTCTTTATTTTTGCTTTTTTTTCCTCTGCTGTTTTTCTTCGACGACTATTTTCCCTGTCAGGTTAGTGAAACAAATTACTTCATTGTTATCACCATCAGTCTGATTTATGGACAGACACAATCCCTATGCTTGGCATGCCTCTTTGTGTTTGGGTTTCATGATGTTATATCTCGACTCAGGACTGAGTGCTGGGAAATTAGCAGTGATTAATAATTTTAAATTGTCTGTCTATTAAAACATTTCCGGTTATTATTAATGACTAAAATATAAATCTTCTGCGAGAAGCTTCGCTCGGATTACTGTTTAGTTATAGGTGATGCATACGTTTGCATGTAGATTGGAGCAGCACAGAATTATTAATGATGAATGATTCAGCAGAAAAGTTTATTCCACCGGCAAATGTTCAGTTCAATTGAGGAATTTTGATCACACGAAAAAAAAACACTGATTAAACAAGTTGACATTTTGAAGCAATTAACAATCTTTTCTATAACGGAGTACCTTGTGTATGAACTGTCTGCATTATAATTCGAATATAATATTAATTGAGAAATAATGAAATGCCATCAACTAAGTCAGATGGTGCGGGAGCAAAAACTAATTTCATGCTGCTGCGAGATTTGTCTGTCATGACTTTACGTTAATTAATTCTTCAAAGAAGCTTACTTGCGGGTTTTGTTGTCTTGGCAAGACGATTTATTGTCAAATATGTTATTTCAATGAGCGAACATGTGCTGGGAATTTATGAGCTCTGGGGGCTTATTATTCAGTAGCGGATGGATAGCAATGAATGCTTCATGAACGGCTCATTTCAAAATCCACCCACAGCTTTATGGGGCATGCCAACGTGATCGTCAAATGATCTGTTAAGTCGAACAAAGGGGTGCTGAGTATAGAATATTTGCGATATCTCTTTTTACTTGGAATACAAAAAATATTCTTGTGATGAATTTAATGGTGCATAATTTAATTGGAAGATTATTATGTGCTAAGTGTTTGATATAAATCACGGCAGTTTACTTTGCCTCATATGTGGGTGTTAATTTATTTTTATTTTTATTAATTTATTGCCATCAATGTAATCGTGTAGCGTACTTGGTCATGCATTTTTAAGACAAGTCTCGAATATGCTTGTATGAGATACGCGAAAGATTCAACTTTCCAATAATACCTACATATAGTTTCTCATCGTTTTGATTGTTATTGGCATTCAGGTGTATGTACGGAACGCGAAGGAATTGATCGAAATAAGCAAAATAAAATTATAAGTCGAAGTCAAAGTAGTGTTTGTCAAAATTCTAAAGTAACAATAACAATTAACAACACAGTTGAAAAAAAAACTCTGAAAACTTCAAAAATAGAGGAGAATTGTACAGAAATGCAAATTTTTAGATGGTATTTCTGTACAATTTGGTATTTGGGGATAAATAGAATTGAAGTTAAATTCGTATCCCATGGCCGGATCACTAAGCAGATAAATGGGAGAGCTCTGATCCCTTCGAGATAACCATGCACTTGCACATAACACCGAAAAGGAAAAAGAGGAAGAAAAAGAAGAAATTTTTACTAAAGGAGTAAAATTTAGGCTTTAAAATAGAAGAAAACCTCTTCATTCGACTTTTGTGATAAAACATCAAAAATATCCCGTTGACTATTAATTTTTTAAACTAATTTGAGAACCGCATAAGAAGTGAAGGTCACTTGAACTATTCATTTTGATTTAAAAATCAACACTCCGTATGAAAACAATAAATTCTTTTATTATTTTCTTTTTTTCAATAAACATCGGCCAGACCACGGGCAAACCTTCTCTAGGTGCAAGAATGCAATCCCATCCCCCTAGCAATATAAAGTTTACATTGTGTTTGTACCTACTGTAAACTTTATATATGTGTCGACAAACATCGACCAAACATTGCGTCTTAGAAAGGTACAAACAGCATCTAACTGATGAGCCCACTGTTTGTACCTGGGCGAAACGCATAAGGAGTGAAGGTCACTTGAACTTTTCATTTTGATTTAAAAATCAACACTCCGTATGAAAACAATAAATTCTTTTATTATTTTCTTTTTTTCAATAATTTGAGAACCGCCATAAAAGTTCTTGTACTAGTTGGAGTTGTGGCCAGAGAACATTTCCTTTTAAAAGGAAGATGGTTTAAACATCAATGGGAGGGAGGATCAGCAGCGTGAGTGTAGCACTTTTGATTCTGAGAAAGACCGCAGGACGGGCAGAGTACTCTAATTTTTTTTTTTAATTCGGCGAAAGAAACAATAACGTAATTGGCTGAGAGTTTGTTCCTTCTTATAATTCATAAAACAGTGCGGCTGTAAGGAAATAAGGAAAGGATAAGAAATGAGATGCACATTATTCTTGAGTTTCTGGGCGGTGTAATGTGTGAGGAAAATTTAGTTCGGTAAAGCATTCTACCAAACAGCTGAAGGGAAAAGAAAGTTATGGTGCGAGATGGGCGAAACCGGTCAATTTTCTTCATTTTGACTTGGCTACACCACGTTCGCCGACGACGTTCACTACAGAGAAACTGAGGCGTATGAGCATAAAAAAATATTGATTTTTCCTTTCACTAACTCTTACATCTACCAAGGTGAGGATAGTTCGATTTGCTTTTAAGTACTTTCACAAATAACAAAACATGCTAGACCACTTATATACAGAAGCGTTTTATTCTTCCAGTTTAAGAAACGATTAAGACTAAGCTTTTGAGACTATTACTAGTAAAGGAACTGAGTTTCGATATAGTGTTCTGCGAGTAATGACTGACTGGTCAAATCTCAGTGGTAAGCGCCAGAAATTATGGGGAAAGTCAAGGCGGATGAATTCGACTTTCAGAACCATCAGTGGACACTAGCAGTCAAAAACCAGAAGCCCCCGAATGAGCTACTCCGCCATGTTTGGCTTATAGATCTTTAAGGGGTTGACGCTGGTCTCGAGCGTGAAAAAATGGGCATAATTTATGTGTGACTCAACAAAAAGATCAATCGAAAATCTGTGAAAGAGGTTTTATAATATAGGTTTTAATATACAAATACAAATTTTTTCGTGTCAGTTAAATTCAAAATGGCGGCTGTTCAGCATTTCTTCGGAGACGCTTCACTTTTTAGACGGGTCCATGGCCGAAGATGTAACCTAATTAATTTTGGTCCTGGAACAAAATCCCGGAAACTTTAAGTTTCTATATAACAACAGAAAGAGACGTACGTAGGATTTTTTCGATATTTTGTTTTTTCACTATAAAAAAAAGACAAAATTGTTGATTAAAAAAACCATGCAATATAAAAAAATCCTACGTATGTCTCCCGAGAAAGGTATTTCGAATGTACTGTCAAAATTTCGTATAGATCGGTGAAGATTTGCTCGAGTTATATCTTCGGCCAGTTCAAAAAAAGTGATTTCGAGAAAAACGCGTTTTAGGTTTTAAGTACTATAAAATCATATGGCATGCCGCCTGAGGGGCGCTGGCGCAGAATGGAAAGTTTGGAAATTTAGACATTTTTGCCGTCATCCATCCTTTGGTATGTTATTTTTAAGAGCCTAAAGTGCCTTTTAAGACAACAAAAATTTCGGTTTCTTCAAAATTCTAGACCAGCTTCTCCTTTTAAGGGTTTTTCTATACTAGAACCAGGGGTTGAAATAAAAATTGTGTCAGATGAGCTCCTGGCGACCCAATAGCAGCTCTCAAGTCCCTGCAGAAGGTTACTGACACTGGATTATCCGACCCATTATGTCTAAGAGAATTCCAAATGGAGATGGCTCTCCTGGGGGTATGGTACGTTTCGTCATTTTTATCTCGTTTATTGTTGTTTCGCCCAAGTTGTATCGCAATTTGTTGTTTCGCATTTTGTTGTTAAATTTTTCGTTTGTTTCGTCTATCTATATTTCGATATTTCTCGCTTCGCTTTGCATTCGTTTCGTTTAAAGATTATTTAGCCTTTTATTACTTTATATTTGGCTCGTTTCGCTTTCTATTGTTTCGTTTTTCGATCAGTTCGCTTTTGTTTATATAGATTTTGATTATTTCGCCATCGTTTGATTGGTAATTTTAAAATTCGCGCGAATTTTTACACCTCTAGCCTCTTTTTTCATCCACAAAAATTAAAATACCAATCAAACGATGGCGAAACAATCCAAAATTGAACTGTATACCGGTTTTTTTGGTATTTTAACAGTTTGCTTAGCTTCTCATCAAACTTTATTGAAAATTGATTAGAACTTTCAAAGATATATCATATTTTAGAAGCATTTTCAGAACCAATTAGTCAGAAATAATATCAAATTTCGAAATATTTATTAAATTTCTGAAAAACCGAACCGCGCGATTTCACAAGCAATAATAATCTGATAATGAGCGAATTAATTGAATGTCAAAACAATAGATTACCGTAGAGACAAAATGCGAAAAAACAGTTATCGAGATAAATAAAGTCTAAATAATCATTTGTAAGTTCAATGGAAATGCGAAAAAATGGTAAGCGAGATAAGAAATGCAAAGTAAGTGTGCAGCGAAATGATTGAAAATCCAAGTAACAGAAAAACAAAACAGGCAATGCGAAGTAAACAAAAATAATTGTGTCAAAAACAAAATAATAGAATGCGTAATAAAATGTGCGAATCAATAGGCACCCCTCTCCTGGTTGCCGATTGTTCGTAGGGCTAATTATCTAACAACGTCAAAAATTCCATGGCTCCAAAACAACCAACAACCTCGGATATCAGTAACGATTTCACTGTTGACGAACCTCGCAAATTAAAAAAGGACAAAGACCTCGAGTTCTCCACGTGGAAAGTAAAATCCATTACCGGGCTACGTAGAGGCGGAGAATTAGCGGTGGTCCTAAAACTACTATGGCGACAGTCACAGACAACAGAAACAAAGCTGATTTGAGTTCGAATTTGTTGTTTGAGGTCCACTCTGGGATAAGGCTATCAACCAAAAACCGATTAGTGAGCACGTTAATAGAATTCGCATTAGAGTTAAATTCGTTAGTATAAGCCCGATATGCGCTTACGTCCCCACATAAGGGAAAGACGATGTTTCCAACGACTTTTTCTTACGAGCTCCTCGAAGGAACAATGTGCATTGTGCAATGCCCTTAGACATGACGTGAAGATCGTCGTTAGTCAATTTGAAAACTAAAAGAGGAGGACATTCTTGGATCTCACCACGCAAAAGAAGACCAGAGCTGAGTTTGACCAATACTATGAGATTTGCAAGGAGAAAGGAAGGAAAGAACACCGAGTTCTCAAAAAAGCATTATAGGAAATTGAAAGCCCCGCAATGAGAGGAATTAGTTTCGAAAGTCTGAACATGGCAGAGAGGCAGGCTCGAACTCAAGCTTGCACGGAAGCGATAGAATCGCAGTCGCTAGTGAGGATCTGAAAAGGCCATTTCTGCACATTGCAGAATGGCAATGAAGACACAAATTCTACCTTAAACTCGCACGATCTTCGAGAATGCAATTCTCTATGTCAATATCCTCTACGTAAGCAAGTAACTGCATGGACTTTTGAAAGATTATGTCTCTGGTGTTGACGCTAGACTTTTGCACAATCCTTCTAAGTATGATGAAAAACAGCATAATCGTGAGTCGCCTTGTCGAAAGTCTTTCCAACATCAGAGTATTAGTACTATTATCAGTTCCTTATCGACCTTTATGGAGTAACGTAAACTCTTTAAAGTCTTCCTCCACAGTGGTATCAGTCTTGCAAGGATGACAAAACTTCTGTAAAACTCGATAAAATCATATATCGATAATTCGGGGTTTTTTTCCAAGATCGTAGTGTGAAAATTTGGTCGATTGACGACGTTTCTGGTCTAAACTACAATGATAAGTACCTAATAGTTTGCTGAGGTGCGGTGCACCAGATATTTGCAAATTACGGCAGATTCATGAAACATGAATAGCGAAACATTGAGAGAGCCTCCCTTTTTTAGGATCGGACATACAATACTGATTTTCTATTCATTGGGCGTATTTTTTTTCCGGCCAGATCAGCTGGTGCATATTTCTTCCTTTTGATCTTCAGCTCCCTTGAAAACTGCGGTGTCATTTGAGTAGTTTTACCTTATGACAAGCTGAACTTCTTCTAAATGGTAGTTGCTTTTGTTAGCATTGAAGAAAGAGCGGTTAAAATGGGTTTAATTGACAATGAGGGCAAAATAAACATGTGTTGTCATCAAACAAGGACGAAGACATCGACGAAGTGGACAAAACGTCAGAATAGACAAAAAAGATTTCGCCCTTCGTCTGCCTAGGATCCGCTATAGGTACGTTAAAAACATCGGTGCCGAGATCAAACGGAGAACTACTGCTACCAACCGCTGCTACTTTGAGTTATGAAGGCAATCGAGAAATAAAACTCTCTTTGGATCACCCCAGTGATGCCATACGGCGCTGATGCATGGGCCTTATCGAAAATGGATGAAGAAAACTTTGGTCGTTTCGAAAGAAAGCTATTCCGATGATCTTTGGTTTCGTTCGCAAAGACAATATGTGTATAAGAAGATTCGACAGCAAACTGTATGAGCTGTAAAGTGACATGAGCATAGTTAAACGTGTTCGGATAGCGACACTGTAATGGTTGGCTAATGTAGAGAAAACAGATACCAATACTCTGACTCTGACCATTCAAAGGCAGTGGAGAGGTAATGCGGGAAGAAATGACTTCCTTTAAAATGGTAGAAACAATTCAAATAGAAAAAGACATAGGCCGATCAAAAAACAAATAATAAAAGATAAGGGCCTGGCACATTCCTCTCAACCAATCCTTGTGAGGAATGGAGTAGGCCTTCAATTGTTTGCCGTTTTCGAATGCCTAAGAGAGAATGCGCTCTTCGTGGCAGTCTAATTACTGTCAGAGGACATGCCATATCCTCACCAAAGGCAATATCCGTTAAAAAACCAACTGGATGTTTATAGAATTCGAACTCCAAGCTCTCACATAACAGTCAAACATGGTAACTACTGCAACCACGGGTACCAAGGACCTCAACCGTCACATGAGGTGCAAAACTAAACAGAGCTCGCTAAACATCGGAACGGTTGGCGAAAGATGTTGACTTAACCAGAACTGCAATACACTTCTTATCAAGCATTTCCTTGGTTTCGGTAATGTTTTTTACGCAAAAAAACAGCACACGGAATTATTCACCTTCATTAATTTTCGAGAGATTACTGATTTGAATGGCTGTAAAACACAAACTAAAAGACATTGCTTGTCCAAAAAGTCAAAGTAGGCTGTAAATAGATGACAGCAATTAAAAATAGTTGCACGGGAAAATCAAAAAGTCAAGAACTATTCAAACCGCCCTCGCAGCAAGTTTTAACTTCTGAAGGTTTTCAGTGCGGCCAATCTTTCTGTAGTTGACTTTTTAAGGATGTGTACAAGAATATCAACGATTACAGTTGAAAAAAAAGTCTGGTGTTTCTTATGTCACCTCAACAGACGTTTGCTATAGATTTTTAAAATATTGAAACTTCGAACTTATGTAAAAACCTGCTAGAAAGTAGGCTGTTTGTTTAACTTGGTTTTTTTACCTAACTACTTGAATATATAAAGCACAGTGCACGAAAATATATGAAACAATCCAAAATTCATCCAAAAACGAGAAGTTATCCCCAAACTTGATCAAACTATTTACACATCATTCTACTAAATGCTTCATTGACAAGATTTGCTTTGATTGGTTTACACACTTCCTTTGATTCAGTTAAAGACGACACTCATGTATGGCACATTTTTTATTGCGTCGTTGTTTCCAAATTCAATTTTTCTCCATTCCAAAACTATCCCACCTTCACAATATTAATCGTCGTTTGGCATGTGTAAAGCCAACTTCCGCTTGACCCAACTCATTAAAGAAATACAAACCCAACGCTTATTGACTGTTAATCATTTCTTTCGTCGCCAACAATAATAATCAAAGGAGCACTCTCTTTTGTGGCGACTTAATTAATTGCTTATGTTAAAGACTCAATTGAAAGTTTTATAGCTTCGCGCTGCCATACCACTCTCCCACAACCAAAAAAAAATAAAAACATTAAAATGAAGGCGTGTGTCCTTCGACAAAGACATTTTCACAGCTCTCACACTACAACCAAACACCGTTGCGCAGCCATTAGTCACAACAACCGCAACTAACATACATGTTTTCCTTTTAAAAGCAACATCAAATCAAAATCATATGAAATTTGAAACAACAACAACAATCAAACCATAGCTCTACCTCCCACCGAAGCCGTGAGAATGATAATGTTTTGATTAAATAATTAATTACGACATATTTATACATTTTCATAGCTTTGCGTGCCGACAGATTTATTGCGAATAAAATTAACTGAAAATATTTTCTGGAAAACACCATAAATTCCAATGGAAAGCCAAATAAACTCAACGAATAATGAATTTCACAAAAACAGAAAAAAAACACATAATGTGATTGCATCCAATAAACTAAAAGCAAAAGACGCCGCGATAAAACGCGACTTGGTACTAATAAAAGCCAAACTCACATTACGCCGCCCCCATATTATTGCTGCCATGCCATCAAACTATATAAACCCCACGCAGAAAAACGAAAAAGCTAATCAGACACACTGCGCCCGCTGCCGCTACTGTACGAGTACGACTCTCTTTCAGGCGCAACGCGTAAGTTATGTGACTCTTTTTCAGAATTTATCGCACAACGATTATGGGGACGATATTGTAAGGTCGAGTATAAATCAGGCATAGTGTTGAAAACGCAAGTCTATATTGGATTCTTCCGTGAATCCACAAATTCATGAATCCATGGTGGAATGTCTGGTTATCGCGCTAAGTTCTCATTTAAGTACTAAATCCGGACACTATGAGGAGTGTTCGACCTTAAATTAAGTCCTATAACCTGAAGTTCTATAGTATGCCGTATTTTTAGTGAAATTTATTGCTCGATGCCAGTTCCGCGACGTTGTTAGCAGTTTATGTTATTGGTAGGAAAAACATTTGTTTTCTTCGTATTTATGCATGGTTTGTATTTGATTTTGTGTTCCTTGGAAGATAATTAATTTTGGTTTTGCGACTACGTAGTGAGTTTTTGAGCAGCCAGCAGGTGTAGTGTCGTATTTATTTATTTTCAATTCAATAAATTTATCTGCGTAAGGAAAATGTGCAGTGTTTTAATGTGATTTTCTGTGTGGAATATCATTTTGAATGTCTTATAGAAATTTTAAGGGTGCTCACAAATGATAATCAACAGAGGTTGCGGTTTCAATGGTTTATTTACATCGTTGATGGTTGTAATTATTCGGCGGTGCTTAATGCTGGCAACGTTCGAGGAATGCTCGATTGAAAAAGACATTAATGATCTATTGTGATTCTGCCTATCCAAATTCTAATTTATATCTTGGTCCTATTACACATTGGGCCCTATAAGGAGTGCCATTTGTCGATCGCAAGTGTTCATTGAGATTAGTTCTTTGGAGATTGCCAGATGAAAATAAATAAATAGGGTGACGCAACAGAGCGGGGTGCCCCTTGCTACGAAGGGGACTGGAGGGGACCTACAATTTTCTGCTTATACGGAAAGCGCTTTTCATGCCAATGAATTTACTATCGGTGAATTTGCCAATTCCTCTAGAAAGGCTATAACCTTTGAAAAACGAACCGCCCGCGCACCGTGGCACCCCACGGGTACCACAAAGATCGCCAGATGCATGCTGTGCATATTGAGATGCGGAAACAATGTGGTACTTGCTTACTACCTTCAGTGATCTTTGGTCGAGTTCGTGAAGACGATATGTGAAAAAGTACATTTAACAACGCATTGTAGAAGGTATGAGGCGACATGAGCGCGAGACTACGATGACTGGGACATGTAGAGCAAGCGGACACTAATACTCCGCATTGACGAGTTTTTTAAGGACACTGGTGGAAAGTCGTTTAAGAAGGTATCCCCGTCTTTGGTGTTGTCATCAAGTTGACGATAACTTTGGCTGACATCAATTGCAAAACTTTCGATTGAGCTCGCCAGGAGTTAGAATGGTTGGCGAAAAATATTGATTGAGTACCAGTTTTACAGAAAACTTTAATGCTCGTCTTCGAAAACGAACAAGAAGATTTCGCTTACAACTTGACTCAGCCCCACAGCTAAATTGATAGGTATTCATAGTTCAGTCGAATCGTAGGTTGACATGGAATGTTCTGTTGCCATTACCACAAGGAAATCAATTTATTTTTGTAGGAGTACGCACGTATGGTACGTATGGGTCAAAAACCGAGGAAGGGGGTTGGCTGCGGGGTGTACTGAAAACGACTTAACGTAAGTCTCTCATTCCGCTTCCCAAACCATTGGTAGGCAATCATGGTTAAAAGAAAACGTGATATCCTCAGCGAATATCCGGATTTTCTCAGACAGTCAGGCAGCCCTCAAATCACTCGGCGCCGTTTCCACGAACTCAGTAATTGTCGCCTGTCTCTTAAGGAGATGGCTGAACAGTTCAATATTCACCTTATTTGGGTGCCGGGGCACAGAGATATCGCGGGCAACTGTAAGGCCGATGAACTCGCCAGAAAAGGAACCGTTCTACTCAACTCAACCAGCAGGTTGAATATCGGTATACCAATCGCTACATGTAAACTTATGCTAAAGCAAGAGGCAATGGATAGAACAAACTATTGGTGGAACAGTATCACCACGTGTGTGGCAACAAAACAGCTATCTCCAGGACTAGATCCAAAACGCACAAGACATTTGCTATCCATAACCAGATTGCACTTTAGCTCCGTAATCAATGTCATTACCGGACATTGTCTGATAGGCAGACACGCCATAAGACTTGGTGTTCCCTCTAATGACTTCTGCAGAAGTTGCTTAGATGAGGAGGAGGAAGAAACTATTCCACACCTCCTCTGCTCATGTCCTGCACTCTCCCTTAAAAGAAAACGGCATCTAGGAAAATATTTCCTGGATGATCAGAACGATCTGGCGACCTGCATCTCTTCCGCTTCATAAAAAGCTCCAAATGGTTTTGTTAAGTGGGGTTCTTCCTCACTTAATTCTTATGGTATCACAATGGGCCTAATACTGGTCTAAGTGTGTCAGTTGTTTTCCTGACAACCATTTTAACCTAGCCTAACCTAACGTATTTTGGAAGGATACTGATTTTGTTATCATTCACTTTTTTTACAATAGGAGTTGGGATTTTAGTAAGAATTTATACAATGACTCTCGTGAAAGAAGCTGTAGACCTTTTTACCAAAAAGTCTGTACCACCGGACATTTCGATGAAATTATTCCTCAGTTTACAAATCTCTACTAATTATAAAAAATATTGGAATCGGTTTTTCTGTAGTAATTCTCCTCCTAGCAGACAGCCAGTATCAAGTTTAGAGCAAAAATTTGAGTCTACATATTCGTACTGTGATGTGCCGGGTTAGTGAGACAACGGGTTGGTCAAAGTGTCAAAAATATCGCTGCCGTTCAGGCGTCCATAGCAAACGATCCAGTCTATTTCACGGCGTCGAATTGGGCCCAACGAATCAACCGCTGCAAACGTGCCCGCAGTGGCCATACGAACGATAACGAGTTCCATTCATAAATGTTTTAATTGTTCTTCAAGCCGATAGTAAAGCTATTTTAAATATCTCAAATGATATGCGTTTCAAAAAAATTGTTATCTAGTCCTTATTGGAAAATACGATATAACAAATTCTACCACCTATGTGAGGTTCAATCAACTCCTATTCAACTCCGCATATATTGGAGCAGCAAGCCTTTCCGTAGTGTGATGCCGTAATAATTAGTCTGTCTGTTAGTTTTGAGTTTGAAGTTCGAGTCCCAGAAATATCGAGTTTTTCTAGATGTCTATTTTCCATTTCCAAGGTAAGCCGTATGAAATTGGCAAAAATTTGTAAGCCTCATCCACTTCTCTCTCTCAACAATGGAGTGGGCCCTTGGGTTTCCCGAGTTTTGCTGTGCCACCCTACTTATTTATTAACTTAAGCTTTTCCTGTGCAGTAAAATGAGTAAATTTTTTTAAAGCTAGCTAACTCTTCATTGAAGCAAATGGCGTCAATTTTGTCTTCTAAGCTTTCAGCATTTCAATGTTAAATCTTACTTACAAATCTCATAACACATTTGATAAAATGTTGCACTTTGACTCGAGTTAATTTATAATTTACAATGAGACGAAAACTAAATCGCTATTTTTTAATATCCTATACAAAATATAAAAAAAGCTAAAGTGATCAATAAAAATGCACATTCGTAAATAGACGGACAGCCAAAGGAAGAGAAATGCAACTCATTCGGCAAACTGAGCACGCCTCTGACTAAGCGCAGCTAAGGAGGGTTAGCTCGAGAACGATGTTGATTGATTAAATACTTTGAAGTTTTGTATCCATTAAATACTAAGATTCAAGAGCGTAGTTGTGAAATAATGCTTACAAAAAAATCCAATTACAATTACTTGTAATTGAAATCTTCAATTACATTTTCCGTTACAGCTAAAAGTAATTGAAAAATTCAATTAGCCATTTTCAATTACATGGGTACTGTTATTAGCAAGTACTTTGCTTTACTTAGACATGCAAAAACCCGCCCAGAAATTTTGAAGCCGTGTTTCCAAACCAATCGAAACAAACAAATGTTTTAATTCACTGGAATTAAGTTCCAAAACAAAGCTTTCAAAAGTTTTTACGGGTTCCAGACGTCTTGATTAGGTGGACAAAAAACCAAAATATTGGCAGCTAAAAAAACATACTATTGAAAGGAAGAAAATGGCGGATGGCCAATTATAAAGAGAAATGAAGTCCACAAGGAAAAAGTTTGTAAAAATGCAGCTGGACACGATGGAAAATGACTTTGTGCTGCTCCTTCCAAAGGCGTCCAAAGGAAGGCACACAAAACACCGAAATGAGAAGTTCATGAGTGCCACACCTTCGAACAGAGAAGCGTGAGCGAAAAAAAAGAACGCTTCATATTCAGCGAAATACTAACAACAAGGTTCAAACGAAAGAGACTCATTAATAACTACAAAAATAAAAATACTGCTTATTTTTGTTTGCATGATGAGTCCACCTTTCCTAGCTCACACAATTCGCCCAACTAGGCGAGGTTTGAATTCTTTAAGCTCTCTAAGATTTTTTCGCATACCTACGTCACAGTGGTGCCCGTGGAGTACTAATGGTTGACGTGTCTAACTGTTACGTAGGAGGTTCAGGGTTCAAATACCAGAATTATCAAGAAAAAAAATGCTTTTCCACGGGTATCGTCTTTCGATATTAACAGCCGATTTCCCAGACAGTAATTTCATGTCATTTAAAGCGCTTTCTCGAATAGCCGTTCGGAAAAATGTAGGCCCCTTTCATTCCTTCACAGGGTATGGTTGTGAGAAATGCGCTAGGCACAGGGGCTCTCCGGTCATTGCACCACTCCATCTTTTTACTTTTTATACGTATGACACAGTAGCTCTGCATCGCAATTAACTTACTGTCACACATCTGTGCAGTCTTACAAATCATTCGAGAAATTTACCACAAAGAAGTAAATCAAATTTTATTTTCGCTTCTTAGAAGAATCTGTGTATAAGTTTTCTGATTTCAATGGTCACCAAGAATTGTCCATCTTCCTGACTGTGTTACACACTATGGTTATTCAGTAGCCCATTGTCAGCTAATTTTCTAACGACGCCGACGCGATGGCACCTACTAATCAGCTTTATTCACATGAATCAATCAGCATTTTCGCTAATTGACAAAAAGTGCACTGCTATTCTTGTACCGATCTATCATTGATTCCATAAAAGTGGCTAAGTACCAAAAATATCCTAAAAAGAGTCATGCCTAACCATACTTTGGTCAAAACTTTGCTTTACATGTTTCAATCAGAAACTATAAACGCTTCTCATTTACTTAAAGTCTGATAATAAAATCAAATCTCTTATTTCAAAGTAGCTACTAGTGGTAGGAGCTTAATGGTAAAGTTCAAAATCCTTGAACACCACGAAATAATCAGAATTCCGTGTCAAGTATACCTTTATGTTCATGCTTACTTCAAAAACCCACAAACTACTTGCAAGAGTTCGTTGTGAAAATTCTATACGCTGCGCTGGACGAAAACTTATCCATCCCAATCCCAATCGAGATTTCACACATAAATGAGCCACAAAAATCACACCCGAATTACCCTAAAGACAGAAAACGTTTCCTTTGGGCTCCCATAAGCCGCTTGTGACACTTTTAATAAGAATATTCGATATGA
This sequence comes from Melanostoma scalare, assembly GCA_949752695.1. NCBI lineage: Eukaryota > Metazoa > Arthropoda > Insecta > Diptera > Syrphidae > Melanostoma > Melanostoma scalare. The sequence continues at coordinate 53,233,847 of OX456984.1, read as the reverse complement.
ACTCTTACTCTTAATGCTATCCCATTTACAACACTCTACTTGTCCACATACCTACTCCACCTACACACTTCAAACTAAAAGGACAAAGGCAAAAGTCAAAAATCATGTTCATGTTGACAGCCAATGATTTTGACACTTTGCTCCATTCACTCAAAGCAACTCCCGCAGACACATTCAAAAAAAAGGCCGGATCCATTTACCACTATACATAGTCCACATTACACCCCCTGAGATCCGTGCAATGTCAGCAAAGTTAATGCCGTGTCGTAACGGGCTTCTTATCGTTTGTCGCAATTTTCTAAGACCACCGACGACACCACAAGGCACTACATTCCATATACACATTCAAAAGTGGAAAAAAAAAAAAAGAAAAAGGACATCAACGTAGAGATTGTACCAGCACCGTATATGATGGGGCTGCGGTAATGGGCGCTTAAAAGCAATTTTATGACATCCTGCATTGGGGAGGTTGTAAAACGGAAAATCTTACATGATTTTCTACAAAAAAAAAAAATAGTAAAATAATGAAAGAAAAGAAAGAAATCGACGAGGACTAAGAAGAACAAGGATAATAGTAAAAGAACGATGTGATACTTTGTCGAAATAGTTTTGGGGGAAAAATGGTGATGTGATGATGTGGTTGTATGTAGCGGTGGCGGTCGAACTCATTTTCTAGTTTGCACTTTTCGTAAGTATGTACACGCTGTACACATACCTAGTCTGGGTAGAGCTGGTTCCTAATAGGAAAATGATACCCGGGGTGGTTGTGGGCTGTGAGCAGCAACAACCTTAAGTGAAAAACCATAAAATGCTCTTGCTGTTTGAACTTGCATTTTTTTCGGATGTTTTTTTTTTCGTTTTTCTTCTTTTTGTGGTGTGGTTTGGTTTGGCTGTGTGATCTTTCGTAAATGACTCTCTGAGGGACGTGCATGTACTGGAAAAAACTTTCCGCTCCCTGAAGAATACGATTTGGTTGGAAATGGAGCTGACATTTTGCCAGACAACGTTTCTTTTCGCTTTTGCATTACTTTTTGTGATTTTTGTGAAAACTCTAGAGTCAATTTTGTACACAATGATGGTACAAGTGGGAATAGTGAGTTCAACATTTGTCATCAAGTCGTTGCGTCAGCGATTGATGGAAAGAAAAGCTTTTACCTAATAAAAATAAGAAAAATAAGGTGGCGCTATAAAATTCGGAGAAATCCTGTGTCTGACGCAATTTAACGACCTACAATGCTACAATTATATTTTGAACGGCTAAGTTAGAAAGTGCTTTTCATCGCACTGTAATTGGACTTGCGGAGGACTTGCGATTCCTCGCAAAGGTAGAAGAACATTGAATTTTTCTCGATTTCGAACCTCGAAGTATGTATCATGTAAAAGACGGACATGCTTACCAACTACGTCAAGGATACCACGTGATATGCCCTTGTAAAGGGCAAGATTCCTTGTTCTTGATGTCACAAAATATGTGAACGATAGGCTTTTCTTTTTTACAAAACGAGAAAGCTAAATGTTGAAAGTTCCCGAGCAGCAATTTTTTATCAAGACTTAGAACAACATCCGCATTCAATTCGATTCCTCGGAAATGTGTAATTACACCAACACACTTTATCTTTTTCAATTGGAGCCCAATCGTTGGATTTATCCACGTATCCATCGTTTTTAATTAGGAGCTGATCTTTACACTTTAACTCTAGGTGTTTTTTCTTTGTCCTTCTATACAAGTCATCGAAAGAGATTCAGTTCACCAAAAAAGAAGTCCCACCTACAAATCAAACTGTGCTTATAAAGCGCCTGCTTTACGAATACCTAATAACAACTCATATGTGAGTTTCCGTTTTTAAGTTCAGCTTTTTTTTCGATCATATCAAGTCACCCATTTCCCAAGCAAAACCCAAACAACAATAACACAACAAATCCGACATTTTAATAGCCGACATAAATTTTAATATAAAAGCTAAACGAGTGGACGGACCTAATTTTTTTTTTTTTTTTTTTGGTTATATGATTGTTTTGTCTGGACAGCTCAGTTTTGGGTTGAACTGTGCTCCTCCTCACTTCTAAATAATAAACAATAAGAAAACAAAATCAGTAACAAAACGCCGGCCGTGCCGGCAGCAAAACAAAAGAAACAGAAAATAATAAATAAATTTTATCAGAAGAATAAGAAAACAGAGGCAGGATAGCTTTGCAGCACTGAGCCCTCCAAAGAGACACGAAGCTCCAAACATGGCCCATAAATTATGTTTGGATATTTGCCGTAATATATTGCCTTATTAATAATGTTATATTAGGACAGCAATATGATGACGATGAACACGGTTGCCTTCTGTTTTTAAGGATTTCTAGATGATGCTACTTAATGCAGTGGGTTAACATTTGGTAGGTTGCATTCAGATGAATAAGTGCACGATATCATTACCACAAACCATTGCAGAGAGCTTAAGCGTCATTTACATTTAAGAGAGGAAGTCCATGTAAAATTAAAAAAAAAAAAAAAAAGTAGTATTTTATAAAGTAGGTACTGACCCAAGTAGTCCAAACAGTTCCTGTCAAAGGTTTTCGAAAAGATTATTCAAAAACAAATAAATACTTATTTACGCAGGAATAACTTTCTTTCGCCGCAACAATCCGGATTTAGGGAGAAACACAGTTGCCCAACAGCTCTGATTAATGTTATCGAAGACGTTGGAGTGGCTTTAGAAAACAAAAATATAACTTTCCTTCTGCTATTGGATTTTTCAAAAGCCTTTGACACGGTTGATCACCTTAATCTCTGTAAAAAATTATCAAGATTGTATAATTTTTCGAACTCGGCCGTACAACTGATTTCGTCTTATCTCCAAGGAAGTCAACAGGCTGTTATGAAGAATCGTAATATTTCATCCTTTCTTCCCATAAAAAGAGGTGTTCCACAAGGCTCGATCCTCGGTCCTCTCCTATTTTCTCCTTACATCAATGAACTACCACAAATAGTCTCCAAATCAACAGTTCAAATGTATGCGGACGACGCGACGCCGACGTTCAAATGTATATAAGTTGTTCGTTAGGCCAAATTGATGGCAGCGTCATTAATATTAACAATGATTTAGAAAATATCTCTAATTTCGCTAAAGATAATGGACTATTTTTGAATCCATCTAAGTCCAAATGTCTGGTTATCTCTAAGAAACCCATTGACTGTTCCCAGTTCCCACAGATAATTCTTGAAGGGGCGGCCCTTCAATATGTTGAGACCGCTAAAAATCTAGGAATAACGTTTAACCGGACTCTTACATGGAACACGCACATAAACTCGACTATTGGAAAAGCATACGGAGTACTGCGCAAACTGTCGTCTACACAGTATTATACTCCAGTCAAAACAAGGCTTATGCTAGCCAAAACGATGATCATCCCTATACTTTTGCATGGCTGTGAGATCTATTGCAATTGCGATCACATTAGTCGAAGAAAACTCAATGTGGCATATAATAACATTGCTAAATATGTATATGGTCTTAAAAGATTCGATAGAGTTTCACATTTTTCGAAGTGAATATATAATCTCTCTTTCGACAACCTCATTCGTTATAGAACCTTAATTTTACTGTTTAGAACGCTGCTTACACACCAGCCTTCTTATATCTTCACCAGAATACATATGGCCTCTTCAATTAGATCACAACAAATAATACAATTTCGTTTTTCCAGTTTAACCTCCGAACGACAGTTTTTTGTCAATGTGACGCGATTATGGAATAATCTTCCTCGACATATCAGAATAATTCGAGACATGAACTCCTTTAAAAATGAACTGCGAATACACCTCTCCGCAAGCAGAATATAATTGTTTTCATATTTAAAAATATTTGTTTTTTTTTAAATTATCAATTGCAAATGTTTATAAATTTAATACGATTTAACATGAAATAATAATTTGTAATAAAACTATTGCACAGCTAGTTTTGAAAAGCTCAATTGTAAATACTATTTCAAATAACTAATAGCTAATATATATATTTTTTAAGCAAATTTAAGCATGTATTAGCCTATAAGATATTATATCTTAAAATACAGGCTTACCAATAAACAAAATAAAATAAAAAATAAAAAACACATTACATTGACATATAACCCACATAAAGAATAATTATATTAACTTACTTACTTACTTAGGTGGGCATTACAGTTCGGGGTGAACCTGGGCCTCAACCAACATCCTTCTATAACGACTTCGATTTCGGGCGAGCTCTCTCCAGTTTCGCACTCCAAGTCGGTTGAGGTCTTCATCCACTTGATTGCGCCACCTAAGACTAGGTCTTCCCCTTCCGCGATTTCCCTGCAATGTGTTTTCGAAAACCCGTCTAGCCGGAGCGTTTGGTCCATCCGCTCTACATGGCCCAACCATCGTAGCCTCGCGATGCGTACTCTTCTGGCTATGCCCATGTCGCGGTACAGCTCATACAGCTCGTTGTTGCATCTTCTTTTCCACACATTGTTTTCGCATACGGGACCAAAGATAATTCGGAGAATGGACTGGGATGATCAAGGTCTTATACAAGGTTACCTTGGTTTTTTTGGAGAGGGGTTTGTTTCTCTATTGCCTTCTTTACCCAAAGAAGCAACGGTTGGCAAGAGTTATTCTCCGTTTGATCTCCGCACTGATGTTGTTGTCCGTGTCTACAGCGGATCCTAGGTAGACGAAGTCCTGTACTACCTCGAAGTTATGTCTGTCTATTGTGACGTTTTGTTCAATTCGTCGATGTTGTGTGTCCTTGTTTGATGACAGCATATACTTCGTTTTGCCCTCATTAACCATCAAACCCATTTTTGCCGCTTCTGTTTCAATACTTGCAAAAGCACCTATGACATCACGCTTTTTTCTTCTCATTACGTCGATATCGTCTGCGTAGGCGAGTAATTGTACAGACTTTTGAAAGATTGTTTCTCTGGTGTTGACGTTTGAGTTTCTTACAATCTTTTCAAGTATGATGTTGAAGAAATCGCATGACAGTTTGTCGCCTTGCCTAAAACCATTTTCGACATCAAAGGTCTCGGTGAGTTCTTTACCGACCTTGACGGAGCAGCGTGAATTCTCCAAAGTCATCCTGCATAGTCGTACGAGTTTTGCAGGGATGCCGAAAATAGACATGGCTCTGTACAGCTCGTCTCTGTAAATGCTGTTATACGCGGCCTTGAAATCGATAAAAAGATGGTGGATATTGATATTACTTTCTCGGGTTTTTTCCAAGATCTGTCGTAATGTGAAAATTTGGTCTATTGTGGAATTCTCTAGGCTAAAACCACATTGATAAGGACCTATCAAGTTGTTGACGTTAATTAAATTTCCCCTTTCTTAAAAACTATGGAAAATCCACTGAACTACCTACTACCACATACTATTTGTACACGAAAAAAAATCCGCTGTGAGTCTTTCAGTGGAATACATGGAAAATGGAACCCAAATATGTAATTGGAACGGTTTATTCCATTTGGGCTGAAGTTTCAAAAATATTAATAAAAAAATTTTCTATTCAAAGAAATTCTCTGGCTTTTTTGCCGTCGATTGGTTTAACATTTGCGATGCAATTCCAACGAAAACATAATTCATATTCCATTTCAAAATTTTCCCTGATTTGGTTTCCTGATCGCTACAACTGGCCCTTAAGGAAAACACGCTGTGTATACAACTGGTCATTTTCCTGTACCTACTTTAACCTTAAACGCGATTATCTCGAAAATGTGTTTTCAAAAACTGCTCGTGTTGTAACTCGAAAAGTTATCGACCGATTTGTCTTAAATTTAGTTAGGCAGGCCTTCCTCTATATTATAAATGAACCTAAAACGTCTGATATTTCACGTTGATAACATAGTTTTGTTAATGTTAAAAAAAAGGTTTGTTAACTGTTGTTGTCATATTAAAGATCTTCATCTCAGCTGCCGTCAGCTAACTCTCATACTTGTAGTAAGCCGTATGTGAAAGCTGAATGCACAACCACGGCTTTGAGTCTTCCCTTTAGTTTCTCATCTGAACAATGAAATAAAACAAAAGTCTGCCATTTATATACAAGATGAGTTGCATAAGATGCAAAAAAAAACTCTGGATCGAGAAGTCTTGAAAAAGTTTTGCATTATTCGGCAATTTTTAATATCGATCGGTCGTCCCATGCATCTGGACATCATTCACAGTCTCTCGAGCATTCGCAGAAAAAATCAATCAAAAAAAAATTTTTTAGATCCCTCGAGACTTTTCGAGCTCTTTTGTGAGAATTTTCTTTTTCTGTATTTGAAATTATCAACTACTTAATTTTAATCGGCATTTTATCAATATTTGCAGTCGACATTTTATTTCATATTTGCAGTCGACATTTTTCTATTTTTCCGGCCATTCGTACCTAACCTACACTTTCCATCAATTGTTTTGCTTAAAAAAGATGGATTTCCTTTTTAAATGCAGTTTAGTTCTTTTTAGTATTGTTTATTTCATCAATCAGAGTTAATCCTCTATTCTATACAGACTATAAATAAAGTTGTGTAGAAGAACATAGTTTGGAAAATTTATTTTCAAGATAAAATTTAAATTAAGAAATCGGGACTAGGGTATGCCATATAGATGACGCGATCAAGACCATTTCTCAATTTATTTTTACTAAAAAAAAGTTTAAGCCTGTAGATTTTTCTTTTCGAATGTATGGAATCAGTTGATATTTCAAGCATATTTAAATTCTCTATTTATGAAAATATATAGTCATTTCTCATAACAGCGATTGAGTGTTTGTTATAAGTGAGGGAAAACAGTGGCTCAACTAACCAACCACGAGGAACTCAAGAGTAATCGACCAACACCTCTAATTACCAATACCGAGGCCCGAAGAAAGGGAAAGTTGACTCCCTCGAACCCAGAGTTTCTCAGAGGCTGAGATCCTTAATTTTACGGAACAATATAATTTCTTACAACCACGCCTTATGAGGGAATGGAGGAGACCTACAATTTTCTGCCGATTCCAAAAGCCATTGCTGAATTCTTCTTCACCAATTGCATAGTGAGTTGTTACACTCAGACGCTTTTAGGAAGACGCAAATAAGTGCGAAAGAGAAAAGAAGAAAGAAAGAGAAAAGAGAGAACATATACGAAACACGCAGCAACAGAAAGTCTGAATGCAATAATCCCTATAAGAAGCAATGTGTGTTCATTAGAAGTAAACCAGAGAGTATGATTTTCGTCACGGGGACAGCGAGGCTCAATTTCAATTTAATGAAGTAATTTCTTCCTAAAAATAGGTGTAGATCCAAAGAATTCCATTGCGATGTAACATTACGATCCTCAATGACCCACACACTGCGCTACTATTTCCGACGAACCATGCGCTTAAAAATATCACAAAACTTTTCAAGACTGAAACTCCATAGTAAATCTTTTTCATAGTTCTCTTGAACATTGCCATATACACGGAAATCATCTTGCAATTTTTTGTTGGTATCTCAAGGTTCCCAGAGACTTTGAACGAACTATTCGACAATGTATCTTATCACGTTGTGAACGATCATCCCATTCATGATAAAACTTATCGCAAGCGACTAATAACTTGAAAAGAAACGTAAAAACTTTCTGTGCATTTATGTACTCAAGGAGAGAGTGGGAGAGAAAAGGGAATATCTAGCAAAAGTGTCTCGAAGCTCTCTGGAGTCAGGGGCTCTGGGCACCTCTTGATAACTCCTAGAGTAGAGTTAGCTCTTTGTATGGTTTCGGCAAGAGTGAAATTACAGACACATAGAACGCACTTAAATCACAGACGTGCTTCAGACAGGTGAAGGGAAGGTTCTGACAGTCATAAGATCTGAATGGAGACTTTTTACTTCTTGGGCGTTATTAAATCGCTTATTAACGTAAATTAAGAGACAATTCTTGATCCAATTGTCTTGTTGGCTGAACTTCTTTAACTTACAATTCTTGATGTACCAAATGATTGTGAATGATGGTTATGGAATAGTATTCATTATTTTGTAAGATATTAAATACTGCAGCTGCTTTTAGATGATGACATACTAAAATCTGAACCCTAGAAATGCAAATTCCTGATCCTTTGAGAGTACAATTCCATGATATAGAAACCAGGAGCTGACGAGGCTTTTTAAATGTGTGCAGAGAGCAGCAACTATAACACGCTAAAAACTCCATAGGAGGTAAAAATCAGCTCCGAAACCTAACTAACATCAAAAAAGACGACAGTTTCTCATACGTCAAATTGTTTCCCAAAATCATACAGGTGTCCGAAAATAACCACTTCAGACTTTTGTTCTCGGTGAGAAAATGCCAAGGACATTGTGCCTTGTCGACTGTACCTGATTTGGGCACTTTTAAATATACACACGACTGCCATTGTCTATACTGCTACTGCTATACAAGAAAAGAACAGCCCTGCTCCACATCCGACAGTATAAAGCAGTGGATATTCTATCGAATCCCCACTCCTCCTTACGCCCAACTTAGCACACTACAACCGGGATGGAAAACGTTCATAAATAACAAATGAATTGTCTACGAGAGTCTAAGTCAACCATTACAACAGAAGTTTTATTTAAATTACGAATGAGATGGATGCACACAAGATGCGCTAATAAATCAGGCCACAGCACTGAATCATCTCCTGATGTTAAAGTGGTATAGGGACAGGAAGATGAAGCACAACTGCAATGGCTCTTGCATATTTCATAGAGAGTTATGAATGGTTTTGAAGCAATCCACTGTTGCAACTCTGCCGCAAATGAAATATTAGTCGACTGGAGAGCTACTATAGGGAGAGAGGATAGTATTCCCAATTATTTTCTCTCATTCGTCCCAACTGCTTTGAAACTCGTTAGGATCAAGGTTAGTCGTTTCTGCTTTCATAATCGAATCGAATTGTTTTATTGTGTTGCTTACTTCTAAAAAATTACAGCCACGTCAATCTCGGCAAACAAAATTCAAGCTTTTCGGGATAACCTTGGTAAAGGATGCTTTCATCATTGGTCCTCTTTTGTAGTTCGTCTGGAGGTGTATATCTTTCTGAGGCAATGAAGGTAAGTGGGAATTCACGTAATACACAATTTCATTTGATCCTGACTCAAATACATAATGAAATTGATTCCTATACAGACACAAATTTAAAATAACTGTTTTTCAAATGTGGTTAGAAGCTGACAAAACATTTTATAGTAATTATTTTAAATTCCAACATTATAAGTCTAACAACAACTTTCGACACATGACTGAGAGACCGTCAAGGAACAAAACAAAGAGAATAAGCGACAAGAGCAAAATGTAAACATCCTCCTTCCTTATTTATGACACTGCGCTGTCATGAACAGGAAATGAAAATGCAGAAATGTCAGATATCAATTTAAGTTATGACAGATTTGCGTTCTTAAGATTTTGCGTATGCACGTATACAAAACTTGCCTCTCCGTCTCTCTATACGATAGTGGTTGTCGTTGTGTCGTGTTGCTGCTACACCATTTTACCCTCCCCGTAAGAATTTATATGAATATTTCCATTTTTCCAAGCTTGTTGCAGCAAATTATAAAGGGGACCGATGCCGAAGGAGTAGGGCTGACTCATTTTATAATTCATTTCGGAATTTGATTAATCACACCAACCAGCACCGACAACTGAATGCAACATGGGAAAACTGCTCGTGAACATGTATACACTTCTTGGTTCTTGTGCAAAGTGCTGAAGAGATGTCAACCTAAATAAGATGAATATCTTTTCCATGTGTCTCCTTATGACAAGTTAATTGATTCCCTCAACCCTTCCTCTCCGGATGTCAGTTGAATTGTAGATATGCTATAGAAATAAATTAAATTTCCAATGCGATGAGTATCGGATATGAAACCGAGTCAACAGAGTAGCGCAGCACACAGTGGTTCCTCCGAAAAATATATTTGCAAATAAAATACGCACTCTCGTGAATTTGTTTTTTTTTTTTTTTTTGTTAAAGATTAGTATCTTGGTCTTAATGTCACGATGGATACAATAAACTATAAATTATTCCCTGTGAGAAGCACAAACAATACAAAAGGGCGTCTTGACCATTGTGCGGTGTCGTTGTGGTTTAAGTCGTTACACGATTGGGAATAAATTTGGCTTTAGCGAAGACAACTTTTAGTACCTATACAAAATGATTCGACCGACGCGACGCGACGCAACGCACCGAAAGAAATCGTGAATGTGTTGTTTTATTTTTTGGTCCAGTGGAACTCAACAGCAAAGCAAAATATGTTCCAGGAACTGATGGAGATATGTGTGGGATATGTGGCCTCTGGCCTTCAAAGTCTCACTAATATGCGCTGATGGTATGATTTTGATTATTATTGGATGTTTTTCCAGGTAAAAGGGGATAGCCAATCGCTTGTTAATCGACAACATCAAACACTTTTGTTAAACTTGGTTTTTCCGAGGAACGGGAGGGAGAGAAAAGTTCTTTGATCTCATCGTATTGGTGCAAGAGACTACGAAATAATTAAAAAATCTATTTTATTTGATAGTTCATAACAGTTAACAGTTGTGAGTGTAGTGGTTAATAATATGTCTGCTTACTAAATGGAAGTTCGAGGCTCGAATCTCACAAACATCCATTGTTTTTCACGAACATCGACATATGCAAGCATTATGCGAGTCCTCCGAAAGTAATAATTAAACTGTCATGAAAAGCCCTTTCTGGCTTAGTAGTTAAAAACCGGGATTAAATTTTAGATTCTGATTTTGCTTCAAGACACCCCAGCTTTGTTATGCATAAATTATTAAGGTTACCATCGTGTGGTTCAGTTTTTAATCAATGGTTAGTTTGACACTGGCAGCTGCTTCCCGCTTGATATCTTGACAGAATTATTGTTTTCGAGATGTCAATTGAGCTGAGTCAACCACTTGAATGACGCTGTGTTCCACAATTATTGAGAATTTTCGCTCTTTCAAATAAAATTGCAATATGTACATTGAACCAATTCGTTTTCACTTTATTGAACGAGTATTTTCAAAAGGAAACTTGTATTCGATCCACCCTGTACCAACGCACTTTCGATTCGAGTGACACCTCTAGTGTAAAACAGAGGAGCAGAAAACGTCGTAAAATAAAGAAGATCGGAAGAAAACAACGTTCCGAACCAGAAGATTTGGAATTTTCTGTGCTCTTTTTTCTCGAATTGTTGAGTGAGCCATTTCAGAACTTTTCGCTTAAGGAGCTGGTGATTGTTATTGTAATTGTAATAGTAATTGTAATTGTAACTGTAGATCTAGCTGTATTTGTAATTGCAACAGTAATTGTAGTTGTAGTTGTGGTTGTAGTTGTAGTTGTAGTTGTAGTTGTAGTTGTAGTTGTAGTTGTAGTTGTAGTTGTAGTTGTAGTTGTAGTTGTAGTTGTAGTTGTAGTTGTAGTTGTAGTTGTAGTTGTAGTTGTAGTTGTAGTTGTAGTTGTAGTTGTAGTTGTAGTTGTAGTTGTAGTTGTAGTTGTAGTTGTAGTTGTAGTTGTAGTTGTAGTTGTAGTTGTAGTTGTAGTTGTAGTTGTAGTTGTAGTTGTAGTTGTAGTTGTAGTTGTAGTTGTAGTTGTAGTTGTAGTTGTAGTTGTAGTTGTAGTTGTAGTTGTAGTTGTAGTTGTAGTTGTAGTTGTAGTTGTAGTTGTAGTTGTAGTTGTAGTTGTAGTTGTAGTTGTAGTTGTAGTTGTAGTTGTAGTTGTAGTTGTAGTTGTAGTTGTAGTTGTAGTTGTAGTTGTAGTTGTAGTTGTAGTTGTAGTTGTAGTTGTAGTTGTAGCTGTAGTTGTAGTTGTAGTTGTAGTTGTAGTTGTAGTTGTAGTTGTAGTTGTAGTTGTAGTTGTAGTTGTAGTTGTAGTTGTAGTTGTAATTGTAGTTGTAATTGTAGTTGTAATTGCAGTTGTAGTTTTAGTTGTAGTTGTAGTTGTAGTTGTAGTTGTAGTTGTAGTTGTAGTTGTAGTTGTAGTTGTAGTTGTAGTTGTAGTTGTAGTTGTAGTTGTAGTTGTAGTTGTAGTTGTAGTTGTAGTTGTAGTTGTAGTTGTAGTTGTAGTTGTAGTTGTAGTTGTAGTTGTAGTTGTAGTTGTAGTTGTAGTTGTAGTTGTAGTTGTAGTTGTAATTGTAGTTGAAGTTGCAGTTGTAGTTTTAGTTTTAGTTGTAGTTGTAGTTGTAGTTGTAGTTGTAGTTGTAGTTGTAGTTGTAGTTGTAGTTGTAGTTGTAGTTGTAGTTGTAGTTGTAGTTATAGTTATAGTTGTAGTTGTAGTTGTAGTTGTAGTTGTAGTTGTAGTTGTAGTTGTAGTTGTAGTTGTAGTTGTAGTTGTAGTTGTAGTTGTAGTTGTAGTTGTAGTTGTAGTTGTAGTTGTGATTGATACTTTTTTAATTGCTTTTTGCTTATGATTGTGATTGTAACTAAAGTTGTGACTGAAGTTGAGAAACAAAAAATTTCATAAATTATGAGTTTGCAGGCGAGAGTCTTCTTAAAACACGCTTTCTTTAGCTTTGCATTATAGTTCTGGATGAAACTGGCCGTTAACCAACATGCTTAAAATGTCAAGAAGTTGAGGTACTCTTTCACTTGATTGTGCCAACTAAAATAAATAAAAAAAAATAAATAGGGTGGCGCTACAGAGCGAGAAGCCCCTGGGTCTAGCGCATTTCTCACAACCATGCCTTGTGAGGGAATGGATTGTGCCAACTAGTAAAGCTTAACTCTAGCATAAATAAATAAATAGCTCACACTGTCTTGATTTTGTGAACTTTAGGACTGAAACAGTTTAAGCTCTTAAGCAGTAAATATGTTTTGGCTGTCACATATTGGAACTTCCTTGTGTAAAAAATCGTCCAACCTCTGGAGGCTCCCTCTTCTTTAACTCATGTTATTTCCAAATATAATTAACTAATGATCTGTCCTTTAAGAAAAAATTGCTTGAATTGCATCGCTCGCATTTATTAAACTTCTTTCGATTTCAATAATTCTCTGCAATGCTTTTCCTTACGATGAACAAAATACAATACCTTTAATTCAACACAATATTCGCCACTGCGCAAAAACACACAATCGCAACTTAATCTCGAGCTATCAAAGAAATATAAGTAAACAGAAGCACACACGTACCACTTCCTCGAATAGCGATATCCTCTTATTACACAAAAAATTAACAATATATGGTCACGATAGTCGCAGCGAATTTTACTTTTAAATGCAATTTCACAAGCACGAGGCAAAAGTTCTTTAAAATAAAAAACAAATAAAAATATTTAAACAACACAACAAGGAAGACCGCACCAGCAAAGACAAATAAAAACCAACACCCGTAATAAAGGTTTACATATATCGTGGGCACTAAATATCGCCATATTTTGTCTGGTTCTTTTGGCAACAACGACACAAGAGGGATCGAAGACAAGCACCGTGAAATATAAAAAGGGAAATAACCCAGAACCATACTATCCGCCCAAAAAGAGGGTTTAACAATAAAAGACGACATGAATGAAAATTGCTTCGTCTTCGATAAGGATCAGGAATCCGTGGTCCATGATAGGTTGGTATACGGTATACGTGTATGCTCATATGTAAGTGGGAATATGTTCTCTCAAACGAAGATGGGTATTGTTTTGCCTTTCGGGACTTTATTTATTAATGTGATCCTGATAAGAGACACAAAGAAGCATGAGTTGTCCTCGCCACGATCAGCGTGAACTTGAACTGAAGCGCACGACATTACACTCATATCGGTGAGTTTGAATCTATGGTGGGGTGGACATAGTATTGGAACCACCACGTAGTATGTTTTTTTAATAAATATAAAGTATATGAAGAAAATAAATTTACTTCAAAGTGATAAAAGACTAGTGGACAAAGAAAAAAAAACAATGAAGATTAACTGGCGTAAGTTAAAGCTACGGCCATCACTTTCAAAGAATAATGAAACACTCATACTTTCTAATTGGTTTTAAAGAAAAGAAATTAACATTTATACATGATCACAAGTAATTCTTCGACAATTCAACAGTTTTTAAAAATTTAAGAAGTAATTAAGAGTTTAAAATTTTTTTTAATTTACAAAAAAGCAACTATAATTGAATAATGAAGCTACGATAGCAGTGTTCGATTTAAACACAAAAAACTACAGTCCATGAAATATTGGATAACTTGCAGGAAAATCTTAAACAAGGTAAAAGTTTTAAGAGTAATATAGAGAGAATCCCATTCACGACTTCAGCGGCACAAACTTGTGATCCTGGGGCCAGCAGAGTTTAATTTTAAGCGGCGCGATCAATAGTAGAGATTGTTTCTTGGCTGTCAGTAAAACAGGGTCATATCACCTCATAGGATTATAGGACCTCAGTCGGGAAGACAATAGCCCGGTTCACACTATACAATTAGTTGGACAGACTTCGTTTGATGGATGGTCTGATGTATTTTGCGTTATACACTTATCAAGCTTGTCGTCCAACTTTATGTCACATACCCTTCCACTCCGTCCAACTTCTGAATTTTCAAAATTTTTTGCAAACCATCCAACAAGTTGGACAAGCGGTCGTCTGAAGGGTTCACACTATCAAGCATTGGCCGTTCAAGCCCAAGTTTGTCCAACTAATTGTACAGTGTGAACAGGGCTAATGCTGATCGTAGGATAGCTCGAGAGTTTCTAAGACGAATCCAGCGCCATTACCGTTATCCGCTTTTGAAACAAATATTTTGTGTGGTTGACGACGATTTTATTAATAGTTAATTTCTTTTTTCAGTCTTCCCAGCTAGAAATGGTATCAAAAAGTCTGTGAGACTGAATGAAAGTAAAAACTTAAGAAAAAATACACAAACACGGGCCTTAAGTCATTTCTCTCAACCATACCTTGCTTAAAATTGGAGGAGACCTATAAATGTTTGCACAACTCAGAACGGCTAAAAGAGATAGCCCTTTTTTCAAGTTTCGGAGGAAGTGCCATTTCTCAATCATTACCAGAACTTGACATTTGACGACAAGAGCCCACCGTAGCGTCTGAGCGCCCATTTCAAATACCAACTGCCCAAGGCCCAATCTAAGGGGCATTTCCCTAGCAAGGAAATTACTCTTTATAGACTTATCCCTTGTAATCCTAGAAATCTACGTGAAGGTTCACCGATGTAATTTAGTATATTTCGCGAAAAATTACGAACCCTCCCTAGCTGGATCGTTGCCTAAAAAAGTTTTCTTCTACAGGCTAAGTTGGGCCAGCTAAGTCGAGGATAGATGTTCAAGCAATGGAATTTAATTTTTCTTTATTGTAATGGAATGAAATGGAATAGTTCTGGATTCGTTCATTCAGGTAAAATGTGGAGAGAAACCATCGAGCGAGGGGCTCGGCAAAAAAATTGCTTAGAAAGAGAGAGAGTGAGAGAGAAGAGAGTGCTGTAGATGCAGATAAATCGTGAGTCGTGGCGAGTCTCTACGACTCTGAATGATCGATGTTGAATGGAATTTGTTAAATGTGCTGATATACGAACAAGCTGCCAAGAAAACCGAACTTCTTGGTTGATATCAGAAAAGAGCATAACGCCAAAGTTTAGAAACTTGGAAAGTTTTCCTGATAAGAGGAAGCGGCAACAGT
The DNA here is from genome assembly GCA_949752695.1 of Melanostoma scalare. NCBI lineage: Eukaryota > Metazoa > Arthropoda > Insecta > Diptera > Syrphidae > Melanostoma > Melanostoma scalare. The sequence continues at coordinate 53,218,268 of OX456984.1, read as the reverse complement.
TCAGAGTTATGTTTTTTCGTTTTATCTCTAAATAATAACATTGGCACCAGGGTCATAACTCATAAGGCTTACAACCCTTAAATTATTGCTATCAGAGCTTTCGGATGGTGGGTCTTATTTTGAAGGTCTTTTTATGTGACATTTATAATCAGGGGGGTGCAACATAGCGGTAAGTCCTGGGATCTAACGCATATCTCCCAACCATACTTTATGAGGAATAGAGGGGACCTACAATTTTTGCCGACACCGAATGTCTCATCAGTAAAGCGATTTACATGGCATGAAATTATTGTCGGAAAGGCGATACCCGTGGAAAAACATGTGGATGTTTCAAAGATTTGAACGCGACAAAGATAGTATCCAACCACAGATCGAATTCCATAGCCTTTCTGTTTTCCATTTGCTGAGAAAGTAGTGGCAGTTGCTGCCGCTGTTGTGAATGATTATTTCCAGAGCGGACTGGATTAGCTTTTTATTTGGTTTCTCTGAAGGGTATCTTATATTTTGTTAAGTTGGGTTAAATATCATATCATATCATAAAGATGGTCTGCTGATTTGCGTGGGATAGTTAAAGTGATGAATTGACTTCTTCTAAAAACTGCGTTCGAGTGTTGATTTACTTGAAATTCAAAGAGCTCGAAGCGTAATGGTAAGCATGTCTGCCTGTTAGGTACAAGTTTCGCAATTCCAATCCCAGAAACATCAAAGAAAAAATATTTTTCACGGGTATCGCCTTTCGCGAGGAATAAACAACTAATTTATTTATTTATTTATTTAGCTTGCTACAAGCGATTAGAGCATAGATTTAGATTTAAACTTAAAAATATTAAAAATTAAAAATACAAACAAATAAATATAAATACAAATATACAATGCTTAATTCTAAGTTGAAGTGCAAGGGTTAGAAGTTGAAAGGGGAAAAGGAGTATAGATTTTTTCTGAGAGAAGAGGAACTTAGGGAAAAGTCAAAGTTAATTCATGCTGCATTCGCTGAACGTAGCACTCTGTATATTGCGTTGAAATAAGCGTAACTTGTGCGGAGAGTAGGGAGGCGGAAGAAGGGGACAGAACGTAGGTTACGTGGATTAGTTTTCACGTAAATCAGCTCAAGTAATTCCGGGGAGTCTATGGTACCAGTCATGATCTGATGGACGAAAATTATGTCGGCGATACGACGACGTTTAGAAAGGGTGACCATGTCAATTAGTCGCAAACGGCTTTCATATGAAGGTAAAATGAACGGATCAGACGAATCTTAGAAATCATCGTTGCACAGCTTCAATTCTACGAGATTGAGTTATTTGGTAGGGAGACCAAACCTGACTAACATATTCAAGGAAATAATACTAGCGACGTCCTTTATTGCAAGCACAAACAGGAGTGGACCTAGATGGCTACCTTGGGGAACGCCAGAAGAGGCAAATATTGGGTTAGAAACTGCTTTTCTAAAAACTACTCTATACACACGATTCCCTAGGTATGATTTGATCCATTCGATAATTGAAGGTGGCAAGCCAAAGGCTTTGAGTTTAAGATAGATAATTTGATGGTTAATTTTGTCGAATGCTTTACTAAAGTCAGTAGTAATAACATCGATCTCGTTGCTCCTTTCCATGGCCAAGAGAGTCTTTGATACGAATAGGTTAGTCGTAGTAGACCTTCCTTTTAGGAAACCGTGTTGAAGTGAAGAGACAATTGGTTTACAATGAAAATACAGAGAGTCGTACACAATGCTTTCGAAAAGTTTAGGGATGGCGGAAAGCTTAGCTATCGGTCGATAGTTCGAGATATGGTTTTAACAGCCCTTTTTGAAAATTGGGAAGATGAAAGATTCTTTCCAGAGAGAGGGGAAAACTGCCTGGGAAAGAGACAGCTGAAAAATACTAGCAAGGGGTTGATAGAGCACTGATGCGATCTTTTTAAGGAAAATTGCCGGAACGCCGCGCCGTCTGGACCAGGTGAGAAATCATCATCCAGTAAGCTTAATTTATCACAAACAGTCTGGGGACTAACATTAAGAAATACAAGAGATGTTTGCGGGCTATTCATCAGAAACCTGTGATAGTCAAGGTCAGGATCATTAACCCTTAACTGATGTGGTGGGTCCATTGGACCCACATTCAATTTTCAAACATGTACAGGAACCAAAAGGGTGTTTCTTTTTTGTTCACCGAATAGAAGAGCAAAGACAGTTCATTTATGTGCAAAATGCACACAGCCTATTTGCCTAACATGCTCCCAGCAGGTATGCAAATCATGCATTTAAGCCCCAAATTTGATGGGTGTCAAAATTTTTGTTTTTAAAGTATTTGAGTTTTTTTTGTGAAAGAACTAAGGAATGGTATTTTATCTTAAAGAAAAATGACTTTTTGATTTTTTGTTTTTGTTTTTTTGTATTTATAATGTGCATTTTAGAAATGCCTTTTTTTGACTATGTCTAAAGACAAATTTTTTATGTGGAAATTTTATGTTGAAAATGAAGTTCCTGGTTTTATTTATTTCTTTGAATACATTTGCAAATGATGAATGTAAACTTGTCTATTTTTTATCACTTTCAAAAATCTGGGTCTAATGGACCCACCTCATTAGATACGTAACTAAATTTCACATCAATTAAGGGTTAAGATCATTGGCATATGATTGTCTGAAAAAGGTAGCAAAGAGGTTAACAATTACTTTGGGGTCATCGGAAGATTTGTCAAGGAAATTAAGTGTTGAAGGAAGACCATCAGATTTTCTCTTGACGTTAATAAATTGATTAAAACGCTTTGGATCAGTGATTAGAGAGAATTGCATTTAATCAAGATAGGTTAAGTATAGAGATTGGCATAAAGTTGAGAAGTTAGAAGAGGCTTGTTGGTAGTAATAGTAGTTGGAAGGGGTCTGGGATTTTAAATATGTTTTCCATAGCCTGTTTCTAATGTTACGGATATTTTTTAATTTTGTTCTGAACAAGGGAGGAGATGATACACAGGTTTTTTGAAATGTATAGGGAACACATTGTATGAAGCATGCAAAAATTGCAGAATAAAAGAAGGAAAGAGCTATATCAATGGGTGTAGAGAGGTTAATAAAGAGATTAAAGTCGATTCCGCTTAGAAGATGACTAAGCATAATGAAATCGGCTTTACGGAGGTTAAAGCTAAAAGTGTTCTCAGACTCCATAGTTGGAGTGCTATGAGCAAGACAATAATTGAAAGATAGGGGAGGATGAAAGTGATCAAGGGTGGATAGGATGAAGGATCAGGTGGAAGGATCAGAGGAGAAAGCAGGTCAAGTTGTCTCTCAAGATTGTTTAGGATGCAACTCATTTGAAAGAGGCCTAATTCAAGAAATCTGTCAGTGAATATGAATTCTTTATCAGAAGACGGATTAGAGGGAACGAAGCAAGATTCGTCCTCAGAAGGAGTCCATTTCAAATCGGGCAAGTTAAGTCAATGAGTACTATAAAGTCATCATTGGAGTCTACACTCTCAATTAAAGTACTTATTGAATCAACAAATTGTTGATAGACAAGACAGGGTTGTGAAAGGCGAATATAACAACAAAGAAGGTAAGGACAGCGTTTGGGAAAAAACAATTTAATACACACAAATTCAAATAGAGGAAATTTAGATGTTTCGACTAGACACGCATTTAAAGGAATGTGTACGGCAAAAAGAACACCACGCCCAGTAGGACCAATGTCACTTATTTGACCATCCGCACGAAAAACAGCAAAATCAGTTGTATTGTAAATAATTCACTATCCAGAAAAATGATTTGTTTCAGTGGGCAAAAATGTCATATGGGAGACATTGGGAGTTCATGTACACGTCAGAAGTTTTATATACACTGACACTGTCATGGAAAGCGATTTCTAACTCAGCAGTTTGGAAAGGGCACAAAGTCCATAGCTTTGTTGTTCCATCAAAGAAATTGCCAAATACTTCAGCTTTTATTTGTCGGATGAACCCTCTTTCAAAAGTTTTTGTTATTTATGACTTCTGGTGTTGGCTTCCCTACATGATCCTTTTGATCTTTTGGAAAGTGTAGTTTTCTGGACAAATTTCTTTAAAGTTTCTTCTCGAGAACGATGTCATTGTAGTTGCCGACAGCGTTATTCTTATTGAACCTTATTTTCACTCGTAGCACTATTAGATATTATTGGGCTTCAAGTTCCAGTTCTTTTACTTTTAGTACAGACTGTGGTAGAGAACTTGAATACATATAAAGGAGTAGCTCGAGTCTTTCCGAATTCTGTGCAATATAGGTGCCTTTAAGTGATCATTACTATTTAAAAAAAAAAACTGTAAGAAATTTGTGTCAAGTGTCAAGTGTTTCCAAACTATAATAAAAACAAACGGTTTTAGCTAGAAATTGTCTGCAATGAAACAGTCAAACAGTCATTTTTTGACCTTCTTAGTTTTATAAATTTAAAAATTTGTATGCAACACAATAGCCCACCAAAGTTTCTAATTTATAACAACCATATTGGGAAACCTTGGCCAAAGCCATCAATTTGTGACGCCAAATAATGTCAAATCACCACTTAACAAATATATATTAACAATACGGTGCTAACGCCATTTAAATCACGCCATGCCCATTAAAATCCAACTTTTAGGTGGAACATAAAATTAACCTAACAACATCATTAAATAATGGTGTGCATATTAAAAAATACGAAACCTGTCACAGCGACTATTGTTTACGGGGGAAAATTTATTGCCGTCACATTATGGAAGCTTCGTTAATATCATGCGCGTCCACCTGTCATCCAAGATTGCCATAACATAATGACAATTTTTAGTGAGAGAGCCTGTGCCTGCATCACACAAAGAAAGCAAATGCTTTTGCATGTGTATATTGTTTGTTTTATGTTTTTTCTGATTTTTTAATCGAGAGACCAATACTCAAATAAACTAAACTAACGAAGTGCCAGGGTTTCGAGTGACGAGACGAGCGAGGCCCACACGAGGCGAGGCGTTGAGGGAGAGGATCCTAAATTCAGATTCAAATGCGAGAGATAGTCGAATTAATCGACTGCCAATAAATTAGACTCTATAGATGCGATTACGCAGCACTCTGGACTCTGTTAGTTGTTATGGAATTCTTCTTTTTTGTTTTCTGGTAACAAATTTAATTGGACATTTTTTGTCACTCCTCCTCACTTAAAAAATAAAACACACTCACAGACATCAACAAAATAATACGAAAAACTAATTTATATTCTAAACTATGTGTGCAGCTTGTATAAGCATCTAGTGCCCAATTTCGTTTGATACCTATAGCCTTTGGCAAACGGTTGTTGTTTTAAAAATTATCTGCGTGTTTTGGAACGCGGCGCGTTTACTTGGAATGGAACGCATAGGGCTCTGTGCGATAATTCACTTTGCCGAAAGATTTATACGAAATAAATTCACGAGGACGACGATGACGCGACGATGCGGTGCGGTGTGGCAGGCGGCGGATGGAGGTGGTAGGCGGAATCGTAAAAAAGGCTATTTTCGTAAATTAACGGCACGCTATTAGGCCTGTTATATTATTATACTATAGTATAAGCGTTGGCTTGGGAGAACGTTTTTACGTACCAGGGCTACTTTCGTTTGTTGTGTTCATAGAAGGTATCATAATTATTACGACGAGGTTATTTCAGTTGATGCTTGACGATGATAAAATGGTTTAATGGGGTGATAAAGAATTAATTTCCACGAATGGAGTCCGTTAAAAAGAAAATCGTATAACGTATACCAAGTAGTTTATTATATTTTATGACACAATTTGGGGCCATTCTTCTAAGAGTTTCGCAAGATAAAACAATTTATTTAGATTTATTTATTTGGTTCGTTCTTTGAAGTGACTGTAGTCGTACATAATAAATAGTGGCTTTGGACGTCAAACAACGAAATGATAAATGATTTATCTTGAAAGGGTTTGTTCATATGATTAATTGCTTAGCTTTCCAAATAACTAATTTCATGACAGAATAGTATGAATGTACTTCCAAAGGAATATATTGTGTTCTTTTCCCTCATATATCAAATGGAATACGCAGTTCAAAAGGAAACTTAAAAACATTTTTATTTCACTATAATCTTTAAATATCTGTCTCATAAACATTTATTTGCGCTTCGTTTTGGTTTTGGTGTTCAATGAGTTGAGACTATAAATATTAACAACTGAAAAGTAAATGTATTTGAACTTTGGTGATTTAGATTTAAATGTTAGTCGTGAATTGGGATATTCCAAAATGAAAGTGGGCGTTATGCATTGAAATGATATTTAAATTGAATTATTTCAATGATGTTTTGAAAATATGGGTTTGTTTTTTCCGAACCAGAGATTTATCGTTTTTTTGGTTACGAGTTTTTAGGTTTTCAAATGATGAACTTTTCCAAAACCAAAATTTGTTTATTAACAAGGCATTATGTAATCAGAAAAAGAACCCGTTTTTTTAAACTAAATGGTACTGTGTAGAAGACCAAGATTTCTGCAACTTGGCAAAGCAGCTCCATGGCAAAAAGTATTCTGTATACTCAAGTCTGGTATCTCCTGGTAGATCGTTTTGAGAGATTGTTGATCCAACAGAGGAAAATGTTCTTCCTTCTTTTGTAATAGCTTTCCAAATGTTCGGAGAAAAGCCAGAAGACACTACCATGATAAGGAGCCTAGATTACCAGCTCTCAAATTGGCTTCACTGGGTGTCTGTAAACTGATTTGAGAGAATGCAAGGCATTCACAGAGGAAGTGCTCCACAGTGTCATCATCTTCTCCACTTGATCCACAGATAGTGGTATCACTTATGACTAACACGCTTAAGGAGGGGGAGGGGGGGGGTTCGGGTTTTCACTTTCGAAAAATCAAAAAGAAATGTTTGTCTAATCTTATTGACGAATATTTAAGAATATGTTTTTAAGCCGATTTGAGCAAAATACTGTTTTTTTTTTGCACTGAAACCTGAACCCTTCCCTTATATGCTTTGCAAAAGAGAAGTGCCTCGTGACAACGCCAACAGGCTTTTTGCAGTCTTTTCTGCTACGGGATAGCAATAACTTTGTTTGCAGTTTTCTTATCAACGTTGGAGAGCAGACTTTTGCCAATGGAGGCATGCCATCTACTATTGTGCTCTTGACAGATATAATCGTTGATTGAAGCTTTCATTGAGTACCCCGACATATCAAACACTAATGCAGGTCCTGGGAAAGCTGCCTGAGATCCTTGCCTTGCAAGCTCATCGGCGATCTCGTTTTCAGTTGCACCGCACAGTGAGGGCTTGGAACCCTAACGAAACTCAAAGAATAAAGTTTTCCCATCGCATTTAGAGATGTTTTGCATTCTTGGATCACTTTCGAAGTAATTAGATGTTAGAGAGCTGAGTAGAGCCTCAATCACTGCTTAACTGTCGCTGAAGAAAAAAATTCTTCTTCCCATCCAACCATTCTTAGTAACGTAGCTTATGGCCAAACGGATCTGCTTGGAAGAGGCGTATGAGCCTGATTAAGAGTGCAGTCGTATATCACAACACAACTCTCTAAAAGGTATCAGTGCCACATCCATCATCGGTTTTGGAAGATCCAATAACAATCCCTTCCTTTTTTCAGATTCTAGTTTCACTCTACAAGTGAAAAACAGACGGAAAGTTGACCGTGTATTTTTGACTCAGTTTGAGCCTTGGGATTATCGTATCGGACGGCATATCCATTTACTCGAGTCAAAATATATGCTGCTTGCGAGTTCTTCAAAGCTCCAAGGCGAATTGCCCCCCACACCACTTATCTTTAAACGGGAAACGGTATTAAGAGCACATCCCATGGTTAAGTAGGTATCAAGGGGAAGAAGATTCAGTAGTACGTTGATAGCAGTATCAGGAGTGATGGGGAAGACTCCAGTTCAGCCATTATGTTCTATGAAATTTGGTGAATGAGGCATTAACGTATTTACTTGAGAGCTATAGTCCCATACACAACTATCGCATAGAAGATTATTGGTCTTTTCATACCCGTATACATCCTTAAACCATTTTCGCTAACATCCCTATGTGTAGCCGAAGGCCCCCTTCGTTGCCAGAAGACTGACAATGCCTTAGCAGTATTCGATTCGACATGTTTGGAAGAAAGAAGCTTGTTATCTAGGATTACTCCAAGATGTTTGACTTGGTTCTAAAAGGGTATGTTGACGCCTTAAAGTGTGAGTTAAGCCAGACTGGTAAATTCTATTCGTCTCTTGAAGAGAATAACCTCGGTTTTTATAGAATTGTTGAAGAGACCGTTCCTACCACACCAGGTGTCAATCAAGTGTAGCGTATCATGTAAGGCTTACAAGGCATTATGTAAGCAGAAAAGGATAGCGTTTTTTGAAGCTGAATCGGGACGATTGGCACTTATTAAATCCAAAAGAATATCTGAAGCTAGGCAAAATAGCTCAATGGCAAAGCAGATTCCATACACTCAGTTTAAGACCCAGTCAACAATAAAGGGAATTGGAATAAGCCATCCAATTACCGAATAATATCGTTTCTAAATGCGTCATACAAGATAATCACTTTGATTTTAAAAAACCTTTTAACAAATCTATTAATGAAAGCAAACTATCGAAAGTTTTTCAAACAACACATACTCGTAGAGCATATTTTAACCCTCAAAAGTATTACAAAACGATCGATAGAAAACCACTGGTATACAAGCTCTCCAATATCATATCATTGAATGTGGAAATGTACAGAAAGATTCCAACCCTCCAACTTGTGTGCTTTACAACAGGGATCCGCCTACAAAGTTCGCCATTATCTCAGAAAGCAATGGCAAATTGGCAAGTCTCTAATGGACTTTTTAATGCCAGCAAATATCATTTCATAATGTCGATACATTAGTTTGAACCAGAAAATTTTAGAATTTTCCCTGGTTGAGATCGTGACGAAAAGACTTAATAAATTGACTTTTCGGCTGAGTTTTCAGGATCTCTCCTAAAAGATCCTTATGAGCGAATTCGTTCGATACATATACTTGCAAGGCTTCTACATCTTAGAATTTTAAATTCAATCTAGCTTTTCTGCTGCCATATGCCCTATTTTGATCTTCTCATGCATTTGAGGTATACCAAGATAAGAAAAAGAGCAGCACAAGTCTGCGAACCTCATTTATATTTGAAACTCTATCTTCAGAGTGGAGTCAAGTGATGATTGGAGGGGATATGTGATTGCTTCATAGGATGAACATTGGGTTTCGTTCCTTTCACTTAGCGGATAGTTAAGGACTGCTGGGAGGATAGCGAATTTGACTGCCACCAGCCGTCACGTCGTTTTTTCTCAGAGCACCAAATGTACTGCCGATCATTTGATTTTGATTTTGATTTTGCGGTGCAATAAGCCCGCGACAGTAAGACCTGTGGTACTAATTTCACAAAAAAAAAGAAAATTAAAACCACGGGTCTTACTTACTTACTTAGGTAGGCCTTACAGTTCGGGTTAAACCGATAACTTTCACCAACAATTTCAATTTCAAGCTAACTTTCTCTAGTTTTGTGCTCTAAGTCGGTTCAAGTTTTTTTTCACTTGATCACGCTTCCAAAGACGAGGTCTTCTGATTCCCCGACTTCCCTGCAATGTGCTGTAGAATACTCGTCGAGCGGTTGATATCAATACGCTTTGCATGTCTCAACCATCATAGTCTCCCGATGTGCACTCTTCCAGCTATGTTCATATCGGGTACAGCTCATACTGCTCGTTGTAACCAAAGATCACTTGTAGAAATTTTCTTTCGAAACGGTCAAAATGTTCCTCATCCGCTTTAAATAAAGTCCTTACTTCCGGGCCGTATAGCAGGACTGAGATGATTGAGTTTTCATAAAGGGCTACCCTGCTGATTAATCTTTATTGTACGGAAGATGCTTTCAATATATGTCTGGGTACTATCGCCATTTGCTCGGCGATGGCTGCATTTGCAAGTCGATCTTCATTGAGCCTATTGAAACCAGCATTGTCAGATTGGTATTCCTAGATATCATTTCTCAAATAGAAATGTCTGACGAAAGCTCTGTTCTCAAGGTCGTAATTCGGGCAAATGATTTCATTAACTTTACATATTCGCTCGAGCAAAGCACCCAATGCCTCTTTTTTCTCGTGAGCATCTTCGACTACAAAGTGGCCATCGTTCAAAATATCGTCACTCAGATTTATTGTAAAAAGGTACGGTCACGTACTAAACGGCAAAGCGGCAAAATTAGAAATTAGTGTAAACTAAACGACGCCGACGCGACGCAACGCTTAGTGTACTGAGCACGTCCGTCGCCGTGCGCTTACTGTGACGAGTAAGTTTGTGTTCTATGTCGTACTTTGGAGTTGAATAAACTGAAGATCATTGCGGTCCTTTTTTGTTTTCGGAAACAAACTTGGGCTGTTGGATTGTGCTTTTATCTCAGTTACGAAAATACGATGCTTAGCCAATACCTTTCTTGGACACACAAAATATCTTCTAAGCTAAAGGGTTTTTCAACAGGAACGCTACAAAAGTAGAGCGACAATGACAGCAAACGACGCCATATTTCTTGCCGCTTTTTAGACATTTTTCTTCAATAAGGTTTGCCATTTCATGATGGAAAGATATACGAGTCAACAACGAATCGTAACTATTAAAATCTACTACCGAAATTCGGCCTCAACGTTAAGAGCGCTACGTCCAATTTATGGTCGTCATCATCGTCCTAGCAGATCAACAATTGAGCATCCAGTGGAAAAATTTGAATCCACAGGCACATTGGCCTACATCCTTACAAGATTAAACTGACGCAAGAACTGAAACCGCTTGACCAGCAGAAGCGTCGTATGTTCGTGAATCGGGCTGAGCAACAACTTGAAAATGATTCGGATTTTCATCGAAAAATCATCTTCAGCGATGAGGCTCATTTCTGACTGAATGGCTTCGTCAATAAACAAAATATGTATGCGGTATTGGTCAGGCAGCAATCCACACGTACTCAGTGAGTCATCATTGCATCCCGAAAAAATTACGGCGGCGTCATTGGGCCGTACTTCTTCCGGGATGATCAAGACCGGCACGTTACTGTAAATGGGGATCGCTACCGTTCAATGATAACCGAATATTTTTGGCCCCAATTGAATGATATGGACTTGGAGGACATGTGCTTCCAACAGGACGGCCGGCGCCACAAGTCACAATCAATTTATTGGAAACCAAGTTTGGAAAACGTGTGAAACGTGAAATGGTCCAGTCGCTTGGCCGCCTTGGTCTTGCGATTTGACGCCGTTATACTATTTCCTGTGGGGCTACGTCAAGTTTTTGGTCTATGCCAACAAGCCAGGGACGATTGATGAACTTTGTACGAATATCGAACGTGAAAATGCAGCAGTATCGGCCGAAACCTTGCTTGAAAACCGTAGAAAAATTGGGTTCAGCGTCTGGACTTCTGCAAACGTGGTAGCCATGCAAAAGAAATCGAGTTCCATACATAATGGCATCAAACGTACGTACACAGAAATAAAGAATTTTATTAAATCCAAAACCGTTTTTGTTTTATTTAAAAAAAAAACTTTTGTAGGCTCTTATTGAAAAACCCGATGCTTTCCATCTTCTTTCTTTGAAGTTCAAACGCTGAACCGTTCAAGTAAGCATCGAGCCAGCCGTACCGATTTGTGATAGCAAAATCAAAAGATAAAGTCCAAGTCTACTCATGAAAAAGTTAAAAATTGTTTGTCTTCTTTGCAATAAGAGATATGATCTCTTAATTTAAGCAGTCAGTCTGGGATACCAACGCAGCACTTTTGATTCATTAAGGATTAACTGTAAACAGAATAATATTCTTGTAAAACGAAAATAAACGTAATTAGCTGATCCACAAATAAGTTTACTGCCTTTTTATTTAGGTATATTTCTTCTTCTTTTTTTTGCTTTACTTTCATTTTTGAGTTGTTCGATTAGCTTAATTAATTAAAATGCGAAAGAAATTTCGTTGAACAAGCCCCCTACTGAGAAATACAAATACATATTCGTAATAGCCCTGCTGTGGGAACGAATGGCAATAAAAAGTTTTGGTTTTGCCCACTATTTTATAGTTTTTAACTGATTCTTATCAAATCTTGCAAATTAATTCCGTATTCAAACTCTGCATTGAATTAATATCATTTTGTGTTTGTATTTCCATTGCAAAACACACTTCGAGTTAGTTGGGTGATAAAATAGCGGATTAGAGTGGTTGAATGGGAATTGCTGCTATATGATGGTGGGTTGACACTTTTTCACGCAGTTAACATAAATTTTTTGTCACTAATGAGTTTTGACTGTTTCTGAACAGTGATTGGTCGTAAATTATTGCAACTGAATGAGTTGAGTGCTTACGTGACTTCCCGGAGTTTTTTTTTTTTTTTTTGTTCTCTTTGAACTATTGATTTATGTTTTTTTTTTTCTTTTGAAAGCCACACTCTAATTTATTATTTTTTCGCTAATGAGGATTTGAATATGTACTTCGTTTCATAATTCAAAACGCTTTACTATTAGGAAATTGGCAGACTGGACGTAAGCCATTTTAGCGACAAAAAGGCATTTAAAGAACAAAATACTGAAAAAAAAATTGCAAAGGTTTGACTAAAGTACAGATCGTTTAATTAGTGGCGACAAATTTGAACATGGGCTGCAGAAAATGTATGTGTTAACCATCAGATCAGAGAAAAATGTGAACATTTAGCTCAGTTAAAATAAAGGCCAAAAATCTACCCAGTTCCCAAATCTTTGCTGCAAGATGTATAGGGTAAACGCACTAGTACCCGGACACTTAACTTTTTTCTCAACTTTGACTTCAAACCATTTTGTAACCATAAATGCTACCACGGAAACTTTTATTGATTGTAAGAATATAGACATTTCTCAATAATATGGCGTTCAAGTAAATTGCAAAGAGATCATTGTTAAAATTAATAAAATAACAATTCAGAAAAGTTCCATTTGCGTTAGTACCCGTACAGCAAAATCTAGTACCCGGATGCCTTTGTTTCAGTACCCGTACACAATCATTTTAAGAGACAAGCCATGTCTGCGTACTGAAAATATAAGACGAGCGCACATTTTTTGTATCCATACAGGGCTTGTCTCTTAAAATGATCAAATCTCTCAATGATTAAGTCTCTTAAAATGACTGATCTAGTATCCGAACGCTTTTGTTTCAGTATCCATACACAATTATTTCAAGAAACAACCCCTGTCCGGGTACTGAATATGCATGATAATCGCACTGTGTTAGTACCCGGACAGCATGTCTGGGTACTGAAAAACATATTCAATTTTGGTGTTAGTTCCCGGACACCACAAATAATGGCAAAGATTTAATTAAATTATGTTTTTTTTTGCAAATTGTTTTAGTTAATCATATTTCCAACGAAACCAATGTCTTTCCATGACAATAAATTAATTATTACTTGTTCAATTGCTTTCTACTAAAAAGTGTTCGCACTATTTTTTTCTTAAACAAATCGACAACGAGACCGCACCTTCAAACCTTAAACAATAAAATGATGCGTAGTTCCTAAAGTACGCATTTCGAGTACCTGAAACTTTGCATGCATGTATAAGACACATTGAAGGACCCATGTATGTTGTTGTTTGTGGATTTTTTTGAGTGATGTATCTATTAATCGCAAAAAAAGGTCAATGTGTCCGGCTACTAACACTGTCCGGCTACTAGTGCGTTTACCCTACATAAAATCTCTGTTTTGCTCCTGTGAGTTCCTCTAATGATTAGAGTCTAATCCAACCTAGGCAGTTAAACACTTATGCAGGACATGAATCATTACTCCTCATTCAATTCTTAAAATAATATTCATAGGCCTTCCCTGTCACCAAAACCGTCGCAGTACGTAATAGACTGTTCTCACCTTAAGGCCTTAGCTCTTATGGATTCAATTTCATAAAGACACAACACGACAAAATACACTTAACCATACACCGCACACAGATTCCTGTCGTAGTAGGTCAGTCTATTCCTGCTGAGTTGTTGCTGACAGAGATTGGTCCCGCGTCATCAAGCATCGTTTATCACTTGTATGAAAATGTTTTTTAACAGATTTCGCTGTTCAATGCCCACTTCTCACACTTCTCTCCTCACCTCTAGATCAATCAAGATTTTGCAATTTGACCAGCCTGTTTAAACATCATTCCATGTGTCCATTTCGTATCTGTCTGTCTGTCTCAATAACTAGCTACACTATCGCTAAGCGTCAAATGATTAATTCATTTGCTCGCTCAACACAAGATGAGAATGCGCTGGCATGTTTGTTGCTGTACAATAACATACTCGAGCGTTGTTGCAGTGCATGAAGTATCGTGTTGTGATCGCAAACGACAACTAGGATCATTGATCTAGTGTGCAGCCCGTTTAGGCAACTAATGGCAAACGAAATGAAAATGGTAATAATGACAACAACCACAGAGCATGTGTCACCTTTATGTTCTCAACGACCATAATTAAATGCACCAATGGCCAAACGGACAAGTTGTAATAGACTGGTGGTAATTTATAGAGCAGTTTGGTGCACCTATTTCAAATAGTTTTCTTAGTTTCTGCACTAAAAGAAAAACTTGATGCAATTTTGCCTCTGATTCGAATAAGGAAACTAATTAACCCACAACACTTTCGTGATTTTTATAAAAACGGAATTGTTTTACGTGCAAAAGGTGTAAAGACGTCAACCGAACATTTGTATAGGCACTTATTTGAGTCAAAAATTATATCAGCCAGAATCTCTTCTTCTGTAATGAATATACTTGATAAATTCCCTAACATAAGTCACGGATAAGCATTTAAGTAACTAGAATAACTACATATGCCAACATAGGAGTTCAATTTTTAAAAATATTTCTCTCTGACGTGGCAAAGTAAAAACTAGCTTTAAACTGTTCCTAAACATTTAAGAAAATACAGTGGCCGAATCGCCGCACACGTTATCGACGTACGTGTACGAATTGACATTACTACTCACGACGTACTCACGTTATCGAGCAATCATATACCATTATTTAACACTCTCTCATAATTAATTGAACGGAAATTGATTAAATAGATAGGCAACCTACTGATATTTTGTAATTGGAAGCTGATTTTGAAAGAACAATGCCAGCCACTGACCCGATCACTGATGCGGTAACTCAGCCCCTGATCTTTATGAACTGTTCGTAAAAAATGCACACTAAAATCAATAGACGTGCCACGTATAGCTTTGTGGTCTACTTCCTAGATCTTTTCACCCAGTAGATGCGATGACCTAAACAAAGGACTTCCGTTACTTTATTTAAAATATTTTGTTTTAAGTATTCAGTTGTCTTGAACTTTAAGAAGGTGATTTTAAAAATTCACCATTTGCAAATTACATCAAATGGCTTTACAATAGCTAAGCTTTTTCTGAAAAAATATGACTGGAGTACTCTCGCGACATTCAAGGACGAAACTTGGAGCGTTCCCTGAAGATGGAGGGAATGAGAATTGTTGTTTCAACTGTGCCAGCATATTTTGTGTATGATAGAACCACTATGAGAAGACTAAAGAGCATTTCGATTAAGTTAACAAACAAGAAAGTTACTTTGTTTTTATTTAATTTTATTTATTAAATTCATGCCATTTTTATCCCCCCACCAGTGGTAAGGTTCTAATTATATGTTCTCAAGGGGAGTTAACACACATTTCATATTTATTGCAAGGAAAAAAATCATATTAACAAAAGAATAAGTCTCGTAACTTCACTCCGATTTAAGAAGATAGCACAGTAATCATTGGTTATTGGTTGTACTGCTTTATAATTGGGATTAGATAATAATAATTCTATGATTCTGAAGTTTTTTTCTTAAATTTTTAACGAAATAGTCTAATACCGTTTTTCATTGAAACTCGACAGATTTACTCTCAAATCAAGAACTACTCCTTTCAATGAAACGAGTTTTTTAAGTTATTTCCTAGTATTGGAGGTTGAATTGATGTTCACATATAGGAATTCATATTTTCACATTTTGTAATGTGGTTTTTTCCAGCAAATTAAGGATTTCAAACTTATTTAATCACTTCTTCATAATTTTCAACAATTTTGGAGCCTAACGCTGACACAATAAATTTCAAACTATCAAACTATTTTCCATTTAACGTTTGACAGAACATATGTTTTTGCTTGTATGCGTGAATTCAGAGTAGATCTCCCAACCAAATGGAGTAGATCTGTGGCGTTTAGAGTTACTCCGGGTCTACTCTTTTTTTCATTGAAACATGAAAAATAGAAAAAGAGTGAATCTTTTCAAAAAATGAGTAAAAATGAAAAACGATATTAATATCTGTTGGAGCTTCACCCAAAGTCGCTTTCTTTTTAGAAGGATGTCGGAAATACATAGGCGGATCCACGGGAGGGTTTTCGGGTCCGGACCTACTCCTCAACGTCGAAAATGATCGTTCTGGAGTAGCTGTAGTTATAGGTAGGTAGGTATAGGTACTACCAAGACTCGCAAAATATAATCCACATTCTTGAACGACTTGCTATTGATAACCTGAAAATATCGTCAGATTGATGTTTGCATATGTGACTCGATCCGACAAAAGGGACAAATAGGCAAAAAATCGGTTGTTGGATCATGATTGATTGCACAAGTTCTTTTACTGAATACTCATGAAGCACAATCAGAAATTGTAACATCGCTATTATTTCACAAAATATAAATTCAGAGAAACGATTTTTTACATGGGTTTGAATGGTACATCAGCGCCTTTCAGAGCGTGCCGTGTAAGCTTTCACTTTTTCCTAGAAGGTGCCTTGTGCCTTTTCGTCTTGAAACAATGAACAGATCATGTTGACCAATAACAATTCTTATAGCAAATTTAACGCTCTACAAAAAAGGTCTCTTATGATTTCTTGCTAACTCTAACGGTTTCTGAGTTATTTAATTTCATAGTTGAAGCTTAAGTCAATTTTACGATTTTTCTATTTCTACTGTCGTTTATTGTTTTAAAAATGAAAAAAAGATGGGACTTTTTTCGTAGAGCGTTAAATTTTTTAAAAGAATTGTTATTGGTCGACATGATCTGTTTATTATTTCATGATGAAAAAAAAATTTTTAAAATCAACAGAACTTTTCCCGTGTTATTTCCCGACTTTGGCTGTCGGGGGGGTCGGGTTAAAATCAAAATTAAGAGCTATAACTTGGCATGAATTCTTTTTAATAGATTTAGAACTGATTTAGGACTATCGTGACAAAAAATTCGGACAAACCCTAAATAAGGACCACCATAATAAATATAAATATATGTAGATCCGCCACTGCGGAAATAAGTATAGGGGCTGAAAAGTAACTCGCAGCATTAATAAATTTTGGAGTTCCTGGACCGTTATAATAAACATAGGATAAATTTGTGGTACTCGAGGGGTAATCGTTATGATGTTAAGCGGGATGTTTGTGGTTCGAGTCCTAACAGAAGCCTAAAATATTTTTCCACTGGTATCGCCTTTCGCGAGGAGTTGGCTAGTCCTCCGATTTTAACCGGATTGTCATGAAAAGCACTTTCTCCGTTAGCCGTTCGTAATCGTCAGTTAAATGTAAGTCCCATCCATTCCCTTATAAGGCATAGTTGTGTGATATGCGCCAGGCCCCGGGGCTCCCCACTCTGCATGTATATGTAAAATGAATTTGTCAAAAAAAAAAACCTGCACCACTTCAGATAAAGTTTGTCGCTATTGACGACAGAACTCGAGAATATATTTTAACAAAGAACGGCCCGTTTAGGAAAGCTTCTAAATATGAAATATAAACATGTTTCATACCAACACACCACGTCCCATTCTTTGTCATCTACAGAGAGGTTCATAATTTTATTTTCCACAAATCACGAAAATAATAATACTTTAACCATAAGGGTCGACTATAATTTTGGGTTTTTTCAAGGGGGTGTAGACTGTAGACAATTCTAGAGCGGAGTTAGCATTTAATATGATAAAATTTAATAAAATTGAAAATTTTACAGTCAGAAACTGCTCATGGTTTATGGAATGGTTCTGATGACGGTACAATCTGAGGGGAAGTTTTTTTAAGTCTGCGAGAAAAAGTTACTAATCCGCATGTTTAATTACATAAAGTTCTTACTGTGTCAAATGAATTTGAAGCAGAAGAGAACCACGGCTAGTGGGAACTATTTTGAAAATGTTTGAAGAAACAAGGAGCGTGAAGATGATTGAATGAGGAGATCGTTTTGAAATTTTTGCGTCATCAGAGAAAAGGAGAGTGAATATGATTGAATTTCCTCATTGACAATAGAGATGATAATAACATAGGTCCAAAATGCCTTCCTTGGGGTACTCCAGAGGTGGCCACAAATGGAATTAATAGGACAAAACGAAAACGGACTCTATATTGTCTAGATACGAGAAAATCCTTTTAAGAATGTTTGGAATGAAACCGAGAATGGAAAGCTTATATAGAAATAAACTACGTGAGATTTTGTCGAAACATTCCCATAGAGTGAAAAAGGAGACGAACACAATAGGATTAGAAGACAGAGAGAGGGTTTACCAATTTGTCGATAGCTAAAAAAAATGTATACCGGATAGGTGTTATGACACATATTTTCCATTAGTTGGGGAAAAATATCAGTCGGAACAGGTAAGTAATAGGAAGTGCCAAAAGTAAGTAACATTGCTTTAAGGAAACAGCAATGAATAGAGTTACCATTTGGACTTAGAAGAAACTAGTCACTGAGTTCGAGGAGTCATTTACCTAAGGCCCATTTTATGTATCCAAACTGCTCGCACAAGAAGGGCTAGTATGCAAATGTGTCAGCTAGAAAAAAATCATGGATCAGGTCTTATGTGAGAATGACTATTTGAAAGAAGATAAAGTTGACAACCTTTGTAACTTTTATTTCGACAAGACCGAATCTGTAAAACCGTCAACAAAACCACCTTATTTTGATGAAATAGGATAGAAAGTGATATGTTTTAGATCTTAATAATCGTTCCAATGAAGGTAGGAACGATTATAGTTGCCGATAACTATAACTTAATTTTGTGCTGTAGCACTTTTATCAATAGCAGGAGTATGTAGAAATACACAATGACAAAGGACTTAAAAGGGATCGCAAGTTGAACGGATGTGTAGTTGCATGTTGCATGTTGATGGGAAACGAAGAAGAAACACAGGGATGAGTAAAATTTAACATATGAATATGAATAGCAATAAACCGCCACTAGCCGGAAGAGACTGTTAGTTACAACAAAAAAACATTGAAGGACTAAGAAAAAACTCTTGGCTTTTGATGTATCTAACAATATTTGTCAGAGACGAGAGTGTCGTCTCAGATGCAATAAGTCTTCGACATCAGTAAGAGCGTTGTTTTTCTGCATATCCTTCTTAAGCCAAAAATATATAAGAGCTTTTCTATGTTTGATCTTGACGCTGGTGTTATTTGCTGTGTTCTATACAAATCTTAGGTAGAGGAAGTCCTAGACTTTCTCAAAACCATGGTTCTCTATCGTTCAGAAAAATTCATTGATTATAACTGTTCAAACTGATAAAACGACGGTGGGTAGGTACCGATATCAGACTATAGAGAGAAGAACGGAAGCTTCTTAATTTTTCTGTCAGTGTATTAATCTATTTATTCAGACTGAGATCGATCACCTCCAAACGCAAACGCACAAATGTACACAAATACAAGTCGAGTGCTCGCAAGATGGATTCGTCCGTCCAAACACGTCCATTGACTGATTTATTGACATAACATGATTTTTAATTAGTTGTCACTTTTTTTTCCTAGAACTTGTCTCGCGGCGCGCACGAATTAAACGTTTACGCAACACGATTGCTATTAACAACTTGCGTTCAGTTGAGGCGACAAGGCTTAACTCCATCGAACCCTGGCCCCCATACAACATCTCTGCGAAGCACACCATTGAGATATTGTTTCTGGAAAATAATAAATAATTTATCATTTGATGGTAATAATTATTAACGATCGGCGTTTGTAGCGTAGGCTGGTAGCCGCGGTTTAACAGGGAGAGTTTAGTTTTTTCTACTTCGCTTTGAAACTATGGCATCAGATGCCATGGAGACGATACGTTTTCACGTCGACAGGTATCTTTGCCATGTATAATGGATTCAGTGATGAATGGAGCGGCCAACACAAAAACCGGAGAAACAAAACAGAAATTTTAAAGAAATACGTGCGCCTCCAGTCCAGAGGGCAGACGAATGAGCTAAACTAGCTAATTCCTAATCGCAGCACCAAAAGGTGATTAATAATAATTTCCCTCGAATCCATTCCGTCACCGTCTCCGTTGCCCTCACCGCGTCGCATCGTTCGTCGGCAAGTTGAGACATGGAACAAAGTTTAGTAATACCTCGAGCAGTGTGGATTATAAACTTATACCCGGCGTAAGTTGTTATAGGCGGCTAACAGCTACAGCTAGCATGGCTTAAAGTGGGCTGTCTGTTCAGCGCTTTAGTGGTTAGTTGCTGATTGTGCCATCTGTCATGGTCGTTGCTGTCGATATTTTTGCTATGTTTAGTGGCGGCAGATCAATTTATTATCGCTTAATCGTTCTGTTTCATGCCGACATAACCTCTTTTGCTTTGTACGCCAAAACGGTGTCGTTAATTCATTCATAAATCGCCAGTTGTCGCTCATTAATATTTGTTAGGCTGTCAGATTTACTTTATTCATGGTGTCTTGTTAATTCTTAATTATGTCGCTGTGTCGTTTTTTCTCAATTCACCAACTTGACTATATTCGTAAATGCTGTATGCTGTATGCCGTGTATACAGCTTCAGCATCACTAGAGATATCGAGAGAAATTGCTGTCGATTTAGTTCACACGAAGATTTATTGCAAATTTAAAGGCCAGCTAATTGTTTACATTATTCAGGCTGTTGACTGCTGGGGCAAGATAATTTATTGTTCAGTATAAGAATGTGGTTTTTTTTATCTTTCTTTGAAATAAATATTAAGATTAGTAGTGATTTTCTTAATTTATATGCTAATTCATGTGGTTGTTGTGTGTGGTAATTAGGGGTTTGGCGAGATGAGTTATAGCGTTGTTTAATACAAAACTCTGACAAGCGCAGATAAAACTCTTTTAGTTTCATATTCATTTCCCGCGCTAAATGTTGCTAAGTAAATGCGACTTTTTAATAGCATTTTGTTCAATAAATTACACCGGTGTGTCGGTCGGTCGGTTCGTTTGGGAGTATAGTACAAAGGCACTCTTCTTTAAACGTGTAGGTTGAAACAGTCAATAAATAATTGGATTTAGCAAGTTATTACACAACTGAATGTTTTTTGGGTGGAAAAAACATTCAAAAATATTGAAATGTCTATTTTATTCATTAACGCAAAACATGTTAAGTCCGGGTAGGGACTGAAGGATGATTAAAAAATACACATAGTTTGACGATGTGACAATAGAATACTTTAAGCTCGTTAGGGAGATAAGCGAAATAAAAGAAATATTTGGGCTTTTATTTTACAAGTTTTTAGTACAAATTTTTCACAAATCTTTTCAACAAAAATACTCAGTTCCTGATATGGGAAAGCTTTCTATAAAGCCTTGACGCAATGATCACTTGATTGCTCTTTATCGGTTGTTGTAGGTGATGTAGTATGCCAATGATGAAATGCAAATGATATTCAGTTTTAGCATTTTGAAAAAAGAAACCATTATTGTGTCTAGAGTTGTCAAACAGAGCAGTGGAACAAGCCATGATATTCTTGAATTTATGTTTAAGGCATTGCTTTTAAATAAACTTTGAAATTTAAAGCAGTTTGAACGGTGAGGACTTCTTACTGCACAAAAAAACACTTGCAAAAATACGTGAAATTCAAAAAGCTATCTGGAAAGGCATAAAAACCTAGCGCCTAGCGCATCCCTTACAACCATTTCTTGTAAGGGAATGGAGGGGACCTCCAATTTTCCGCCCGTTCCGAACGACTAATCGAGAAAGCGCTTTTCATGGTAATGGAGGACTTGCCAATTCCCTTGGTTTCTGTTGGGACTCGAACCAAAAACATCCCACTTAAGAGGCAGACATACTAACCACTAAGTCACGGGTACCACCCGTAGCAGTTGAGAGAATCGCACTAGGAAAGAGCTCATAATGAGCTTGTTACACCCAAACATTTACATCGTATCTAATACGTTTTGACGAAGAAGAAGTTGAAAACTTATTCTAAAGAAGGTAGAGATTGGATCACGTTTCTTTTAAGAGGATTACTGTCATCCAAGAGTATATCGTCGACTATATGGTAAAAAGATTGTTTCATGTAAATTTACTTTAGCTTTTTAACAGAGTCTCCCACTTTTGCTGACATATTCAGTCTTAGAAGCAGGTTTTTGAGTAAGTACACAAATTTCGGGTGATAGTCTCCTTAAAAGATATTCAATCTGGCCCCAGAACAGTGTAGGTATATGGAAATGTTATCACTAAGTGTGAAAAGTTCACACTTAGTGATAACATTTCCCCCTTAGCTTTCCAGAGCATTAAGATCTCACAAGCGGCTCATAACTAGAAATGCAGTCTGCTGCCAACTGTAAAAAAATATATTTACTGCCGCAAAATCAAATCTACTCAGCTTTTTGGAAAGAACTTTCATTTCTCCCAAGAAAAACGTACCAAAAATCATCTCTTTTAGGAACTTCTCTTGCAATCGGTTGTAACCTTGAAACTTTTATCACAATCAAAAGGCTGAATGTAAGGTTTTCGTTTTTCTTAGAATACCAACTCTAACTTGACACAGGGTCGCCAACTGCTCAGTAGTCATGAAAATTTAATAAAGCCACATGAGATATGCGAAAAAATAAAATAAAATACACGAAAGGTTTCTAGCAAATATATAGAAACGCCATTATTTTGCAACTGCTAATAAATGTAAACACTAAAAGTTTTATCAAAATCGTTGTACAAGTTGTCTTCGAAATCGGATTCCTTTCACTGATTTTTTGAAAACAACCAAATATGAAAGTTAAAACATATTATTAGGGATATTTTGCAAAAGAATTTTAAATTAATCAAATTCAACGTTCTTAAAACGTTCAAAATGATAAAAAAACTAATTTACAGCCTATAAATAAAAATTTCAAAAATATGAATTTTCCAAACGTTGGACACAAGCTTTTTTAAACAACCTAGGTATCGTCTTCAGACTTTTTCAAAAAAATTTTCTTTTGTCATAAGAAAGACAGCCTAAATTCAGTCTTTCAAATAAAATTTAATCGAAATCGTTTCAACCGTTTTCGAAAAATATGAGCATAATCACATGAGTTGCTATGACAGGTACCGTTATATGAAGACCTAGAGACCCGATTCCAGAATCTCCTCTATACATAGTTACATATAGTTTTGCAAAATTCACAAAAAGAGCATGGCATTTGCCGTCAGCCGAAAGAGAAAGAAAACATTCAAATATCAGATGATTTTATAAGTAGAGATACAAATATAAAACAATAAAATATTATTGTTATTATTGTCATCATTATTATTATTTTTTCTTTTTTATTCAAAGAAGAATTCGTTTATAATCTGTCTATGATACCTTAAAGCGGTTTTTACAAAACTAACTAGCGTTGACCAGTTGCTAAAATTTAGAATGCTTTGCAAATCCTAGGTAGTGAGCGTTGTTTTACCAAAGTGGAAGCGTCTGATGCCATTGAGTACTGGGCAGATTCCAATGAAATGTTTCATCTTTTGTCGCATGTAGATTCCACATTGTACATTCAGTAGGGCGATCACTTCGATGTGGTATATAGTTGAGGCACAAAAGCTCTCCTCTTGATTTAAAAATGGTTGATAAAATTTTCTTTAAGAAGTATCTCAGTAGTTTTTCTACATCCTCGTGTTGGAAAATACCCCAAATTTGTGCTGAATCACACATAATAGTTCTTACTACGGCTTGAAATAATTTGTATTTTACACTTGCGGCAATGTTTTTTTTTCGAGAATTTCTTTTCAGTTGCAGCTAATTGCAGTTTTAGATTCCTGAAGTTTGGAATGGAAGTGCTTCTCAAGAGAGAGTTTGGAGGTCAAAATAACTCCTAGATATTTGTACTCTCTTACCTTTTCAAATTCCTTGCTTTCCCATGTCCATTTTTCTTCCCTGGCATATCGCCCTGAACCGTTTCTAAAAATCATAATTTTTGACTTGGAGTTATTAACCTTTAAATTCCACTGGCAACAGTATTGCTGCAATTTGTTGGCCTTGCATCATATTCGGTGTTTCTGCTAGCAGCACAATATCATCAGCATACATTAAACACTTGATGTTGACTCCTTCAAACACGATTCCGCCTGGGATGAAGGATGTTATAGCATCTAAATACAAGTAGAAGAGTAATGGGCTAAGTAAGCATCCTTGCTTCACGCTCTTTTTGGTATCAAACCAGTTAGATAACTGATTACCATCCCACACTGCCGCTTGGTTGTTTTCATACAGGCTTTGTATAGTTTTAAGGTACTTAATTGAGACGCCTATATTGCTTATTTTAAGGAAAAGAGCATTTCTGTCTACTGAATCGGAGGCCGCTTTAAAATCTACGAAGAAGGCGTATAACTTCATTCCTTTATCCAGATACGTTTTCGCAATGCTTGTGAGAGTGAAAATGTTATCCACGGTTGAGTATTCTCTTCGAAAGCCTGCTTGGAACTCACTGAGGAGCTTGTTTTCCGTTACCCAATTTGTTAAGCGATTGAGAAGTGCTGCTGAGAAGATTTTCATCACTGAATTCAAGAACGAAATTCCGCGATAGTTGCTAGCGATTTCTGCATTACCTTTTTTAAATATTGGAAAAATAATACTTTTTCTGAAGTTTTCGTTTACCACTCCTTCGTTGAAAATGTGGTTGAAACATTTTGTAAGATCTTGTTGAAATTTTTGAGTGGATTGCTGATAAAACTCGTTAGGTATACGGTGCTTTATTGAGCTTCGCTGCTTTGACAGCTTCTTTCACCTCCATTAAAGTAATCGCATCATCTAGGTACTCATTTTCTGTATGAGGCAGACGTGCTAATAGGGTTCAACGAATCTCCGCTATAAGCCATCTTACAGTCTCTAACTGCAAATTTTTAAGAAAATCCGTCAAGTGGTTCAAGCTGCAGATTCATACACAAAGACAGAAAGACAGAATTGCATCTCACTTTCTTAATCTGCAAAACTTGTCTTATAGCAACTATATAATCTTAAAAAGAATATGTATTGCAGCAAAAACTGTTAAATTTTAAATCTTCTTCGCCTTCCTTTTTGGAAATTTTTTTTGAAAAACTTCTAGAAACGGTAGCTCCTACAGTGTCGTTTTTTCAAAACAAGATTTTGACAAAATTTAATGCTTAAGAAGTCTTAAGACTGTTTAAGGAAAATAGCGTATCAATATTTGGGAAATTCTAATTTTTGAAATTTTTATTAGCTTTATTAAAAATAATTTTGATTCCTTCTTGATCTTTGATTTTCTTCAAAATTTTTTTCAAAACGTCTTTTGACAAGATCTTAAAACTAACATTCCTGACTTTGAAACAACTTGTTTTTAAAAAAAAATTAAAAATAAAAAACTGTTTTTTATAAAAACTGGACTAACGATTCTGAAAAAAATGGGGTTTTTACATTTCGCTAAAAACCTTTAGAATATTTTATATAATTTTTTCAATATTTTATGTGATTCTATTAAATTTTCATAATTAATGTGTAGTTGGCAGCCCTGTACCACTAACTATATTATGAAGAGCGAATACTTAAACCTTGTACTTAGCCTCAAGATTTTAAAACTGTACTTAACACACAATCGCAAACTCGTGCGACCCAGTCGTGCCCAATTTCTCGTTCGCGATCGTATCTGAACGTTTTATGATACATATTGAATTTTTGACGGTATTCCTTGGATCTTTCGATTGAACATGATAATACCAGCTGACTCATTCGGTCCCATCGATGGTATTTTTGAAACAAAAAACAAACACTAATCCACCTTTCATCACTCCTTCCAGAACTCAATAGTTGTACCATCCCACTTGCTATGCACTTCGAAACTACAACCCTACCCAAAACCTAACAGAACACTCAATAAATTCGCACATAATATACACACAAGCAGAAACACTTTGCAGCCATCAAATTAAATCCAACAATTGTGTCACGGCTTGGTCTGCCGACCGTAAGAGTCACTCTTCTACACGTTTACAGGGCTGTCATTCGAGCCAAAGTTGAAAGCCGAAAGCCGTTTTGATTAGGTTATTCGCAATTTTCAATTCGAAATCAATGACAGTTCGATTACTCTCGGAAATACATTTGTTTGGCGTGCATCGCTGGTCACTGCATCACCAGCCGGCCGGCCGGCAGGCCGACCAACCTGGTCCGGTAACGTATTAATGGAGTCTCTCGTGTTTATTACCATAAATAATCGTGCGCCCCCATCCTTGCGACATGCTCCATGCAGGAGTCAAGCGGGGTTCCTTCACAGTGCATGTAGAGTCGTATATTTAATGCTTATACACCACCATCGCCATCGCACGCTCTCTTCGTCGTTGTATAGTCAGTCGTTGGCTATTATTTATCTGTAAAGCTACACGAAATAGCGCCTTCGGACAAACAACCATAAAATGTTGACATAAATTCAATTTGATTTATGATTGCATTTAAAACGCAATCAATGAGATAAAAGTCCTCAAGAATGCAAATGAATAATGTGTCTTTGGGTCTCTGCTCTCCTGGATATGTTGTGAATTGCCATTGGAGCTAAGTTGGGCAGCCCACGTCCGTCCGTCCGTCCGGCATAAGATAAAAATGTTCAACTTGAGAAAGTAGTCACCAACCGAGTGCTGGTTCTGTGAGTTTGCCCAAGTGTAGCGAGCCGCAACGGCAGCGATCGATTTAGTTAGTGCGCCAAATCTTTGGACATGTCGTCATGATGGTGGTGCCTTGAACTGACTCTTTGTGTATCCATCCAGAGGCAAACACGGACAAACAGCAAAAAACAGCAGACCGGATTTCGTGCGCGCAGTGAAAAATGGAATCAAGTGAAAAGTGTAACAGGCTAAAGGGATCATGCATTGCAAAGTGGTCTTTGTTTACCACAACGTTGCATGCTGTTGACATGGAGGTCCAAAAACGGGTTGAACCTTGTGTGATCTGTTAAACATACATCAATTGGCTACCGCTGCAAGGCTCAGTTCTCCGAAGGTGTTTATTTAGATTTCAACAAGATAATCAAACACTACCGAGTACAATTGTAGTTGTAGTGAAAGTTGAGCTGTGAATATAGATGATGTAGTGATATGGTACCAGGAATCGATATAAGCACACTATGAGTCAAAGACCAAGGCAATAGTGGAACGATTACACCACAAATACCACAGAAATATATTATTTTTATATTAAAGAAGTTAATTGATTAAAGTTTATTTGATGAAACTAATAATGAGAAAACATTTGATTAGAATAAAAAGAAAAACAAAAATATTTAAGCTGAGTATAAAAACATAAAAACCTGATCAAAATTAAAACTGCTTAAATAAAATGTAAAGTAAATTAACATAAAATGATAATATTTTCAACACTTTCCCTTGTTAATTGGTTCTTTACTTAAGTAAGCCCCATTTCTCTGGACAAAAGTTTTAATCTTGGACAAGGAAGTGGTTTCGTCATTATATCAGCCACTTGCTTTTCAGTTGAAACTTGTTGTATTTCAAGTCTTCCTTCCGTAACTTTCTCTCTGATGAAGAAATGTTTTGTTGAAATATGTTTTGTTCTTTTGTGAAATTCCGGGTTTTGTGCGAGCCTAATTGCTGCAGAATTATCCACTTGAAGAATCGTTTCACGAGACGTTAAGTTTCAGGAAAGTTCAATTGCATGTGAAAAACCTGTTAAACTACCTCTTCGCGACATTGAATCCACAAGAACAGAACAAGAGAATTCAGAAGGTACCATGCATTTGGATGAGTACGAAGCAGAGGAAGATGTGAACTATGAAAATGAAGAAACCGAAATTCCGCTACAAGAACGAAAAGAATTAAGAGATCGGTCAACATTGAACAAACCTCAGCGTCTTGAGGATTATGTAATGGCAGCGATAGCAGATTTTGAGAACTCTTCATCGAATCCTGGATCTTTTCAAGAGGCAATAAATAGTAAAGAAAATACAGAGTGGAGAAAAGCCATGGAAAAAGAAGTCGCTTCATTGAAAGAAAACAAAACTTGGAAATTGACATTTTTACCAAGAGGAGCGAAAGCAATTCCTTGCAAATGGGTTTATTGCTTGAAAAAGAATCCAGATGGCAGTATCGATAAATATAAAGCAAGACTTGTGGCCAAAGGATTCAGTCAACGTGAAGGTATTGATTATAGCCAAACATTTAGTCCAGTAGCAAAATTAGGAACAATTAGATCAGTGCTTAGTATTGCTGCAAGCGAGCAAATGCATCTGATACAATTTTATGTTTCTACAGCATTTTTATATGGTGATTTGGAAGAAATTGTCTATATGAAGCAGCCTGAATGATATGACGATGGTACAGATAAAGTGTGTCAGCTGAAGAAAAGTTTGTATGGACTTAAGCAATCATCTAGATGTTGGAACAAGCGTTTCGGGAGTTTCATTTCCAAACTAGGATTTCGAGCTAGTGATGCTGATCCTTGTTTATATATGAGGGAAAGAAATGGAAAGAAAGTCGTACTTGTTCTGTATGT
This sequence comes from Melanostoma scalare, assembly GCA_949752695.1. NCBI lineage: Eukaryota > Metazoa > Arthropoda > Insecta > Diptera > Syrphidae > Melanostoma > Melanostoma scalare. The sequence continues at coordinate 53,189,594 of OX456984.1, read as the reverse complement.
TGATGATGGATTAGTAGGATCCACTGACCGTTACGAGTTAGATGAATTTATAGCGGAACTGAGAAATGAGTTCAAGATTGTTTCAAAAGAAGCGTCGTTCTTTTTGGGAATAGAGATAGAACGAAAAGAAAACCGAATCAAAATATGTCAACAAGCTCATGCAAGAAAAATTCTTGAACGTTTTCAATTTGCAGAATGCAAACCAATCTCAACTCCTATGATAAGGAATGGTGAAACTCCAAGACAAGGGAAAGAAGAAATCCAGAGTCATAACTTCCCGTATAGACAGGCTGTAGGTGCAATTATGTATTTGATGCTAGGAACAAGACCAGACCTGGCTTACAGCATAGGATTTCTATCAAGATCTTTGGAGAATCCAACTACCGAAGATGTCACTCGAGTCAAGAGAGTATTTCGGTATATTGCTGGTACTATAAACATTGGAATCGAGTATCGACAAAATATCAAAAGAGGTATTTTAGAATGTTTTAGTGATGCAGATTTCGGTGGATGTAAAAGCACTGGGCGATCCACTTCTGGTGTAGTCATCACTTATGCAGGTGGAGCTATTTCTTGGCTAAGTCAAAGACAAGCGATGGTTGCAACTTCGACAACTGAAGCTGAGATTGTAGCAGCTAATGAATCAGCTAAGGAAATAATTTGGTTGTGCAGATTATTTAAGGGAATTATTCCAATGAAACAAACTCCCATTCTTCAAGTGGATAATTCTGCAGCAATTAGGCTCGCACAAAACCCGGAATTTCACAAAAGAACAAAACATATTTAAGCTGAGTATAAAAACATAAAAACCTGATCAAAATTAAAACTGCTTAAATAAAATGTAAAGTAAATTAACATAACATGATAATATTTTCAACACACGCGTATTAAATTCCTTCATTTCGATTCGATAATATTTTTAGCTTTCACCAGTATTATTTTGAACAAACATTCAGTTTTAATTGCACTTTTCCATTGAATTCTAGACATTTGACAAATTTTGATGCTTAAAATAAAAATATTCACATACACAGATTCATAATAATCAAAAAGAATGAGTTGAGAAAAGCTGTGGATCGAAATCTTTTACATTTTGGGGCAATAATCATCTAATTGTCCATCGTTAACGACATCGTCAAAAGATTATTTCACTATCGTCTCATTAGCTTTTGTGTCTTTTCCGGGATTTAAACATGATTTTTTCAATTCCTAGTTCCTCTTTTTAATTTAAGTTGCTCTATTTCATACAATAGTCAGCCGTCTTAAAAACTTCGTGATCCTCCTTCCTCCTTCCTCCTTCCTCCTTCCTTCTTCCTCCTTCCTCCTTCCTCCTTCCTCCTTCCTCCTTCCTCCTTCCTCCTTCCTCCTTCCTCCTTCCTCCTTCCTCCTTCCTCCTTCCTCCTTCCTCCTTCCTCCTTCCTCCTTCCTCCTTCCTCCTTCCTCCTTCCTCCTTCCTCCTTCCTCCTTCCTCCTTCCTCCTTCCTCCTTCCTCCTTCCTCCTTCCTCCTTCCTCCTTCCTCCTTCCTCCTTCCTCCTTCCTCCTTCCTCCTTCCTCCTTCCTCCTTCCTCCTTCCTCCTTCCTCCTTCCTCCTTCCTCCTTCCTCCTTCCTCCTTCCTCCTTCCTCCTTCCTCCTTCCTCCTTCCTCCTTCCTCCTTCCTCCTTCCTCCTTCCTCCTTCCTCCTTCCTCCTTCCTCCTTCCTCCTTCCTCCTTCCTCCTTCCTCCTTCCTCCTTCCTCCTTCCTCCTTCCTCCTTCCTCCTTCCTCCTTCCTCCTTCCTCCTTCCTCCTTCCTCCTTCCTCCTTCCTCCTTCCTCCTTCCTCCTTCCTCCTTCCTCCTTCCTCCTTCCTCCTTCCTCCTTCCTCCTTCCTCCTTCCTCCTTCCTCCTTCCTCCTTCCTCCTTCCTCCTTCCTCCTTCCTCCTTCCTCCTTCCTCCTTCCTCCTTCCTCCTTCCTCCTTCCTCCTTCCTCCTTCCTCCTTCCTCCTTCCTCCTTCCTCCTTCCTCCTTCCTCCTTCCTCCTTCCTCCTTCCTCCTTCCTCCTTCCTCCTTCCTCCTTCCTCCTTCCTCCTTCCTCCTTCCTCCTTCCTCCTTCCTCCTTCCTCCTTCCTCCTTCCTCCAAATATGGAGACTTCTGTGTTGCACCCATGAAAGATCCTTGAAAACAACCATGACTTGAAGATATATCCATGAAAAGAAAATATTAATGTACCTCCACTGTTCTGATGCTACATGATGCTGATCAAATCATGACAATGTTGATTATCCCAATACCAGAGGGTTCAGTTCCTTAAAAATTAAATTTGTTTTGGTTTGTTCTGTACGTAGAGGGGCTTGTTAATACCACCAGCTCCTTGTAAGTCAACACGTGCGGAAATCTTTATTCAATCAGTTTTATGGAAAAACTTAACATCTAAAATCCCAACCACCCTCCCACGTCCCACCGATGAAGCTTACCCCAAGCACTACAAGGAATCTATTGCACGTGATACATACCCCTATTGACATCTTTATGATGGATGACATTCAAACAAAATTGACAACTTGTGTCTGAATGCTACAGAATAGTGAATAGTGGGCGTCTAGGAACGCCCAAACGTCGAAGGCACGAAACAATGCGGTATAACGTTGTACTCTCGTTCGCATTCATCTCCTATCTCCTGTGCTTTGTGTATTGTCTTGTTGCCGTAGTATAGACGTAGAGCCTGGGGGCAGCAGGAATGTGAGGTGCTTGCTGTGCACTTTAGTTTCTCATTGCATCACGAGGCCTGATTGTGTCTGCAGGCGTTTTTTGTGATTGAAAGGTGCAATGTATTGCTTTGTGAACATGTACGTTTTACCTACGTACATGCTTTAGCAGAGGTTGACATTTTGATACGAAGAATAACAAAGTGACATTTTGTTTTGAACGAAACCAACACCCAGAATTTATAACAGCAACACTGTCATGTCGTTTTCTCGACAGGGAAAAACATAAATCTGACACATTTTCTAGGGATGAGGGTGTGTCAACTTCTGAATGAAATCTATTGTACGACAGCGCTTTTATGTGACTTAGGATACGGGCAACCGGGGAAAGAGAAGAAGGTAGAATAATGCGATTGTGCTTCTAAAACACATTTTGCTTCGTGAATTTGAATTTGTTAAAACGAAAGTTAAATTAAAAGAGGAATTGTTTTTCAAAATAAGAATTCCGCAATTCTAATATTCGCATACGTATCTTTTCCCTTTACAATCATTCCTCGAGAAGTGTTCTGAACCAAATTCACATGTCAAATTCAATGCAGTAATTAATTTATCATTAGGCGCAATGCAACACAATTACAAATAAAAAAAGACAACATACCTTCAAACTACCACTCTACCTCTACCTCAAGACAGTAACGACGACGACGACGACGCGACTTCGACAGCGAACAACACGTTTTCCATTTTAAACGCCTATCAACGCCATCTGTGCAACTGCACTCTGTCAATTGGCTACGTAAAAAGGTCCGACACGATACTGCCACGATAAGTGTGCAATCGATACAATTTCCAATTGCAGAACATATGCGAATGCCACAGAACGCAATTTGTATCGTTTCCCACAATCACCCAGCACCAGCACCATATTATGCCAAAGGGGCGCATACCCAACTTCAACAGCAGCCAGAAACACCACGCCACCGCACGCTGCCGACAACTACGACAACGGCGATTGTGATAAATTTCCACCGCCTGCGACTGGAGGCAAATTTCGTGAACTCGCTGCTCCGTTGAAACTTATTAATTAATCTTTGCAGGACCACAAGCGCAAAGTATCAATGTTAAACATGCTTGCCGTTCGCTTCCTCCTCCTTCTTCTCCAGCTCGCGCTACACACCTCAACCAAAAAAGAAAATGAGACAAAACTAAACCAAACGCATGAAACAGAGGAAGAAAGAGACTAAGCAACAAAAATTATGGCCAACATTTAATTTACGCCACTGAAGGGTCATAAATTAATCGCCCAACAAGTGGCCGAGAGGAACGCATTACGTAAAAAAAAAATACCACTGACAGTCGAGAGGGTGGTGTAGAAATGAAATGGGCAGCCTCCTATACTTCAACCTACAACAGATAGATTTTGTCGTTTAGTGCAGCCATTTACGAGCTGCAATTCAATACTTAGCATTGCTACAGCAATATAACTTTGCTGTAGTGAAACGTGCCGCAGAAAAGGACTTAAAAAAATTAACAGTTTTTCTACCCTTGGCTAAGCTAAGGTGAAGGTTTTAACTTCTCTTTTGTTCTAGTGAATATTTTATAGACTTTTGGGTGAACTTTCTAACAAGTTCAACAAAGTTCATTTCACTTTAATTTAAGAAATGGAGAGCACTTTGAGAGACATATTTTTTTTTTTTAATTTTTGTCAGAATTCCTATTTTAAAATATTTGTAGCTAAAGGTTTCACAGTCGAAAAACTAAAACCATCACTTGTTTTAATAGCGTGTACTCGAGATGCCGCTAAGGAACTCCTGTCCCTATACCTTGAGAAATAGAATTAAAAGGGCACTCACCATTGGAATATCATACTTTAACGCGTTTGTGCTCAAACTTCATCGTTTGAGGAGATGGTCACTCCTCAAACGATGAAGTTAACGTCCGCTGTAATTCTTCCCAGTTTCTTTTTTTCAACCTTTTTCATTAAAACTACAAATATTTCGTTTTTAGGCCGAAAACTTTAAATTTATGAAATTGAATATTTTACATTGGCATACTAAAATCGACACTGGAACAGGCCTACCAATTTCCCAGCACCTCCCTACCCTAGACATTCATCAAAATTGAACTTTTTAATCGACTCCTTTTTTGCTTATCTCATTTAAGAAGCCAGCAACTATTCAACATTGTTCAATAGCGCTTATTGTGACCAGGACCATGAAATAAGTAAGTAAAGAGTAAGCTAGTTCTACCAGCTTTCAGTCTTAGGCAGTATAAGGAACCTGATAATAAATAGAAGACTAGATGAAGACAAGTTTCAAAGACATATTTCAGAAACTATTTGGTTTCCACATTCTAGAATGGTGTAACTGATGAAGCGTTATCCTCGATGGAACTGGCTATTTACACAAAAAACGATATCCTGGTACAGTAGATTCATGCCAACTTTGCAAGTTTGATAAAGCCCTCATCCGGTTAGCTGAAGAAGAAAGTGACGGCTTGAATGGACACACTTTTTCGAGGATGTAATTGGTTTCTCTCGAGTAACCTGGAATGACAAGGATATCAAACCCTTTTCTGAGGACCCTGAAGAGAGGTCGTAGGGAAGTCGTACAACGAGGACATGATATACGAGAAATACTAAGAGCATCAGCAAAGCCCAATGATTTAGGTGCTTTAATCTCGAACCAAGAGCGATCGAGATTTGAATGTGTTTTTTTTTATAATCTGTTGATCCATTCGTGTTTTGTTAACCTTTCTTCGATCCTCTACTTCGGTTTTTCTTTCGTAAAACCACTTTCATCTCTTGCTAGTTAAGGATGGGATTTATTTGGGTAAAAATCGGCGCAACAAAATATATCTTCAGTACCTCAGTTTATGTTTATTTCCTTACAAATTTCGTTATTCCTGGCCTAGCCCATCTGCTTGTTCTCTAGCGAGCGGAGATCATCGGTATGTCGAGCCAGATGGTTTTGGACGTTGGAGGCAAATACACACAACACAAATGGAACGTTAGACCGAGAGCCAAATATAAAATGTAAATGACAAGAACGTAAGGTAAGAATGATTCTTGTTAAGATATTCCTTTCCCCCCGAAATTTGCGCCAAAGAGGCGGGTAGTTTGTGAATCGTGACGATGCATCCTTCTTTCTTCAATCGCCGATTTAACCATGGAAATACTTCCCAGCAAAAATCTCGGTTTTGATAACTCTTGATTGTTGCGCAGAACTTTTGTTTTCTTATACTTTTTTAGGTATAAAGTGATTGAAAAGTATCTAAAGTCGTTCAATCAACCGCTGATGCTGATGACATCGTCATCATGACTTCGGGAAAATTCACAACAACCGTTGGTGAACTCCTTCAGACAGCTGTAAACAAGCTCACCAACTGAGCAAAAAACTGTGGGCTAAATGTCAACCCTACAAAATCAGAACTTGTTTTGTTTACGAGAAAACGTAACATTCCAGATATACTTCCACCCACCATTAATGGTATACCAATAAACTTATCTGGTACGGCAAAATATCTCGGAATTGTCCTTGATCGTAAACTTAACTGGAAAGAAAAAAAGCTCAAATCGCTTTCTACACTGTAGTAGAATTTTTGGGAAAAAATTGGGACCTGGTCCCAAAACTATTCACTGGATGTATACATCCATAATAAGACCAATCCTCACATATGCCTGTCTAGTCTGGTGGCCATCATTAGAGAAGGCTTCAAACCTTAAGATAATGACCAAAATCCAAAGGCTTGCATGCATTGGCTCAACTAGTGCCATGAGAACAACACCAACTGCAGCTCTGGAAACCTTCCTGTCGCTAGCCCCTTAGATCTTTCTACTGAGGAGATGGCGGCCAAAAGCGCACTGCGACTCAAACAATGCAACAATTGGAAAACAGGTATATCAGGCCATAGAACCATCATGAACCATACAGATATAGACATTCAAACAGACTGTACCCCCTTATGGTGCTTTTTTTTTTGGACAAATTTTTTTTTTTCACTCCCATCCCGAAATTTTGTGGAAAATACCTAAAAAAAAAATTCTCAAAAAATTTGAGCCCTTAATATTAACATTTAGTACTCGACCAAGGCATGCAAAGATTTCCCATATAAAATACACGTAAACTTTAATTTTTTTTCTTTAAAATTCTACAGTTCAGAGGCATTTTATGGTATAGTCTAGGACATTAGTGGGTTTTCTTTAGAATTGAATGCTCTACAAAAGCTCTTATTGCGGTGAAGGCGTAACTCACACCGGCGAAGTAGTACGGGTCACCAAACCCAATTTTTCCATCAAATTCTTGTTCTTTTGCCCCTATCTCGTAAATGACAGTAGCCACAAAAAAAAATGTTTTTTACAAACTTGTAGGAAATTTAATTTTCTACAAAAAAATGTGGAAAATTAATATCCTAACATTTTATTGAGATATTGAGGTTTTAAGTGAAGAAAGTATGGAATTTTAATTAATAATTGTAATAATAATAATTAATTAAAATTCCATACTTTCTTAACTTAAAACTTATATTATTAGATTTTAATTTTCCACATTTTTTTGTAGAAAATTAAATTTCCTACAAGTTTGTAAAAAACATTTTTTTTGTGGCTACTGTCATTTACGAGATAGAGGCAAAAGAACAAGAATTTGATGGAAAAATTGGGTTTGGTGACCCGTACTACTTCGCCGGTGTGAGTTACGCCTTCACCGCAATAAGAGCTTTTGTAGAGCATTCAATTCTAAAGAAAACCCACTAATGTCCACCATAAAATGCGTCTGAACTGTAGAATTTTAAAGAAAAACAATTTAAGTTTAGGTGTATTTTATATGGGAAATCTTTGCATGCCTTGGTCGAGTACTAAATGTTAATATTAAGGGCTCAAATTTTTTGAGAATTTTTTTTAGGTATTTTCCACAAAATTTCGGGATGGGAGTGAAAAAAAAAAATTTGTCCAAAAAAAAAGCACCCTAATGCCCCCTGCATGTTGATTTCAATCCAGTGAACAGTCTTTCCGACAAGAGAAATCCCGGCTTTGGAAAACAGGGTTATAAAAGAAAATCACATTCCCGTCTTCACAGATGATTGAAGACGGAAATGGAAAACGGACGAAGGGGTAGGATAAGGTACCTTCTCTGATTACCCTACCATGAATAGATCAATAAAGCTTCCCGACTTCTGCAGTGTCTTTCAAGCAGAAGTACTCGCAGTGTGCGAAGCCGCAAAGCACCTAGCTACGCAAAACTTGATCAACAAAAATATTGACTTCTTCATAGACAGTCAGGCGGCCATCAAAGCTATCTCATCCATTATCACAAAATCCAAATTAGAAGAAAGCTGTCGCAGTAATCTTAACCTGGGTTCCAGGACATCGTGACATTTGATGAAACGGCGGATAAGCTGGCTAAAATTGGGTCAGCACTCGAACCCAGCGAAACGAACACCTCAGTTCTAAAGCCACTAGAGCAAGAAAAAAACAGAATCAAACATAATTTTATAAAAACCGCCAATGACTGGTGGTAGTCTTTAGAAACATGCCGAGGGCCAGATATTTCCAAGAAAAAAAAAGAATTTCTACTCCAGCTAAGCAGACCCCGGCTCTCTCTGTTGATTGGCATTCTCACAAGCCACAACTCGTTGGGTACCCACATGATGAGAATGGGCATTAGCACATCCGACTTATGTAGAGGATGGCAAGATGAGGAGGCAGAGGAAGGATCATTCCACTTCCTCTGTGAGTGTCCTAGCTTGGCCCACATTAGGAAAAAAACCCTCGGAGAATAGTTATTCGGCGAACTGGGCGACATCTCTAATCCCCCATTGAGCAACGTCCTGAAATTTACTCAGGGCTCCAAATGGTTCAGTGGGGGTTCCCTACCCCAATAAACCAATTACCAACCCAACCCTCTATACCTCTCCAATCCTCCCACCGCCTCATCCTCTGTTTTTCCGGGGAGTACGATGGATCCTTGAACTCCAAGTGAGGTACTGCCACTTGTGGCTGCACCCCCCATGCAACCTAACCTAACCTCAACCGCTACGTTATGGAATACAAAGACGTAGTACTCAGTAACCCTTGTGGACCCAAATAGCGTGGCTTGCATACAGTAATGGGTACACTTTGTGAAATTGACTCAGATTCGGTCCCAATTTGCAAATTTAAAGGAGAGATTATTTGGACTCCCGGAGACAGCAAGGATCCAAGACTTTTGATACATTTGAAATAAAAAAAAGAGGATTCATCAGGAAGGAAAAAGATAAATTCCTAGCAGTTTCCTAGGTGTTTTTCATTTTCGCGTCGTCTCCACAAAAGATAATTCATCAGAAGTTCAAAATTGCTTTAATACAAATTTGGATGAGTACATTTTTTGATTTCAGTATCTTCTCGGCCAGCAATCGTGAATCGTGAAACTGGTGCTTAAATTTTTACTGTTGGGAAAAGTTGGCGATGTGAAGAACTGAGCCCGTGCACTTCACAATCACTCAAAAAAATATAATATTGATGCTATAGCTCGAAGTTCTGACGAAAACTGAAGTTCGCTAATTTTTCGTTGGTCTTTAAATTTGTGCATTCTGCAAACGACATTTCACCGAGATCTGCATATGTCCTTAGGTCTTAAAGGCTGCTTCTAAAGTTCAGTTAGCAAAACAACTCAAGTGAATTAAACAACTTCCTGTTTTTAGCTGATTGGATCCTTGAAATGCAACAAAATGATGATAAGGCCTCTTTCACCTCAGAGAGTACGATAACAAGCAGAATTGTCACATTTGGGTTTGGAAAAACCCAAAATTATATAGTTCTCCAATGAGCTAACCGCTTAACAATTCGGATCTTCTCTCTCTGTCCTTAAAAAATGTCCTGCGTTCTGCGTTGATACTGGATCATATAGCTCAGGGTGTTTGGTAGAGCTTGTCAACTGGGGCCTTTTTTCCACAAAACTCTTACTTCCTGTCAATTATCAGTTCCTTTGAGCTTTTTGTGTTCCTTTTCGTGTGTCCACTATTAAAAAGGTCCCTGCATTGTTCTCTTTGCAACATCCTACCGTTCACTCGTTGGTTTCATACACTCATAATCGGACCAAGAGGTGCGAGAGGTACAAACCCTCATATACAAATCACATTGAACAACCAGAGCTAAAACTAATCAACCCGCAAAACCTAGGAAAGGTTTTAGAACCACATTCACAACCCATCCAATCAAATCAAGACAAAGCAAACAAAAAAATTCTGTAAAACGGAAAAATCGAAGAAAAAAATTTCATTGTCTTCTATTAAGGTGAAACATTATCAAAGCGCTTAGAACAAATCTACCTTCATTCGACATTTGACTCCATCACCAGAAGTAAGCCATTGATCGTCCATTTTTCCACAAAAATGACTCAAATTTGTCTGTTTGAAATGACAAACAGCCACTAATTCAAGTAAACTCTCCTCAAATTCATCTTCTCAAAGAAAAACCCACCCTTATAATTGCCTCCCAAAAAGAGGACACTTGCAACACAAAGAAGAAAAAAATGATCATCTACCCTTCAGCAAACAACCTCTATCTGTCTAGGCAAACATAAAAAAAAAAAAAAAACAAATGGAAAAGTCATGGAAAAATAAACACTGCCATCATCGCCCATCGTTAAAGTTGTCAAGTGTTGGCTACAAATCAAGAAAAGAAATAGGATCTCTTTGTTATAGTTCCCTCCTCCCTATGCCAAACAACGACGACGACGTCTCTGACAGGGTGGATGGAAAAGAGTAATGTTCCCCCTGACAACTAGCACTGTGCTGTGCTGAAATGCCAACAAAAGGATAAAAATATCCTGCTCTCAAACAAACAAATTGCTTCGAATTTATATCGCTCAGATAGTTTACTAAACGTAAAGCATTGGGTTGGGGCATATCGCATATACTATATATATTTTCAAGCAACAACATGCACGTTTCACCTTTGAAAAAGAGAACTTTCTCGCTGCCTATCTCTCTCAAGTTCCATGTCTTGTGTTCTATGGTAGTGGCGGCAGTGGAAATTCTAGCACCCCAGTTCACATTCCCTGTCCTAGTCATGGAGTAGTGGTGTCATTTTTCACTGGAAACGACCCATTGCCAGATGTATTGTTTGTTTGCCATGTTATTGATATCCATCTTAGCCATTTTCATTACAATGTCGTTGCTGTATTTCTCTCATTTGTTATTTCACTACTTCTGGTAGCTGACTGGCTGCCAGCAGGACGAAGAAAGATTGCTAGGACATGGCTGACTGGGGCGCGAACAAACGGAAACAGTGTTGAGTTTGAGTTCTGCAAAAATAACAAAAGCAAGGACGAAAAAGAAAACGGACAAACGGAAACATTTGACACGAAACAATCAATTTACATCTTGTTCGTCTGAGTTTTTCGTTTGTAAATATTTTCGAAGAAGAAAAAAACGGATGTTCTCGAAATGTCTTGTCATTAATCACCACACTTTCTGTGCAAGGAAATGAATTGATTTTGATCTTTTGTAAACTATATGTACCTACTCTTCTCTCACACATATCACAGTGATGGTTTTAGCAGTGTCCCTAAATTTAAATCGTAACATTTGGTTTGAGCCGCAACTAAACAGTCACGAAAAGTCACTTAAGGTACGAAGCTGATTATGAATAAATAAAAATAATTATAATTAATTAATTATTTGACAACAGAGAACTGAAAGTTCTCCTAAAGAAAGGTCTCCTAAGGAAGGGAGACCCTCACAATTGCGCCAATTACAGAGGGTTAAGCCTCCTTAACGTCGCTTATAAGATCTTGTCTGCTGTAATATGTGAACGTCTGAAACCCCACGTCAACAATTTGATAGGTCCTTATCAATGTGGTTTTAGACCAGAGAAGTCCACAATAGACCAACTTTTCACATTACGGCAGATCTTGGAAAAAACCCGAGAATATAATATCGATATTCACAATCTCATTATCGATTTCAAGGCCGCATATGACAGTATTTATAGAGACGAGCTTTACAGAGCCATGTCTAGTTTCGGCATCCCTGCAAAACTCGTATGAATATGCAGGATGACTTTGGAGAATTCACACTACTACGCCAAGGTCGGTAAAGAGCTCACCGAGACCTTTGATGTTGAAAAAGGTTTTAGGCAAGGCGACAAACTGTCATGCGATTTCTTCAACATCATACTTGAAAAGATTGTAAGAAACTCAAACGTCAACACCAGAGAAACAATCTTTCAAAAGTCTGTACAATTACTCGCTTATGCAGACGATATTGACGTAATGGGAAGAAAAAAGCGTGATGTCATATGTGCTTTTGCGAGTATTGAAACAGAAGCGGCAAAAATGGGTTTGATGGTTAATGAGGGCAAAACGAAGTATATGTTGTCATCAAACAAGGACACAGAACATCGACGAATTGGACAAAACGTCATCAGGACTTTGTCTACCTAGGATCTGCTATAGACACGGAAAACAACATCAGTGCGGAGATGAAACGGAGAATAACTCTTGCCAACCGTTGCTTCTTTGGGTTAAGAAGGCAATTAAGAAACGAAACCCTTTCCAGAAAAAACCAAGGTAACCTTGTATAAGACCTTGACAATCCCAGTCCTGCTTTATGGCGCGGAAGTATTGACCTTATCGAAAGCGGATGAGGAAACCCTTGGTCGTTTAGAAAGAAAAATTCTCCGAATGATCTTTGGTATGCGAAGGCAATGTGTGGAGAAGAAGATACAACAACGAACTGTATGAGCTGTACCGCGACATGGGCATAGCCAGAAGAGTACGCTGGTTGGGCCATGTAGAGCGGATGGACCCAAACGCTCCGGCTCGACGGGTTTTCGAAAGCACATTGCAGGGAAATCGCGGAAGGGGAAGACCTCGTCTTAGGTGGCGCAATTAAGTGGATGAAGACCTCAACCGACTTAGAGTGCATAACTGAGAGCTCGCCTGAAATCGAAGTCGTTACAGAAGGATGTTGGTTGAGGCCCAGGTTCACCCCGAACTGTAATGCCCACCTATAAGTTAGTAAGTAAGAGAACTGAAAGTTTGCAAAATTGACAACTTTAATATAAACTTCTTACATTGGCAGGTATCAGATGACAGAAATGCCATTGTGAGTCTTCTTCTTTTTTCCCTCAGTCCACTTCGTTTCTGGCTCGGTTCGTCTAAGTTTCGATATTCACATACTATTAGAAAGTATACTACACACCAATAAATGTATACTAAATGGTTTAAGGTGCCAATAATTGTTTGACATTATTTGCATTCATTAAATATAATTTACTTTGAGAAAGTACTTAGCCCGTTTATCTTGTCCTCTGTAGTCATTGGTGAAACCAATTATTCAACAACCTTCTTTGCGGAATACTTTTGCCTGAGGAAAACACAACTTTGGTAGAGAAAGTACCCAATTGCCAATGAATTATTATTGCAGGATAACATAAATCTTGTGTTAATGTACTATGAAACCCTGAGGCTACTATCAGCGACTTTATAAGGAAACCAACGGAGCCTGAGAGCCACTTCCTTTACGCTATTCGTATATTACTGGTGTACAACGCACCAGTGAACACACATAAAACGTGAAGACACTATTTTAGTCAGTTAATTTATATGAATAGAGATCCTGGGTCAAATTCATTCCATAGAAGTTTTGGTTACAAGTGTACACTGTGCAGACACTCGTTTCTTACGTGCATATAGGTATTTTGAGCATACGCACATGTTCAAAGGACCACCATTTGTTAATCGGATTTATAAGATTTACAATGTCTTCTAAGCTCAGGTTAAATTCCACTTCAGTTCACCACATATAGAAGCCACAAATAGTCAAATAGAGAAACAATAGTGTGTGTCCTTAATATGAACCCAGAATTGAATCCCAAGAGATAACCAAATAGTTTCACTCGTAAATAATTCACATGATTCCTATGTATGGAGAAAGTGATGTTTATCATTTTTTAGTGCCTCGTAACACAATGGTAAAACAAAAGGAATTTGAGTTCGAATTTTAGTCTCGTAGTCTTATGAGGTAAAAGATTGAACTTTGAAGAGGTTTCTTTAGTTTTTTTGTTTGATAAATTCTAAAGGATTTTCAAACTTCAAACACAATTTCTTCCCTTTTTGGAAGATCACTGCGCTGATAATAATAAGTTTCAAATCACTGCTCTATACCATACCTTTTGAAGAATAAAGGAGACCTGCAATTTTTTGGCAATTCTGACCGGCTAAATGAGAAAGCGGTTTTCATAGTAGTGAAATTACCCACGGAGGATAGCCCAATCCCTTTTAAAAGTCAGTGCGAGAGGAAAAGAGGATAATAGTTGGACATTTCTTAGACTCGAACCTCGAACTGCCACGTAACAGGCAACCCCATAACCAAGGGAAATACTCTTTGTTCTTATCTCCAATACTGCTCGTTCCACTCTTGTTATTTTTGTGGCCAACATTAAAGCTTGGAAATTTGTACTATTTTCATGAGGCAAAATTGCAAAAAAAAAAGGTCGGAGGAAATTTATTCAATGCGTTCCATTTCTCGACACGACCATTACTGATACACAGTTACTCATGAACTCTCCTCTACAACAGCAATGCAACCCCCTTGCTTGCTGCCACCTAAAATTTCTAAAATCTTTGTCGATTTGAGTCATACATATTTTTTCAGCAGCTATAAATGTTGGAGAGTCACTAAACAGCAAAATTATAACACTTCCAAAAAATCCAATGTTCTGTCAAGTGCTACCGATGCGCGTTCGTATGTCATTGTGTATCTGTCTCAGATGATGATTTTAGATGCTCCTATTTCAAAGCCATTTACCTCCTTCCAATGAACCCGGGTGCTCTTCCTGACCATCCCTATTCGACAAGAAGACAGCATAACAGCAATAATAAATATAAACACCCAGCGTTTTTAATTTGAGCCTTAGAAGATTTACTATTGATCATGAGCTCTGAAGATGGCGGAATAAGTTCAACTAGCTGAGCTAACATGGCAAGGATCTTTCAATGATAGCTGGGAGGCAGATGAATCATAATAATGAATTAACATCAGCAGTAACTTTCATATCTCCTCTCATTTTGTCCAAGAAGGCAATCAAGGGGCCTGATTATCCAAGTCGAAAAATAATAAAAACCTGTCCAAAGTTTACCTTGTCATACAACTTATGACCAAATACTTTTTTTTAAAATAAAGGTGTCGAGAGTGGTATACCCACGATATCTACAAGCAAAAATGAAAACCAGAAAAACTGGCTTATTCGAAGGGAAAAGAGTTAGAGATCTTGACAAGGAGTGTAGTCAATTGGAAGTTTCTACGGCAAAGGTAAAAGGAGTTCAAATTGATAGGTTTGAGGATTCTCTTAAACATCGTCGAAACGTTGCCTGTCTAAGTCTCTTTTATCACTTTTTCTACAAACAGTGCTCTAGTGAAATAGCCAGTTGCATTCCTCCCCTGAAACAATTTAGCCACAACACCCGCCTCGATAGGAATGCTCATCAGTTTTACCTTGAGCCCAATTTCGGCCGTACAGTCAAGTATAGAGATTCATATTTTAGTCACGCCACCCGAATGTGGAATGCTCTACCTGGCCCTGTTTTTCCCCTTCATTGCGATTCACAAAAGTTCAAAAACAACGTGCATCGATGTCTCCTTTCAAATCCTCTCCTGTTTTCCTTAATACTCGCACTGTGTTCTTCAACATATTCAACCACTTGATGTGCGCGTTAATTATAAAAAAAAAAAAGAAGCCAAGTCTCTTCAAAGCAGGTTAAAATAACTAAAGAGCATTGCAAAATTTAGTCGGAGAAAAGTTTATGCGACAAAAGAAAGTGAGAACTCTGAATTGTACTTAGTACAAGGGGAAAGCCGAACTTGTCGGCTTGACGGTTACAGTAGAGTTGTATTTCAAAAGGCTTTTACAAATCGTCCTTAAGTTGACATTAGCATCAACCTTTAACGTTTACAATGTGGCGTACTGGTTAAACATTGCCTTTCGCAAGAAATTGGCAAATACTTCGGGAAAAATTACACTACCATGAAAAGCGCAATTACAACTTAGACGTTCGGAATAATCATAAAATTGTAGGTCCCTGAAATGCTTAAGGCGCCGAGACTTATGTTGTGCCAACCTATTTATTTATTTTACGATTACTTTATAGATTTTAAAAGACGACATTTTCTGTTTAATGTGTCTTAGTTCAAAGTAACCTTTTGTGCTTTCCTTGATTTTTCCGAAAAAAAGCTGTGTGCAGCAACTTCTAGACGGTTCGTTCAACGGCTTCTTGAGGATGACCACAAAGCTTTCCACAGATAGGCTTTCGAAACAACCGGTCCTCGGCTGCACTCCGCGAAACTCGAACTCAAATTTTCGAAAGTCGATAAGGTAGTGACAACAATTAAGCCAAACGAGATGCCATATGAGTTCTGGAAAAAGATAGGAGACAACGGTCTGCAGTTTGTCATTAACATATGTACAAAACAGCCAAGATTCAAAAGAGCAGCTGCAGTCGTCAAAGAATTCTTAATCAGGGTAGGTTGCCCTCAGGGAAGAGTCTTGGGGCCTGTACTCTTTATTACATTCCTTGAATACCTAAATATAGTTTTCTCTTTCCTTGGCAAAATTATTTACTTTCTCTTAACTCTATACTCATTTTCATCAAAGCATATGATAGATGAGCAAAATTTTTTTTTTTTTTTTATAATTAACGCGCACATCAAGGGGTTATGACTACCCTTATAATGTTATAGAACATAGTGCAAGCATTTAGGAAAATAGGAGAGGATTTGAAAGGAGACACCGATGCACGTTGCTCTTAAACTTTTGTGAATCGTAATGCAGGGGAAATACAGAGCCAGGTAAAGCATTCCACATTCGGGTGGTGCGATTGAAATACGAATCTCTATACTTGACTGTACGTCCGAAGTTGGGCTCAAGGTGAAACTGCATTCTAGCCAGGCGGGTGTTGCGGCTAAATTGTTTCAGGGGAGGAATGCAACTGGCTATTTCACTAGAGCACTGTTTGTAAAAAAAGCGATAAAAGAGACTGAGACAGGTAACGTTTCGACGATGTTCAAGAGAATCAATCGATTTTACGATTGAACTATCACCTATCAATTTTAATACTCTGTTTTGTACCCTTTCAAGTAAGCGTAAAGATGTTTGAGGAGCACCTGACCAGATATGGGAGTTATACTCCAGTTTTGGGCGGATGAAGGCCTTATAAATTGTAGCCAGATCAGAAGGGGTGAAGAACTTCCTGCATCAATTCTCAACGGCATGAGAAATTTTGTTCCTCACAGAACAAAAAGTATCATCCCCAAAGAGAATTCGTGGTTCGATTTAAGCTGTAAAGAGGCGATTAGGGATCGAGAAAGTAGTTTTCGAAAATTTAAAGATAACCCTACTGTAGAAAACCGAAATTTGTTCAAACGGGCCAGAAATTTCTGTAATGCTCAAATAAAAAGGGCCAAGTTTTTACATGACCAAAAAGTAAGGCAAAAAATACTATTGTGTCCAAAAGGAAGTAAAAACTTTTGGTCTTTTGTCAAGAACATTAAGAATTCGACCACGTCATCGGTCCCAACGCTCGTCTTCAATGACTCTCCGTATGTCAGCTCCATCGACAAAGCCAATTTGCTGGCAGCTCAATTTGCTGCCAACTCGACACTTCCTTACAGCATATTGGCTCCACCTGAGCTCGAGTCTGCAAATTCTTAGATGAAGCAGATATTTTTTCGAACTCGCTCGGTTGCGAGAGTCCTCAAAGATCTCAACATACATAAATCCGCTGGTCCAGATGGTATCCCCGCCGTTATTCTGAAGAGGTGTTCTTCTACGCTGGCAAAACCACTGCGTAAACTTTTCCATCTTTCCTATTCTGCTGGGATTTTTCCGAGCAGATGGAAAACTGCATTTTTCCAGCCGGTCCCTAAAAAAGGCGAATCTTCCTCTCCTTCCAATTACCGTCCAATTGCACTAACGTCCCTTCTTTCCAAGGTCATGGAAACGTTGATAAATCGTCAACTTATGAAATATCTTGAAGAACGAAAGCTTCTTAATGACCGGCAGTACGGCTTTCGTAGCAAACGGTCCACTGGTGATTTGATGGCTTATCTCACCGAAAAGTGGAACCAATCTTTTCATTGTTTTGGAGAAAGTAAGATTATTGCGCTTGATATTTCTAAAGCATTTGATAGAGTTTGGCATCAGGCTCTTTTATCGAAAATGCGTGCTTTTGGTATCGATGAGTCTCTTCTTCGCTGGATTAGAAATTACCTTTCCGACCGTTCAATACAAGTTGTGTTGGATGGCTTCAAGTCTGATACCCACTTAATAAATGCTGGTGTGCCCCAGGGCTCCGTTTTGTCTCCGACTCTCTTCCTCATTTTCATTAATGATCTCTTGTCTGAAACTTCTAATCCGCTTAACTGTTTTGCTGACGACTCGACCCTCAGCTTTTCATATTCGTTTCCAAATTCACGTCCCTGCTCTTCGGATGTGGAACGGGAACGGTTGCGTATGATAAGCTCATTGAATTCTGACCTTGACAGCATTGTTGCATGGGGTCTTATGAACCGAGTAGAATTCAATGCTTCGAAAACTCAATGCTGTCTCTTGTCGTTGAAGCTTAACATTCCTCCATTGCCATTATCCATGAATAGTACCTACATTCAAGAAACCGCAAAGCTGTCAGTACTTGGTATGTGTGTAAACGATGATCTTCGTTGGAACGACCACATATTTGAAGTCGCCAAAAATGCTGCTAAATGCTTAGGTTTCTTAAGACGTTGGCGTTCTCGGAAAACGAAAAATCTACCGATATGACACAATGGTCCGATTTGCCTAAAGGAGATGATACTATAACCCTATATGTTTCGGGATAAGAAGTTAGAAACAGGTCAAGAGTGTTGGCCGCATGGCCTTCAATATCTGGAACCCAAGTGGGCTCATCAACAAGTTGAGTTAATTCGTTAAACTCGGCCAAGATCTCAACACATTTTCCTTCGGGTGTTGTCTGGCCAGAATGTCGAAGCCAACCAGAATTGTGTACATTGAAATCGCATGCAATTGCGATTTCAGTGTGAGGATAAAGGGAAACAATTCTTACTATGGAGTCAGATAGCGCATCAAACTCGATAGAGGTTGAATTGCTATCTAAATTGGGGCTTCTGTATATAAAACAATAATGAATGATATGCTTACGGACAGTGAATTTTAACCACATGAAATTAAAGTTCGTATTAGAACAGAGGCCGTATTGTGGTAGAAGTTGGTAAGCAATATCATTCCGAACATAAACGGCGAGGCCATGGGAAGAAAAGAATAATGGCAGATGACACTAAGCTATATCCAGGCAGGTTGAACTCTGAGGGATCAGAATCAACACCCACCTGTGTTTCACTCACTGTCAAAACAGCTGGCCTGCATTTTGCAGTGTGTGCGTACACAGCAAAGAAATTCGATCGCAATCCCCTAATGTTGCTAAAATCGACCGTAAATTTACCCAACATTACAAATCACAAACATAAAAAAAAGGTATCAACGCAAACGCTACCTAAGTCAAACCAACAAGTGTAGTCTCTAGTTAGTAAATCAAAGCAAATTACTAGCGGTGTTATGCACAGCTAGCAACTTGACTTCGGTTCACTAAAGGAAACCCCACCCGTTGGTTGACTATCCGCCTGGCAAATTCAAAGTCTCTACATCTGCACACACTGCACTGATAAGAAAAAAAAAATCTGATCAAATGAAATGTATGCAGGTGCCGAGACTACGAAAGTGGTTTGATCTTTTTTATTTTTCTTAAATTTTCTTTAAAACAAAGTCTATTTACTAAAAGAGGCAAATTTTTTATTTGAGCCAAGGTTTCATATTACAAAAACAAAAATCTATTTTTTCATCAAAATTCACAATAAGAAAATAAAAAGTTACAAAACTTTTTAGTTTTATCGAATGTCCTTAGACGTGGTGATTGTAACTATGTATGTAAAATCATCATTCTCAGATTTTGAAATTGAAAAACGAACTCAATGAGCAGAACACCCACCCATCAAGACATAAGTTGTCCAAAGATAAAATTGCCATTACCAGAGAAAAATGAACGACCAAGGACCAACCAACCAACTGACGACAAAAAGTCCAAACCAACAATCAACAAGAACATAAACACATAGGATAATCACAGCAAGAAAACATGTAGGTAAGACTATTGGATCCTGAGCTTGCAGAGTACTTACAGATACGTGCTCGGTCTAATTTAACGGATGTTTGCAATAAAAGGATTTCTCTCCCAGGAACTTAACGATTATAAATCCCTAACTTTATTTCACATATCGAGTGAATGGAATAGGAAGTGGAAGTAGAAGTAGAAGTGGAAGGTGTAATGTAAGCGTATGGCCAGTGGACCATGTATGGGTGTAGGAAAGAAACTCTCTGCTCTAAGCCCTTGCGCACATGCAATTTATCCAATTTCAATGGAAACATGTCTTTCTTTAGCCATAGGAAAGTACGAAGCAAATCTGCTTCTGCACTAGTTTCAACTATACTCCCATTCTCTTGTCGTCATAAGGTTATAATGCCACAAAATGGACACGAACAGTAAAGGGAAGGACATGTGGTTGAAATAACAAAACACTCATACACCACAAGAGTGACACTGTGTTAAATGGGTCGGGGTTAATATTTTCTTATTTTGTTCAATGTTCATATTGCCTATTCGGACATAACCGACTTTATCTGTTCTACAACTCTTTGTCTCATGTGTGGTTTATTTGTGAACTTGTGAACTTTTCGTAGGGAATGAAGGTGTTGGTCTTATGGATATATAAATATCGTATAGGGCAACTGAGGGGCATGGATCTTGTAGATGATTTTGTAAGTAAAGATAGCCTGTGGTGTTGACGCAATTAAATAGAAATATACTACCTTCTCACCAGTTGTATGAAATGCTTTCATTTTTCTTTGAAAATGGGTTTTATTGTTTGACGTGAATCAAACTTTTATATAAAACCAACGAAGGAGACGAATGTATAGTTGTTTCTGACAAGGATTTTGACGTGACAAATTTTTAATAGACGGCTGATTGTTTCAAAATGTAAGAATGTTATCTTTTATTTTGAAACATCTTTCAAACGACGAATTGATTTTAATCGAATTTGAAGAGGGCAGTTCCCATTGAATTAGTTGGACTAACTTTGGTTTAAACGACCAATGCTGGATAATTTAAGCCCTCAAACGACCGCTTGTCCGATTGGTGGAATGCCTTTCAAATGATTTTTCCTAACTTTGTGGAAGAATGAAGTGTGACGACAAGTCTGAATAAAATCTACATCCAACTATCCAACCATCCATCAGACCAAGGCTGTCAAATTTATTGTTTAGTGCGAACCGAATCAATGCCACCCAAACAAAATATTCTTAAGTTTTCAATCTTTTAATGCACTCTTTGGGTTCACAAAGCTTTGTGATTGTTTGGTTCATTGAGCTCATATTCTCCATCTGTCACAATTAAGGTTTGCCTCTTTTGAATCAAAGCTCAAAGCACAGCATGATTCAGTTCACTTTTGAAAAAATTGTCTGCATTTTGTAGCTAAACAAGACACAATCCAAGTTGCGTGCTTTGCTCCTCAATTTGAATATCAAGTTAAGTATTGCGTGTTGCACACAGACTAACATGTACATATCACCTTTCTTCACTTACTCGTTGCGGTTTATATAAAAAAAAAAAGAATCATCTGTAGATGGAGAAACGCAAAAGCCATTTATCTACCATATCGTGTCGTAAGTTAACAACCGTCCTCAAAACATCTCTGACGAATAATCTCCATCTCCAATTACAATGACACCAAAGACGCCGATGACGATGACGATGGCAGCATTGTCGCCATGTATCGCCATTATCCCCAACTTTAGCATTACACATACCTCGTAGATAGGTGTTGCTTAGTGCTTCCGTTAACCGACATGTCAATTATACTGTCGATTAATATTTTTATCATTTGCTGCGGTTAAGCAGTTCGTGTTAAAATTTTATTAGAATCAGTGGTTAGCATCTATGATACGCGCGTCAAATTACTCACGGTCCTTGGTCTGCATATACAGAGCTGCGTCGTATCCGATCCACACCAGCCTACTCAAAAGTAGCTTTCGAGTGAACGGATAGCGATAAATTGTGGCGTTAATAGAAATAATAAACGAGAACGCAGCGGATTAAATGGCTTGGTCCATTAGGCGATGATGACAACACATCGTAGCTTGGCTTAGTTTCTTCCGAGGTGGCTATTCCTGTTCTACACACGCACGTTTGTGCCTTTCTTAATTCGCGTGAGTGCTCTTTCTGGAGGAGTGTAAGATAAAAAAATAAACACGATCACAAGCGAAGTAACTCGCGTCGAGTGGTTATACAGTAATCAATGAAGCATGTCCATCAGTGGTGCCAATTTGGAGAAACATGTCAATTTTATATTTCATTTCTCTTTGGAACTTCGTGGTGTTTGATGGGTCTTAGTCTATCACGGACTTGTTTGCCTCATGAAGAACAATTTTACATGGGCATTCCTGTTATTTAAAATAATACCTTAACGCAGCAGCATGTGAAAAGGGCTTGGACTGCAGATTTGAACAGTTGATGCTATAGAAAGTTATCTTCCTTGCCTTTCAATCCAAATGAATATACGTACTCATAACCTTCTCTTTCAAAGTTTAGGTTTCATTTTATTCAATGTGATTAAGTGTGTCATTTGCACTGATTCTGACTAAACTTTATTTTTTGATTGATCGAAGCTTTTAGGCAATTCTTATCATATAAATGTTGCACATATGTGTCATATGAACATATGTGTCATGTATGTTATTTGTACAATAAGAAGATGTAATTTATACTATTTGTGTTGTTTGGCTAACCGTAGCCACATTTTTTCGATTATTCTTAATTTTATTTTTTATGTTACATGTGCTACAAGAACGTGCAGTTCATACTATTTGTACCATTTGGCGTAATATAGCCACATTTCGTTTCAATAATTGTTCTTTGCATTCAATTTGTATCATGTAAGCCATGTGTGTCTTGTATGATACTTGCGGCATGAAAATGTGAGATTTACACTATTCGTGCCATTAGGCGCATTGAAGCCACATTTTGTACCAATTAGTCTTCTTTTCATTCAATTTGCATCACGTATGACATGTGTGCCATGTGTGTCATGTGTGTCATGTATGTTGCTTGTGACACAAGTCTTACACTTCCTGTGCTACTATGTGCGTTGTAGTTACATTTTGTGTCTTTCCTTTCATTCAGTTTGTGTCATGTACGCCATGTGTGTCTTGTATGTTACTTGTGCCACAAGAACGAGTGATTTATACTATTTCTGCCATTTGGCGTATTATAGCCACATTTCGTTTCAATTATTGTTCTTCACATTCAATTGTATCATGTGTGACATGTCTGCCATGTGTGCCATGTATCTCATTTATGCAATATGTAAGTGCATTTTACACAAAATACCCCATCCATCCCAGTGTTTCAATTTGAAAGTTAAATGAACATAACAAATTCTTTTGTCCCCCAAGCCATTTTCTTTTTTAAGAGCAAAACAAACAGAAAATCAGTTTATTAAGTTTCATACTTTCGAATCGAACTCCACACAACTAACCTCTTGGGAAATGAGGTCAAAACACGTCTTTGTTTTTCTAATTTTGAATAATCGAAAGCCTTTAACCTTTGCTTACAGAAAACGTACGAGTTGAATCGCTTCCTCATAAATTGTTCGATGTAAAAATTCCAAAAATTATTTAATTAAAATTAAATTCTTGTGTTCTACTCCAGACATCATCTGTGCTGAACATTGAATGAGCTTGCCCTTATAGCAATTTACGACACCCAATTTTATGTGCAAACAAAGAACATCATTTTTCAATTTAAAGAAAATGAACTGCATCATGTCATTTTGAAATCAATATAAATGTCCTGATGTCATGCCATCGCTTATTGAGTTGAGTCTGTCTTAACATTGTCCAATTATGCCACATTATAATTTTAATACCTTCACTCCTTCCCTCATTGCCATTCAACATGAAAATTACTCATTATGGCACATATAACTCGTCACAGCAGTAATTCCAGTTCCAGAATAGTACATCAACGCCAAAGATGAACAAAATAAACAACTTTTTTAACAGAAGGACTTTAACTTTGAATACAACACTTATCTTTTTACCAGACAAAGAGGTTAACCCGACTGTATTCACCTGCCTCAATAATGGTCATTAATTTGAATGAGGTCTCCAGCTGAGCTCTGTTTTGAGCTCATTCTCTCTCTCTCTCTCTCTCTCTTTCTCTGTAATCATTATAATGTTAATGTTGAGCGATAACAAAATTATGAAGCTATTTATTCTACTAATTGAACGGTAGCGTAGAGACGCAATGATAGAGGTCGTCGTTTTTTGCATATAGGTTGTGGCCAGCACGTTCATGTGATGACCACATATAAGACAATGTTAACCATTCAGGTTCCCTTGCACGGAACCAGCATACAAATTAATTTAATAATTATATGCACCAGAAGCAGTGCAAAATTAAGCCACGAAACGGAGAGCAATTGAATCGACTTTTCGATTTT
Organism: Melanostoma scalare; assembly: GCA_949752695.1. Taxonomy (NCBI): domain Eukaryota; kingdom Metazoa; phylum Arthropoda; class Insecta; order Diptera; family Syrphidae; genus Melanostoma; species Melanostoma scalare. Next base: position 53,165,322 of record OX456984.1, on the reverse strand, counting down.
GAACGTGTAGTACTTTTTGGTTGAAAAAGGAAGCGCAGCCGTTTCATCCGTTCGCGGATGTGGTATGTGGTTACAAATTAATTTATAGTAAGTACCTACCTCTTCAATAAAATTATTGAAATTCTCATAGGGCAGCGTAAAGGCAATCGAATATATCTTGCAGGGAGAACATACGCATAAAGCCGCAATACGATAACGAAGTTGGTAATTCCTATAATTCTTTAACGGTAGCAAAGGTAAAGCAAATTTTTATTTCATAAGTTCTGATATGACTCGAACCTTGCACAACTACTTGTAGTTTGTTTTGAAGAATAGACTTTGGTATGTTTTTAGAAGGTGTGGCATTGGCTGAGCTACACGTTTTAAAAAGGCTCTGTTCAGTATGACGAAAGAGAAAATCGTTTCGTCTATTGGAGGTAACCCTTGTTACAAACGAATTCAGAATGATGTACCATCTAGGTGCAATGTCGTGATATCTTTGTAAAGAAAATATTGCTCCGCAACAATTTTCATTTAAGTCTTCTGCCTAAGTGTCTGTTATACACCTAAATTTGGTTCCTTCACCTTTACCTACTATGCCAGTAAGCATAACTGTTATTATGCATATTATTGCTTTATCAATATTATGCATACTAACAGTTTCCGGCCGCACTTATTGCGACATGGCTAAGTAGGTCAAGCTGAATTCCAGAATGCAAGTTAAGCAATGCATTCTGGAGTTCAATCAAAAGTTCCAGCCAGGTCAACGGAAATATGGTGAGTCTATTGTTAACCACCGAAACGAGAGGTTGTGTGTCTTTTTAATTTACATTACATTTCATTACATCTCGATTACGTACGTTACATTTGGCGCAGCCGGTTCGCGAACCTTTAAAAAAAAAAAAAAGTAATTTGTGTTTTTAAATTGAATAAAACACCTTATCGTACGTTGTCGTGATTGAAAAAGTGATTGGAAAAGTGAAGGAAAATACTCGTATTTTTGTGTGCAGTGCTCTGTGGATTCATTTAATTGTCGTCTACCTTTGGTTTTTTCTTAAACTTGGATAAAATAAGTTACACCAAAATCAACTTGCCAAAAGAAGAATTGGAAAGAAACTTGAAACATACTACTGATACTGTATATCTGAACAATTAAAAGTAGATACAAAGGGAGAAATACAGGTGAGTATACTTTAACGTATGTACCTATGTTTTATTTTTTAGATCATAAGTGACAAAGTTGTGTACCTATAAATTTTATTTATTTTTTTTTTCTCGGTTTAGTTTTTCAAGTCAAGTTCTTAGTCAAGTTTCGTTTCTTTCATTTGTTTTTCGTAGTAACTTTAGTTGAGGTGGTCGTTTGATTTTATTTGATTTAAAAAAGAAAAAAAAATTAGATCTGTTGGTTGGCGTTAGTTAATGGCCCGCACCCAAGTTGAAGCCCAACTTAACGATATAATAGAGGAGTTAGAGTATTTTAAAAAAGAAAAGAAAGAAAATCAACGACAATTAAAGTCGGTGAATGAATTTCTTTTCACAGAATTAAGGGATATTTTGAATCCTGAGGTTTACAAACTGGTAAGTTTTCAGCTAACGTCTCAGTGGGGTAAATTAACTAGAGTAGAATCGACTGACGAAATCGTTAACGAATACGTCAAAGCCGTTCACGCTCTAGTAGAAAACCACGCTAAAGAGGCAGAAGACCTTAGAAAACAGCTTAAAAAGAGCGAGTTTAGGCGTAAGGAAGCTGAAAAACAACTTCTGAAAACAACAGAAGAAGCTGACCAGGAAATAGACCAGCTCACTATTGAGTTAAACAAAAGTTTAACAACTCAAAGGGAGCTAAGGGAAAAAGGTAAATCATCACCTTATCCTGACAGTTCAAAACACCTTATTCCGTTGCTCACTCCTCAACATACTTCTACACCAAAATCGTCTCTGGAAAGAAACCTGGTCAACACAGGAGTTCAAACCACAGTTGTAGAAGTATTTAAATCAAATAAAATCACTCAGGTAGAAATAGAAGAAAATTGCGAAATGCCACTTGAGAGTATAAGCAAGGTAGTTTCAAGGTTAGTCCCCATATTCAACGGGGAGAGAAATCATGAACTTTCACAAAGAGTTCATGAATTCTTAAACGCATGCGATCTGGCTTTGAAAATGGTAAAGCCAGAAGAAGAGGGGATCTTAGTGTCTCTAATCTCAACCCGATTGCAAGGCGATGCGTTTGAGTTAATTCGTTCAAACAATGTGAACACAATAGAGGGTTTGGCAAAACTGTTTAAAGACAGTTATTTAGTGCCAAAAACTCTGGACAATGTGATGAACGAATTAAAACAATGCCATCAATTGTTAGGCGAAGATGTAAAAGCGTTCGCTAGACGTCTAGCGAAACTGAAAGCTACATCTGTTGAAATTATTGACTCAAGATATTCCGCAACTGAGTCAGTAGGCCTCAAAAAAGAAGTTGAAAACACGGTGTTGACAATTTTTAAAAAAGGGCTAGTCGATCAAGCTCTTCGACAGTTTATGCTGGGGAGCAAAAGCAAAGATCTCAACGAAATCTCTGAGGAAGCCTTGAAAACTTCCTTGCTACTACAGCCAAACTCGATGGGCTATATGGGAGTTGGAACAACACCAAACTTACCTTTTGATCGTATTAGCTCAATGTACCAAATTCCCGGTACTTTCCAACAAAATTACAATAGCCTGACTCAAGCATATCCATCTATGCCTTCCATGCCTCATCTTTTTAACAATTATACTACACTACCTCACAATTTACCTCAAGTGACACAAGACTACACATCTAAACCCGCACAACATCCTTCACACATCACACATAATGAAACACCTCAATACATCCAGAATTTTCAAGACCCTCCCCACTCCAGCAATAGACAGTCAACAAGGTCTGCAAATCCCATTAAAACCTGTGGATTCTGTGGCAAGAAAAATCACAGCTATGTTGATTGTAATATTCGTAAAAGAACGCCATACTGCGACACTTGCGAGGACTATGGGCATGCTCAAAACAGTTGTCCCCGCTCACAAATACGAGCTACTCAGACAATAAGTCAAAGGCCTAGAGTCAAATGCAAGTGGTGTTCTAGGGTGGGTCATGTGGAGGACGATTGTTTCTCTAAGAGAAATTACCTCAAAGACCGGTTATGAGAACTACATCATGTTGGGTATTGCAAGCATTATGGCCAGATCATACCAGACTTTATTGCTAAGTATTTTTATTGCCCAAACCTTAATTGATCACAGATTCTAGGCTTTCATTTTTTATTGGAGTGAGCGCTTTGTAGGAATCCGTGTCAATTGTTAACGAGTTTTCCCCCACCCAAGGTAGGGAAATTCATAGTTAGTCATGAATGGTTGGACCTCTTGCTTTACTCGTGGAACCACAGTTGAAAACTTTACAAAAAAAAGGAAAATGAAAACTGAAAAAAAACGGACGAAAGGACTGCGATTTTACGGACGAAAAGGAAAATATTCCTCTGCGGTCAGAAAGCAGTCGGTTTGTAAAAAAGGGAAAGGATTGAATTGAAACTAGTAAATTTTGTCATAGGAAACAACAGTTTTCAATGTATTTGGAAAACTTCAACGGCATCCGCACTGCAGCCTTCTACAGTTGAGCTGAAAGTCATAAATAGGCATTCAGTTATTGGAAGACTATTGTATGGAAGGGATTTTCTGTATCTCAGAGGATTAAGCGCTACAGAATTGGATGAAGCTCATTCTTGCACATTAGGTTAGAGAGAGAGAATGAGTAGATCAGACTTCAAGCTGACTCCTGCATACAAAGACAGGACATGCAGGAAGTATCCCAATTAGCGGTTATTTGTTGTGTTGAAATTAAAGAAAAGTTGAATCAGTCGAGGTCGGTGATGAGCTATTACTTCATCAATACCTCGGAAAAACTTATCTGAAGTACAAGGTAAATGCTGGTTTATATGGGCTCTGTCAATCGTTTCACCGGTTATTGGATACTCAAATAGCTCACTAATAAATCCACATAAAACCGTGACAGGTCACAGCACATCGCGTCGGCCATGACTTCTCTTTATCTAAGAACTTTGGTAGGAAATCTTTTCGTCGTTAGTTCTTTATCTGATGGGAGGAAAGAATCCAGTCCCAGAGACAGGCGTTATACATACATAAGTTGGCGCAACGGGGCGCAGAGCACCAGGGCCTAGCGCATTTCTCACAACCAGGCCTTGTGAGGGAATAGAAGGTTCCTACGATTTTCAGGTTAAGAACGTCCAATCAAGAAAACGCTTTCAATGGCATTGATTCACTGACGGAGGACTTGCCAATTCCTTGCGAAAGTGATACCAGTTTAAAAATATTTCATTTTTTTGGTTTCTGTTGGGATTTGAACCACAAACCTTATTACAGCCAGGCATATGCCAACTATTAAGTCACTGGTACCAACAGAGACAGGCTTTGAATGCTCCTTAAAACTTGCGATAAGTAATCAAAACCGCCATCATTACCTTGCGCTTGAAGGCCTCTCATAATGCGCGAGATTTAAGATGCATAACGGCTTTCCTTTTCCACTAGAATTTTGTTGCTCCAACATCAAAATTTTACTGAAGCTGGCTTATGCTCTGAAGCCCATTCAACCCATTTTTTAGGACACATGACATTTTGGAAACAATCGAAGTTTACAAACTATTGAGGAGTTGGATGTCGAGAACATTTAAAAAAGTCGAGTATACAAAATGTTATCTACGCTAAGTGTGTGCCAAATGATGTACAGAAGAATGATATCATCAAGAGCTCTAAATTGAAAAGGGCTAGAAGATAACGTCATTACAAAAGCTCAAAAAGTTATACATGGCTAACATGAAAGCTCCATGTGGTCAAAGGCCCAATATTTGTTTCATCAATCATCAAAGGGGCTACTGGAATTCATTGGGCCAAAAGATGAAATGCTTCATCCAGAAGCTGGTTTATAAAAATAGAGATTTAAGGGTAGCATCCAAAGCTTAGCCCAGAACTTTTTGAAATGAACTTAAGGTAGCCACTGCCAGTGTAGAGTATATCATAACGAACGATCAGGGTCTAAACTCTAAGGGATGAAACATAGCCACTGTTCTTAGTTCTTCCATTTTCTCTCAACACAAATATCGTTATAATTTAATTCAAAAGTTTGTCAAAAGATATTAAACTTTATTTTGCACTGCTGATTCCGATACAAAGTTTTGAAGTATATTATCTTTGGACTAATGCAAATTCTGAAGAAATACAAGAAAAAAACAACTTGAATTTACTCAAAATATGAAAACAATGATATAAATTGCTTCCCGTTCAACATTCAACGGTCTCCGACCTTCACTCTTGTACCTACCCTTTTCGCCACAAACTCATTTGAAAATACATAAAACACATAGGACGATCCATGATACCGCCCTCTGTGGATAATAAATAATATTTTTTCGCATAAAATATGTTATCCGATTTTCATGGCATGCCGAATAGCTGTAATATTTCACTTTTTATTACCTTTGCCACCTAGCTACTGCTCATACACACCCGCACTATCTGTAACATGTACGTGTTTAACTCTGATAGGGTTTCAAGAGTGGCTCCAAATAACCCAACAGAAGAAGAAAAAAAAAATAGCCCATAAAAAAATATACCCTAGATATGTTAACTTTCTCTGTTATGAAGTTATCCATCCCTTGGTGGTGGAATTGCGTCCTCTTATACACACCTACACCTGCTTCTCTTATCCTGAGAAGAAATAAATAAAATGTAACAAATCATTTTGACTTCCCATATTCATTTCCTGGTAATCACACACCTACATATATGTTTGTGACGTATATGTCTGTACTAGCGGACTGCGCTACGGTAGGGGTCAAGTATAGCAAACTTCTGTTTTATCAACATATGAACCGTGTCTCTCAGGTTCTACTGATCATAATTGACACTTGAATCGCTTTTAATTTGTGCCACCGACCGACGGAAATCTCTTCTAATCCTGGTTGCTGCTGGTGTCTTACCTCATTTCAAAGAAGAGAAGGCATTTGTGGTTGAATTTGGTTTTCTTTTTTTTTTTTTTGTGTCCCTGTCCCTTTTATATATACTTTTCACTTTGTCGGTGGTATTTTTGGGACAGCTTCTTCATTTATTCAAAAAGAGCTGAAGGGAATACATGAAAAAGGTCCTTAATCTGGTGAAAGGTGTCAGTTTACATTAAACCTGCTACTGTTTGACTTAGTTCGTTGCTCGTTGCGGTCTAAGCAACTGAATTAATGTTGTTGAAATGGATTTTCCATTGCCGTTGGTTGATTCATCTTGACGTGTATTTCTGCCCATTTCACATGTTTTTGCTATCATCTCCTTCCTCTTGGTTGGACTCGTGTTTCAACCGCTTTATACCTTCAGCACCATGTAGAATTTGAACTCGGCTCACCTGTGTGCCGGATTTTATCGTGTTGAACGAAGCAGAAGGAATATGTGGCAGTTCGAAAGGGATGGCAAAATGTTGGGTTTATTTCAAGAAGTTAAGGAAGAAGAGAAACACAATTCCTTGAACATCATGTGTCTATTAAAATACAGATTCGTAAATGTGAACTTATTTTTTATTAACACACCACACATAGGAGTGTGGTGTGTGGGCGTATTACTTTGGCGGTAAGTGTCAATCTAGAATGGCATTTTAATTGTATTGCCAATCTGCTAGAGATGTAACATTTTTACATTTGAAAACTTAGTGTAGTAAAAGTAGTGGGTAAACTTTAGAAGGGCCTTAATTCTGTGTTATTAATTATTACAACAGTAATACATATATACACAGGCTTTTATCATGGGGTGTACTCTCAAGACCATTTCTCGTTTAAAACGATGTGGTCTCTGGCACAATTCGCACTGGAGCTTTGAGGAACTCGCAAGCAGCATATCTTTTGACCCACGTCTAATGGATATGCCGTCTGAAACGATGATCCCAAGGCTCAAACTGCGCCAAAATTACTCAGTCAGCTTTCCTTCGGTTCAGGACTGGTTCGCTCCAGAATCTGAGCCTGGAAAGAACTGTTATCGTATCTTCACAGATTTCTCCAAAACCGACGAGGGTTCTGGTGCTGGTGCCTTTGTTGAGAACGACGACAATACGACTGCACTCATCTTTAGGATCATACGCATCCGTTTTCCAAGCGGAGGCTTATGCTATCCTAATGGCCTTGAGCCACGTAACGAACAATGGATGGACGGGGAGAAGTATCTTTGTTTGCAGCGATAGCCAAGCTGTGCTTAAGACCCTTCTCAACCCTCTAACCACTTCGAAAGTGATCCAGGAATGCAAGAGCTCTCTGAATGCGATCGGAAGATTAAATTCCTTGAGTCTCATTTGGGTTCCAGGCCATCACGGCATAACTGGAAATGAGATCGCCGATGAACTCGCTAGGCAGGGATCTCAGACAGCTTTCTCAGGACCTGAACCGTCGCTAGGTCTGTCAGCGTCCTCAGTGAGGGCTTCAATCAACGATTGGATCTGTGAAGAGCACAACCGTAAATGGCATGCCTCCATTGGATGCAGACAGACCAAGCGTATGCTCCCCAACGTTAGTAAGAAGACTGCAACATTTTTGGTAGCTCGTAGCAGAAAAGACTGTAGAAAGCTTATTGGCGTTGCCAGCGGGCACTTCTCTTTTGCAAAGCATTTAAACGTGGTAGGCTTAAGTGATACCACACTCTGTGAATCTTGTGGAGAAGATGAGGACACCGCAGAGCACTTCCTCTGTGAATGTCCTGCTTTTTCTCGCATGAGGTTACAGATACTCGGCGCAGACATGGTGAGAGCTGGTAACTTAGGCTCCTTATCATGGCAGCGTCTTTTGGCTTTTCTCCGAACATCTGGAAAGCTATAACAAATAGAAGGTTGCTATCTGGTAGTATACAATGGACCGGTATTTAGGTCTGAGTGTTCCAGCTGGTATTTTAAAAACCTCCAACAAAAAAAAAATACACAGGCTTAATTTTGTATTTCACGAATCACGAGCCCACTCATAGTCCAATGAAGTGTTACAATAATTTGGCTGGACCTTGCATATTAGACTCAAACACCAACTCAAGAGGCAAAATCTTTTGAAGTATCTCTGTAACTACCTGACAGAGAAAGCTTTATAAAATATTGAAACATATAAAATCACACATATACGCAATGTTGAAGAATTCTGCCATTCAACTTTGTTCACAATTTGTTAACGAAACCAAGTCTGCACTTACTTGATATCCCACCTAATTTCGCAAAAACTTTCACATACCATACAACCCCTACCTCACTCTCTCTAATAAAATTGTTTATCAAAATTGTCGTTGTCGCCAGATCGTCGTTTGCAAGAATGCGATTATATCGAGAGACACTTAGGACCACATCAACGTCCTATATTATACTATACATTGACCACCCCACCTATGATTAGACGATGTAACCACAAACAACTTTGCATTAATAATCCTGCACATTTTATCCAACACACTCTTAAGTTTTAACACAACCGCAAATCAAGAGCTCAGCAGCCCCATTCGAATCCTAGAAAAGCCATAAATTAACAACATTTCCGTTTGCGCGCAAACGCAGTCATCTCAGAGGCATTTGTGGCAGAGAGTTGACGTTGCTGCTGTTGCTTGTGCCGCCGCCGCGGCTTGTTCAACGCCACTCTCATGTTCTACGCTTTTTTGTAAGTTTATCAACTATTCAATCTTAAATCTCTTAATAATGAGATCGCAGTCAAGATTGCTATTGGATCTGTTGGCTCTGAGCTCTGACTATTTGTGCAAACTACATAGAGCGTAGATAGACAAAATCTAGTTATACTGCGGTGGCGGTGGCACTGTAGCTGTGGCAGTTGTTGAACGGGCAACGTGCGCGTGACTCCATGTTATCCACCTAAGGAAACTCCATGAAACACTGTCTGTCATTTGGACAAGTTGCTTGTGGCCTTAGCTGCAACTACTGACAGGAAAACAGTAAGACAGTACATTAAACAGTCTTTGTAGCTACATATGAGTCTCTTATAGAAGGTGTAGATATACTGCTCGCAACGCTAACTAAAACCTAAATTTAACCCCAATTCACTTTAAGCGCAGCCATACCACAGCAACACATAACTGACACTTTGTTTTGGACATGTAACAAGCGATCAAAATTTATGGCAACTAATGATTGTAATTAATATGTCAAAATTTCAAAACACGGTTCTTGAATTTCGCACTGTGTGAAGTGGGTTTTTTTTATTCATAATGAATGGGTGTTCTCGTTAGTGCTTAGTCAGCTGATTTGAAGCGGTGTGAGAACTGAGCATATTAATCTAATTTTTTGTATAATAGACGATAAGACAAAATGTTTTACTTTTATAAGATTTTTGCTATCAGTTTTTACTGCACATGCAAATTTCAAATCTTATGACAATTTAGAAGTTATACTTCTTTCGGTGCGTTTGGAAAACATTATAAGAGTAAGATTTTTACCATGTGTGTACATGCAGCGACAGCTTAAAAGAGACATAACGAATCTCAAAAACTACTGGAAAGAAAGTTCGAACTGGTTTTAATTAACTCTCTTGAACTCGGCACTCCATTTTTATTTAAATAACAAATTTGTGTAAAATCAAGTTTTTAGTCATAATTTTATACATAAATTCAGCGAAACTTCGCAAGAAACTGTCAAAAGTCCACATCAATATGAGCACCGCTATCAATTTTACACAGGGTCAAAGGTCCTTTTTTTACAAAGTAAAAGTTAAGGAAAATACAAAAAACTTGGTCAGCAAAGCAATAGAAAAAAAAACAAACTCTTGGCTTTCAATAAAAATTATATTTTTCTGTAAGTGTTGCCATTGTTGGTTTGGTTTTTGTTTTCAATTGAATCTTTCTTTTTTCTTCCAATTCTTATCAATAACCCAGTTCACACTGTACAACTAGTTGGACAGACTTCGTTTGATGGAAGTTGGATGGTCGGATGTATTTTGCGTTCACACTTATCAAGCTTGTCGTCTAACTTTATGTCACATACCCTTCCACTCCGTACAACTTCTGAATTTTCAAAAATTTTTGAAAACCATCCAACAAGTTGGACAAGCGGTCGTCTGAAGGGTTCACACTATCAAGCATTGGTAGAAATGGTGGTTCAAGCCTAAGTCTGTCCAACTAATTGCACAGTGTGAACAGGGCTAATGGGGAGATAGATTTCATTTAAAAAACAAAACTTCAATGCCCTCTACTCTCTACGAGGTTCCGTGGTTATTTTGCAGCAACGTAGTTATCACACATCGTATTTTGATTTATTTTGAAAGGGAACATTTCTTAAGCTGCAAATTATTTTTTAACTTTGATTTTATGGTGGGGAGGGAAATGCATATTTAGCAATTTCGGGATTTAAGACTAAATAAAAAATACAGTCCTTTTTAGAACTCTTGAAAAACCTCAAATCGTCAAAAAAAAAGAATACAAAATTTTGGATGGTGAGTAGACTATAACACACCTCGAAGTGATAGATTTTATAGTATGGCTTCTCTAATACATGTATGTTAGTATATTCATCCTCTAAAATTTATTAATAAATACGGTTGCGGGGCTAAATCTTGTTGTAAGTAGTAAACGCTTCCCGCATTTCAAAATTCATAAAGGTACATGGCGATCCCCAGATCCATCAACCGTCAACCAAATTGACCATGTTTCGATCGACGCACGACACTCTTCCAGTGTGATAGATGTCCAAACTTTCCGAGGGATCAACTTTGACTCGAACCAGTACCTTGTTGTAGCCAAGGTACGAATGAGGATATCTTGTTCACGACTCGCACGAACGATATGAAGCGATATGACTTCGGAAAGCTACAATCGCAAGAGATCGCCAATACCTTTTCCAATCAAGTCTCAAGTGTCCCTTCAATTATCCTTGAATCTTATGCCGCCAGCATTAAGCATTGAAGACCAGTAGCAGCAGTGCCAACAAGCCATCAGAACCGCAGCCTATGAGGTTCTGGGTTTCATTCGGCCCCCAAAACGAAGCCCATGGTTCGATGAAGAATGCGCCGCCAAACAAAAGGTACGACAAATGCTGATTCAAAAACGAACAAAGGCTGCTTACGATCATTATGACGAGATCTACAAGGAGAAAAGAAGGGAAGAACACCGAATTCTCAAAAAGAAAAAGAAGCAGCATGAGAAGCGCTCTTTTGAGGAAATTGAGAGGTGCCATGCATTCGAAAGTTTTATCAAAAGGTTAAAAGATCTTGCCAGGGTGGCAAGCCCCGAATTCATGCCTGTAAAGACCCCAATTGAGACAAGGAAAACATAGTAATAGAGTCAGAGTCGCTACTGAGGATCTGGAAGGATCACTTTAGCAGACTGCTTAACGGCAATGAAGATACAAATTCCGTTGTCAGGCAGAATGCCCCATTCAACTTGGACGATGATCAAGAATGCCGTCCTCCCGATCTAGAAGAAGTTAAGCTTGTCATTATGCAAACTTAAATAAACCGAACTTTTCGAGGCAGCATTAGATCATATGGAAAGGAGCATGCACCAGCTGATCTGCATGATGTGGTCGGAAGTAAGTTTAATGAATGGAACCTCAGTATCGTATGCCCGATCCTAAAAAAGGGAGATCCTCATAATTGCTTCAATTATAGAGGAATAAGCTTTCTTAACCGTAGACCTACGTTTAAAAAAAACGACTAATCTTACGTTGGTGGGTCGTTTTCTACCCTCATATTTTTCTTAGGAAAATATTAACAAAACTGAATATTTTATACAAAAACTGATAGTTTATATTTATTAATTCAATTGCCCTGGAAACAACAGAGAAAAAACACATGTATAAACATTTAAATGTGTTCAATGCATTTTACACATATATTCCGGTTATGTATTCTTGCAAACATTTTTATTGCAGAAGACGCAGACCAACTCACTTTTGTTGTCTTTGGATTTTGTTTTTTGCTTCTGTGTATAAAGCACATCTGCCTCGTTTCTTTGGCTGTGGTAAATTGATCTTGAGCCGCTTAGCTGCAGGACTGCAATCTCTTTGATTACAAGTTAGTGTGGGGGATGATGAGCCAACTAGTGTCGCATGAAGGGTAAGTGAGGATGATGCTCTAGGTGCTCTTGATTGGTTAGACATATACAGTCGTACTTATAAAATTTTCTAAGAACATCCTTAGACAGCAGTCCAGCTAGCCGTTGTCTAAAGAGTTGGACAAGCCTTAGCCAACTTCGTATTTATAAATACAACAGTTGTCTAATAACCCCTCAAACTGTCAACTTTGAATGAAAAACTAAATGGTGGCGTTCATGATGTATCCGTGGAGTACCATTGTTTGTGTTTTGATATACGAGTACAACAACTAAAAGGCTTTGAAAGAGTGTCGCAGAGGGCTTGAACTAGACCAAAAAAACAGCTGATTTGACTTTGGGTTACAACTTTTGCAAGTCTCATAAAATAAATAATAAAGGCGTTCAATGCTGAAATGTCTATCATATTGACAAAGACGCGCATTGGCCAACGGTTTGTTTGGCGTTCTAAGAGACAAACTGAGAATCACAACCCGCCGAAGCGACGGGTGATTCTTCACCTTCATTCTCGGATTCAGCCGAATCAAACTCGTCGGTGCTACCAACTTCAGGGCTATAATTTTCATCACTGCCCGCGGAAAAATCATTGTTACTTGATGAAAAACTTGACATTTTATCAAAACAATATGTTATTACTTATTGAAATAACAAGACACAACGATTCTCAAACGAATTTATCAATACAAAGTGATTTTTCATATAATGGGTCGAAATCGACCCAATCTGACAGAAAAAACTCAAAATCGAAAAAATCATACCCAACTATGTTTTAAATCGTAAAACAGTTTGAATTCGATGCATAAGGGTGCATGGAACAAAGTCATAAGAAACCAGCAAAATCCACAAACCAGTTATTATATTATTTTCGATAAAGCATAGCGAATGGGTAGAAAACGACCCAAACGTAGGTCTACGGTTAACACTGCGTATAAGATCTTTTCTGCTGTAATATGTGAACGTCTGAAACCCCAAGTCAAAACTTGATAGGTCCTTATCAATGTGGCTTTAGACCAGAGAAGTCCACAATAGACCCAATTTTCACATTAGGGTAGATCTTGGAAAAAAACACGGGAATAAAATTTGGATATTACCATCTTTTTATCGATTTCAAGGCCGCGTATGACAGTTTTTACAGAGACGAACTGTACAGAGCCATGTCTAGTTTCGGCATCCCTGCAAAACTCGTACGAATATGCAGGATGACTTTGGAGAATTCACACTGCTCCATCAAGGTCGGTAAAGAACTCACCGAGACCTTTTTTTTTAAATTAGATAGGGTGAAGGTGAAAATTACCTTTGCAAGCACGTCGACCTGAAAGATCTTTTGTGCTGTTCCCTTAGGTTTAAAAACACGTAGTCTATGGGTTAGTTCATTCGAAGCTGAGGTCATGTAAGAACCTAAGAATCTTCGAGGAAGAGGTGTTTCTGATATCAAGGGGACTGGGGAACCCTTTATTGAATATTTTAAGTCTGGATCTAGCTAAGGCAGGGCATTCGCATAAAATGTGTTCAGCTGTTTCTATGTCTTCAAGACAGAGACGACAGGTGTCATCTTGGCTGATGCCCATGTTTTTAAGATGATACTTGAGAGAGCAGTGTCCAGTGAAGAAGTCCGTAAGTAACTTTGCGTCACGTTTGCTCATGTCAAGAATTTCTTTCATACGTTTGTGGGATAAGTCAATGAATAGTTTTGACTGACGATGGCCATTTGAGTTGTTCCATGTGTTCCATGTTCTGTCGTTCCCAGGTAGTTAATTCGTTTTTAAGGCTACTGATTGGGAGACCACAGTAGGGTTCAGGACCTTTGAATTGGGACTGAGAGCCAAGTCTAGCAAGGCGGTCAGCCTCTTCGTTACCCGGTACACCTTCATGACCAGGCACCCATGAAAGAGTTATTTTATTGTGAGTAGCTAATTGAAATAAACATGTCAGGCAGTTCCAAACTAGTTTGGATTCGATTTTTGTCGAGGACAGAGCCTTTAGGGCTGCCTGACTGTCAGAGCAGATTAGTATGCTTGATGTTCGGAGGTTTCTTCTAATGCATTCCCTAATACAGAATTCTATAGCCATTACCTCTGCCTGAAAGATAGTAGTTGTGTTACCAAGGGATGTAGATGATTTAAAGTTGGGACCGTAAATCCCTGCACCTACACCGTTGTTTGTTTTTGAACCGTCAGTATACCAGATGTATTGGAAGTTATTTGTAAGAATTACAGGGTTCTTCCATGCTGAGCGGTTTGGAAAGATTACTTCAAAGGGGTGGTGTAACAGTATGCGTTTAGGCATAAAGTCCGAGGAGTGGGCTGCAGGCGATTCCAGTATTGGGAGCACCTGCAGAATACTCATATGTCCTTGTAAGTTTTCCTTTCTCGAGTAGTTAGTGAGATGAAGCTGTATGAGCTGTACCGCGAGATGGGCATAGCTAGAAGAGTATACATCGCGAGACAACGATGGCTGGGACATGAAGAGCGGATGGAAATCAACACTCCGGCTCGACGGGTTTTCGAAAGCACATTGCAGGGAAATCGCGGAAGGAGAAGACCTCGTCTTTGGTGGCGCAATCAAGTGGAAGAAGACCTCAACCGACATAGAGTGAAAAACTGAAAGAACTCGTCCGAATTCGATATAGAAGGATGTTGGTTGAGGCCCAGGTTCACAACGAACTGTAATGCCCAGCTAAGTAAGTAAGTAAGAGGGTCTAAGAAATGAAAGACAGATTATGCCCTAACAAACTGAAATATTCCTGACATTCTTGAATTAAATCTTCTTCGCTAGGATCACCACTTCCGATAATGAAATTGCACTCTACTCATAGTTTCTGTATCTTGTATCCCAAAGAAAGAACAAGCTTCTGTCATAGAGCTTCGCTTGCAAGGATACGGAGTGGAATAGTGACGACCAGGAGCCCATAACACAATACTACAAGTTCTTGTAATACAAGTGAACTTTGAAAAGTGTAAAAAAAAATTCTGAACGCAATGCTGCAAGTTTGCTTACTCTTCACAAATGAGCATATTCCTACAAGTGGCTTTTGGCTTGTTCACCTGTGGCTTTGTGTTACAGGTCTTAGTTGTCGGTCGCTACTTACTGCAGCTATTGGTGGTCGCTGGCTGGCAAGCAGACATGGGTCGTACCCATGCTTCAAAGCCATTTACACCACTTTACGTCGTTTTAAATACTTTGGTAGTTTGGATTAATGCTAACCCAAATTTCGGTAAATAAGTTCATCGTGTTTTAAACTATTTCGACCTTGAAGAAAGATATGAAGTCGAGCACTGGTTCCTCCAAATTATTGAACGATTTTCAAATCCTAACGACTTTTTTCTTTTAAACTATATTCTGCTACAAGGTGTGCTTAAATGATTCTCTCATAGATGTCACTTACTATTTAAAAAAGAACATGACTTTTGCACAGACACACACTCATACACTTTGAGTTCTGTCATCAAATTCAAATAAGTCTGAATTTCACAACAAAAATTAAAACAAAACATTTAGGAGTTTCTGCTTGGTGCTTGGTGGTTATCAGGAAAACAGTTTTTAAGAATTTATTTTCAATACAATAAATATGGCTTCAAATAAAGTCTGTTAAAATTCTTCATATACTAAACCTTCAATATTTTAACATCTTTCAATTCTTTTTAAAGGAAGCAATGGTGATCATCTTAGACGTCGGCATCGGAGCAGATGAACTAACAAGAGCCGCATGTAAATGCACGTTGAACGTGATCAAAAAAAAGGTAACTCCAAAAATATTTGCTCTCAAACACAAAATTAGTTTAGCTCCTCCACTTTAGATTTTCAATTACAAAGTAGACATGCTTTCGCTTTTGCTTCTTCGCACTGAGGAAACTGATAACGATGTTAATGCGGAAGAACCTGACCAATATTTAAACATCTGTAAGGTCCTTCCCGGTTCGCAAATACCAACTTGGGATATGGCTAAAGAGTTCATGAATTCTTTGAATAAACCAAGAAGCAAAGATGGTGACTGGGTCGATGCTTTAATTATAGCCATAGGAATTATAAACTCTGATGCTTCGTAAGTTTATCATAATTTAAGCATAATTTCAAACTTTAATTTGATGCCATTTTTTCGTGTTGAAGAATTCATAAGACGCGCATCTCAAAAATAGTCCTGTTTCATAACTTCAATTCAACACTGTCTTCTTTGGATGATGCCATTGTAGACAAACTAAACGAAATGGACATACAGCTGATCATAGTGTAATTAATACCTATCCAAAGAATGTATTCTTTTTACTAGGCATTTTGCTTTTATAGGAGTGATAACATTCACTACATTCCAAATGCGGAGGGCGAATTGCAACCACAATTTATAACCAAAAGGAAAAAGAGTCAATCGCAATGCAAAAATGAAGAGCTGGCATTGAAGTTAAGGACGCTTTACCCCGCAACAACCCTTTGCAACTTCAATGACGCACTACCAATTATTCTAAGCAAAAAACTACCGCGCCCTTGGAGTTGGAATGCCACTCTTGCTATAGGATCTCAAATTGTTATACACGTATCCGGAGTTATTGCTATAAAAGAGGATGCAGGAAAGCCGGACTTTCACAAAAATGCCAAAGGTTCAAATGAAGTCATTAAACGTGACAAGAAACACTATGCAGGTGTCGATGAACTTACCGAAGATATGCCTGATTTAATTTCTGCTTACATGCTAGGAAATACTCCAATGCCTTACGATCCTAGCTTAGGGCAGGCTCCGCATGTCAATACCAAGAAAGGCGTTTACTTTATTGGATTTGTGCCATCTAAGAACATTCCACAGGAGCACTTTTCGGGTTCGTCAACTTATGTATTGTTTGCCGCAAAAGATAAGCTAATATCTGCCCAGATAATGAACTCTTTGGTCATAGCCATGCTAAAGAATGATCCAATCTTAAGCATTCTAGCTTGGAAAGTTTATAACAATTCTAACAAACCTAAGCTGGTGGTGCTCGTGCCCACTTTGGAGCACAAAGTAGCAGGACTGTCGATGATTGAATTGTCTTATCATTCACAGCACCGGTTCTGGGATTTCCCCAAATTGAATACGAAAAAAAACACGCCAACCCCCGACCAAATCGCAGCCATAGATGACCTTATGGCTTCCATGGAGTTATGTCCTGATCATGACTTGGTTGCAGACCCTAACCCTTCTATGTCATTGACTAAAGACTATATGCCATTTGAATTTCTGCCGAATATTCGCCAACAACTTTTTATTGATTTTATGGCCAAGTCGATTTTGGAAGAGCCAGTTAATAAAACTTCAGAAAATCTAGCAAAAATCTCAGAACGTTTCCAACCGGATGCTTCAGTTGCAGTTGAAAAAATAAAACAGTTATTCAAGTTAGAGAAAATAGAAATCACAACAAAGGAAAAGCTTAAGAAACACTTTTTCAATGATGACGAAGATGCTCAGGATTCAAATAATCCTACAACTTCAACTGCCCTCGATGAAGACTTTAAGGTTACCCACGTTGGATCAGTGACACCTGCTGAAGATTTTAAGAGTCTCATAACAAATATTGTAAGCCGTATGTCGAATGGAGCGGAACGTGCAGCCAAGTTTCATCAATACGCTTGTCAGATGCGTGAGGTCATATCAGATCTACTTTTTAAATCAATGACAAAGCAAAACGAAAAAATTCAGAAGGCTTTAGCTACTTATCGAAAACTAACTATAGCTGCTAACAGTTCCTATGACTACAACGATTGGATGAAGGAAATCCGTTCGAAGGTTATTGAACGAAAAATGTTTGACTTCTGGAAGGATGTGATAGTAAAGGAACAGCTCGGCCTCTGTATGGAAGAAGACGCGCAAGTGGAGAGTGAATTTTATGATGTTTCGAAAGAAATTGCCACAAGTAATGTCAATGAACTAATGGAGGACGATGAGTCCGTAGAAGATCTTTTTGGAAATATGTAATTTGTTCTGTTAATTAAATGTTTGAAATAAAGTATTTGTTTTTGTAATTGAATTTTTGTAGTAATGCGGCAGTTTACACTGTACAATTAGTTGGATAAACTTTGTTCTGAACGACCAAAGTTGGATAATGTGATCCCTCAAACGACCCCGGGTCCGACTTGGTGGATGCTTGTCAAATATTTTTGATAATTTTGTTTTAGAATGAAGTCGGTTTATAAAACTGAAAAATCTAATCGCAAACTACGTTTGAGACCGACTAGCAAGCCTCGTCTCTCTCCGCTGATTGACATTCTCATGGGTCACAAATCGGAACTAACTTGATAACCACATGATGAGAAAGATATTTCAACTTCCGCTTTGAGTGTCCATGCAAGGAACAAACTACCCTAACGTCGACCATACAACATCCATCAGATCAAGTCCGTCCAACTAATTGCTGAATAACCGCTTCAATATCGTCTTTTTTTTTAAAGGAAAGTACCTTCTGTAACAACACTCAAGGTAAGGAAACAAAGCGAAAAAGGGTAAAGTGTCGTCATCAGCCATGCACAGAGAATTAAGTTTGAATATGAATATACAGCGTCGTTGCTTTCAACTGCTTTGACTTTTAAGATATTCATAGAGATTGTCTATTTGAACTCCACTAATTAGTCAGACAATCCAGCTCTGATTTAAAATTAAGATTAATTTGTCATTATCTGCTTCTGCCTCCTTGTAATAATGACTCGATTAACGATTGAGTAAGAAAGTGACTCTTTTAAAAAAACATTCAGATGCTGAGTATATGAGACACAACAGACAACAGCTTAACAGTCGTTTTCTCTCTTCGCTAACATCTAATTCGCAACTCAAGTTTCATACATGCAAAGCATTTTACCACTCCGGATGTATGATTCTATCAAAGATAGATTACAATTTACATACATAGCTTGAAGGTAAGTGGAGGAGGAGATATGACCCCAACTGTAAGGGTCGTACAATAACACCATGTATTGTATAAGAGTACAGCTAGGCAGATAAACACCAATGCACCT
Source organism: Melanostoma scalare (assembly GCA_949752695.1). NCBI lineage: Eukaryota > Metazoa > Arthropoda > Insecta > Diptera > Syrphidae > Melanostoma > Melanostoma scalare. The sequence continues at coordinate 53,146,278 of OX456984.1, read as the reverse complement.
GTCCGGAAAGTCCACTCGAAGGGCGGAGTAGTAGAAAAAGGAAACTCTTGTGGGGGCCCTAAAATTGATGTGGTTCCCATCTCATTGACTTACGAAATTGGAGTCACCTATGTTTAATATAAAACGGGCTTGCCTTGTGAGGTTTGTCAATTGAGGCCGTGGTCCCTTGAATTAACAAAAACAGAAGTCTGGAAATTGACAACGACATCTGATTCAACCCATGTAATACTCAAAAATTGAACCATTTGAATGAGAAATAGAAACGACATAGACATGCCTTCAATTCAACATAACTTGGATATGTATTTTACTTTGTTCAACTGGTGAACATAACAATCACACATTAATTTTACCTATTTAAACAATAATGAAGTCGAAATAACGACTTGTGTACCTAGCCGCCTTGAAAATAAGAATGAATCACCTAAGCTGATAGTTGATGACAATTAGGAAAACAACCCAACGAGCACTTGAACCAACAAGAAAAAAAACTTTTATTTAAAAATAAAAGTTTCCCATACCGGGAATCGAACCCGGGCCTTCTGGGTGAGAGCCAGATATCCTAACCACTAGACAATATGGGATAAATTTTATTGTTCTTAAATCTAATAACTTTCCGCTTACCCAACACATTTCATTGGCATCATCGTCATTCCTCACACAGAGCATTTCATGGAACTGCCATGAATCATCAAAAGTTTGAATATTTATGTTACTATGAGAATGACGACATTTAAATTGCTGTTTTATTTATAGTACTCCAATTACCTACCTTCCTTTCGATTTTCTGGCGTTAGTTCAAAAAATACATTCCATTTTACAGGTCACTGATTTTATTCGAATAATAACAAAAATACAAAATAACAAAATTAATCCCATGTAACAGGTGGATCAGTAGGTTTCAACTTGTAAAACTCAGCTGGTTCTGGATCCTCCATATCATCAAAATAGTCGGATTCTCGAGCCCATAACAGTCCCAGTTTCTTTGCAACAAATTCCTCTCGCCAGAAGTCATACATCTCGCGTTTGATGATCTCATCTCGGACAGTACGTACCCAGTCATTGTAGTCAAATGGGTTAAAGTATGCGGCATCTGCCCGTTCAGCCATCAATAATTCAATTGCTCGGGTTCGAGTTTTTTCTGTTGCATTGGTTCCAAATAGAAGATCCCAAATGTGTTTGTAAAATTTTTGAAACACTTTGTTTCGCAATTCATGTTCATCTTCAAAATCGCACAATCGATCCGACCATTTCTTCTCGTAATCCTCAGGTGAAAAATCAGGAGTGATTATAAAAGTATCAACATCCAAGATTTTAGGGGTTTCGTCGTCTGACATGATTAAATATTTTTGATAAACTTAAACAAACAAATAAGGAATTTATGTCCCGGTAAAGAGCGAGAGTTATCAATCCACAGACTATGAACTATGCACGTTTGCTTCAAACTGTAAAAAAATTAAATGTCAAATAGCAAGACTGTGTGGCGAACCTCCTCAAACTTCGTCGTCTATTCTTCCTCAAACTTCGAAACTATTTCCACAGAGGAGAATAGACGGCATAATAAAACCATTGGAAGAACGAATAGGTTTGCACCCTTCGCCCTCATAGCTGCAAATCTATTTTCCTGCAAAACAAATTCAACTGCGCATTAAATAATAAATTCGTTGAAATTCAAATAAGACGCTTCGCAGTTTACTTCCAACAGTCCTCACAGCAACACCTTCAACATGCAGCAGTTTTGATATCCACAATATATATACATATATTTCTACTTGCCTTAAATGTTAGTTTATCAGTTAGTTAGTTTATTTATCTATTCATTGTTAATAAGTTAGTGTTAGTGTTCCGTAAATAAACAAGTGTACATAGTGCACAGTGTGTTTACAATCAAAGTGACGTATATTATTTTATTGTGTGTCTCGTGATAACTAGAGACCCACAACTGTGTTCGGAATGACAACTGTTAGTTGTTGTCAATAGTTATTTGGAATTGTCAATAGTCAGGGTTGCTTTCGAAGAGAAAATCAATAACCCGGTATTTACTAGGTTGGGTTTTGATTGTTTTTTTTTTTTTTTTTTTGTCTTTAGAGGAAAATAGATTGCTGAGCTGATTAAGCTATTGATGGAACATATTCTGGAATTGTGAGTTTTAAAAAAAGAAACACAAAAATCAATAGGTTTGTTTTTTTTCTCAAGCCTATAAAGGCTTGATCAAATAGAGAAAAAAAACACGATTTAGCAATTTGGTAGCACTATGTATTTGACATATGAGATATGACTTAAGTGCAAGCTTCAAAATAAATAAATAAAAAATAAAAATTGAAACGGTGGATGAGGTCTTCCAAACGAAAGTTAATGTGCTCTTCTGGATACAACTATAAAAATTTAACAACTCATACAGTAAGTAAAAATATTAGAACCATTTAATGTGAAAGAAGAGCTGAAGAGTTTTTCATATATAATTCCAGTAACAAGTCCGCTTCTTGCTAGCCAATGTGAAATCTGGTGTATAGTAAAATCCTCGCCAGCAGTGTCATGGTGTAGGAGCTTGCCCGATGGAAAGCAGATCTAATGAAAATCTGCCAGATTCAACCAAACGTTTGCTAAAACTCTCCTCAGAAGTACGAAAAAAATGGGAATTTGATGTCGCACTTATCTTTTACATTTTTGTCGAACAAATGCATTGTTAGTTCAATGAAAACAGATTTAAATACCTTAGACCAATTGATCACTTTAATAAAGGGTTAAAAAAAATAAACCAAAACAAAGAAAACTAACAGGCGTTGAGTAACTATATTCTTCGAAAATTTGAATTTGAGTTTCAAACTCATCACCTCCAAGAGTAGCTGTTTCAATGGTGTTCCTTCGTTGTTCCAATTGCGTTTGATGATGATAAATACTATGACGTTGCTGGTGTTGTTGAGTATTCGATCCTGCTATTGTGCTCATATCCAAAGCGAGAATTATTATTATTGTTGTTGTTGTTGTTGTTGCCATTGTTGCGTATCGAATTGTGCATGTGCAACATTTTCTGTAGTCCCATATTTTGATCCTCAAGTTTCTTCTTTAACATGGCATTGAGAAGTATGTAGTTTGCATGTTATTGAAGTTTTTCCTGGGTGTATGTACGCTGGTTATTTCCAACGAATTTCTTGAATATCTCCAGCGGGAGGTTCTGCTGTATTAGTGTTTCTTTTGGCAACTGGATCTTATTCATTTGCTGCATCAGGGCAAGATTCTGCTACTGATTTTCAATAAATTGCTGTTTTTTTTTTAATATCCGGAGACTCGGCATCTGTTATTGTCTGACGATGTAGAACTAGTGCGATTGGAGGTGGGGAAGTATTTTGTGGAATGTCTGAAATATTCAACAATTTAAACAATCACATACGTATTTATGGAAAACTCACTTATTGCATAAACCACAGATCACACTCGTTGCTGCAACGCGGTCGAATGAGTCAAGAATGGTCTTTGGGATGAAACATCCCAGGAGTGACTGGAGCAAAACAGCTAAGAAAATTTCAATGACCCTTGGCTCCATCTTTTCCGTCACTGTCGAGAATTGAATTCAATTTCTTCAAACTTTGCGGAAGGTGTTCGGTATCTGGATTGCGATAATCTCGTTTCCTCCATCCTCATCAGTATCCATTGCGTCCAGCTTAGGAGTAAATTTCCGTAGTTGAAACTTGGAGGAGAATGCAGAGTTTCATACAAAAGCTGAGATTAAATTGCAAATTTTATTCTAGAGAACGACAAGCGGCTATTTTTTTATGATTTAAGAATGAGAAATGTCATTTGGTACATTGGGTGCGTTCGTTGAGTTTACAAATTTCACATTTTTGTTAACTAAAATTTTGTCAAGTAACAGGAATTTGTTAACAATTGTTGGCATGTGTATGAGTTTGTAGCTACACCGAACAGACCCAACGACAGCTTTCGCCATTTTCGATAACATTTCCAAAAAATAGTTTGGTAGCACATTTTTTGTTATCGGGCTAAGGAAATAAGACCGAATAAATTATGAGGCTAAGGGAAGCCCAGATAGCTAAATTTTTGTTGTATTTAGCACGTGAATTTTTCTAAGCCGTATAGACTTGAGAAAAAAAACATACCTAATGTTGCTGACTTTTGAAGTTAATCATTAAAGAGAATGCTAAAACGTTCGTTTACAGTCCAAGATTCGACAAGTCCCACAATTCTGCAAATATGAGCCAAGTTTTATTGGGAATCTATACTCACTTTAGCAAAACATCGAACATGGGAAAAACAACAACGATTAGTGAACAACGATAAGTGAACAAAAATAAGTCACTTGCAGAAGTGAACAAGAGGGTTGGCTGGTAAATGGAGTTCATGGAATAAAGTTGCATTAGTGAGTACCGCGTTTTATTGAGTGAAGTGAATATAAAAATTCCCAATAAAATACGGCTATGGACGATGAAAGCCTTCTTTTGCAATTTAGTACACAACCATCAAATATTACATTTTTGTTTCTTTTGTTAATTTTTGTTAACGAAAACAAACAAAAAGCGAAAAGCGGTAGGGACTGTGGGTCGACCAAACTCACTGGAAGGGTTGAAAAACCATCCGGGGAGGGAGGAACACCTTCAATCCTAGACGCTACGACCAGTGGTGGTGCAAACGCCATCATTGGTAGTACTCAACCTCCAAATTTGGTGGAATTGCCCTTGGCAAAAAAAGGGGAAACAGTGAATTATTGTGTACCCTCTGCTTGTCACGCCAGCACTTCACCAAATGCGGAAACCAGTACCCAAATCATTGACCGTGCAGCAGTGAATCTCTGCTGCACTCCCAATCCCACAACCCAATCCCATCCTCATGAGTGCACGGAGGGGTCTGTTCCAACTCACGACACCGTGAATTACGGTCTGACCGAGAGGAAGAACCCCCCCCTTACGAGCACTGAGGCAATTTCCCTTCCCAGTGAGAGTGGCGCTGAAATATGCTCTGCTCCCAGTGAGGAAGTGAAGCTCCCACCCCCAAATCGTAGGAAACGGCGAAATGCAAGGAGGCTCGTTAAGATTCTTGGTGAAACACCAATAGACAAGCGAGCTTCTGATGCGGACGCTAAGCTTACGTGGGCTAAGAGCATCATTGCCAAAATCCCCACCGGCGATTCCTCAAAAAGAAACAGATCATGCGAAGGAACCATCCCGGAACCTAAGCGATCAAAGGTGCACATCACCTCCACCAGAAAAGACTTGTCCTTTAGCGAAGTGTTAAAGGACAAAACAGTAGTCGCCATAATTCACAAGAGCAATGCAGATGGCGCGATTACTTTTGATCAGTGGACAATGATCTTGAACAAGCTCCAGACCTCCTATTGGGCTCTCATGATGGAGAACCCGGGAGAACCTGCAACTTTTGAAGATGCGGGTTGGTACCAGGGGCGAGTCAAGCTAATTGCCTTTGATGGGGAGAGATCGCAAAGTCTGTATAAGCTTGCAGTCAGCCGTTTAGAAGGTCTCTGGCCTGGTGCAAAGATCGAGGTTGTAGCAAAGGAGGAAATTCCTTGCAGACCAAGAGCTCGCATCAGAATACCAGCGGAGCTCTCCGACAAAGAAATAATTCTTAAGATGATCCAATTTGGTAACCCATCCCTACCTACTCATGACTGGAAGGTAGCAAAGTTGGAACCAGACGGTCCCAATAGATCGGCTATTATAGTCATCAACAAAGACTCGATGGCCCCTCTAGCTGAAACCCAAGGTAAAATTAAGTTCGGATGGGCGACCATAACCTTAAGAATATATAAAAAAGACGAAGAAAGCGTAAACGCTCCTTCTGCCCCGAACACAACAAGCATGGTAAGCGCTGAAGGCGAAAAACTCCCTGAAATGGAAGTAGATCCCCCAAGTGCCTCCTCCGTAACATCAGAAGACGAAACAGACGACTCAATGTCCGAGAACGGCCTGAAGGAAGATGACCTCTTACGCTCAACTTCAGGTAGTGAGTCTGAAGACGACCTCAACCAAACAGTGGTGGGGGTTAGTCTGCTTAGCTGCAACCAAGATGGTGAAGTTAACGCAGATTAATCTCCAACACTCCAAACAGGCCTCGGCCTCCCTTCTTCTCCGCCTGAACAAAAGAGGGGAAGATGTTGTCCTTATCCAAGAACCATGGATCAACAAATCCTGCATTCATGGATTAAGGACTCCTGGATATACTCAGCTATATGTAAAGGGCAAAGGTGAACCCAGATCCTGCATATTGGTAAGAAGTAGCACTAATGTATTTTTACTCCCTGATTACAGCAATTGTGATGTAACTACTGCTAGTTACCAAACCAGTAACAACACCTACTGGCTGGTATCAGCTTATCTCGGCCACGACCATCCTGGCCCTCCTCCAGGCGACCTGATGAAAAAGATTGTCGCTGCAGCAGAACGGCAGAAGATCTGCCTCATCTGTTATAGTCACCTGCAGTTCAAGTGCAGCAAAATGTTATAGTCACCTGCAGATCAAATGTAGCGAAAAAAAGTTTCGATGATCATACGATCGCAGCTTAATGTCGTAACAAAAATCTCCTCGCTGACCGCCACGACACCAACCATTCGTTAAGAGAAGCCCTTGCGGCATCTATCAACGAAGCGTCTGGCCAAGAGTGAGTTAAGTTTGATTCTGACTGTGAGACGATGAGGTAGTGTAGTACGGAGTAGAAAAAAAATTTCGGAAAGAAAAAGAAAAAGAAAAAAAGGTCTAAAAATTAAGATCGGTTTAAACTAAGAACAATTTTGAAATAAAGTAAAATCAACAAGTAAGACCATTAAAACGAAAAATAAAAGGAAAAAGTTTAAGACAAAGTAGAAGAAACCCTTAAGAAAAATCAAAAAAAAAAAAAAAAAAGGATTTCAGTAATGGTGAGCGCGGTCTGCGTAAATTAATTTCAAAAAAAAAAAAAACAAAAAAAAAAAAAAAGGAAAAGAAACAAAATTAGATTAAAGAAAAGTAAAAACCTAAAAGAAAAAAGTGAAGGCGTTCCAAAGGAACTGGCAAAATAAAGATACTAAAAAGGCCTACGGTACTGACCGTGCGGTAAGTTAAGATTTTCTTAAGACAGTCAAAAACAAATACTTCGCGGCAAATATCGCGGCCAGAACCGTGGTAGGGTTTTCACCGTGCCCTAAAAAGTATTTCGCAAAACCAAATTGGAAAAAAAAAAAACGAGGTGCCGTTACTGTCACGCTATAATTTACCGCGTGGCGCGTCAGGACATGAGATCTTACGGTGAGCGATGCCGTTACAAAAACTAAGCTAGAAGAAACCAACCGTGTTAGCCACAGAGTGACCACGAAGAGCCGCCCCCAGCCTCCCCTGCCTGGGCCTGGTATCCCTCGACGATTTTTTTCCGAAACGCAACTTTTCAATTAACTATATTATATATATTCTATATTTTTATATATCTATCTCATGTATATGTATGTTATTATCGATATATTATTAAATTGCTTAACTATATTTCACTGATGATGTTATTTAAAATTTTTTTGAAACCCACTAAGATTTTTTTTGGTGAGTGTACTTGTTAAAAACTAAACAAAAGAAAATTAGGAAAAGTGTAATTAGCCACTGTAAGGTTCGGTGCGTGGTCCCAAGGGGGCAAAGCGGGTTTTTTTGTGGGACTTATCCCAGCACCGGAAGTGCTGACCTAAGAAGAGCTCTCCATAGGTAGGAACCGGTGGGGCAGCGGGGGTTCGATTTTTTTTATATGGCCTTATTGCCTTGATAAAAGAAAAATCAGGGGCACCACTAACTGAAGCCATGTGGTTTACCGAAAATTTTTTTTTGAAATCAAAGTATATATCTTTTTGGAAATCAAAGTAAAGTTCTTTTTGAATTCTAAGGAAGTTTTTTTGAAAGCGAAGTAAGTTTTTTTTGAAATCAAAGTAAAATCTAAAAATCAAAGTAAAGCTTAAAGTATAGGGAATGTTAGAAGTTAAAGTACTAATTGAGGTCTGAACGAGTCGTGGAAATGGAACAGTAACAGGGACAGGAGTCTAGGGGGGCGGGGAGACCGCTTACCTGGAGAGACGGAAGGTGAGTGACTTTTGAGTAATGGAGTAAATAAAAAAAAAAAAAAAAAAAAAAAAATATTTTATATTGCTTTTGGGGGAAATTCGAGTAGGATACGGGTCAGGAATTTCCTAGGTAGGGTGGGAACAGACCCGGCCATACCACCACCTTTGGCCTCCCTGAGGGTGAAGAAGTCCGTCCGTCGTCTCTAATTTAAAATAAATACAGATATATTAATGGTTCGTGCATTCGATCCAGGCCTGATTCTTTAATTTTTTTGTGGTATAAGGCGATGAGGCAGTTTGAGGGCAAGATCCCCCCCCCAGTCCGACGAACTAGCCCGAGCGGAACCAGCAGGCCACGCCCTTCAGGCGCCTCTTCCGCCACGCTATTTTAGCGCGGTGTAACATGCCTTTATACAACAAAATGGCGCCCAACGTTTTTTTTTGAGTCCCGTTAAATAAACCAACAACTTCCTGGGTTCCTAATACCTGTTTCACTTTGTAAGTCTTCATCTGGAAGGTTTTTGACGTACCAAGTTGAAATGCGACAAAGATCGAACAGGATCAAGGAATCTGGGGGGATGTTGGTTCTAATTAAGCCTCAGAGGTCCATAATACCCGTTTCACTTTGTAAGTCTTCATCTGGAAGGTTCTTAACGTACCATGTTGAATTGCGACAAAGAACGAGCGGGATTACGGTATCGAAGGGGAGGTTAGTTCTTCAAGTCAATTTTACCACTTTAAAAAAAAAAAAAAAAAAAAAAAAAAAAAAAAAAAAATATATATATTTACAGTAGCATAACTTAACATGATGAAAATTTTTTTAGAGTCAAGAAACAACTCTGTTAGCTCTTTGTGAAAGCAGTGGCCATGTTTGATGTTGGTCGAATATCGATGCCTGCGACCACAGAGAGCTGATAGTGAGTTGATGTCTATATAAGGTGTTGCCCCGATTTAAGTCTTCAGAACTAAGCCGCTGTGCGTGGGTGAAATTGTTGAAAAGGAAGCAACACATAACAATAGTTCATTCACCCATTTTACAAAAAAAAAAAAAAAAAAAAAAAAAAAAAAAAAAAAAAAAAAAAAAAAAAAAATATTTCTTCACCCCAGGGGTATCCTACTAAAACGTCTGTCCGCCGTCTATTATAGAAAAAAAAAAAAAAAAAAAAATTTACTCACCGAAGTCTCTCGTATTACGTCAAACCCCCCCCCGATTTTCAAAAATAGTAAAACAAAAAAAAAAAAAAAAAAAATTTTTTTTCTTTTTCTTTAAACCGATAAAGATAACCTAATTAGAAGCACAGGAAAAAAAAAAAAAAAAAAAAAAAAAAATATTAAACTGAAACGATCCGATAGTTTGAAGAGAACCAAGTCGAATAATTAGCAATCGTAATTCCGATTCGAGGGTTTTGTGGCGATAGGGTTGCGTGTAAGATTTAAGAGAGAAATATATAAGTTATGATGGATTTACATGCATCTGCAAGTGCAGATGAAAATCGGAAAAAGACACAAGATGTAAAATTCATACTTGTCTGATAGAGAGGGAACGAACTTCCTAGTTATGGTTGCAGATGAAAAATTATGGGTGCAGATGAACATGTTCATCTGCAACCATAATTTTTCATCTGCAACCATAATCCTATTCGTCTCTCTTTTTAACCTTTGTGCTTTGTAATCTTCATCCGTCTCGCTTTACTTTTCTGAACTTCCGCAGTTGCAGATGCATGTAAACCCAGCATTATACTTACTCAAAGCATTATGGCAACTGCGTTACGCGACGAGGAAGCTATAACACGGATGATTAGGGAAGGTGAAATAGAAGAAACGAGAAGGATTACGCGGTCTATAAATAAGGAAGGGGGTAGAGTGACTAAAGGAAGAGTACAACATTCTCCCATTGCTCAGGATCGGATCTATAGATCCACTTCAGATTTGCCAGGCAGTTCAGCAGCTCCAATTCTCGCCGGTCTCAATGAAAGCCTAAATGAGTCGTTGCGAGCTCCATCATACAGCAGCTTGAGCTTGGGTGGTTCCGAAACTAGAGGGGGAAGTGCGGGGTCACACAACCAAACCGTAAAGCCCAGTCTAGAAAGAAATATCAGTCCTAGGTCCAGGTCCGCCACTATGGGTAATGTGAATAACGTTAGGGAAATCTTTAACAATTTATCGCAGTTAGTGCATAATAATGGGGCTAAAGACCGAGGGGGAGTCCCTGAGGATCTTAAGGCGTACATCAACTTAACAATTACTCAAGCCTTATCAACCCATCAGCATTCAATACGAAATGAAATTTCTTCATCTATGAATGAACTACGTGCTCAGGTAGAAGTAGTTAGAAGGGAAATAGGTCATTTAGGGCAGTCGGTCCAAAGCCAAGCGAGAAATAATTTAGATAGAGATACCACCCAGCGACCGGTAGTTTCACAGCCGGAAAATAATAACCCTTTTGAGGATGGGCTTAGGCGAAATATCGTTCCCAGGGAACATCAAAATCCATACCGCGAACATCAAGAACAGGGTAGGAGGTGGCAAGAAAGGGCACAGTACTCAGTAAGACCTACTGAACCGAACGGGTATAACCAAAGGCCATTTAGACAACCTCAGTACGCTCCTCGCGAGGATTTAGGAGTGAAAGGGTCTATAAAGGTAGATAAGTGGGGTCTGAAGTTTGACGGTCAGTCAGAGGGTCTGGCTGTGGAAGATTTTATCTTTCGATTAGAAACCTTACAACGACAATACGCTTGCCCATGGTTCGAAGTCCTAAGAGACTTTCACCTGCTATTAGCGGGACCAGCCCATGAGTGGTATTGGCAATTTCAAAGAAATAGTTACCGACCTGATTGGCCTATGTTGAAAGATGCTTTGTTGCGTCAGTTCAGGAATACCCGATCCGATTTCGAACTGATGAGGGACATAGTAGACCGCAAACAGAGGCCAGGGGAAAGTTGTGAGGAATTCTTTGCCGCGACCGGTCACCTCAGATCTCAACTTGCGGTACAGATTCCTGATATCGAGCTAGTGAGAATACTTAAACGAAACTTGAATGAGAGAGTAGGGAAATTGGTATATCCGATGCCAATTATTTCCTTAGAACAGCTTAAGCATGCGTGCAAAGACGCTGAAACAGCATTCCCTAGGAGAGATCGAGACCCACCTAAACCCTATAGACCTCCTTTTAAATACCTAGCCAATGAAATAGAGTATGATGAAGAAGCATCATACCCATCAGACGAACAAGTCGCTGCCTTCCAATTTCAAGGAGCCAGACCAAAACCGCCTACTCGGCGATATATGGACGCTTCCAACTTGACTTGTTGGAATTGTAGGGCCCCGGGTCATACGTACTTCGATTGTGAGGCAGAGGTAGTAAACAAATTTTGTTTTAAATGCGGGATGGAGGGGGTCAAGACTCCCCACTGTCCGAAGTGTAGACCGGAAAACCGGAGGGGGAACGCGAATTTTCTGGGGGAGCCGCGTTCGAATCCGCCGACCAACCCCCAATAATACAAACCTTAAATAATGCCCTCGAATCGTATAAGGACAGTGGTATAAGGGTTCAGGGTAAACTACAGCTTACCATAATGAAGCGGCCAACCTCCAACCCGGCCGATACCAGAAACGAACCTCCAAGCCATTCTATTATTAAGCCTTTACATACTAGAGTGAGGGAGTATCAACTAGCGCGCAAAAGAATATATAACCAGGGAAAAGCCACCATAACGCAGAAGGTTCGTAAAGCCAGGGAACGTTACAAGAATAGAAAAGAAGCCAGAATGAGAATCGCTGCAACAAGGGTAGATGTGTCTTCTGATCCTAGGCCGTATGCCAAAGTAAAAATTAAGGGGAAAGAATTTCTAGGCTTGTTAGATAGTGGGGCCAGTGTTTCCATCTTGGGGAAAAACAGTTTAGCTACAATAAAAGAGCTAGGTCTCCTTCTAACTCCATATCAGTCCAAGGTAAGAACAGCCGACGGTAATAGTCAACCGATCCAGGGAAAGGTGTTAGTTTCAGTCGAATACAAAGGGGTGTTAAAGGACTTAACGTTCTATGTAGTGCCTGATCTCGACCAAGAGCTTTACCTCGGAGTCGATTTCTGGAAGGCTTTTCAGCTAGCCCCCGAGATTATAAGTACCATTGGCGTGATGGAAGAAGAAGAGGTAGCAAACGCTCATCCCCTGGCCCCACAACAAAAGAAGCGGTTAGAAGAAGTAAAGCAAAAATTCCTTAACTTTGATCGAGACGGACTGGGGAAAACCCAGATTATGGAGCATACCATTGACACTGGCGACGCAGCCCCCGTAAAACAGCGACATTACCCTGTTTCTCCAGCGGTACAAGCCGTATTATACCAAGAGTTAGATCGAATGCTGGATTTAGGAGTCATAGAGGAGAGCGAAAGCCCGTGGTGCTCCCCGGTAGTTCTTTTGCGAAAACCGGGTAAAGTACGGCTCTGCTTAGATTCTCGCAAGGTCAATTCCTTGACGAAAAAGAATGCTAATCCTCTACCTCACATTGAGGGACTTATGAGTAGGCTCCCGGATACAATATATATCAGCAGCATCGATCTAAAAGAGGCTTTCTGGCAAATACCGCTGGAGAAGCAAAGTAGGGAAAAAACAGCTTTCGCAGTGCCAGGTAGGCCGTTGTATCAGTTTACCGTGATGCCATTTGGGCTCTGCAATGCTGCACAAAGACTGAGTCAGCTAATGGATAAAGTAATACCATCTAGGCTTAGAGAACGCGTTTTCGTTTACCTCGACGACTTATTAGTAATAACCCCGGATTTCGAGTCACATTTAGTCCTATTGGACGAAGTAGGGAATTGTTTGAGAGAGGCTAACCTTACCATCAATCTAATCAAATCGAAATTCTGTTTCAAAGAATTAAAATACTTAGGGTTCATTGTTGGGGGAGGTAAATTGAAAACCGATCCAGCGAAGATAGAAGCCATTGTGGATTTTCCCATCCCCAAAAATCCCCGACAGGTTAGAAGATTATTAGGGTTAGCAGGGTGGTATCGAAAATTTATAAAGGATTTTTCGAGCCTCACGGCTCCCTTGACAGACCTATTGAAAAAGAAAAACGAAAAGTTTACGTTCACTGAATCGGCGCTAGAAGCGTTTGAAAGTTAAAAATCTCGTTAACTACCGCACCCGTGTTGTCGCACCCCGACTTTTCAAAAAAATTCTTCGTGCAATGTGATGCCTCTGATACAGGGATAGGGGCAGTACTATACCAAATTAATGCCGAGGGAGAAGAAGTGCCAATTGCCTTTTTCTCACAAAAGTTTAATAAATGTCAAAAAAATTACAGCGTAACCGAGAAAGAGTGTATGGCAGCGGTGAAGGCCGTGCAAAAATTTAGACCCTACATCGAAGGAATGGATTTCACGATCATAACTGATCACTCCAGCCTCCGCTGGCTGATGAGCATGAAGGACTTGAGTGGCAAACTTGCTCGTTGGAGTCTGCTGCTGCAATCCTATTCCTTCGATATAGAACACCGTAAGGGATCACTGAATGTGGTGCCGGATACTCTTTCTCGGGTACATGTCGACTCCATAGCGCTAGAGGAGGTGGCTCCGCTCCTTGATTTGGATTCGGAAGAGTTCGCATCCGAAGAATACCAAAATTTAATCCAAACCATTAAGGAACATTCGGAGGAATTGCCCGACCTTAAAGAGGTCGACGGGTTCGCTTATAAACGGGCGCTGCGATCTACGGGAGAAGAGGTAAAAGTAGAACACTCTTGGCTTCTATGGGTCCCTTCAGGGCTCACCGACGAAATCATAAGAAAAGCCCATGACCCTCCTCTCGCTGCTCATGGAGGTATCGACAAAACATTAAAAAGAATTCGACAGTTTCTGTATTGGCCTAACATGGTTGTGCAAATCAGGGAATATATGACTAACTGCGCGGTGTGTAAAGAGAGTAAAGCTTCAAACCAAATAACCCGCCCTCCGATAAGTACTTCGTTTTGTACTGATCGGCCGTTCGAGAAATTATATATCGATTTCTTAGGCCCGTATCCGCGTTCAAAGGTGGGAAATACATACGTCTTGGTAATTTTAGATCACCTGACTAAATTCGTATTCTTAAAACCTATGGCCAAAGCAAATTCTGCTCGGGTCGTAAAATTCTTGCACGACGACATTTTTGTAACCTTTGGTGTCCCTAGGATTATACACTCAGATAATGGAAAGCAATTCCTGGCAAAAGACTTTCAAAATCTGTTGCTCAAATATGGTATAAGACATTTTAGGACGGCTCACTACTCACCACAATCCAATGCCTCCGAGCGGGTGAACCGATCTCTACTAGCCGCTATTCGGAGTTATTTAAAAACAGACCAACGTGACTGGGATCAAAACCTTGAGGATATCACTTGTGCCCTAAGAAGCTCCGTTCATACTGCCATAGGGGTAGCGCCGTATTTCGCAGTGTTCGGAATGAACATGTTTACTCACGGTAGCTGTTATGAATTAGCGAGAAAGTTGCGGTCAGTAGAGGATTCGGAACTTCTAGTTCTACCCAGGCAACAACGATTGCAGAGTATTCGTGATCAGGTACGGCAAAACATCTTAAAATCAAACGAAAAATCTGCCAAAACGTATAATATCCGTGCTAAAAAGATACGTTACGTGCCAGGACAAGAAGTTTACCGGAAGAACTTTGTCCTGAGTGATTCCACTAAATATGTAGCTGCTAAACTTTGCCCTAAATATCTAAAATGTCGCATATCGAAGCCCATAGGTAACCAAATGTATGAGCTAGAAAACTTAAGCGGAAAGAGAATAGGGATTTATCACGCCAAAGATTTAAAGCCATAAAAAAAAAAAAAAAAAAAAAAAAAAAAAAAAAAAAAAAAAAAAAAAAAAAAAAAATTTGCGGATAATCCCAAAAGTAGTCTTCTATGTTTGCCCGGCTATGTATCGTGAGTTCTCCCCACGTTTTAAGGCCAGGTAACCTTCTTTCGTCCTTGTCGTTGGACTGAAGCCTCCAAAGACGAAACTTTGTTATAGTCACCTGCAGTTCAAGTGCAGCAAAATGTTATAGTCACCTGCAGATCAAATGTAGCGAAAAAAAGTTTCGATGATCATACGATCGCAGCTTAATGTCGTAACAAAAATCTCCTCGCTGACCGCCACGACACCAACCATTCGTTAAGAGAAGCCCTTGCGGCATCTATCAACGAAGCGTCTGGCCAAGAGTGAGTTAAGTTTGATTCTGACTGTGAGACGATGAGGTAGTGTAGTACGGAGTAGAAAAAAAATTTCGGAAAGAAAAAGAAAAAGAAAAAAAGGTCTAAAAATTAAGATCGGTTTAAACTAAGAACAATTTTGAAATAAAGTAAAATCAACAAGTAAGACCATTAAAACGAAAAATAAAAGGAAAAAGTTTAAGACAAAGTAGAAGAAACCCTTAAGAAAAATCAAAAAAAAAAAAAAAAAGGATTTCAGTAATGGTGAGCGCGGTCTGCGTAAATTAATTTCAAAAAAAAAAAAAAACAAAAAAAAAAAAAAAGGAAAAGAAACAAAATTAGATTAAAGAAAAGTAAAAACCTAAAAGAAAAAAGTGAAGGCGTTCCAAAGGAACTGGCAAAATAAAGATACTAAAAAGGCCTACGGTACTGACCGTGCGGTAAGTTAAGATTTTCTTAAGACAGTCAAAAACAAATACTTCGCGGCAAATATCGCGGCCAGAACCGTGGTAGGGTTTTCACCGTGCCCTAAAAAGTATTTCGCAAAACCAAATTGGAAAAAAAAAAAACGAGGTGCCGTTACTGTCACGCTATAATTTACCGCGTGGCGCGTCAGGACATGAGATCTTACGGTGAGCGATGCCGTTACAAAAACTAAGCTAGAAGAAACCAACCGTGTTAGCCACAGAGTGACCACGAAGAGCCGCCCCCAGCCTCCCCTGCCTGGGCCTGGTATCCCTCGACGATTTTTTTCCGAAACGCAACTTTTCAATTAACTATATTATATATATTCTATATTTTTATATATCTATCTCATGTATATGTATGTTATTATCGATATATTATTAAATTGCTTAACTATATTTCACTGATGATGTTATTTAAAATTTTTTTGAAACCCACTAAGATTTTTTTTGGTGAGTGTACTTGTTAAAAACTAAACAAAAGAAAATTAGGAAAAGTGTAATTAGCCACTGTAAGGTTCGGTGCGTGGTCCCAAGGGGGCAAAGCGGGTTTTTTTGTGGGACTTATCCCAGCACCGGAAGTGCTGACCTAAGAAGAGCTCTCCATAGGTAGGAACCGGTGGGGCAGCGGGGGTTCGATTTTTTTTATATGGCCTTATTGCCTTGATAAAAGAAAAATCAGGGGCACCACTAACTGAAGCCATGTGGTTTACCGAAAATTTTTTTTTGAAATCAAAGTATATATCTTTTTGGAAATCAAAGTAAAGTTCTTTTTGAATTCTAAGGAAGTTTTTTTGAAAGCGAAGTAAGTTTTTTTTGAAATCAAAGTAAAATCTAAAAATCAAAGTAAAGCTTAAAGTATAGGGAATGTTAGAAGTTAAAGTACTAATTGAGGTCTGAACGAGTCGTGGAAATGGAACAGTAACAGGGACAGGAGTCTAGGGGGGCGGGGAGACCGCTTACCTGGAGAGACGGAAGGTGAGTGACTTTTGAGTAATGGAGTAAATAAAAAAAAAAAAAAAAAAAAAAAAAAAAATATTTTATATTGCTTTTGGGGGAAATTCGAGTAGGATACGGGTCAGGAATTTCCTAGGTAGGGTGGGAACAGACCCGGCCATACCACCACCTTTGGCCTCCCTGAGGGTGAAGAAGTCCGTCCGTCGTCTCTAATTTAAAATAAATACAGATATATTAATGGTTCGTGCATTCGATCCAGGCCTGATTCTTTAATTTTTTTGTGGTATAAGGCGATGAGGCAGTTTGAGGGCAAGATCCCCCCCCCAGTCCGACGAACTAGCCCGAGCGGAACCAGCAGGCCACGCCCTTCAGGCGCCTCTTCCGCCACGCTATTTTAGCGCGGTGTAACATGCCTTTATACAACACATCATTGGATGCGATGCAAACGCGCATCACACAGTATGGGGGAGTACTGACATAAATGAAAGGGGTGAGTCACTTTTTGATTTTATTTTAAGTACTAACCTTATAGTAAGTAATGAACCAACATTCATTACCAAAAACAGACAAGAAGTTTTAGATATCACTCTTGTCTCCGACTCGGTTCATCATAGGATTACTAATTGGAAAGTATCTACTGAACACTCCTTTGCTGATCATAGATACATTCAATTTGATCTAAATGAGGAACCTCTTAAGCAACCAGTCTTCCGAAACTATCGGAAAACTGACTGGCAAAAATATCGGGTAATTTTGAAAAAGTTTATTAAACCTGAACTTTTACAAAACCCTACAAACAAACATGATCTAGACAAAAAAAGTCAATGATCTTACCACTGCCCTTAACCATTCACTGCAGAAATCCTGTCCTCTTATAAAAATAAGAGGAAAACAGAAACCACTGTGGTGGAGCTCGGGGCTAGAACCGCTCAGGAAGGAATGTAGAAAACTTTTCAACCGAGCTAAACAATCTAAAACTTTAATAGACTGGGACTCCTACAAGGAATCCCTCAAAACTTATAAATATCAACTGAGGAAAAATAAAAGAACTTCCTGGAGAAACTTCTGTGGAAAAATAGAAGATACTTCAGAAGCTTCTAGACTAAGAAAAATCCTCTCAAAGAGTCCGACCATGCCTAGCAGTTTGAAAACCGCTGACGGCTGGACAGAATCCTGCGAAGAAACGCTCAATTTGCTTCTGGACACTCACTTTCCAGGAAGCTCTAAGAACTTATGCAACTATGATTCCACAGAACCAGGTAGTTTGGGCCAATTAACAGTTTTGACCCATACAAATCCCCTGGACCTGATGGTATAATTCCAGCCGAACTTCAAAAGGCCGCGGACATTATTATCCCTGTCCTTGAAGTAATTCTCATCGGCTGTACCACCTTGAACTATATCCCCACTCAGTGGAGAGAAGTCAAGGTGGTGTTTATACCTAAGGCTGGGAAATCATCCCATGTAAACCCAAAAGATCTCCGACCAATAAGTCTATCATCTTTCCTTCTTAAAACTTTAGAACGACTGATTGATATCCACCTGCGTACAGCTATAGATCCAAAATTGTTATCTACAGCACAACACGCTTACTGCAAGGGAAAATCTGTAGAAACGGCCCTACACACCCTGGTACGTACTATAGAATATTCCCTCCATCACAAAGAATTCACTCTGGCCGCCTTCCTCGACATAGAGGGCGCCTTCAACAACGTCAGCAACTCTGCAATTACAAAGGCACTGACGAAGCTCAAAGTAGATGATTCCATAGTGCAGTTGATAAATCTAATGCTAAAAAGCAGGAGAATCAACTCTACTCTAGGAGACTTCTCTGCAAAGAGATCTGTCAGTAGAGGAACACTGCAAGGTGGAGTTCTATCCCCTCTTCTATGGAATCTAGTCGTCAATGAACTTCTAGTTGACCTAGAAGCTGAGGGATTCAAAGTGATTGCATATGCAGATGACGTCTCCATTGCGGTATCCGGCAAATATGCTCACGTCCTTATGGATCTGATGCAAACCGCTCTAAATAAACTAGTAAAATGGGCGAGAAAAAGTGATCTAGGGGTCAACCCTCAGAAAACCGAACTCGTTCTCTTCACCAGGAAATACAAAATTCCTCAACTAACAACTCCATCAATAAATGGAATCCCACTTCAACTCTCCAACGAAGCTAGATATCTAGGTATTATCCTAGACAAAAAGCTAAACTGGAAAGCCAATATAGAGGAAAGAATCAGGAAATCAACCGTAGCCCTGTTTTCCTGCAAAAAAGCCATTGGCACTAAATGAGGCTTCTCCCCCCAAATCACCCACTGGCTCTACACCGCGGTCATCAGACCAATACTCACATACGGAGTAGTGGTATGGTGGACCGCTCTTGATAAAAGGACCTACTGCGATAATCTGAGCAAAGTCCAACGAACAGCCTGTTTGTGTATAAGCGGAGCACTGAGATCAACACCCTCAGCTGCCCTAAATATACTCCTTAATCTCATACCACTAGATATCTTCAGCAAACAAATGGCCGCAAGTACGGCCACTCGTATCAGAGCTATCTCCCAATGGACCGATAACAACATCGGTCATGCCACAATCCTGAATACATTCAGATCAATCCCTTGCCACTCTGACTACACCATCCCCCAATTGGTCTTTGATAATAAGTTCCATGTCTCAATCCCAACGAGAACGACCTGGGAAGACGAAGAATTTTTGAGAGATATGATTCAATTCATTTCTATACAGATGGGTCAAAAACCGAGGAAGGGGTTGGCTGCGGGGTGTACTCAAAACGACTTAACGTAAGTCTCTCTTTCCGCCTCCCAAACCATTGTAGCGTGTTCCAAGCGGAAATTCTGGCGATCAAAGAGGTCCTATCATGGCTAAAAGAAAACGTGATATCCTCAGCGAATATCCGGATTTTCTCAGACAGTCAGGCAGCCCTCAAATCACTCGGCGCCGTTTCCACGAACTCAGTAACCGCCCTTAACTGTCGCCTGTCTCTTAAGAAGATGGCTGAACAGTTCAATATTCACCTTATTTGGGTGCCGGGGCACAGAGATATCGCGGGCAACTGTAAGGCCGATGAACTCGCCAGAAAAGGAACCGTTCTACCGATATCAACCAGCAGGTTGAATATCGGTATACCAATCGCTGTAAACTTATGCTAAAGCAAGAGGCAATGGATAGAACAAATCATTGGTGGAACAGTATCACCACGTGTGTGGCAACAAAACAGCTATGGCCAGGACTTGATCCAAAACGCACAAGGCATTTGCTATCCATAACCAGATTGCACTTTAGCTCCGTAATCAATGTCATTACAGGACATTGTCTGATAGGCAGACACGCCATAAGACTTGGTGTTCCCTCAAATGACTTCTGTAGAAGTTGCTTAGATGAGGAGGAGGAAGAAACTATTCCACACCTCCTCTGCTCATGTCCTGCACTCTCCATTAAAAGAAAACGGCATCTTGGAAAATATTTCCTCGATGATCTAAACGATCTGGCGAACACAGATATCCTTCATCTCTTTCGCTTCATAAAAAGCTCCAAATGGTTTTGTTAAGTGGGGTTCTTCCTCACTTAAATTCTTATGGTATCACAACGGACCAAATACTGGTCTAAGTGTGTCAGTTGGTTTTCCTGACAACCATTTAAACCTAACCTAACCTAACCTAATTTTTGTTATCATTTCGAACAGCGCCTGACAGTATTCACTGGTTTATTGTCTTTGTAGTGTTGTTTCTGCCACCTATATTTGAAAGTAACAACAAAGTGCAAAATCGTACGTGAATTTATGCCGGCCCTGGCATATAATCAGAAAATAAATAAATTATCTGGTATTTAAAGTTTGCTTGAATATATTTACTTACAAACTAATCACTAATGGCATTGAAGCCATTTCAAAGCATAGACAAATATACAAATGACTTACCTTTTATTTTGACTTGTTCACAGAACTGCTACATTCGAAGAAGAATTTTTCTATTTGTAACAAACACACATGATTGGAATTAAGGTTATTTAAGAACTTGGTAAAAAGAAGACCATATTTTAATATTTTTTTATTTTAATTTTTTCATAATTTAAATACGATACACAAAATTTTCTGAACCAATTTCATTTCAAAAAGATAAAAAAAGAAAACACTTAAGATTTTCATACACTAAAATGATATTCGAACTCAGCAATCGAAACTACACACATATGTACACATATACCAAAGAAATACTAAATGATTTGAGGCAATGGACTTTTTTTATTTTGTGTGGACTGAAAAGACAACTGTTATATTCACCGCACTGATTTAAAACAAAAAAAAGTTGAATCAAAATGGATTTGATAATTTGATTCCTAGATTCACACAACCGGAAGACATGACGAAAAACACCGAACCACATTTCTCTTATAGGAAGAAAATGACATACAGCTAAACAAAATCCGCTTGTTTTTCTTGCATCCGAAACGGAACATTTGTCGGGACAATAAAACAAGAGCCACATTGAAACCAAAATAAAGAACAAAAAATTATTTTTAAAGCAACTGAGGAGAAGATTTTTTTTTTTCCAATGAATAAAATTATGAGAACGAACTGATCAACTCCCGAACAAAACAAAGACTAACCGCTTTACCGCTATGATTTCTTAAATGCCGGAAGTAGAATCTAAAATCTTAAACTAAATGGATGCGTTCAAAGTGAGCAAAAGGTGAAGGTGCACTTACATTGAATGAAAAATACGAAGCTTAAAGTTGACTGTAAGTATTTATTTAACAGAAATAAAAGCAATTCATTTTGAATTTTTTTTTTTACTTAAGTTCTGTTTGACTATAAGAATAATTATCGATTTAAAGGCCTCGTTTGACAGCATTTTACATAGACTTTCTGTACAGATCCGTATGCATTTTTGACATATGTACATAATATATAATCTGCAAAAGTCCTAGAACTTTCTGTAGGATGATTTTGGAGATTTCACGTTGCTCTGTCAATATCGGGAAAGAACTCACATAGATCTTTGATTTAAAAAAGACTGTCAACTGGGCGACAAACTGTTAAGGTTCGCCAAAACCAATGCGTTTTTGTAGCTGCGGTAGCGACTACTTCAGATGTTAAATAATATTTATTGTTGTTTTTTTGCAAATGAAATCGAAATTTGAAACGATATGAAATGCTTTACTCTATGCTCTTTGATGAAACATTTTTTGTTATTGAATAACATTCAACTCCACTCAATTGTATCGACTAACTTGCTGACACTAAAATCTGCAAAATTTACTCCATTTCAACTTTTTTCATTGAAATTGCAGCAGTTGATGTTTGTGATTGAGCTGATGATCGTCGCGAGTGCGTGGCAGCTGAAGATCCCGAGCTACTACCCGACGTTTTTATAGGTTTCTTTTTAATCCAAAATTTCAGAGCAAACATAACCTCTGATTTCAAAGCTTCCATTGGTGTTACCTTATTAAAAAGAAAAATTATTAAATTTTCCCGATGAGATAGTTTGATAGTTTGTATATTTACTCTTTCTTCAACAGCAACCGCTTGGACATTCCATAAAAATTCACTGATTCCCAAAATAAAAGCACCAATTATACCAAAACCCAATACGAGAAACACACCTCCAAGTTCTTCGATTGACAATTCGTTTCCGTCCGGAACGGCGGGCTCCTCGCAGCTTTTATTTTTGTTGTCAAACCATTTGCTTTTTAATGTAAAAAGATCACCTTTTTCGCTAAGTTTTAAAATGGCAACACTTAAATTTGAGCGATAGTCTGCACCTGAAAAAGTTTCGCTTTGTTTGAAGAAACAACTCGTTTGTAATAAATAAATTACCATATTACCAAGAGGAACGGCAATTCCATAATGTTTTTCGCCAATTTGGGATCCAATTTGTGTCAAATCGCAATCCCTTTCGATTGCGTATTCCATACTAGTGGTTTCTATCAAAAAAGCAAAACCTCCCTTATTTTTCTTCACTCGCTCAACACCTTCATTGTTGTCCTTTGTAAAAACACTGGGCTGTGCTGATATCATTTTAGACCAAGCCAATCGGTAAACAGTATCATTGGATTCCTTAAAATGTGAATCAAAAATTTTATTTAAAAAAAAAAAAACTTTATTTCGTGGCTTTTGGTAAAAACGTATATCCACCGAAAAAAAATTTGAAGTACTGCCTCCTTTAAGAGTCCCAAATTGAATTTTGTTTTGATCTGCTAAGTCATTTAGACTGCTGATAGCATTCTCCATTTTAGATGAAGTCAAGAAGGCAGCCAAGTTAGCAGTATAGGAGTTTAACATCATCAACGAAAAGAACCACCACATTCCACTCATAAGTCGGAAAGGTCCAGATCTTGGTAGTATATCACAACCTTGGGCCATAAGTGATCCCATAGCTAACCAAGAAGAGTTGGCAACATCCCATTTGTTTTCAAGTTCTTCGGGATTAGGGTTACATGGATGTGGATTTTCCCATTCATCACGAGAAAACCTGTAATTTTATATTCGTCGCATTAAAAAAGTAGTAACACTTTTAAGAAGTCCATCACTATCGAAATTACCTTGCCATAACAATAGAAACCAGGGTAATAATTAAATAAGATGTCAACATGTACATCCATACTTCAAAATCAAATGGCTTTAAAAACGCAAATAAATCTTTGTTTTCCGGAGGTTTCTTAAAGTACAAAATACTGATACCGAGTTGCATAAACGGTACGGTGAAGTCCACAACCGATCGTCGGGCTTGCGTTATTGTTAGGTCACAAATTCCAATATCAGCTTTCTGAAATTTTAAGATTTGAATTGGTATTGTTGTTGTTGATCGGTAATAACCATTATTTAAAAAAACAATAAATACAAACTGTTGGACGAAACTGAAAGTTCACTCAACCAAAACCAAAATTTTTAAGAAGTGATATTATTTATTGATAACTTACATGTTCTATTAAATGCCCAATGATTCCGTTCCACTCTCTAGTTTCTGGATCATAATTACCATAGGCGTTATCGCTAACTATCTCGAATATGTAATCAAATCCAACACTTATTGATAGCTTGTGAATTAAGTCAACTGCATACCCTTCATACCTGGCATTTCCAGTGAGAATTTCATTCTCATTGGGTATTCTTAAAATATATCAAGACAATGTTATGTATACTATGATAGCTTTACAGTATTGAAAAAGTTGATTTTTAAGACAGGTATGTGATGTCTACATTATATACCACGCTTGTAAGAGAATGCAATTAATTGGACTTTCAATTTAAAAGAACGAATTCGTTAATAAAAAAGACTACAAAAATGCAAAAGAATGCAATGAATTCTAAAGGATGCAATGAACCCAACAGAGTGCAATATTGTGTTATTTAAAGTCTCAAAATGAACCCATTGATTGCTATCTTATAGTTGAATTCGATAAATACTTTGAAAGAATAAATGAATAAATAAATAAAGTGTTATAACAGAGCTCGGGGAGCCCCTGGGGCTTAGATCGTTTCGCTCAACCATAATATGTTGTGAATTTACACATTTTCGCTAATTTCAAACGGCTATATGAGAAAGCGTATTTCATTGCAGCGCAAATAAAAAAATTTATGATTATTTTCCTTTCCTTGTTACAAATATCTATATCCACAACCGGAGACAAAAAAAAACAAAATGTATAGAATCACCTCTCCATCAAGTAAGGCTTTCCGACACGCGCAGCAACTCTGTAGGTCCTACGACTTTGTGAATAGTCCTCTGCGTTGACACTACTCTCTCGGGGAAGTTCATTCTTTGTTACTAATTGTCCATCGGGACTCCAAACAGCAATTACTTGATCAATCATTGGACGATAAATTTCTAAATTGAAATTAATACGTTCTCCCCATTCATTGAATTGCAAATTCTTGGTAATGAAAGTGGCGTTTTGTTCTGTTGCCTTAAAAAATTATAAAATCACGTTTCGAACTTAAAAAAAAAAACATTATTTAATTTTACAGTAGTAAGCATGTGGTGCAAAATTATGCGTCCAGACTGCCACCGCTCATCATTTTGGATGCGATCACAAGTCATTCTGTGTTCGAAAAATTGCCCAGCTGCAATAATAATGCTTAATGCATTCGCAAAAAGATTAACAGCATCAAATGCTAAAGTTGGCATCACAGTTGTATCCTAAAAATGTCAAAAAAGAAGTAAAATATATTAAGTAAAGTTAAAACGCAGACTTAAAAAAAATTAATAATAAAAGATGCACAGAAGTCACAACAAGAAGGACACCGTTGATATATTGGTAATCGTTACGGTGTTCTGTCACCGTCACAACTACAAAATAGCTTTAATTTGTGAGACTTTTTATTTGCCAAATCACCAGTTGCAGCAGGACGACATATTTGCAAAGCTAAGCAAATTTTTGGCAGTTGAGTTGAAATTTGCATGTTTGTCGAATTTTTTTAGTTCGTATGGTTTTGTACATCCATGGAAGAAATGCTAACTAATTTGTTGCCAAGTGGACAAGTGAGACGAAACTTTTAGCTCTTAAGGTGAATTCACATGAGCGCGACCAACGAACGACGAATAAATCAAGAAATGTGATTTTAAGTACCTTACAATCATAAATTCCTCACGAATTTTTTAGGAAACGATGGAAATATAGTTCATACTTATTTTTAGATGGATAAACTCTTCTTTTTGTGCCTAAAATTAAAGCAATAGAGAAAAGAAATTTATTCGTTAAGAATAAATTTTATTCGTAACGAATAAATTTATTTTCTCTATTCCCAAAAGCTTAGGCACAAAAATAAGAGTTTGTTTACCAAAAAGTAAGTATGAACTATATTGCCATCGTTTCCTAAAAAATTCGTGAGGAATTTATGATTGTAAGGTACTTAAAATCACATTTCTTGATTTATTCGTCGTTCGTTGGTCGCGCTCATGTGAATTGCCCTTTAAGTGTTCAATGTGAAATCAAAACCCGAGCACAGACATACATATATATTCCAATATTGAAAGATATTTAAAGTGCACTTCAATTTGAATTTATTTGCAGGGTTACTGCCACTTTAATTTGTATATAACCATTTTCGGTATATCAATATCTATTTCTGTGATAGTGCACTTTCTTTCCCTTGATTAAATCAAATTACATTGCCGACATGTCAAAGTTCGATGCCTGTTCCAGTTAAAATGTTATGATTTTCTTTTTCCACATAAAGAATTCTAAGAAAATATTACGTATACGCCATAGTGAACTATACCCATTTAGGTTTACTTTTGTGAATTTGTTTGAAAATCGATCAAACGAACATCGTTTATACATCTGCATCGATAACAATTATGTATTTATATCTAAACAAAGTAACTTCATGCAAAACTTTGCGTAGCTGAAATACCAACCATATTGAACATTTTTTGGTTAAGCCAAGAACATATAAAAACGTAATTTTTTGCTTATGAAGTGGGCTGGCAAATTAGTAAATTATTAGAAAAAAAATACTGGTCCAATACCAAGCTCAAAATAAAATACAAAACTTACAACAAAACCAAATCACAAATAGGACGGTACACACTATACAACTTACCGGCGATAGTCATCGATCAATTTTTTCAATTTAACTTAAATGGCAGTGGTAAAAACAGAATTGCGATACAAATTAGACACAAAGCACTGTACAAAATATTACTTTAGTTCGAACATACATATCTACATAAATTATTCATTTGCTTATCTTTCAAATTTGTTTTGAAGAAAATTTCAGTGAATCAAATCATTTCCAATTGAAAGTCTTTTGAAGACACCAAATTTAGTATTTACAATTCTATTGGATATATTGAGCCATAAGCCCGACTTAGGTAAGTCTACTGAAAATTAAATTAAGTTTATCTACAAATGTACGCTAGTGCTACCATTTCGAAAAATTTCAGCGGAAACGGAAAAGACGATATTTAAAGAATTGAAAGCAGAATTGAAGAAAGAAGACATAACAATGAACAATTTAAAGGGCGAGTATGAAGCAGCCATTGAAGTAGGACAAAATCTAAACGTAATTCGAATCAAAAATGAAGATATTCTTTTGCCAATAAGCTTAAGACGACAGAAAACTAAATCCAACACTTCTCTGAGCAGTCAGTCGGTAAGAATATTTTTTTTTTTGTTTTGTTAAAAACAGAAAAAAAGAATCCTGAATATATATATATATTAGTCCAGCGGCTGTTCCTGACAATTTTTTAAATAATTTAGATCCGAGCAACGCCGGGCGGGTCAGCTAGTGAAAATATAAATTTATGTCAACTTACATCAATATCATCAGAATGATTTAATTCAATTCGGACAGCGGTAATGTTTGCCTTGAAGTTTTCATTATTTAGTGATCGCAGTTCTGACTTGTGTGTATCTAAATTCGTCAAAAAGTAGTTCTGCAAAGAAAAATTATATTAAATTTTAAAAATCCTTGCGAATATGATAAGAAAGCGTCGCGAGAAGGGAAGCAAATTTCGGGCGGGGAAATAAGAAACTTTTTTCTAACTCAGTGGATACTAGGCTCATTTTCCTACAGTGGAGATAGTTCCCATGCAAGGTTTGTACAATGCTTCATTGATTGTAAATTCTTTAAATTAAATCTCAATCAATTTGCCGTTCGTCGTTGTACTTCGTGTAAGTGAAATAACAAAAAATTTTCGAATTCAGCGTACTCTTTAAAATTAATGACAAGATGAAGTTCACAAGCAAAAGTTTTTTTGTTTCCACTTTTGATGCGATCTAAGGTTTAACTAAAAG
Organism: Melanostoma scalare; assembly: GCA_949752695.1. Taxonomy (NCBI): domain Eukaryota; kingdom Metazoa; phylum Arthropoda; class Insecta; order Diptera; family Syrphidae; genus Melanostoma; species Melanostoma scalare. The sequence goes on along the minus strand of OX456984.1, from coordinate 53,118,854 downwards.
AAACGCTCAGGAGCGTTCGAATGCATCCTTTAACCGTTCTATTGGTGTGAAAAGATCAATTCTAATGATTCTGAGAAGTTAAACAGTTAAACTCTCGATTTGATGGAGTAGAATCTAGAATGAAGCACTAGTATGTATTTACATTTTTTATGAGCCATAGGTGTTTCACTCACACAAAAACAACACTTATGGCGTTTTCCATTGGTTTCACTCGGGGAAGCACTCATTTTAAAAACCAATGGAACACCTAAAATTGTTTTTGCTCAACTTAACGTGTTGGCTTTGTGTGAGTGAAACACCAATTGCACATGAAAAATTTTTCTTGTGTAAAATTTTCTTTTTGACATTTGAGTAGCATGTATTAGTGCTTCTTGAGTCGATTCTCACTTCAAATCGAGAAGCGGCTGTCACTCCTCAGAATCATGAGAAGCGATCTTTTTGCACCAATGGAACGGTTTGAGAATGCTTCTGGACGCTCCTGGACGGTTCTTTTCGTCCAATGGAAAACGACATTAAAGGGGAGGGGTTCGGGTTTCAGCGTAAAAAAAATCACTTTTTTGTGATTTTTTAGTTCAAGTAAAAATTTATGAATTTTATTCGCACATTTTGTATGATATTAAGCATACTTTTGACTACCTTGTATAATTTTAAATAAATAAAAATAAATAGGGTGGGGCAACAGAGCGAGGAGCCCCTGGCCTAGCGCATTTATCACAACCATGCCTTGTGAGGGGATGGAGGGGACCTACAATTTTCTGTCGATTCCGAAAGGCTTATCGAGAAAGCGCTTTTCATGGTATGGTTGTATAATTTTATCATACAGAAATATTGAGGTAACAGAGCTTTCCCCAGAACGCCTTGGAAAAAAAACATTTTGCGGTGTTTAATGTAACTTGGCCGGAAATTATCGAAAATTAAAAACCTTAATGGTTTTAGTTAAATAATTATCAAATCTTCTTCCCAACGTTCTCCGATAGATTCTCAATTCATTTAACAACTTTTGGTAGCCATCTAAAGGGAAAACTGTTATTTTTCACCTAAAATTCCGGCATTTTTTCCCTAGGAAACACCCTTAATGGAAAAAACTAAACTAAACGTTGGGGGAGGTATTTTATATCTAGACGGTGTATGCAAAATTTGAAATAAATCGGTCAAGTAGTTTTCAAATAGAAGTGAACACCGACTTTGAAAAAGTAGTTTCGAGAAAATATTTTATTTGGATTCAAACTTTTTCTTGATCTGCTCAAATAAGTCATATGTCGCTTTTCTCTCGAAACTTTACTTACTCTCGGCATTTTTCTAGTGACATTTTTTTAAGAATATTATAAAATAACAAGCGCATGGTAGAACGTTTCACGACAAACTGATAACATACAATAACAACAACATACATATCTGCTCAACAGCTATCCCTAACGCACGCCGTTAAAATTCGAGGACAGGAGACTAGCAAGACAAAAAGTATTTTGCTCAGATTAGCTTAAAATGTTAAGAACATATTCTTAAAATGTTCAACAAAGTGAAAACCCGAACCCTTCCTTTAAGTTAGCACAAACTATTTTGTTTGTTCCATTGGTTTAAAAAAAATAGTGCTTTTCCGATTAAAACCATTAGAAAGCGACCCAAGCATTTAAAAAAAAAAGAGTTTTTCAAGGCCTTTCTTTGATTAAACTTTGGTTTTGACTGGGTGAGCTTCGAAGACATTCAAGGAATAAATAAAAAACATGTCGTAAGAAGTTTTCAAAACCAACCAATTGAGATTTTGCGTCATTCCAAAGGTTCGTTAATATTGAAACCAAGATTAAATTTGATTGAGTAGATAGTCGCGATTCTCGAAGTTTTTTATTTAAAGAATAAGCAAATGAAAGTCACTTCATTGGTTGGTGTACTGGCCAATTCACTCCCAAATTTCGTATTTACGTAAACTGTTAAGAAGTTTCATTAAGAAACAAAACATACCGGGAGGGCGGTAGACGGACATATAAACAATAAGAGTCCTAAAAGTTTAGAAAGAGTTTATATGAAAATGAATTTTATGGAACAGTAAAGAGCCCAGCAAAAAAAACTCAATATCAGAGATAGAATAGTGTGTTTCTAACTCTGCAAAAAGAAAAATCCATTCGGGGTGCTACCAATCGTTTTAAATAATTTTTTTCCATAAGTTAAGTACATAGTTCATTCCCACCTTAACGGCGAGATGGAGGCAAAGTTCATAGATTAGGTGCGTTTTTAGCTCATCTCAGAAATGTTTGAATCAACTCAGGATTGTAAATCACCACTAAATACAAAAACTAATTAATCTTACATATCTGAGTTCGCAAAAACGACCTGAAACCTGATGCAAAAACAAAGCAAATTATTCATTTTAATTGTTTTCAAATATATTAGGTCTGTTCGTTGAACTTACCCCAGGGTTGACCCAGGTTTTCTTGACAACCCTATGAGTTGTCAAAAAACCTGTGTTTTCCAGTCCTCAAAAAACATTAAAAAAAATACCTGCCATTTGACAGCTCTCAACTCGCCACAGCAAAAAGCTAGGGCGAGTTTATGGAAAACCTAGGTCAACCCTAGGGCTCAAAAAACACTAAATTTGATGTTCAGGGCGACTTTGGGTTTCTCAAAAATCGCATTATGGCGACCCCAGGGTGACCCTAGGGCTTCAACGCACAAAGCTATTACAAAATTACTTCTTTCAGTTGTTTGAAAAGTTGACCTTGAGGCCAAACATAAGATAAGGTTTGTTCGTTGAAACCCTGGGGTTGCCCTGTGGCCGCCACAAATCGTTTTTTGACTAAACTCGCCCTGAATGTTTTTACGTAAACTGTTAAGATGTTTCATTAAGAAAATCAATATACCGAAGTTTTTTTGAGCCTTGTGTTTGCCCTCAGCTTGCAATAAAGTATAGCATTAGGATTTCGCTAGGGCGCGTTCAGGTAATGAACAGGGCTGTCAAATGGCAGGTATTTTTGTTCAAATAAAAGGGATTTCTGGCGATTTTGTGGTTTCGCGTTTTTTAAGACTGAAAACCCAGGTTTTTTTGACAAAAGGGCTGTCAAGGAAACCTGGTTCAACCCTATGTCCCTGTCCATACGTGTTATGCCCATAACGTTATATCGGTCGGTGAGGAAGAAAGGGACTCGATGCGCAAAATGAAATCTGATTTATCTGCCTAAGCAGTACACTTTGCGTGTCCAGACGGGTTATGCTCATAACGTTATGCTTTTTCAATACAATTTCCAACACAAAATGGAGAACTTGTGCTAGGAATCATAACAACGTCTGGACACTAGGTATTATCAGCATAACGTTAACAGCATAACCTGTTTGGACAGGCACTATGGGTAAAGTTCAATGAAAGAAACCTATAGTTTCGAAATGTTGACGCTAGCAGGGGTCAAACTTTGAGATATTAAATTTTACTGAATAAAAAATCGTTTCATTTGGATTTCTGTTGCTCATCTGATCAAAAAATTACTGAGTTGCTACAAAAGCACACCTTTCTATCATTAAGTTTGAATCACCGTGTAGGTTTAACGATTATCTTAGATGTAATTTATATAAGCAGTTTTATCTTTTCTAGAAAATGTATTCAGATACATAAAAACAACGCTTACATTAAATTGTCCTGTCATGTTGAAATAAGTAGAACTGTTCATGACTTCTGCTAACAGGGCTGGCGAACAATCCAATATGACTCTTCTTTCTCCTGTATGGCGAACATTTTTCCAAACAGACCTATAATCATCATCAGGGGTAAACTTGCGAACTTTGATTTCAGTCTCGTGTACATGTTTTAGTTGCAACAGATCTTGGAGTCTAACCAAAGCTGAAAAATTTTAAATTTAGCCAGTTTCAGTACATTATATCACTTTTGTAAACATACCTTCGTCATTTTCATAAAGAACCGTAAATCCTTTCCAAGCGTAGTTATTGGCAATATCTGCATATGCCTTTGATAGAATTGAAGTGGAAGGGGCTACATTAACTGTCATTCTATGGTTCATCCGCTCCGTCATACTCTCTTCGGGACTCCAATCGAATAAAATATTAGGAATACCCGTACTATTGCAAATTAATGCCACAATATCTTAAAAAAAAAAAACAAAACAAATACATCATTAGATCGCATTTTATAACAAACTACAACTTACCGCTCGGTGCCTTTGAACTTGGTCCAAAAATAGCCGAGACACCATCTCCTATCAGCCAGCAAGCTACATATATTAATTTAAATATGCGTATATTAACTAGACAGAAATTATTTTCATACAAAGATATACGAATTCCAACCTAATTCTTGAAGATAAATACTGTCGCTGTTTTCGGGATTTGCAAAACGTTTTACTGGCAAGAGTTTGATATCGAAAAACCGTTGATTTATGCGATTTACGGCTATATCAAATGCAGATTCTATATCGTGTTCATCTTCATAAAAAATTGCACCTGGAAAAAGCAAGTTCAATTATGTATACATATTTAATTCTAGCACATATTTGTATTTTTACCAATTTTAATAACTTGAAACTGCGTTGATAGCGCTATAATTGATAAAAAGAACAATGGCCAAAAAGGCTTCATTTTAACAGAAATTAAAGAAAATAAAACTTTTAAACTTTTGTGATTTGTTTTCCTTCTAAGATCCAGCAGAGATAAGAATCTAGAACAGACTGATGGCGACATTATATCTATTATTGGATTTCCCGCAATAATCTTAAAAAATACTCACAACACACGCAAGAGAAATATTTTCTCTGTTCCAAAAACAATCTTTGGAAAACATGTGTTTTTTTTCTTCCTTCTTGTATACAAACAAATTTCAAACGCACAACAAAAATTTTTATGAGTAACAATTTTTGTCATGAATGAGAAGTTTAGATACATTCGTACTATGTATGTGTGTACGTATGTTAACAATGTAAATTCTCAGAGAACATTTTAATTTTTACAAAATGCTAAAGAGTTTGTTATTATTGAGAGAATATTGAAAATGATTCACATTGAAACTCCAGTTCAATTAATGCCTTCAAAATGGTTTTTCGAATTGTTGTGTTTCGAAGGTGGTAAAGAGTTGAATAAATTTTTTTTTGAAAAAAAATGATTTAAATGTCTATCAGTATCCTTCAATGAAGTAAGGAAATAGTTCTGAAAGTAAAGAACGATTATGTTTTTGTTCAAGTTCGTAAACTATATCTATAACTATGCAGTTTTTTTTTAGTTTTCCTGTTTCAAGAAACGGTTTCTGCAAAATAAAATATAATAAGTTCGTTCATGACAACCCTATGTGTTGTAGATAAAAACCTGGGTTTTCAGTTCTCAAAAAACGCTAAACCACAAAATAACTACAAATCCCTGTCATTTGAAGAAAAAAAACATGCCATTTGAAAGCCCTGTTCATTACCTAAACTCTCGTCCCAGCAAAAACTTGGGACTACTTCAGGGGACGAGTTGAGGAAAAACACAGGGCTCAGAAAACGCTCAGATAGACATTCAGCCGGAGTTTAGGTTTTTCAAAAAACCCTTTGTGGAGTCCACATGGCAACCTCAGGTCTTCGACGAACAAACCTAATGAGTTCACTAGCAAATCTACATAATTGAGTTTTATAGTTACCTTTTAAACTTAAAATTTAGCATTGGGCTCCTTCTCTTACGCTCTCAACGAAAGTATTGTATCTCTAGTGCTTTTTTACTATGCTAGAACCATCTTAAACATTTTAAACAACAAATATTAAAGATGCTAGTAAGATTAAAAAAACACTAAAAAGTAGTTCCGATCATGGTTTTTTGTAAATTTTTTAGGGCGGTTCTGATGAGTTTAGACTTAACACATTTGCTATCAGAGCTCGTTATAAAACAAAATCATGAAAATCACTTTAAAGCCATCCAACAAGTCGGACAAGCGGTCTTTTGAGAGTTTGATCAGACCAAAGTCTGTACAGTGTGAATTGACCTATTCACATATTAATCAAGAGGCCTGTACTTACCCGCGGGATCCTGAAACATGCCAAAACATCCCAAAAAGTGTTCCTGACGTGAATGTGGCATAGGTTTTTGATTTTTTTTCCTCTTTTTATACTTCTCTTCCTGCAAGAATTAACCTGAAGAATTTCCTCGTGCTCTTTATTGCTTGTCGAAACGGTTGTTTGTGAAATCAGCTTGATCAGCAAATCGGAACATATCAATTGAATTCTAATTAATATTTGACAAAAAAATGAAAAAATGGAAGGTATAATCTCTATTTGTTGGTTTGAAAAAATAAAATAACGTTAAGTGTACAATGCAATATTGCAATGAGCTTATTTTTACACGTTTCTTAAACAAAATTTTTTGTGTATTTGCTTACTATCTCTACTGAGAGTGCTTGGCACGGACCCACAAACATCACGACGCCGACGTGTGTTTCTTTACTTTTCATTTCTGGATACAATTTACAAAAACAATAATAAAAATTTTTATTACAATTTTCTGCACTGAAAAATTTAGAAGTAACTAGCAGACAATTGAATAAATAAAACATGTAAATTAAAAAAACACTAACAGAATTTTATTGGTTGAAAAATACAAAGAAATGAGAGCTTTTATGTTTTATGAAATTAAAAAAATAACTAATCATCAAACCTGTCCAGGAATAATGTAAAAGTTTGTTTGACATTTTGAGGTAATTGTTTTTCTTTTAAAGCTTCCCGAAAGGCATATCTGCAGCTTTTTAGATTATACACAGGCTTAAATTTCTTGTTTTCACATCTCATCAAACCAAACTGTACTAAAAAGAAATTCATTAAACGATTAACTTGGTTTACTTTATCCGCAAACGCAAATGCATCCGTATACAATTCCACAGCAATACCCAGGGCTTCTTTGGATACTGTAGCTAGCGAAGCACATTTCAATGCAGCAAATATAACCAAGTACAAATAATTATCGCATTCGTAAGCCTTATATATTAAAAAAAAAAAATACATTAAAAATTTGAATTATGTAAATCAAAAGAAAATTACTTTGAAATATTCGCGGAATGCTTTCAATTTATCTGAACCTTCTCCTACATCTTCAAACATTTTAAGCGAGGGATTTGGATGGAAACAAAAAGTTTCTAGTGTACTTTTCCGGGATAAATCGGCAGCAAATGTTACACTTGTATCGGATTGAAATCCGATTGATCCTTCCACAGTGTCATCAAGAGTCTGTTAATAAAAAATTCAAAAAAATCAAATTGGAAGAAAAAATCTAAAAACTTAAAGCACCGACTTAAAGCCTCCACACAAATTCAACAAAGTTTTAGGCTCTGACTTTTAGAAAATGAAACAATGTGCCATTAATTTACTGACGAGTTCAATATAAGAAAAGCAATTTCGAAACTTAGTGTAATTATACAAAATAAACAAAAAGATTGAAAATAACCGCATTCATTGTCAAAATATTTGCAGACGAACGGCTAATATTTTCCAAGTTTTTAATTTGCAAGGAAACCAATCTGCGGTCATGGAAGAAATCAAAAAGTTAATAGATGTCTTTAATTAAACCGCTTTTCCTGCAGTAATATTCTACACCAGTTTACAAAAAAAAATATATAAATGAATAGGGAGTCACAACAAAGGTATTGCGAAAGAAAATACCCGTGAAAACACATTGAATGTTTTTGAGATTCGAACTTCGAGAAACTAATTTCTGATATCAATTCAATTTCAAAATTACTTTTAAGACCGAAAATTTTTTTTGTTAGATGCGCAGTTTTCAGATATGTATTTTTGATAACGTTTGAAAACCATTTATGTTTAAAATGCAATTAGAAAAAGTACTTCAGATTAATACCGACCTTGTTGCAAAGAGCAGTGACATAGTTTGCTGTCGTGCCGTCATCATCTTCACCAGACTCGTCTCTGTAATTTGTATCGTCTTCATCTTCCTCTTCCGCTGTATTTTCACAATGATCTGCCTCTTCATTATCTTCCTCTTCTTCTTCTTCTTGATTTTCTTCATCATCATCCTGACCGTCATCAACATCATCGTCGTCGTCCTCGTCGTCATCAAAAGAACCTAGAGCCGACGGATTCGACGTCCTGGACATAATGTCTTTAATTTGTTCAATACAATCAAAACCAAATTTATTTGCGTCTAAACTAAGACATTTTAGATTTGGTTTATTTTCTAACGCGGAAACCAAAGCCAAGCCTCCATCGGGACGTATCTCATTAGCATCCAAAATTAAAGTTTCCAGTTCGTCATGGCCATCCTGAAGTACTTCTGCAAGATGATATGCACCATTTGTTCTCAGCAGGCAATCACCCAGGTTAATTTCTTTTAACCTAAAACATACTTAAATCGTAATTTTTGAGATAAAAATACTCTTTCTTACCTTGGCATAAATGCAATGGCATTAGCTATTGCTGATGCACCTTTGGTTGTAATAGTATTATCGTTCAAATTCAAAACTCTCATATTTGGATTATTTTTAAACCCCTCACAAAGATCAGCAATTCCTTCTTGGTAAATGGAATTTTGTGGCATTGCAATTTCCTCTAAAGTGTTAATTGTACAAAAAATTTTGGCAATATACTTGGCTCCTTTATTCTCTAAACGATTACGACCAGCAATAAAAACTTTCAAATCAAGTGGTGTTCCAGCATCGCAACTATTCTTGTAACAGTCCAAGATTGCATTAGATAGCATTTCTCCGCCATAAATGCCTAACCCGCAATTATTCAAATGTAATTCTTTCAAGCTAAAACAAACTCTGCTGCGCAGCAAACTCTCTAATCCAACCATTCCATTTGGTCCGAGTGCATTATCACTGCAATCCAGTACTGTCAATTGAGCTGAGGCAAGCTTCAAGCCATTGCCCAAATGCTCAAGTGCTTGGGGAATTTCTGATTTCAGCCTCCCAGTAAACATATCCCTCCATAGTGCCTTCTTAAATTCAGGATGTTTTTCCAATGATTTACCAATGGCAGCGGCAGCATCCACACCAAGCGTGTTTCCCTCCAATTTCAGGAATGTGAGACTTTTACAGTTGTCTATAGCAGAAGTCACTTCTTGTACTAAAATTTTGTTTGTTAGATTTAGTTGATTGGTTTTGTAATAACAAAGTTTTCTAAATACCGTCGTCTGCAGTTGTCCACTTCAATGATCCTCCAGCAAATGTTAAGCCCGATTCCTCCACTCTTGAAAGCTCTTCGTAAACAGATTTAAAACTGAATTCACTCATAATTGTAGGATAATAGATGAATTCACAAGTAAGTAATAAATCCTTTCTACTTCAAACAATATTAAAGTTTTATTGTAAAAATAAAGAAAGCAGGCACTTGTACGCAAACTTTTTAGCGGTTTAACTGGCTGAACACAATGCATACGGAGCTGCAACTGGAACTGGAACTGGAAGAGCTGTCAAATTATTGAATACACACAAATTCAATAGCGCGAACACAATGCGACGGAGCTGCATACGGAACTGGAATCGGAACTGGACAAGTTGACGAACTTTTAACTTTTGCTGTACAGCAAATTTGACGTTTATGATTTTGAAGGAAAAAAAACATTTTGTGTGTAAATTATTGTGTGACAGCCAAGTGTTACTTTAGTTTTTTGTTTTTTGGTTTTTACTTTTAATTTATAACAATTTTGTGGTGAGTGATAATTAATGAAAGTTTTGAGTGGTTAGTGTACTAATTTTGTTGTTGTTGTTTTGTTGATGGAAATGTCAAAAGCTGTACAGCTGCATTGTGGGCCGATTAAAATCGAAACGTACAGCAATTTTGACAGCTCATCCAGTTCCGATTTTGCAGTCCAGCTCCGTTTTTGCATTGTGTTCAGCCAGTAAAGGTTAGGATTTAAAAAAAAAGCATCTGTCATTTTTTGCATTTTTAAGGCGGAATCGCAAACGCAACAATACAATAGTGAGCATCTGCATGGGTCAAAATTTAAAACTGAGCAACTGTACTCTTCGCAGATTATGGTGGATTTACATGCATCTGCAAGTGCAGATGAAAATCGGAAAAAGACACAAGATGTAAAATTCATACTTGTCTGATAGAGAGGGAACGAACTTCCTAGTTATGGTTGCAGATGAAAAATTATGGGTGCAGATGAACATGATTTTTCATCTGCAACCATAATCCTATTCGTCTCTCTTTTTAACTTTTGTGCTTTGTAATCTTCATCCGTCTCGCTTTACTTTTCTGCACTTCCGCAGTTGCAGATGCATGTAAACCCAGCATTATTCTTATTTCACTTCTCATCAAAAGCATAGAGAAATAAAGAACAAGAGGACAAGCCTCACGCACACAACTGCATCTGTCCACAAACTGAATTTACAAACACCACTTTCTTTTCGTATTTCAAAATTAGTTTGAATTCCGAAAATAAAGTTGTGTCAGTAAATTCACTGACACAACTTTATATTCAGCTGAATACGTGTATCATGGTGGATTTACATGCATCTGCAAGTGCAGATGAAAATCGGAAAAAGACACAAGATGTAAAATTCATACTTGTCTGATAGAGAGGGAACGAACTTCCTAGTTATGGCTGCAGATGAAAAATTATGGGTGCAGATGAACATGTTCATCTGCACCCATAATTTTTCATCTGCAACCATAATCCTATTCGTCTCTCTTTTTAACTTTTGTGCTTGGTAATCTTCATCCGTCTCGCTTTACTTTTCTGCACTTCTGCAGTTGCAGATGCATGTAAACCCAGCATAAGTTTTCGCATTGCTAAAGAAAAAAATAAATATGATAGTTTTCATTTATACATTTATTTATCTCGTAGTTGAGGCGGTAAAAGAATTTAAATCATTCACAAGACCAAAAGAATTTTCCACTTTTCCTCCAAAAATTTCAACAATATTTTTCTTACACTTTTTTCATCAAAATGACATTCAGACTTTAATACGACCTTACGCCGGCTTTAACACTCCTATCAACCAATTTTAGCTTACTCCGCCTCTAAAACTGGTATATTTTTTTATAAATAAGGTTTGCAGTATTAAAGGCGTATTAAATTCGTAGTAACTTTAATCTGCCGATAATACGAGTTTATAAATTAAGGCTGATAAACTATAGTAGGTTTGTTTAGACTTTTGTACTGATGGCGAACCTTCCAACCAGGCAGTCTCCGATCCAAGCTATTGGTTTTTGCCTTTCTGACTTACTAGAGTTTAAATACAATGCTCACACGGTCACACCATGGTTTCTTTTTGTCTTAAAAGCTGACTTCATTAGAATTCAATGCTAAATGTTCATTGTTTAACGATACATTCTGTGTCAAAATGTAAGTTAGCTCGAGATTTTTCTCGAAAACCCCGTTCTCTTCACCTCGCCTTACTAAATCTGTGTAAAATATGTCCCATACAACATTACAGTTTTTTACCAACTGGTAAGCTCACACAGACTAATCGGGAACTACTGTGCCCTTCACCATACTATCGTTGCAGTATGAAACGCCGAAACCATTACTTTATTATCTATTAAAGATGTGTTTCGATATTTTTTGCCCTTCTCACAAATACCTCTCTACTATCCTTAAAATTCAATTCGAATTTTCAAGGTCAAGAACAATTAAGCAAATTTTTTTTTAAATTTTATTATTTATCACTAATTTGAAAATATATATATATTTTATTTTAGCATGAACACGAATATTTTATTATTCAGAGGGTATAAAATGTTTTATTTTTTTCGAAACATTCTTCCAATCACGGTCATTATTTTCTGAGGAAATAGTAGGACATGCAGGATGGTCCTTATTGAACCCAACATAAAACTTTGTTTGGGACACTATTAAAATTTTTAAACAAATACAAAAAATACAATTTCTATAAAATACAAAACATAATGAAAAATATGGTTGGTTTGGAATTTCGCGTTGTTTCTTGGCAGCAATCATTTTTTTACGATTTTGTTATTGGATATAACGACAGCGCTCTAAACCTAGTTGAAGTTATATAGGAGTGTTTAGCGCATTGTTAAAATTTTGTCCGATTTTTTGTTCTATATATGTATATATTGCCGGATTGTTAAAAACGAACGTTTTAAAATTTTTATATCTCTTTTTGTTTCTACGTTGTTTTAAATGTTAAATTAAATGGTATTTAAAATATTATTGATGTCCATGGGAAACGTGAATATTTTGAACGAGCCGTTGACCCCAATACTCTTCCAGGTCAAAAGGTTTGAAGTTTTTTAACTGATCAGATTCGTTTCTGTAGACGACAGGAGCTCCATGTGGTCCTTGTTCATTGACCTGTGGTAAGAAATTAGAAAAATGTTTATTAAAGAAATCACTGAATCGAGTAAAATTTCAATAAAGAATAAAAAATATTTTAGTTTTAATCATTGTACTGCCAAAATGCCAAGTATTTCTCAATGTAGGTATAACTTATTTTTTATTTTGATTTTTGGTGTGAGTTTATATACTGTTACATGTTATATATACTACTATACTGTTTATGCATAAAAAACATTTGATGTTTAAAACACTTTTCGAACTATTCGTGGAACTTTCAATTTTGCATAGAGGAGAACAGAGAGTCAACTCGCACCGTATCTACCCGCATTTGCTCGCACTTAAGTGGCGTTTTTTAAGCCTTAGACTACCAACGCAATAAATGAATTTACAGAGCGGGTACCAGATAGTAATTAAGCTGTGATTTATCTTTTTACAACAGACTACATCTTGGTCGAAGTCAATGCAAAATAACACTATTTTTAACAAATCGATACACGAGTCTTGCGATAGGAGCGATTATAATAGCATCGAAACACCAAAGGATAATGTAGAAATTCTATTAGGGAATAAACAGCATGCCTAATACTGACGCTGACAGACCGCAACTGGAATATTTTGAGAGAAATGCACTTAGCCCCAATTCATCCCGAACTAATGTTACCCAAATATTTATATTTTTATTAAATAATTAAATTAAGCTAAAAGTTCTTACTTTGTGCCATGCTTCTTTTATATATCGAATCAATTCGTCGTGTTGGGTGAGAGGTTCTCTAGTTGGCATCGATGATGTTGTTCTCCCATCTGCATTTGAGGGCGAAGTTATCGTCTGTCCTTGGCGCCTGATATAAGTATATCTATAAAAACAATCCAAATAATCCAAATAATTTCTAAGATTGTTAACATTGTTATAAATTATTGTTGCATTCGATGACATTAACATTATACTACTCAAACATGAATATAGAAAATTAGTTGAAATTGACAAAAAAAAATCTAGGCTATTTGCCATCTATCTATTAGTATAGCATTTGTTATTCACTTCTAACGAGAAAACATTGTTATCATTCTATTTGAAAGCTTTTCCTGATTCGTTTTCCTGAACGCTATAACTGGCCAGTTAGTAAAGCACTGACACAAGCCTGATTGCCAGCCGCTTCTTACCAGCGGCTGGCAGTTGCAGAAACAGGCAGCGGCTGGCAGCCCGGTCAAACTATCGGCTGTTACTCTCTAGCTTCTCTCAGCAACCAGCTACAGAAAATCATACCAAAATTGCTTTTGAACTTTATTTCTTATTTTTAAACTTATTTATGATATTTGACACAAATTTTGAATGGAGAATTTACGGAACAGAACGTGTAGTTGTATTTTTCTAGTTTAGCAGTCGGTGCTGGGTGCTAGCAGCAAAAAGTTGAACATGTTCAACTTTTCCAATCGCTGCTAAATATTCGCCGGCTTGTAGTGAGTTTGGTGAATTTTGTGGTCACACAAAGTTGATCAACGGTTGCCAGTAGCGACTACTCGATTCGCCGCTGGCAAGCACCTCTATTATCGGCGCAATTGAGAGGGTCTCCTTATAGGATCGCACATACGATACTGGGGTTCCATTCATCGATAACCTTTCTTCCGATCATATCTTGCAGATCAGCTGGTGCAAGCTCATTTCCAACTGATCTCCAGCTGTCTTGAAAAGGTCGCCGTCAAGGCCATCTGCCCCTGCAGTTTTATTTAATTTAAGTTTACTGTTTGCATAAGGCACGCTTAACTTCTTCTATTTGGGAAGGCGGGTATTCGCGATCATCGTCCAAGTAGAATTATCAGTACAAACATTTAACACCCTAAATTTCAAAAGTAAATGAGGCCGTTCAGTAAATGTATCCGAATAGCTTTTTGTTGTTTACTTGTAACGCATCTAGCTAGTGATTAAATGATAGAAACCTGGGCGTATTAATGGTTCAGCAAGAAAACGGAACGCTCAATGAAAAGAGCATCAACAATAGGAGCTATATCTAATATTCGAGCAAAAACAGCCAATCGAGTAGTATGACTACCTGATATATACGAGTTTGAGGTTCGAATCCCAGAAACATAAGTAAGTCCTCCGAGACTAGTAAAAATGCCATTGAAAGCGATATTTTGTTAGGACTGGAAACTCCTTGAGCTACCCTTTTCATTTTTATTTTTATAAGACCGTTGGTTTTTTTCTTAAAACTTAGTTACTATACGAGGCCTTTCTTACACCCTCTCTTTTTAAAGAAGCAGCAAAAAGCCCTTTAACCCTTTTAAACCCTTTTATAAACATAAATTATTTGACCAATTTATAACTGCTAATTGTAACAAAATAATGAAAAAAAAACTTGAGGAAATTGAGTGTCAGGTTATAAGGTTCTTCTACTTTAATTACAAAATTTTTTATTTATTTATACCAAAGGAGCTAGGGAGCCTGGTCTTTTAGCAAAGAAGAATTCATTTGCTTTGAAATATTCGAATGCATCTCCACCTAACGCCTATTTGCAGAAAAATAAAAAGTTTTGGGTGGGTTAGCCACAAAATAGCTTCACAGAAAATGGTTTTAGGTGTAACCTATTTGAATTTCGAATGAGGTACAAATATTTTGTTTTTGATTTGCTACGTATTTCCCTAGATGCTTGAAACCTTAACAAATCAACAATTTTATAGAGCCAGTACCAATCTTCTGAAGTGTTAATCAATAAATACTCGATTTCTCTTCTTAAAAGATAGATGAGTATTGGACTTTAGTGGCAAGTGATTTTTGATTGATTCATGATTTTAATCTCCATAACAAAAAAAAGAGAAATTACTTACCCATTATTTCGATCCATCGTTTGGTTTCTAATAGATTTACTGAACTTTTTCCAAAGTTTGTTTATCTGGCCGAGCTTAGATGCTATTGACAAGAAGGGCTAATTTATAGAGGCGGGTGCTAATTAATGAAAACTAGTATGCTGACACAGTTTTTACTTTTTTATTCTAAGACAAAGGACGATTGGAAATATATAACAAAAACTCATTAATTAGCGACGAAAGATAGTACAAAAATACATAGAATATTTTTCATAAAAAGATTATCGTTTAATCAAAGATTACGTCGCCTTTTTTAATTTTCACTTTTACTTCTGCAGTGCTTTGAAAGAAGAGTTTTCTGCTTGCGAAAGCGAACAACGATAAAGATAATGAATGAAAAAATTAAAACTTTTTTGTCTTTGCCACAAAGTACATTTTGACAGATAAACTAAATGACTGCATAGGTGGTGTTTCATTTGCACATTAAACAAGATTTCTGTAGTAAGAACGAAATGGTTATATGTATATAGGCAGCACGAAGCAAAACAAAGGTAAATTGCAGTTTTTTTACTTTTGTTTTGTTGTCGCTTTTCAACTTGCTACGAATGGGGAGAAAACACAAATGACAAGAGCCGCAAGCCACTAGGCACAAGGACTGTCATTGTCATCACAGAGGAGATACCATAAGAGGACAAGCCATACACACACCACGGCATCTGTCCTCAAACTTATTTCACAAACCCCACTTTATTTTCAGATTTCAAAACTAACATAGTTTGAAATTCGAAAATAAAGAGGTGTTAGTAGTTTTACTGACACAGCTTTATATTGAGCTGAATACGTGTATCACAGATAGATCTCGTGTTACAAAAGCAGCAATGTAAAAAATGGAAGTTGAATAAAATCTGTGATTTTTTACTAAAATAGTATTAAAATCATAGATTTCATGACCTGTTTGGTTTTCCGAATTCAATCAAGCTTTTAGCAGACTAAAAAAACTAGTTTTGTTATTTGGAAAAGTATAAAAAAAAAAGTTATTAGCATTCAATAAAAATTCAATTTTCCATTAAAGAAACGCATTCAAAAATAATTTTGACTAAAATAGTACCAAAGTCACAGAATTCATGAATTGGTCTGGTTTTTCAAATTCAATGAAGTTTTTTCAAACTAAAAAACTAGTTTTCTAATTTGGAAAAGTATGGAAAAAAAGTTACTAGTATTTTAGTTGTAAAAATTCAATTTTCCGTTTAAGAAAAGGTACAGCGGCTCACCAGTATTATGTTTTTTTTTGCATTTTTTAGCAAAACTATCGTTTTCAGAGTTCGGAAAAGTGTTTTCCAAATTTTCCACGATTGATTGACACCAAAATTTCCCAGTTTCATTGCTAGCGCTGATAAGTCTACGAGTACCCCAAATTTTAAATTGTTGACAACTTTTTTTTGGGACTTTCCCAAATTGCGAAAACTGTTTTCAAAATGTTTTTCAAATTATTTGCACAAAAAAAAATATTTCGTGTTACAGCGCTGTCAAGTTGACGGAGGTCCTATTCGCAGAAACTTATGAAAACATGTTTAAGTGCCTGTCCAGACGGGTTATGCTGTTAACGTTATGCTGTTAACACCTAGTGTCCAGACGTTGTTATAATTCCTCACACAAATTCTCCATTTTGTGTTGGAAATTGTATTGAAAAAAGGTTAACGTTATGAGCATAACCCGTCTGGACACGCCAAGTGTACTGCTTAGGCAGATAAATCAAATTTCATTTTGCGCATCCAGCCTCTTTCTTCCTCACCCCTTTTGCCCAGAAACGACCGATATAACGTTATTGGAATAACACGTGTGGACAGGGACTAAGAGAAATGTTTCCCATACTTGTTAGGTTTTTGGAACTTTTTCAAAAACTGCGATTTTGTCCCAGTGGGAATTGGATATTAGTCTATTCATCCTTCTAAATTTCTGTTAACAACATGACCCTATCAACATAAACTCGTATGGACAAGCACGTATAATATAAATGGCACATACAAAATTTTCAGTCTAAGCATATTCCAAGTGTGACGGTGGCCCAATTCGCAAAACTATTGTTGCGTTTTCGTGTTTGAAAGGACAGGTGTCGCTTATCTCCAGTTTTTCGTTAAGTTAAGTTTGCCAAAAAATTGTCGAATGGCGTTGGTTTCGTTTAGCCGCTGCCGCCTTCAAAAGTTGTTTGGTCGACGGCTTTGCAACGGACGACGGGAGCGTGATTTTGTTTTGTGAAAAATAGAAAATAATTATAAGTTTTAGACATAATACATACATAAAAAACTATCGGCTAATTTGAAAGGTTTATGTTAAAACTAAACAACGTGGATCGAAACTAAAATCATTTTTTGTATTATCGTTGCAAGCAGGTGCGAAAATCTTGCGAAGTTCTGTATTCACTCGAGAAAAATTAAATTTCTTTTGCCAGGGAGTGAAAAGGTAGGTACATAAGTACTAAACAATTATGAAATTTTTTTTTTAATTAAACAATTTAACAAAATGGCGCAATAGATATTGTAATTTGACTAAATCATTGAAAATGTATTTTATTTAGAAAAATATTTGGCGTCGATGTCTGAATACTAAAGTGATTCGACCTTGTTCCTAAGATTTGCTTCTGCGTCAGACTTTTTTTTTTTAAAGAATCATGCAAATCAGCCATAATGAATATAAAGGGCTTATAGAAATTTATAAAAATAATGCAAATCAGACATAAATTTAGTTGGTGAACATTAAAGGCTTCTGGAAACGATGGAATAGCTATGTCTGTCTTAAAATCCTCAAGGCAACCTATGCTTAGCCAAAAAAGATTGCGCGGGACCGACCAGCCGGCATTTTTGTGTTTTTTAGTACATCCGTGTCTGCAAAAGTGTTTGATATAATTTACATTAAATATCTCGAAACCAAAAAACAAAATTATGCACTAAATAAGTCTCTTTTAAAGCTTGTATTTTCAAAGTGTAATAGTCAAGCAGACTTCCCTTCGAGATTGCGATACTTCTAGGGCTGAAAACCAAGAACAAAAACAATTAACTAATAGGGTAGATAGTGAGCATGCACCACACCAGTAACTGCAGTACACAAAATACGAATTTCAGAAAAACCGCCACACCGGCAATAAAAATCTGCGGAATACCTCATCTCTCATAGGAAACTAAACAACATACATACCCAAGCAAGGGAAGGTTTGGCTTGTTGTAAATGTGAGGTTAAATCCGATTAAAACCGAAACCAAAAAAATATTTTATGCTATTGAAAGACGTGGTGTCATGGTTAGCATGTCTGCCTGAGTCCCAGAAAAATATAATAGTTTTTCGATGGGCATCGCCTTTGCCATGGAATTTGAAAGTCCAACGGCCCGTTCCGAATCGGCATTAAACTGTAGGCCATTGCAATGCGTTAGGCCCAAGTTTCTTAGAGCCTATTAATATATGTAGGTATTTAAGTTTCAGGTAACTCGCATAGTTCTTCGCATACGAGACCAAAGAAGGTCCGAAGTATTTTTCTTTGAAACGACCAAGGGTTTTCTTAACCGCTTTAGATTAGGTCCATACTTCATCGCCGTAAAGCAGGAATGGGATGATCTTATTTGGTTTTTCTGTTTCGGGTTTATTGATCGATTGTGGACTTTTCTTTTTCTTTTCATAACACGCAGGTCAGTTTGTGCATGCCCCCTTTCAACTGATCTCCAGCTGCCTTGAAAATAGATAGATAGATAGATTTCTTTATTAGCACAATTTAGGCTAGTATCTGTCTACCTTGAAAATCTAGGAATAAAGGCCATATACACCTGTAGTGATACCCGTGGCGTGATGTTGAGCATGTCGCTGTTAACCCAGAGGTTCGTGGTTCGAATCCCAACGGAGGCAAAAATGTTTTTCCACGGGTACCGCCTTTCGCGACGAATTCTCAAGTCCTCCGATATTAAATTCATCGACATGAAAAGCGTTTTTTCCATTAGCCGTCCGGAACCGGCATAGGTCATGGTTGTGGGAAATGCGCTAAGCCCTAGAATTCCTCGCTCTGTTGCGCCAACCTATTTTTTTTTATTTATTTACTAGCTGACCCGGCAAACTTTGTTCTGCCTTAGAGGCAATAAATGAGCAGAGTTTGGGTTTTATTAATTAAATTTTTTTTTCAGGATAATAAATATTCGAAAAAAAATTAAGTACTTTAATGATTCTTTATTAGCTATTTATTTTGGTGCATGTGTTGCCCTTTTCACTGAAAAACCTTGTGATAGACATTTTTCGTTATATTATCAGGCGCGAGAACAAATAACGCAGATGATTTTCCGACTCGTGAATATGCCACATATAATTGAATATGGGAAAAACATTCAATGATTGTCCTTGTGATCTATTTATGGTCATAGCGAATGCAAGACGGTTCGGAAACGATAACGGGATCCTTAAGACTATTTGAATAATTTCAAAAGCTCTTTTGAATTTTAGATGAAACATTTCGGAGGGATATGTAACATGTACTATATTTTATCCGCATATTCCCACGGCAACAAAAGGACGGGGACCCTAAAAATACAGACCTCAGCAACGCCGTGAATGTCGAGGGATAAGAGGCATATGAGTATGTCTTAAGCAGCCCAGGGTGTTAAGCGAAGATCTCCGCTGACTCATAAACTTTTTGATATGTGGACATTAGTCTGTCACGATAAGTCGAACTTTTTTTTTTGTTTTTTTTTTTTAAGAACAGTGTTTTGTTTATAACGAAAACTAACGCATTGCATTGATGTCGTTTCTGTTGCACGCTGCTTTTTATTTATGTGAGTCAATGAAACGATAGTCAATGCCCAATGTAATTTTTTTTTTAATGTTTACTTTTCCTGTTCTGATTCTAAGCATTCCGTTTACATTTTATGTCTGTGGCGGGATAAAAATGTTGTAAACGGGTCCGTCTCCTAACCCTAGGCTACCTCCCCACCAATTTTCAGCCAAATTGGTTCAGCCGTTCTTGAGTTATAAAATTCGAAAGAACTTTGGAAATTGGTCAAATAGTTTTACAGGTTTGGGTTCCCAATCAGGTTCGCGTATCATCCTAAATTCGAAAGAATTTTTGAAATCGGTCGAGTAGTTTTGAGGTCCCCATAGGAATATAGGGATGAATTATTATCTTAGTTACTGTGAAGTTTGTGAAATCTGTCCAATAGTATATAGGTTTGCGTTTCCAATCCCGTTCCCGGATAAAAAAAATACATAGAGCCTACTGGCGTTGCCCGAGCCCCGTGGGAATATGAGGATGAAATAATTTAAGTTAATGAAGGATAATGTACCATCTCAAAGTTGAAAACATTTTTAAAATCGGTCATGCGGTTTTAAGGTTCCCGTTCTAGTTCCCGTTTCTGTTCATATGGGAATATAGGCTATGTTACTGAGGGATAATGTAGCATCCTAGAGCAGAAAGAATTTTTGAAATCTGTCCAGTAGTTTACGTTCCCGTTCCCATAGAAATATAGGGATAAAAATGATTCTATGTCCGTCTCCTGGTCCTAAGCTACCTCCCCACCAATTTTCAGACAAATCCGTTCAGCCGTTCCTGAGGTATAAATAGTGTAACTAACACGACTTTCTTTTATATGTATATTTAAAGTTTATTTTACAATTCGCGACGTAAAAGAAAAGGCAGGCCAAAACACTCCTGGTACAAGCAAATGCAAAAACAGCAGCATTTGGTTGGCCTCAGACATGAAACAATCCAAAACCGGGAGGCTTGCCGACGCTTTCTGAGGTCAACGCGGCGTACCCCACAGGCGGATCACTAGTGTGAAGCAGAAAAGTGGGAGAGTTGTTGATCGCTTCAAGATCACTTCTCGTAACGCCGGAAATGAAAAGAAGAAGAAAGTTTATTTTACACTTGCAGTTGAATTTGATTTAGGTTTGCACACGGCAACCTTAACTTCTTCGGGGGGATGGCGTTCTTGATCATCGTGCAAGTTGAGTGGCGCATTCTGTTATGCTATCTACAGAAGTAGTCATGATATTGTATATTATATTATCACTTCTCTGCTGGTCTTAACAGACTTGAGTTTGGGGTTTGCCACCCTGGCATGATCTTTTAATCTTTTGGTAAAACTTCCGAATCTCGTTGATAGCATGGCATCTATAAATTTCCGCAAGGAACCCTTCTCATGCTCCTTCCTTTTATTTTTGGGAATGGTTTTTTCTCTTCTTTCTTCTTTGTAAATCTTTTGCTTTGGTCAAAAGACTGCCTGCCTGTATTCTTCATAGAACCATGGACCTTATGAAACATCAGAGGCCGCCGTCATAATGAATCTGTTGACATTGCTGCCACTGGTCTTCAATGTTTGATACGGACGGCATAGGTTTCAAGGATAGTTGGAAGGACACTAGATTGGAAAAGGCAATCTCTTATGAATGTAGTTTTCTGACGTCATATCCTTTCACAGTGTTACTTGGCCCCTCGGAGAGTTCAGACAACATTTATCCTTCATAGCTTTGGTATTTTTAATTACTGAAAACAAGCGTAGATTCTGTAAGTCGAACTCATTTGCTGTGACATTCCCAATAAGCTCGTTAGTTATTACTCGCAGAGTATTATAATATTGATATACTTCACTTTTTTTCTGAAAAGTTTATTTGTGCTTGAATTTGGCTTGTTCAATGTGCAGTTGAATCATACAAATTATTTATGTTAAACTAAACACTTCAAAAAAAAAATTCTATTTATTTGCAGGCAATGTCTGCAATGCAGAACGGAAGTAGCCCTGCGAAGGGCTCCGGAGGCGCTAAACAGCTTTCCATAGAAAAAATGTACCAGAAAAAATCTCAACTAGAACATATTTTACTTCGTCCTGATACATATATCGGATCGGTGGAGCAACTTAAAGAAACCATGTGGATATTCTCACCAGAAACTAAGAAAATGATTCAAAAAGAAATTTGTTTTGTACCGGGTCTTTATAAAATCTTCGATGAAATTCTTGTCAACGCTGCTGATAACAAACAACGCGATAAATCTATGTCATGTATAAAAATTGACATTGATCAAGAGAAAAACATCATTTCCATCTGGAATAATGGTCAAGGTATTCCTGTAACAATGCACAAAGAAGAGAAAATGTATGTTCCAACTATGATCTTTGGACATTTGCTAACATCATCCAATTACAATGACGATGAGAAAAAAGTTACAGGTGGTCGTAATGGTTATGGAGCTAAACTGTGTAACATATTTAGTACTTCGTTTACGTTGGAAACTGCCACTAAGCAATATAAGCGATGTTTCAAGCAAACATGGGCTGCAAACATGACTAAAGCATCTGAACCTAAAATAAAAGATTTTATGGGCACTGATTTTACTAAAGTTACTTTTTCACCAGATTTGAGTAAGTTTAAAATGGACAAGTTGGACGATGATATTGTTGCGTTGATGTCGAGACGAGCATATGACATTGCAGCTACTACCAAGGGTGTCTCGGTCTTTTTAAATGGAGAAAAACTACCGGTGAAGCATTTCAAAGACTACATTGATTTTTACTTAAGTGCTGATGATATGAGCGCTGGCGTAAAAATTGTACACGAAGCATGTAGCGAACGTTGGGAGGTTGCCGTTTGTCCATCTGACAAAGGTTTTCAGCAGGTTTCATTTGTGAACTCGATTGCTACCACAAAAGGAGGACGTCATGTTGATCATGTTGTCGATAACGTCATCAAACAGTTGATTGACGTTCTTAAAAAGAAAAACAAAGGAGGTATTAGTATTAAACCATTCCAAGTTCGTAATCATCTTTGGGTGTTTGTTAACTGTTTGATTGAAAATCCTACTTTCGATTCTCAAACAAAAGAGAACATGACGTTGCAAGTGAAAAGTTTTGGCTCGAAATGTGTCCTTACTGAAAAATTTATCAACAACGTCTGTAAGTCGGGTATTGTGGAATCAGTTCTTTCATGGGCTAAGTTTAAGGCACAAAACGATCTGGCAAAAACAAGTGGTAAAAAAAATACAAAAATAAAGGGAATACCAAAATTGGAAGATGCCAATGAGGCTGCTACTAAAAATGCGCATCTGTGTACGCTCATTCTGACGGAGGGAGATTCAGCCAAATCTTTGGCTGTATCTGGTCTCGGTGTTATAGGCAGAGATTTATATGGAGTGTTTCCCCTTCGGGGTAAATTGCTTAACGTTCGTGAGGCTACACACAAACAAATTTTGGAAAATGCTGAAATCAACAATTTGATAAAGATCATAGGCCTGCAATACAAAAAGAAATATCTTACTGTGGACGATCTAAAGAGTTTGCGTTATGGCAAAGTAATGATCATGACTGATCAGGATCAGGATGGTTCCCATATCAAAGGTTTGCTGATAAACTTTATTCACACAAACTGGCCTGAGTTGCTTCGCTTGCCATTCCTTGAAGAATTCATCACACCGATTGTAAAAGCCACAAAAAAAGACGAAGAAATAAGTTTTTATTCATTGCCAGAGTTTGAAGAGTGGAAAAACGATACCCCAAACAATAAGACGTACAATATAAAGTACTACAAAGGTTTGGGTACTTCGACCTCGAAAGAGGCGAAAGAGTATTTCCAAGATATGGAAAAACATCGCATACTTTTTAAGTATGATGGCACTAAAGATGATGATAGTATTGTTATGGCATTTTCCAAAAAATGCATTGAGAATCGTAAGGATTGGCTTCGGAGTCACATGGATGAGTGCAAGAAGCGCAAGGAGTTGGGGCTTCCAGATAGATATCTTTACACCAAAGGGACCAAAAATATAACTTATGCTGAGTTTATCAATTTGGAATTGATTCTTTTCTCAAATGCTGATAACGTCAGATCGATTCCTAGCATGGTTGATGGATTTAAACCTGGTCAGCGAAAAGTAATGTTCACTTGTTTCAAACGTAACGACAAAAGAGAAGTTAAAGTTGCTCAGTTGTCAGGTTCAGTTGCTGAAATGTCAGCTTATCATCACGGCGAAGTGTCTCTGCAAATGACCATTGTAAATTTGGCTCAAAATTATGTTGGCTCCAACAATCTTAACCTTCTAGAACCCAGGGGTCAATTCGGTACAAGATTGACTGGTGGAAAAGATAGCGCCAGCGCTCGTTACATTTTCACTTTGATGTCACCATTAGCACGTCTTATCTTTCATCCCTCTGATGATCCTCTGCTGCAGTACGAGGTAGATGATAGTCAAAAAATTGAACCGGTTTGGTATATTCCGATTATTCCTATGGTTTTGGTGAACGGAGCAGATGGTATTGGTACCGGGTGGTCAACTAAGATTCCTAATTACAACCCACGTGAACTGGTTGCAAATATCAGACGAATGATAAATAAAGAAGAACCTAAAGCGTTACATCCATTTTACAAGAATTTCAAAGGTATCATTGAACATGTCTCTGATAATCGTTATATTGTTGCTGGTAACATACAAATTGTGCGAGGAGATAAGATTGAAATCACAGAACTACCAGTAGGTGTTTGGACACAAACATACAAGGAAAATACTCTAGAATCACTGCTTCATGGAACAGATAAAGTAAAGGCCATTATTTCCGATTACAAAGAATATCATACCGACACAACGGTTAAATTTGTAGTTACGTTTGCGCCTGGTGAGTTTGATCGCATAAGCAGGGAAGAAGGTGGTTTCCACAGAGTATTTAAGCTGACAACAAGTATATCCTGCAATCAGATGCATGCGTTTGATCACCTCAACTGTCTTAGAAGATTTCCTAGTGCGGTTGATATATTAAAAGATTTCTTTCCACTGCGTTTGGAATATTATGGAAAGCGAAAGGAATATCTTGTTGGTCAACTTACTGCGCAAACTGATCGTTTGTCTGATCAAGCTCGTTTTATCCTTGAAAAATGTGAACGAACTATTGTTGTAGAAAACAAGAAGCGCAAAGCTATGATTGATGAACTTATCAAGCGTGGCTATCGACCTGATCCAGTAAAAGAATGGCAAGAACGCATCAAATTGGACCAGGATGAAGAACCGGAGGAAGAAGACGAAGAAGAAGAAGTTTCAGCTGCTACTTCATTAAAGAAAGAAAAGAAAGTTGTGGATCCAGAAAAGGCTTTCCAGAAGCTTAGCGATGTAAAAAAATTCGATTACTTATTGGGAATGTCCATGTGGATGTTAACGGAAGAACGAAAGAATGAGTTGCTGAAGCAACGTGATCAAAAGCTCGCTGAATTAGCTGCTCTCAAAGCAAAAACGTGGGAAATGCTCTGGCTTGATGACCTCGACAATTTCGAGAAAAAACTTGATGAAATCGAAGAAAAAGAGCGGCTTGATGAACTTGGTCTGAATAAGAAAACCTCGAAAGCTTTGGCTGCTAAAGCTAAAACTGCAGTTGCATTAAAAAAACGGGGAGCTGCAAAAGCTGCCGTAACAGGTGATTTATTCCCCGATCCAAATGGTGAAGTAGTCGAGTTCAAGGTAACGGAAGAAATCTTGAAAAAATACGAAAAAGCAGTAGCAGCGGCTTCTGGCGCTCCAAAAAGAGTAAAAAAAGAAAAGGGAGCAGCAAATGTAAGCGGTGGTGGTGGTGATGAGGAGGTGGATGAATTCGATGCATTAATTGATGGAGCAGAAGGTAAGGTTAAAAAGGAACCTGTCAAGAAAGAACCTGCCAAAAAAGAATCCAAAAAACCCAAAAAAGATAACATGAAGCAAACAACTTTGGACTTTGACAAACCAAAGAAAAGTGTAAGTTAAAAAATATATATATATATAATAAATTTGTTTCTAATCTTTCTCACACTTTTTTAAATTAGCACAAAAAGAAGAAGAATTCATGGTCAGATGATGACGGAAGTGAAATAGAAGAAATAATTGTTGAAAAAAGAGTCGACAGACCAGGTCGAAGAACTGCTGCACAGGTAAAGACGGTTTTTCTTTGCAAATAAGAGTAATTTAAATCGAAACTTTTTGGTTTTCTAGAAAGTAAATTATTCAGGTCTTCTTGATTCTGAAGAAGAGAGCGACGATGATGGAGAACCGGTTTTGTACGACAACAAAGCTGTTGTAGGTGAAAGTGGTCCAGTGGAAATATTGTCTGATAGCGATGAAGATATGGATTCCGACAGGAAACCAGCACCTGCTAAAAAACCTGTTCCCAAAAGGCAACGAAAAAAGGAAAGCGATGACAGCGAAGAGGAAATTAAAATTGTAAGTACACCATACATGTTTCTATTTTAAGTACATCGTTTCAAATTATGAGAAAATGTTAAGTTTTCGACTTCATTGAGAGTCTGGTTGTTTTGGAATTCCCTTCGACATAAAATATCGGATAATCTTGTGTCAGTACCCTGCTATTGCGATTTACGTTAGCTCATCAGTGCCCCTGTTCTGTAGCTATCGCCTTGGCGATAAACGGTGGAAATGGAATGAATTTCTATGAATTTAGTAGGATTTCGTTCCATTTTCCACCGTTTATCGCCTGCTTTTATCG
Source organism: Melanostoma scalare (assembly GCA_949752695.1). Taxonomy (NCBI): domain Eukaryota; kingdom Metazoa; phylum Arthropoda; class Insecta; order Diptera; family Syrphidae; genus Melanostoma; species Melanostoma scalare. The sequence goes on along the minus strand of OX456984.1, from coordinate 53,092,354 downwards.
AGGCGATAGTTACAGAACAGGGGCACAGTAGTTCATTCGCCACCATCCCTATTTCAACACACCGTCTTTGTATTTGATATTTCGGAGTATTTCTATTCGGTCTTTTTGACTTGTTGTTGAATATGGAATTCCAATCAATCCGGTGTGCGACATACAACTTACATACTTATACGCCAGTTCAACGCCAAAGTACAACTTGGCATGTAAACAAAAAGTACTATTAAATTTTTCCACATTTCATTGTTTCATCAAATAGCAAGGTGTAAATTTGAATTTTATTTCTGTTTGATGTTAAGGCACTCGTGCTCCAGTGCAATGTTGTGAATTTGATTTTACATATCCTTATTAACTTACTTAGGTAGGTATTAAGTTCGGGGTGAACCGGAGCCCCTTTCGAAATCAAAGATCCCTATCCAATCAGAGAAAATAAATTGACCATGATTTGAAGCGCAAATGTGTACTGATTCAAAATTTGCTTAAATGTTAAAAAGACGACGACGGTTGTTGAATGACTTGCTATTATATGTATAAGAAAAATACAGATTTTACATATTTATTTATTGAATCTTATTATTATTTCCAGTCAAAGAAAAAGAAGAAGCAATTGAGCAGCGATGATGATTACAGCGATTCAGATTTTGAATAATCAAAAATTCACATTGAAGGACAATTATATTAAGAGTATTTTATTTATTGGCACGTTGGAGAACTATCTTTTGTTTTAATCATGAAACCACACATGTTAATGTGAAGTGTCAAGTAAAGAAATCACATAACTTCATAAATCATCTAAATCTCTACATTATTATAAATTCCACGACATTCTAGGTTAGAAGTATGAATGTTTTCTGTTTTATCTTCAAACTGCATATAAATTTTGTGAGTATTTATTTATATAAATGTCTTAACTAAGTGTATCAGAAATTGAAATGAATCGATGTTTTTCTTTTGTGTAATGTTTCCGCGTAATTTATAAATGTGTATCTGTGAGGATAAATCTTTTTTTTTTTATTTTTTGAGTCCAGGAAACATTTTACAAATTATATTACACTTCTCCAAAATTAGATAATTTGTTTTACTGAGTTAATTACTCATATAAGCTGATATTCCTTGTACATATATATTAATCATTTTAAACAAGTATGTATGTATACTTTGTCGTATTTAAATAAATAATAATAAAAAATACAAATAATAAAAGAAAAAATTAACTTATTGTTTTAACTGTTGTTGCTAAAATATTTACACTAATTTGAAAAGATGTGATGTGGTGGTGGTAAGAGCGATGAATCTCGGAAACATCAACATCGCCATTCACGAGTAACTGGCAAGTACTCCGAGAGTAAAAGACGTTACCATGAAAACGCTTTCTTACTTTGCCACTTGAAATCGGCACAAAATTATAGGCCCTGGAAATGCATTACGCCTCGAGGTTTTCATGACTGTGGCGCCACTCTTATTTGTGCAACACCGACGCAACTATTCGCAAAGTGATATAAGAGCGATGAATCCTTTTGGCAAGAGTCAACACAACAAACGTAACTGGGGTTGTTTGTCCTTGGCAATCGAAACTATTTTCATCAGTCAACATCTCTAGAATTTCGCTCATAGAGCCGAATGTTTGAATATTTGAGCTGAAGTAACGTATTATTAGGTTTTATGATTCTTAAAGTCGTTGTTCTTGTGACACATATCCTGTATGAATATAATGGCATCCAATTACTATCCACGTATCCACCCGAAAGTAATGTCGCAGTTTTCTTCAAAGACATGGCTCTAACACGTCCACGTGAGAAACCAAGCCTAGTTTAAATATCATATTAGGCTTTTACATATTACCGAGGTCCTTCCTCAAACATCTGTGGTTCATTTGCTTACCATTTGAAGATGAAAAATTCCACGAGCAAAAAGAAACTACTAAAAAAAAACGAAGTAGGTACATATGTACATATTCACCCTTATTACGAATGGCGTTTTAATAAAACGCCAATAAAATGACTTATCCCTAGGTGCCACAATTGCCGTTTAAATAAAATATTTTTTGAGGGAATGGTAAGAGCAATGAGTAACAGATATAGGGCTGAACTTATATTTTTATGAAAACAAAAATTATCGCGGCTGGAGCTCTGTCATTTTTTAGGCGTTTTAGTGAAACGCCTATCGCAATAAGGGTGATTTTTCGTTTCCATATTTTTATTTTTTTATAATATTTTTACTATTTTTACATATTTTGTCAACACCATTAATTACAAGTAAAAGGCATCTCAATACTATAAGTTGGGCTACCACGAAAATTTTCATTTATCGAACTGTCGAAACCGAATTTAGCACCAGGGAATCAGAAAAAGCAGTAGGTACCTCGCTGCGAGCTGGTACCAGCTGGTAGAGTGAAAAAAATATCAAAACAAAACAATATTTTACTAGAGATGAGCGACGCAAATGAACACCTAGAGTTGTGCAAGTTTAATCAACGTACGTAATCGTTCCTATCAAGGTATGCGTTCAAACAGTTTGATTGAATTGGTATTTTCAATCGGTAGCTTTGTTTCCGTACGTTCATAGAAAGTAAAACACACCAAATTGACTCCAATAAACATATTTTTAATACATATAGCGGTATAACTTGACTAAAATTTAATGCTGAAAAATAATTTTACTTTATAAGACATATATTTGTCGATTTGTTGAAGCAACAAATTGGTGTAACAGAGAAGAAGAACAAGAAAACAGTCGCTTTCGCACAAAGTTTCAATAAATCGATTAATGTGAACTTCGTCTATAAAGCTACGTGCAGACGGCATATAAAAAGCCGCACATATGTGCGGTTCTGACGTCACATAAAAAGTTGTAAATTCAACGCAAATGCTATACGTAAATCAGTGTACGTAAACTCGCATATAAGGGTGTTCAGACGATGTGCGGAATCTGTCCCAAAAGCCGCACATTAGTTTGCGTTGATTTGCTCGCACATCAAATGTACGCAAATGAATACGCACATTTTTCGGTCGATGTGCGACGTGTTCACACGATATGCAGAAAAATGCGCACATCAACCATTTGCGTTCATATGCAAGTTTGCGTTAATTTAATCGATTGTTTGACTTTTGTGTTTAGCTCATTTTTTTTCATTGTTTACTACATTAAATTGAAAATGTTAAAATGAAAGTAGGTTGCTATTGCTGTTTTGGCATTGGATATAATTGAAAAAGATGAGAAAAGTGAATTTCGCGAAGAATCGGGCGTGGAACGAACGTAGTGTGTGGACAAAGGACTGGCTTCTGCATCGTGCTTCACAACTACTTTATTTCTACAAATAAATCGAAAAACGCACTGAATAATATCGTTTGACCAATACGATGCTGAAGGCAATATAGTGAGTCCTGGTGAATGGCGTGCTGATATTCAATGCTCAACAATGTATCCACTTGAGGAACTACGATCGCGAGACCATGGATCTGAAAGTAAAGGCATTCGAAAAGAGTTCACGCACTACTTCACCGAAGAAGGCCATATTGAATTGACAACTCACTTGTAAACATAACAAAAAATTTTATATTTATTATTAAGTTCAATTTGTTTATTGCTTTCATTAGAATTAAAAGAAAACATAGATTGAAAAATAAATACTCAAGTTAACAGAAAAAAAGATCTACTAATATTTAAGTACATAAGCAGGTATTGTATATAGGAACAAAATAGAAACAGCCAGCTTGGTCTTCAGGAAGATGTCTTGAATGGCACAATAAATAGTCGCAGAATGTTGAATTCTTGTCGCTTGATGCAAAGCGGAGACTGCTGAACTTAAAATGGTCAATCGAGCGTTTGTTGAACATGATGGCCACGGCGACGTTGCTGTCGAAGGCGGTATTAAGGTTTTTGTCACAAACCTACGTTTGTGCTGCTGGGGCTGGCCGACTGCAGGTTCTGACAGTAGTAAATCATCTGTAACTGCTTCATCAACGATTGCAGCAAAGTCCTGTAAAATAGAAGTAAATTGTTTGTCTAAAACGAAAAGCCAGCATTTCAGAAAAACTTACATGGTCAATTGACGAAACATATGAAGTGGATCTTTTCTACATCGTCGGCCTCCAAAAACATAATTTGATTGAAAACTGCCAATGCACGGAGGATGGTTTTGTGCCCTGCACTGACTTTTTGGTGCGAAGTTTTTCCAAATTTGCCTTGAACATTATACGCCCCAGCCCCACTATCACTTGTCTTCCTTAACAGTAACGTCAGCCGATTTCGTCAACCATCTCACGCCAAAAATCAAGATTTTCAAGCTTGTACTCTGCCGAACCTGCATCCCAAAGCCGCGCTTCTCCACCGTAGTAATTAAGGTTTTAATTCCATTGGGCGTCAAATTCTGCTGCACTATCCGAATACCGGATTCTGATTTCCTTGTGCTGTGTGATTTATTGTACTGTGAGCCCTCGAAATCTATTTTGTTCTCGCTCATTTATTATTTTTTTCCTTCTGCAATTGAATATTGATCACAACTACACTTCACAATCACTACCGATTTACGTAAAAATATGCACATTTGCGTTGTCCTATTTTCGTGTCAACGCATATGATTATGACGACCGCACATCCACGCACATGCACGCAAACTGTCACAAAAAATGTGCGAGGGTGTTCAGACGATTTGCGAAAAAGTCGCACACTTATGTGCGGTTTTGCTGTCGCACATCGTCCGCAAACCATTTGCGTGCATGTGCGGACTGTCCCAAAAGGGTGTTCAGACGATATGCGTCAATACTCGCAAATTATGACGTAAAAATGACGTCAGAACCGCACATATGTGCGGCTTTTATATGCCGTCTGCACGTAGCTTAAGACAAAACGTTTTCTGTTGAGTGGAAATCTAATCAGCATAACAAGGGAGAGAAAAATTAAAAGCACATATTGTAACATACTAAACACACAATTGTATTCATTTTGAGAAATGCTTTCGAATGATTTACTGATTAGTTCGAACCACAAGATGTAACATTTTTTTTTTTTTTTTTTTTTAACATGTTCTTGTGGTCATAACTTATTCGTAAATGCATACCTTTCAACCAATGTTCAACAAATCGACCACAAGGCCATACATCTACAAATCGGAATAACAGAAAAGGAATACAGTCACCTTATTCGGACGAGATATTACTAGTTCGTATTGATTTGATTTAAGGAAACATACCTTCGATTTAAGGTTTTTTAACAAGACTCCAAAATGAAGTAATGAGGGCTTAGGTAGGATTAATTACATTTTCAAAACAAATTTGTATTAATAAAACAACCTCAAATAATCTAACACACTGCTTTACTTACGGTACGAAAAGTTAATGGTAAAACCGTTTCACAAATGCAGCTTCAACTGCACATCACTGTTTGACACATCTCTATCGGATCCTCATAATTTTGTTTTGAAAATCTGGCGCCTATTGCTGATGTAATAGAAAAAAAAATGTAGTAGGTATACCTGCTGTTTGTTCTGATCGCCTGGTATCATGTTTGCCCCAGAAACGTGTTTGTGAAGTCAAATGTTATCTCGACTCACTTTTTTCGTTTGGTTAAAGAGGGAACACATTTAACGTACTCGTACATACACATACATAACTACTATTTATGTAGTGTAGAAAATTTTCGGAAATCAGAGGTCCACCCGCCACCCCTACACGCTGCACCTGACAATCTGATCAAATTAATTTTGTTTATATGAAACAAAAAAAAATAAAGAAATAGGGGCGAGCATTTTTTTTCTCAAACTAGCACATTTCTTTTTTTAATCTTCTGGTTGGAATACGTACGACTGTCTCAAATTCTTGTTTTGCACCTTGGACGAAGAAAGTCATGGGAGTTTTGATTGGAATTGGGGGTCGAAATAGATCTAAAGATTATTTAAATGAAGTTGAACAGAATTTCTAAGTTGGACCCCACCATTACACAACTTAATTTGTAAGGATTTCTTATTGGCTATTATAATTATTCAACGTTCCACTGAATTTCACTTTCATCATAATAAACACAAAGATAGGTTAGTTTCATTTTCATAAAAGTAAAATTTAGTTGAATAAACTTTTCGTGGCCGTCATAAACAAAACATTCTTAGATCTCCTAACCTCCCCACTCTGAAATACATAAACGTACGTTATCTGAAACAGCATCAAAACCCCAGATGGTTTTTGTTATTTTTTTTTTTTAGGTTTTATTGTAAATAAAAATTATCATCATGTAAAATCCTATTTAGACCATCTTCCTGAGAAGCTTGTTGATCTTGTCCTCGCGGTTTCCGAAGTCACCTCCCTCGACATAATGGTTGTTCTTCTTACGCCATCCACCGGTTGGTGTGTTCAATTTGAAGGGCCACAAGAAGTTGGATGCATACTTGAAGTTGTTTCCAACAGTGAAGATTTCATGAACTAAATCTTCAACGCATTGGATGTTGTACTTCTTACGCATCTTACGTTCAATAACAAAGTTATCTGTAATAGGAATGCGTTGCTTGCTGTGCTTCACGAATCCACGTTTGTAAATCAGCTCGCTGACAGACTTCCTGTTAGGGTATCCCCAAGTAATGTATGGCTCAGCAATACGAAGCATGTTGATGGTAGCCTTGTTCAATTTGATGAACACTCCGTTGTTGATTTGACGAAGACGGAACAGCTGAAGTACTTTGCGTACCTTTGGTGCAACCTTGTTGATACTATTCAAAAGTAAATAAAACAAATAAGTATGGTACACTTTCTTGTTAGCAAACGACTACATAATTTTTTGTAGTCGACTGCATTAAAGAAAAAAAAAATTAAACCTACCCACGAATACGAATAACAAAAGCCAATCGGCTTTCAGCTGGAACGTAGTATTGTCCCTTCGACTTGGCAAGCCGCCTCATCTTGATTTCCCTACGATCAGCCTTAGCATATTCATGGGAGTACTTTTCGGCACGAACAAGATTTTCACGCTTTCTCAAGGCAATGACTGCGCTACGCTTTACTTTCCTCTTGGTGAGGATAGCGCGTCTGCTAATGCGCTTCTTGGCGAACTTCAATTTAGATTCCGGGACGGCCGGAAGCTTTTTGGCTGCCACGGTGGACTTTTTCTTGTCTGCGACAGTCATTCTGAAAGTTAAATGTATTGTTTGGTTAAATTTCGTTGTGAAAAACAATGAAATTCATCAAAATATCGGGCAAAATCACTAACCTTAACTTGTCACTATGCACGTTTTAAGAGAAAAGGAATTGGCAGAAGGAAGTTGAATATTATGTTGGTGCCCCTGATTTTAGTACACGGCCATTTTCATTTGGGAAGTGTCTGTAAAATGGTAATAAAAAAATAGTAGATTAACACTAAGTCTAAGGGTCTGGTTTCATAATGTTAAAATCAGAGAAATTTTTTTTTTTTTGATATATATATAGATAATCTTACGTCCGATCTTATAGATATATTAAAATTTAAGACATTCAATACAAATGTCGATTTCCATTGGCAATCCGGAAAAACTCTTTGATCCGGGATCCCAAAGAAGCACTTTTATTTGTTTTGAAGTTTCGTTGCTTGTTTTGTATATCGGTGTGAAACGTCAAGCGCTATTTTCAGTGCGCAGTTTCATTGTGTGAGTGCTTCTGGCTTCGCTTCCTTCTTCAAATCAAGAATCAAATTTCTCTTCTTTCGCGGAGAGGAACTGTCATTTGATGCCAATGGAATGGTTTGTGAGAAGCGTTCAGAAGGCTTCCGAACGACCAACGGAAATGGACATAAGTTTTCACTATGATCGAATGAGACATCAATTTTTATGAAATAGTGTTTTTGTTGGTGGTAACTTTTAGATCTGGAAGCGTTATAAAATTGAGAATCAGAATTTTGTTGATTTTATCAATCCAATTTTTTTAAATAACTTTTCAAAACGAATTAACTAATACACTAAAAATGTATCACAAGCTTCAAAAAACTTAACTTGACAGACTCAGGGGCCCGATTATGCATTTCGGAGCAAATCGTTTTTGGTGAGCAAAATTGATATTATTGTTTCGCTTTTGTCTTTTTATTTTTTTTTTACTATTAAACTCGATGGCGAATTTGAAAAGCGTATGGCGGATTATGTTTTCGATAGGCGAAAAGAAGTTTTATTGCTTTTTTTCAGCTGAGACTATAGGTTTGTTCGTTGAAGTCCTAGGGTCGCCCTGGAGTCGCCATAAAGCGTTTTTTGAGAGACCCAAAGCCGCCCTGAATGTCAAATTGAGTGTTTTTTGAGCCCTAGGGTTGACCTAGGTTTCCATAAACTCGCCCTAGCTTTTTGCTGTGGCGAGTTGAGAGCTGTCAAATGGCATGTATTTTTTTTTTAATGACAGGGATGTGTGGTGATTTGTGTTTTAGCGTTTTTTGAGGACTGGAAAACCCTGGTTTTTTTGACAACTCATAGGGTTGCCAAGAAAACCTGGGTCAACTCTGGGAAAGTTCAACGAACAGACCTTATGATAAAATAAATAAACGAAGATTTTATTACTAAATGTTCCACAGATTCACCGAGGACTTAGTTTTCTGCCTGAGCAGTACACTTTGTGTGTCAAGATGGGTTATGCTCATATCATCATCACTAAAATTTTCAACCCAAAATGGAGAATTTACGCGAGGAATAATAACAACGTTTGGACACTGGTGTTAACAGGATAACGTTAACAGCATAACCCGTCTAGACAGGCACTTAGTCAATTTAACCTTTGCAATTATTGATTGGCTCTTGAACAACAAAAACAAAACTATTGAGGATTGAGCAAGGTTCTTGCCACTATAAGCTAGGAATAACACTATTGGTTTCAGGATTGAAAATTCTAAATCAAGAAGGGATCCACACCATTTAGGCTGAAGTAATAAGAAGTATATTAATTATAAAATGAAAGCTCTAGTTTTACATTCGCCGCATGTCTTGTCACTAGTTTTGCATTCCAAGAAGGTTGTGGTGAGTTTCAATTTAACTGCGCTTTTGAGACGAGGTCATCTTCTGCAATCGCCATCGTTTATTTTCAAAGCAAACTACCAAAGCATTGTTATCCATTCGCTATAGATGGTCCTTAGCGTAATCTGACATTGCATACCATTTTTAAGGGCAATAGTCATTCAACAGCCTTTTGAGTTCTTAGTTTAGTTTTCAATGAGAATCAAAAAAAGAACCAAAAATGCGGATCGAATAAGATTCCTTAAACATTTAGAAACATATAAAATTTTTATTAACTTTTTTAACATGAATAGTACCTCCTAGCAACGTAAAACTTCAATAACAAAACAAAATACTTATGTAAAGCTTAAGAAAAAATCGCATTTTTCGCACATTGAATTCAGATTTCGTTTTCCATTTGGATTTTGTTCAACAAAAAAATTTAACAACAAGTTGCAGCCCAACTCATGTTTAGAGACAGTTGTTTGGAGTTGCAGTGAGAGCTCTTCGACGGATCCACTAAAATTGAACCTGCAAAAGACAATTGAGTACTCACCTTTTTACTAGGTGACGCGCTTGAAGAAAAACTTACAAAACTCCACATTGACAAAGCAGTTGGTGTTCCGTTGTCTGCTCAAGAGCGCTTTTTTGACAAACAGGGCAGAACACAACATTGGTGTCATCAATTTCAATAAGATATTGTTCATCTTCCTCCAATTGATCAACAAACCACATATTCATTTCATCTATAAGTTCACTGTAGATGTTTTCCTGAATGTTTATGTCCGATTCAAGGTCGGCCAATTCTTGACGTAATATTTTACTAACAAGTGTCTGCAATTGCAATTTAGATTAGATTGGTTTCAATTGATTGCGAATTTTGCTTACATTTTGTCCCAGCTGAGAAGCGGAACGTGAACAATCAAAGCTGGTACTCCGGGCTTCTCGAACACGAACTCTACATTTCTAAAAAATAATATAAAATATTCCTCCTGTCTGGGGTTATAGGAATAAATAAACTTACTTCTCGTAATAAATCACGAAGCTTGGGTGAACCAAATCGGAATTGCTTTGCAAATTTCTGTGAGCGAACCTTTTGTTCGACACTTGTGTGATAAGTTGGACTTGATGGACATTGTACGGACATTGTAAGGGATCATGCAGATGATGGTCGGTTAAGATAAATTTTTTTTACTATAAACTGATTAAAGAAACAATTTTAAACGATTTAAACACGAGCTGCTTGACGAAACGAAACTGTTTTTGTTTAGGAATATAAAAATAAAAAGCGGTCGATTAGACAAACTGTCAAGTGTCAACGACACGACAGACGACAGCTGTTTTTTTCCGGAAGTCAGTCCAAGGCTGTGTTCAATAAATGTGATTTGATTAAGGTGGGCAGTACACTTGTTCAAAAACATTGCTTGGGTAGATGAAAATTTTATTAAGACGAAGTTCACATTGGTCGATTTGTTGAAACTGTTTTCTTGGTCTCCTTCTTTGTTACACCAATTTGTCGGTATTGACTTGCGGTCAATTCGTTGAACAGGGATGTGTGTTTAAGGAGTGTTGCTTCAACAAATCGACCAGTATGAACATCGCCAAAGAGAGCGAAAGCCTTTAATTTTCTTGCCATATAATTTCCGTTTGTTTACATTGTAGCTTTTGTAACACGAGACGCATCTGTGACACACGTTTGCTAAAAGAGTATATAAAGTTGTGCTAGTAAATTACAAACACAACTCTATTCCTGACTTCAAATAGGTTTTCTTTCGAGAGGTGTTTTCATTTGACAGCTATTATACGGAGCGAAATTTCGAAAAGCTGGGACGGACAATGAGCTACACTGGCCGGGTTCAAGACAAATTTCGAAAGTTCGAAGAGACTTCTTTCAGTTCATGAACGACTAAATTAACTTCTTGTTTGTTTAAAAGTGGTACTATGATTAACCTCTCGACTCTACATTGTTAGATGAAGTTTTAAAATTTCATTCATTTTACTTAATTTTTGATAAAAAAAAGAAAATCGTGTGCCTTCAAAAATGTATTTTTCTTTGTTGATAAACTCACTATTAAAATTAATTTACAAAACAGAATATCCAAACACCAATAATTTATCAATTTCAATTCAACAAATAAGCGAAAACTTGTAGAACAAAAAAATACCCCAAGAATACCGAGTAAAGTTCGGCTGTCGTATATGTTGTTTTCCTTGTTTTGACAAGAAAAAGCTTAAGTTCAGATTTTCAGTCAAGTTTTTTCATCTGAAAATCTATGTTCGAAAATCTGAAAATCTAAATGTAATCTGAAAATCAGAACCAAGAAAAGTGACAGAATCTTAAGTTAAGATTTTCGAACATTGGTCCTATGAACGCCCCCAACCTATCTTCGAAAATGGGGGCGTTCATGGGACCTATGTTCGAAAATCTTAACTTAAGATTCTGTCACTTTTCTTGGTTCAAACACATTTCAAGAGAACACATTTCAAGAGAATTCTAAAAAAACTGATTCCAATTTTCTAATCGTTTAGCAACGATATCTTGAATGTTTTTCTGTTTTCAAAATTTTAGTTTTAATTTTTCACAGCTGTTGTAAGCAGCAATCTGGAAAAAGATATCTGAATCGTTCAAGAAGGTATCTCAGATACGGGTATCCGGGATAGCAAATTCAATGCGTTCTTGAACGTGCCTATTGATACCTTTAAAGTCAAAATGTTACAGTCAAGTCTGGTGACCGACCGAAGGTCGATTTCTAGCCGAAGCCGAAGCCGAATATTCGGCTGAACATCAACCTTCGGCCGAAGCCAAAGCCGAATCTTCAATAGCTTAAAGAATTTTCCTTTCCGTTTGACTAAAATTGAAAAAATAATGGTTTTTTGAATTTTTTTCAAACAGGTTTGTTCGTTGAAGCCCTGGGGTCACCACAAAGCGTTTTTCGAAAAGCTTAAACTCGCCCTGAATGTCAAACTGAGTGTTCCTGAGCTCAGGGGTCGATTTGGGTTTGCCTCAACTCGCCCTGGGTTTTTGTGGGGCGAGTTGAGGGTTGTCAAATGACATGTATTTTTATTCAAATGACAGGGATATGTGGTGATTTTAAGGTTTAGTGTTTTTTAAGAACTGGAAAACCCAGGTTATTTGACAACTCATAGAGTTGTCAAGGAAACCTGTGTCAACTCCGGGTAAAGTTTAACGAACGAACCAAATGTATGCATGCGGTACCCTAATTAACGGGATAAATTAAATTGTCTTTTCAAAAATAATAACAAATTAAATTAGTAACAATATAAATATTTTCTTGAAATTAAGGAAAGAACAAGAAATAAGTCAACACGGTTCTATGCTCTATGAAAAACGAAATTGTTTTTTTTTTCAGCGTCTACCACAACGCATGTCAACCAATAACTAAACCTTCGGCTTCGGCCAAAACTTTGGCCTTTTTTGGCCGAAGCCGAAGGGTTAGCCGATTGTAGTTTTTTTTTAGCCGAATGTGGCCGAAGCCGAAGCTTCGGTCGGACACTAGTCAAGTCACAATTTTTCACTCAAAACTCAAATTGATTTGTTATGGATGTAGTTCTTAGCATTTCACAACGTTATGACTAACTGCGTGAACACAATGGCTGCAGAGACGCAGCCGCAAGAAATGTCAAAACATTAAATACAAGCGAATACAAAAACAACGCAAGACGGAGCCGGACAAGTTAACTTGATTTTAACTCTTGCGTCTTGCTGCAGACACAGCAGCGTAAAATATAAAAATCCACCACTTAAAAATAGAAAACCATTCAAAATATCGTTTCTTACAGATTGGAGTTGATTTGTTTCTTCTATTTTTCTCGCAGCTTAAATAATTCTGATAACGCAATTTCTGAACATAAAAATTAAAAACAAACATGAAAAGAAACAAAAGTAAATTTTCTATCATCAGATTACTTTAATAGAAAAGTATACCAAATATTTCCGGATTGTAAAGATTTACAATAGCTTTTTGAAAGGAATGGGTTTTTATTCTGATAAATGTCTAGCACGTAAACAACAACAAAGTAATTCGGAGAATACTCTATTCGCTTTGAACCATGAAAACATCGGTGGTCTGTGGCTTTTTTTTCCAAGATTAGCTTTCAGGATCAGTCAATGGCTTTTAGTGCTTATGTGAAACACTGTAAGCTGTCTCAATTTTTTGCACTAAAAGTAGATGATTTCGATGTCGGGAATTTTGTGGAAAATAAATTTAAATCTTTAATAACATTCATGCTCGAAACCATTACACAAAACTCCTACATTCAAATTCACCAACCAAGATAGTAATAAAAGCGTGTCATCAAAAATCTGACGAATGTGTGTCGAAAATTCTGAAATTCTTATAAAGGGATCCTTAATCACCATCAGAGAGTGTTGCATTTCTACAGAAATGACCATCACCGGAACCATTAGTTTCCAGAATCACCTCAACAAAAACCATACATAGCAAATGAAAGTCAAAACAAGCCCTCCAGCCTAATGGTGTGCAATTCTCGTAAAACATTGAAAAGTGCAATGTCTATATATCAAATTAATTTATGGAATTTATTTTTGCTAGAATGTATGTGTATGTACAAATCTGTTTTTAGCGAGTTTAGTCCAAAGAGCTTTTACCGGCCAACGCTAAAATCTAAACGAATAATTACACTCTCGCCACTCGCCACTCGCCTATTTATTCGGTTTGCAGTGCCTAACGCCCTTTTTCATTATGATGAAACACAATAGCGGCCGCAGTGGTGGCGGCGATGATTATAGAGTGCATAACTCAATATCATCATCGCAGAAAACTGTAACTGGTAGAGGTTTTGACTAGGCAGTACCTTTAATAGCTTTTAACACTCATTTTAACGCTTTGCGTCGTTCATATCGTTCATATGCCAGCACATTGTTGTGCTGTTTCTGATTTGTTGTGTGGTAATTCAGTTTAGACCTACTGCCTACTTGAGTGTACAACAGTTTTCAAAACTAAAGCCCTGCTTAAGTGTGATATGCGGGTGGTTGTTTATGGATTGAAAATTTTTTTTTTTAAAAAGTATACGTAAATTGCCAAAACACGAACACGGTGGTTGGGGAATGGGGGTAATTGTTGGTGATTTTTAAATAAGGTCAATCACAAACGATGCCAAAGGTTCAAAACTATGTGTTTATTTCTTGGCAAAGGATATTTACTAAGTTCAGATAATAGAACCCTTTTTTAAAAGAAATGTTTTGTCTACAAAACAAAATTTACGATACAGCAAATTTAATGGCCTTTTATTTTGCTAACAATTTGGCTTCCAGTTTTTCCAATTCATTTAGACTTTTTACTTTTTATTTCAAAAGACGAAGCTTGTTGACTAAATTTGTTGTTTTCGTAAAAGGCAAGTTCTTAGATTTCGCTACACATTTGGTAGCTCTAGCACCGTTACTTGATTGTATTAATCTTCTAAATCAATTAAGTGTCACCGTCTTCGCTTGGTGCAAATCACACAACTTCTAATTATGAGATTCAATTTCCCATATAATATCTACGAGTATACTCGTTATAAACTTAAATATGTAGAGAGTTAATTCAAAATGCTTATAACAGTGTACAGGTAGAAACTATTCTTGCAATTAAAACATCACTTCCGAACTTTTGTTTAGAACATTCATTGTTAACATTTGGGACTAAAAATCCCCAAGCTTAAGGTACACCTTAGTGGAAAGTTGCCTCATGCCCCTCAGTAACTTAATTACTCCTACATAAGGTATGTACAGAATATGCACTCTCTAATGATACTAGGAGCTAGGAGGGTAGGTGTATTTATGCACGAAACTACGAACTCAGTTTTGAAATCTCTTCATTGCAATTGTGCATAGACACTGCTTTTGAAATTGTTTTTGGCAAAATGTATCTGACTTAATAAACACAAAGCTCTTCATATAAATGAGTAAATGTGGCCACAGCATTAGTTGACGGTGACGGTATTTACAAAGGCAGCCGTGGTCGTGTTTTGTTAGTTTCGACTACTTACTTTAAATATTTAGTTAAGAAATAAATAAATAAAAGATTTGCAGATAAATATAAATTGGAATAGTTTTGAGAAGAAATAGGTAGAGCTAGGCAAAAGAAATTCAATTAAATAAGCAATGCTTGGAAATTTGAAAACCAATTTGAAAACCCAACTACAATTTAAAGTCCAAAGGACAAAAGTATAGGTTTGGAAAATATTTGTTTTAAAGAATTATGTTGTTGGTAGGTTTATACATAAAAAAATGAATTAAAAAAGCACAGTAGACCAATAACTTAAGAAAACCAGGATTCAGAGTATGTATATGCAAACATATAAATGTTTTCACCCAACACAAAAGAACCCAAAAACGAGAAGTTTGGTATTTTAGTCACTTTTCCGTCATTTGCAGCAAAATTACGACAGTAAGGAAGCTAAGGTGCCGATTTGAACCAAACATAAGGTTTGTTCGTTGAAGCCCTGGGGTTGCCCTAGGGTCGCCACAAAGCGTTTTTTGAGAAACCTAAATTCGCCCTGAATGTCAAATTGAGTGTTTTTTGAGCCATAGGTTTGCCATAGGTTTTCCCCCAACTCGCCCTAGCTTTTTGCTGTGGCGATTTGAGGGCTGTCAAATAGCATGTATTTTTTTTTAATGACAGGGATGTGTGGTGATTTGTGGTTTAGCGTTTTTTGAGGAGTGGAAAACCCAGGTTTTTTTGACAACTCATAGGGTTGTCAAGAAAATCTGGGTCAACCCTGGGGAAAGTTCAACGAGCGGACCTATAATCACTTAATCAAAAACGCATCAGCTATAAAAAACATGAAAACTGCATCGAAATAGGCCTAACTTACATTCTGAGCAGTAGCAATCGAACCATCACCTTTCAGTTTTAAAGCTCTGTTTTGAACCCTACCAAGTAGGCGCAAATATGTGGTCATTCCAACAAAGGTAATCGTACTAAAAGCTGTTCGGTTTCACTGCAGCAGTTGCCATTTATGAGCAATGCCAGATGGAGCATGTTGAGCTTAAGCGACAAAAGACAGCATTGGGTTTTCGAAGCATTGAAGTATATCCGATTTTTACTATTCCATTCGATGCTGTCAAGGTCAGAATTCAAAGAGTTAATCATACGCAAAACTATTACGTTCTGAAGAGCACGGACGTCAATTAGGAAACAAATATGAAAAGCTGGGGATTCACTCGTCAGCAAACCAAATAAGAGGAAAAGATATACCAGACAAGAGATTGCTTATGAAAATAAGAAAGAGAGTCGGAGACAAAAGGGAGCCCTGAGGCACCGCAGCATTTATGAAGTTGAACTCAAGTTTATAATCATTCAAAACAACATAGAAAGGTAGTTTCTGCATGAACAAGAGGCCCATCGAAACCAAAAGCAGGGAAATCGTCGGTTTGCATTTGGTGTCCCGCCCAATTATTAATTGAAGGGCTTAGAAGATGAAGGTGTTAAGTGACAGTTTTTGAAACTTGACGTTTTCTCTATAGATGAAAGTCTAATATTTAAAATTAAATTTCTGACTCATTTGTACTCTTCTATCGCATATAGATTCATACTAAGCCAAATACGAAGGTGATAAATTTGATGGATACACGTGTTAAAGTCGACTTGATAAAGGTTTTAAATACAAGAAAGTGTTGATATCTCCAAAACCATTGAGAGTTAATAAAATAGACTGCCAAATTAAATAGACCCGAGTTTTATTGACTTATAAATAGAAATATAGTATTTTTATTATTTTTAGCAAAAGTGTTATAGACACTAAACTGTATTTATTTATTTATTTATTGATTTATTTAGCTAACTACAAGAGATTATAAAAATTATGAATAAACTAAACAACATAAATATTTAAACTAAAGACATTAATAAATATATGTAGAGAGATTCAAGGGTTAGGAGCTTAGAGAGAAGAGGAATACAATACAGATTTATTCTGAGGGAAGAGGAACTTAGGGAAAAGTCAAATGTATTTCCTGTTGCATTCGCTGAACGTAGCAATTTCTGCATAAGGTTGAAATAAGCGTAATTTGTGCGGAGAGTAGGTAACGTGGATTATTGTTCACGTAAATCAGCTCAAGCAATTCCGAGGAGTCTATGATACCAGTCATAATCTGATGGACGAAAATTATGTCAGTGATACGACGACGTTTAGAGAGCATGAGCAAGAGCATGTCAGTTAGTCGCAAACGGTTTTCATATGTAGGTTAAATGAACGGATCAGATCAAAGCAACCTACGCAAAGCGAATCTTAGAAATCTTCGTTGCACAGCTTCGATCCACGAGATTGAGTTATTTAGTAGGGAGACCGAACCTGACGCAAGGATTGGCATAACATATGTGTTGAATAATGATTTAGTGACGTAGGGGTCGGAGAATTCTCTAGACCAACGGTTGATGAACCCAAGAGAGGTGTTTGTTTTCGCAATAATATAGTAAATGTGAGTGTGGAAACTCAGCTCTTTATCACAAATCACCCATTGATCACTAATAGACGAAACTCTAGGGACAGGCACGTTACAGAAGTAGTACGTTCAATGACTAGAAGGCAAGCGTTTATGCGAGAAAGTTTTAGGTTGAGATTATTTATTAACGTTAAGCTCAAGAAAGTTCTTATTACACTAAGTAAGAAAAGCGTTTAGGTGTTTTTGAAGAAGAAAGGAATCTTGAGAAGAGGATAAACATATAGTTTTAATTGTTTTGATGTCATCTGCATAAATAGACAGATGAGAGAAAGAAATAATACTTGCGACGTCATTTATTGCAACTACAAACAGGAGTGGTAGTGCAGTCATTGAAGCGAAAAATACGGTCTTACCTCCGATTTTTTTTTACTGTGAACCGATTTGCATGAAATTTTGGAATTAGGCTCATCTTACCCTTAACTTCAAAAGTGAAAATGATTTGAACTCCGCAACCACCCTGGGGTAATTCCTAAATTTCATGCAAATCGGTTCACAGTAAAAAAATTCGGAGTAATAATGCTTCAATGACTGCACTATGGACCAAGATGGCTACCTTAGAGAACGCCAAAAGAGGCAAATATTGGGTTAGAAACTGCTTTTCTAAAAACTACTCTATATACACGGTTGTCTAGCTATGATTTCACCCAGTCGATAATTGAAGGTAAGAGACTAAAGGCTATGAGTTTGAGATAGATAATTTGATGGTTAATTCTGTTGAATGCTATACTCGTCGGTAGTAATAACATCGATCACGTTGCCCTTTTCCATGGCCACAAGAGAATCGTTGATACGAATTGGGTAAGGTTAGTTATAGTAGACCTTCCCTTTAAGAAACCACATTGAAGTGAAAACACAATTGGTTTACAATGAAAATACAGAGAGTCGAACAAAACGCTTTCGAAAAGTTTAGGGAAAGCTAGGCTTAGCTATCGGTCGATAGTTCGAGATTTAGTTTTGGCAACCCTTTTTGAAAATTGGGAGGATAAAATATTCTTTCCAAAGACAGAGGAAAACTGCCTGAGAGAGAGAGAGGGAGTTGAAAAAGATAAGTAATTGTTTGATAGAGCGCTGCTGCACTTTTTAAGGAAAGTTGCCGGATTGCCATCTGGACCAGGTCAGAAATCATCATCCAGTAAGCTCATTTTATCACGAACAGTCTGGGGACTAACATTAGGAAAGACATAAGAAATGTTTGTGAGCTGTTAATCAGAAACCTGTGATAGTCAAGGTCATTATCATTCAGATCATTGCTATATGATGGACTGAAAAAGGTAGCAAAGAGATTACCAATTACTTTGGGGTCATTCGAAGATTTGTCAAGGAAATTAAGCGTTGAAGGAAGACCGTCAGACTTTCTCTTGACATTAATAAATTGATAAAATCGTTTTGGTCCTGAAATTAGAGAGATTTGCATTTTATCAAGATAAGTATAGAGATTGACATAAAGTTGAGGAGTTAGAAGAGGCCTGTTGTTAGTAATAGTAGTTAAATAAGTTTTCAATAGCCTGTTTCTAATTTTACGGATATTTTTCAACTCAGTTCTGTACCAGTTGTGTAAGGCTGATAGCTAAAATTTTTATATATGTATGTCGCTAAAGTTATGTTCAATTGAAAAACCCAACTAAGCCTTTGAATGCTAAACAGAGTTTTGAGCGATTTTTTGAGTCCTGGGGTTGTTTCTACAATTCTCAGCACTAAGTTTTTGATGAAGCGAGTTAAGGTAACGAACATGATCGTCAAATAGAATGAAGTTTCCTTCATCTAACAATCATATGCTTTGGGTAAAGATTCTCAAGGAAACCTGGATCAATACAGAGCAAAAACCAACAGAAGCAATGGTGTAAAGACCCATGCTTTGCTCTAGGAGGCAAATATAAAGGTTAAGAAATTCTGGAGGATTGCTGTGCAAGTCATAAGCGAGTAAGTTTTTTTTTGGAAGAACTCATTTACATTTGAAAATGAAACATATGCTATCGAATAGTTTATATCCAAAACTAGATTATTGAATTTTTATTGAATTTGCTTCAGATGAGAGTTTACAGAAAAAAAGCAAAACATCCACCATAAATGTTTCTATGTAATGGTTTGAGCGGCTATTATGTGGGAAAAACCATTTTAAATCGTACCAACTTCCACAACGCTTTTCTATAGGTATCTGCTCTCGCGGGGAATATACAAGTTCCGAGGACAGTAATACTGCCATGAAAAGAGCTATTTTAACCAAGCCATTCGGAAACGGACAAATTGTAAGACCTCTTCAACCCTCGCTCTTCTGGTATTATTTGAATAAATTAAGTCAATAGAAACATTAGTTTTCTACAAAAGATATCTTATTGAAATTTATCGCCCCGTTAGCGAGACATATTGAAAATTTTTCACCTCAATCTCCGATTTATTACCTCCAAGTTAATGGCACTCCGCAGTTTGTTGTTTTAATGAGCCCGTTTACCGATTCCTGCAATAAAAATGTATCCATTCTAAAGGCCTTACTCCTAACGAGATGGCAACCACATATAATTGCAACATACCTCATTCATTAGTCATTACCTATTCATTCCAGCTAACAGTTAAGATGGTACCAAAAACGAATATCGCAGTCTAATTTAACTGATAAGTGCAAGTAAAATTTCAATAGAGAGTATTTTAATTGCTAGGAAATCTAATAACGACTAATTTTATTGAAATTTCTTTTTCAATCAGTTAATAAGTTGACTGAAAAACTAAATGACTAGCGCCCAACATTGGCACACACATAATGATTAATTGCTATGTAAATATTAATTGGATCATACCTTTCCTTATCTTATCATTTTGGTGCAAAACCATTCTTAGAAATAGTTTCGAATCAAATGCATTTTGCTCAAACTTAACCTTGAAAACTTGATAATCGGTAATAAATACATCTGCTTACATCGATAAAATTTCAATTCTAATAAACAAAACTTTTTAACCTAGATTCCGAACAAGTTCTCCAGTCATTCGGTTAACACACATTGAATTTTTTTTCTAAAAATATCTGCATCTTGTTTAAAGCCAGAGAGTAAATTCCCAAAAATATCAAAGGATGGACACATTTTTAAAATGTTGTATACATTAAATTTAAACGAGCACCAAATAAACAAAACAAATCTGAAAAATCGCAACTTTCGACTACTCTCTCTCGTATAAGAAAATACTGAAATTTTTTTTTTGAAAGATTTAATTGAAACTACGACGGGTAGGTTATAACGTAAGAACAGCAATCCGATAGAACGAAGAACAAAACAGAAAAAGTATTACACACTCAAAACTCAAATAGATACTCTCATTTTGCGGGATGTGATATGAATCGATGTGCGATGGATCACAATTTGTTTATTTTTACGAAATTGTATTTGAATTAGCTTTTCTATTTTGTTTTGGGTGGATTTTTGTTTTTGTGGAGAAAATTATTCGGCTCTCGGAAAACGTAACGTTTGCATCATTTTATTGATCTTTCTTTTCAAACTCGTTAGAGCAGATAATTACTCGCGCGAGGAAGTACCTACAGAGAGTGTTGTTCGGTATGCAACGCACTGTAGTGGAGATCATTTTAATATATTTTTTTTTCGGTGAATGTGAAGTTAATTTTTTTAAAGTTTATAAATGGGTGTGATTTAATAAGTGAAATATTTAATAAGAAATTATATTCAATTTAGACAAAGAGTTTGTCTCTTAAGTCAAAAAAGATTATGGCCAAAAAAGTGAAGTTCTTAACCTGTAGTGATGTGGACGCTTTAAGGCAATTGGCACCTTTGGATACGGATACGTGTGCCACAAATCAGATGCAATTGACATCAATTATTGTGGCGTGTGCAGTATTACTGCTTTTGGCTGTCATAGCATTGATCAAGTTCAGGCGGAGGTAAATTAAGTGTATTTATGTTTTATATCCTGCAATATTTACGTGCTTTAGAGGAATCAATTTTTGAACGGCTTGGTAAAAAAATCAATTGCGCATTTTGCGCTGCCTCTGGGTCTTTTAAATTATTTTACTTATAAACGATTCAAATACATTTACTCAAAATTCGCTTTTCGAAACTTTTGAAAAGAATTTTGTCGAAACCTTAGAGTAAAGTATTTATTCTTTTTTTTTTTTTAATTTAAAATTATGTTTCAAAAATTCAGATAAAACCATGATTTTTCTAGCTTCGAATTGAAATATGCAATTTTAGCATTGCTTACAACGGCCCAAAAACAATATTGAATGTCTTTGAAAATGGTGTGGGAAGATATTGTAAGTGTTGCTCTTCTGTGGCGATTCATCCTTTAGGTAGGGTGGCTTCATCCAAATGAGACTTGTTAACTTCGTTTTGAGTTTTTTTTGCTCTTTTTTTCAAATACTTTTTCTTTACCGGAAATTGAAAAACCACTAGGTTTGCGGCCTTTTAGGGCAAACATATGTAATGTGGTGTCAATTTAACTCACTTATTTGTATGAGTACGTTTGTGAAAACTAAGAACACGATAAAAATCAAACAACCAATCACTGCTTCGTATGCAAAAATTTGGTGAAGAGCCTCGCTTGAAAGAACTTGTTAAAATTGAATTAAACATTCTTGTGCAAAAAAACTGCGTACTCTTACATTTTAGGTAACGTAATATTACTCGAAAAGCTACATTGCAGATAACCTTGAAAAAGATGGTGCCTCTAAAGTCTAAACTATTCGTCGGACCTGAACCATTTTGTGGTGTAAACAAAAACCGTTTTAAATACACAGCCAAGAACATCCTACTTGAAGAACAAAAATAGGTGACTACATAAATGAAAGCAGTAAATTGACGCAACAGAGCGGGGAGTGCCTGGACCAAGCGTATTTCTCTCAATCATACCTTGACGAGGAATGAAGGAGACCTACAGTTTTTTGCCGATTCGAATCGAGAAAGCGCTTTTCAAAGCAGTAAAATTGAGGTCGCAGTAGATACTTCCAATTATTCAAGAAAGGTGTCATTCCATCGAAACCGACACGCATAAAAAATAAATAACTTAATTTATATTTAAATCCATATCTGGAGAATAGAACATAATAGATTCTTATGAAATGAAAAGATTACTTAAGTAACATTTAAATAATTCATTAAAGAGCTGATTTATAGTATAGCTGATTTAAAAAAAACTTTATACACTTTTATGGCCAAATATTACTCGTCCCACCCGTCACAAAAGTACTGTCCCACCCGTCACAAGCATTGAGAAGCATATTATTTTTGTTTTACGAGATATTTGCGTAAATTATAGTAATACTTAATCTATACAATATCAGGAACCATATAAAATTAGGTTCTTTACAAAACTTTCATAGTTTCTTGCCCATTGCGAATGGTTTAAGTTCAAGGAGAGGTAATTTGATGTCCCACCCGTCACACTTTTTATACCATCAATTCCTCATAATAATAATTTTATTTTCATACCCTTTTTGATGGTACAGTATGGAATGACTATTCGAGTATGTGAAAATGTCATATTCAGTATGTAAATCGTTGCCGTTTGACAGAAATGAAGCAAAGTGTAGGTAAAAAATGAGTATAAATGTCCCACCCGTCACAATGGAATGACCTGAAGGCGATACCCGTGGAAAAACTATTGGATGTTTCTGGGATTCAAACCTCGAACTCCACATGTAACAGGCAGACATTCTAACCATTCCACTACGGGCATCAACTCAAATCTCTTTCTTAAAAAAAAAAAAACATCTACATCAAACAAGGTTCGAAAAAGACATTATCTGCAGACTATGGGTCGAAAGTGATGAAACATAAATGCATCAACAGACAGTAGTATTTATAATCCTGTTCCAAAGTATGTCTAACTTTCAGACAGCTCTTAGAACAGTGTCCAACTCCAAATCGTATTAATAAACACTCCGCTATTTCAAAGGAATGTCTAACTTTAGAACCGAAACAGGTTGTCTAAACTGTGCTTAAAGTGACATTTGATAAAGTAACAGCAACATTTTTGTTGAATATATTGCAAAACACAAATGAAACTGTTAAAATCGTAGAAATTTAGTAGTTTGAGATGCAAAAATACTATTTTAATAATTTTATTTATAAATTTCCTAAATATGATAATTTTATGAAACTTGGAAAAGTTACAACCATTAAGTCAAATCAGCTGTTTTGTGTTGGCCTAGGTCAAGTCTTGTGCCACACTGTTTCTAAGGGTTTTAGTTGTTGTACTTGCATATCAAAACACAAATAATGGGGTTTAATACACGGATACGTCCTGAACAAAACCATTAATTTTTTTTTTCCAAAATGATAGAATCCAGGTACGTCCTTGGGGATTTGATGGTTTATTTAGACAAGTTGGATAAGGCGTTTATAAATACGAAGTTGACTAAGGCTTGCCCAACTTCTTGGACACCGTTTAGCTGGACAGCTGTCTAAGAGTGTTCTAAGCAAATTTTATAAATACGACTGAAAATGTTCAACAGTTCTCCGCCTTAAAAAGTGAATACATAATTACGATATCACCTCACCCTGCGTAAATTTTAACTGATCCACCCACGGAGGATCAATAACTTCTGATCCAAAGAACGAAAGAATTGCCCTGAAACTTCTTATGGATTGGTACAATAGGTTTCAAGTAAGCACCATAGTGCAAGAGCCTCATAAGCTCAACCCATCATATAATCTGATTTTGTGAATTTTATTTATCTTTAAGGTAATGATCAAATTTCGATTGTTAGACTTTTTTTTGTGTGTTAAAACTACCAAGATCCGTAGAAACCTTCAGGTCAAAAAAAAAATACAAAAGAGCACGACAGGCTCACTTGGTACTGTCGCATTCAAAGGACAGATCCAGAGAACCCCGTCAAAAAGTCAATATCAGACAACGTTCAGAAACGATCATGAAGGAAAAATAAGAATGGCAGAAATCTGCAATTAGCGAAAACATTGCGGTATACCCCACAAAAGAATGACTAGTGTCAAGCAGTTAAGTGGGAGAGCTTCGAGATCACGATGCCTGTAACGCCGGAACATGCGGAATGTCGGACTTGGGCTCAAATTTACTTCCTTTTTTTCCAATGCACGTAATGCTCATATCTCTGATTTTAGAACAATAACTACAAAAGTAGTTTTTTAATTGAAATAAATTAAATTTTATCTAAATTACTTATTTTAAAAATTTGCGCGCACAACTCATTACATTGTAATGTTCAAAGAAGAGATCCGAAGGACCCATCAAAAAGGCGGTAACATACCTGGAAAGAAACGGATAAACTACTGGTGCACAAAAATGACACAATACAAGCTCTAATTTGGCTTCAAATATTTAAAAACTCAATACCTGGAAATTTTTAGACGCGTTGTGTGGTCTGGTCAACCTCAACCCGGTGCACACTCCATGGGCGGACCGCTAGCGTGAAGCAGACAAGTGAAAGAGCTGCGATCAGTGATCTTTTTGGGATCACAATGCTCTTAGCAGTGCGAAAAGAAAATAACGGTCAATAACAAGTCATGACTTTGCGAGATAACCTGCCACTGGTTATCTTACAATTAAAGAAGGGAATGAAGAATTCTGTTGTTGGGTAGACTCGAATTTAAAATTTTTTTTTTCATCACTTTTTTTAGATCCGAGATCCGACCAGAGTTTGGTGCAAAAATGTTGATTCTCCAAATTAAAGGAGTTGCTATTTTTATATTAATGAAAACAAAAACCAACAAAACTATTTTCCATACGGAAATCTAAAAGAAGATTGTTGAGAGTACGTGCGAGATCATTTTGCGTAAAAACAACTACAACCAAAACGGTAGTAAAAAATCAATTGAAATGAATGTGCGTATAACAAAGAGTGAACAAACATAAGCAAGCAAGAGAGATGATGAGGGAAGCGCAACATGTTTAATTGATCATAAACTCTCAAAAATGGGGCACACTGTTCATTTAGTTGTCTCTAGAGCTAAGGGGACGGGATTTCAATCTCAAGTGTTTGTTTAATAGCGGCACTTGTATTTTGTATTAATACAATGGCGCTCTACTTAGAACAATTATCGTAAATTAATATTTGATGAATGGATGTCTGGAGAGGGGTGCTTCGTAAGTAGGAATACTGATTCTTTGAAAACCCTAAAGAGGACAATCAATGCACACTTATGCAGGTTCTTTTCACATGTAAATGTTGCTAGTTCTATCGATTCAGCAATTAACAATTGTTTGAAATTAAAAACACTTCAACGGGATTATCATTAGGAACCTATGCTTTAGGATCACTTCAGCAACATTGGAATGAGAGCTTCTAATATATGCTTTTTTTTTTTTTTTGATAAATTACTTTAATAATTTTACCTTACGTATAACAAACACTGAAGAGTCCATCAATACTTTTTAATTAAAGAAATAGCTCAAAACAAAAGCATTTTCAGTTTTTAAATATAAAAATATAAAGTTAAATACTTAATTTCTTGACAAAAAATACCTTGAAAACATCGCTGTTGTAATGAAAAGGCGATGTGAGTCCGTTTAATAATTTCACTTTCGCACCTGTCACCTCTCACAAAAGAACAAAATAAAATTCTTTTTTCAGAAAGTTTTGCCCACGAACGAATATTTTAAATATTCTGTGAAAAGTTACTATTAAGCTTGAGTTGAGAAAAAAAAAATTGCATACCTTTTCCCAATTATACACTTCCTCGTGATGGGACACATATCAAGCTTAACTCATCACATAAAGGAAACTCGGGTCCAATTAATTTCGTGCTTCAGAGCTATACTCGTATGAACATCCTCTTTTGTGGAATGATTCACTTTGACCATAAATATGTCAACGTAGTTGTGGATATTATTGGATATCAGCATTTAAGGAAGGAAGACAAGATAGGGCTGTCAGAAAAGTAGAGTACATCTACATGTGCGGTATCCGGGATATGTGTCCTGTTTCTTCTCTAGGCGAAGTTGTGTATTGGTGTGGTGCAAACATGTTTTCGTATAATGAACTTGACACAACGATGAAAGGGAAGCTCAAAATACATATGTAATTTAAAAATTAATGAAAATGAAAACTGATGTGGTTCTCGTGTGCACGCAACTTAATCCTCGTTTCCTGGTCATGATTTTTTACTTTCATTTTATGAATTTTGTGTAATGAAAAAGGAACTTTTTATGTCAAAAAACATTGTGGTCATCAAGAAGCTCAAAGAGGTGTGTTTCGTAAAATTGTCAATTTTTCGTCCTTACATCCCGGTTCCCGGCTTATTCATATTCAAGCTGGTGAACAGAATAGCACAAATCTATGATCAACCCGGGTTTAAAGAGAAAGTGCCGGCTCTAGTTAACGTCACTTTAACTTAAAAATTAGGTCATTAAATACAAACGATTTATAAGCACCTCACTAATTAGTGACAGCTTTAAAATGGACTTGGTTAAAATAAATGGGAACAGTACCAACATTTTGACCGTTCAGGCAAATGGAGTGGAGAAAGTAACAGACCTAAAAAGCAGAAAAAATTATTCTCAGAATAGAATAAATTTTCCTTGAAAACGAAAATTTGCAATGAAAGTTTAGTTTTTGCTTCTTTTTCAAGAAATATGTACTTGATTCAGAACAGAGATTAGTTCGGTAATAAATTATATAAAATGTCAAGCAAATGAGAAACAACAGTTATAGAGGCTGTCTGACTCTAAAAAAAATGTGAAGCTAAGATGAATCATAAACAGCCAATTTTTAGCTCGACCTTAAACGAGTTTTAGTTTATGTTCAATTGTTTGTTAAAAGTAAGTTTTTCACTTTCGCTTAAAAATTGAAAAGGGACTTACTTCCGATAACAGGTATTAAAAGTACAAAAATTCGCTTCGTCATTTTCTCCATAGTGGTTTCTTTTTCTCCGTGTTGGAGTTGGTTTTCTTTTTACAAATTGTTAGTTTCTGTTTTCTGACTATCGATATACGTAAGAGCATCTCAAACCCTCTGATAGAAAAGTGTAAAATGATTACCGATTACAATTAAAAATTTCATTATACTCACAATTCAATAACATCCGAGAACAACAATTTTCCATTTTTTCACTCAATAGCTTGCAGGCACTATGGGCTTTTGAGAAATTAACGAAGAAATGCCATTTTCTTTGGGGTTTCTTCGTTCATCATACTCCATTTAACACCTCTCTCAACCAGGGTTCGAACCTCAGTTATGATATTTCAGCGCAAATTAAAAAAAAGTTAATGTAAAGTTTCTAGAGTAGACTTGAAACAAAAAGAAAATCTTTAATAAAATCTGTCTAATGATTTCTTTTCACATTATAGGTTATTTTGAAACTGACAGCTGCTTCCCGTTATGAACTTATGACAGAAAGTCAGTGTGATACCTTTCCGAAGCGAAACAAGTCCTTCTTCGATTGAACAAAATTGAAAGATACTGAGAACATATTTCCAAACTAATAATTCCAAATTAATAATTAGAAGTACTAAGATCCGTGGAAGCCTTCATGTCAAAAGTACCATCTTGGACAAAATTCAGCACGACCGGCTAAGTTGGTATTGTCATGTTCAAAGGAGAGATCCACAGAACCCCGTCCAAAAGGCAATATCGTACAACGTTTCAACAAATTCGCGACGAAAAAGAAAAGGCAGGCCAAAACACTCCTGGTACAAGCAAATGCAAAAACAGCAGCATTTGGTTGGCCTCAGACATGGAACAATCCAAAACCGGGAGGCTTGCCGACGCTTTCTGAGGTCAACGCGGCGTACCCCACAGGCGGATCACTAGTGTGAAGCAAAAAAGTGGGAGAGTTGTGATCGCTTCAAGATCACTACTCGTAACGCCGGAAATGGAAAGAGGAAAAAGAAGATTTCCAAACTAATAATTGCTGTCTGCCCAAACGGTGCGCTTTTCGAAAGAAGTTTTGGTTGAAGCGAAGCACCCAGCGCACCAGTGGCAGTGTAAGTTATCAAGTCTGTGAAAAAGTTATGCTAGTGTACAAATGCCAAAGTTCGTACGGTCTCCATAAACTGCAGTGTGGCTGCTGTAGCCAAGAGTGTGGGATTCAATTCACGAACACGTTTCTAGGCTTCGGTTATCGCTACAACATTTTTTGATGAGATTGATGAATCGAACTTAGACGACCTCTGACTTATGCTGGATGGCGTGTCACACCCCATGCCCCAATAAATTTTCAAACCACAAAAATGCCAAATCATGTTAACAGTTATATTGAGGGCGTCGATTGGCCGCCCGGGAGATGCAGTCTCAATTTTGGCATAAAATTGAATATCCTTGAAATGAGCAAGGCCCCGTGACTAGCCGTGCTTTGCTGGACCACTTATTGTCCTTTTCATTTATTTATTTACAGTAGCAATTTCATTTCCATGGTTGTGTGGACTTTAGGTATCCAACATTTTCTATACCTATTTGGAAAGTGTGGAGTAAATCTCGAAAAAATCGGAGCATCGGAGCAACTTTATCTTTTTTTTTTTTTTTTTTCAAAAATGGATCATATTTGCTCCGCTCCGATCGAAGTAAAGTCTTAACGCTGCTCTCTCAACTCCATCGAAACGCATCCTTCCATTTTTTCTGAGCAACTTTTTCGCTGATCCGTTCCAGAACAGATTTCTACCGCAATAAAGTCATATCAAAAGTATTCCTATAAATATTTCAGTGGTACCCGTAACACGATGGCTAGCATGTTTGCCTGTTAATCGGGAGGTTCGTGGTTCAAATCCCAACAGAAGGCAAAAATGCTTTCCACGGGTATCTAATTTCGCTAGGAACTGGCAAGTCCTGCTATAGTAAAATCATTGCCATGAAAAGAGCTTTCTCGATCAGCCGTTTGGAATCGGTAGAAAATTGCAGGTTCCCTCTATTCCTTCAGATGACATGGCTGTGAGAAATGTGGGTACCCCGCTTTGTAGCGCCACTCTATGCATGTATGTATGTATTTATTTTATTGAATATTTATACGGTCTCCCAATCAATATGCGAATGCTGAAGTATGATTCACACTAAACTTACTTATTAACCCTTACCAAAGGCGTACGAAGGACATCCAGTTCGTCATCATGGATGTCTTTACTTTCTCAACCACCTCTAAAACATGGGTAGTTTGTTTTATATCAAAAATAACCAAATGGCAGAGTTCATCTTCACACAGTTAATAGACAAAGGAGTGTTCAGTTCAGGTCAGGTAGGAAAGTATTTTCAAACGCAGTTCCCCAAATGAGTTTATACACGTTTTGTTTTCATTTGAAAAAGCAGTAATTATGATGATAAAAGGAAAACAAATAAAATTAAAAACAACGTTCTTGTCATTGCTAATTCTTATAGCCAATCATTGAGTTATTCAGTGTATCGGTCACTGAAAGCTTGGCTTAAGTATTCTATTTTGTGTTTTTCTTTAACTATCGAAAATTCAAATAATATTTGTCCCCTACCTTTACATTATCTGACTTCTCTTAAGAAAATTAAAAGTCAAGATGTCTTAGTACCAGAGCATCCTCATTCTAGCAACGATCATTGCTTCTTTTGTTAAGAAATCCCATTACTTTCACATTTCAAATGTTTGTTAAAACTTTCACTGAAAATTAACATTATCGTTTATTACAGGTGCTACAGAACTCTACTTACGTTTCATAATTTACGCTCAGCAATCGTTGTTGCCCTTCTGGTCATCAACACTTTGGAATTAACAAGAGCATGTCTACCGTTGAGTCAACAGTTTTTAACAACACTTAATGGCTCAAGCACTAAAGGTGACAACTGTGAAGGCTGTGCAAGTGACAATTATAGCAGAATTAAAAATAATTACACAGATGTAAGGGCAGATTTTATTGTCCCCCATCGAATGTCGCCCACATTGATTCTCCTACCCGGGCTCCTAGCAATATGGAGTGCTGGATTTTCAATTTGTCTAACTCTCTCGCTTATGATATTCCATAGAACAATTGAAATAAAAAATGCCGTAGGTAAGTAAACATGTTGCTTTTAACATTATCCTCAAATTGCCAACTAATAGAAATGATTATGACTTCATAAATGCCATTGAAATTGATTGCAAAAAATAAACACTCAAATTTGAAAATTTTATTTTCATTTTTTGTTTGTAGAATTCTTATACATGAGTGTGGTGGCCTCGGTTTACCTTTCGTTTGTGCGATTTTACAAATTGTCCGAAATTACTTTCGAGTACAACAGCATTTTTGAATTGGAGGCCTTTATCCAGTGCTCGAGCGGATTGTGTTTATTTAGCTTGGGCATAACTGACGGATACACAATCTACAAACAGGTGAGATTTTTTATATAGGCGTACCTACACCTTCATATTATGAGAAGGGGCAATAAAAAATAAAATACAATAAAATTTTGCATGGATTCGTGCTGAAGTGTGTCGCTATAGCAGAATTGAAAGAACCATTTATATTCCAATTTTGTAATGCGAAAGGCTGGTATTGATATTCATTTCCATTTAATTTACATGAATGAGAAATAAATTGATTGCTCTGGGGAATAATATTTTTATAACAAGTTGATTTTCGTTGAGGATTTGTAAACGAGAGTTTATTTCAATAAAATATTCCATGCAAAATACCAGGGAACTGGGCTTATGTGTTCTTTTAATGAGAAAAATAGTAAAATATCACCCGATTTTTAATAATTTTAAGTTAAGTTTGAATATCCGACATTCAACTTTATTTAAGTTGCAAGAGATTATCAGTATTGCCCATGGCTATTGTCCTTTTAACAAAGAACCACCTTGATGTTGTCATAAGCTGGTTTGTCAAGTTGCTTATGATGGGGGAAGATATGTACTCGCTTGATAAACAAAGAAGCAATTTTTATTTTTTTTCGCAGAATTATAATCGATTAGGTGCTGCTGCCAGAGGTGACGCTCGTTTAGTTGAATTGTAATATTTCAATCATTTCTTGGAACTACAGACCATGTAAATGTCTCATGATGTGTATGCAACAGCAGAGTTCATTCTTCTTCTCCCAAACCAATTCAAATTCTGGAAGGAAGAAGCCGTTGTGTGTGGCCTTGAATGATTTTTTTTTAAAGTGACAGTCGTTCTAACCAGTGATTGATGTTCGTTTAATTCCCTGATACGTGGTTAAATGTCGTCTTGTGCCTACATATAATTACGATAAAATGAAGCAAGAATGTTTCGCGTTGTGCTCATCACCAGGGTATTAAGCTATAATCTCTATGCTTGTGTGCCTAAACGTTGTTGGTAGAAGTAAATAAAAATTGAATGAAATATTCCAAAAAAGGACTTGTGAAAGGATGGATTTTCAAAAAGGAAGAACTCAACCATAGGTGATAACAGAAATAAAATTCAACTGAAATGTTTTTATGGCATCTTGTGCTTTTGTTAACATCATCAAGCTCCGAGTGTAACTTGAATTGGAAGGGTGAGCAACTGTCTGGAAGGATTCCAGAACGATGATGAAACCATAACACCGTGTAGTTTTTCATTATAAACGCTCAAGCTCATTTTAAAAACTACTTCAGCTAAGAACTTAGTTAGTTAAACATCAGGTGAAATATCCTTGGATGGACTTGGATCGAAACCAGTATAACTCAATGAATACAACATCGTGACGTTGTTGCTCCATTTTTTCATTTCAAGTTGGTTGAGTTCCCTTTCTACTTGATTGCGCCGCTTGAGAGGAGGTGTCCCTCTCTGAGAACCACTCTGTAGTACTTTTGAAAACTCTTTGGATTGGAACTTTACTTTCTCAGTTGAGATTTGTACTCATTAAGCTTGATAAAAACCTTCTTCTTGGCAAGGATGTTATTGTGTTTTTAATAGCGCTATGAATATATCTGACGCGTGGCTATGACCTATGACTACCTTAAAATGATGTACAAAACAGTGTGTGTAGTTAGAAAAATAGGAGAGGATTAAGTAGATATGGGAATTTTATTCTGGTTTTGGACCGATATGTCCAAAATTATAACGAGATCAAAAGCGATGAAAAATCTCCCACACCGCACAGTCTTAAGAAACCTCAGCATTCTGGCGACTTCAAATATCTGGTCATTCCAACGTAGGCCATCGTTTCCACAAATGACAGTTTGTTGGGATGATGCAGGTTCCAGTCACAGATAATGGCAATCGGGAAAGATAATTCTTAACGAGGAAGGACAGCATTGGATTTTCGAAGCATTCTATTCGGTTTTTACTATCCCATGTGACAATTCTGTCAAGGTCTGAATTCAATTACATAGCAAATCATACGTAACCGTTCCAGTGGGACAACCAAAGAGCAGGGACTTGTATTTGAGGGCTGAGTCGTCAGCAAAAGAGTTAAGAGGATTAGAAGTTGCAGACAAGAAAATAAGGAAGAGAATCGGTAAAAAACCGAGCCTTCTGGAACACCATGAATATTTACCTATTAGACTAAAAGACTAAAAGAGTATATTAGTGTTATGTATTGTAATTACAATGAAAGATGTTGATGGTTCGGTGGATAAGACAAGACTGCTTTATTTTAATGTTCTTACATACTAGAGAATAATAGGTACATAAAGAAACATAGAATGGAGGTGTTACCATTCAAACAAAATAGATTTCAAATACTTAACAATTAGACTTAAGACCATCCAACACAACTTGTATAGAATGTTTGGAAAGGCAACTTCTACTGCAACGAAGAAAAGACTCATCGATACCAAACGCATGGATCTTCGATAAAAGCGTCAGATACCAAAGCCTTAGAAATAGCGAACTCAATAATCCTTCTTCCTCCAAAATAGTGTAAAGATTGGTTCCGTGAGATATTCTATCAAATGAGATATTCTATCAAATTACCAGTGGAACTTTCATTATGAAAGCGGTACTGTCGACTGTCGTCTTACCAGCATTTCCATGGCCTTAGAAAGAAAGAACGTAAACGCAATAATTAAAGGGGCGCCAGCGACAGGCTTGACAAATGCAGTTTCCTATCTGCTAGTGAAGAGCTCAGAAAAGTAGGATAGAACGAAAAGCTTCGGAAGCTTAGAAGAAAAACTCTTCAGAATAATGGCGAGGAAACCATATGGAATCACAACCGAAAAACAATCTACTTCATCAAAGAATTTACAGACTCAACTCAGAAGGAGTAAATGTGCTAATAAGAAGTGTGAAGTACCTAAGCAGCAACTTTTCGCTCATGTTGAACCCTATTTATACAGGGTGTCCCGTACTTCGTGTATTATCCTTTGGGGGTGTGATTCTTGGTCATATTCTAAAAAAAAAAAATGTACTACAGTAAAGCTTGATTCTCAACTTTGACATCACTTTTTGACAACTTAAAAAAAGGCTAACTTTGGTGTACCCTGACCTATGTTAAATTCGATATCTCTGTCAATACTGATGATAGAGACCTAATCTTAGACTTAATTTTTTGTAGAAATAACAATCTTTAAGACTGTATTTAAGTTGAGCTTCCACAGGTTTAGGGTTGCCAGATTTTGTTTTTAAATAAATTTCCTTTTGAAAATAAATATTTTCGATGCTCGGGCTTTTAGTTGCACCTCATGAAAATCACTTATTGTGTACATATGTCTACAGATGTTTATTTGTGCAGTTCCTTAGGTGATACGATCCTCGAAATTAGCAGACAATTTTTGCTTCAATACAAAATAGGTGTTTGCTAAATGAGCATAATTTTTTATTAGCAGCTTTTGAAATCGTAATTATTTCATCTGACAAATTGGTTTGATGGAACCGAATTTGAAAATGTGAACACTTCATCATACGGTTTGATGATACATGTTTGATTTAATGTCAAACATTTTTGATAATTCGGTGGTTTGATAAGCTTATTTGAGATTTGAGTATGTAAATGCGTCTTGTCAAACCAAAAGTTTTCAACCTGAACAACAGAGTTGCTATCAACTATCCCAAAGTGAATTGGTGTTTGACAACATGTTTGACGAATGTGTGCGCAATGGTTTCAACTTATCAAACATCCATCAACCAAGTTAGCTAAACAAATTTAAAAAAAATATTAAATATCTATTAGCAGACTTCACACTGTACAATTACTTACTTACTTAGGTGGGCATTACAGTTCGGGGTGAACCTGGGCCTCAACCAACATCCTTCTATAACGACTTCGATTTCGGGCGAGCTCTTTCCAGTTTCGCACTCCAAGTCGGTTGAGGTCTTCATCCACTTGATTGCGCCACCAAAGACAAAGGTGGCGCAATCAAGTGGATGTTTTTTTTTAGATAATTTTTATGGATAATTTTTATTTTTATTTCGAAACGACCAAGGGTTTCCTCATCAGCTTTCGATAAGGTCTATGCTTCCGCGCCGTAAAGCTGGACAGGCATGATTAAGGTCTTATAAAAGGTTACCTTGGTTTTTCTGGAGATGGTTTTGTTTCTCAATTGCTTTCTTAACCCAAAGAAGCAACGGTTGGCAAGAGTTATTCTCCGTTTGATCTCCGCACTGATGTTGTTGTCCGTGTCTATAGCGGATCCTAGGTAGACGAAGTCCTGTACTACCTCGAAGTTATGTCTGTCTATTGTGACGTTTTGTCCAATTCGTCGATGTTCAATGTCCTTGTTTGATGACAGCATATACTTCGTTTTGCCCTCATTAACCATCAAACCCATTTTTGCCGCTTCTGTTTCAATACTCGCAAAAGCACCTATGACATCACGCTTTTTTCTTCCCATTACGTCAATATCGTCTGCGTAGGCGAGTAATTGTACAGACTTTTGAAAGATTGTTCCTCTGGTGTTGACGTTTGAGTTTCTTACAATCTGTTCAAGTATGATGTTGAAGAAATCGCATGACAGTTTGTCGCCTAGCCTAAAACCTTTTTCGACATCAAAGGTCTCGGTGAGTTCTTTAACAACCTTGACGGAGCAGCGTGAATTCTCCAAAGTCATCCTACAGTCGTACGAGTTTTGCAGGGATGCCGAAACTAGACATGGCTATGTACAGCTCGTCTCTGTAAATACTGTCATACGCGGCCCTCGAAATCGATAAAGAGATGGTGAATATCGATCGATATTATGTTCTCGGGTTTTTTCCAAGATCTGCCGTAATGTGAAAATTTGGTCTATTGTGGACTTCTCTGGTCTAAAACCACATTGATAAGGACCTATCAAGTTGTTGACGTGGGGTTTCAGACGTTCACATATTACAGCAGACAAGATCTTATAAGCGAGGTTAAGGAGGCTGTACAGTTAGACACTGACACTGTACCATTAGTTGGACAAAATTAGGTTTGTGAACCCTCAGACGAACGCTTGTCCAACTAGTTGGATGGTTTGATGGTTTTCAAATATTTTAGAAAATTTTGAAGTTGGACGGAGCGGAGGAATATGTCCAAATTACATCTGACCATCCAAAAAATTACTTTTCTTTGCAAAGAAGTCGTTTATTTTCTCCACTTGTTATTTTTGACTAAATTCTCTCATTGAATTAAGCCATTGAAGTTTTCATTTTAGCTTTTGTGGACAGTTGAGGTTCAACTTTAAATGCTCTTACTTATCTCCTGTCTCACCTGCTAAAATATTACCTACTCAACTCCTATAAGTAGTGCAATGCTTTATTTATACAGTGCAGAAACTAGATAGAAAGAGAATCTGAAATGAATTTCCTATTTTATAATTCGCGACACAGACCGCGTCGCTTTTCTGAACTCCCACCACAACGCATATCAATATGCAAAACCAAGATTTTAAAAAGCACCCTCTCGCTCCAATGCCAGCCAACTTGTTTGTTGTTGACCGGGTGGAGTGTTGTATACAGTTTACTCGATTTGCAAAAGCCTTGTGTTGCCATAACGTGCGATGTCTATACGCAAACTACTTCATATCTACATTTATACCATGTTTCATTCTCTTCTAAAAGAACCGCAAAACAAGACCAACTTCACCAGCGCACGTGACTTTGACTATTTTTTTTTTTGCCCAGACAAAGAAAGAAAGTTAATGCAATTTTGTTTCCTATCTCCCCTTTTGTTCATTTGGAGCAGAGTTCGCATCCTTTTAAGCAAGGAATTATCCTCGCAAAAGATCTTCACTTCTTTTCCGTTGAGTAAAAAAGTATAAAACTTTAAGGATTACAAATGATAATAGAAACAGCGACCGAGGAAATTGTTGGAGCGCGGTAAGTGTCTAAATATGTATGGGATTCTTTTTCCCATACTTGTTACATAGTTGTCAACGTCCTTTCCTTATGGCTGGGATATTTTTATTTTTTATTTTTGAACTTTGCAAAAGGTTAAACAAACACAGCACGAGGGTGCTAAGGTGAACAAAGAAAAGGTATATCTGATGTGGAATGCATATTACATATCCCCATTGGGGCTTGCGAGATTGTTCTGATGTCGATTTCTTGTAAACGTAAATACTTATGTTAGCAGTAAGTACATAGATTGAGGAGAACACTTTTGTCTCTGGTGGGGGCGTTGATTTAAGGGAACGATGGCGTTATCGCATGGTTTTTTAGAACGAAGAACTAGGGAGAGATAAGAGATTTTTTTTTTTGGAGGACACTTGCATTACTTTTAACGATAAAAAAATACTTGTCGGTTTGAAACTATTGATTTTGCCTTGCGAATGTGAAAAAGAATTTTCTGTTTGGTTTTTCTGATTAGTGTTATTGCCATTTGGGGTTCAGCTACAATGAGTTAGTACTTCAATAAACAGGAAATAACTTTCAAAACTTTCTAAAAAGTGCCAACGGCCATTTAAAAACTTGTCAAGTTTCTAAAAACGTATGACCAGACATTTCCAAGAAGAAAACTGGGTTTCAATTCCAGCTCATCAGAGGGAATCAGTTCCTTACGATGATCGGAATTATTATGGCTCACAATTCATTGGGTTCATACATGATGAGAATGGACATTAGTAAATTTGACTTTTGTAGAGGATACCATAAAGAGGAAGCTGGAGAACAGTCACACCTCTGTGGGTGGGCCCCATATAATTCAAAACGACGTTGAAGAATACTACTTCTTGGACGAACTATCTGCAACCTTAAACTCCGTCGAGGGTTGCAAATAATTCAGTGAAGCTCCTCAAACCTAATAATCCAATTACGACTAATCACCCCGCTCCTTTCCACTTCCCTACCCTTACATTCCTTTATTTCGGAGACCACAATGGATCCTTTGACAACCGATTGAGGCATTGGCAGAGTCCTCCACTCAACCTAACATAACTCAATAATTGCGATTTGTACGTCAGAGTGGAATATTTCGTTGGGTTTGCATTTCCCATGGTCGGAAAGCGTACTTGGTTCGAATGTTTAGTTTTAGTACTTGATTCTTTTTCTTGGGTGCGAAACCGCCATTGTTTTGCCACATATTTACATACTTCACTGCAGCTTCCATTTTTTATTTTAAAAGCTTTTCAAAACCACAAACAGTTTTTTGCTTTAACTCACAGCCACACCCAATAATTGCAAACTAATTAGGAAATAATAAATACTTCGGAAATATTTTTAAGGAAGGCTTTCGAATGGCTTTTCTCGGTCTGGTCAACTTTAACATCACCAGGTGCTTTTTGTCGAAATTCAGCAATCCTAGAATCAGCTCATTAATGCACTTTAGCACTGAACACAATAGCAAATCCATACTGAGCACATGTCATGTCGAAAATGAAACCTTTCAAATAGAAACCAAAAAATTTCATTTCTATCAAAACTTCTTCAGAACCTAATTCACCAGTTTTAAACGTGAATACAGGTAAAAGATTAACTGAATGTCTAAAAAATTTGCTTTAGTAATATAAAATCTGTTCACGATGGAAAAGGCTCTTACAAAATAATAATAATAATATTCTCATCGCCTTGCTGATAGCTTAACGTGAGTTTCATAGAAATAAACTGTATTTTTGAAAAGAATTCCCTTTAAACACATTTTGATTCATGCAACTGAATATAAAATTGAAAAATACTTATTTCATATTGGTACCATTTATCTTCACTTTGCGTCAGCCACAGTATGTACTGAAGGCAGGTATGTAGTTCTTTTTCAACTCTTTCTGTTCCTACCAACTTTAGGTTATCTGACATTTGTATATTATTTGACGCAGGAGTATAAGGCGGAGTATAATTGAAAAGTTTAAAATCTTTATGTATATTTTTAAAAATACTTTCACAACATGTAAAATTGTCCGACAATTGGTTGAATTGTTCCTTTTAATCTCGTACGAAGGTCGTTCAAAACTAAAATTGAAAGCATATCTGTTCGATGCTCAATTCATTCCTTCAACATGGAGTTCTTTCAAAACTGTACATTATTCTTTTCTTAGTAGCGCGGATTTTAAAAAATTTTTTTCATTAAATTCTGTATATGACTTCAAATTGGTTGTCTTTCCGCATTGTTATCTTCCATGACTACGTATATATGGGGCAAAGACAAGCTGTAAATAAAATTGCAAAAAAAGAGCCATAGTGTTCTCAAGTTCAAACAATGATGCAGGACTCTTCAATGGAAGTGGCTTTAAGGTTTTGGGCATAAATAGGGAAGGTCTTTCATTGCATCGTGTATTTCCTTTACCATTTCTTCCGACATGATATCATTTAAACATCGTTTAGTATTTTAATGTCTTTAGAGTAGATGAACATCAGGTACGGTGACGTTGACATGGTCGATGTCGTAAGACCATAGCTCCCGGCAAAATTGTTGTTTAAAAACTTAAATAAAGAAATTCGTTCCAAAACACTTTTGTTTTGAAGTGTCAAACAATATGAAATTGAATTGCTGCCCAACATGCTATTTGCTGTTGATGGATATACTGCTATACCTGTCTTAATCTATTTCGGCCTTCAAAACGTTTTCTCCTTCTATTGATACCTCCCATAATAATGTAGAAACAGCTTTCAATTTTCTACCAAAAGTTAATAAGAGTCAAGTAACTTCACTTTCATTAATTGAGGGATAGCCATTTAACCAACTTTTCATTACTTTGGTAGCTTTTTTTAAAAATGTTTCTTCATTGTATCGATTTTGAAGTGGACCATCTGCGAGCAAACGAAGATTTCTTCTGGCAGCAACACACTCAATTCTATTGTACAGAAGCAAGATTTGGGCACTAAAACTAAAACAGCACCGAAAACAGCTAGCGTCTGTAAAGAGGTGCGGGGCCTTGCGAATAGCCCACGTGTACCGCATAGTGTCTGAGCCAACATTTCTTGTAGTTGCAATACAATTGACACAGGAAAAGAATCAGGAACGGTGGGAATCGGAAAGCAGAGACCTAAGCGAATGGAGCACGGTGAAGTGAACTACAACGTCACACAGTTCCTAACCGGGCACGGTTATTTCAACGCCTTGCTGCACAAGATTAGAAAAGAAGCCCATCGTTCCAATACGGAGATCTGTTGATTAAGAACGCTTATCATACAGTATTCGAGTGCAGTAGATGGGAATCTCTCCATCAAGAAATAACCAGAAGTATCAAAGAACTCAGCCCAAATAATATCATCCAGAAGATGCTGAGAGACGAAGAGAGTTGGAGGCGAATTAGCATGTATCTGAAGCAGATTCTGAAAACAAAGGAACAAGAAGAGGTAGTTGAGAAACTAGATCTCGCCACCTAGACACGAACCCCCCCTCGAAAAATGTGCAAGTGATCCCAAGGGGGAGATCATCGAGAAACTTTGGATTTTTAGCCGGTATGCCAAGTATAGCACACTTTGGAGAGACCGGCACAAGGAGAAGTATGGACACTTCCTTAGGTGCGTAAAGCATTTCTCCAAAAAAAATTTTTATTTGGACTTTGCCACTAACTGTTAAAAAAATGCGATCTTCAATCGCTGAAATCGGTTATCATTCGACCATAACGCTTTGAATTGTCTGCTTTCGTAGTGACACACATAAATGCTCAGCAGGCTTCCATTGTTGTGGAGTTTGAACTTTATAAAGATACAATTGCAGCAAATATGCAATATAAGCCAAATTGACGTACACGTACACTACCCTGCGAACGCTTGAAAATTTATAAATTCGAATCATCAGAAATACTTGCACTTGTAACAGAAATATTTTGGATTGAACGGACACGATGATGCATAAGCCTTACAACATCAGCAATGTTTCCATTCTCTTCAGATTTCTTCACAATTCAACGCCTGCCTAGCCGGTCGACTACGACGACCATAATCATCGTGTTAGAGTGATGCGCGAAAAGTGACTACCAGTACAATCAATATAAATAAGGTTTGTTAGTTGAAGCCCTGGGTTGCCCTGTCGACGTCGGTCGTCGCCACTTTTTTGAAAAAACTAAACCTACCATGAATGTCAAACAGAGAGTTTATTGAGCCCTGGGTTCGCCCTAAACTCGCACTGAAGTAGCTCTAAGCTTTTGCTGGGTGAGTTCAGGTAGTGAACAGGGTGGTCAAATGGCATGTATTTTTGTTCAAATGAGAGGGATGTGTGGTGATTTTGTGGTTGAGCCTTTTTGAGGACTGAAAACCCAGGTTTTTTTGAGAACTGATAGGTAGGATGATCAAAGAAATCAGGGTCAACCCTGGGCAAAGTACAACGAATGTCTCAAATGACAAGCTCTTAACCAATACTCTACTAGTAGAAAACCACTTTAACTTAAACCCAGGAAATGTCGAGAGCTTAGGTTTTCACAAATGCAACACATCAATCGTCGCTTGTAATTGATTTCTAAAGTCGGAATAAGGATTAAAGTTAAATGGGAAGAAGAAAAGAGAAGTTTTATAATTACTCACCGTCAAAACAAATAAATCAATTATTTGCGGTAAAACAGAGACAAACTTTATTAAAAGTCTGAAAGCTGTCATCTGAAAGGGGAAAAAAAGAAATTCATTACGAACTTATTTTACAGCTTAACAATGTTAGTGACACAAAGAAAATAACTGAGTGAAATGTGTATTACGTAAACTCCAAATTACTTCTTTAATAATGAGTGATTTTCTTAAAGCAATTAAAAATTAAAAAAAAAACACTAAATTCAAATAAAGGATTCGAAAACTTTATTTGAATCGATAGTACGGTCGAGTTTGATGCTTGAGAATTATTTCATGCAAGCGGCTGCACTTCAAATGGTTCATCCGCTTAGTCCAATTTTGGCATACTCTTCCTAACATTTCGGCCAGTATTTCACGAATAAATGCTTCAATGTTCGCTTCCAGTACGTCAATCGAAGCGGGCTTGTTGCTTTACACTATCATAGGCCCACAAAAAATAATCTAGAGGTGTTAAGCCGCACGATCTAGGCGGCCACTTGACCGACCCCAAACGTGAAATAATCTGTTCACCAAACTCTTTAGCATGGGCACCGTCTTGTTGGAACCACATGTTATGCATGTCAAACTCTTCCATTTTGGTCAAACAAAAGACGGAGTTACAGAGGCCCAATTGCTGCGAATGTCGCGCCACCGAATCGATAATTCACAGTCATCACTAACACTTGTCGATACAGCTGCGATATTTTGTTCAGTTTGCATTTTACGTTTATTCACAATAGCTAGCCCGAATAGCCGCCTCAGTAGATCGCTTAAATTTTAAGTGACCATAAAATAGAAGAAGCGAGCGATGAACTTTCTTAATATTTGAAGAGCAATTTGATAATAACATTCAATAATTTATGAAATTATATACCAAACTGAAGATTTTTGACTGTGACACAAAACACAAAACGTGCGTGCGCTGTAAAAGTTA
This sequence comes from Melanostoma scalare, assembly GCA_949752695.1. NCBI lineage: Eukaryota > Metazoa > Arthropoda > Insecta > Diptera > Syrphidae > Melanostoma > Melanostoma scalare. The sequence goes on along the minus strand of OX456984.1, from coordinate 53,050,363 downwards.
GTGGCAAAAAAAATTGCAAAATGAATCACCTATCATAAGCAACTGGAAGCTGGCGGTGAATATGAAATTCTATTTACACCACAGAATTACTTCTGAGAAAATCTTTTACTCACGTCACTGATTTCCTACTTTCCGTTCAAAAGAGCTCAACACTCACATCAAAGATGATGGCGAGGTACATTTTTTTGTGCCAAATGGAACAAGTGTCTCTGTGGATGATGTGTAATTCAAAGTTTTATCATTTTCAAACGAAACGCGATGTTTGAACAAAAAAAAAATTATGAACTCATTCCACAACAACTTTTCTGTTTCTCATCTCCTCAGCCATACTGTAACGAAAGGCTGAAAGCTGAATGCAAAAAAACAAGAAGAAAAATCCAAATGCAATAACATAAAAATTATGCTGAACGATTCCCTCTCATTCGGTTCATGTTTTGGAACCCATATTATCCCCATCCTGTGATCCTATTTGTATACCACGAAAAGCATATAAACATAAATAAACACAGAAAAAGGCAAAATCCTTAAAATTTGTATGCATGGATATTAAGCAAGCTGAGATTTCTGCACTTGCTGCCAAAGCAGCACCAAGGACGATAACTTGACTGGTGTTACATACTATTTCTTGACTCATTGAAGTGGGTATAAGTAGGTTCGTTTTCGTTTCGAATTCTAAAGGAGACAGAGGCAGCTTAGAAGTGAAAAATTTCAACTTTCAAGTTGAATGGCAGTGGAAAAATAGAAGAAAGTAGTGAACGAATTGAAGCCCCATAGCCCATAGTCATATCCCAGTAACCCACCCAGCCCACAAGTATTTTGTAGGTTAGTACTCGTGGAGTGTTTATTTTTTTTTTTTTATTTTTTTTTTTACTCAACACAAAGAAGCAAGCAAAGCCAAGAATGGCAGGCATGTATAGATTATATGAGCACATATACTGTGTGGTAGCAAATATTCACCGTAAGTTAAATGATACGGAAATTCTAATTGAATGTGCGGCATATAAATTTGTACGTTTCAGTTGCTTTGCAGCGAGTTCTTCTCTTACTGCTAGGATTTTTAAATGGATTTTGTAGAAAATTTATTCATGTAACACCATGAGTAACAGCTGAAGTGTACTGCAAGTTGTGTATTGTGTAGCAAAATGAAGTTTTACATACTTTTGGCGCTACGTGATGGAAAAGTATAGTACCTACGAGTGCTTTTCGTATTAAGCTACAGTCTTTTGAAATAATAAGGAAGGAAATTCCTTTCTCAGGGTAAAGATGAATTTGAAATAAGAGTCAGGTATTGTACGCACCCGTCGTTGATGAGGCAGGTTTGTTGGAATATGATTTTGAGGTAATGAAATCGTTTTGTTGATCGAAATACAAATGTGCAATGCTTCTTACTTTTACCTTACTTTCCAACTCGTTCAAATATAAAAAATTAAGCCCAAGTTAGAAGCTCGTGCAAATTGTGCAATCAAATTTAATTTTTCTGGAATAAGCGGTCGGAAATGGCAACAGAGTTTCTTTCTCTGTGCAAATATCTCTTATACGTATTCACAAATCACAATGAATTTTAATGTCTGGATGCATGTAGTCCAAGTGGTGAAAGATTAATGAGCCCGAGTTCGTAAATCAGATGAAGGACTCATTTTAAATTGGATCCTAGCAATATAACGGTCAGGTCATAACCAAAAACACTTAGATACTTAGGTGGGTATTACAGTTCGGGGTGAACGTTGCTTTTAAACCTTTGTGAATCGCATTGTAGGAGAAAAACAGAGTCAGGTAGAGCATTCCACATTCGGGTGGTGCGATTAAAAAACGAATCTCTATATACTTGACTATTCGACCGAAGTTGGGTTCGAGGTAAAACTGATGGGCATCCCTAGCGAGACGGGTGTTGCGGCTAAATTGTTTCAGGGGAAGAATGCAACTGGCTATTTTACCAAAGCATTGTTTGTGAAAAAAGCGATAAAAGAGAGTGAGATGTTCAAGAGAATCAATCGATTCTACGATGGAACCCTAAATCTATGCACTTTGCATCATTTTTGACTACTTCAAATATGTTGTCATTCCAACGAAGATCATCGTTTACACACGTACCAAGTACTGACAGCTTTTGGTTTCTTGGATGCAGGTACCATTTATGAATAATGACAATGGGAGGATGTTAAGTTTTAACGATAAATGACAACATTGTGTTTTCGAAGCATTGAATTCTACTCGGCTTTTATTACCCAATTTAATCTTGTCAAGGTCAGAATTTAATGACCTAGTCATACGCGGTTCCACTTTTCGTCGAGATATGCCATCAAATCTCTACGAAAGCCGTATACTGTCGGTCATTTAAAATCTTTAGATTTTCAAGACATTTCATTGGTTGACAATTTATCAACGTTTCCACGGAGGTAATTGGAAGGGGAGGAAGATTCGCCCTCTTTAGGGACGGGATGGACTAATGCAGTCTTCCATTTACTCGGCAAGAGCTCAGAAGAATAGGATAGATAGGAAAGCTTATGTAGTAGCTTTGCCAGCGTAGAAGAACATCTCAGCAGAATAACGGCGGAGATACTATGTGGACCAGCGGATTTATGTATATTGAGGACTTTGAGGACTCCCGCAACCGAGCGAGTTCGAAAAAATATCTGCTTCATCACAGAATTTACAGACTCAAGCTCAGGATAAGCCAATATGCTGTCAGGAAGTATTGAGTTGGCAGTAAATTGAAAACGAGCGTTGGAATCGATAACGTGGGCGAGTTCTTAACGTTCTTAACAAATGACCAAAAGTTTTAGCTTCCTTTTGGACACAACATTATTTTTTGCTAAAATCAACCCGAAATTTTCCCGGCATTACAAAACCACAAAAAGAGAAAAACAGAGTATCAAACGCAGAGGCTGCATAAGTCAAAACAACAAGTTAAGATTCTTGTCAGAAAACCAAAAACAAATTACTAGCGGTTTTTTGGCAAACCTAGCCAACAACGATGCGTTTGTCATACTTCTTATGACTAGGTGCAGACGTGTCAGGTTTGAAAATACTTTTAAAGCTTAGGTTGCACATGAGGTTGCTCATTGCTCCTGATATGCATATAAAAGCAAGTCTTTGTACTTTTCCCACTGACTTTATAGTTTGGTTCTCTTATTTCAGGCTAGTTGCTAGAATTTCAGATCTCAAGAAATTGTCAATGACTTGCTGCATAGTTTGCAGTTACCCGCCTTGGGTATGAATATGATTTTCGCAACTGGGAGCCAGGCTACTCCTAATATTTTCCAACAAGTGCAAAAGGATCACTTCTTTTACCATCTGTAGCAATGCAGGAAAGATCCCATATATTCCTAGAGATTCAAGGGGTTATTCCCTATTTTTAGTATTATATAGAAGTTCAGAGAGATCACAATGTTCGAACAAGAAGAATACTGAAAATAGGAATCGTGTTTCACTCCTTTCGAAGATCTGTTTTAACATGTGTTAGGACAATGTGGACTTTCCAGGTCCTGTAATATTTTATACTGTACCTAATTAAAGTATCTTTCCAAACAGTTTTTATAGCAAAGAAACTAAGTTTGTCTTTTCTAATCAAACAAATCTTTGAGAAAATTGGGAGAGTTTTAAACTAAGACGGTCTATCTTAGTCCAGTCTCTCCTACATGTAAGGAATAAAACATCAAAACGAAAGCCTTACCGAAATCGTTCATTTAGTATTCAAAAGAGAATGTGTTTCAGCTGAAACGATTATTTATAAAATTATTTATTTTTTATTTAGCTTAAGGATATATTTGATCTTTTTTTTTCATAGCTTCATTTATTTCGTCCATTTTTATGTTATTACAGCGCTACAAACCTAGTGTTAGCAAGAAATCAGACGAAGACGAAAGAAAAATTGGTTATACCCACTCAACGGCGACATTTTATTCAAAAATTGTATTTTGGTGGCTTACTCCTTTATTATGGCGAGGATATAAAGAACCCTTGGATCAGAACGACCTCGGTCACATGCGAGAGGAGGACAGTGCGCGTGCATTCTACGATCAGTTTTTGATAATTTACAAAACTGCAAGTGCGGTAAGTTAAGTGAATTCTAAATGTGTGGGATTGAGCAGGTAATTCAGAGAAACCAATCATATACTCACGATACAAATTATCAATTTCTTCGGTGCTTTTTTTGATTCATGCAAAACGTAGAGGCCGTAGTAAACTCAAAAATCTTATAATCAATAGAGTAAAATCAAGAAAATGGCATAGAACCAAAAGACCTGAAAGGTGCAACTCAGTGTTTGAGATAGAAGTGAAAATTACTTTCTTTTGCTATGGACAAATCTTCACTAAATAGCTCATGTACAGTGTTTTTCTTCAGAGAATAAAGTCAAATCATAAGAAAACCCACAAAAAACAGAAGTTCTAGAAAAGGACCTTTTTTTAATTCCTTAAAAACAATGAAAGATTTTTACGTTAGGTTTTCTGAGGTCAACCTAAAACTAATAAGAGCATTGATAACTTAAAAAAAGTGGCCCCTAACAAAGCAAAATTTTGTAAAAATTTAATTTGAAAAAAAAAAAAAAAAATTGTTTTCAAAATGTTGACTTTGAGACTTGATTACACAAAAACCATTCACTTAATTAAAAAAACAAACAAAGTATTTATTAGATTTCAAAAACACTATACTATGTGCTATGTGGTAGCAGGTGGTTTAGTTGATTTGATATAATATTCTCAGAAAATTACGTAAATTTTTAACAAAATTGCCCCTCCCGTCTAAATATGGGCAGACTCCCCTTCCACCCATACGATTTTAATCTTGTTTTGACCCGATCTCTTGGTTCTGAGCCTTAGACGTATCTCATAAGCACCCTGTATATTGAAAAACATCTTTTGAAAGCTGCGTATAACGACAGTAACTAAAGCCCGTTCATTCCAGTTCAAATCTTTTTACAAAACTCAACATTTTAACCAAAAGAAAATGCAACCCACAACCACTGATAAAAACGAGAAATTTTAAGTTATCTCACGTAAACAGCTGTAGAAAATTTGGAAAACTTTCATGGAAAACCAAAACCACTACACAATCAAAAACCACAGTACTTTCAAAAACACACAAATATTTTCAAGTATCATCATTGAAATTTAACTGTCATCGCACGTAAATACGTTTCACGTCAAACGCATGTTCAAGCTGATGCGGTCCATGACAACCAGTTGTCGTTGTTTTTGAAATGGGCTTCAAATATCTGAAATAAAAGTAACTATCCACCTCTATGGTGCCATGTAACAAAAGGTTCCATTTGGTGACTCGATGACTCACATAATTTCCAATTGTCACTTAAAACAAAACTATTAATAACTTTGAAGTTAATTTTTGAATCCACTCATGCATATGGTTCACACTAATGAAAATTAAATATTGCATATATCAAAAAATATATAAATTACTTTTTTGATTAATGGATTAATGGAAACAATAAAGTATTTTACATTATTGATATTCGTTCATGAAGAGTTGGCAGACAATATGATAATGGCACATTCCCTTCATTTATTGAGTAGTTGTGAAAGTTTTTAAAAATAATATTTTCACTCTCCCATAAAAAAATATTTTTTTCGAATCATACTTATTACAATTTTTTAACTTATAAAGTAGTTAAGGTTTGAGTCCCTCCGCCCACATCAGAAATATATATGTATGTATATTGAAAATCATTGTTAAAAACTTATTTCAAGTGGATACATCAGTAAACCTTAGTGAAAAAAGAGAAACAAATAATCTGCTTCCTATTGACACGAAGCGTGCGTTGGTATGGGAATCAAAGTTTTTAATGCAATGGTTTGATGGGGTGCCTATTGATTCGCACTTTTTATCACGCATTCCATTATTTTGTTTTTGACACAATTATTTTTGTTTACTTCGCATTGCCTGTGTTGTTTTTCTGTTACTTAGATTTTCAATCACTTCGCTGCACACTTACTTTGCATTTCTTATCTTGCTTACCATTTTTTTCGCATTTCCATTGAACTTACAAATGATTTATTTAGACTTTATTTATCTCGATAACTGATTTTTCGCATTTTGTCTCTACGGTAATCTATTGTTTTGGCATTCAACTACTTCGCTCATTAGCAGATTATTATTGCTTGTGAAATCGCGCGGTTCGGTTTTTCAGAAATTTAATAAATATTTCAAAATTTGATATTATTTCTGACTTCTTGGTTCTGAAAAGGCTTCTTAAATATGGTATGTCTTTGATGGTTCTAATCAATTTTCAATAAAGTTTGATGAGAAACTAAGCAAACTGTTAAAATACAAAAATAACCGGTACAGTTAAATTTTTGATTATTTCGCCATCGTTTGATTGGTATTTTGCTTTCTGTGGATGAAAAAAGAGGCTAGAGGTGTTAAAATTCGCGCGAATTTTTACACCTCTAGCCTCATTTTTCATCTACAGAAAGCAAAATACCAATCAAACGATGGCGAAATAATCAAAATCCTGTTTATATGGAAAGCGAACTAATCGAAAAACGAAACATTAGAAAGCGAAACGAGCCAAATATAAAGTAATCAAAGGCAAAATGATCTTTAAACGAAACGAATGCAAAGCGAAGCGAGAAATATCGAAAAATAAATAAACTAAACAAACGAAAAATTTAACAACAAAATGCGAAACAACTTGGGCGAAACAACAATAAACGAGATAAAAATGACGAAACGTACCATACCCGGTTTGATGCAATCAAATTTCGTAAGCAACACTCACTTTGTTTTTGATTCCACATTCCAACAATTTTCAATTGCGCAATTTTTTTTTTTCGGCCGCTTTACTGCTTAGCGCCAACAACGCTTGTTTATTCACACTATTTCTATATAATATAATTTACTAAAACGAGAGATCTGTTTTTGAAAATATATGATGTCGAAGTTCGTAATTTCAATAGTCAATTTTATGTCCTTATTGTAGAACTATAGTTCAAAATTCCGTTCATGTTTTTTTGTGAATAGATTTCAATATCTTTGTTTCAAAACGGCGTTTTGAAAATAATAATATGATATAAAGTACCTACCTTTCATAAGAATAATTTTTTTTTTTTATAAATAACAGTTTTTGATATTTTTTGTTAATAAAAATGTTTCAATAAATTGATTACAATTTATAATTTTTGTTGGCTTTTGACTGATTGGATTTCTAAAGATTTTTTACAATGTAGGTGGGAAATAATTTCACACAAATTTCAGGTGAAATTGTTGCTCACCTAAGGTGGGACATAACTTCACCCGAAAAAAATGAAATTATAACCCACTATAGGTGAAATTATGACCCATGTGAAGTTATGACCTGTGAAGTTATGCACCCGCACCACCTATACATATACAGTCAAACCTGGATAAGCGAGAGCTCAAGGGAGCACAATCTCATTCTCGCTTATAGAGGTTTCTCACTAACCCGATTTTCTCACTTATAGAGGAAAAATAGAGAATTTTCCGTTTTGACATGATGCAGAACTGAACTTTCCTTCGCAATTGATAATTATAAACTGAGTAAGTCCGACAAACAGGACGGTACACAGGGACACGTGTCCATTCGAAAAGAATGCGATAAAATAACAAAAATTTTTTAGTTTTACGAAATAGAATGGGTACAATATTGAGAAAACAATACAAAAACAATGGAAGAATGGTCAATGAGGGAAAAACGACTCTCTCTTACAGAGGTTTCTGTTTCTCGCTAATAGAGGTTTTGGGAGCATAAAATGTCGGGTCCTGGCTATTACTCTCACTTATAGAGTTTTCCCACTTATCCAGTTCTCACTTATCCAGGTTTGACTGTATATACCTACATATGTAGTTGCTTTAAAGTTTTGATTTTCATTCGAAAGCATCGCTTCCCTTATAACACCATAAGTAAGGGGGAGGGTTTAAGTTAATCCGGTCGAAAAAGGCATATTTTTAAGATTTCTTTTTTGTCGTAACGTGTAGTGTTCGTTTACTGAAAAATTTACATATAATAAAGTAACATTTGAACCACATTCTTCTAAATTTGCATTGCAAAATGTTCAAAATTGAGCGAGTAAAAATTAAACTCCGGAGGTGCATAAAAAAAAGATGGTTTGCGGTGTGCATAAATAACACGCAACAGAATCATCTGAAACGAAAAAATCAAAATGCGTTCGTTTGTTTCTCCAGGTAATGTCGAGAGGATTTTTTTTCGATTTTTCGATTTATCGTAGCACTTGGCTAATGGCTAATTTGTTGTTAAAAAGTTAGTAATTATTAAAAAGACAAAAAAGCTCTTGACAATACCTAGTGAATTATGTGAAGAAGTACTGTGCAAAATTTAAAAGCGATTGGTCTAGTACATTTTGAGTTATCGTGCACACGGACTTCAAATATGACAAGTCTCAGAAAAACGGTTTGAAAAACGCAGAAGAGTTTGGTTGTTTAGCGCTCATTGCACATATGTATGTAAGATTGAGAACACCATGCCTCGAATATAATCAACAAAACCGGAACAGGCCCGTTTATGAAGGAATTTATTCGGGGTCAAAAAATACAATAGCGCGCCGCGCAGCTGCCGCACAGGTATAAAACCTGGCATAGATCAATAGACACTCAAATACTCATAACTTCGTCAACTTTACTCCGATCGACTTTAAATTTTTAATACAGAATATTCTTGAGATATTATGCATATAAAAAAAATCTAAATACTTTACCTCCCTCTTAAGTCGAGTTGTTAATTATTGTTCTGTTGTGTCTCTTGTGGGTATATCAGCTGACGGTCTTTTTAACCAGTGCTGCAGTATGAAATGTTTCGCTTCGTTCGATCGAACTTTGATTTAAATGTCAAACGGTTAAAGCAGAATGAACAATGAAGTATGTAACAAGAGGAATACATTCCATAGGGTTGCCTTAGCATTATAATTTGTTTTGTTTATAAAAAAAACCAATTTTTGAAAACGGAAACCTATTGAAGACTGTAAATGCTATTCTAAGTTTGCTATAGAATTTTTAAACACGAGTGGGGTCAGAGTCAAGAATAATAAATAAATAAATACATGCAAAATTGAATAAGGGAGGAAAAAAGGAAATCGAAGAATGTATGCAGGAGACCCATGACCCACTGCAAACAACATACATATACATATATTTTGAAAAAATCAAAAATTGAGGAAAAAACCAGTGCACCAGTGCAGATTTTGCGAAGTCTTTTTCAAAAGACAGGATTTTTCAAAATTTCGAATAGTCTTTACCGAGGAGAACTAAATTTAAAAAAAAAAGAACTTTATAAGGCTCTTCAAACCAAGCCTTTACGATGTTTTACAATTCCAAACAAATTAATGGAAAATAAGACTTTCAAGACTAAATTAAGTTGTTAAGGCGAAACACCTGAGGATGAAATTTTAATTTCGAAACGCGTCGAATCAAACAATAAAAGTTGTGATAAGTTTATTTGATAAAATAAAACATAAGAAAACTTCAAATATTTCTTTATTTATATTTATATTCTATATTTCCAAGACTTTCGACTACCAAAGAACACTTTGTGATATTTAATCGTACAGCTTTCAAAAGCTCAAGGAAGCACTTGTATCTACTCCAGCGTTTCTAATAGCAATTTAGCTTCGTCAAACAGTCTTTCCATTTTGTCTGTCCTAGTTTTTCCTAGACTCTTATTGAAAGGCTAAGTGCTTAAATCGTTTTCGTTTTCAGTTGGCATGACATCGTACCTAAACTGTTTCCCACAAAAAAGTCTAAGGTGGTCATATCGTAGCTCTCTGAAGACGACCAAAACTTCTTTTTAAAACGCACTGGGTCCATTTTGCGAAATACGAAACGCGAGGTAATAATACGAAACCCGTGACAACGATAGCCACGACATAGACCGATTGTTAATTACGAGGATCTATGAAAATGTCAGAACGATAACAAAACGCTAAAAGCAGTCGTAAATGACAGTGAGTATTGTGAAACGGAATCGCAACGTAACGATAACGATAGGTTTTTTGCGAGTGTTTGGGCTCCCAACCAACCACTTTGAAAATAAGTTTTCAATATTTCCCAATTTTGTTCATACGTAAAGCGATTTATTTCGTAGAGGCATAATACTGACTTTTTGTCAAGATTTCACAGCTGTCAATGTCAAAAGAACTTATGATTCAAAAAGAAACCACTTCCCGTATAGGAAATGCATTGGAACTTTCTGATTAGGTAGTAAGCACGAGGAGAATTTACACTCTTTTTCGATGATTAAAATAAAAATTGAAAAGAAAAGTAAAAACAAAAATCAAAAAATGGTGATATAAGACACAATTTTGCTTTAAAAAAATAGGGAAAGTATGCAGAAAATTTTAATTTTCTACGGATTCATTGCAAAAAAAGGGCACGACTGGGTCGCACGATCTTGCGATCGTTTGCTAAGTAAAATACCAAAATCTTAAGACTGAGCAAAAGATTTTAGTATTCGTTCTTAATATATTTGGTTTTACAGGGTTGACAACTACACATTAATTGTGAAAATTGAATTAAATCACGAAAAGTATTGAAAAAAATTAAATTAAATGTTCCAAAAGTTTCAAGCGAAAATATAAAAACGCCATTTTTTTTGCAATTGCTTATAAATATAAACCTTTAAAATTTAATCAAAATCGTTAGAGCCATTTTTAAAAAAAATTGTTTTTATTTTTAATTTTTTTTTTTTAAATGAGGTTTTCAAAATTCAAGTACACAAGTTTTAAGATCTTGCTAAAAGATGTATTGACAAAAAATTTGAAATAAATCAAATATATCGTTTTGAAAATATTCGGAAGAACAAATTTTTTTTTTTTTAAATTAATGAAAATTCGAAAAAAACTAAATTTTTCAAATGTAGATATGCAATCTTTTTCAAAAAACTTAGGACTTCTTAAATATGAAATTTCGACAAAGTCGCGTGAGCCATTACCGAGAAAGTCGGTTTGGAAAAAACGGTACTATGGGGGGTACCGTCTTTAGGCTTTCTCCAAAAAAATTTTTTACATCATTAGAATAGTTATTAAAAAATAATACCTCACGTAAAATTTTATCAAAATCGTTAGAGTCGTTTTCGAGAAAAATAGGTATTGTCATATCGGTTGTATGGCAGGTACCGTTATTTCAAGACATAGAAACCCAATTCCAAAAACACCTCTGTAGGCTATTCCAGAGACCATAACTGCAAATTTTGAAGAAAATCGGTCAAGCGGTTCAGGCTGTAGATCCATATACGGACAGACAGACAGACAGACAGACACACACACACACAGACACACAGACAGACAGACAGAATTGTAGGACCCACTTTTTTCGTATTTTCTATCATCGTAATGTCATATTTAGTTGTTATCTCAAATTTTTTTTCTGCACGATTGCAAGACTTGCCTTATAGTACCTATAATCGCAAGTAAAAATACTCTCCAAGTGGAGCCCAGCTGAAGTCTAAGAAGAAAAACTTTAATTGAAAACATTATTTATTATTTTTTTTTCTATAAACTAATTGTTGGTTGAATCTAAGAGAAAATAAATATTTTGTAACGAGGAAAACACGGCCTTTTCAAAAATATATAACATCAATTGAATATATTAAGATAGTTACACAATATTTGGCTTCAACAAATACGAGTAAATAAGTTAGGGTTAAAAATAAAAAAATATTTGAAAAGAGCTGGTTTTCCAGACCCCATCGTTAAATTTTTCGAAAACATTTTTGAGACGTTGAAACTCGTGGAATCATATTGCGGAGGTCTGTCCACTGACCTTAAGCTGGTAGTTTGAGCGGTTTTTCATTTGACCGCAGCTGAATCATTGATTCATTGAATTATTACAAACTTTCGAGTGAACCTCGGGCTAGAGAGTTTGGCCGCTCCCTTCCTTGCCGGTGCGATATCGTCACTCTTAGTTTACTCGGTACATAATGGGTAGTCGGTACCGAAAGCTCCCTGAATACATACGAGTACATTTCAATAGACACCTAATGATTTGTGCGGCACATGCGGAATCGGTACGATAAGAAAGTGGCATACTGAGTCTCAAAAAAGAACTTGTAGTCTTTCGGTATATACGGTGAGTGTTTGAGTTAGACGTTTAAAAAAATAATCAAGCAAGATAAATATTTCTGTTGCGAAAACCTAAGCATGAGCCCTCTGCCACTTTTTTAACAATTAAAAAAAAAAAACAGTTTCTTATTAGAAATACTCTCAGTGACGCGACGCATTCATTTTTGATGTCATTCATTCGAATGTGGGACCTTTCCAATTTAAATTATTACCCGTAATGTTTTTGTGTGTTTTTTTTTTTAACAGCGTAATAAACACCCATCCTTATGGCTGTGCTACTTGAAAAGCAGTTGGCCAACATTTATCCTCGGTGGGATACTAAAATTCTTTGGAGATTTATCAGCTCTTGTTGGGCCAATTTCAATCAACCTTATTGTTTCCTACATAGAACGATTTTACGAATACCAATCTAAAGAATTGATAGAAAAAACACAAGATATGCAGTACCAATTAGACAAAACTCTCCAACAAATCGGTAATAACTATACTCATCAATTTTACACTGAAGGATTAAAACATATTGTTTGCATATTCTAATGGTATACTTTTAGCCAATCGAAGAGGTAATCTCTTTGAAAATAACAATCCATTTGAAGAGCAGTACGGTCAAGAATCATCATCAGTACCACTTGCGTCAGAGGAAAACATGCAAGTTTACTATCCTTGTTGGTCGGATTTGTTGTCGAATGGATGGGCAATAGCGTGGTGTGTACTGGTGGCGTCATTAGCACAAGGCACTTTCTCTCAAGCCTCCACACACATTCTTAATATGACTGGAATACAAATCAAGACATCTTTACAGGGTTTAATTTATCGAAAAACGTTATTGCTTAGCTCAAGCTGCTTTGCAAGTATACAAACAATAAACAACAAACCCGAAGGATTGGGATGCAGTGATGGTGAGAGAGAACGGAAAGGAAAATGTTGTCGATCAGAGCAAGAAAATAATACAAATAATAATATTGGAACACCACTACCTGTGATAACTTGTGCAAACGATGTTGGTGCAATAACGAATCTTATGTCGGAGGATACTTTGAATATTATGTCATTCTTCTGGATTGCACACTATGTTTGGGCAATTCCCTTAAAGGTGAGTTGGTTTAATATTGAAAATGTAGCTTCTCCTTTCAAAAATTGAAAAAAAAAAAAAAATCATTTGAAACACTGGTTGCTAGAGCTTGTTTAAAACCCTCCTTTACAACCTGGGGTCCATTTGGACCATAGAGCATGTTTGAACACTCATAACTTTTTTGTTTTTCATTTTTTTCAAGTGCGATTTATACTCAGAAAACAAAATTCAATTTTTGATTCATTTCTTACGTTAAAACGATTATCAGATGTTTACTGATTTTTCTGCGATTTTTTTTGTGAAAAAAACCCATCCACCCGACCTGGGGTCCATTTGGACCCCAATACTGAAATTCTATGAAAAATCATATTTTTTCTGATAAATAATTATTTTATTTCAAAAGCAGCATAGTTGATTTTTAGAAGTATTCAACTTGAAGCTGTTGGCAGTTCCGGGAGAAATTTTACATATAAGGTTCTAGTGTTCTAGTGCGGCAAAAGCAACAACATCTGCCACATCCATCGCTGGTGGTTCTGCATTTCTTGTCGTCTGCTCTTAGGCAAAAGTGACATCTGTCTCTTTTACAAGAGAGCCTTTTGGGGACTGTTAGTAATACTTCCTGAACTCTCCCCAAAATACAGAGAGCCTCCAATGCAGATCTTCCAATGTCATATTGTGTTGCATGTTGTGAACGGTTATTCAGTTCTGCGCTAGTTCGATAAGGTTATCACTTCTGCACAAATTTTTGTTTCTTCTAGGTTGAGTGTCAAAAAATGATGAAAGTTGCTAGGGTTACTACGTCCAGTAAGTTGAAGAATACAACCATCGACCAGCGATTTGTTTGACGTGTACATCGAAACCATTTGGTCGAATACATCGACTCCACCTTTGGTGAGGTTATAATCAAGAATCATTGCAGGTTAACTTTGATGACCGGAAGTGGATTTCTAACAGTTATGTGTTGTTGATAGCAATACCACTTGTTTGTTTGGTTACGGAACATAACTAACCAACGCCATTTTTCCAGAAAATTCAAAGATGGATGAGTGTAGGTACTGGACGATACTGCTTTCTGTTATTGACCTGTTCTGGTCGTCAAGAAACACCTTCGCTGCAAAAGGTTTAGACACATTTCTTTTGTTTTCCGGATCGTGCCAAGAAGGGTGATCTTCTTATCCAGCAACCTCAATGCCAAATCCACCGACGTAAAGAAATTATAAACAATGAGGTTGCGTCCTGAATTGAATTATGATGGCATCAACTACATCAATACATCATATCCACGACCAAGTCCTGTACTTTGGTCAGAGCTACCAGTGTAGATAGAAAACTTCAGTGGATAGCCCGTTGAGCTTTCATTCAGCCACCAAAACTTCAAGCCATATTTGGCAGGCCTGCTTGGCATGTATTGTCAAAATTCAATCCTTTTTGAGGTCATAAAGTTGTTTGATGACCTGAACAAACTGAAAAATTACTATATTTTTTTTTTGATAGACATACCTGACAAGAACAGCTGATATGTGTGGATTTTTCATTCTGTAATAAAAAAAAACCGACATATCGAAAGGGATAAGCGGGAATCCCAGATTTGCGAAATTAGGCAATTTCTATCGATTTTGAAATTGAAAAATTTTGTTGATGAACTCAGACATTCCTGCATAATGACATCTCTGCTTAAATTTCTATATCACTGCTATAAAAAATATTCAGAATGAATTCATACAATAACCTGAGGAATTGTGGGGTCCATTTGGACCCCAGGTCCGGTGAACACGACTTTTACCGAGTCGTAAAGAAAATGCTATTTGTGTTTCCTAAAAGCAACTTTCTCCTTTTTCTAACTAAGCTTTTGTTGAGAGATTAGTTTATCAACGTTTACTAAATAGATAAGGCATAACGTATTTTATTACAAAATCCAAATGTTTGATACATAACTCAATGTATCTTCATGTTTTCCCCTTACACATTGATCCTAGTACATTGTTGAGTTTCAAGCTTTCATTAGATTTATTAATCACCTCCTGATTAAAATTCTACGAATTGTACTTGTTCCTATTCTCTTCAAAAACAAGGAAAGGTAAATATTAATTTACCCTACTTCACATTGTGTATTATATAATAATGGTTTAATTCCTCAATTCAAAACATTCTTAGAAAACTGCCCTGAATAACTAAATGTAAGTGCATAAGTCAAATTTTATACCCCAGCTCAGGAACCAATTTTTATTACTTTTGTGACTCCATTCCATTGTCTCGAAACGTATAAAAGCTTTGTAGTGACAGTCTTTAGCTTAACCACTCCCGCCCTTATGGAAATTATTTTTTTTTCCATTTTTGAATAGAAACAATATTATACATCGTATTTTTGAATTTTCAGATCCCTGTTATTTATCACTTTGATTTTATTCATTTATAAACTTTTTGACACCTACCGGAAGTATGGTTTTTGCTTTGGGGCGCGATTGTTCCTCCTCTTTGTTGATGAAGTAAGTGCCATAAGAACCTTAACTTGACATTCATAATAAATTCTTTTTAGATAGATGGGTGGTGTTCTTTTGTTACTATACGAATGTACACAACTAAACATTTTCGGTATTTAGTGGCACTGTCAGTATTAAGACCACTCACTTTAAGTTATTTTTGAAAAACGTCAAGCAGGACTTTTATACATAACTGGCTCAAATCGTTCCTTTTTGGTGCTGAAGGGTTTCGCAGATGCGGAAGAAATACTTTCGTTCTTTTCAAATTCTGTTCAAGAAAGCTGAAAGTCTTGATATTAAGAGACTGCTTCGATATACTCAATGCATTTGAATACCAAGCGTAAGATATTCAGGCAGAAAAATGGTGAAAAAATTAAAGCATTACAGTTTAATGTGCGACAAAAGTATCCTAAAATAAAGCTGCTGGTGACTATTAACACTAGATTTCGGATTTAGATAGTTTTTATTTATTCAAATAAATTTTTTACCTCTTTAAAATAATACAAAAACATACATGCATGGCATTATGCCGTCTACCCCATCGACTATTATTCATGATCGCCGTAGAGCGTAGATCATTTTAAAATTAAAATAAATAAATTATATCAAAAATACCCACTCCTCATTTTATTCCTATAAGTTAGCGCAACTTTGGCAAAATTAAAAAGTTTCTCCATATTCAGCTCGTTTAGCTCCTTTATACTCTCTTCGTCCGCATGGTAGTTTTTTCCGAATACCTGACGCGCTTTTACCGCCGCCATTTTTGGAAGCTTTGTATCCGCCATTTTCATTACCTTCAGTATGTAGTCTATCTGCAACTTAAAGGTTTTTATAAACAAGGGTGAAAGTCCTGTTTCGATCATCAACAGATAATTTGGCGCATTAGCAGGAATATAGAAAATTCATTTCATAAAAAACGTATAGGAGCTTCTCTACTGCCTCTTGTTCTTTATATCCCCACACCTGTGCCCCTATATTTACTGCTATGAGCAATTGCTTCATTTGAAAAACATCCTTTCCACGTAGCATTGATTGCAGCTTTTACCTTTGCTAGATTTTCGTTAGGTGTTTACTAAAATTGAGGTTTGACGAAAGAAGCACACCTAAGTATCAAGTACTCATTCACCAGTTCTAATTCTCCGCCATTGAAGTTTCATTTGTCCTTTCGACTTCTTCTACCTCCTCCTTTTTTAAAAATCATTGCTTTGGGTTTTTCCTGGTTCACTATCAAATTCCAGAGCTTACAGTAGTCTCCAAGCCGGTTTATCATTAGTTGAAGACTTTCAGAGGAGCTAGCTAGCAACACCACATCATCCGCAAACATCAGTCTTAAAGCATGTATTATCATAAAGACCACCCCCGGAAGTTCATCCAGCAGATCATCTATATATAACAAAAACAATGTTGGGCTCAAGGCGCATCCCTGTTTCACACCTGATTTTGTCTCGAATCAGTCTGATATCTCTTCTCCATTCCTATTTGGAGCTTGGTTCCCTGTGTTTTGTAAGACTGTTCCAAACTTAAGTGATACTACATTCAAGTACAGCTTATAAAGCAACGCATTTCTGTCAATGGAGTCGAAAGCTGCCTTGAAGTCAACAAAAAACGTGTAAAATTTTTTGTTTTTATTTTGGAACGATTCCGCAATGCTTGTAAGGACAAACAGTTGATCTACTGTCGAGTAACCTGATCTGAACCCTACCTGGTATTCTTTCAGGATATTATTCTGCCTTATCCATTCATCCAGCCGCATTTTGAGGGTCGCCGTAAAAATTTTATATGAAGCATTGAAGAACGAGATTCCCCTATAGTTTTCTGAGTTAGTTAATGTGTATCGGAAAAATCAATGCTTCTTTGAATCCTTGTGGAGCAATTTCATTTTCAAAGACTTTGTTCATTAAGTGGCAGAGCTTTTTCTGCCGGAATGGTGTCTGGACCCGGTGCTTTGCCCTTTTTTTTAACTCTATTTACGATATTTGGAAGCTGGTTTGATAACTGCGATAGACAAAAAGCATTTGAAGACCAGACGTAAGAAGATCAGACTTCAGAAGATTATAACTAATAATAAACTAGCTGACTCGCTTTTCGTAGCTAAGTTGATCGAATGGAGTAAATAAAGTTAAGTAGTTTTTAAGTTTCCAGAAACAAAAAGCACGCTCTCGCCGGTACGTTTTTCTTCGATCGTAGTTAAATATAACAGCTTTTCCAAAAAAACAGGCAACAACAATTAAAATTTAATATTTTAAAAACTGAATGACGAACAGCTTTTTTTGTGGAGATTTCGAAAATACCCAACCAGAAACTTCCAAAGAAGTGTATACTCGTTCTCAGATCGTATTTCTTTGTTTTTAAATCCTTATTTATACAAATTTTATCATGACCTAGTTAATTATTTCAATTGCTTCTTAAATAACACCTAAATAACTTTTAATGCATTTCATTGTCCTTGCAAGTCTCACTCTCTCTCTCTCTCTCTCTCACAAACTTACACTTAATTACAAAAGCCACAGGGAACATTCAAACAATTCTTGTTTCCAGCTTTTGAATGCTCCGCACGGTCCTATCCTGAATTTTGCTACAAAAGGATGGGGCAAGTTTTGTTTATAAGGCTTGTGCATACTAATTTATTTTCCTCTTATCATTCTTCTTGTGTACACTTGATAGATTGGCGTTGTGATGTATTTGCTGTACATGCAATTGGGAGTAAGTGCGATTATTGGCTCGTTTGTGTGTATCCTGACAGTGACCCCTCTGCAATTTCTAATTGGAAAGGCAATGTCAAATAACTCAGAAACTGTTGCGGTAAGTTATTTATTGTCTTATGCATGATATTGTGTGTACTGCTTGTTCAGCACAAACTCAACCATGAACATGAGCATTGGTAATATATAAGGCTTTTCGTAATATCGAAATGGTGTGTTGTTTTGCATCTTGCATGTTGCAAGGATTGTAAATTCACATGAATTTAAAAAAAAAAAAAAAAAAAACAAATGACGCTGCTGACGACGACGATGATATGCCACGACAACTGCCTTTGTGCGTTAGGAAAATTTATTATTCACTTATACGTGTATGTTGTTGTTAGGGAAAATTTTGTTAGTATATCATGAATGTGTAAGTAAAAATTACAATTCCTTGCAGAAATGTACAGATGAGAGGCTGAGAAGGACTCATGATGTATTTTGGGGCATCAAAATCATCAAATTGAATGCTTGGGAAAATGTGTTTGCGGAGAAGATACGTTCAGCGAGGAATAAGGAATTGAAGTTTCTCAACAAGGATTCTGTTTATTGGACACTGATGAGTAAGTACGTATACAAAAGTCAATAAATTTATGGATTTGTTTTTCTACGTATAGTAATAGTATTCAATTAAGTTTGAGACGCTGGAAGAAAATCATTTCAACACGTTTCTAGGTTAACTGCATTTATTTTAGACAATAATAGGGTCGTAGGTTCTGTTCCTACCAAAGACTCCTATCCAATTTCAGATTTCCATTATTTTTATGGGCAATTTTGAGGTTCAATTAAAATAAATATATTAATACAAGGAATAGAGTTTCTCAACAAAGCGAGGAACCCCTGAGCTTGGCACATTTCTTTTACCAACACTTTGTAAGCGAATGGAAGGGACCAACAAGTTTTTGCCGATTCCGAACGGCTATTGAAGAAAGCGCTTTTCATGGCATGAGAAGCTGCCTATTCCTTGCGAAAGGTGATACCCGCGTAATAACCTTTTTTTTTGTTGGGATTCGAACCTAGAACCTCCCACGTAACAGTTAAAAACGCCGCCTATTACGCCACGGGCAACACAAATCATCTCAATTAAACTACCATTTGGAAATAAAATGAAATAAACTTTTTGTAAATATTCTAGACTTCAGGTGATCTCTATTTATTTAAGATATAACAGAATATAGACCATGACTATTGTGAATTGTGTGAGGCAGTCAGGTGGGAGATATGAGCCCTTAAGGCGCTCGAATCTCAAAACACCGTTCGTCAAAGGAAAAGATGAAATTATTAAGGAGTATTATTATGATCTTGAGTGTAACTGCACCCCAATCAGCACACATATTTCGCCAAAAAGTTAATTTATATTTCAACTCCACTAGATTGCTTTGTATTCCTTTTCAACGTAATGAGCGTTGTGATCCTGAAGGGATGATAACTCTCCACCTTATCATCTTCACACTAGTGATCCGCCTGTGGGGTGTACCGTTTTGAACTCTGAAAGCGTCGCGGCGGTCTGGAAGCCTCCCAGATTCGGATTGTTTCATGTCTAAGGCCAACCAAACGCAGATTTCATTGCATTTCTCTGTACTAATAGTGCTTTGGGCTGCCTATCTTTGTGATTATTCAGAATTGTGTTCGAACGTTCTATAAAGTTGCTTTTTTGACGGGATTCTCCTGATCTTGATTTGAACATAAAAGGACCAAATGAGCTCTTCGTGCTCTATATCTTGAAGATGGTATTTTTCACGTGAAGGCGTTGGTTCTTCTAATATGATACAGCTTTGGTACTTCTGCTCTTATATTTTCGTTTTCATTGCATCTGCCTTCAATTTACGCTCAAAACGTCAATTTACGCTCAAAACGCTAGCCATTCGTTCATCATTTGTGTGATATCAATTGGATTTGCCGTCATCGTCCGCCGCTTTGCAAACACAATTTGATATCGACCAGCTGATAGTACGTGTCAGCATAGATAAGGTTCATGATGTGTATTTTATATTGAGTTATATTCCGCTTAAAAGTTCATTTGAATTATATAAAATTCATGTAGATAATTGTATATCAGTTTTAAAAAATCTAAAAGAGAACCAGCATATTATTATTTTAGGAGATTTTAATTTGCCATATATAAATTGACTACAAGATCCAGATGACTGTAATTGTTTGATTCCTTTTGATATTAATAGTGAGTGTGAAAGCATTGTTGTTGACACCTTTTCCGAATTTGGTCTTAGTCAGATAAATAATTATCCAAATAAATTAAATCGTTATTTAGATCTAGTTTTCATAGATAAAGAGATTAGTGTAGGTATTGATAGTCCTATTCCACCTCCTTTGCCAAACAATGATAATCATGTAGTGCTTTGTTTGGTTTTAAAATTCTACAAATATCTGAAAGAAACCTCTGACCAAAAATATAAATATAGTTTTAAAAAATGTAAATTTAATGAAATATCAAAATTTATTGATACATCTGAATTGACACCTGCTTTAAATAGTTCAAGAATTGAAGTTGCTTATGAGTTTTTTTACCAACTCAGTAAATGAGGCAATTGATTTATATACTCCGAAGCTTATCCAGAAATTATCTTCAAAACCCCATTGGTTTAACAAGAGACTAATAAATATTAATAATAAAAAAACAAAGCTTATAAATTAGTTCGGGAATCGAACAACGATACTATTATCTATAATAGATACCTTCGATTACAGAGGGAATTCGATTTTCTAAACAAATTTCTTTACAAGCAATATGTTTTAAGTATGGAAACAAAACTTAAAACTAATAGTAAATGTTTTTGGATGTTTATAAAGAATAAAAAAAGATCTACTGGTATTCCAAATTCGGTTAATTATCTGGGCGAAACCTCTAGTGAACCGTTAAAAATGTGTAATTTCTTTGCAAATTTTTTTCAATCAGTTTTTAAGCCTCTATGTACTGAGACCACATCAGATATAGATGTTTCACCTGAGCTAGTCATCATTGGGGACTTGCGTATCAATAAAAGTGAAATCGAAGAAGGATTGAAAAAGTTGAAGGAAGACACACAGGCAGGGTTTGATGGTCTTGCACCAATTGTATTAAAAAAATGTGCTTGCGCCTTAGCAGTTCCACTTGAAGTGATTTTTAATCGCTCTCTCCAAGAAGGTGTTTTCGACCGTATGGAAAAGTTCGTTTGTAACCCCTATTTTTAAGTCGGGGTCAAAAAACCAGGTTACAAACTACCGTCCTATTTGCAAGATATCTGCGATTCCAAAACTTTTTGAAAAAATTGTATATAATAAACTTGCTTTTCTTTTGAAAGAAGTTATTTCTCCATTGCAACATGGTTTCATTAGTGGAAGATCAACGACAACTAACTTAACTATATTTAGCAATTACGTGCTATGTTCCCTTGAGCAAGGTTTCCAATGTGATGCTATCTATACCGATTTCTCAAAGACCTTTGACAGAGTTGATCATAAAATTTTGGTTTCTAAGTTGAATAAGTTAGGTTTTCACTCTAATTTGTTAAAATGGCTTGAATCGTACCTTACTGACAGAGTTCAGTACGTTCGAATAAATAACGTTCTTTCGAGTCCCATAAATGTGACCTCCGGCGCGGCTTCCCCCAAGGTAGTCACTTAAGACCTCTTCTCTTTTTAATTTTTGTAAATGACATTCCAAGATTTTTAAAGAATTGTCGTTGCTTGATGTACGCCGACGATCTAAAATTGTTTTTAAGCATAAAATCTATCCATGATTGCATTTATCTACAGAAAGATTTATCGAATTTATCTGTTTGGTGTAGTAACAACGATCTTCACCTAAATGTTTCAAAGTGTAACAGTATTACTTTTTCAAGAAGTGCTTCACCAATTACTTTTGAGTATAATATGAGTGGAACTTCCCTATCTAAATTAAATGTAAAAAAGATCTTGGTGTTATATTTGATGTTAAGTTCAGTTTTTCTAGTCATGTCGACTATATTGTGTCTAAGGCGAGCTCAATGCTGGGGTTTATTTACAGAAATGCCAAGGACTTTTCAGATCCGTTTACTTTTAGATCACTTTACTTCTCATATTTAGCATTAGATAGCATTTGATAGAGTTTGGCATCAGGCTCTTTTATCGAAAATGCGTGCTTTTGGTATCGATGAGTCTCTTCTTCGTTGGATTAGAAATTACCTTTCCGACCGTTCAATACAAGTTGTTTTGGATGGCTTCAAGTCTGATACCCACTTCATAAATGCTGGTGTTCCCCAGGGCTCCGTTTTGTCTCCGACTCTCTTCCTCATTTTCATTAATGATCTCTTGTCTGAAACTTCTAATCCGCTTAACTGTTTTGCTGACGACTCGACCCTCAGCTTTTCATATTCGTTTCCAAATTCACGTCCCTGCTCTTCGGATGTAGAAATGGAACGGTTGCGTATGATAAGCTCATTGAATTCTGACCTTGACAGCATTGTTTCATGGGGTCTTATGAACCGAGTAGAATTCAATGCTTCGAAAACTCAATGCTGTCTCTTGTCGTTGAAGCTTAACATTCCCCCATTGCCATTATCCATGAATGGTACCTGCATCGAAGAAACCGAAAAGCTGTCAGTACTTGGTATGTGTGTAAACGACGACCTTCGTTGGAATGACCACATATTTGAAGTCGCCAAAAATGCTGCAAAGTGCTTAGGTTTCCTAAAGCGATGCAGAACATTTTTTACCCCCTCTGATCTGGCTACAATCTATAAGGCCTACATCCGCCCTAAACTAGAGTATAATTCTCATATCTGGTCAGGTGCTTCTCAAACATCTTTGCGCCTACTTGATAGGATACAAAACAGAGCGTTGAGACTGATAGGTGATAGTTCAATTGCAGAATCGATTGATTCTCTTGAACACCGTCGAAATGTTACTTGCCTCACTCTTTTTTATCGCTTCTTTTACAAACAGTGCTCTAGTGAAATAGCCAGTTGCATTCCTCCCCTGAAACAATTTAGCCGCAATACCCGCCTCGCAAGGAATGCTCATCAGTTCTCCCTTCAGCCCAACTTCGGTCGTACAGTTAAGTATAGAGATTCATATTTTAGCCGCTCAACCCGGATGTGGAATGCTTTACCTAACTCAATTTTCCCCACGCAATATAATGTACAGAAATTCAAGAGTGATGTGCATCGGCATCTCCTTTCTTATCCTTTCCTTATTTCCTAACACCCGCACTGTGTTCTAAACATTATAGGGGTAGTCATAACCTCTTGATGTGCGCGTAAATTATAAAAAAAAAAAAAATATATGTCAGAACTGTATTAGAATATTGTTGTACTATTTGGAACCCAATATATGCGGTTTATTCAGTGAGAATCGAAAGAATACAAAGACGTTTCACGAGAATGGCTATCAGAATCTTACATTGGAATATCGATATGCCCTCTTATAATTCAAGGTGTTTATTACTAGGCATCCAAACTTTGGAAACTCGACGTAAATATTTCGAGGTAATGTTCGTGAGAGATGTTATAAATTATAAAATCAATTGCCCCTATTTACTATCCATGTTGAGTTTATTTGTTCCCAGTCATGAACTCCGACAAAGTCGAATGTTTCAATTATCCTTTCATAGAGTAAACTATGGCTATAATGAGCCTATAACTCGCTGTTAAAGACAGGCAAATTCAGTATGTGAAGTTCTTGATTTTAACATGTACTTAAGTAGAGACTGTTTTAAGAAAAAATTATTGTTTTTATTGAACACTGGTGGCTAGGTATTTATTATATTTACTATCCAATTATTGTTATTAGTAGTCTATAAGAGTCTTTGTGCTCTACTTGATGAGAAATAAATAAATAAATAAATAATTAAATAAATAAATAAAACTTATGTATGGAAGCACAGCTGAGGTTTAGAGTCCTCCTTTCAACTTAGGGGCCAAAGAAGATGGCGAAGTTTTCCCGCTACTTCATCAATCCTACGCTTATTCGGTGACTGATGTCTTTACCTCAACTTTCTTCACTATTGATCATTAACCCAAGGCATTAAAAATTTTCATACTTGGAAGGAACAATTATATTCAAATAAATGTCTTGAATAGGCATGCTTGGATCAGAAAACGGGCAGCACAAGAACTCAGTCTTTTTAAGACTAAAACAATACCACAAACTTGACAAATTTTTAACCATACGTTATGTGTTTCTTTAAGAGATGTAGGATCGTCACTTATGAAGAATCCATCGTAGCGTCGTTGGTCAGCAAAGAATAGTTGATGTACTTAGTATTTTGAATGTAATTCTCTAGCAGGTAGTCACACACTTTAACAAAGAGCAGAGGGCTCAAAAAGTTTGCTTGGTCTACACCTACTGTGACTTGGAATACTTCGGTGACTCCAGATGGACATAGGTAAACTATAGCAAGCTTGTCAAAGTTCAGCGAGGACAACTCATTCGGATGCCCTAGACATACTACTAAGTCTTACACGCCTAGATATTTTCGAGAAGCATTCAGCAGCGAACTCAGCTAGTTAACTAAAAGCCAACTCTCAGTGAACCAACAATCAAATTGGTCACACTAATATTTTAAACAACTTAAGATTCATCCCGGAGCGATTAGACTACACCATTCCCAAGTTGGTTGTTTTTCGAAGTACATATCTCCTCAAGAGAAGCTTGGGAGAACGGCACCATGTTGGATAATGTAGCCTTACACTTCTACACTGATAGATCTAAAAACCTGTGATGGTTTAGGAAGTGGAATTGCCTCGAAAAGGCTAAATTCAAGCTGTTGAAACGTTCAGGAATAAGGACAAGGAAATGTCATCAATGAAACGGTGATTATTGATGAGGCCGTCGGTCGATATCGGATATTGTTCGGCTAAAGCGGTTTTCTCAAAAATCGGAGACTCTCCTTCATTTGACCTGTTAGTTCGGTTTGGCATAGTATTTACCAACTTTATTTCAGCCATTAGAAAGCAATCACGACCATGATCCTTGCATATATTCAAAACAGTCTTTATCAAACAACTCACCATAAAGTGACCTTGTGAATGTTCCGCCATAGTGTGTACGAATGCAGTATCTTCACTTGATTTCCATAATATGAACGCAAAGGCTTAATAAAACAACTTTAAAAAGATGCAACCAATGAGTGATTAAGCAGCATGACCATACCACTGGCTCCTGCTACATCAATCACTTTAACGCCCTTAAAGTGGCTTGCATGTCCTTCTAAAAGTAACAAAACGGGATGGTCTTTCGCTTCCCGCGACCAATCAATGAACTTATTGAACCATTTCACATTATGCGTGGGTGTGATGAGCCAAAATCGGTTGCTTTTAGTGATCTGCTTGGAGGCAAACACTTGCACAGAAAACACTTGTACGGTGTGACTAGTTAATGCAGGTGTTTGCTTTTGTTTGTATGGAAGATCCGAATAAAAGCTGTTCAGTTAGGATTTGCTTCCCATTAAAAGGCAAGCACTTGCGATTAATTTATGCAGCTGAGTGTTTCTTATGAATCGAAAATGTCAAGTCCGTTGACAGCTCAAGTGGTCGACCAAACAGAAAGTTGAAGTCGCTCCCCTGCCTCATTCTGTATTCGTCATACTTAAAAATAAATCCTGCGACTGAGCAAAGACAACAGTCCAAAGATAACTTTTGAAAACAATAAACCTTTTTGAATCTGTTTCTTTTTTGGAAGCACTTGAGAGTATCAAAGTTCATTGACTATCAATCACTTTCAAGAGAATTTCCAAGAGATCCAATGTTGCTTCTTAAGTCTACTAAACTCACACTTACTCGTCAATGGGTCGCCTATTCCGACATTATTAAATATGTACGTCACAAAATTATACCCAAATTTAACCCATGTACAATTCATTGGGATGCTTACAACACACAACTCGTTCAGTATTCATCTGCCAGATGAGCACGAACATTGATTGGCAGCAGACATTTTTGTAGGAGTAAAGTCATTCATGTCAATTTGTAACTCAAACCAAATGAGTGATATTATGTTCTATGTGATTACACAATGTATACTCAACTCATCCCTAAATTAACCCTTTTTATAAAAAGCTTTTCTATTTTTCTAATTTACTTTCTTTCATCATCATTTAGCAATCCTGACTCATGCATCATCGATACTAATAACGTTCGTTACGCTAGCTGTTTACGTCAACATCGAAGGCAGCGACAGTTTCAGCATAACTAATGCCTTTCTACCCACAATAATTGGCAATGGAAGTTTGAACGCAGGCGAAATGTCATCCCCAGACACTCCCAATACAACCGAGAGAGTAGGAAGAAGAGAGGTTGAGTTCACTGCAAGCAGATTGTTTTCTGCACTTGCTTTGTTTAACCAACTCACAGTTCCGTTGCTCATTTTCCCAATAACAGTGCCAATAATCATTTCAGCGATTGTGAGCACACGGCGATTGGAGAGATTCTTTCGCGAACGCGAAGTGCAAAAGGAGTTTGAGGGAATTAGGCACATGGCACGTATTCTCAGTAAGAGTGATGCCTCGTTGGATATGTATGAGGGAGACGAAATAAGAGTAGCATCTCCACCTCTGCCACCATCGGCACCTCCATCACCCTTGCTGCCACTTGATATTCACAATACCAAACTTCAGCTTCCATGCAATCAACCTTTGCTTCCATCGCCAGGTTCAAGTCCACAGCCGTCTCCATTGCCATCACCCCAATCGACTTCGTCGCCGACGTTGTCAACCGAGAACTTGATTAAGCACAACAATAATAACAGGAACGGGAACAATGCAACTGACGTGAAAATACTTCAAATGAACCATACAACTGGGCGAGATGATTTCGGAAGCGAGCGCAGACCTTCCCAGGAAAAAGTAAATGTAGCAAACGATTGCCAAACATTTCCCAAAAAACGCAAGGATTTAATTCGAAATTCACGAATCGAACGGTCTAAATCGAAGCACCAAAAACTGTCGTCCACCAGTTCCTTGCAATTTCAGGCAGCCGATAACTTAGCTGTGTTCATAAAGGGAGCTGTATTCTCGTGGGATAACTGCAATACGTTGTTACGGATCGATGGTTTGGAAATACCCAAAGGTGTGTTTTGCTTTGTCAGTGAGTGAGTTTAGAAAAAAGTTCATGCAATAATGGTTGCCTTCTTGCAGGTCGTCTCACAGTAGTTGTAGGTAAGAACGGAAGTGGAAAGTCCTCTCTGCTTGGGGCTCTTCTAATGGAAATGCAACAAATATCCGGTGAAATTGTCTGGAATAAGTGAGTTAAAACTTGAACTGAATATATATTCTATTTGCCAACATAAATTCCCTTGAAGAATGTGTGACACAGCTCAC
Organism: Melanostoma scalare; assembly: GCA_949752695.1. Taxonomy (NCBI): domain Eukaryota; kingdom Metazoa; phylum Arthropoda; class Insecta; order Diptera; family Syrphidae; genus Melanostoma; species Melanostoma scalare. Next base: position 53,022,730 of record OX456984.1, on the reverse strand, counting down.
AGGTGTTGGAAAGAGACAAATTTAAATAATATTGTTTTGTTAGTTTAACTTAATGCAAGTGGTGTGTATCATAGACTCACTCTGGGTGTGTAGCATTTTTGCACGTTAGATGTCTAATAAATTGCTTTCTATATCTTCGTTCGCTTACAGTTCCTTGACATGAAAATAATGGAAGCATTTGAGTAGAAAAAAACGTTCAAAGTTCTTAAAGAATACCCAAACCCAGGCAAAGGATTCGGGCGACAGCAATAGAAATGACATTGTGTGGGTTTTGTCGCGCATCGTAATGTAAACATAATTTACAACTGCAAGCTTAGATGTCATTGTCATTTCAAGTCTTTCGCTAGAGTTTCGGTTAGCCTCATTTTGTTCCCAGAAGCTGTAGTCAAATTTGTTGCAATAAAAACAAGGCAAAGTTAGATAGTTAACGGTGTATAAATGGAATGCGGTTCGTGTTTAACAAAGAGTAAACAAGAACCGATTCATTTGCTTTGGAAGGAAAATATGTAAATGTTCCTCAAATTTTCATTAAACTTTCTCCACCAATTTTTTTCCCAGTCAGCTTTCCTTTTGAAATGAAAGAAAAAGTTTGTGATAAAAGTATTTTCATTACGTCGACCATGTTTTGCTGTCAACAAACTGGTGAGTTACAAAACATATTTTTCATCATTGTAACACTTTTCAATTGAGCATAGGTCACTGAGGCGTATGAGCACTTTTTTTCGATACTAGTCCCAGCAACAAAGATTGTCCGTATATGAATATGTCAGCATTTGGACACAGACAGTCGTATTTATAAAATTTGCTTAGAACATCCTTAGACAACTGTCCAACTAGACGGTGTCTAAAGAGTTGGACAACCCTTAGCCAATTTCGTATTTATAAATGCATTTCAAAAGTTGTCTAAACAACCCTTCAAACTGTCAACTTCGAATGAAAAACTAACTGGTGGCGTTCATGATGTATCCGTGCAGTACCATTTTTTGTGTTTTGATATACGAGTGCAACAACTAAATGGCTCTGAAAGAGTGTGGCGTAGCACTTGAACCAGACCAAAAAAGCGGCTGATTTGACTTTGAGTTACAGCTTTTCCAAGTCTCATAAAACGATGAAATTTGTGCAATTTATAAATTAAATTGTTGAAAGTAGTATTTTTGCACCTCAAACTACTTATTTTTTTCGATCTTAGAGCTCTCAACAGTGTTTTATAACATGTTCAACAAAATTGTTTTTTGCTGTAGCAAATGCCACTTTAGCCATAGTTTAGACAACCAATTTCGGTGTCTAATGTTAGAAGTTAGACGTTCCTTAGACAGCGATGAAAGTGTTTATAAATACGATTTGGAGTTGGACACTGTTCTAAGAGCTGTCCAAAGTTAGATATACTTTGGAATGGGATTATAAATACGACTGAGAGTGTTTCATTTTGTATGAGGTAATCTGTCCAAATTATCGCCATGTGCAGGGTGTGGCCCCTGCATTCATTTATTTACTCTGTTGATAAAACCACTGCTGGGAAAACGCCATAGACAGATGAAATATGATAGATGAGAGATGGCAGGTGACTGATGAAATATGACAAATTTCAGCAGACAGATGACAGATGGCAGATGTTAGATGACACATGATAGATGGCAAATGACAGATGACAGATGATAGAAGAGAGATGACAAATGGCAGATACAATTTTCAATTGTATCTGCCAAAAACGTTCATAAAACGGAAACAAAGGGAAAATAAAAAATGTCAAAACTCGTTAGCTGAAACACAATCACGTGTAAAAGTCGATTTTTAGAACAGCTAAAAGTTCAAGTTTGTGTGTTCTCCCACAACAACATCTTATATTTAAACGCTTTATTTGACTTACGTAAGGAAACGTAAGAGAGCTTTCGTTTCTAGACTGAAATTTTGCTTGCTTTCTGACTGCGATCTATTTCAAAATTCTGTCATTATTGACAATCTTTTGATCAATAAAATAAAAACATTTAATTTGTCTTTTGTCATGACTAGTCCAAAAATTTTTCCGACACAGCTCCCACACCGCCAGAATTATATCTAATCAGGAACGCAAGCCTAACTTTACTTGAGGACTTTCAAATATGATATTGTGTTTTTAATTAACAAAGTTATCTCACTTGTTTGCCTAAACACAAACAGTTGTGCAAGTCAGAATAACATTGAGGGGATTTGTGGATTTTCCAACGCAAGATGACAATCATTTCAGTTTCAGTTGAGCTATCTGTCAAGCTTTCAGATGAATAGATGTCTAAATGCAAAAACTGAAGCGGTTAACACTGGAAGTGAGACCGAAATTTTTGGAATTCCCATAAGTTATCAGTTCAGTTATTAGTTAAACCGACTTTCGGCTGCTCGCAAGTTAAATGAAAGCTCAACTGAACACCTGATTGACCTGTCGAACTGAAATGTAAATGAAATGAAAAATAAACTGACAACTGATCAGTTAAGATTTCAGTTTAGACGATAATTTCAGTTTCAGTCTTAGTTGAGGTATCAGTTAAGCTTTTAGTTAAACTGGTGTCTCAATGCCAAAAACTGAAGCGTTTAACTGAAACTGAAACTGATGGAATTCCCATAAGTTTTCAAGTTATAAGTTCTCAGTTTTATTTATGATTTTGTTTTTTCATAAATAACATAAAATCTTAACTGAACATCGAACTGACGTTTATTTGCACTGACTTTTTTTTAACTGAAGTGAAAATTGAACTGAAAACTGACCGTCTAAACGAGCTATAAGAGAGCCTTAAGGGGTTAAGCCACCCTAGAGGCTGAAAAAATTGGCTTTTTGGGGATTTTTTTTTTAGAAAAACTACAAAATAAATCGAGATAACTGAAAAGTAATTTTATTATTCATATCAATGACTGCTTACAGTAATTTTTTTGAAGCGATTAATTACAAAATGGCGGCTGTGCAGCGTTCTTGCGACGACGTCTTTTTTTTTTGAGGTCCACAGCCGCACCATCAGCTCCTGTAATTTTTTGAATAATAATGAGCAAATAGATTTTTTTGATTATATACATATATACTAACTTCTATAGAAGTACGTAGGATTTTTGCGATGTACTGATTTTTGGCCAAATGGTGCCCTTTGGCAAAATTTGCCAAAAAATTTGTCAGAAACAAATGAACTACGCAATATAAAAAAAAATATCCTACGTACTTCCATAGACAATGTATATTTCAAGACATGTTCAAAATTTCAAGTTGATCAGTTGAAAATTGCATGAGTTACGAGTCCGGCCAACTTGTGAAATACAGTATTGAGATAAACACGTTTAAAGTTTTGAGTAGTAGAAGATCATGAATAATTTTACAATACCTTTAATCTGCGATGCCTGAAAGAGACGTTCGACAATTCTAACTCGTCTAGAACTAGTCAGGAAATAAATATTTTCAATAACAACTGCCGTATACATGCTATACTCCCCTAACGTACCTTCCCCCTTGCGCTCACAAAAGGAGCTCGCTGCGCACCAGACGGCCTTGTACTAAAATTCGAAAACCGAGCCATAATCTTCTGGGACATCATTTTTGAGGTCCTAAGGGACCATTTGGAATCAAAAAAACAAAATCGATTTTTCGAAAATTCTAGGGTGGCCTAACCTTTTAAGAGAGTGATTGTGTTTCAAACTTGTAAATCACGTAACTTTTAATGGGAGTAGAGCATTAGGTTTTCTAACTTTACGTCGGATACTTCCGTAAAGTTAGGTGCAGCCTCGGCGCCACTTTCCAACAGCTGCACCTAACTTTACGGAAGTATCTGACGTCACAGTCGAAGAAGTTAGGGAGGCAGTTAAGAACTCCAAAAATGGCAAAGCGATTGGGCCAGACGAGGTACCATATGAGAATATGGGAGACATCGGGTTGAGATGGCTCACGATTCTCATCTCCAAACTTATAAGAGGTGACAGTTTGCCTAATCAATGGAGGGAAAGTTTTCTTCTTCCAATGTACACGGGAAAGGGAGATACCAGAAGCTGTGACAACTATTGTTCGATCAAGTTGATGTCCCACACTATGAAGATCGTTGAGCGGGTTTTGGATAGCCGACTGCGGAAAATAATAAGGCTGTCTGATGACCAATGCAGGTTTGTCGCGGGTAAGTCAACTACAGACGCAATCCAAAGTATAAGGATCATTATGGAAAAACACCGAGATGCCTTAGAGGATTTGCATATTGTGTTGGTTGACTTCGAAAAAGCATTCGATCGACAACCGCGAGATCTGATATGGGTGGCCCTCAGACACCGAGGAGTTCCTGAAGCCTATGTGCGAATAATTATGGACATGTACGATGGAGCAGTTACAAAAGTGAGATGCTCAGCTGGAGTCACCGAAGAATTCCAAATAACAGTAGGTGTACATCAGGGAAGGGTCTTGAGTCCACTGCTCTTTATTGCTGTTCTGGATTATTTGCTCGAAGGAAAAGTAACGGACAATAAAGTACAACAATTATTCTTTTCTGACGATGGAGCCACCATAAGCGAGGATCCTACATCCCTGCAACGAGCACTTGACGTTTGGATTGATGTTCTGGAAGGAAATGGGTACCGTATTAGCGCTAAAAAGACTAAATACCTGCGCTGCCCTTTTTTCTGATCCAGACAAGCCCATTCCAGACATTTATTTGAATGGAAATGTGCTTCCCAAGTGTGAAAAGTATAAATATCTGGGATCTATGATCAATAGTGAAGCAACTTGTGATGACGACATCAATCATCGAGTAAGCGTAGGGTGGATGAAGTGGCGAGAAAACTCCGCTATCTTCTGTGATCGAAAAATGCCCCCTAAGCTGAAGGGAAGACTCTACACAGCAGTTGTCCGTCCAGCTCTGACATACGGTTCACAATGTTGGACAATGGCAAATTTACTGCAGCCGAAATGAAGATGCTTCGGATGACAGCAGGAGTAACAAAGCTTGATCGAATTAGAAGTACTAAGATCCGTGGAAGCCTTCATGTCAAAAGTACCATCTTGGACAAAATTCAGCACGACCGGCTCAGTTGGTATTGTCATGTTCAAAGGAGAGATCCTCAGAACCCCGTCCAAAAGGCAATATCGTACAACGTTTCAACAAACTCGCGACGAAAAAGAAAAGGCAGGCCAAAACACTCCTGGTACAAGCAAATGTAAAAACAACAGCATTTGGTTGGCCTCAGACATGGAACAATCCAAAACCGGGAAGCTTGCCGACGCTTTCTGAGGTCAACGCGGCGTACCCCACAGGCGGATCACTAGTGTGAAGCAGAAAAGTGGGAGAGTTGTGATCGCTTCAAGATCACTACTCGTAACGCCGGAAATGAAAAGAAGAAGAAGAGCATTAGGTTTTTTTACACAACACACGTGTCGTACGATACCTCAACTTCGATATTCCTGGGCGAAACACATATTGAAGTCATTTGACTGCTATCCAATTTAAGTTAAATATAAAATAAAAAAGTTCAACTCCAATATGTACACAGCCGAGGCACGTAATCAGATGACTCGTTTGATGCTGACGTACGCTTCTGAGAAGCTTAGCCATTGATTAATTTTCACAGTCATAAAAATCCCGATATACACACATACGTTTTAAATTCCAAATTTCAACAGGATTACGATACAACAGGATTACGATACATTTGTTCATTCATTGCATGATTCCAGAGCATTGTTTTTCACTAAGAAGTTGGTCACAGTCAAACCGAACTTTTGTCTCGCTCTATAGTGTTCCTTCAACACGCGGTATCAAATTGGAGATGGTTGGGCTGCAACAGTGTCGTTTGATTTGCTTTAAATTCAGGACCAATTTCAAGAAGTAATGATGTTTAGTTAAAAGTATTCTAAGCGAAAGTTATTGGGCCTACTCCATCGAGTTTCTTTGGCTACATCGCAAGAGGCTTACCTACTCCAATATACCACAAATATTCAAAGTCAGCTTTCAAAACAGTATTTGGGTTTGATTTCAAAGGTGGAAACCCAACAGTGCAACCGTACTCGGATATCATATGCCTGAAGTCGAAGCCATATTAAACTAAATGAGCTAGAGTTGAATAGAGTAGAAGTATTTCTTCCTTAAAAAAGTTCTCCTTACAACTCGCCATACAAAAAGCGATACGGGAGCTCTATTAATGAGGCTTTCTATCAGTTGGCTTTAAATAATTAAATTTACTTTCTGTAGCAAAGCTTACGTGCTCATTGCAAATAGCCTGGTGATTAGAACATTTTACTATAGCATTCAATAGTGACACTACATGTTGACATTGCAACTCATCTTCATTAAATATTTACAACGCGGCAATGTGTGCAAATATTATCATTGCAATCACACAACGTTCAAATTGCACCGAGCGAGGGTGTCTCTTGGCCAGTCATCCCCAAAGCAAATAATCCCCTTAAATAGTACCTCCCAGCTTCAATTACTCGCATTAGCTATATGATTGACCGGACATGTAAACCAAAATTCAAGCGCTCAGTCCATTCGACTTGTATCTATATCCTTAATCCAAAACCGCAATCCCACTGCTTGTGTCATTATGAATTACCACATAAACCGAATTCAAAATCGCTTAAGCTCCCCCTTCTTGGAATGAAACATTCATCAAATGAGTTTGAGTTTGAAGTTGTGAATCAAAATAAGATCTTGGCGAAGAGATAAAATCATGTGTTTTTAAAGATTTTGTCACATACCTACCTCATAACTTTTCTTTTTCTATAAGGGGCTCCTTACGTCTTTATTCGATTTTTCCTCTAAAACTTGAAATCCAATTTAGCCAGCCTCTTAAAAAAGACACAAATCCTCCTACACATTGATACGTTCCGAATCTATCGTACTTATGACGGAAGTGGATTTCCCCGTGTTGAGGAGATATAAATTGAAACGTAGATGGCAATCGGAAATTCGTAAAGCACCAGGGTATCTCAACCCAATCCTATTATACATTTCTATGTCTGTCAACTATACTAAAGCGAATTTTTGGAATGCAGTTTAGTTTTCATTTCACAGTGGAACCATTCATGATTCAAAAATGAAACACGAAACTATTTTATCTATTTTAAGATAAGGATTAGGATTAGGATTTCGTGCTTTCGGTGTGAACATTTTATATATCTTTTATTAGCGGCGGCGGTGGTCTCTTTTGAAGCCATTTCTTAGGTGGTGGCCTTTTTGGGGTCACTTATTTTTTTTTAAACTAAGATGTGCTTCTGCAAGTTTTGCTCCAATTTAAAATGGAATAATGCTTCTTAAACCACCACAAATGGAGGATTGTACTTTTCTTACTGCCACTTTTGGGTGGCCCTGGTCGCCTTTAAAGCGAAACTCTAATATTCGATTTTCTCTTCCAGTTTTGCGTATTGCAATGCATTCTTTGTTTGCAATGAAAAATCGATTCCCATTCATTCTTCTGGTGATGACTAATGATGAATGCAAGCTTAAAACCATCCCATCCTCATATTCAGGCAGGCACGAAAGGAGATGACAAGCCGATAGAACCAAATTAAATTCCGTCTTGGACATGTCGGAAATGAATAAATGAATGGTGGATGCGACCTTAAAGGAAGTAATGAAACTTATTTAACACTACTGTCTTTCATCTGTTATATCTACTTTCTTTTTCATTTCCCGATTAGCATTAGATCGTAATTTATTATTTTTTAATGTTAATTTTCTTGTCTGTGAATTTGGAAGGGGGTTTTTTGTGAGGCATGCAAGAAAATTAATGATTGGCACATTTGTTTATAGTCGATTATTACGACTCCAACCCTTGACATAAGATTTCGAGTACAATTTCGAAAAGAGTTGAGTGATTGTTTGCAATTGGTGGAATAATAGTAATGAATGCACATTTAAGGAGCACATAAGATTGATGGATGTAAATCACCTTTGTAAATATATTGGGTTTCGCTTTTCTTTTGAAGATTAAAACAGGCTAATTAAACCTACGTTTCTGCCAAGAGAAATATTTTAAAGCATTAGTTGAGTGATTTAGTAATTTTAGAATAAATTTACTGCGGCTTGGCACACAGTGTATGAAATGTAAGACCTGTTTTTAGTGATATAACATTATAGGCACAGACAACCACAAGAAAGTTTTGAGTTCTTTTTTCTGTGTACATGGCAGATGGTAGTAGTTCTCAATTTATACAATCAAAGAATAAATAGATACTTGATCACTTATAATGAGGGAAAATACTGCTGAATTTATACAAAAACTGACCAAACTTCAAAAGTAACATAAACAGAAATAAAGTTTGCAGAAACCTAAAAAACTTATTTTGTAGAAGAAAAATTAGTTTATACTGTTACCGTCTCTAATTTTTATAACTTTAGCTATTTTTAGACATTGGTCTAACCCAGGGTTTCCCAAACTATTTTTAGCAACAGACCCCTTTTCCAAAATGACCTGATACAGTAGACCCCCAAGGCCAAATTACTTTAAAAATCCTGTCTCAAGTTTTTACTTACTTTTATATGTCCCTAGTACGAGGGCAAGTTTTGCAGTAGTGCAGAAAGAAAATTTTTTGAGATAACAATAAAACGGTATGAAAAGGTATGAAATTCAATAAACATAATGGTAATTCATAATTTATTAATGCAGGTTTTTAGAAATCGTGCTCTTAGTTGAGAACAAATAATAAATTCATGATTTGAAAAATTAATGCGATATATTAATTAGGTGACTTTTCACTAATCTAGCTAGATCTGGTTTAATATTGGTAAGTTGCAGCCTTAAATCTCCGCGTTCGTTGACTTTCAAACGGTTTCTTTTTTTCGTCAAACTGTTTGCAACCACATTGATGCATTTTTCAACAAAATATGATGATGGGAAAGCGATGAGATATTTTTCAGCAATGCTCCACAATGCAGTATATTGAGTTAATGCTGCGCTGCAACCAGAACTTCTGATAGCCTTCGTTGAACTTTAGCTTAAGCTCTTCGTCAGTTTGGATGGTGATCAAATCTTCTTGTATTATAACATTGACTTCTTCCATGGCTGTTATACTGTACTAATTTATTACCCACTCAGGAATTTGTAAGTTCAAAAGATTCTCAAACCTTTTGGTAAAATCTTTGTGAAGCGCGTCCAAGTGAGCGACATATGATTAAATAACATCGTCTTGAAGGATTTCTGTTGATTTCAACAAATGCGGAAACTGAAAGTATTCTTTTCTGCTTAAATTTTGTTTATAAGGAATAAGATTTCCCACAAACACCGCTATAATTGCAATATTATAGCGGTAATAATAAATATCACTCATAGAACTTTTCAGATTTTCTTCCAAATTTCATTTAGAAACTCCAACACAGACCCAAAAATAGCTGAAAATCTTGCTAAGCAACCACCTCTTGAAAGCCAGCGAGCTTCAATGTGTGAATCTGTGAATCACCAGTTTATCAGGCAATTGCCGCTTTAAGTGAGCTATAAAACCACGATGACGACCAACCATAGATGGTGCTCAACAGAAATAATGTTTCTCCATGGAATAGCTTTGTTGGTTAAAAAAAACGTTCCACTGCCAGAAAAATGGATTCTCCTTTGGTATCAGTTACCAGATACATATATGGTAAAAAGCAGCTCTCGGTACATATTTTCATCTATGATATATCGACGGTATCCTAACAACAGAGTTTAATTGTCGAGTAATGTAGACTCGTCTAACTGGAGAGAGAATCTCTTGCTTGGTCTGCAATAAATTGCATAAAATGTTTTCCACGTCGCGACCCATCTCGTCTATTCGTCTCTGAACGGTGTTATTACTCAAGGATATTCTTTTTATAATATCTTGAGCGGGCTTATGCAATACATTGTTGAGGATCTCTGCAATAAGCTGCTCTCCAATTGTGTGAGGCTTCCCCGACGTCGCTATTAGCAGAGATATATTGTAGGACGCTCGCAAGTCATCAACGTTTTGCATAGGACCGTGATAAGTGGTGATCCATTTCTGAAGGCTTCATGGCATCGTTACTAAATACTTTTTCACATATGAGACACATCGGCAAGTCTTGATTTGATGGAGATGAAATAAATCCAAACTTTAGGTAGTCCAAACTGTACCTACTGTCTACTTTTTTTTTTGTGTCTGCGATCACACCGCCAATCTTAAGCAAAAAAATTTAAAACTACTACTTATGTATAACTAGCTGAACCGCCCGGCGTTGCTCGGGTCTGTAGTTTTAAGGTTCCCGTTCTCGTTCCTGTTTCTGTTCCTATGGGATTATAGGGATGAAATCTTTGCTTAGTTACTGAGGAATTATGTAGCATTACAGTGCTGAAAGAATATTTGAAATCAGTCTAGTAGTCTCTAAGTTTCCGTTCCCAACCCTGTTCCTGTGGGATCTTCCGTTCCCATGGAAATATGTGAATGAAATGTAAATCTATGTCACTGAGAGATATTGTAACATCCTAGAGTTGAAAGAATTTTTGAAATCGGTTTAATAACTTTAAGGTTCTTTTGAATTTTAGATGAAACATTTCGGAGGGAACATGTACTATATAACATGTAATATATTTTATCCGCATATTCCCACGGGAACAGAAGGATGGGAACCTTAAAAATACAGATCAATGATCCTTAATTGGAAAGAATTTTTGAAATCGGTCGAGTAGTTTTTAGGTTCATGTTTTCGTTCCCGTAGGAATATAGGGATGAATTATAATCTTAGTTACTGAGGGATAATGTGTCATCCCAATTCTGAAAGATTTTGTGAAATCTTTCCAGTAGTATCTAGGTTTCCGATCCCAATCCTGGATAAAAAAAATATATAGCTGAACCTTCTGGCGTTGCCCGGGCCCCGTGGGAATATGAGGATGAAATAATTTATGTAAGTGTGGGATATTGATGATGCACCATCTTAAAGTTGAAAACATTTTTAAAATCGGTCATGCGGTTTTAAGGTTCCCGTTCTAGTTCCCGTTTCTTTTCCCGCGAGAATATATGGATGAAATATAGTCTATGTTATTGAGGGATAATGTAGCATCCTAGAGCAGAAAGAATTTTTAAAATCTGTCCAGTAGTTTCGAAGTTTGAGTTCCCAATTCCGTTCCCGTGGGAATATGGGGATGAATTAAAGTTTATGTTACTTGGTGATAGTGTAGCATTCTAACGGTGAAAGAATTTTTGAAATCAGTTCAGTGGTTTCTAGGTTCCCGTTTACATTCCCGTTCCCATAGGAATATAGGTATAAAAAGTATCCTATGTCCGTCTCCTGTTCCTAAACTACCTCCCCACTAATTTTCAGACAAATCCGTTCAGCCGTTCTTGAGTATAGCGTAACTAACACGACTTTCTTTTATATATGTATAGATATAGATAGATAAGTATTCATTACACATATCGAGTTTTCATTGTTTTTTAGATGTATTATGCTATTCGTGGCGGAGACAAATCCAACGAATCAATAACCATGAATATTGGTTTAGCAGATCTCGAGTTATAAGTGTTGTAACAAACCCGTCTTTCTTTTATATATTAAGATATCACAATTATACAATACTATGTAAATTTTTTTATACACATGTCTAAAATGTTTCATTAAACTTTTCATTTTTAGAATGACAAAAGTAACGCAACTCTATATTTGAAGTTTAAAATTAGAAAATGTGTTGAGCGGGTCGATTGAAAAACTTGTCGACCCCCATTCAGATTTCGATTTTGTCGGCCCCTGAGAAACCGATATCGACCCCAGTCAAAGACCACTTTGGGAATCACTGGCTCTAACCAGTGGCATCTTAGAGTTTAAACATACTTCTCTCCATTATTTTTCAAAAAGTTTTTTAAACATTTTGAAGTTGCTGGGTGCTTATTTACGTTCCGTTTTAAAGTTCCCGAAATCAGCTGTACTTAGCTTCGAAGAATAGGAACAAAAGTTTAAAGTGCCTAATACATTTGGCCAAGAGTTTATAACATCTTGTGGTGTCTGTTTTAATAATTTTAACGTAACTATTCGAGCTTACCTCTGACACAGACAATGCTTGGGTTCTCTCAAGATGGTTAGGCTCTGAAATTGGTTTTATGAGAGGTTGTTGGTTGGTTTTTCGTTACTGAGCTGATGGTTCTCTAGAAATAAATACCCTCACCCCTGGTAGGGTGTGATGTGAATTTCCAGTTAATTATATAACAACTCAATAGCTGGAATTACTTACTTAGGTTGGCATTACAGTTCGGGGTGAACCTGGGCCTCAACCAACATTTTTCTAGAACGACTTCGACTTCGGGCGAGCTCTCTCCAGTTTTCCACTCTAAGTCGGTTGAGGTCTTCTTCCACTTGATTGCGGCATCTAAGACGAGGTCTTTCCCTTCCACGATTTCCCTGCAATGTACTTTCGAAAAAACGTAGATCCGGAACGTTAAGGTCCATATGCTCTAAATGGCCATCGTAGTCTCCACACATTGTCTTCGCATACGGGACCAAAGATCATTCGGATGTGAAGACCAAATTTAATATAGTTGAACAAGAAATTCGACTTTGATGAGTGATCGAGCATAAAATAAATGAATAAATAAATAGGGTGGGACAACAGAACGGGTTGCCCTGGGGCCTAGCACAATTATCATAACCATGTCTTGTGAGGGAATGGAAGGGGTCTACAATTTTCTGCTATACCAGACGGCTAATCGTGAAATCGCTTTTCATGGCAATGAATTTGCTATCGGAAGACTTGCTGATTCTTCGCGAAAGGCGATACCCCCGCTGAAGAACATTTTTGGCTTCTGTTGGGACTCGAACTACGAACCTCCAGCTTAACAGGCATCCATTTTGTATATCCAAAGAGTTTGATGGAAAGCATATTCCATCGATTCACCCATTTAAGTACTCAACTCATTAAACTATTCGATAATAAATTGATCTACTGATTTTTTTTCAAAGTAACTATGACACCACACACAAACGAGCAATCGAGTCTGAAAATGACTTGCTGTTTGCTGTTTGAGCAGTAGTATAAAGAGGGAAGCTTAGCACCTACACGGCTGCTGGGAGACATAGAATTTTATGAGAAACTATTGGAATCATCTTGAGACAGGCAGTTTAAAAAAATTATAAGGTCAGAAATCCAAACTAAAAAGATGAAGACCTTTTTACCAAACCATAGTTTAATGTGGCAGTTTAATATGGACACAGTTTTGAAAAATGTTGAACTCTTTTGTTGTTCAACATTTTGTTGTCTATGCCATGTTTTGATTTGTCGTTGGCTGAAACTATTCATTCATTTACAAAATGGAGGAAAAAAATATTGGTGGCGTTTGACGGTTTTTTGAGATGACACTGGGTTTGCCTCTAGATACCGAAAATTCTCATTATTGATAAGCAATCCGTAGAATGCTCGTAGCCTAACGGTTAGCCTGTTACGTGGGAGGTTCGAGGTTCAAATTCAACAAACATCAAAGAAAAAAGTTTTTCCACAGACTTTGCCTTCTGCGAGCAATTCGCAAGTCCTCCGTTAGTAATTACAAGCCATGAAAAGCATTTTCTGGATTCTCCGCTCGTTCTTTCCATTTCCTCACAAGGTATGATTGAGAGGTATGCGTTAGACCCCGGAGCTTACAGTTCTATTGCGCCATACTATTTATTTATTGAATAAGGAATCTACAAAATCATCTAAGCAGAAAAGCAGAACCACGGGAGGCGCTTACTTTTCTGGTGCCAAGATAAATGTAAACTGTAGAGATTCGAAAATTAAGTCTGATATAAAGTTTGGCCAAATTATTACTCTCAACTTACGACTTTTTATGTACATTGCTGCATGTCATTTATCCAATGTTCACATCAACTTTTCCGCATATGGATACAATTCATTGAGTGGTGACACAAGTCTTATGACAATGAATAAATTCTTCATTAGACAACATCGAGTCCGATGTCGCTTTTCTCGAATCTAGATAATTTCAACTAAGTTGCAAAAGCAAACGACCAATTTTAATCTGAAAGAGTTAAATGAGCTCCACAATCAAATCTTTCCAGGTCACAAAATGAACACAAATATTGTAATTTCTTTATATGACTTTCTCTCATTCAACGACAAAACAGCTCACAAACAACGAAGATAGAATGCAGTATCCTCTTTCAATTTTCTGATCGTAAAAATGTGCTAATAAAAAGCTAGATGGCAAACAATGCCAACTGACATAAAAACAAACTTACGTTTCCAGCAAACCGAACCAACACCACAGCTATAAAAATGTTCTTTTATATAAGCCCCGCACATTCATGCACATTTTCCACTTTGCAGATTCTCAACAATTGCATATGTTCCCCAAGTGCCTTGGCTACAGCATGCTAGCATACGTGAGAACATCCTTTTCGGTGAGTCGTTTCGTCCGAAACGCTACGACTTGGTCCTGGAATCTTGTGCCCTCAAACCAGACATAGAGCTGATGCCCGAAGGCGATATGACAATAATCGGTGAACGTGGCATAAATTTGTCTGGTGGACAAAGGCAGCGTGTCGCCATAGCTAGAGCCTTGTATTCCTCAGCAAATGTTGTCATCATGGTGAGTTATCCAACCACCCCCATTTGCGTACAAAAGATTTGCATAGATGCAATGCAAACAAGTTTCCTTAACCACACTTACGTTTTTTCTTCTTCTTATTTTCTACTATAAACCGAATATCTTTGATACCATGATTAACTTGCTGTCACGGGATCTGGAAAGTTGTGGGAAGGATACTATAGTTTACATTGTACTTAGCAATCGAATTACTTTCAATGAATGCCCTAGGGGATAATATTTCTTTGGACGTATGCCTTCCTACATTATAAGAAAATACTTTCTTCAAACGACAGGACGATCCACTTTCATCGCTGGACAATGAAGTTGCCAGGCACGTATTTGAGAGGAGCATTAAGAAAATGTTACTGAAAGCCAATCGGACTGTTATCCTCGTTGCTCAACGATTGCAATTGATTCAGAACGCAGACTATGTAAGTAATTGAATATAAAAACGCTGGGAACGTCTATGCTTTGGCAACAGAAAGAATGTTGCCTTGAGGTGTGATAGGACTTCTTTTTCTTTAAGAATAAAATATTTTCTTGCAGATTGTCGTGATGAAGAATGGTTGTCTGCAAGCTGCTGGGTGTTACAAGGATATCGAAGCAAATTATCCAAAAATAATGGATAAATGGAAGTCAATAATCTCAACAGCCGAAGAGAAAGAGAAAATGTGGTAAGTGAGTGTTGATTGAAAAGCTGAAGTTAATTTATCATTCTTGTTGGAAATTAGTATAACTGAGTTTGCTCTCCATCTGCTGCGGTTTTTGATAAGAGTAGGTGCAGAGCAAATGCTTTGACAGCCCACACAATTTGTACCAACGCAACGATTGATAAATTGAAACTTATTCCCATTCGAGATCTGGTTTCATGCGCAATTGTCATGAAATGGGGACTAAGTTTAGACCCTTTCTAGGAATAATATATTTTAAACATTGTACTCCCAATTTCAGCAGAGGAAGAACTGCACGTGAACGTTGGAAACTATTCAAAAACGTTTCAAAGATTGGTCTTCAGCGTCCCAACAGTTCAGTGGAAAATGAAATGCTATCTTCTGTAAGTCGTCATTGTTTAAAATCAGATAAATTAAAATTGATTCACACTCTCATTACTTGGTATAGTCCCTACCACCTGCCAGTTACTGCCAACCAAAGAAGCGCTCCAGCGTCTATGGGTCGCGGCATTTAATATACGATATGCCCATTCCGATCGATGAATGCCAGAACGACGATGTGATTATACGACGTCGTTTTGTTGGATCTGGCGGCACTACAGGCAGACGTGCAGCACATTCCCTCGAACTTAAACGCAATCATTCGATACATAAACAGGAAATTCTTCGCGTACACTCGTTGCAGCCAGACTCGCAGAGTCGAATCTATGAACGAACTCTGGTAATGAGAAATATCTCGTCGCCGGGTAACTTCCATGAATCGACACGTCGTCCTAGTGGGGATATGGATTTGCAATCATCGAAAACAGGATTCCAACAGTTTCTGCATCGAATGTCGTCTCGCAAATCGAATAAACCGACACCAGCAGCAAGGAGCCACCACCACCATAACCATCACCGCCCCGTCAGTGCAACCAATTCCATTGTGTAAGTGATAGCTCTATGAACTTTGTACACTTGATATTGATATTGACATGCGAATTTCAGAAGCATAAGTGAAGAATCTCACCAATCACTAGATGGAGCTACAGAGACGAGTAGCTGTAGTTGCACCAGATTGGAAGACGAAGAAGAGGACTCGGTTCAAGGTAAGTTTGTTGACAGCAAGTTGTTTGTTAAAGTCCTTAATACTGCCTCTATTCGCTTTCCCTCGAAATGGCGTACTTCAACAACAATGTAACAATGCGTGCAATTGCAAAGGATTGCATACACAATTTGCAATATGATTTCTCACACAAGTTCTGCACGAACACCGCTAATCCGATGGGTATGCATTTTATATTAATAGCTTTGAATTCTGTCTATCAAAGCTTGAAATTAGTGCTCATAGGGAATCAATTTCAAAGATGGTTTGAAAAGTGCTTGGCTTTTAAAGTTGCTTCCTAGCATCAAGCAATCAAAAGTCACTGTGCGTTAAGGCTTTAAAGTTGTACATGAGGTTAGGGTTTTTGATTAAAGAATGCAATAGGATCAGATCAATGGTTAGATATACCTCAAAAGTAAGAACTCTCCTTAACCAATGTAGAGATTCGGAGCAAAATAGAGATAGAAACGGTACCTAAAACTTAAAGGTATAAAAAAGCTGTGTAATCTTCGGCATGTAAGTGTGGATATTTTATATATGTATTGTCACACCGAATGTTTGGCGTTGGTCTGGTAGAGCCCTAACCAACTTAATTCAGTTGTCTTTCATTTTGGTTTTCGTTATTTAATAATACGTTACGTACCTAAGGCAGTGCAGCGTTCACAAACTTCAAAACAACAAATGCGTCACGACACATGCCCATTACAGATACTTCTATTCTGCGAAAGTCGCTTACAACATTTTAGTTGTTATATCGTTTTCGAGTAAAATGAGGTCAGAATCTAATGTAGGTCTAGGATTTACGCTGCCTTAACGTTTAAGGTGAACAGAAACAAATATACGGAATAAAACTGTGTCCATTGCACACCCTCCAAATAGGATTTACCTATCAGCATACATTCTGCCAGCTGGAATTTGGAATGTCACTAGGCCCAGCTTAAGAAGAAAAGACGTTGTTTATATTACATTTGGCAGACTCCTAAATTGGTATTAGACTCTTAATGACGATATACGAGTCTAAACTATTGAGTCATAGCGAAACCCTACAAATGTTTTTACTTTGCTTACACTCATCAGTAATTTTGGCCTGCAGTCAAAATTATATGAGAAGTAAGCACGTACGACATAGTGTGAGATTAGTTTTTGTAAAATGGCGCAATTGAGTGGAAAGCACTTTCCTCCATAGGAAAGGAGGTGACCTATTTTTTTGCGAATTCGAACGGCTTATTGAGAAACCACTTTCGATGGCAATGAAAGAAATTACTATCTTAGGAATTGCCAGAAAGATAATACCCACGGAAAAACATTTTCTGTTTTCTTAGGTTGAGTTGATTAAACGAATAGTTCTTGGATTGTTAATTTTAAAGCTCAACATTAAAAAGAAGCAAAGAACCTTATCTACTTTTAATCAGGGAAAAACGCACACAGTTGGATTTACTGGAAAAGTAGATACCTTTTCTTTTTTTTTTAATTTCTCAAAAACTGAGAAAGATTTTCATTTTCGAATTTCTTTGTTTGACTTTTAACTAGACTAGATTTAAAAAAAAATTTATTTAAATAAGAACAATTGATTTATTAACAAAATTTTGACTTTGAGACTTGATTATTCAAAAACCATTTAATAAATTAGCTTAACCTGAAAACGTTAATTAAAAATCTAAGTATAACATTTGAAAAACACAAAAGTTAGTTGGTGGCGTAGTTGTTTTGTAATAACCTTTCTAGAAAATTTTTAACACTCTCACCATGCATTACCTGGCCAAGTTACCACAATCCAAGCTCCATACTCATTAATCGTTCTTACCAGTTCTGTGGACATGCACAGAGAAACCATCAGCTTTTATAAACGAAGGTCTAGCCATAGTGGACTCTTGCTAAATATTTAATAATGTTAGGTATTTCTTGAAGAACTCAAAAGAAAAAGAGAAGAATTTTCTTTTTCAGAAAAAAAGTTGTGCCCGCGTGGTAAATGGCATGTCTACCTGTTACGTAAGAGCTTAAGAGTGCTTAAGGCTTGAATCTGAGAAAAACCCAATTGCCTTTCGCAAGAAATTGCAAGCCTTCAAAGAGTAACTACAGGATGAAAAGCGATTTCTAACTTGAGGTGTCTATATGCACAAAAGGCGAAATTATACGAGCGATTTGAGGGCCAAAAAGCCTCACCGCCGACCTTTTTGAGTAATTTGAGGGAAAACACAAGTTGTTTGGTTTTTGTTGGTTCGTTTCAAGAGGAATCACTCAGATTTTCTTGTTTGGCCAATCTAAAACAATCTTATTCCAGTCGCTTGAGTTGAAAATCTCATGAAAATTCACTGCTGTTATTATTTTCGCACTTCCCGTATGTGGAATGCTTTACCTGACTCTGTTTTTCGCTGCATAACAATTCAAATAATTCAAAAGCAACGTGCATCGGTGTTTAATATTAAATTCTCTTCTTTTTTCCTAAATGTTCGCAATGTTTTTTAAAGATTATAAGGACATTCATAACCCTCTCGATGTGTCCAATTATTTACAATGAACTGAAATCCTGCGAACATACCTTCAGATAGAAAAGAGACACAAATGTTTTATCTATCCTACAATCTTTTTTTCTACAAAAATCTTAAGGAAGATTGGTTTGACTGGAAACAAAATAGATAGCATTTATATGATTTCAATGTGTTATTGTTTTATACTGCAAGCAAGAATGTCAACCTTTCAAACTTAATCTTAATCAACCTGCCCTGTAGATCTCACAAATCTTACCTTTAAACAAGCAATTCTATACATATGGGGATCTCGGAAATTGTTTCAACGATTTTGATGAAATTTTGTATGTTAGTTAATAGTTAATAGTGATTTACTTTATTAAGCTTTCATATTCTTTTTTACAATTTTCACAATATAAGCATTGGCTTGAAGTGCCGTCAGCCGAAAAATGAGAGTTATAAAATTTTTCAAAAGAATATTTAATTCATTACATATTTGTATATATTTTATCACAAAATTAAAGGAAAAAATAAAATTAAATAAAAAAATTAAATCTTAAAAAGCTTCGTTAATTATTTGTGTACGATATTTTAGCGCAGTTTTCAGGTATGAGTATAGAGTATTCCAATTTTCTCTATCAAGTACTCGAGAAGATTCTTCCACTGACAGGGTGATCTTTCCCCAGTGCGATAACCATATTTCGTTAAGTATGGGGCAGATGCCGATGAAATGACGAATATCTTCTTTTATCCTTAGGTTGCACAGAGAGCAGTTCACGTTGTCGACGTTTACGTACGGCAGGTAATTCAAAGGTAAAAGTTCGCCTCTTGCTTTGAAAAGGGTTGAAATCATATCCAGGCTATATCTGTCATTGAAGTAGTTCACCTCTCTGAGTTCATGGTTTAGCGTTTTGTAACTGCTTCTTGTTTCGCTCTGTTCGCATTGCAACTTGAAAGCTCCCATGGAGCGTTCTTCTATTTTTGTTATTATATCGTGCGTTCTCTTATTTATAACTGTATCTCCTGCCCACAATGTAATATTATATTGGTTTTGAAGTCTCGTCCATTCGCCAAAACACTGAAGATTTCTGTCTCGCAGATGTTTTGCAACTACGTTTGGAAGGCGATTGCTGGGTAGTGACATGACCTTAGAGATGTAGGCAAAGTGAAGACTCAGAGTGTAAATGTGTAATGGTGGTAGCCCCGTTTCCAGGTTAAGCATGTAACTCGGTGTATTGTGTGGAAGTCTGAAAATTTTTTTTATAAAGAACCTTAAGAGTTTTTCGACTTCTTCATATTCATAGATTCCCCAAATTTGAGAAGCGTAGCATATTATGGATCTTGCCACCGCTTCAAAAATTGAAATTTTGTATGTAAAGGGTTTCGGGGACGAAAAATCAATCAAGCTAAGTTTCATTTTCAGAAAATGTTGTTTTAACCGATTTTTCAGGCAATGCAAATATCGATACGACTCTTCTTGATATCTTTTGGGAGTAGTAGTACCTACTATTGACAGCCGGGGCCAGCAGTTTTAAGGCTTGACAGTAGATGGCATTGTTTACACTATAAGTCAACAAATGTTTAGTTTGATGAGATTGAGACCAAGAAAATCAAATATAATATGTGTATTTTCAATTCACTTTTTCTCTTGAAAATACCTAAAAGATCTTTCAAAAAAACGTTTATAAATAATCTAACTCCACGAAGCCGCAACTCGTCTCATAAATACCTTGAAGAAAATCGACATCAAACTTAAACAGGTAAGCATTTTCAAACTATATGCGGTCAAAACTAATTTAAAAAAATACCGAACAAAGTTCAAAATTATTCTCATAATAAAAAAAGTCAAGAAACGCAAAAAAACACTTTTTCTTAGGAACTTTCCTGTACATGCTTCGGACTCTTAGAAGATAGAAGTTCGAATTCCAGCACAGGTCCAATATTCACGTTCGCAGCAACGCCTTTACCGCATATATCCAGAGAGAAACACTAAAATATTTTGTCTAACTTAGACTTTTGGAAAAATAAAAAAACTGTATGTTCTCCTTTTTATACATACAGGAATGGTTGGTAGAGATGCACTAGGCTATTCTGAGACCTATTGCGCCGATATATATTTTTGGAAGTATTCTAGAACACTCTGCATTTTATTTATATGCGAAAGAACCTCAAAAAATCGAAAATATTAACAAGTTTTTAACTTTATTGGAACTCGTCAATAGATGGGGTAATGAACAGCTACCTAATAAAAACTATTTTTGTAAACATGATGTCCTTGTTGTTGTGGTTATGTATTTGCATCAATACTCTGTTTAAAGAAATATACGAAGTATTTCAATAAAAATGCGAAGTATGTTTTTGATTGCAAACGAGATTTTTTTGAACGAATTGTTATAGTACCAGCCATGGTTCGGCTCTTTCTTTTGCTGGTATACTCGTCAGTCGTCCCTGATACCCACGCAAAAAGTTCTTCCCTTACAAATTTTAATTATTCTGTGGCTGTCAGTTTATCTCATCTTGCGTTATAACACACAACACAAGTAAAGTTAAATCACAAAGTTCATTACAAAAAAAAAAAACAAAACAAAAAGCCGAAAGAAAGAATTACAACCAAAAAATTTCATTCGAATCATTCCGAGCTTAGTGTTAGCTGCTCTACATTGATTGCATCTGCTTTTAAAAAACTAATCCTGAAAGAGAGCCATGGAATTCAAATGTTTACCAATTGTTCCGAAATCGATTGCCTCCACGTGTACATCTCTCATTAAAGTGGGCGAAACCTTTAAAATTTTTGTTAAATGAACTGATTCTCGATGGTTTTTACAAGCAGGAGCAAAAAATATTTTCATTAAAACTGTATGACCTATCGCTTTGTTTGTTTATTCTCATTTTATTCCAGAGTTAAATTGTGAACCATTGTCGGATGCTGGCGATGAAAACCTTCACGTGTTGGATGAAGAACGCAAATACGGTGCAATCCCAATGCAAATTTACATGCTCTATTTGAAATCAGCTGGATTACCAATCGTTTACGTGTTTTTTACTACAGCACTGATTTGGCAATGTTTGCGTGTTTATACCGACATATGGCTTCAACAGTGGACGGAAATGGCTGGTACAGCAACAACACAATCTGCTCTGTCAAATGTACACGAAGTCACGTACTACTTTCGGACATACACTATTATATCGAGCGTATGCATTCTGATGGCGTTAATAACAACTCCAGCGGGACAAATAGCCGGATGTAATGCCAGAAGATTGCTGCACGATAAACTTCTGCAATCGATCTTGACCAAGTCGCTGCATTTCTTTCAAATCACTCCTTTGGGAAGGATAATGAATCGTTTTAGTAATGATATGGCGATAATCGACAAGGTGTGTATGTGTGGTTTTTAAGGGTGTGCTTGGACATAAGACAATGATAAATCACCCCCAGGTGATGGCGATGGTGTTATCCCTTGGGATGAGCAAAGTCAATCCCATATCCTTACATACTCCTATTATATTCGTTTGTGTGTCGTAAATTAAGTGTTTCTCTTGCAGAAGATTGCAGCAACAAGTCAGAGACTGCTCCAGTTCACGCTGCTATGCTTGTGCGCGATTCTGATTAATGTTAGCATAACGCCGTGGTTTGTGCTCTTAACACTTCCTATATGTGCCGCGTACTACATCATTCAGAAGTTCTACAGGTGCTCCTCAAGGTAAGTGCTAGAGTTTCAAGGAAGGCAGTTTTTTCTTTCTTCATTTTATTTTTTCAAGTCTCTCAACTCGACATAGAGGTTAATGGTTTCCGCACGAGACTTTATATAATGGACTTGCTTATACCAAAGCCGACATACAGTTGCTTCGGGGTTTCATTATGTAAATGAATAAGTTACTTGCAAGATGTGAAGAGAGTAGTCGTCGTTATTTTTCGTTTCCATAGCATCATCACGCAAAAGTAAAAAGATAATGAGGGAAATGTACACACTTGTGTGCGGCCGTACATAATTTCTGTTTGATGAGGTGTCGTAATTGATTTTGATTGAAGCGAAAGGGTTTCTCATAAGCTGAAGAAAAAAAAAAACAAAAATAAGGAAACACAGCACACCCAGCAGTCGAATTAAATTGATATTCTCTTTTAGAATTCTTCTTTGGGGTACACTTTCACTCAAGTTCAGGAAAAACTCAAAGAACAAATTTAAATAAAATGCTTTATTATAAAGCTTAGATGTTTTTGGAGTTTCTTGTGAGTTTTACCCTTTGACTGCGTGTAGCAGAGTGTAAGTGTATTTAAAAAAAAAATTCTTTTTCTTGAAATACAAAATATAAAAGCAATTAACATACACAAATGAAACGCAGCTACGCAAAGGTTGTGGTTGCTGTGATTAATAAATAATTAATTATTAATTAAAAATTTTTCGCAATCGCTTTGAAAGCTCAAAACCGTATTGTGCACTTCATCTCCAAAATACTTTTCCAATTATACAACACTCATTTGGATACATAACCATCAAGGCAAGTAAAAGGGTTTCATCTGATTTTCTTATCAATATCATGCACGAGTTTCCTTAAATTTGGAAACGAAATGTGAGTCAGAGAAAAAAGGGGAAGGGTAGCACATTTTCTTTTTCTTTTCTTTAAACTTTTAAGTGTCTGACAAATGTTAGTTGTAACTCACACATTCAATTTAAGGAACTACTTTTTGTGGTGCCCGAGCGTAAGGAAAGTCTATGTCTGTTACGCGGGAGGTTCGCGGTTCGAATCCTAACAGAAACCAAAAAATGTTTTTCCACGGGTTTCGTGAGGAATTGGCAAGTTCAATTCAATTCAATACAATTTATTAACAATTCAAATGTACAAATAAGACTTAGTCTTTTATAGTACCTAACATTGGGTAGTAGATAACAATTTCACTTAGTTAAAAAAATTATTAATTATAAAATATAATACACAATGGTTTTTTTTTAGAATAGAATAGAATAAAATAGAATATAGAAAAGAATAGAATATAGAATAGAACATAGAATAGAAATATAGAATAAGAACAGTAAAATGAGAACGAAAACAAAAAGAGCCTGTTTAAAATTTCATGGATGCTGTGAGAAGTGGGAAGCTAGGGCATTTTCAAAATTTGAAGCATTTATTAATTTTTTAATATTCACTGGTAGAGAGTTCCACAGGTTAGTGGAGTGGATTAAGAAGAGCCGCGAAGAGTTCAAGTAGTAATATCTTGGTACCGAAAGCATTCATGTTCTAGATGATTGAGCAAATCTAAGTTTGTCAAACAAATAGAGAGGTTTTGAAGTTTTACTCTGCATAACTTTGTGTAGGAAAATTAAGCACCTAGCATCAAGATAATTTTGAAGGGGACATCCTAGGACAAGCTGATGATAATGTGATATGTGTTCGTGTCTTCGAATACCATACACGTATCTAACCATGTCATTAAAAGCGACAAGGATTTTGTGTTGCGAATGGGAATAGGGTTTACAATACACAGTATGACCATATGTAATTAAGGGTAGAAGTAATGTTTTTATTAGCCGTAGTTTATTGTTTACTGGAGTTAAGGCAGAAAATAGCCATAGCTTACGCAGGCCAGCATAAATTCTTCCGACTATATAGTTGGCATGATTTACGGCAGAAAGCGATTTATTTATTTTAATACCAAGACTGGTTACAGTGTCCACAAAGGGACAAAGTCAAGGACCTTTATCATAGCAGTCTAACAGCTATGCTGTTCACGGAAACCAGATAGCACTGGAGACAGTAAATTAAACCTTTTAAGGTAACTAGAAATCTGCGATGCTAGAATTTTCTCGAAAACCTTTGACACACACGGAAGAATACTAATGGGTCGAAGGTCTAAGCTAGAGCAAGCATTCGGTTTTTTAGCAACGGGGATGACCTTAGCTTTTTTCCAGCTCTCAGGAAACGACGAAGAAGCGATACAAAAATTAACCAAGTGTGTCAAAGCATTGGATATATGTGGCAGAATCCTTTTTAAAAAATTAATTGGAATACCATCTTCTCCGCCAGCGTCAGATTTAATACAACGAATGCTTTCGAGAATATCATATTCTGATACCACTTCAAACTCGAATACCGTTGAAGGTTCAAACAACATTTCGTTGGAGGGGACAAAGTTAAGTTCTTGGACATCACTCATAACAAAGGTGTTGTTTAGTTCATTGAGATCAAGGAAGTTGAAAGGAGTCTCCTTCTTACCTATTCCAATAGAGCGTAAATTACTAAACAGCTTACGAGAGGACTGGTTTGCATCAAATTTCGACATAAAATAGCATTTCTTAGCTCTGCGAGTAATAAACGTAGCTTCATTTCGAGAACGGCAGAAAAGTCCCCAGTTAGAGTTTGAGGGATTGAGCTTCCATCTGGCGAACGATTTCCTTCGATTTTTAATCGATCTATGTACGTCAGATGTGAACCAAGGACAGCTTTTGCTCCGTACAGACACAGTTTTAAGGGGAACATGTTTGTCGAACAATTCAAACACCAACGATTGGATAAAATCGACTTTGTCATTGGGGTCAGAGAAACTATGGCATAAATGCCAGGGGAAAATCATTGCATCGGCTTATAGTGCAACATTATTCATAGCCTTATAGTCTCTGAACTGAAAGGACAAAGGGGTTGACACACGGGAACAATTTATGTCGTATGTACAAAAAAAAGGCCATGGTCAGATATAAGTGCTCCGATAGTATACTCATAACTATGAAAAGCGCCTTTTCGATTATTATTTGGATGAAAATTGTAGGTCCTCTCCATTCCGTTGCAAGTAATGGTTGTGAAAAATGCACTAGGCCCCGGGGCTAGGGAGACTATGTGGAAATATATGTATTTTATGTAAATGCAACTCCAAAACTTTCTTAAGTTGCTTCTAAAGTCCTCAAACCGGATATCTCCTATAACCGGAAACATATTAGGAGTGTATAATCGTTGGCTTATGACCACATTGAAATAATTTTTCTTTTCAGAGAGCTCCAGCGAATTGAAAACATGACAAACTCGCCCGTTATCTCACATTTGTCAGAAACCATTCAGGGAGCTGTTACCATCCGTGCATACAGTCAAGAGGCCAGATTTACCGAGGGCTTATTCAAACGCCTCGAAACAAACACTGTTGCCTTCACAATACTTAACACAAGCAATCGATGGCTGGGAATATCGCTGGTATGTAAATCAACCATGTAGTTTTGTGCCTGTTCGTTAAGAATTATTATTATTCACATATTCTTGTGTGCTTCTCTCTAAAATAGTGTAAAACTTTGAATTACCCGTAGGATTACCTGGGTGCTGTTATCGTTTTCGTGGCTATACTGACAGCATTACTTGCAGCTACCATTTTCAGCAGCAACTTCACTGCTGCTCATAAGGAAACAACGACGACGACGACAACACACGGACCAACGCCATCACTTGTTGGCCTGGCTATAAACTACACACTCCTTGTGCCAATCTACCTTAATTGGGTGGTAAAACTTCTTGCCGACATGGAAATGTACGTGGGCTCAGTGGAACGTGTTGCATATTATGCCGAGCCACAACACAAAGACACTGGATTGGCTCCTGCTCCTGATGCAAGCGATGATGGCCATGTGATTTCCACACAAAACTGCTACGAACACGAAGTCATCTGTAAGATATGCAGAATTCGATATTTTACAAAAGTTTATATACCAAAATTATCGACCTCGAATGGGGAATGTGTGGTTGTGTTAAATTGAAGGGAAAGGTGGTTAGAGCCATACATGGCATTCTGTACCCAAACGGCACCGGCAGGCATAATAGTGTTATGCGGTGTCTGATGTTGGGAATGCATAAGAATTTTGTTGAGCTTGCGGTAAAATTTCTCTGTTACACTTGAATTGAGGTGAAATATGATTTATGACCAGAGGCAGCCGGCAAAGGGCTGGAAGCTATACTTAGAAAAATAAGCCATAAGTAAGTTTTTCTAAAATAGTTTTGAGAGCGCTTTATAGTTTTGTAAAATGATGGAGGTTTGTATAAAAAAAACTAGGCCAATGATGTCGGTATTTGTATAGATGCTTTTAAACGAACTTAGTTGAGTAGCTAATGGATGAACCTGTTAAAACTTCTATGTGCTTAGTTATTTTCGTACCCTCTGCTTGTTTGATTGTGAAGGAGCAAATGGAAATCTACAGCAGATTTTGAGTTTGTGTAAATGGAAAAAATGATTGGTGTTGTTGGTATCGAATTGCATTATATTCGATGTGAAATGAAAGTCATCCACACTGTCAAGTGTGCAAGAACCTAGTTGAAACCATTATAACCGATGAACTTACTATTCTAATTGAATTATTGGATCCATTAGATCAAAAATTCCATTTTTTTTTTCTTAGCCACTTAATCATTCCGATTCTTGAGCATCATACATCATTCCCTCAACCCTTGTCTGTCTTTGATTGATTCTTATAACAAAATAAAATGACAAGAAAGAGTTCAACTGTAAGGCTTGAGTTGAAACCCTTTTTGTGGACTGGAGAAATAGAAATGTTTAAGGGTGGCATTTGAAAACCATTTGTAAATACATTTAGGCTTAAATTAATGAATTCGTCATATAACGGACGTCTTCACTGACGATGATTTACAGAAGATTTTTACACCATTTTAATGTTTGCAGAATTCAAAGTAAAATACATATCATTTTTTGCCAGGTCTTTTCACAAGGCTGAGTCAACCTTTACCGCTCTCAATAAATTTAACCATATCGGGATTACCATATTTTTCATTGGCCATCCATACTGGCTCACTTTTGTGTCCCATTGAGATCTATTTTTAACATGTTTTACTAAGTTTTTATCAGAGTTGGGAAATAATGATTACTTTGTGTAATGGATTACAGGTTCAATTACAATTACATGTAATGGGTAATTGAAAATTTTCAATTACAATTACATGTAATGGTTAATTGAAATTTTTCAATTACCCATTACATGTAATTGGAAAAGTAATGTTTTTTTTCCAAGCAATTGAAGAAAACACACCGCTAATTACTTTTTAGTAATTGATTACTTCAATTGTAATGCATTACATACTTTTCAATTACAAATACGTATATATAAATCTTTTTTATTCATAGTCAATGGCTATTATTGTTTTAATCTACATTTTGAGCAAGATAATCGCGCAATCGCACTTTATTCTCCAACTTTCTGACAGTTTTTCACCAATAACTTTGTACTGTAAGGAGTTGCCAAAAATTAAGGGTTTCAGAGAATACCCTCCCCAACAAAATAATAGAAAACACAATACTCTACGACAATTAGTAAACGAGAAAATGGCTTTTGAAAGTAGAAATGTTTTTCTTTTCAAAACGGCGGACAACGCAGAAGTTTTTGTTGTTATAATTTCTGAATTCAGACTCTCCAAATGCTACTCTTCACTAAAAATGAAAGAATTTGACACAGTACCTGTTCAATGCTTTAATTTCGTTCAATTTTGTTTAATTTTAAAAATGTAACTGAGCAAATTAGATGATCAATTACATTTTTGTGTAATGATTACTGAAAAAAGTAATCATTACAGCATTTTTACAATTACTTGGGTTTTCAATTACATATAAGTAATTGAATTCCAAGTAATTGAAACTTTTCAATTAAAAGTAATGGGTAATTGAATTGAATTTCAATTACAATTACATGTAATGGTTAATTGAAATTTTTCAATTACAATTACAAGTAATTGTAATTGAATTTTTTGTAATCATTATTTCCCAACTCTGGTTTTTTGTATGGCATCTCGTCAATACAGTGAAATAGTGTTCAAAGATGAAGTTGAGTGGAAGTTCTGTGGTAGTTCTGATTTAGTAAGCTAGTTTTTCTTATGATTTCAACGTCTCTGACGGAACTTCAGAATATACTTCAAATATCGCTTTTTGGTTTTTCATTGCTTAATCAACTTTTCTTAAAATTTTCAATTAAATAACAACTTGCTTGAGTTATCGTAGATTAAATACATTTTTGATTACAAGAAGATTGAATCTGTAATAAAAGCGAGCAAGCTAAAATTACAATATTTGCCTGAAAAATTCAAAAAGCATATTTAAGGCCCCGGCCCATAGAACGCGGTGCGTGCGTGCGGCACCGCATTCAACTGACAGCTCGATTAAATACACACGTTCTTATGAGAGGTGACCCATAAGCACCGCGAGCAACGCGCCGCACGCGCCGAGTAGCCGAACTTCTATTTTGCCGCGGCTCTCACGCGGTGACAGAAGAGAGACATGCGCAGTCACAACCAATTTGAAGTTTTCTCTTATTTAGAAAAAATGACAATGGGCGCGTTCAAGAACCTATCGGATAGCCTATCTTGGATAGCCGTGTCTAGATACCTTTTTGAACGATCGACAACAGACAACAGCTGTGAAATATTAAAATTCGACTTTTGAAAACAGAAAAACATTCAAAATATCATTGCTTGACGATTATAACTTATTTTTTTCGATTTCCCACACGTAAACAACAACAACAAGCTATCCGGATGCGATTCTTGAACGCCCCCATTTTGACTAAATTTATCTGTCAAAACACCGCAACGGATTCTATGGGTCACCCCTATCAGTTGCGCGCGGCAAAACCCACCGCATCAGTTGCCGCGCCGCTTCTACCGCACGCACCGCGTTCTATGGGCCGGGGCCTTTAAACTTGTTTGGCTTTGATTGAAAATTCAGTCTATGAAAATCAAATGGAAAACATAAATTATTGTGTAATATATTTCTGCTACAATAAATATATCTACATATCTATCTTCTTGTCTTAAAATTTTTTAAACGATTTTGAAATCAAGATCGTGACTTTGACTCACAATCTCATCAGTAAAGTGTTTCCCAGATTTGACCAGCTATTGAGTGCAAATGTCTTGTCCGAGAAAACAGCGACTTGTAGCTTGAAGGATAGCATGCGGGTCTATTGCTTGGGGTTGTCGGTTCGTTTCCCAGAAACATTCAAATGCTTTTTCACAGTTACCGTTTCCCAACAACACTGCAATGGAAACAGTTTTCTCACGAATCCGATCCGCTATGATTGGGCAAAATATTGGTAGCAAGAAATGTGCTGGCCTCAGGGCTGTCAGAGCTTTGTTGTGCAACTCTTCGTACTTATCAACAAAAAGTAAGCAGTTTTCGGCTATAGAAAAGTGTTTAAAGTCAGATCTCTCTAAAGCACGGTTCACAAAGGGGTGCTTGGCAGTTGCTTCTTACCAGCGACTGGCAGTAGCGGAGACAGGCAGTTGTATGAACAATTGGTTGCTACTATCCAGTTTATTTCAGCGAACAGCTATAGAAAACCATACAAAGATTGACTTCGAGCTTCATTTAAAATTTTTAAATTTTAAAAAGTGGTAAATTTCGTGGTCACAGAAAGCTGATTAGCGGCTGGCAGCAGCCGTGTGTAACCCGTGCTTAAGGTGGGACAACTGTCCAGAAGACATTTCTTTTTTTTAAATTTTGACTTTTGAAAATTGAAATCATTTATGGAAATTAGAAAAAGCTTTTTTTTTAATTGACATTACAAGCTATGACTACAATTTTTTGAAGCAAAAAAACAAATTTGCGGCTCTGCAGTCCTTCAAAGGTACAGAAATTGTTCTGTAATCAACGAATAATTTTTTTTTATTGTGCTTGGCACGAACGTAACTTTAGAAAAAAAGTGAAAAATAAAACTATAAACAAATTGTTGAACACAAAATTTTTTGTAACGATTGATTACGAATTTTAAGTTCATGCAATTGCAAATAGTTTGAGAAATATGTGTGGAAAATCTCAAGTTTATGCATTATTTAGTTTTTTGCACGGCGCGCAAAAAGGGCGTTCCGAATTTCGGGTCGTTTACAATAATTTATCACTCGGACTCAGTGTGCGATGCCAGGACCCAAGACATAACATGCGAGGGACGTGGATTTGAAGTCTATCAGTTTCAAGACTATCTATAGAAACTTTTGGGGCTTTCTAGACTGTTAAAACTCCTTCGAAAAGTTGATTTAGATTAAAAACGAAATAAATGAAAGATAAGTAAATTTTTAACAATCAAAACACTATTTATATATTTCCTCAAATGCACATTCCGGAAGCAGTTTACTAATCTTTCATTTATTAGATAAACAACACGTGAAAAATTTCAATTATAAGACTCATCATAAATTTAACTTAAAATTTTAACTTAAAAATGAGGCACACTTTAAATCCCTCACCATTTTGAGTTCATATCTCCGATCGTGAGTTCATATCTTGATCGTTGACCAAGCTTTATACACCCTCTTTTTTTCTGACTGATTTGATGACCTTTGTTAAACCGAAAAGCTTTTCGACTGATTCTTTTCAAATTTACTGAACTGATCTGCAACCGAACTTTGTAATTTGGATAATTATTAATTTCACAGGCCCATTTCAAAGGTGAAAATCGATGATTTTACTTCTAGTTGTTCTTATGATTCAAAAATAATTGTTGGAGAAAGTACAAAAAACGGTAGCCCCACACTAGCAAAAAACAAAACTGGATTAAGAACGATTTTATACTTTTGTTAAAAACTTTTGAAATATTTCATTATTTTTTTTCATTATTTTAAGTGATTCTTTTAAACTTTTTTTTTTTTTTTATCATAATCAATGTGTAGTTGATAGTAGCCCTATACCACCAAAAATATCATGAAGAGCGAGGACTAAAACCTTGTACTCAGCCTCAAGATTATGATATTGCACTTAGCATACAATCGCAAGTTCGTGCGATCCAGTCGTGCCTATTTTTCATAAGGAACTCGTATTATTATTTATAAGAATACTGTGGTGTCTGTCTGTCTGCAACAGAGAATTTTTTGCAATAATTGGGACCCCGACTTTCAACAAGTGCAATCATTTTGGAAAGTAAAACAGTTTCGTTGGATCAATATTAAACTCGTGGCACGTTCGCAAAGCAATTTACTATTTCTCAGAATCGTGAAAATAAAAGTAATAGAAGTATAAGAAAACATCCTTAGTTGCGTTTCAAACTTCTAATCCTGATCTCTATAACTTGACATAACAAAATTAAAAAATGTTCACTCAAATAACATAGATAGTTTATTTATAAATATAAAGTTCAAAGCATATTTTAAATGAGGGTGGGGCAAAAAAACCAAAAACTATACATTTGAAAAACCCAAAATCTTAATCGAATTTCCGAAACTAAACTTTAATCTTTGCGTCACAAGTTCACTTTTCAATTTTTGTCAGGATTTCGATTTCGGGACTATTTTTTATACCCACAAAGCCATACCCTATCTCAAGCAAATGGAAAACAGGTTTTTGGTTTAAGATTTCTGCAACTTGTCAGATAGATCTCAAGAAGGGTCTTTTTTAACAACATTTCGATAGACTTTTTCAGTATAATGAAGATATAGGTATTCAATTCCTACTCTGATTACAGTAATTTTCAAAAAGCTTGTATATTGCACACCATTTTTAAAGCTTCAACGTGCGAGTAAATAATGTTTTCATAACATTTGTTTTAGTGTGGTGCAAAATTATACCAGCGCTACTGACTGCGAATGAACTTTCTCGTAACACCTGTACTGAAAATGGAACAGAGAATAGGCTTCAGATAAAATAGCGCTGGCATATTCCATGCTATGGTCTAACTATAAAACCAGAAATTATCAGCCAAGACAATTCTGAATGCAGAGATCTGTTCATTCCTAGGGTCTTTAACACTAAACTACAAGTCTACAAGTCTGGCAAAGGCCAGTTGTAGTCCAATGTCCATTGAACTTGTATTCAAGCAAACTTGTAGCTTTGTGTTAAAGAAATTTCTTACATTGTCATAATTAGCTTGAAGCGCCACCGCGCGCCGCTTGCCGTATACAAGCCTCCAAGTGTTGATGTCCTTTTCAATTCTGAGAACGTAGACAACGACAGAAGTTCTTGAATGACTGGAATGTTTCGGCCATTTTTATTTGGAAAAATAGAATAAATTTGTATATTTTGCGAGTTTTTTTTAAGATTCTCTTAAAAGCGTATTAAATTAATCTTTGTTTCCAACTAAATAACTCGTCTTCTTAAAAAAAAAACAAAACTTATAAATTTGAATTTATTTTTCAAACTTTTACGTTTAAACGTCTCTCTGGATAGCTACCAATTTTATAATCATTAAAAACGAATGCATATTGTATGGTAGTTGTGTAGTTCTGTAGTCGTCCCTTCCCCTCTCCAGCTTCCTATTCTATTTTGTTACATTCTTGTCAATTTCCATTATGTATTTTTTATATGTTTGAACCATGAAGTTATTCTCACAACATTCTTCCAAACCAAGCAACTTTTAAAACAAGTTTTGTAATTCCTTAAATTGTATTTAAACAGACTCTTAATTTATAATGACTTAAAATTAATAGATTTTTTTAAATGTTTTTAAGGTAAAAAAAAAATTAAATTTTATTGGTAGCTTATCATTAAAAAATTTTAATGTTTCATTCATATAGACACATATGTACAATCCCCTAAAAGTACTAATGCCATTTTGATGATAAACCTTTAAAACAAATGGACAACCAATATCCTCTCTTAAGCCGTTCCCAATTTCCGTATACCCTTGCTAATGTCATCTTCAAAATCTTAATGTGCCATTTGATTTTAAAGTCCACATTTTCAATTCCACTCAATACGCAAAATAAAATGTTATCTTGAGTAGGTTAGGTACCTTTTTTCTAACAACCATTTTTGTGTCAAAATAACACGTTTATACCACCCAAGGCATTGCATTTTAAATTACACAGTTACAAAAGTGGTAATCCATTGACAAAATCAATTGAAGAAAGTCACGTGCCACTGCTTAGGGCACATGTCTGTAATTCTTTCGGTCGATCGGTTTGTATGTCGGTGTCCTTGCTATTGATGTCAGATACATAGTCACAAATTGAAGTAAATTGACCAGCACTTCTCGTTTATTGGATAACACACACGAGCAGCAGCATACTGTAATTGAACGTAAACACGTTTTTTTTATTATTTGCAGATAAATCGGTTCCAATTTCATGGCCACAAAAAGGTGACATCACATTCGAAAATGTCAGCCTACGTTATGAGGGCCAAAAGGAGAATGTCATCACGGATTTATCTTTGAAAATACCCGCTGGCCAAAGGGTAAGTTTAAATATTTACAGAGGGTGTATACTGTATAAGCAATTTCAGCTTCCCGGTTTTGCGCTGTAGAGAGGTCAAATTAAAACACTTTTTTTGTGAGTTTAGGTCTAATGG
This sequence comes from Melanostoma scalare, assembly GCA_949752695.1. Lineage (NCBI taxonomy): Eukaryota > Metazoa > Arthropoda > Insecta > Diptera > Syrphidae > Melanostoma > Melanostoma scalare. Next base: position 52,988,766 of record OX456984.1, on the reverse strand, counting down.
CCCAGCGGATGCTTTCTTTACGGTCAAATGGGAAAAATGAGAGTAGGAAACCATATGCGGGTTTTAATAGTTGGCCAAGGAAGCTTAATGGGAGAATAAATGTAAGTCTTAGATAACGGCAGTATAAACACTTGTTCTATGAAGGAGGAGTAACGAATTTATGTTAAAATTTATTGGGTTTTATGGAATGATAGTCTAAGTTCGAGGGTTCAAAGGATTGATAAAGGAAGCAATTTCACGGCTTCGATTTCACTATCCAAAATATTACCTTTAACTACACAAAATGGAAAGTGGATAATGAGAGCATCCAAGCTAGAAATCTAGACTTTATCTTCCAGTTTGCCCGTGGTAATTTTAGTAAGACAATGGTTAGAAGGTCTGCCTGTTACGTGGGAGTTTTGTGATTCGAATCAGAGAACTGCATGAATGCAATCACTTGAGCTTTCGAATCATCCTCCGAAAAACAAGCCGTACACAGTCTCGCACTCACAATGATGAAACAAGTGTGATACTTGTAGAAAAAGTATACAACACTCGTGAATACGAACCTTCGCGTTGCTTGTGCCCATGAATGATGAATGAATGGACCATTCAAACTCAAACAGGTACACCTTTCGCTTGTATTCGAAAAAAGCGAATGTTCACGAATCATGAGGGATGACAACGAATATTTTTTCATGTTCATAAATACACATTTTGTGACCTGACTTGGGCATTATTTATATTTTTTGGTATTTTTTGTTGTTTTTGTTGTGTTCCTCATCACAGTATTGCACTGTGAAGTATTCGTTGCCTTATGAAGTATTCGTTGCACTGTAGATGATTCGTTGCCTGAGACACTATTCGCACAAGTTCATACGCATACAGATATTGTCATGGCCTGTCATTGTTTCATTTAAGTGAGTGAGAGTGAGAACCTGTATTGTTGACCAAAAACAGGTGCAGCGTGTGTATTGCTTTGGATTAAGATGAATGAAGCCTGAATAGTGTGTAGGGCAATGAATAAGTGAATGTATTCATAAAACGAGACATTCACTGCAGCTCCCTCTTCGAATCTCATAAAAATTAAAAAATGTTTTTCACGGGTATCGGCTCGTGAGGAATTGGAAAGTCTTTCGTAACATAAAAACGCTTTCTAAATTAACCTCTCTGAACTGGTATAAAATTCTAGGTCTTTGAAACGCGTTAAGTTTCAATAGTTTTGTTGTGCCACCCTATTTTCAATGTAACATAGAGTTATAATCCCGAAAGGATAGCGACTGAACAGCTTCAGAGTCTAAATGAATTTTTCGAATTTAGAAAAACATCAAATTCTTTCGCAGAAGAAGCTGACACCTGCAGTGCATAGTTTAGCTTGTGAAAAACAGTAACATTCTCCTCTGATCTACGCTTCAAGAATGCACGTCCTTCCAAACAAAAATTTTTGGCCTTTTTTCCTCAATGATTACCAAGAGAACAGGAATTGTTTTTAACGCAGGACATTTTGCCAGTATTTACTGCCTACAATAATCGCACAAACGGTTAGAGAAGACAGACTCATTGCATATCTCTTTCGGATGGTTTTATTGCTATTACCGATTCTCACCATTTTTTTTTTATTTAGATAGAGTGACGAGTATACATGAATAAATATCTCGCTTCTAGCATCGACTTTGTTTTTATACTTTTCATTTTATCTTTACTGAGGTTGGCGTGTGTGGTCGAACGGGTGGTGGCAAGTCATCAATGGCCCTCTCTTTGTTTGGGGTAATGCAAACCATTTCAGGACGAATATTGATAGATGAAGTTGACATAATCGAAATACATCCGGAAGAAATTAGAACGAGATTATCGATAATCCCACAGGAAGTCCACTTATTCCATGCGACCATAAGAGAGAATCTAGACCCCCGAGGACATTATTCTGATTTGGAGTTGTGGAAATGTTTGGAACTGGCCCAAATGAAGGATTTTATTGTGAACGAAATGCCAGAGGGCTTGGGTAAGTTGTCTTTGTTGTAATGTCATTCGTACTGAATTATAGAGATATCCTATTGTTGTTTGTGGTGCTAGTGGTTATGTTGGAAGTGATTTCCATTTGGAATATGGCAGCCAGTTTTCTTTGGCATTAATAATGATTGTTTGACGTTTTAAGTGTCTTGACAACATCTCATAAACTAATAAATCTGAACAAACTGAGATTCAATATTTAAAAATATCGTTCTGTAAAAGGGCGGTTAACATTTGTTTTGGTTACCTTAGCACCTGCTGCAGTGGTAGGGGAATCCTTATGATCTCATATACTGGTGGAGCCACTAGGAAACACAGGCTGTGACTGCTTGTAAAAAATTTGAATTTGGCTAAAAAAGAGAAGTCTTTCAATGAGGTACCTACTCTCTTATTATCATTAACCACGAGCCACAATCAAGTATCAGTTAATTTGTTTATACCAAGCTGTCGTATTAAGAATGGAAAAGAAATTTCTTTACTTTCTTTTGAAAGCAAATCTAAATAGCCGAAGGCCAAAATGAATTCATCACTTAATTCACCAGTGAATTCATCAGTGAATTTGTCAGTGAACTTGTTGTGATAAATTTTTCAGCAACAAAAACCATTCATATCAGTGGTCATGATTTTAGTATCCTTCTATTTTCCTCAAACCCTCCCTTGGTGGGGAATGTTCCAAAAACCGTGTGTAGTGCTAACTTGACGGCCAATTAGTACTACCACCCCGCCAAATCCGTCAAATCGATCTTAAACAAAAAACTGAGTATGCAATTAACTGTCGATATTTTGTCGTAGATTAACCGAGAAAACAAAAAAATTTAGCTTCAGGGGCGAGGGGGGCTTATTTTAAAAAAACGAGGAGCGATAAATTTGATTTCACGGCAAATTTACGATTAATATACGACATTTAATCCAATAAACAAACTGTGAAAATATCAAACTGGTAGTGGTATTGACGGACATCAACAAACAGTAGAGATATTTAAGACAGGTAAGGTATGTTTTTGCACTTTATCGGGAATCGAGAGTCGAGCGGTTTGTAAAAAGCAAGATAGTTGACACATCAACCATAAGACAGTGTTGGCTTTGCGCATTCTTGTAACATTTTTGAATCTGATCAGGATGAATCCTCAGCTCGGCTCTATCACCTAAGGCTATAAATTATAGCCTTAGGTGATAGCCTATAATGAAAGTTCGGGAAGTCAAAAACCGCATGTAATTAAGATAACATAGTCCCAGTCATATCGAGCTACAAAATGAATAAAGCCCCGGTGACTGACCGTATTCCTTTTGAGTTCTACAAATACGCCACAGACGCAGACGGCTTCATTTCATCGCTAACAATGGAATTCAATCTTTGAATTTTTGAAAATGCATCAATTCCTGATAGCTTCAAAAAATCAATTATATTTCACAAAAAGGTAATCTTGATGATCCATCGAACTACAGAGGAATTTCTTTCCTTAATACCAGTTCTAAACTATTCGCTGGGCTAAAATGGGTCGACGAGAGGAAAATTTTGTCAGAATTTAAGGCAGGATTCCGAAAAAGTTAATCAACAGCAGACCATATCTTCTCACTTTATAATGTTGCTGACTCTTACTTGAAGAAAAAGAAGAAATTGTAGGTATGTGTTCTTTGTGGACTTCCGTGGAGCCTTTGACTCCATTGTGCGAGATGCATTTTTCAGGGTAAACTCGCGAAAAACGAAAAATGGACGTTTAATGGGGAAGCTGTTGAAACTGTGCGCGAGTACAAATACCTCGGAGTTCTTATAACTGCAAACCTAAACATAAAGAGGCACTTGAAGGAAAAATTATCATAATCAAAAAGAGCCATTTCTGCGGTATGACAGCGCTGCATGAGCAACAACTGCATCTAACATAGTGCAAAGGTTAAGTTATTTCGCTCTACGGCAATGGCGATTCTCTTATATGGAGCTCAAGTATAGGGATATCGTTCTTTTGAAGAAGTAGAGAAATTTTTGCGATACTTTCTTAAAAGGATTTTTCATCTGCCGAAAAACATGCCAAACTAAATGCTTTACTTAGAGACTGGGACACCTCCTATGTTAATGGAAACTCTGATCATACACTTCAACTATATCGCTATGACAGGATACCTAAGATCATTCTTAACAACATTATTCGTACGAGAGGATCAATGGTGATAGAGTGGGAGAGTCTGGCGACCGAATGTGGTGCTAATTTGACGATTGAGCCTAATGAACAAATGTCTTCACTGAGAATTAAGCTCAACACCATGATTAAGAGTCTCGGAAGTTTCCTGTATGACAAAAATGTAGCTGAAGCCAAATCCTCGTTGTTCAGAAACATAATTCGTCTTGAATTTAACCTGGGAAATAACACGTACCTACTGAACAGCAATCAAATCAATAAGATAAACATAGTTTTCAAAACAAGAGGCGAATTATTGGATTTGAACTACAAACCGCACCGGTCTGATCTCCTACTTTGCCGCCTCTGTAACATGAAAACGCGAGAAGAAACATATAATTTCATTGCAATATGGCCTGTGTTGAAGAAGTTTCGGATTAGGTATTTAAAGAAGAACTGTCTAAAAGATGAAGAGTTGATAAATGTATTAAACGGAGAGAAAGGATGGGATGTACTATATAGTTATGTTGTTACCGCTCTAATACGTTATAGAAATTCCATTATTGAAGAAAAATTTTTAAATATTAATTAGGTATAATTTCAAATTAACATACGTACAGTGCTCTTCAATTATTTGACGCACAAATTTTTTTTTCCATAAACCTAATTTTTTTGTGAGCGTGGGTGGCAATTGTATTTATTTGAAAGCTTGTGAAATTCTCAACAAAATAACACTAACAAGTCCAAGGTGAGTGGAAGTAAACGGACATTTTTGCTTTTTATTCTTATATATTTATTTTCAAATTGTCAGTCTGGTAGACGGCCATAGGCCAAACCATTTTAGACTTAAGTATATAAACATCATGTGAAATCTTTTATTTCTTAAATAAAGTCTTTTAACTAACTAACTAACTAGCCCCAGTTTACGAAATAGTGCTTAGCGAAAGTCGATTAACTGAAACGGAAATAGCAAAGGCTTTGAAAATGTCTTAAGGACTTGTTTTTGAAAAATGGCATCAATATTTAGCCATGAGAAAGTGGTTGAATGACCAAATCAAAAACTCTGTTAGAGGATACCCGTATTTGTATTTGTATTGTATTTATTATCTTAAAAATTATTTGACATCATACTTCAAGATTGATCTTATAATTAAGTATTCAGAAATTTAAATTACAATTGTAGCTCATCACAATAAATTTGTTCAGTAAGGTAATGCTATAGTAATGTAATAATAAAATGTAAATATTAAACTGAAAAACAATGGAAAGAGTAGACCTATACGGAAAAAGTGGTAGCAAAAATATATAAAAGAGAAATTATATATAAAAAAAAAAAAAATATATAAATATTAGAAAAAGAATAAAAACAGAGAAATTGAATAATAATTAGAAACTGAATTAAAACCATTCTTCAAGCCCTTCCCGACATGTGATTGAGCAACTCCCCCGAAAACCCTTTGACGAAATGATTCTTTGCAATCGATGTGGAAGATTATTCCACAGTCTAATTGCGTTAATAAAATAAGAACGCTCTCCAATGCTATGTGTAAACCGTGGAAGAACTAATTTTAGTCCTCTTGGTGATCTAAGAAAATGAAGATATGCGTGTAAATACTCGGGACAACAATTATGGATTATGTCATGAAGTTTCAGAAGTGACCTGTACTCATAAAACGCATCTAAACTCATTCCTAAAAGGGAAGTTTTAAAATTTGAAACACTTACATGTCTTGGTAGACCGTAAACATAACGCAAACAGTCATTGAACGCTACATTTAACTTACGCCTGCATTCATAGTCTAAACAAGGGTAAACTAAAGCATTATAGGTAAAAAAAGGTAACAACAATGATTTTACTAAATGTGATTTCATATTCGGAGACAATAAGTTAGATGAAGTTCTTAGGGTACGCAATCCACTGTAGACTCGCCTAATTGTTTCTGATGTAGCATCGCAGCAACTCAATTTACTATTAATTTTAAATTACATCTGGTAAATCGTTTATGTAAGCGCAGAACAATAGCGGTCCCAAAACAGATCCCTGAGGAACACCCTTATTGACAAGAATTGGACCAGATACACCATTATTGGTTTTCACCGTTAGTAACCGATTTTTTAAATAGTTTGAAATAAGATCAAGGGCAGAAAGCGAAAATTGAAACACTGACTTGAGCTTTCTTAGAAGCACTAAGTGATCAATACTATCAAAGGCTTTAGAGAAGTCAAGCATTACCATGACACAGATATCGTCCTTGTCCAAAGCTGCTCTTAAATCAGAGGTCACTTTGATAACTGCTGATTTACAGCTATGTTTTTTCCTAAAACCTGATTGCCAAACTGATAGTTTATTGTGCATGTCCCAATCATCCTGAATTCTTTTCAAAAACCTTGGCAAAGAATGAGAGCAAGCTGATTGGCCTAAACTCCGATGGACTGGTGGGTTTTGAGCTTTTGGGTACAGGGATCACAATAGCGAACTTCCATTTAACAGGGAATTGACGGCTGTAAATACAATAATTAAAGATGTGCACAAGAAAAGGCAAAAGTACTGGCAGGATTAATTTAACAAATTTGGGTGAAATTTCATCAGGTCCAATCGCATTGGATTTCACTGACCGCACTGCAATAATTACATCAGCTTCGTTTACACACCGAAATTCAAAGCAGCCATTTGAATTATCAGCATTTGGGTTTTTCATTTTCAATCACCCCAACGCAACGTCTTTCAAATTTTTCCAAAGGATTTTAGGATTAAGATGGGGATCAAGGCGTTTCATAAAAAAAGTGCGCTTAGAGCTACGAATCAAAGAGGTTACTCTATTTCTAGCGAAAACATACTGACGTCGATTAAATTCCGACGGGTTTCTTTTAAAGCATCTGTAAAACCGTTCTCTTTCTTTAATAAACGCTTTAATTTGCTGAGTGAACCACGGGCAACTATTAGGCTTCACAACTCTCGTTACAACTGGAACATATATTTCGTAAAGTTCATTTGTAACGTTGGTTAAGATGGAAACTTTCGAATCTATATCTGGAGCATAGTAGATGTAACTTAGGCCAAAGGCAGACACATTTTGTTGTAAATTGAGTAAATCAGTTCGATTAGTCGCTTTAAATTGTAATGTTTTGACAGTATCCCTACGCAAATCAAAGTTTAGTGCACAATATATCAAGTCATGATTAAAATCTGACGTAAGACTCAGTTGGTCATTCCCCATTACTTGCATTGCTGAATTAGTTAAAAACATGTCAACTAACGACGGATTACTAGTTGATTGATAGCAGGTTGGCCATCCGGTAGTAACCACTTCAAGGCCGAGTTTATGACAAAAATATTGAAAAAGCTGACATGTGCCATTGTTTTCTAAAATATTAACATTGAAATCTCCTCCTATTAAAACTTTATTATAGATCCTACTTAAATTGGATATGGTATCTTCTAACTCCACAAAATTCTCTTCCATAAAAATCCGCGGAGGGCAATATACTGTCACTAGTAGATACTTTTCAGATTCATGTTTAACTTCTACACAAAGAAGCTCAATTGGACACAGGGAAGACGAATAAACGATTTTGGTCGACAAGTAGTCTCTGACATACATACAAACACCACCACCGATCCTGTACCTACGATCATTGCGATGCAGAGAAAAACCTGAAATTGCAACAAAGTTTGATTGAACATTAGAGTTGAGCCAGGATTCCGAAACCATGACAATGTCCATTTTAGAAGTACCCAGCATTTGGTGCAGAACTGTATACTTTGACCTTAAGCTACCGGCATTCAAATGACATATGTTTAACCCGTTATAAAATTCACACATAGCATTAAGAACATATCTTATCGTATCAGGCTCCAAAGCGCCAGCAATTACAACAAATCGTTCTCAAGGATTCGAGAGAGACCCACCCCACACATATCAGAGAAGCTAAGAAGAAATAGAAAAAAATTAGATGAAAATAAATATTGTAAAGCATGGCTAGTTCAAGTAAACATCAAAGCAGAAAAAAAAATATATATATATATATCTGTTTCATAATATTAAGAGCAATGCAAAAATTTGAGAAAATAAGATGAACGGAAATAGCAAACAAAAAAGAAAAAAAATTAATAGAAAATTAATATTGAGTAATTTTTGATCAACATAGGCTGGTAATACTAAATAGATAAAACCCTGGTGCTGCAGTTTATTACGGAAGATGAACCATTAAGTCATTTGAACCTCTTAAAACAAAAGTACAATAAAATTGGTGAAAGGCGAAGGAGGAATCGTCTGCAATATAAAAAAAGAATTATTTTTCGGCTGGTAATGTCGAAAGGTTTAAGGCATAGTCGTGGAGCAAGCTCAATTAATTTCCCTTAAAGGAGAGAAACCATTGCAGAATCATGTAATTGGCAATCTTCATTTTGCCAAGTTATGGTGTTATAACTGGACGAACTGAAGATTCTTGGAAAAAGTTTCGTTTGTCAAGAATAAACCATTTTCCTCACTAGACTAGATCCAAGAAACTTATTTTTGTTATTTTATCATAAAATTAGGCTCTGAGGATAGAGATTAGAGAGTCTAATGGTAAGTCCAACATCTTTTTAAAGGCTTTAGAAAAAGAATCCGATTCCTCTTTCTACGTCCAAAGAGATGAGATCATCGCTGAGGGTGTGTATGGACTTATGTACGTATTTAGAAAAAACGAAAATGTTTCTATAGCTCCCCACTGCATCTTTGTAAGGCCTGAAGCTTTTAAGACTACCCATACCCAACTGTGCCAGCCTATAAAACTTGCCCTTAATTCATTTTATTTCTTATATTCCATGATTAAAATCACTGAAATCCTGTTTCAATAGCTTATTTTAGAAAAGTCAACTTTGAATATCGACCAAGATTTCCACACAAAGAGGACTAAGAAAAAGTGATATGAACACAATTCTTTCAACAAAAAGAAATTTTTTCCATTTATTCAAAAAATTGGAAATGAAATTTGGAGCACATCTTAACTGTGTCCCTCAGACTAAGAAATATAGTTTATTAAAATACCCAACCTTTTTATTTGTTGAATTATAAAAGCTTTTCAATAACATAAAAGTTTATCTATATTCCATTACCCATCCACTATGACAGATAAATTCCATCGACAGTAGTTGAACTCAACTCATTTATACATCGACTTCAATTATTGGAAAAAAAATTCCTTTCAGGGTTGAAAAAATCTCCTTATGTGTAACTATGTCTTTCCATCTTCAAATATCTACATAATGTTTACCCAACACAGAAAAAAACACTTCACAATGTGAAGCATCTATCGAATACCATAAACGACAATACTCATGTTGAAAAAAGAACTGTTTTGAAGAGCAAAGTGGAAAGTGGAATGCAATTCCAGGGTAACAGATAAAAAAACACAAAAATATAACGAGACTGTTTGGTACATGCCAATAACATACCTTTATTTCAAATAATTTTTTTAATTTTGTTTCTGCTTATTTAAATCTCACTTGCATGTCCTTTTTTTTCTGATCTTCAAACAGATACAGAAATTGGGAATGAAGACAAAAACATAAGTGCTGGTTACAAGCAGCTCTTTTGTCTGGCCAGGGCAATATTGAGAGGATCTTTCTGCCTCGTGCTTGACGAAGCAACGAGTTCATTGGACTCAACCACTGAAGTCACTCTCATGAATGCTGCTCATAATGCCTTTCAAGGACGAACGATAATAACAATAGCGGTAAGTCTCCTGATGCCAGAGCAGAACATTTACTATATCCTTTTTTCTTTACCTGTAAGTATCATTGACGGAAAACATGAGACACATTCTTTTCTTGTTGAATATGTTGTCAAAGTTGAATTGATTGCACAATGGTATTTCATTTTCGATAGTATGCATATTAAAGTAACAATTTTATTGCCATTTCAGCATCGCCTGTCAACATTGTTGGACTACGACCGCATTATTGTACTGGAGAAGGGTAAAATAGTGGAGGATGGTACTCCTGATGAGTTGAAGTCAAATGCAAGTGGGCATTTTTGTGCATTATTGAATTCAGGACGAATCTTGAGCCCTATTGAAACAGTAGAAAGTAATTGTAAAAATGAGGGCATGGAATGATATTTTCTTTTGTGTATTTGCTTACTCGTACATTTCAATATCAAATATGTGGTTGTTGAAAGTTTAATAACATTCATTATTTCTTACTGCAATATTGTTAATAATTTATATTTAATTTAATCTGTAATTATATAAAATCTTAAATTAAAAAAAGTGTTTGAGTAAACTTCTTTAATCTGCTCTCTGTAAGTAAGTATCTATATACCTTCATCGTACAATACCAGTAGATGTTGTTAGTGAGAATATTAGAACTAGCAAACAAAAACAGCAAAAACTAGTCTGGATCTAATAAATAGCTAATTTTTTGATTGAATCAGAAAGGTTTTAAGAAAAACTGATCAGCAAACTCAAAACTTTTTAAATTTTCTTGTCATTCATATATGGGGTAGGTAAAATAAATAAATAAGGGTAAACTGGGGTACAGTTGACAGCGGGAAACATGTGGCTTTGCCAGCTTAGGTGTGAACGTAAGTTTAAAAAAGGAAAGTTGGAATTCCAACAGAAACCTTAATTGAATTACGAAAATATTACAAACTTTAGTAGTCTTAAAGCACTGGCGCATAAGATACCTTGAGTACAATTGAGGAATTTGTTACGCGAACTTTTGAATGTTATAAAGTTGTCTTTGAGCAGGCTCAAGGTCTTTTTTTCAAGGTTTTGACCTTGAGCCTGCTCAAAGACAACTTTATACCTTGAGTTCGTTGCGTAAATGGATCCATTGACATCGACGCACGTTGCGTTAACAAATTATTTTTGACGACTCAGTTTACTCAAGGCTATGCGTCCAGGATACCAAGGAGTTACAGTTTTTTGAATTACTTAGGACTCAAACCGCAATACCAGTCAGTTGTACTAAAAGATGGCTACCGTCTATCTTATAGCTTTTCAGATATTCGAAGAAAAGCTGCCTTTATAAGGAGCCTTGGTTAATATGTCTCAGCATGTCTCCACCGAGTGTTTGCAACCTGATTCGAAAAAAGCGGGACATCCACAGAAGAAGTTTTTCGCAGTTTCTTAAACTTAAACCAGGCACGCCAACAAGGGTAATATAGTCTTTTCTGGCATAGGATAGCAAAAAAATTGTAGCTTTTTTACACAGTACAATCTGCTTGCATCCAAAGGTGGCATGGCATCTATGATTTTGTTCTTGACAGATCCAATCGTCGATGAATGTCCTTCCTGAGTTCTCTGGCAAACCAAGCACTGGTTCAGACTTTGAGACTGCTGTGCCATCCAAAACTCAAAGATTTAAGTTATCCAACAGCATTCAGATTCCTGAATCACTTCAAAGAAGCTAGAGGTTTGAGAAGAGTCTAGAGCACAGTTTGGCTGTTGTTGCAGACACCTTCTTCAAGCCTTTTGGAAAGCATGCGTCTTTACTTCGAAATTGACGCGTTTTAGCCTAAGGATGAGAGCAGCTGTGTGTCATCGCTGTCTACGAAGGCACCATCATTGCTTCTAGAACCATTCGTGAACATCCGATAACAATACCCTCCTGGTTCAGATTCCAGAGTGACCTAGCTCGGAATCGAAGGAAGTTGATCGTATATTTTGGATGATCTTTGGGATCATCGTATCAGACGACATATTCATTCAACGTAAATCAAAAGATGTGCTGCTTGTTTTCTGCTTCATCCAAACTCAAGTTGTGAACTGAGCCTGAAACCACCTCTTTTTAAACAGGAATTGCTTTTGTAATAAAATTAAGGAATCATATGGGGAAAATGATTCATCAGTAAAGTGGTGTACATCTGTAGGACTGAACATCAACCCCACAAAAACTACAATTATACCATTCACCAGAAGAAGACTCCTACCACTTATGAAAGACATTACACTGGATGGAGTAACCATAGTACCCACAACAGAGGTTAAGTATCTAGGCGTGATTCTAGATAGTAAACTCCTGTGGAAAAAGCAAGTAGAAACAGCAACTGAAAAGGCTAAGAAAACCCTAATGATATGCAAAAGTATAGCAGGGAGATCATGGGGTTGTAAACCGATCATTATTCGGTGGATGTACCTAATGATGGTAAGACCGATCCTTACCTATGGTTAGCAAGGCAATAATGTGTTCAAATGAGAAATTGTTCCACTAAACAACTGACCCATAGGAAATGATTGGTATCATTATAGCCGTATAGAGCCAGAGGATCCTTTTCGGTGACAGAACTAATGTCTTCCTAACCACCCTTTCACATTGCCAGAAAACTGAAATCGCTTAAGCAGTTTTCGTCTCGGAATGTTTGTTATGTGGGATTACTCCAAGGCGTTTTTCTTCATTTGAGACCTTTAAAAGCAAGATGGGTCCAACACAGTCAATTGTCTGCATCTCATGAAGAGAAAAACCATGGTTTTGAGAATACTGACCGAAGAAGGGACCATTTTTAGTCCAAAAGGTTTCAATCAAATTTAGCGAAGCCTGTGTTCCGAAACAAACAGCTTAGATCCAAACGACAGCACGCCGACATCGTCAGCATGTTCTTATTACTTAAGTGTTGACATTAGATAGCATCCACCAAATAAGATGAGTTAGAACCTCATTTAGCGGCAGCCCTCATTTCGTCCACAATGATCAGGCAATGATCAGGCTTTCCAGTCATTCCTTATGATCTTTGATGTGAAATTCAAACACTGAATTTCTTTATACGTGGGGTCTCAGAAGAAAAAAAGCACTGTCGTCTTCTCTTTGTAGGTTTATAAATTCTCAAGAGCCTGACAGCAATTCTGAGACTGGGTTTCAGTTCAGCACAGTAGAAACATTCAGAAAAATGTTCTTCCAATTCAAATTTTTAATCGAGACTTTTAGTTTTTGAGAACCAGTATAAGTCACCTAACTCCAAAACATAGGCTCAAGGAGAGGGGATTACTATTTTTTTTTTCGCTTTTGATCATCAAGAGTCGTTGAAGAAGTTGTATCAATTCAGGTCAAGAAACCCCACGAAAGGTTGGTTTTGGCACTTCAACGTTTGTTGACCAGTGTAGTAAATCGATGTAAAGAACTCGAAATTTTTTTAAAGAACTGTCAAAACTACTGTTAGTGACATTTGAAATTTTAATTATGTGTAACATAAATTTAATATGAAATTTATGAGCAATTGGGTCAATTGCAAATAAGCTGAAAAATTGGGGCCAAATAGTTACATCCAATCGAGCTTAAATTTTGGCTATTTATAAAAATTGCAGAGATTGATGATTTAGTAGGTCACCAACCTACCAGCCCAATATATTTTTACCAACAAATACCATTACTTCAATCGAAGGTCTAACACCTGAGGCAATAAGACCCATATCGAGTATCTGCACATGCACACCAAGACTAAGCTCGATGCTGGTAAATCCTAACCAGCTCCAAAGATTAGTTTCGAGTAAAAAGACATGATGTTAGGAAAAACATACAAAACTAAAAACGAAAGCTACAAATTGTAAGCGAAGTTAATAACTTGGAGAAAAAGATTCCCTACTCTCGTACTGCGCTCATCAGATGAAAGCAGTAAGGGCATTTCCATTTCCAAATCAAACACATCCGGTTGGGATTGAAATGACTGTGGTACTTGAATAACATCAAACAGATTAGGAGACGTTAGAAGTTGAACTCTATGACCTGCTCAGGGGGACTGTCAACAAAATTATTTATTTACTTAAGGTGGCGCTACAGTCCGGGTCGGACTAGGGCCTCAACCAACATGTTTCTCCAGCCAGCTCGGTCCCTAACTAGCTGCCTCCAGTTTTGCCACCAAGTTGGTTGAGGTCCTCTCTTACTTGCGTGCGCCACCTGAGTCGCGGTCTTCCTCTACTGCGCCGTCTCTCGGGATTGGATTTGAAGACTTTCCGCGCCGGAGCGTTGGTGTCCATTCGCTCTACATGACCCAGCCATCTAAGCCGCTGGACCTTGACTCGTTTGACATGGTCAGTGTTGATGTACAGCCCGTACAGTTGAGTTGAAGTGGGAGTTTTGCACTGTTCTTTCCAGAACAATGTTGAAGAAGTCGCATGACAGTACATCGCCTTGCCTAAAACCTTTTTTGACATCGAATGTATCGGTGAGATCTTTCCCGACCCTGATGGAGCAGCGTGCGTTCTCCATCGTCATCCTACACAATCGGACAAGTTTGGTAGGGATTCCAAAACTAGACACGGCTGTATATAACTCCTCTCTATAGATGCTGTCATACGCGGCCTTAAAATCGATGAAAAGGTGGTAGGTATCGAATTTCATGGGTTTTTTCCAAGATCTGCCGTAGTGTCAAGATTTGGTCTATGGTGGACTTTCCTGGTCTAAAGCCGCACTGATAAGGACCTATCAGGTTGTTAACGAATGGCTTCAGACGCTCACACAATACGGCAGAGAGGATCTTGTACGCGATGTTAAGAAGACTGATACTTCTGTAGTTGGCGCAGTTCAGAGGGTCTCCTTTCTTGAGGACCTGGGAAACAATGCTGAGGTTCCATTCATCGGGCATGCTTCTTCCGGCCATATTTTGCAAATGAGCTGGTGCATACTCCTGACCAGGTCGTCGCCTGCCGCTTTAAACAATTCGGCAGTGCTCCAGCAGCTTTGTTGGACTTTAGCTTGGATTGGTCAAATGACAGACACATGCAACCAAGAGGACCCTAGCGTCCATAGGTTTTTCTCAAAACCCACCTCTGTCTATCAACTCCTACTCTCACCTCCACGTGGTGAACATCGGGTGCCTAGTACCTCAACAGGAGATTGGGTCTCAACCCTAGTGGAAGGTTGTTGGTGGCAGCAAACTAGAGAGGGGGGAGATATGTTCCCACTAAGGCACCTCTTCTTTCATCCAGACGGCAGCGGAGGAATTCCCTAGATGGAATCAACGGTGGCATCTACAGTTCCAGTCAGGTTGAACTACTTAGTGAACACCTTATAGGGCTACTACAACATATTTGGAGCTCAGGCCTATAAGGAATGGCCTATCCGGCTCGCCATCTTTGGAACTATTCAAGGATTTGGCCCTCCAGGTTGGGGATCGTGCTGTCGGGGTGACTTCCCGGCCACGTAAAGCCATTTTAGTTGCGAAGCACCAACAAGCCTCGGATATGGACGGATTTACTGATGACGAACCAAGCAAACGAAAAACGGACAACGAACTTCGGATCTGTACGTGGAATGTTAGGTCCCTTAATAGACCACGTGCAGCAGAACAATTAGCGGAAGCCCTAAACTGCTACAAAGCAGATATTACCGCTATCCAAGAAATGCGATAGAATGGACCAGGTAGACGCAAATTAAAAGACTGCGATATCTACTACGGCGATTGCTACCGAAATTATTTATTTCCAAAAGGAAAATTAAAAGAAAATGAATCTTTTTATAAGAATTAAAAAAAAAAAAAAAAAATGGGTGTATTCGCAAGTCTTGAGGAACTTTGGGGCCTAAATTAAATAGCTTTACAATTTTAATGCAAATCCGAAAGCTTAAGTGAGAAACTGTATTTCATGGCAGTGCTTTTATTGCTATCGCAGAAGTTAATACCCATGGAAAAACAACTTTATGTTTCTGAAACTATTTGAGCCTGGAACACTTACATAACTTGCTGACCATTACGCCACGGGCAACATTTGTTATAAACAGAAAATCCATCTTTAATCGAAATCTCCAATAATCAATCCAAAAGATAAGAATAAAACTTTGAAAACCATCAAAAACAGAATTTACAAACTTGGAGTTAAGTATAGCCTAGTTTCCCCTATACAATATCTCCCATTTTCGAAAGCTTTTTGCGGTGGAACAATTTTCATTATCTCAGTAGAAACCACTCCTTTCGGATGTAACAAAAAACAACTCGAATTATCAACTGTTAACTGCCTCAGTGTCCAGAGAATAAAGTTCTTCACAATATAAACTTTTTTTGAAAGAGCTCAAAATACTCAGAGCTCCTTCTTCTTCCTATTTTCACACTTTCAAGACTTGTGACTCAATTGCACCGCACTTTTGACGAAAATGTAAATAATTACATTTTAAGTCCTCGCAGCATAGTTCATCGTCATCATTATTTTGATAAAAACACTACAAGCTAAAAATATTACCTAAAAGTAGCACTATGAGAGCAAACACACGAAAGGACGACGGCCTCTCTTCTGTAATCTCCTTTTGCACTTAGTATAATCTTTTCATTTTAGCAATTTTGCAATGAAGACATCAAAAATCTTATGTAAGATTAAACCTAGAATAAAAATAAACAAAACAAAGCCCCCCCAAAACAGACAGAGCCAACAACAACAAAAAACTTATAATAAAATATGTCCCACCCACTGCGATGATGCGATGACGACAAATTCCACTCTTATCCAAGACCATTAAACTCTTTAATTGCTTTTTAATTATAGCTATAAAGAGTTTATCAAACATAGGCAAAGAATTCCTAGATTCAAATTGAACAAACCAAAAAAAAAAGAAAAGAAAAAAAAATTAAATGGAAATCTAAAACAACCGGAGAGCATTTCGAGTGAGTGGTGAAAGGACGCAATTTTCAAACCTCTTTAGTCTTCGGTGCCCTGCACTGTCCCCCCATGGCCAACAGCTGAATAAAGCATTTTGTCAAGTCAAAGCAGAGAGCGAAACTAACTTTTTGAAAGTCCTACTTTCACTTGTGTTTATTGTTATTATTGTTGAGTGTTCACGCTTGTGTGCGGGAATTGTTCAGTATCTTTTGCCCCCTGGTTTTATACAGAAGACAGAACCGAATCCTTTTTCCTTCCCTCTCTTTCTCTGTGTGAAATAGTGAAGGTCTGGGCATGATACTTTTGGTTGATTATCTTGATGAAGTATACGAAACATTTCCTCTACCCAACTGGGGTTCCTGTAAAAGTTTTTCAAATATATTTTGGCAGGTTAAAGTAGCAGTAGTTGTCCTCTCACAACAAAGTTGTGGACATATCCAGCCGCATACAGAATGTCTAACTAACTATCATTTCGTTGGATCGCCAACATTTGAAGAGCTGCTTGTTCTCTTGTGTTGTTTGGTTCAGATAAATATGTTTCATCGTCATTCGGTTGGATGGGCTCTTCCAAAAAGCCATTGGGCTCCTTCAGCAGCTCGTTTGAAAAAGACATGGTTAGATGGTGTTTTTGATTTGCTGGTTTTCTTATTCTATGCACAGCAATTTCTCGCAAAAGAGGGAATAGTAAGTGGGCGAGCATCGGCATAGGTATCGGCGTCAAAAGGCAAGGGTGAATAATGCGTATGCAGGACTTTCAAAACATACAATAGGGATTCTTTTCGAGTGAATTGAATTGAATTTAATGGTTGGCCCACTATTAAATAACTGGATGAACAAGCAAAGTCATGGGAATGGTAGGCAGTAGGCACTCAACGTGAATTATTTTAGGAGTATCGAAGGGTTTAAATTTGAAGAACTAGCTCCTAGAAGCTTCCATCCCTTGAAAGGGTGGAATGAAGAATCTAGCCCATCATCGAATCATAGTAATCGAGCTCAAATAAAATATCAGTTTTTAACGTACAAATGGGATGTACAAAAATGAAACCGGAACAAAACATTTGGTTCTTATGATGATGCTTCGATTTTCATTTGCCCAAGTGAGTGTAACTTTCGTCAAGTGGTATTATTTTGTAAACTAGAAAAGGTAGGAAATAATTTCGATTAACTTGTGTTACTGAACTTTAGCTCCAACTCCAACATGGAAAACAATTGGCAAAGCAACGATCCATAGCCCAGCAAACCTACATAGCTTATGCAATTATTTTGTATCAGGACGTAGGTACACGTATCCTGTTCAATGTGGTTGATTCAACTGACCTGATTACAACTTTCCTTTGAATAATTGAAACAGAGTTGCTCTAGTCAATATGGTCTATGGGTTTGCTGGTTGGTAGTTTGATATTAAATACAGGGTTTCGCTTGGTATATGAGAAAATAATTCGATTTTAAGGCACCAAAATGAAGTATTTGTTTTTTGCAAGGTGAAATAAAATAGTCGAGTTCTTCGTCAACCAGTACCAAGATCTGTTTAATTTATTTTAGCTAAAATGTTATGATAAAAGCTCACATTTTAAGACAGAAACTTTGAAAACTTTCATCGTGCTTTGATAGTAAGACTTCTGCTTTTCAGAACTTGATCAGAGCCTGTAGCGCAACAATCAGTCACGACGAAGTGCTAACCTCCACTTGATGGTCCTCATGCAGCCATTTGAGTATTCCTGAATGCGTCAAAAGGCTTAGCTTTATCTGACTGGGCACGAAAACTTACATTATTTGTAACTGCAAGCATAGCAATCACCGAAGCGAATATTAGCGCCTCGAAAAGGAATGAGAATAGGTTGGCCGCTTTTGGCTTTAGTACCCGCACAAGGAAGCTCCTAGTCGATTGAAGTGAGAAGGTCCTTAGGAAGCCAAAGTCTTTCAATCAGGGAAGCAATTCCTTCGGTATAAAATGAACATCTTGAGGGTTAGTGAAGTAAGCTGATTGAGCACGAAAAGTCTAAGTCTCCAGCTCGAAACACTATAGTTTTATGCTTCAGAAAAGTAGGTTAAAGTTGTCAGTAATCAGGCGTTGGATAATAATTCTTTTCAAAACCCCTCTCAATTACTTTTGTTTTCTGTTAGGTGATAGGATTTTAAAAGTATTGTTCCGGACTGGAGTTCTCCGTCCTCATCATCATTGTACCGTGTTCCGCCTCCAACCAAACTATATCTGGAATGAAAGGAAGGAGGCTTTCTTTAACCGACTGAGTACTGCTTATGAGAGTACACCACATGGAAACATCACAATAGCAACAAGGGACTGAAATGCAAAGTTTGGCAATGACTTCAGCCTTTCGGCATGTTATGGGAAATCGTTGTGTTGACAACGACAATGAAGTGTGATGTGTCGATTATTGCCAACCGCTATGTGATACTTGAGATAGAGTTGGAGTACATGAGACATAGGCGGTCAGACAAACAACTTCTTACAAAATCAATCACGACAAGTCGGTGATTTAGAAGTAGTCTCCAGTACGTCCGTATCAGAAGAGGTGCAGAACCGAGGAAGGCTGTAAGTGATACCTTAAGAGTCAGTACTCACTCATTAAAACAGTTTGGGAAAGAGCTGTCTTGAGGAACAGGATTTTGAGGACTTTTATGTGCTGCACAATATTGTATTTGAGGCAACAGACAGAATTGACGGAAAGCTACCAACTTGACTCGCACGACATGGACAAGTAGGATTTCGCATTAAATATTTGTGTGAACCACATCCACACCTAGTGCATCATCATCTAGCATTATCGAACATATCGATTGACTCTTCACCTGCTGTTCATGTTTCTGGAAAAATCGTGCAATAGTTTCAATACTAGACGAGTAGATAAATACATAGGGGCGCCTTGCAGACAAATTGATTGATATTACGATTGTTAAAATAAATGGGCTCAAAAGCTATATTTGGCAGAGAGAAAGGTTTCAAAAAGACTAAAAAATCCAAAGTGGAACTAGGCAAGGTTGTATACTGTCACCACTACTCATAACTCATCTCTTTACTACTCTAATAAGTGACAAACTGTACACAACTTTGTCCAATTAAAATGAAGGAATGCAGTAAACTCTGCAAACACACCTAAAGCATCTAGACTACGTGTGCCAAAACGACATATGCTTAATGTCACATCTTGTAATAGACACCCAACGATTGACAACAAGGGAGAATAGAGAAGCCAAAAACCTGGCGACAAATAAGATAAATTGTTGGTACTTAAGATCAACAATTCAAAAAAGGTTCAGATACGGAACCGTATACAGTACAGTAGAAGAGAATTTTCAAAATCTTGGGAGTATTGGCTCCACTAAAGGGGCAACTATACATAAACAAGCGAATTGCGCAAGGAAAGACTGCGTTGGAAAAACAATGACTGGGCGTAAGAGGCTTAAGATCAGGTTACGCCAATTTTTCCCAATGCTGGAAATCAGCACTCAATTAGGTATAGGATTAGCACTTGAAAACCCACATTTGCTGTCAGAAGAGAGTTCCAAACGTTAGTAAATAGACTACTGTGAAGCATCCTCCTCTAGATTTTCCGGTGCAGCTGTATTTCCAGTTATGAAAACCTTACTGCAGTGAATTGGCCATATTCTTCGACTAACGAATGTTCTGCTAGTCAATTGACGCAATGTAAACCGCTCACACGAACATGTACACGAATAAGTCGATTTCGAAAAATTTCCATAAGTACATAAGTGGTACCCTTGGCGAGATGGTTAGCATGTCTGCTATAAGCTCAGAGGCTCGTGGTTCGAGTCCCAACAGCATGAAAAGCGTCTTCTCGGATTAGCCGTTCGGAACCGGCAGAAAATTGTAGGTTCCCTCCATTCCCTCAAAAGGCATGGTTGTGAAAAATGCGCTAGGCCCGGAGGATCCTCGCTCTGTTGCGTAATCCTATTTATTTTTTTTATATTTATTTACATAAGGAAGTGTGTTCGTATTCAAAGTAGAGCGTTCAAAATGCTGAAGGAAAGAACTATAACAGAAACATTTGCTTCACTTAAACACCGTAGAAAGGTCTCTTGTCTCTCCTTATATCATCGCTTTACTTTTATAAGCAGAAATAGCCAGTTATATTACTTCCCATAAATAATTCAACGCCTTCACTTGCGTATACAGGAATGACCAACTGTTTACCTTTGATTCTAATTTGAGAGATTCCATCAAGTATAGAGATATTTTAATAAGTTGAACAACACGAATGTGGGACACCTCACCAAACTAAGTTTTTTCACGGAATTTCTATATTCAGTCATTCAAACCCAATATGGGCATCAGCATTTCCTTTCGAAAAAAGTCTAAAATTATGCATTGAATTAATTAAATTACTTTCACGTTATTTATTCAATTTTATTTTAACCAAAGAAAATAAAAATGCGGTTTCTACTTACAAGTCCCTACAGTAAAATTCGTGACGCGTTGAAATTCATAAGGAAGTGCCACAAATACTTATATCAACGACACATGCAGGCCTAGATCTTTAAATTGATTAAATGGACGAGAAACCACATTTACTTGAAGGCCTATTCCGTAAAAGTTTATAAGTGAAATAAGAAATGTTACTTAGTTTATATTTGCAGGACACTAATATCATCCTTTTCATTCAAAGTTCGTCTACAAAACTGTTAAAAAAAATGCGCCAATCCAATTCAACACTAGGACGCTAAAAACACACAATATCCTTTCGAGTAATGATGAGAAATCCATCCACCAAACCAAAAAAAAGACAAATCATCAAAAGTCAATGGCGTTCTAATCGAATTCAATATCCACTCTAAAATCGACAACTTTTCAACATCGAAACTATGGAAAAAATGAAAGTCTATCGCTTTTGCTGTGCCACTTTTTTAATCCGCAGGCAAATGTTGTTCATGATGGTGCTTGCAGCATCACTGCATTTACAAGCAACAATTTTCCACGTTACACACAAATGCATAGCTAAAAACCCTATATTCCGTTGCAAGCAAACATTGTGTATCTATGAAAAGCAATTAACTTTACACACAACTGTAGTGCTAGAGAGTTTTCCAAAAGGATTATGATATCGCGCCATGCAAATCTGAAGGAAAAAAAGTGAAAAAAAAAAAACATAAAACCCAACTAAATTGAATCGTTAGTGTAGATAAACTTTAACTGAAAGAGAAACTTGTTCGACTATTATCTGAACCATGGCAACAGGACGCGCCGCAGTCGGGTAAATGAATGAGTCGTCAGCATCTATTCCATTCGAAGTGATAAAAAATTTATGCCAAGAAAAGAAAAAAAAAATATTTCATTCCGAACATCTTCTAAGATATATGTAATATTTCTTTCGCATAAACAAACATTGTGAGCAGCTATAAGAGCAAAGTAACTTCTTAGCCATTTCTTTTTCTCGCCATAATGAGATAAAGAAGTTTGCCAAAAAGTTCTCTGCGCTTCACTCATCTTGGAAAAAGATTTTAAGCCATCAGTATTGCCTTAGCCCTTATATTGCTGCGGCAGCTACTCCATAAAAAAGTTGAAAAGTTCAATCTTGTGTCGAATGGAAATGCAGAACGTTAGTTTGAACATCGGAAGGACAAACTTGAGTTTTCCGCAAAATGACAAATTGCGAAATGGAAATATAAGGCACTTACTAAGTAACAGGAGGACAAACAGTCAGATAGACGCAGCGAAACTGTGTAACTGAGCAGTGCTTTCAATTTTTGGGGTGGAGGACATTTTTACTTGAACCCTTTTAGATGCCAGTACTTCGTTGGGTGTGCATTTTTAAACTTAAAACAAAAAGTCGAAGAAGAATAAAAACAAAAAAAAAAAATGTTAAAATTAAATTGTGGCAAATGGAATTTCATCCCAAAATCAATGGCTTTGGTTGGATTTTAAGAGTTGTCGAGAGATAAAACTACCAAAACATTTTAGGTTGATTGTAGACAAATGCTCTTCATTGAATTTGTTGTCGTGTGGTGGTGAAAGTTTATTTTAATCGTATAAGCTAATCGCTTATTTCCCACTTATTTATTACTTAAACTTTCGAGATCCTGTCCCATGGAGGAAGCTGATTTGTTTAGAAGTGGGAACTAACTAAAAACGACATTTTCTGCGAACCACTATCAGCAGTATTTATAAAGAAATTCCAAAGAATTCAAAGAAGTGCACACCTTTAAGTCACAGAAGTCACTTAGAAGTGTGTTAGTCTTTACTCACCCCCTAAAATGCCTTTGCCAATATGGCTGCTTGTTTACAATTTATTGATTGAATTGAAGCTTGGTGGCATGCTTGTGATATCTTTTCACTCTTTATAAAGTGTTCTTCGAAAAATTGAAAAACGTTTGGTTAAAAACTACTTCTGTTGTTTTTAGTTGTATTTCCTGTTGTGCCTTCAACTCAATTTAACTGACTAAGTGGAGTTTTCCGTTTTCATCGAAATCACTCACAGATATCAATATCAAAATGCATTTAAATGAAGAGTTTATTTTATTTAAATCATTTACGCATTTCCATATTTCAAAACTTTAAAAACTCAGAAGTTAACACCGAACAAAATACCAACACATGCGATAAACATTATTATTTTATTGACCATTTTAAACGAATCGAACCACTATTGAACCACCATTAAACCATCATTGAATACCACACTGTTGAAATAACTTTTCACAATTAAATGTCATTCGCATCCAACCACATTCCAGTACGGCGCGGCGGGCGCACACACACATTGCCAGCAGGGGGCCACAATGTGATGCGATCCCTCTAAATCAACAAATTCTAATGCAAATTCGATAGATAGGTATTTAGATTTTCTGTATATTTATTGCAACAAGGTTTACTTTGTTTGTGCAGGCAACTGAACAAAGTTTATACGTATAAATGCAGTTATGTGTGTAAAAGAAATTTGCATATTTACTGGAGATATGTGAATTCCTTGCAGCAAACAAATTAAAACAAAATATTGGTCCTTTTATAATCCGACTATGCAATATATGCAGTTAATAGAAGCATAATCCCCAAATATTTAAATAATCTAAATTGATTTTGATTTATTGATTTCCGGCTTTAAAGGATACTCAATGTTACTTTGTGCAACAAAATTGCCAATTTAAAATAGAAGAGAAAGTGAGAATAACTGAAAGAGAGAGAAAAAAATGAGGCTGAGCCAATGACGACTTGCCAAAGCCAAACAAAGGAAGAAGGTGAACAGACTGGAAGCACTGTTTAAACGGTTCCTATACCGAATTAAAAGCGCAGAGAAACTCAGCTCCATGCTGGAAGCTCATTTCAAACGAAACCAGACATCAATTGGTTCATAAAAAGGTATTTTTTCCAGGTCAGGTGAATGCGAAACATCCATTCGAAGCAGCTGGTAGATGTCATCGTTAGCTGCAATGGTAGAAGTCATAAAATATGCTGTGGCATCTTTTGATAGCATTCATTTTCATTTGGCACTGACTTTTTGCTACATACTTTGAAAAATATTTTCACTATCAGTTGAGCTACATTACTCGTCAAGACCTTTATACCCATCAGTCATACCTTCTTCCTGCCTAAAACGCTGGAAAGAAGAGTTGAGATTATCATTCCCAAAACCTCACTCGTGAATATGTTTTTGACAAGAGGTATTTTGCACTGGACATTTTCATCGACATAGAAAGTGCTTTAGACAACGCTAGCTTTGTATTACGTGCAACGCTGACAGAGAACATGGTGTGGGCGAATCATTAGTCTTGTGGATTAAAAAAAAATTAATAGAATTGTGTTTGTAGAAGCGGAGTGTGGAAAAACAGGAGCGATAAACGGCTGTGGACAAGATGGGGTCCTATTTCTTCTTTGTGGTGCATACTGAGCGACGCACTTCTTGAAATGTTCAATGGATCCAATGTGCACGCATAAGCGTATTGCGACGATAATTTTCGGTACTTTTGATTGGATCCAGCCTAAAAGCTTTTTGATTCAGAGAACTATCTTCGCTAAAACTGGCTGAGAATTGATATGCCATAGAAACACTCTCTTCCCCAATTCTTTCAAAAACAAAGTTGTCAATTTTACGACAAGCAAACAATTTATTGGTCTGACCAAATTTGCACTCAAAGGCGTAAGCATTCCTTCCACAAATGACGTCAAACAGCTTGGAGTAATTCTAGATAACAAGCTGTTTTGGTCCAAACAAGAAGAGCTGAAAACTGCTAAGGCACTGTCACTGTTTTCTGGCTGGCAAGGTAGAGGAACCATTGGCAAGACATGGGTCAATCACTGAAATGGGTCCTTTAGATCTACACGGATATCAAATTCCTTTTAAAGAGATGGAGTTTTGAGAAGATCCCAAGCACATACGTAAAAGGCACATATGCGTCGGAGACGTACGTTATCCATATTGCAATAATCTACGTTATGAAGAATGGAGAAGTATTGTATCTGTGTCGGCAGCCACGCTGTGCATAATGCTCTACTCAACTCTCTTAAACTGCGAAAGTGATCAAGGAATACAAAACCTTTTGAATACAAAACCCTTTTAGAAAGCTAATCCTTGAGTCTTTTTTGGGTAAAAGGCCATCACGGCATAGATGAAAACTAGACCGGCGATGAACTTGCAAGGCAAAGATCTCAGACAGCTTTCTCAGAACCTGAACCAGTGCTTGATCTGCCGCGTTTGTCAACTGCTTCAATCAACGATTGGATGTGCCAAAAGCACAAACGTAGACATCATGACTCCGTTGGATGAAGACCGACCTAACGTATCCTCCCCAACGTAAATAATAAAATTGCAATCATTTTGCTATTCTGTATAGCAGAAAAGACTGTAGATAGCTTATAAGCGTTGCCACAGGGCACTTCTCTTATGCAAAGAGAATCCTGTGTTGAAGATGATGTAACTGATTTTCTCTGTGACATTCCTGCATTTTGTCGAATTAGGTTTCACATATTCGGTCCAGACATGGTAAAAGCTGGTAACCTAGGCTCCTTATTATGGCATCGTCTTTTGGCTTTTTTCCCAAACATCTGGCCATAAGAAAAATCTGGCCCCCGGGGAATAGCTCAATTCTCACAACCACGCCTACAATTTTCTTCCAATTTCGAACGGCTAATCGAGTTAGTATAGTTTTTGCTTGACACGCTCTCTAGAAATAATTTATTTTAAGCCAAAGAACAAGATTACAAATTGAATTTTTGCTATTACTCGTAAGTTTAACCATATAACCAAATCATTCGATCACGTGCACGATGCTCATAACGTCGAATCCATCTGCAAATGGACCAATAACACTATTTTTTACTTTATAAAATTGGACTTGTTCGAATCAATCTCAAGTCACTCCGTACTCCGAATAAACTATGCTCTAACTGGCCTTTGAAAACGAGTACCTACCAAGTCTCCATTGCATCGAGATCCATTTGCAATGACGAGCAGTTTCTTAGAGATAATTCAAATCATTTCTAAACAGATGGTTCAAAGACCATAAAGAAAGATTGGCTGGTGTAGTGTACTCAAACAGCCTCAACGTAAGTCTCTCATTAAGTCGTCTTTCCGTTCAAGCGAAACTTCTGGCGATCAAAGAGATTCTTTCGTGGTTAAAAGAAAACATAATATCCTCAATGAATATCCGCATACTATCAGATGGCCAGCCGCCCATCAAACAACTCGGGGCTACACAGTGGGGCCATTTGTATAAGAGAACGGAAAAAAGTAACTAAAAACCGAGCCAATGAACCGATTTGGATGAAATTTTCAGGAATAATAATTTTAGGAAAAAGATAACCACAATGAATTTCCAAACATTCCAATGCCCACAAAAAAAATTGTTAGAACTGGCAGACATCTAGGTTGTATTCCAAGTAAACAGGATGGCAATTTTTTGAATTAAGTTGGCATAACAAGTTTTTGATTATGTACCTACTACAGAAAAGAAACTCATGGTTACTAATTGCTATAAAAATGCCACTGACATCGAACACTAACGATTTGAATACCATGTCTTATATTGCTTATGTGATAATTGGCTAAAGGTTAAATGTCAATTGGATGACCATGCTTAAAGCAGAGAAAGAGGCTCTTAGACCATAAGTCCCGAATCCAGTTTTCGGTATGAATTTACCCACTGTATGGTATTATTAAGCACTCTGAATAAGCAAATGTAAACAATTACAGTTTTAGTTCAATTAGAATTAACATAAGCCTTCGGGTATTCTATCTGTTTCATGTGTTATGACTTAACTATTGGCCCAAATACTCGCACTCGTATACTTCCGCTAATTTATTGTAAGAAACATGAATAAGCAAATCGAAATGAGCACTTCGATAAATCTTTTTCCGTTTTCAGTAACCGTGCTCAAGAGTATCTCTCATTATTAAAGATGGCTTGGTACCCGTAGCGTGATGATTAGCTTGTCCGGCTGTTAATCGGGAGGTTCGTGGTTCGAATCCCAACAGCAGCAAAAAAGTTTCTTCACGGGTATCGTCCTTCGCATGGAGTTGATAAGTCCTCCCACAGTAAATTCTTTGCAATGAAAAGCTCTTTCTTCGATTAGCCGTTCGGAATGGGCAGAAATTGTAGGTCCCCTCCACTCCCTACAAGGCAATGGTTGTGAGAATCGCTCTAGGTCCCAAGGCTCCCCACTCTGTTGCGCCACCCTACTTGTTAATTTTTATTTTTTAAGATGACTATAAGCAGTTCAATACTCACTTTTTTGGGTTCCAGTGCCGGGGCACAGAAATATCCTAGGAAACTGCAAGGACAATGAATTCGCCGAAAAAGGAACCTAGAAACCAATCTTATTCAGACTACTAACCATGCAAACTCATGCTACAGCAAGAAGTAGTTGGATAAACATTACCACTTACCTTAGCAACACAACTGATCTGAGCAAAACTGATTCTAAAACTGACAAGAGAAGCTCCATAATTGGTGGCATTAACGGCCATTGCTCACATGCAGAAACACCACAAGACTCGGTGTTCTGTCAAACTAATCCTGCAGAAGCTATTTGGAACAAGAGCAAGAACAAACAGTCCCATAACTCTTGTGCTCTCTTCCATAAACGTAAACTACATCATTTCTTCTTCGATCATCCAATTGATGCGAAGAATCCAGATACCCTTATCCACTACCGCCATATTGAAAGCTCCAAATGGGTAAGTCAAATGAGGCACTCCCTCACATCTTTCATATGTGAACTCTTACTCCAACACTATTTCGGGATTTTTGATAAGAATGTTATTTTTAAACAAAGAGAAAAACAACCTTATACGCAAAATCAACGCTTTGGAAAATTGTGAAGTTGAATTAATCTCGAAATCCAGGAATACAAAAACGAAGCAAATTCAAAAAAAAAAAAAAAACTTGCAATGCTAATTTTCAGAATTTGGTTCTTAAATTGTTTCGAATAAGCAAATTCATTTTAAGGAAACTAAAAAATCTATACCTTGGATTACTGTCAGAATATCTTTTTACCTTCATAGATTTACTTTAAGTCTTAATGGAAATTGAAGATTTTTCTAAAAAGCTTTAAAAAAACTGTTAAATGAAATTTTGTAAGACTTAAACTTTGTTTTAGCATACCGGCCTGATCGAGTTCGGCGTTCAAGTCACTAAAAAAGATGCTTTTGCCAATATCGCATTTGGCGAGAAATCAGCAATAAGATCCAAAAGTCTTCCGAAAGTACTAACACCGCCATAAAAAGCGCTTTCCCAACTATTCCCTCGGCATAGAACTGTGAGCCCTTTAAAAGCGTTGTGCTTCGAGGTTCCCCCAGATTTGCTTATTTATAGATTCCAATACAATACCAGGATGAATCAGATGAGAACATAACCTGAGATGAATATGGCCTATACAAAAATTGTAGCAAAATCCTCAAAAAATCGAGGCAGGCTTAAAAAAATGTAGCAGATAAACTTGTCGACATAAATTTGTTAAATAACAATAAAAGAAAAACTTAACGAAAAAATTTGCTTCGTAGTCAGATAAGAACATGAAAAAAGGAAATGAAGTGGATCTGCTTCATATGTAGCAAATATTCATCCGTGAACACAACTCCTATGACTAAGATAAGTCATCATAGCTTTAAATTAATGACGATACAGAACGCATAGACTGGCATGACAGCTATAATATCAAAACATACCATTACAAGCGCAGTACCGGCTTATTCTTTTAAAGAACTTGCTTACACGTTTAAGATCGAACTCAAAGTATTGTGTGAGTACGTTGGTCAACGAGTCTCTTTCAATGATTTAGATGGTTCTGTTGACATTTTCAAGTATTACGGCCATTTCTCCCACCTCTGCTGGTAAGAACAAAACCATCAGCTCCGTACCACTATCTCGAAAAAAAATAGATTTAGCTGATTTCAAAGGAATCAACCACTTTTTTTTTAAGTCCTGGTGAGAGCTGGAAAAGATAAACTTTGTCAACCGAAGTTCCCTATTAATTGGGTAAGGAAATGTTAACGTATAATATTTGTTCGAACTCGAATATTACACACATTTGAAATCTATATAAGAAGCTTTCGACATTTCGGCTACTTTTCAAAAATGCCTATTTTAAAATGAATCAAAAAAGTCTTTAGCTTTCGGTTCGCAGGGCTTTAGTAACTTATAGTCTTTGGTTACTTTACATTAAACGGATGCAAATTTTCCATCCCCTCGTCTTACATTTACTTGTTCTTTGGTAACATTGACAGCTATTGAAACCATGGCGTTCACCAGGCATTCCTTAAGTCTAAACATCTAGGCTTTTCGTTTGATAAATTTGCACAATTTCAAGTTTCATCATTTTGTGTATACCGTTCCAAGACAATTTATAAGGCTTAGGGCATAACTGACAAGAATGACATTGAGATAAATAACAGTGACAGTCAGTTTGCCAGATATTTTCCGAGGTATGAAAAAGCAAAAGGCTGTAGTAGAAATGTTTAGAGATAAAAATGAATGGCGGTGAAATTGGGCATCCATCTAAGGTGCGTAGCGTATAACTCGCTAAACTAAACCATATTCAATGCTTAAGACTGATATTTCCAGATCCATGTAAGAAAAAAACGATGCAGGGAAATCACTTTGTTATTAAGAGCGTCATATTCAAGCCCATACTTCACGTGTAAGAAGTAAGAAACTTATCCGCACGAGTGATGATCCATGGTCATAACTTTTTTTCTTCTTAAAAGGAAAGTAGTGCTAAAAAATCATGCACTACGCGGCTGCCGATACGTGCAGTACGTTCGTTCATTGATAAATCACTGTCGCCTGAGACCCATGATAAGCACGTATAGCAAACAGCCCTAGTTCTTTTTATATGAAATTGCCCTTACTTCATCATAACTTGAAGTGGAAGCGAAAGAAAAGTTTTGCTTTTTTTTGAGAACTTTGCTGCGAAGGACTACACCAAACACCAACCATAGTCGAATGTAAATTTTGATTCGGCGCATTTGCACGTTCAAGACTCAATGAGTTATTACTCAAACTCCTAACGGAAACATAAATTTGCTTTTAAAAATAAACTAAGGTTGGAAGTGATGCCGTGTTAAAAATTCCTGTGGACATATCTTCACCCTCAGAGTTGTGAGTGTTGTGTGTTGAAAAGAATAAAACTTCCTTGCAGCTCTTTGGACAATAAATGGACCCGATTCTATTCAAAGTCTAATCCCTAGATAAATTGATACGGGATTATACTATTCGTTTGTGCGAAAATAATCCTTGTGATGATAAATGACAATGTTTGGAGGAAAGGACCAATTGGCTGTTTCTATTAATGTTAACAGCATTAGTCACATTTAATTAAAACCTAAGAAGGATTTATGGATTTATCTACTGTCGGTGGCAAGCAATTTTCATAGTTTAAACGCATGGACTTCTTTGCAAGAATGTAATGCCAAAGGGGGAAAGGAATAGTAGATTACTATTAAAGGGTTAGATTTAGAATAAAGCTTTCAATAAGAACCTTTTTAAGGGTGAATGGAAGAAATTTGCATATTATTATAAGTTTATTATTTTATTTCAAGAGTTGGGTGTTGAAAATGCCCTTTTTTTGTTTTTTTTAAGTGAGGTAAGAGGAGTCTTAGTCCCGAAGAAAATATTAAACTGAAAAAATAATTCAGAAAAGATTAAGAATTGAATTTGAAAGCAAAAATACCTAAGTCATAAAGGGTTTTTGAGATTTTGGAATTTATAAGCCATAAAAACTGATACCTGTATATTCGGAGCCGTTTAAGTCTTAAAGCAACAAACAAAGCATCTGGATTTTTTCCTTCTCTCGAAAGCAGTAAATTTAAATTCATACAAATTTGATTCAATAAATTTTCTTTGATTTCAACAAGATTTCTAACAGAGACTTTATCAAAAAAAAAAAAAAAAAAGATTAGTGCGCGGAAGAAGTGAAACTTCCTAATGTGGAAATGAAAATAGGAAGGGGTAGGAATTGATTATTAGTAAACCCATATTGTTTCTTTAGGACAAAAACTATTATATCAACAAATTGCGAGCAGTGCTGAAAAGTATGCAATCGATAATCCGCGTTAAAGTTTAACGCAACCTTGTTGGAAGTCGCATAAGAAGTTTCACTTCAAAAAGTGTTTAGCTGCCAGGGCTTACAGAGGTATTAGTTCATTAAAAACTGCCATCTTTATGGTCACTTGTTGACAGACGCATGTCATTAATTTATTAAGACTTTGGTCATTGTTCCATTGCTCACTTTTCAGTCAAGATGATTACAAGAATAATGACCTTTGAATTCCAGACTTTCGCTTTTATTTGTGATCCCTTTGAGATCATCATACCTCCAAGCAAACGAATAAATCCATGAATATTCTAGGCTCATGTAGTAAAACAGAGACGCATAGCTTCTATTGAAATATTTAGACATTTTCACTAAAAATTGGAAAAAAGTATTTTTCTCTAAACTTAGTGAAATATCATCTAAGTGTTAAGCTTTGACGGTATAGAGCACTAATGCAAGTACAGGTACTAGCCTTTTAGCCATTACTGGGTTCGACACAAGGATGAAAGGACTCGTCTATCGCGATGAATCGGAATGACTTCAAAGAGTGATTACGCTGCCACGTTAAGCGATTTGTAATCAAGCTCTGGAATCGGCAAACAATTGTAGGTTCTAAAAACTAGGTAGGTCCACAGCTTTGTTGTGCCACCCTATTTATTTATTTTCATTTACTTAGGACTAGTTCCAGCACTGGCCTCATAATTATGTAGTGCAAATGGACATAAAACTCAGAGAGCTGCCTCTAACAATAGGTTAGCGCAAACAAGCTCGGAGAGACTCGAATCTCCTCAAACTCACTAGTAACAGACAGGCATTCTTATTACTACGCCACGGGCACCAAAGAAAACAAACCGATTTCATCAACGTAGGGTTACGTGCCATTGCCTTAGTAGATGGAAGTCAATTCCATTTTCTTTTGAGAAATTACTTCCCACACATTTTGTATTAGAAGACATATATCGCTTTCTAAGTTTCGGCTGAAAGAAAACTTGGAAGAGCGCACTGTTGGTTGTGAAGCCTTCTTAAAAAGCGCCTTTTCACGCTCTTAGAACACCACTCAAGTTGGAGTTTTGAAAAATGGAGACTTATTTGTATGTAGTACCACTGACTTCTCATTGCGGTTCTTTTGAAATTCCTTTCGAACTCGCCTATATTCATGAACGGCTCAGACATAGCTAAGTTTGAAGGCAGAATGATTTTTAACTTTCGCTCACTTTTTGCGTGCAGTGTTTTGAGCTCTTGCGCTGTGAAAACTAAACGTACAATCACAATGTGGAGTCATCCCTAATTTCAAAAAACCAAGCGGTTCCAACACATGCATAAGTAGACAGGACACATACCCCAGTGTATCTGGGATAAGGTAGCATAATCAGTGTCTTTCAATAGCTTTCAATGACTTGACGACATCGCTTCGCTATTAATTATTTCAAATAAAAATATAAATAGGGTGGCTCAACAAAGGTCGAGAATCATCGGAGCCTAACGCATTTAAAGGACTTCCAATTTTATGACGATTCCGAACGGCTAAGTTAGAAATCACCTTTCATAGCAGAGTATTTACTCTCGGAGGACTTGACAATTGCTTGTAAAAGGCGATCCCAGTGGAAAAACAGTTCTTTAACCTCGAACTCCCTATTGCCTATTAAGTAGGTAGATATTCTGGTTAATACGTGGTTAATACACATGAATATGAACTTACTCAGAAGTTTATACTTTAATCTTCAACAGGCATGTCTGAACCAGAAAAGGAAGTTCAAGAAGTCTTTTTTGGATTCACACGCCAAGAGCATGCGGCAGAGATGTCAGACCCGCCCTAATGATGGCTTGATCGTCAGTAAAAAATGATTATTGCCCTTCGGTCTTCATTACTTTACTTTCGAAGAGGTAGCCAAGGATCAAAATAAAAGAGATGAAAAGCCTCACCTCGAAGTAGAATAGATAAGCTGCAAGAAAAATAAATAAACTAAATAAATAAATAGTGTGGCGCAACAGAGAAAGGAGCCCAAGGGACTAGCACATTTCTCACAACCATTCCTTGTGAGGGAATGGAGGGTACCTACAACTTTCTGCCGGTTCCGAACGGCTAATCGAGAAACTGCTTTTCATGGCAATGAATTTACTAACGGAGGACTTGCCAGTTCCTCCCGAGAAAAACTTAACCCAGCTCAATAAGCAAAGACTATTGACGGCAACTATTGGAAGCTGAAAAAAAAGTCAGCCCTAGCTGCTGGTGCAAACTGAGCAATTCAAGAAATACGACAGAAGAATTTGAAAAAGGGGGCAACCATCTTCAAAATAGCCACTTAAGAAGGGATAAATGCAAAGATAATTCGTTTGTGGAAGTTCAATAATCATGCTCAAGGACAGCTTCTTCTGCATGCCGAAAAAAATCTGCACAGGTAGTAACAGTATTGTCATGGCTTTTTGACCGAACAGTTTCCTCGAGAGCAATTTTCTCAACCTAACGCAACGACAATACCCGATATTTCAGTTGGATAATTTAATGAAGCAGTAGAGAACACAGAAATGACAAAAGCGCTGATCCAGACGAGTTCCATATCAGTCAAGAAAAAGATGGAAGAAATTGGGTTTAGATGGATCAAGGCTCTCGTCATTTAAATCCTTGGAGGTTATTATCTAACTAAGCAATGGAGAAAAATTTACCGTCACCATTGTACGAAGAGAAGAAGGGAGCTACACAAAATTGCGATAACTACTGTTCGATCAAGTATCCCACGCTTAGAAGTTCAATGAGTGGTTAAAATTATAAAAAAAACTGATTACCAATGAGGCTTTGTCGAGGATAAGTCAAGAAACAGATGTAATCCAAAGCAAGGATCTTAAAAGAAAAATAACGTCCTTCCTCAGAGAATGTGCATGTTGTGCTGGTTGGCTTCGGAAAAGCATCCTATCGAAACATCTGATAGGGGTGGCCCTTAGACAATGACGAGTTCCAGAAGCCTCTGTGCGGATGATCAAGGATATATTGCAGGAGATGTGACAAAGCTCGAATCAACGAACAATTCCAAGCCTCAGTAGAAGTACACCAAGGAAGCGTCTTGAATCCTTTGCTTTTTATAACAATCCCTGATTACCTGACGGATGATAAAACACAGAACAAAAAAGTACATCGACCATTCTTTGGTGACGATGGAGCCATCATATAATTGAGAATCCTTTATAACTGCAAGAAGTTTATCTGTAAAAGTTCTTGAATGAAGGGGGTACCATAAAAGTCCAAAATGAACTGAGTATACTTTTGTTGCCTGTTTTCTGAACCAAACATACCTTTGTTGCCCAAGTGTGAAAAGTTTAAATACATGGGATCAATGATCAATAGTAAAGCAACTTGAGGTGACGACATCAATCATCGAGTAAGGACAGGATGGATGAAGTGGCGAAAATGCACCGCCATCTTCTGTGATAGGAAAAATGCCAACTTAGTTGAAGGAAAAACTCTACACGTCGCGGCCGGCGGTTGTGCGTCCATGTTTCATAAACGAAACACATATGTTGGACAATTAATACAGTGTGTTGCAGACTAAAACATTCCTGGCACAGACTGATGCTAATGCTGGCCGCAGACATCGAACAATCTGAGATCTAAAAGCAGGAAGCTTTCCGACGCTTTCTGAGATCCCGGATTTCAGACTTCACGCCATAAAAGGTATAACACTCATCCTATAGTGAATGAGGCTTACGAGTAATTTTTGATTAAGAAACTCACCTGGAAAACTAATATAGAGGAAAGAGTAAATAAAGTC
This sequence comes from Melanostoma scalare, assembly GCA_949752695.1. Lineage (NCBI taxonomy): Eukaryota > Metazoa > Arthropoda > Insecta > Diptera > Syrphidae > Melanostoma > Melanostoma scalare. The sequence continues at coordinate 52,953,829 of OX456984.1, read as the reverse complement.
TCATGTAAGAAGGCTATTATGAAACATTCACCTGGTTTTAAAGTTCAATTAATATGAAAGAACTTAAGAAGTGCAACACTTATATCGCCAATGAATATAAACTATTGAAAACCAAAGGAACTGCACTTATTTGCAACTGGTTGTTTTGCTTAAAATAAAATTTCGACGGCGAGCTTGTCAAACCAGAGTGTGCAATGGACTTAAATTATCGAGGAGCTCACTATACTCATAATTAGTCCTACAAAATAAGTCAAAGGGAATAATGGATGAAGTCCCTTCCTTCTCTTTCAATGTGGATGCATATACATTTACACCTATTTCGAAAACTTGAAGACGAAACCATGTCCTAATCATAATCACTGATTGAGAGTAACCTAATTTTAACAAAAAAAAAGAAAAAAATGCAAAAATTAACATACTTTCCAGCTTCCCTTAAAAGTTGTTCAGGATTAATCAAGAATACGAAAAGAGCCTTGAGTTTCAAAAAGACACACAAAAATTCAAAAAGAAAATATAAATACACTCAAGTATACACACGGCTACCTTGTTGGACTTTGAAGACATGTAAATTGTTTTAGATGTGAAAGAAGAAAAAGTTTGTCCTTGAACCACCACCCCACTCACTTTAAGACCGAAAAAGTTTTGCCTGTCTTAGGTACCTCTTTTGTGTTTATTTCTCTTATTCAGCGGAAAGGCCCTTATCAATGAATTCTTGGAATTTAAAAAAAATATTTGAGTTCACAAGATATGAATTGACAAAGTGACAATATCTTGATAAGAAATTAAATTATTTTGACAAGAAATTCAGGAAGGAATGATGACAATGAGGCTTTTATATCGTGGGTAAGACATTTTGGTATGCATACCGCAAGTGGTACAAAAAAAAAAAACAGGAAACGTTGCAACTTTCTTCCATACCATGATTGTACTCGTAAATTGTGGATTGATTTTATAGAGACTTTACATCACTGTGACAGTTGAGCTAAAGTACCTATTCAATATCAAAGCTTAGGAGCTATAAAAACACTTCCTCTCCAATAAATACCGGAACCGTATCGAATTAAGATATCATTTTCAAAGCTTTGGCAAACATTTGTTTTGATACAAATGCTGACACAGACATACAAGTGCTAGACCAAATTCAACAAATTATTTAATACTATTTCCATTCCAGCTTTCTTAGCCCACTTCCATGAAAAAGACTTAAGACCCCTCCCTGCCCAAGTTTGCTTGTTAGAAGTTCGATGTGCCTTGGGAAAAGATTAACTGCCACGGAAGATTTAATACGATGCCACAACGAAAATACTTACACACTTATCTTTAGGCTTCAACATTGCTTTGAGCTAACGAAATTTCTCAGCATAACTGTACTTAGTTTCTAAAGATTTACAGAACTTATCAGAAAAAAAGTTTTCAAGTGTAACTGCCTTAAATACCTTTTCTTTTACTTCTCCTTCTCTATATATGAGCATAGGTATGTAAACATATTTAGGGAGATAAAAAATCTTCTCTCCCACTCATATAGAATACAAAGCAATCAACAACATCAAAAAAAGATAATCGGAAAGAATGAAAATTCAAGTCAACTTGAGAGCATAAACAAACGTATGGTAAAAAAGGCAGGAAAATCCTTGACGATAACGAGGGACAGGAAATCGGGCAAACTGTCAATCATTTACACTTTACGAAACATTGGTTGCTAAGTCATAGTAAATAAATCGTTGTTGACAGTTAGCATTTTCCGGGCAAAGCTTATCGATTTTATTCTTGGAAAACATTTGAAAAGATAACATTTCCATTCAACACAACATCGCTCAAGGGTTTGGGATTTGTAAAATGCAACAGGCATTGGTCTTTTTGCATAGAGGACGCTTTAAAAGTTTACTTAAAATTTGAGGAAAACATTTTCTGGCTGTTGTAATTAAATAGAAAATTTTCGAAATATTGGGGGTTGTTCGATTAGATTAGAAACTGGCAGAAGCACTTGTTAAATGGTGTTTATGATATGTCGTTATCGGGTATTACTGGTTTCTGGTCAACTCGAACTTACTTACCAAACTAATAAGGGTCATTGTTGATGAGAGGAAAATACCAATAGCAGAATCTTTGGAGAATGTCGCACCGGACGAATTCGGTCAATTTCAACAGCTTAAAAGCAGAAACCCTTTAAATGAATTGCAAGATGTTTTAGTACCAAACTAAGTTACTGAAATAGCGAATGAGTAGAGTACCAACAACGAAATGTTCTATAATTACCCAAGTGATTCCGAAAATGGTCTGGACTTTCAGTTTGTTTTAACGGCTAAATACCCCAAGTATACAAAGAAACACTGTTTTTGAAACATACAAAAGGCTTTGAATTACAAGAGCGCTTCTTAAAATAAAGAAATAGAATTCGAGTAGTGTTCAGGTGTTACATAATGAATGAAAAACGAAAATCTGAAGTTTTTCACGGCTGAGTCCACTGTAAGAAACTAAAGAGGGAAACTCCTAATAATTACATCAGTGACCATAGCAAACAAGATAAGTGGGTTGACCTTCAGGCCGTATGTCAGCTGTGTTAAGAGATCGGCTGAACTCGATTGCATTGCTAAGTTTTGAAGTAGCGTGGTAAGCTTTACCATCTTAGACTTCTATTGTGAAGCACGAAACAATTTTTGACAGTTTTTGTGAGAAAGATGGAAAGAAATTTTAATTTGTGTTAAAACACCAAGTAAACTAATGTTTTGTTCTGGCTGGATTCTGCAAAAAAGGGACCTGAGACCTCATAGGCAAATAGTCTACTTATGGGCTTTTTTCTGAAGTAAACAAAACCAACGATTTAAAAATGCGGCGACCGGCGATTTCAATAGACAGCAGAAACAGTTCTTATTTGGATGCGGATTTATCTTTCGAGACCGACTTTGAAAACAAGTCTTCAACAACAGGTTGGTAGATTAGTGTCTTATGACAATTCATTCAGTAAAACAAGCCTGATATACGCCTCGCTCAAAGGTACCTAAGATCTAAAGATTGCTTTTATCAGCTTCTTAAAAAGCACTTGCTGACTACAAGCAAAAAAAAGGAAATAATTGGGAAGGAGGGGAATTTTGGAAACATGATCGGCAAGATTACCATGAATCAAACAATCTTTCAAAATTGAAATCAGACTATAGCATCGGTATTGCCGTTAGTTGATGGTAGAACATTTCTCTTGTATCCGAAGATTCACTAGGGACATGGCGATCCCTTAGCAAAACATTGCCAAGGAGATTGAATGATTGGCGATTGACGAAGAACACTCCCACAGTATTCAAGATGCTCTGATATTTTCTAAGTCATAGGTACATCGATTCTGATCAGCCTTGTGGTAGCCAAGGTACGAATTAGGACATTCGGACGTTCATGTCCAACTAAAGCAAACGTTGCACAACTATGACGTCAGAATACTAAAATCAAACTTCAGAAAGCTTAAACAACTGTCCCTTCCAGTGTCTTAGATACCAACAACTCATTAAAGCCGAAGCCTATGAGGTTCTGGGTTACATTACCATCAGATATGCAGAATGCATGCAAGCGAATACAGCCACTAAAATTAGGTAGGTAGGTAGGTGTTTTTGTACGCATGTTAGAAGCTAACCTCCTTGGTATAACATAACAAAAAGAGCTCAAGATATGATCCCGTATGCCACAACTCTTCGTCTGTGAAAGGAAATGGGCGGAAGATGAAAAAACACTAAAAAAAAATAAGGCAAAAAGTTGAATGTCGCTGATTTATCAAAAAGAATCTTTGAACGGAACGTCAGTATCATTTGCCCAATTTATTAATTGCACCAGCTACAGAAGCTTAAGCCTTCTTGCAGGGTTAACCCTCTTAAGATTTTTTTACTCAATGTTGTGCAAACATCTTAAGATTCACACAACAATCTTTGAACAATTGTTGAGCATTTGAAAAAATTCGAAGAAATTCGAAGAAAAGAAAGTAAACAAAGAAATAGAACTATAAACATTCGTCAGTCTGGTCAAATTTAGTGCTCTTTTTCTCACTTTTCTGACACTTGGATCGGTCCTTTTGAAATTTGGTATAATACTTCCTTACGTAGGGAGCAGTTAACCCGGAAGCGCAAAATAAGTTTTAAGCTGCAGTAGTATGTAAGCGTCTCCAAGCACACGTCAGCAATCTGATCTTTCAATTGAAGTCTGTACCAGGAAAACACACAATTTTATCAAATTTTATCAATTTTATTGAAATCAGGGAGTGAAGGGGGGAAGCTGGTCTAGAGCGTGAAAAAATGGGCATAATTTATGAATTTTTTGTGACTCAACAAAAAGATCAATCGAAAATCTGTGAGAGAGGTTTTATAATTTAGGTTTTAATATACTGTAACGTGCGCTTAGTTCGCAAAAATAAAACTCTACCTTTCTATTTAATTCTACCACTTTTATTCAGTATCTACTTTCGATATACACTTTATTCGAACTCAACTCAATTACGTTTATCCAATATTCACACTATCACTTTCTAAATTAAACTGACTCTGGTTGCGTCAGCTCCCTCTTTATATAGAACTGTGAACCATTGAGAGCTTTCTGGTAGTTTTGCTATAAACCATAATGTCTAGACACCATTGACATATTATATATGGACTGCTAGTTGAGTGTAATCTCCATATAAGACTGGCAAAGATATTGAAGCCAAGCGACACTAGCCCTCTTGGTTCCCCTGTCCGCCATTTACGGCAACATTACAATTTTTTCCCAAGAATTAGGTGCCATCTTAAAGTTTGCTGTGCAAACAACAATAAAAACACTTATGCTTTCACGAGAATAACAAAAAAAGACAAGACAACATCTGCCAGTTTGACAACTCGAAAAACACAAGTGTTAGTTTAGTTCTAGATTCGACAACCAGTTGAACCAAGATGCAGCACTGTCGCTTATCGCTGGCTTCACTTTTAAGGAGCCAACTAGCAGTCCATACATAATATGTCAATGCTAGACACATTCTCCTCCCGGTATTTCTGCACACACACACTAACTCACAAACAACGTCTTCCATTATAGATTATAGCATTCCATTATAGCGTTGCCAGCACTTCTGCTTTCGGTTAAACGTTTTCGATTATGAAATTGGTATAAATGTTGGGTGTACATTACAATACCTACGAATACAAATTTTTTTGTGTTAATTAAATTCAAAATGGCGTCGTCCATGGCTGAAGATGTAACCTCCTTAATTTTGATCCTGGAACAAAATCCCGCAAATTTTTAGTTTCTATATAACAACAACAGAGACGTATGTAGGATTTTTTTTTCGATATTTTGTTTTTTGCGAAATGGTGCACGTTTGAACAAAACATTAAAATGTTCACTTAAAAAAAACCACAAAATTGTTGATTAAAAAAAAACTATGCAATATAAAAAAAAAATTCTATGTACGTCTCGGGAGGAAGATATTTCAAATATACTGTCAAAATTTCGTATAGATGAAGATTTGCTCGTCTTTGGCCAGTTCAAAAAAAAAAATGACTTCGAGAAAAACGCGTTTAAAGTTTTAATTACTATAAAATCATATGGCATTACTGAGGGGCGCTGCCGCAGAATGGAAAGTTTGGGCATTTAGACATTTTTGCCGGCATCCATCCTAAAGTACCTTTTAATTAATTTAATTCTAGACCAGCTTCCCCCCATAAATATCGATACACAAACCATATTTTTCGAAACCATGTATGAAAGTGCCGATATCTCAGCAAAAGAAGGTGCCTCTAAAGTCAAAACCATTCGTCAGCGCTGAACCATTATGTGAAGAAAATAAATACTGTTACGAATCTCTGAATGCATTCATTAAGGTTGAACTCCCCTTGGAACTTAGAGGAATAAAGAACAAGAGGGAAAACCATTACCTCTCTTGCCCCGATACTTCAATTTGTTTACGTTGTTGCTTTTGTAACACGAGATCTACCTGTGATACACGTATTCAACTGAATATAAAGTTAATAAAGATTTCAAACTGGTTTTGAAATCCGAAAATAAAGTGGTGTTTGTATATGTAGTTAGTTTGTGGACGGATGCAGTTGTGTGTGTAATGCTTGTTCTTTATTCCTCTAAACCTTGGAAGTACGAACTGACTTTCTTACGTCTGATCGAGATAATCATCTGATAGTGATTGACATCTGTGCTGTCATTGTAGAATTTGAGAGATAGATTAAAATTTATTTTATCCTCACTTTATAAATCTCACTGACGATGGAAGCATTGCTTCTGAAATGTACATCTGAGGAAATATAAAAAGTGTTTTTAATTGTTAAAAACTTTACTAATCTTTTCATTTATTGATTAAAAGTCTATTACCAAGTTCAACTCGTTTTCTCTTTACTTTAAATCGTTGATTTACTTTTCCATCCATTTTTCGGGAATTCTAAAATCCGTGAATTAGCAACAATACCAATTCAAATACAAAGCCTACTCGGGGAATTCATGAAAGCTTGGCGTAAAGAGAAGTTACGCAAAGATTGGTTTGTCAAACCTGTTCAAAACTTTTTTGCCAGAATACACTCAAAAAACATCAAAATTCCTATTGAACTTCAACAGGAAAGATTTAGACCGGACAATCAACCAGCCACTCTTCTCTGCCTTCTATATGCCTCGAAAGTGAAGAAACATCTCTGTACATCCTTACAGAATGGCCAGCACCCAGCACTTCTATGGACAGAGAACATTGTCGAATAGGACAAGACATCACAACAAACTGCCCAAAAAAATTTTCTTACTAGATTTCGCCATTCATACAAAAATATATTAGCGAATGGAGGTGAACCGAAGCCTTACTCTTGGTAATTACGTGAGATTTTAAAGCGCAACAATATAACCATAGCTAAAAATACAAATACGGAAGTTACGGAGCTGGCTGAGGCCAGCTCGTTTAGCATAAGAAAAAACTCTAAAAACTAATGAGAAATCGAAGATGGACGAAGCCGCATTTAAGTGGAAAAAGATTTCAATCACCTTTAAACGTAAAATTAGGAAACAAGAACAAGCAATTGATTCTTCTTCTGAACATATTAGCTTGAAGCTACAATAGAAGCTGAAATGGGAAGCTAAACTGCAAATTATCGGGTAGTTTTATGTTTTTGAAATTTTCCTAGGTATGGTTAAGTAATAACCCTTTAAACCATCCCAAAAAAAAAAGCTGAAGACTCCATTTACTCTACATATAATTCTCGATAATAGTTTGTGGTAAATTCTAGTGAAAATAGGTAAAATAAAATAAAACAGAATGACTACTGTACAAATAATTTCCAACCAATAGGTTCTTGGCAAGGTTTTTGTACCACCAACCCAGGAATTCATTTTTCAAATGTTTTTTCCTTTAAATGGATCGGAATAAAGTTTTAAGCAAAAATGTTAGAGTAGTATGTACCAATTTTCGGACTTTTTTGCGATTGTCAAGGGGCGAAGGAGGCATGTTTGTGGAAAACAATATTTTTCAGCTTCCAACCACAACTTTTTTTTTGAAAGAGCAGAACACATTCCTTTCTTCTTCCGATTAAAGCGCGTTTGCTTCAAAAAGAATTTTTTGGTAGGGATTGTTTGGATAAGTTGACAGTTCCTATTTAACGTGCTACAAAGCGAATTCCCTAAAAAATATACTAACCGAAAAACTGGTTATAGTTCAAGCTATTCAAAGCAACCGAAGTGGTTGGCAAAATAATTTCACTTCCGTACTAAAATTCAAAGAGACGAACCTTCTGTTTTTTCTCTTTGTTTCTAACTTCATGTTTATCGCTATTCAAATGAAAAAACCAACTTCAAAACAGCATAGTAATACAGTCGAGAAAATATTAAATAAATAAATGAAAATAACTTACCTTGGTTCTCGATTTTACATGAGTATGAATGTAGCTAGTAGGTGAAAACAAAATATATTTTTCTCCTGACCAAGGAAATTCCGATGGAAAACACGTTCACACTACAAATTTACTTAAAAAAAAACAAAAATTGAAAGAACACATTTTTATTTATGCTGGAAGGATATTCACTTTGAACTCGGATTAAACACTTGCTTGATTCCCGAGCTATGTCGAGCACTTTAATGGAAATGCCGGTAGCTATGCACATACATACACTCATATATCATTGCCCAATTTTAAGATCAGAACTTGCTCAAGCTCACAATATTGAAATTTTAACGAAACGCAAAACACTTGCACTCGCGACATTCATAAAATATTAGGTAAACAGGGAAGCAAAACTTTAGAAATTTTATTATTATTAAAATCGATGATGGTTGTCGAAGAAAAGGCTTTATCCAAACATACGATTAGTGAATAATATAATTCTACGTAAATTGCACAAGCACGACTGAAATAAGCTTTTGATTTTGATTAAAATTAACCACAATACTTGATTGCCACGACCGGTGAAATGGTAAGCGAAACACACTTTTTTCAGCTCGAAAATTATGCTACCCACTATGAAAAATCAAGCACTTCAATTTTCTTATCCTCACATCAGACACGGAATCATCACGTTCTTAAATTAAGACCGACAAAACTATCGAAATACAAGAAAAGCAGCCATTTTAGGAGTAGATTTTAATTTGCAAAGAAAATGACGAGTGAACTGATCAGTGCTTCCCAATCAATTGTGCTAATAGTTGAAGCCATGAAATTATTAACATTTTGTTCATAAAATTGAAATGAAAGCAATTTTTTGTAGCAATAGAATTTATTTGATTTCTTTTTGACAAATTTTTACACGAACCGATTCACCGTTATTCCAGAAACTGCGGAAACGAGAACATTGGAATGGAACCAAGGCATGTAATACCCCGTGTACACTAGTGGATCGGGTAATCGAATCTAATCGGAATGATTCGGAAAGCGATTTCGATCTATGGATTGAATCATAACCATACAAGAAACTTATGCATACAAGAAAATTATTTATACTGTTTTTATCGGGATCTATTACATAAACAATCAATTATAGCACCTTTTGGTAGAAGTTGTTCATTTAAAAGTTGCATCATAGTTTCGAAAGCTGAAAACATTGGATAAACTGTTTTCAAGCTGATTTATCCAAATAACGTTAGTTTCTTCCAGAAAGCACATAATACCTTCCAATTGTATAGGATGTGTTTGAAAAAAAGCACTTTTGGAAAATATAAATATTTATTTTGTTTATAAAAAAAAAAAAATGCTAACACACGCTTATTATAACTTTGCACAAAAGCGCTGGTTGTCCGATGAAATGTAAACGAACTTTTTACTACAATCAGGGGCCGTGTATACAGGGTGATTTGCATAAGGTGTGACAAAAAGATAGGGTGTGTAGGTTGGATCTAGACAAACAAAAAATCGTATGGGAGGGGGGGGGGTCCATTTTCCCCCGTTTAGGCAGGAGGGAAAAACGAAAAAAAAACTTAAAAAAAAAAAAAATTAAAAAGTCGTTTTTGTAATTTCTGGTTTTCTCAAAAACTACAGGTTATTTTGACATCCGTTTTTTTGTGTTTGATCAAAAATAAATAAGAGCATTGAAAATGAGAAAAAAAAATACTACTTAATTACGTAAAATTTTGAAAAAAAATGGTTTGAAAAAAAAATTATTTTTTTTTTTCAAAATTTTGATTTTGAAAATTAATATTTCTAAGACTATTCATTTAAACAACTTATTTTTAAATTTTAGTTAATGTATAGGTTTTTGGCTTTTCAAAATGTTATAGCACAACTCTATAGGTATTACCGTTATTTTTAAATAATTTTTTTTTTCATTTTTAGTGATTTTTTTTTTAAATTGCCCCTCCCGCCTAAACGGGGGAAAATGGACCCCCCCTTCCATACGATTTTTTGCTTGTCTAGGTCCAACCTACACACCCTATCTTTTTGTCACACCTTATGCAAATCACCCTGTATATGCACCCACGGTGTAGTTGGTGTAGGTGGAGTTACAACGCATTTTTGAAAAAATCGTTTCATTTGTTAAAAAATTTATTACTAAAGATACAAAACATAAGCAAAACCTGCATAGCCGCATCGAATTGGTTGAACGGGTAATCTCATTTCAATTCGATCAAAGTACACACGGACATTTAAAGGTCATCCCAAACCATACTGATTTTGTGGTTGCGACAGAGACGAAAACGCCTTTAAACCATGCGCAAACCAGCGCGATAATTGAGTGCGATGCGATTGCGTTAAGTCAAACTTCCATAAGGTTACATGTATTTGATTTTTAACAGAAATCGCATCGCACGACGTTATTGCGCTGTGCCCTTGTTCTGTAACTATCGCCTTGGCGATAAACGGTTGATAATGGAACGAAATTCTATGAATTTAGTAGGATTTCGTTCCATTTTCCACCGTTTATCGCCTGCTTTTATCGAGGCGATACTTACAGAACAGGGGCACTGGTTTGCTTAAGGCTTCATTGTTAGTGCCTGTCCAGACGGGTTATGCTGTTAACGTTATGCTGATAACACCTAGTGTCCAGACGTTGTTATAATTGCTCGCACAAGTTCTCCATTTTGTGTTGGAAATTGTATTGAAAAAAGCATAACGTTATGAGCATAACCCGTCTGGACACGCCAAGTGTACTGCTTAGGCAGATAAATCAGATTTCATTTTGCGCATCGAGTCCCTTTCTTCCTCACCGACCGATATAACGTTATGGGAATAACACGTATGGACAGGGACTAAGAATATAAAAAAAACGAGTTACCGAAAAGGTTTACACACATTAACATTTATCGTAACGCCAGATAATCAGTTAACAAAGTTTCTGCCGCTGCTATAACTGGAAAATGCTTTGATTTGGGTTATCCAGATTCAACTAAAATGAAAACTAATCATTTTCACATGAGCACGTACCGCAAGTTATTAGTTCACTCACAACACAATAAGAGATTCATGGAGTGGCACAAATTTACGCAGACTGTGGTATATACAAGTAGGAATATGTTGAACAGACCGCAATCGTAGGCCACGCTGAAAAACTACTTGATATAAACCAAAAAAAGAAACTAATTTTAGGAGTTCACACAATACAATTTGTTATAAAAAGAATAGAAAATGAAACTACCGAGTACCCCTTCTCCCCACTAAGTGAACAGTCAAGTTATACCTATGAGCTTACTCCAGAAACAAACAGTCTTCCGAAATATCCTCAAAGCTCACACCCAAGGAACAGTCCAAGAAAGATTTTCAAACATTATTTCAGACGAATGAAAAAGTAATGGGGTAAAAACTTTCAGTGATAATTGATCCTTTCCGTTAGATGGTGTCAAATCAATCATGTGATAAAGCATTGTAAGCAAATCTTGTCAACCAAAGTTACTTTTACATTGAAAAGAAAACAATAGTGTTTCAGTGCCTGTTCTAATTGAGCATAAAATTATAATTTTCGTAAACCTCAACCTACAAGAAAGAAAGATAATGACGGTCAGATTAATTCAACATGGCCCAAACAAACAAATGTAGCAAAGATTCTTCGTGTGAACACATTAACGCTTTTAGAAGAAAGTAGTTTCACTTTGTCTGTGCTTAATTCCTAAGGTTTTCGTTCACTTCATGTATGTAGGTATGTATGTAAAATAAAAAAAAAATAAAAAGTTCTCTCAAACCAAAACTTATTTGCAGTTGTGGCAGCTGCAGAAATGTTGTCATCGTTTTTGCCGTCTTGACAGTACAAATATATGAAAAAGTTTTTTTTTATAGCGTGTGTATTCCGTATTCTCATATGCCGCTGTATAACTCAACTTTGACGATTGCAATTCCAGTTGCCACTAGAGCTCTTAATACCCGCATACCCGGGTACCCACCCGGGTACCCGGGTACCCGCAATATCGGGTATTACCCGGGTACCGAAGAACCGGGTATTACCCGGGTACCAAAGTACCGGGTACCCGCTTATAGCGTAAAAATAATATGGATGAGGAGTAAAAACACATAAAAACAAGGGAATCCGATGATAGGATTGGCAACAGTGAAATAGCTTAAAGTGTTTGAGTTGCATGTTGTGTTGTTGTGATTATCTCGAAAAACTGAAATAAAATTTAACAATTGAATCTTAATATAAAAATAAAAATATCAATTAAGATTTGAGTCTGCGGTGCTCATGTATCAAAACGCCCTTTATTAATTTCCTAAATTGATGTTTTTAAAGAACTCATACCTGCTAATATTTAAATCATTTGATGTCGATACCCGATAGATATTTCAAAGTGCATTAGAGAATTTTCACTCTCCGCTACCCATAACATAACACTGTCATGTATAGCTTATTCTGTCGGGTAACCGGGTACCCGACGAGCTACCCGCATTACCCGGGTACCCGTCAACTTGGGTAATACCCGCGCTACCCAGGTACCCGGGTACCCGGGTAATTGTTATAATGGGTACTACCCGGGTAAAATTAAGAGCACTAGTTGCCACGACTGCAAAAACGATTTGTTTTGGGAGGTCCTTACGAAAATATTAAGATTCTTTTAGCGAGCTTATTTTGAAAATTAGAGCAAAGAATTTTCTTCCTGTCACGCAGTCACCGAAAAATATTGTTCACAATTCCAACCACTGATGTTTCTCTTATAAATTTGACTGTGACTTAATTTGATTTTAGAGTACTTCAATGAATCACTCGTCGAACATTTCTAAAATAGAAATTAAACATTCGTTTCTCACTTCATACAAAACAAAATAGACAATGCTAAAGATAAATACTCGTGTGAAAATGTCCTTTTATTATTTCTTTTATGATTCCCATTTCCCACATTAGCAAAATCAAAAAACGTGAAATGTAACTACACATTGACTATTTTCTCGAACGATTAGTGTAAACGCGGTCAAAAGGTATTCTCTTTACAGTGCTCATTCTGAACGCAGCCCCCCCATTTCGATGGGTTCCACTTTGTTTCAATTCTTTCAGTTTCGCCTTGATCAGTCCATCAGTGCAAGCTGCAGTTCTTTCCTGTCTTTCGTCAAATAATAAGTTCCTCTGATTGTCTCCATTAAAAATTAATTGCAAGAAATCTGGTGTTAATCTTCTAAAATTCGGTTATTAGTTCCAATAAAAGTGTAAATTATTTGTTTATCTGCACAAAAGTTCGATTATTGTGTTGTATTGGTGGTAATATCAATGTTTTCCCCCTTAAATTGCATTTCTCATATTCGTAGTTTTTCCGGCTCCGTCTCCGTTAGTTAGTTCTGTCTCATAATTTTATCCCTTGCCTTTAAAGTTTCTGGTGTTCAATATGAAAAAAAAATCCGTCACATTATTAGTTTTGATGGCGGTGCAGTGCAATTTTTTTTCATGTGATAAATTCGTGTGTCGCCATTTTCTGTTTGTGCAAATTGTAAGAAGAAAGTGCGTATTCGATGCCAATTGTTTTTTTTCTTGTCGGTTAAGTGTAATACATAAGCATAATAAAAAAATCGTTTAATTGGATACGGGATCGCTCTTTTTAATTTTACCGGCTAAAATGTCTGCCCCTTTTAGAAAATCTGCTACAAGAAAAATGTAAGGCATTCAGTGTTGTTGTTTTAAAAGCTCTTTTTTCGGTTAAATCTATACGTATGTATGTGTGTTTATCTACCCCTACCCTTATTGTGTTCGGTTTTGGTCAGTTCGGTCTTCGGTTCAAAGTGAATGAAGTGAATTCATCTGTGGTCTGGTAATGATCAAATCAAAAATGAAAAAAAAGTGTTTGTTTCCCCTTTCCCTTTTCTCTTATGTGTTTTCTTTTTACAACGGCTTATGTACAAAGAAAATCAATGAGCAGTCTTCATCGGTTCAGTTCGACTCAAATTTTCTTAGCTAAGCAGAGCACATGCAGAATCAATGCAAAAGGTGAGTTTTTGTGAATAGCAATTCGTGATTATTGTGTTTTGATCATTTCTCCTCTCATCTTCATTCAACCAGACGCAGACTAAATTATTTATTCTTAAAGTTTCTTTGCACTAGAAATAGAAAACAGTGTATGACAGTTGAAAAATCATTTAATAATTTTAAAATTTTATAAAAAAAAAATTGTGTCCTGAGTAACATTAGAAGTTTGCAATAATATTCATTATTTTCGTTTCGCTGGTTTGTAATAATTTAGGTACGTAGCTGTGTCATTTATGTGCGGTGACCGGTGAGTAGTTTGAGTATGGTGAATGGAATATCTTCCTGTTCTGCGATATCACTCAAGTTCTTTTTAAAAACAAATCGGTCGTAAAATGAAGTTCTTTCGTCATTGCTCAGCAGTCAAAATCTGGCTATTCAAGCTCTTCCATGTACGAAGGCCAACGTCGCCTTTCATGTTTTATTAATATTTATGTTTTCTGATTGGAAAATCTTTGGATTCATTTACAAATCATGAGCAAAAGTACCAATCAGCCGAATGCAAAAAATTTCATTTACGGCAATAAGCTATTTTCATAAACCGGCCGGGAAAAAATCATTCCAAAAATATTTCTTTTGAAACGTCTGAGTGATGCTTTAGGTAGGATCCATGTTCCATTACTGGAACATGAGTGCCAGTTTAGGCACAAATATGAACGTGTTGTAGAGTTATCGATAGAGAAAAAGAGTACATACTTTTAAAATGTTATTCAATCCCAAATGTATCGAAATTTGGTACTTAAAGTCAAAATAGTAAGTTTAACTGCTATACAAATGAAACATAAGTTAACTTTTGTATATTTGGATGCCCGAGGATGTCATACTCGTAATAGAAACTGTGAATTATAAAAAAAAGATATTTTTTCTGATACATATATTGTGATTGCACAGTAAGTTTAGTTTGCATTAGAATAAACAGTGATGGATTAATGGAGTAAACTCTCGTTGTTTTTTTTTTTAGTTTAGTTTCGCACTAAAACATTGTGAGAAGTTCAAATAAAAAGGAACAAATTATGTATTTTACTTTTTACAGAGAATTTACCACCTAGACCTAGCACCCATGTAATTTTCACTGATTTATTATGCAGGTCTGGTGATATTTGAGAAAGTTTTATTCATGTTCGTAACTTCAAAGACACAACAGGACCGGAATGAGTTCCTTAAAGCATAAAGTGCTTTTTATTTTTAGTTTATAAAGCAAGGCATTGTGTCATCTTTTTAAATTTATTCACTTTTGCGAAGGTTTCTTTCGGAATAAGTTAGGTTCATGAATGTTGGCTCTGTAAATTCCGTCATGAAATTTAATTTATTTTATTGATAGACTTTGGCAATAGTGTTACTTTGCTAATGAGACTTCGGACATGGGTTTATCGACCTTTTTTTTTATTGTTTTATTAAATTCTACAATAACTCTAGAATATCGAACTAAATTTTCAAGTAAATCCGAGTAATAGTTTTGGAGATACAACCCTGAGAAGTTAAACACTAGACGACGTCAGCTATGATTTCTTTCTTAAATCTTTAAACACTTTTTCCCAAAACTATGAGCTTTTAAAATCGGTTGTAATGATCTTATTTCTGAGAACTTCTCAAACGATCTTGATGAAAATCAACTTCAGGATTTTTTTTCGATTAAAACTATTTTCTATAGAAATAATGTAGAAATATTTTGACTTTTTAACTTTTTCATTTTTTTTTTGTAAAAATGTCTGCCAAAAATATAATTTTCCTTTTTGTAGGTCATGCACTATTGTCTGCGCGATGGCATTTCTGTCGTGATGGGTTCTACAGATCTTGGTTCAAGTTTCTTTAGTTTTCGTAATCCACCGTATACTTTCCTTATGGTTTCTGAGGTAGCATCACAACAAGTCGTTCTAGTATTAATCATATATCCAACTTATTTAACCTTTTCTAAATATGGTAAGGTGACACAAGGCCAAAAGGAGGAACACTGAGTGTTCTTGAACATATATCATGCCGAAAGATTTTGATAGGTTTAAAGTTTAAACATATCTTATTCAAACCGGACAACATGTGGATATTCATTAAATCTTCATTTACTCTAGCCACACAGTCTTCAATTAATCCTGGTATCCTAGATAGATAAATCATTACATCATCAGCATAAAGGTGTATATTGCAATTTTCAATTATATTTGGTAGATCATTAATGAATATACAGAAAAGAAGAGGTCCTAGGACCGATCTTTGTGGTACACCCACGTTCACTAAATAAGGTCTTGAGCTGCCAAGATCAGTCTCAATTACTTGTGACCGATTTCTTAAGTAGTTTAAGATCAGTTCAAGTGCAAAACGATAAAACTGGAAATTTGTTTTAAGCTTTTGAATTAATATGAAGTGATCAATACAATCAAATGCTTTTGGAAAATCTAACAACACCATGATAGTAATTTCATCCCGATCCATGCCTGTCCTTATGTCAGAGGTGACCTTTAACACTGCATTTTCGCAACTGTGCTGTCTTCAAAATCCTGATTGCCATTTTGAAAGTTTGTTATGTACGTCTTTGTAATTCATCTTGAATCTGACGAGCCAAAATCTTTTCAAGAATTTTAGACAGGGAGGGCAACAAACTAATAAGCCTAAATTCTGAGGGATTTGTAGGGTTTGATTTTTTAGCAATTGGCAGAATTTTCGCAAATTTCCATGTTTCAGGAAATTGGCAGCTGTAAATACAGTAATTAAAAATCCAGTCTTTTTTTAAATAAAACGACACACACTACCTTTTAAAACGTCTATGAACTCGTCAAGTGCTCGTTGCGGAGATTTAAGATCTTCGCTATTCGCTAATGATGGCTCCATCGACAGCAGACAATAGTTGATCATCCAAACATAGGCCTCTGAAACTCCTCATTTTCTAAAAGCCACCCATATTCAATCTGGTGGCTGTCAGTCGAACGTTTTTCGAAGACAAACAGAACAAAATACATGTGATTTAAGGATTCACGATGTTTTCCATTAAGATCCTCATACCTTGAAGTGGCATTAGTCATTAACTTACTTACAGATGGCTTTAATAGTGTGGAACATAAACTTGATCATGTATTCTTCACTATGTGAATTCTCATAGTCAGCTAAGATCGATGACACCCACTTTTTTATAACCGGTACGGTATTTCGTCTGGACCAGAACTTTTACCTTTTCTGGAGTTCTTAACTACCTCACTAACTTCTTCAATGATTGTATTGGATATAATTTTGCCCTTACGTTTGATTCAGCTTCTGAAAACATCAAACGAACGGTAAACATCGAGATGGTCAACACTCTGCCAAGTAGCTCTTCCGGAGAGTTGATACCGATTCAGTTTTTATCCTGACCTTCTCCATAGTAGAACGTTATGTAGGCTTTCGTATTTACATACAAAAAAACGGTTCCTTTATTCCACCGTTTCGTTTCTTGGAAAAAACAAGATGTCTCGCCTTTCTCACTATCACTTACAGTTTTAAGAGTCGAGCAATCAAACACCCAACGTTCCAACTAACGTGTTTTAAATTTCATACATTACTTTGCTAGTTCCGGGGAACGTGTAGCTCTGACATGTGCCTTTAGTTGGATTTATTTGTTTTTTTTTTCGATGTATGAAAGTCGAACTCTCTTTGTTTTTGAGTTTGATCTGTTTTCTATTACACCGATGATCTGCAGTTGTGCAAGTCATGAGGCCTGCATGATGAATACTCCACGGTAGGTTTTTAGGTGTCACGGGTGTCGGTTGAAATGGTTTTGATGCCGATTATGTATTTATTGTACCTTTTTTTTTATTGTACCTTTTTTGAACCAGAATACAAGAGTTCTCCGAATGCGGTCGGAAGACTAAATTCCTTGAGTCTCATTTGGGTTCCAGGCCATCACGGCATAGGATCTCAGACAGCTTTCTCAGGACCTGAACCGTCGATAGGTATGCCAGCGTCCTCAGTGAGGGCTTCAATCAACGATTGGATCTGTCAAGAGCACAACCGTAGATCGCATGCCTCCATTGGATGCTCCCCAACGTAAATAAGAACACTGCAACATTTTTGTGAGGGCTTGATGAACGATTGAATCTGTCAAGAGCACAACGGTAGATGCCTCCATTGGATGCCAACAGACCTAACGTCTGCTCACCAACGTAAATAAGAACACTGCACCATTTTTACTATCTCGTAGCAGAAAAGACTGTAGAAAGCTTATTGGCGTTGCCAGAGGGCATTTCTCTTTTGCCATGCATTTAAAGCATTTTAGTGAGACCATACGCTCTGTGAATCTTGTGGAGAAGATGACGACACCGCAGAGCACTTCCTCTTGCCTTTTCTCGCATGAGGTTACAGATACTCGGCGCAGCCATGGTGAGAGCTGGTAACTAAGGCTCCTCCTTATCACGGGAGCGTCTTTTGGCTTTTCTCCGAACATCTGGAAAGCTATAGCATAAGTAAGTTGCTATCTGGTAGTTCAATGGACCAGTATTTAGGTCTGAGTGTTCCAGATGGTATTTTAAAAACCTCAAACAGAAAAAAAAAAATTGTTTCTGGGATTCAAACTTCGAGCTCCCACTTCACAGGCAAAAATGATAACGACTACGCTACCACGGGCACCAAAAAGACCAGAAGAAATTGTACAGAAACAAATTGTTACCATACAGAGTAAAAAATCGCTCTTTCGCTGCTCCTATCTATTTGTTACGGCAAAGGGCAGTGGTAGACTGTTCAGTAGATAATATGGACGCGTGGTTCCGAGTCCCGCTCTGGGCATCTACTTTTTTTTTTAGCCTCCCCGTTGCATCTAGACACCGCCCCTGAGGTTATATTTGAAATTACAACCACCATATTTCCATCTACTGGACTACAAAAAAGGGAAAGGCTGCTAACCTGTTTTAGTACAATGGGCCGGGAAGTAGCTCCAGATTAGCATTAGTCTACTATTTTTATATAAAAAAAAAAATTGGGCAGCAACATTTTTCGAAGCAATTTTTTGTAAAAATAAAAATTTTAGTTTTGTCTGTACCTATAAGGTGTTTTTTTGTTGCAGTTTAGCAAATATTTTGTTTCTTAATTATTCTTAATATTTCAACCATACAATTCTTCAATGAAACAGGAAAGAGAAAGTGCAATGTGTAAAATTTCATCTCCTGTTGAAAAAATTACAAATATTTCTCAGCGCTGAACAAATTTGAGCGGCATGCCAAAGCACGTCTCGATTGACCGTTTTTTAAGAACTAGGCAAACTTAAGGCTCACTGTTTCTTAATTTAATGGTTAATGTATTCAAAGATTTGGAAAATGACAAACAAGACCAAAAGTCTCAGATATGCTAAGCTGATTGGGGTCTAAAAAAACTGTGCTTTGATGGAACATTTTCTTTTCAACTTTGGCAAACTTCTTAAATACCAATCAACGAATTGATTCAAAGCATTTTGAATACGTTTTTAAATTACATAAATTACTTGATCCCATCAGCATAATTTAACCAAGAAGCACTTTTTAGTTGACATGACTTCTCGTTTACAAAAATATTTACTATATGTGGCCCTGATTGGTTCCCTTGTGGTACCGCAGAAATATTTTTATTGTTTTTGGAGTTTTATTCCAACCATCTTAAGACCACACCATAAGTTTCTAAAGATAGCACTTAAGTTCCCAAAAATAGTGTAAATCGTTTCAACTGAAATGTTTTGAAGAATTTAGCAGAGCCTTGCATATCATCAGCGGTCTCCCCATTACACTTCACACTTTCTTACAAATTAACAAATCCATTTTTGTAAATATCCATAAATTTTATAAACATAACTTCTAACGATAACCAAAAAAATAATAATTGCTCAAGTATCGTAGATTTAATGTAAACAGAAAGTCGAAGGAAAGGGATAGGTACTTAAAACAAGTGAATAAAAATTCAGAATTGGATCCTCGAGATTTCAAAAGTCATTCTAAATTTAATTGCTATTCGACAAGGCCACTTCAACAAAATGAATAATTAAACCCACTGAAGACAACAGCCTTAAAGCTTACATTTGTAAGTATCCTTACAACTTAATCACACCCAACACGAGGCGACAATGCAAAGACTAGGGCGCCCACTGACTACAAAAACAGAATACAGTTATTTCACGAAAAAGACAAAAAAAAAAGCAGAAAAACCTACTAACCACAGAAAGCATGTGTATCAAGGACATTAATTTACAAAGATTATTCCCAATTTACCCTCACATTGTTGAAAATTGCGGTAGGTATACATTTGTTTTATTTCATCCTTGGAAACCTAAAAACTTCCAGCCCATCGTCGTCTCTCAATGTTTTCTAAGCAGCAATTTCATGGCTGAAAAATGGCTTAATTAAATATTTTCCTCCGCAATTCCACTGATAATGGCAATTACGATAATCACATAAAAATAATGTGAAAAGGAATTCAGACCCAAACCGTCACCAATCTTCCCCCATATTCTCGGTATAGTCTTTTTGTGCTATTCAATCCGTGCCCTTGTTTTGCTCCTCCAATGTAGAAGGTGAGGTGGACTGATTTCAAGCAGAATTTTACTCGTTCTGCGAAAAGTACCCTTACCACGACCACGACCACACCACCTTCGAATTTCATTCGATCTTAATCAATAATTGAACTTTAACTTTCTATATCTGTTCAGTAGGTCAATGCAGGAAATCGATTTCCAGTGAAAGGCGAGATTATCAAATTGACTTTCACACAGATATGTACATAATTGTCTTGGCGAGAATATAAAAAGTTGAACGATTCCCTTTTTTTACTTCTTAAAATTAATTTTTGTTTTTTTCGAAAAAGGCGGACAGCAATAAATGAATCTTTGTACACTGAACATCCCTTTGTGTGTAGCTAGTAAAAGAATAAACTTATTTTTATTGACGTTTCTGTTTTTATCCTTTTGGTATAGGGTTCCTCTCCCTATATACTAATATATACCATACATATTTCCCTTCGGCTTTGAATTACTAATGAAAGCTTTACTATGTTTAAATCAAAAGGTCTTGATTTTGAGATAAGCAGACAACGGTCAGTCGAGTCGGAAAGCATCGGTGAATTTTAGAAAATTGTAATTAAGTCGTAAGAGAAGATGAATGGGAAACCGTCTGAAAGCAAATGCGTGGTTGTTGTCATTTGTCATCTGTTCTTTGTAGTGTCTCGAAGGTACATTATCTACTGTATTTATATCTTCTAGGATCTAGGATGTATCAGCCACATGGTTTTTGTCAACCCTAGTTCCTTGCTCGATCTACGGGGTGTAAGCTTTAAATTTAAGTCTATAGCCTATACAGGGTGTTTCGACATTAAGTTCTTTGTTTTAAAGAATAAGAAGTGAAACAGAGTAAGTTGTGTGGGTGAGGAGATGGGGCGATTATTAATTAAGTGAAAAGGTCTTAACGTATTTGCTCTCATGTGCTAAAGAAACATTTACGAGATTTGCATGCATGCAAACTTGTTTGTTAATAGTTCACCCTTATTGCAACCAACTGATTTTTAATGAACTAAAAGATATGAAAGAGGCATATGCAAATCCACTATTCGTAGCTGTCAAGAGTGTGTGCAATTAACCGCAACTTCGATATCTGAATTGAAACCACTTAATTCAAGGCAATGCGATGGTTAGTCAAAAGTGTTTAATTGCGATTAGGACTTCCTTCTTCAGTGAAAGCTGAGAACAAAGTGAAGCGGGTACTCAATTGGTTTGTATTTAAATCCGTACATTTTTGAAAGTACGAGCATACGTCTTAAGCTCTTATTTATTTCGTTAATTTTCTTCCAAACTACTGCATTTAAAAAAAACTGAAAATGAAAATGCCATGAATAGTAGAAGAGCGGACCCCCCTCAAAATTTTATTAACATCAAAACTAAAAATGTATCAACATTTATGTGCATATGTAGATACTCAAAAAATGATGGGCATAAAACTGAGTTGGGTTACAATACGTGAAAAGTGCCGAATTCATCGTCAACATCATCCTCTCCAGGGCAAGAATCGTGTTTGGTGTATCCACTTACCATCTATTCCGCTGGAAGCCCACTCTTCTGTAGGCCCAACAAATTCTGAAAGGACCAGGACTTAGAAATAATTCTCTCATCAATAACTTGTGATAAATAAAGGGGACCAATAATTTTCTGGCGATTCTAAACGACTTAGTTTCATATGACAGTGAAATCGCTATCGGAGGGCTTGGCAAATCCTCCTGGAACGCGATACGCAAAAACAAGTAGGGTGTTTTGAGATTCGAATTTTGGAACTCCTACGTAATAGGAGGGGATGATTACAAGTCACTACCACGGTTTTATACTTTTTTTTTTTTGAAATTGCTAAAAGCTCTCTCAAAGTGTTAATCCTGTTTTGAAAAGTTCCGTATAGTCGCATTGGTTTTTGTGTTAGGTAAAAAATTTCTCTCTCTTTTTTTTTTGACATCGATTAATAACATCAGATATGACAAGTTTTGTTTTTTTGTTTCTGCTTTTTATTAAGGAGAACATTTTCTTCTACTATTCTCTTTTTATGTAGATTCATTCAATTTTCAGATCGCTTAGAAATTCTGTATTCTTCTTCTTTTAAAATTGTTTGTATTAACATTTACATTTACATGAAACCTACTCCACACATAAATCTGCGGAGTAGGGGGGTTGCAGCCGGGCGACAAAGACCATTTGGCTGATACACCACAAGACTAACTACACAAATACTACATAGTACATAGAACAAATAACACATGACAACAGCACGCAGTAGTTACGGACGGTCCCCCATCTTGTCACTAACAGCGCTCATTCCGATTTAATTACGGTGTTCTAATGGGAACCGACTCTTTTCGGTTGACAAGGCCGTTGTATTAATAAAACCGTAGTTGCTGTTGCATATATGTACTTTTTAGTGAAGCGTATGTTCTTTCGTAGCTGTTGTTTTTTCCCTATAGTTACTGTAAAGTGGTCCAAAAATTACTCATTACGTACCTACATGTCTTGAACTCACAGGTTCCATTTATCTCGGCAGAGTATATTTTGGAACATTCATTTCCTTTCATGTTCTTCCATTTAATAATAACTCGAGTCAAAATTGTCTTGCGTTCCTTTTAATTTTTTTCTTTACGAATTAAATTTCACTTCCATTTTATAAATAACGAATAGTTGCTCACTCCCAACTCCTACATCAAAATCGCCAATTTTTTGCAGTATGACATCCTGAAACAAGAACAAAATGAAACAGCTTTTTATGGTCTCATATATCAATCTATGAACTCACATATTTATTTCAGAGTTCCGCTAGAACATGGGTCTTTACCAACACATTTTACCAACAATTAACCATTTCAGGCGAGTTCTCCGGTTTTGAATTCTAAGTCGGTTGCGGTCCTATTCCACTTGATGAGGATAGCTTGAGACCATTTGATTTAACCCAAAGTAATAGCGATTGGCAAGAGTAATTCACCGTTTGACCTTCGCACTGATGTTATTTTTCGTAAATAGACGAAATCCTGGACTACTTCGAAATTATGTCAGTCAATTTGTCGGTGTTCTCTGTTCTTGCTGAAACACATAATTATTCTTTGAACCCATTCTTTTCGCTTCTTTTTCAAACTTTGCAAAAGTACCGATGACTTCATGCTAACTTCTTCCTCTGCGTAGGCTCTTTTGTTGGCGTTTTAAATTAAAACAATCTTTTCAAGAATGAAGATGAAAAAGTCGCCTTATCAACAGCTTTTTTCGGCGTCAAAGATCTCGGTGAGTTCTTTACCGAGTTTAAAGCAATTATGAAGATCTCCCTTTTGTAGGATCGGATATATAACATTGAAGTTCCATTCAACGGGTATGCTTTCTTCCGAACATATCATGCAGATCAGCTGGAGCTCCTTTCCAACTGTTCTTCAGCTTCCTTAAAAAGCTCTGAATCTACAGTTTTATTTGATTGAAGTTTTGCATAAGGCAGGCATAATTTTTTCTAGACCGGGAGGACAGCACTCTTAAGGGGTTACACCACTGTAAATTTTTCAAAAAATCAATATTTGTTTTTTAGGCTTAAAAAATACTTTGAACCTTTTAGAATACGGGGAAAAATATTTCATACCTCAAAGTTTTTTTTTTTTTTTTCTTGTAATTTTGAGCTCTTCCCCAAGCGCGTCGGAGGGCTCCAAAACGACACTTGCGTCAGATGTCACACATTTTGATTTCTATCTTCTCAAATAAACTAACAGATGTCATAACAGAGCATTTATATTCCGGTAGAAGCAATTTTAATCAATAATACGTTAGTGTAGTACGTGTCAACACGTGTAAAGAAAATGCATTTTAAAACTTTAAATTCGTTTTTCTCGAAACATGACTTTTCAAAACAGCACGCAGCATAACTCCAACAGTTTTCGTTCTTTTCATTCAAATTTTAAACAATGGGGCATATGCATAAAAGAGAAGTACTTACTAGTAGTATAATGGTTATAGTATATACTAGTACTTCCAGTAAAAGCTCAAACTAGGATTATTTACTTCATTTGGTATGCATAAAGTTAAGTTTATACTGGTAAGACTATACTAGTAGTATATACTGGGTTCATCCAAGTAAATACTACCAATTCATCGAAAATGGGCAGTAGGTACTTGGTAAGAGTATATAATTTATTAATAATTAAATTTGCTACATGATGCACAATTCTGCAAACAGTACTCTGATGGAAGCCTGTGTCTTCTCCAAGCCCGGCTTGAAATCTTGGATCTCTAACATATCACAAAAAGATTCGCATATTTTCATCAGGGGTAGTAGATCCTCCACTTTTTTCAGTTTTTTTCATTTTTAAACTCATTTTTTTTTTTTAATTGGGTCCCTAGGTCTTGAAATAAATGTACTTGCCATACAACCGATGTGATAATACTTATTTTTCTCAAAAACGGCCCTAACGGTTTGGATAAAATTTTACTAGAGGTATTATTTTTGAATAGCTGTGTGTAAAATTGTTTTTGGAAGAAGTCTAAAAACGATACTCCCCATAGTACCGTTTTTTTTTTTTTTTTCAAAAATGACTTTCTCACTAATGGCTAACACGATTTTAACAAAATTTCATATTTTAAAAGTCCTATATTGTTTTAGAACGATTGCATATCAACATTTGAAAAATTTATTTTTTTCGAATTTTCATTAATTTTTGTTTTTTCGAATGTTTTCAAAACGGTATCTTTGATTTATTTCAAATTTTTTGTCAATACAAATTTCAGCAAGATCTTAAGATTTGTGTACTAAAATTTTTAAAACTTCATTTTTAAAAAAAATTTAAAGTAAAAAACCAATTTTTAAAAAAATGGTTGTAAAGATTTTGATGAAATTTGTAGGGCTTACATATATTAGCAAGATTTTAAGATTTTGGTATTATACTTAGCACACGATCGCAAGTTCGTGCGACCCAGTCGTGCCTATTTCTTTGATTACCTTATGTCTATTTACCTGCTAACAAAAATGTATCAAACTAGCTTATATAATAGCTTAACCATCTTATTGATCCTAATAGGGTACTCTAAATTAATCAATATCTTAATGCTAATGCCTTTCGGCCTAGAAATAACTCATATATTAACAATCTAGAGCAAAAGTTTAAACTCTCTTTTTTCAGTTTGAATACCTAAATGTTTATATAATTATTATTATTATTACTATTAATATTATTATTTTTTTAATTACAAATAAATTAGTTATTTCTTGGTTCCATTAAATTTTAAATAAATTTTCTTATCGATAAAGTACTGGCCTAGCCACTCAACGTTTTCCTTTTCAAAACAGTCAAGTATTTTGAAATTGTTATCTCCGGAATCTGTTCGCTCCTTATAATTTTTTTCTCCGATTACACTGAAAAAAGCGACCATTTAAAATAAATAAACTCAAACGAATGCTTGGAAAGAAAACTGCCCACTAAAATGAATATTTAACACGAAAAAGTATTTACTAGCAAATGTTCAAGTTGGTTTTCAAAAGCTTGAAAAAATTCCAGTATATACTTGAACAAAATAGTTTTTATGCATACCGATTAAAGTATTTACTGGTTTAATTCATCCGAAAGCAGTAAATACTTTGTTACCTAGTAAATACTTTTTTTCCAGTATTTACTATGGTTTTATGCATACGAGAATTAGTATATACTATAGAAATTTACCAGTAAAAGCATTTACTAGCCTTTATGCATATGGCCCAATATCTTGAAAATAAGATTTTAAAGAGAAATACGTAGGGGATTTTTGATAAGTTAATTTAATCATTATTTATTAGCAAATGATTATGCTTTTTTCTGTTGAAAACTTAACGTTTTAATTCAATTGCTCGCTTATCACACAAAAATCAATATTTTGAAAATCCCCTACGTATTTCTCCAGCTATAAACATGTACAATAAGAGTTTTTTTTTTTAATTTATTTAGTTCCAAATTTGAGGCAGCTACACTGCACGCTGCAGAGCTCCTCAAATTCTAAGTGCCAGGCGAAAATGGCTGTGGTGCCGTCAGTTTTGAAAATTTTCTTATAATATTTTCTATTTTGTTACTTAAATAATACGCTAAATAACTTCTTCCAATACTATAGCTTTCTTACCTTTCATTTCACAAAAAAAAAAAAAAATTACAAAAAAACACGTTTCTTATAGGCTGTTACAGTGGTGTTACCCCTTCTTAAGCATCATCGGAGTTGAATGGAATTTGTGTCCTTACCGCCATTAAGCAGTCTGCAGAAGTCTTCTTTCCAGATCCTCAAAAGCTGCGATTCTATTTCTATATTTCCTTGCTGATCTCTACAAGCTTGAGTTCGAAATTTGCCTCTCTGGCATGATTATTTTACTTTCGGTTAAGCTTCCGAATCTCATTCCTGTCATGGTTATTTGAGTTAAATTCATCAATTAGAAATTAATCGCACATCTGTATTGTGTTCCTCTATTGTTCTTCGTCCCATTGTCAACATTCGAACTTCCAAATTAGGTAAGCTAGTTTCTAATTACAACATATCGACACCGCCAAGTTAACATCAATCAGAGCCTTTCGGAATAGTACATTCTGTACAACTTACGACAGTACTAGTATATCCACCCTTTTTTTAGCATTGACTCAAATCGGCTCAAATTGTATAAAAATTAATGTCTACTGAAAGATTTGTTTTATGACCAACCAACATCGCCTCTTTCATTTCAAAGTTCAAATCCCAAAATCATAAAATCTTTCCACGGATTTCGCCCTTCGCTAAGAGTTTGCGAGTCCTCCAAGAGTAGTAACACTGCCATGAAAAGCACTTTCTCACTTAGCTCGGAATTGCAGAAATTTGTTGGTCCTTTCCTGTGTGCTACCCTATTTTTAATCTTTTGGTTGCTTGACCTAAAACTGATCGGTGGTCGGAGTAGTTTTCTTCGTACTTTAAATTTCCAAATCAAATGGTTCAATGCTCATCCACTCAAAACTCAGATGTACATAAATAGCTTAGCTTAATCCAACACCTGATAGAGTAAATTTGCCTTTAAAATTTTCTTTTGAAAACGGATATCCTTGCAGAGTTCAAATAAACCCTCCTAAGTCCATCAAGCTGAGAGCTTTAAGTTGATATCCCTTTTTTTATGTGTATGCTGCCTCAATAAAGTAGCCGGAAAGGATTGTAAGTCCTTGTAATGGCATTTGGCATTCGCAGTTGAGAAACCTGTTGTCAGTCTATCAAAGTGAACAGGAAGAATCAACGTGACCGAGAGCATTGTATTTCAAATCTGTAGTAAACTTATCATTGGTGCCGTGGCGTAATGGTAAGCATGTTGGCCTGTTACGTGGCAGGTTCTTGGTTCGAATACTTGAAACATCAAAGAAAAAATTATGTTTTCACTGGTATCTCCTTTCAATAGGAATTGGCAAATCCTGCCTTGAAAAGCACCATCAAACTAAGCCGTTCGGAATAGGAATAAATTGTAGGTCCTTGAAGTGTGAAAGACCCTGAGGTTTCCATAGCTTTGTAACGCCACCCTACTATTTTTATTTGCCTTTTAAGTAATCTTTTGCGTAAAAGTAGCGCAAGCTCACCAATTGAAAGCTACTTTCTACAAATGTTTGCCAAAAGACAAATGTTAAGTGGTCGAATTGACATTACCATTGATTCAATACACAAGCCGAAAGCCACAGTGACTGTTGAGAAGACATAACGCACTGAATACTGGAATTCAAATTTTACATTCTGAATATTTATCTCTCTCCATGTAGATTGTAGACCACACGAGACACGACCCCTGTAGCTTCTCCTTTTTTGACTTCTGAAGTCAAATATGACTAGGCTCCATTCCAAATACTTCTCATACCTAATTACTCTCTTTTAAGTTCATATGAGGTGTAATTGAACCAAACAGATGATTTGCTTACGAGTTAAATGTAAGCAATTAAAACGACATCACAGGTCATCTTTTGATGTAAAGTAAGAAGTTGATTAACTTTGATGTGTATGATGATATTTGATTGCTTCCTTTACTGAAAGTTCGGCTATTCCCCAAAATATATGCAAATTCATAGCTGGCACGGTGAAACTACGGACTTGAACTGCTGTTGCTTAGTCGACAGCACACATAGTCGGTATCCTTTATTTGAATAACTGTTGGCACTAGAAAAGTATGTTGTATTGATTTCCTCGACTTAAATTACTTCCTTTTTCTTTGTTAAAATGTCGGCTTTAAAAATCATAACCTACTGTTGTTCGACATTGCAAGTGCACCATTAAATTCCATTTTGGCATGAAACATTTGCAATGATACGACTTCAATGTCTGAATCTGCAAAATGCCTTCGTTTGCAGAATCCACATTCATTTTCAATACTCTTACGCCTTACCACTCCCAAAAGAGGAGGCTGCGCATGAGAATATCTTGTCGAGATTGCAGAAGCCGATATTGTTTGTGGTCCAGGAATATTTAGTTCTATCGTGACTTTTCATACGAATGGTTTGGCTACCACGTCAATCAAGAACCCATTCAACAATCCTCCATCAGTTCCATCATTTACGCTCGGTTGTTCGTGAATGTAGCCCATTTCGGTATTTGTGAACGATCCCAAAAACAAAAAACTGTGTCGTGAGAATTTTGTGTTCGTGACAAATTTTGGAGAACGCAAGAAACGCAATACTAGGGCACGTGATTAAATTAAAAATCAGATAAGGAAACGAAAGTTCTGTTGTTGGATTTCGCAAAGACTTCAAACTTGGATAATCTTTAAAAGGCGTTTTCAAAATCAGATTTTGAGGATTTCTTGATTTTATTTCACTCCTCTTATTCTTGTGTCAACAAGGGAAACGTAGCTTATTTTCTTTTTTGTTTGACTCACCTCCTTGACCTTTCTTATTCACATATAGTGTGCATCGCTTCATATTAGCCCCAAGGCTATAAAGCTCTCAAATGTAAACATTCGTTTTAAAGTTGGATTAAAAAGCCACTTGACTGGTTTGGATCGTTTGGTGAATGCTGTGCGCTCAGTGCATAATTGTGTTGTGATTTATCTAGGGTGGCACTTTGTGGCTAAGGCACCACAAAAACCAAAAAAAAGGAGAGCTTGCAAAAGAGAAATTTAATAAAAAGTGTTTAATTATTGCCGAGCAGAGCATAGCGAGAGTGTGTGTAATTGTCCAAAATGCAATGCTGTCATGCCTGTTTTAACTCCCACATAAAATAATAATAAAACAACTTCTCTTAGTCTGGTGCGGTGCTAAAGATTATACTCATTGGAATGAAAGGCAGTGGTCCTTCGAGCCGGAAAAGCCTTTAATAGTCTATGGAGTTTTTGTTTTTGCTTCGTTTTCGTGTCTATCCAAAATTGTGTCAATGGTGGTGTAGTGGAAAAAAGTGAAAGCGTAAACGGTTGTTTTAATAGCATTCCACTAAATGTGTTAACGTGGTTTCTGTACTCGTAACGTTGATAAGTGAGTGCAAATAATAAATACAAGAAACAGTTTTTTTTTAATTTTAATTTTTTTCTCGGGAAAAGTTTTGCGGAAAAGTTTTGTCGGATTGTTTTTGCTTTCAAAACGTAGAGCAGCACGGGCTGTGAACTTTTTCTGATTTTTGCCTCTGTTCGGTAGTGTGTATGTTTTTTTTTAGCTTTTGTTTGTTGAGTGTTGTTCCGCCTCTTCGTCTACTGTGCTATTTTTAGTGTTTGTTTTTGTGCTTTTTCGTCCTGTGGAAAACCAAACACACTCCTAGCAGTATATTATATTGTTTCCCTAAAATTGCTTGAGTTTTAAACAGTGGATTGGTTTCATTTTGTTCTCTGAACGAATACTCAAGTATAACACAGGAAAAGACCCAACCAACACCAACAGCAGCCCCACTGATTGTGAACGTAAGTATTTTGATTTTTGTTTTATGAACTGAGTGAACTTTTCCCTTTTACCTTAAACTTTGTGCTAATTTGATATTCACAACAGAAAATGATGGTGAACTCGTAGGTTCAAGGCAGCAGTTTCAATTGAATTTTCTGAGCATGAAAATTTGCCTATGATTGTGTGTCCTTGGTCTAATTACATTGATTTCGTTTGAGTAACTCTAAATAAGGGGTTGTGTGTAACAAAGGGATACAAGTGGACAATGGATGCTGGTCGATTTGGATGGTTATTTTGTCTTTCAATAGAATTTGAAATTGAAGAAAGAAGAATTTGTATGCTTCGTATAAACAAGGTCAAGCTTTTATTTGAATTGAAATGAAATGCTCATTGTTGTGAGGAAATATTGACAATGTTTAGTTGTGTGTCCAGTATACACAATCAATTAGACAAACAAGTAGGTACATAAAACTGTTGTTTTTTTTACGACGAAAAATATTTCAAGTACTCAAATTTCCTCAATTTTAAAATAATTGTCTTAACTCTGAAATATTTACAAAATGACTAACAGTTAAGTTCTGTAAACATAAGTCATTTCTTCTGGTTTGAAATTTTCTGAAATTTGAATTTGAGATGAATCAATGGAAATAATTTTTAATCCATCATTAGATTAGAAAAAAAAATAACTGACACAAGGCAATGGACATAAGTTCTTTCTATCGTTTTCTTTAGTTCTTCAAATAAACAAGTTTTCAATGAGTTTTACTTGGATCTCAACTGAATTTTATGGAATTTCATTCCAGAAATCTTGGAAATAAAAATAAAATAAATTTGGTGGCGCAACAGAGTGTGGAGCCTCAAAGCCTAGGGTATTTCTCACAAACATGGAATGGAAGTGACCTACAATTTTTTGCCGGTTCCGAACGGCTAATCGAGAAAGCACTTTTCATGGCAATGAATTTATTATCGGAGGACTTGCCAATTCCTCGCCGAAGGCGATACCTTATTTTTCATTTTTTTCGAACTTTTGTTCAGGAAAACAACTCAATGGTGTAAAGGGTCATCGAAATGGCTTAGAATCAAGCCCAAAGAGAGTAAACTTGTAATCATCCAGTTTTTATTTTATCGAGCTTTGATGAAACCAAATGAAGTCGGCTGTAATATGGAATGATTTTGAATTTTTTTTTGCTAATTCAAGCCATGCTTGGTTAGAAAATAGTTCTCTTTTATTATTCATAAAGCAGGTATCCCTATAAGTTGTGGACAAGGCCGTCTTTACCCTTTTTGGGGCCCTGGGCACTTTTTGAAAATGGGGCCCCTTTTTGATTCTATAAAAATGTTATGTTGTGTAGTAAAGGTATACAGAAAAAAACACATAACTTTGAATCAATCTTTATAAATTATTATAAAAGTAAATAATTATTACAGCATGTTCATGTTTTAACATAAACGTTAACATAAACATAAATAATGTAAAACTAAAAACAAAATAATAAATTTTTCATATAAGAACTAAAAAAAAAAAACAAAATTTAAATAACAGAAAACTAAATTCAGATATAGTTTAAGGAGTGTGAACAAAATATCGATATGCAAAAAGATGGAAAGAGGAATGTTTATTGAAGGAGTCTCTTTTGATTATATCTACACAATCGATACCTCTGAGTATGTCGCTTTCGATTGACATCAGCGACAAACTTGTCAATCTTTCTTGAACCATTGTAGTTCTGAGTTTGTTTTTTATTCTTTTTAACTTAGAGAAGGAACGTTCACCACTGCAGTTGGTCACCATCATACTTATGAAAATTCTAAGTGCAATTTCAACACTTGGTAGTTCATATTCAACTTTATTTGTTTTTAAGAAATTATAAAGTTGTAGAATATTACCAGTTTTTCATTTTCGTGTCGAATAGTTTTCCAATATTCTTTTAAATTCAGGCATTCAGCATGCAGCCCATCTCCGTTTACATCTTCAGTGTAAAATTTAGCAACAGACTTTTCTTTTAAGGCTTCTGAATTCAGGTTTTTTAATCGAAAAAAAAAGTCCAAACTTTGGCCAATATTCGCATACGAACCTAGTCGATGTTTCAAATCACCGCTTAGATTGTCAACAATGGGAAGAAAGGTTTCAATGTCGAACCTTTCTTTCCCAGTCAAAATTACTGAGGGTTCAGAGCCGTCAAAAAAAATCTGTCGTGAGCTCCTACACCTAGTCTTTTCAGAAATGTTCTTATATTCGGAATCCGGGTTTTTTGTCTGGATGATGAATCAAAGTTATCAAAATTGTCCTTATAAATTTATCGATTGCACTCAGCAAATTTAACATTTTTTTTTTGCAAATACTAAGAGCTTGCTGTCTGGCCTCTCGTGCCTGTCCTAAATCGTTAGCGATAGGCATCAAAGCTTCTTCAATTTCTTGATGATCATTTAATAAGTCGCTTAGTGCATCAGCTCGCGCTGACCATTTTGTTTGAGAAAGACTTTTTTTAACGTAAATTTAGTGCCGTTCATCCCAGAGTATATCTAATAATGAGTAGGGACACTCTCTACACAAATGCAACGCCTACATTAACAATAGACAGCAAAAAATAAAAAACCGACAATCAGTGAAAACAGGCAAAAATTATTAATAGTAACCCTTTCGGACCATCGCATCGCAAATGTCAGAAGGATATCCAAAGAAGTTTTCCAATCTTCACAACACCATTTAACTTCGATCGTAAGATACACGTATGGATGTTTTTTCTGATTGGATTTTTAAAAGTGCCCTGAAACGAACACAAGGGAGTGTATGGTTTCGTTGTCCTGATCATTACTTGAGTGACCTCTTTTTTTTTTTTGAATTTGAATTTGAATATAATTTCGAAGGGAATGTGATTTAAAATGTTCAACAAAGGTTGTTGTTCAAAAACAAAGGTACCTATCGAAATTTTTTTTTCTTGAAAATAGACTAATAGATGTTGAGTGTTGTTTCAGCAACGTGGGGGCCCCTTAGTGTTTATACTCTGTCCAACAAAGATTGTCAGTACAGGCCTTATGGGAGAGCTTTTTTCGAAACTGTGGTGCCTGTCAACGCTCTCAGGACACCACACAAGTAATAATGTACGTAGCGCCCACTGAAATAAAAACAAGCCACTGACCTACCTATGAGTTTTTCATGTAGTTTTAATAAAAATTTTGCGATCGTCCCCCATACAACTTGTCTGCCACACAGTCGATGGCAGAATGACTTGTGTTTGCTATTCAACTTTCAACCCTCGTTTATTTGCTGAGTGCAATGAGAATGCATACATTCAGACGGCGTTGCCATGACCAAATTTGACCGAAATAATACAACTCTTCCTTCAGAGTTTGTTAAAGAACTTTGAAAAATAATGCTTTTCTGAAGCTTTTGAGATAAATTTAATATGTAAGTACTGCCATCAGTGTATGTTGTTTTACTTTTTTTTTTGTGTGCAAATACGTTATAATGCAACTATATAATGATATTTCTCACTTTGGTTGTACAGAAAAGCCATTTAAATCCGTTATGAAAAATGATGTGGGATGTTGGAAATGAAAAATATATTGAACGACAATATTATTTTCATGCACGTGTGTCGCCACTGATTACAACTGTCTTTCAGGAAGGATTCGTTATTCGGGTTGTTTTGTTAATAACTGAAGTGCAAGTGATTTATAAAAAGTGTTTGATCACAAGAAAGTGTTTAATTATAAAAAAGTGTTTTATTATTACAAAGTATTTGTGTTGTGGGAAATTGTGTTCAATTGTGTTGACGAATTGGCTCAAGCTGCGGGACATAAAGTGCTTCGTTTACCGCCTTATCACTGTGAACTCAACCCAATAGAATTGGTTTGGGCTCAGGTGAAAGGATGTGTAGCAAGCCGAAACAAAACATTTAAAATGTCCGAAATCAAGGAGTTATTAACAATAGCACTTGATAATGTTGACAACGTCAAGTGGGATAACTGTGTGCAACACGTTATAAATATTGTTGAGCCGAAAATGTGGGCGATGGATGTTTTCACCGAAGACGCCACAGAAAGGCTAGTTATAAATCTGAACGAAGATAGTAGCACTAGCAACTACTCGTCAGATTGTAATTAAGATCTTTTTCTATATTGAATAGATGTAAGTATCCAATTATTTAAATTAAAATTATTTTATGATGTTTTTGTTATGAAATGTATATTTTTATATTGTTAAATAAATGAAAAGATTAGTAAAGTTTTTAACAGTTAAAACACTTATTTTATTTCCTCAGATGTACATTTCAGAAGCAATGCTTCCATCGTCAATGAGATTTATAAAATTAAATTAAATTAAATTATTTGTCAAAAAACTAATAATAAACAAAAATGTTTCTAAACAAAATTACAGTTGAGTTGAGTTGAATCTATTAAAAAATTTTTTGAATATTGAATCTTTGATTGGTCCATCATCACTATTCATTAGATTATTTTTGTTTTTAAATATGTAAAATGATTCAAAAGCATCTAATTCATAATTGCTATTTACATTCCTTATTAGTTTTAAATTTTGCAAACTAAAGCTATGACTATTTTCTAGCATATGTTCTGCAACACTTGACTTTTCTTTTTCATTATATTTAAGATGTGCAAAATGTTCTTTAAATCTTTTTAGAATAGGTCTTCTTGTCTGTCCTATATATTCTTTTGCACAATCATTACATCCGATAGAATAAATTCCTGACTTTTGAAGTTGTTCAATTTTATCCTTAGATCCTCCAATCAGATTTTTTATTTTTATTTCGCTGCACTCACTCATACGGATATTATATTTATTAAAGATTGGTTTTATCTTAGATGTTATTTCTGGATTGTTAAATAGATTATTTTTAAATAAATGAAGTTATATTTATTTTTTGTTATTTATGTTGTTTTTGTAAAAAAAGGATTAGGCCTACTGGGGATACCTTTAAAAAAAAAAGCACCTATTATCTTACCTCATGGTGGTGTGGAAAAAGATGATCAAATTTTTGTTTAAATCGTAATTGTGAAATTAAAAAGCAAAAGTGGTAGCGCTGGTACTTTTCTCTCTCATTTTGAAGCGATTTAGTATGATTTTTTATACATGCTATGGGAACGCTGAAAGAGCTTTCACGTGTGATAGACTTATGCAATATGTTGCAGCCAAAGTGAGATGCCAACGTCCTATCTTCCCTGTACTGACAATCTTTGTTGGACAGAGTATAGATGAAGAGCCTTATGTTCGCTAACCGCGTGCTGTTGTCATTTTTTATTTGTTCTATGTACTGTTTCTGTCTTATGGTCTTTTTCATGCCATTTCTGTAAATGTAAAACAATTTTTGGTTTATTTAATTTGAAATTCTTTTGCGTTGACGGCACTGCGTTGAGCATTGCCCTCTCACTCAAAATAGTGAATTTTCTATGCGTTTTCAAAGCTTACAATTCGAATAAAATTTAGAACGACGAACGTTCCTTTCTGCAGATTTAATCAAAAATGTGTGACATAAAGACTAGTAGAAAAATCTCTTCACAAACACACAAAAACACAAACAAAAAATCTGCGAAAAAGACCATGAAAGAGAAAACCAAAAGTGTGTGTGTGTTGTTACGAATAAAAAAAAAAAAAAATATTAGTGGTTACTGCTTTAAGTGAAAGCATTCCGGTCCAAATTAAAAAACTTGGCTTGATTTTTGAACCATTATCTGGGAAGTCCGAATTCATAAAATCATTATGAACCTCGTTTCTCAGAGGTGTTCTATGATACCTTATGTGTTTTTTTCCATATAAATGTCCCTTCTCATTGTTGGTTTGATTTTGCAACAGATGGAGTTGTTCAAAGTTAAAGAGCGAGGTCCTTGGCCATGATTGTTGGTGGAGCGAAGATATAAAATTTTAACAGCGATATTATTGAGCAATCGTAAAACTAGAAATGATGCTATAGTTTCAGGTAAAACTAGTTTCGTTTCAAGTTTTGCAAAAAATAATCAAAACTCAGGACTGGTTTTATAAAAATAAAATAAAAAAATAAAACTCGTTCGAGTTTTGAAAATTGTTTCTCGTTTTGAGTAGAAAAACTAGTTTTATCAAAGGAGCTGCTTAAGCTGCTAGTTTTGAAGTCCTTAAAACTAAATATTTCCAGTTTCATGAATTTCTATAGTTTAATTAAAAACTAGTTTTATGTTTTCGAGTCTTTATGTTATTTCTTTTGAATACCACCGATTCGTTCAAAACTTGAAGCTCGGAAGCTTTTGAAAACTAGTTTTAAAGTGAATCAAAAATAAGGCTGCAAGCATTCATCGCTGTGGAGCTCTACATACCTGCTCTTTCTCTTCCATTTGTAATTTTTGAAGACTGTTTTACTTAAAATCTACTGCACCGATTCTTTTCAAATTTGGCAAATTGCATACTCACATAAATGACCGGGTCACTCCAAAAGAAAAATCTAGATTCAAGTCATTGACACCTGCGGAGACTATTGTTGGTTTAGTCACCACAAAACTAAATACATCACCTTTCCAATTTGTTTTCGGTTAATTGAAAAGGAGCAAATGCAATCAACGTAAAGTATGAAGATCGATGTTCTGTGTGATTTCGTCAATTCTGCATTTAGTTTGAGTTGTCTGCCGAAAATGTTCGAGTATAGGTACTCTAGCGCAGTACTTTTTTATATTTTTAAATACTTGCTCCTAATCCAATTCATCTCCTTTAATAAACGTAAAACTTCAAGTAGTTTTGTAGTTTTAAGCATCAGACTACAGTTGAATTCTAAGCTTGTTTTGTATCTGGATACATAGAATTTCGTAATTTCGTAGTAATTTCGTGTACATAAATTATAAATTTCCAATACTGTCTGGCTTTTCAATGTCTTCGAATAAAATTCGCTGTGTCTTGTCCGTGGTGCGAGTGGCGTAATGGTTAGAATGTTTTTTCGCGGGTATCACATCTCAAAAGAAATTGGCAACTACCGATAGTGATTTGATTGCCATGAAAGAGCTCCCCGCTCTGTTGAACCACCTAATGTATGTGTATATAAGTGATGAGTTTTTTAGTTGTATATAAGTCTCTTCCGAACTTACTTTTGAAGCACATAGTAGACTTAAAATACAGCTCATAATATCAAGGCCCCGCATTTAGTAGTCCTTAAAACGATTATCGTTCAATCAATCGACGGTATCTTCAAAGGATTATTCCACACAGCTACACTGGCTGGTGTCAGCTGCTGATAGATAGCTACTTCAATATAATTTCAAAACTTATTGTGGTCTTTTCACGCATTCAAACATTGTTTTGGTACATTTCTAAATTTTGAAAAATTCTCATCTTGAACGTTTGTAGATTGTAGCAAGAGCTGAAATACCTCGAAGTCATCAATTGTTCCTGCTCCTTTCATAAAGTGTCTATAGTGTTTCGACCTTGACGCGATTCGAAAGTGAGATTGTGGTATTCATCGCCAGTAATTTTCTTATTTATAGGTAACAGTCTAGCGTTTTCAAATATCTTACCAATTAATTTAGCTCTTACTGGCTGACTAAGGTAGGCAATACAGTTCGAGGTGAACATGATCCTTAAGGGGGATAGCCACTGTAACGGCTTAAAAATTAGTGATTTTTAAAAAAAAAAAATTTCACCGAGTAAATAGAGGAATTTTTGTATCGGGTTTTTTTTATTTTACTAAGTACACATCGAATAATTTTTCCACAAATTTTTATTAAAAAATATTAAATAGCTTTAACAATATTAGCGATGCCGTAGCGCCTTAAAAAAAAGTTCCCCTTCCATGGTCGCATCGATTTTTCAAAAACCGGTACGCTGATAAAATGAAAATAAAAATTATTGTAATCTGTATGAATGTAGTTATCGTTGTACGTAGTCGTGTTTTTTTATTTTGCTTTTTCACAAAATAGCGACTGTTTGAAAATATTTTTTTTTTCGACCTTTTTTTTTTTAGGTTTTCAGACAGTTTAAAAAATAGTAAAAAACAAAATTTTTTAAATCGGCTACGCTTAACCTTAACCACTACTAAGACAAAAAAAATAAAAAAAAAATAATAGACATCGGTTAATAATTGTTCGAGTTATTGATGCGACCAGTTGAAAAAAAGTCGTTACGAGAAAAATGCGTTCAAAAATTTTAGTCCATATCTCTCGTAATGAAATCATGTATCTTTAAATGATTGTAACTTATTCAATTTTTGGAATTTTGACTTCCAATTTTGTACACATATTTTTGAACATATAAACTTTGATGGCTATCCCCCTTAAGCAATACTTTTATCCTGCAATTTCTAGCGATGTCTTTCCAGTTCTGCACTCTAAGTCGGTTGAAGGCCTCTTCCATTTCATTGCTCTACATAAGATGAAATCTTTCCTTTCTGCAACTTCCCTGCAATGCTCTATGCTCATGTCGGAGAACAACTTATTGTTATATCTTCTTCTCGAGAAACGATCAATTGTGTCCTCATTCATTTAGATAAAGCTCATGCTTCCGCACTGTATAGCAGGACTGCGGGATGTTCATGGTCTTATAAAGGGTTACCTTAGTTTTTATTGAGAAGGTTTTGTTTCTTAGTTGTCTCCTTGACCTAAAGTAGCAGCTATTAGCAAGAGTAATTCTCCGTTAGTCTTCGCACTGATGTTGTTTGCCGTGTCTATTGTCGACCCTGTTGACGAAGTCATGTACTACCCCAAAGTTATGTCTGTCTGTTGGGAGTTATTGTAATTTTCCTCTTCTTCTTTTAATTTTGTCAACTTTTTCGTAAGTCATAAGTGTATATGAGATTTAAAGTATAGAAACGCTTTTGAAGAATTTGAAATTGTTATACACAGGGCTGAATTAACCTGATCCGATAGCGTAAAAGTAGAGAGAAGGTTACCACCGAATATAGTGCAAGCGAGTGGAATGAAATACGTGATTCGTATATTTCCTGCAAAAATGTCGAGGTGTTTTTCTTTCAAAAAATTTCCTTAAATTAAACCTGTCAGATATACCTACATACGTTTTGCTCTCATGAATAGGAATTTAAAGTGAAAACAAAGCGAGTAAGGGAATGAAACGAAAGTAAGAAACAAAAAAAAACAAAAAGCACCAGGTCAGACTTAAGACTCACCCTGGTGTGCACATTAAACTCCGAATACAATTCAGTTTGGAAGTAGAAAAATAAACTCCTCTCCCTACGAGATGAGATATTATCATATTAAGTAGATCTTTTTCGTTTTTATTACTGTTGTTCATCTGGTACGAAGCAACTTCTTTTTACTTCATTCACTTAATAGGCTTTTAACGTTGAACTGGAAAGCAGATTTTTTAAGTAAGTTCACGTTATGTTCATTAAGAACACGAGTTAATCAATAGAATTTTCTATATGTCTTAGCTTAATATTCAAGTGGTTTTTGATTAAACGTAAACAAAATCTCTTTGGTTGTAGATGCTGCTGTATTATGCCATCGACTTTAACTGCCCATTCATCGTAAACACAATTTTGTCGACTTCAAGGGAGCAGTGGTTTCCCATTTCTCTTTCTCTGCATCAAAATTATGTAAATATGTTTCGCTGTTTATGACGTAGGAGACGAAGAAAAATGATTGGTGTTTAAATATAACGATGTTGACTGCGAAGTTCGTATAATGCTGTGTTCGTTTGAATAAAAAAAGTCTAGATATTCTTTGGATACTTTTTGCAGCGATGTCTATTGAAATGAAATTTCTTTATTTACAAACGTTGATCAAAACGTGTTCAATCGAATGTGATTGAAATGAAAGCATTTTTGGAATATGTAGTACGAGTCCGATGAATGATGTTTAAAAAATCCTTTTTAGCCTTTGATGTGAATAGAACAGAATGATTTTGTAAACTTTTTGACGTCGTATTTCGATGTGAAGAGCGTAAGTTAGAATGTCATTTAAAAACAATGAAGCAGACTCATTTCACCGACAGGTTTTTTATGGAGAATTAAAAAAGTCACTTGTTTCAACAAAATGCACTCATTGCGGAAATCTGTCTGCTCTAGTATTTGAATAAGTGCCAATCTTTTTTTTAGACACAGGACTTTCATCCCTGAAGCCTGAAGGCACATTGTCACGTTTCGTTATGCTCAGCGCTCTGTCATTAGCCATTCAGGAGTTGAATTATTTCTATTTGATGAAATCAATTTGAAAATACATGATATCTATTGCTGTCAAATTAAGGGCTTTGGAAAAACAAAATGAAAAAATGTGTTCACGGCTGGGCGCATTCGCATTCGCTATTCGTTTCCCAAGCGTTCTCATTTGGCGTTTATATGGTTGCCAAAGGCTTAAAACTAAAGAATGTGAAAATATAATATTTCCTTTAATTTTATGAGCAAGTATTGAATTTCGATGGAATAAATTATGAGAAATAAACAACATTTTAAAGAGCTTAGCTACGCATTTCGCTATATGCATAACCCCTTTGCCTTCGAAGTTGTATTGGTGTTCCTTTAAGATCATATTCGTGATTTATTACATTGTATTTTTATTGAACAATAATTTATACAAACAATAAAAATTGCTTGAAAACGAGCTTATTGGTATCTCAAGTCTAGCTCGTGGGAAATTTCGCTATCGTATTCGCTAAGTTGTTTCAGCAGCGACTGCGATTCTTTACAGATTTGAGTTAGAGGATCTGGAATAATCTTCTTACATTGCAGTAAAACTTTTGAATCTCATTCCTATTATGGCATCTTTTAATTTCCCCAAACGAATATTTCTTTTGCTGCTTCTATTTCTTTTTGAGAATTTGATAGTGTTCTCCTCTCTTTTTCTCGTTGTGGAGTCGTTCGTTGGTTTGCTTTTGCATTCACACTTCATGTGTTTTATCGCTTCATTTTTAATTGAACCATGGTATTCTTTTGGAGGCCGTTGTTTCAGAGGCTGTTGCTCTGATGGGTTTAGGTGGCTTTCA
Source organism: Melanostoma scalare (assembly GCA_949752695.1). Classification (NCBI taxonomy): domain Eukaryota; kingdom Metazoa; phylum Arthropoda; class Insecta; order Diptera; family Syrphidae; genus Melanostoma; species Melanostoma scalare. The sequence goes on along the minus strand of OX456984.1, from coordinate 52,912,767 downwards.
AGTGACAGCAAAGGATCCAAGGATAATTGGAAAACACTCGGCGGAAAAAGGCAAACTGCTTGTTTTCTGCGATTGTAACTTTCTGATATCTGATGTCTTAACGTTTCACAGCGTTAGTTCATGTGTGTCATGTACAGAATGCCTCCATTGCTACTACAACAAGTTAGAAAAAAGCATGTGGAAGGACAATAGAGTAGAACGAAGTTTCTTAGGTTTGAGCATATAAACCCCCTTTCATTTAAATAAAAAAAATTCATTTTTTCATTCAAAGCCTAAATGTGCTGCAGAAAATTCATATTCAATTATTTAAGAAGGCAAAGGCATAATAGCTCGAGGATCAGATAATCAAATGACTTTCATCAGTAATGAGTCATAGACCATGGCAATCGAGAACAAGAATAAGATATTTTTATCCGTCACAAGCTCTCACATTCAAAGATGGTACCAATCAGGGATGAAATTGCATAATGATCATATTGATATTCTATACGACATGGTGTGATAAATGCTTTATGCAGCGGCGTCAAATATTTGAAAAAACAAAAAAAGATGATCTGCTGAAGAAGGAGTCAGTTGAGAAAAGAGCGTCGTCAAAGCGAATTCAATCCAAACTTAAAGTCAGAGATTTTTTTGCAGGGAATCTTTGAGGATTGTCATGTAGTTTTTTTGTGATTATAAAATAGAGTCGGAGAAAATTTTGTCATCTAATATGTACTTGTAATCTGTCATCCGTCTTCTATCAAATTGTCATCTGTCATATGTCATCTGCCATCTGTCAACTCTCATCTGATATCTACAGGATGTCCGCCGCGAAGGTATACTACTTTGTTTTGCCATTTTTACAAAATGGTAAACATTAGTCTCAACAGTTCATATTTGGCAGCTGTGAAGTAGAAACGTGTCAAATTTATTATGGAAAAGTATTCGATAAACCAACGTGTTTTAATCCTTAAATCATTATCAAGTCAACCGTTGATTTTCATGAAAAAATCAAAATGAGTGACGAGGCACATTTTCGTTGGAATGGATATGTGAATAAACAGAATAGTCGGTTCTGGGCTATGGAGAACCCTCAAATTATTCATCAGTAACCTTTGCATCCATTAAAAGTTACATTCTGTTGTACAATTCGGTCAGGCGGAATTATTGGACCTTACTTATGTGAAAATGAAAACGGCATAACGGTAACTGTTAATGACGAGCGATATTAAACGCCAAAACTGCATGCTTTGGGCTTGATTAAAATGTGGTATAAACAAAACGGTGCCATATCACAAACAGCCAGGAATCACTATGAGACCTCTTTCCACAACAAATTATTTCAAGAAATGGTGATGTTAATTGGCCTCCACGGTCGCCTGATTTGACTGCTTCTTCTGAATTCTTTCTGTGGGGATATCTAAAAAGCAATGTTTGTGCAAAAAAAATTAGAAACGCTTGGGCAACTCAAACACAATATTCGTGATGAAATTAATGAAATACCGCGTGAAATGTGTCACAATGTAATGCAAAATGTGCTCAAAAGGACTCGCATTTGTGAGACAAACAGAAGCGGATGTTTACCTGATATTGTATTGCATACATAATTACCGGCATTGAATAAAACATTTATCAATATAAGATCCATTCTCTTTCACAATTATAAACATACAAAGCAGTATACCTTCCTGGACGACACCCTGTATTATCTATCATCAGTCATCGGCCATCTAGCTGCCGCCTTAAGCCAACAAAAAATACTTATTATGCTTTTTTTTTTTTTTTTTTTTTTTTTTTTTTTTTTTATCTCAGAGACATAAGTCGCACTGGGCTTAGAGCAAGCCCATTTGTACGTACTTATTTACGCTCTTCATCATAAATGCAAGTGTTAGAAGTTAGTAAAACGCCTACACCAGCACAAAGAGAGCGTATAAAGCAAATAAAAACAAAGAAAATTTATAGCTACATAACATAAACAAATTAAACAAGACTAGACTAGATAATATAAAAATTAATACAGATTACAAATGAGATAATTAATAGAAAAAAAAATCAAGTATGTGAAGCACTGGTTTTAAGCTTTTGTTTCAAGCTATTTTTACTAATGTTAAAATCAATAAGTAAATGATTTGAATTAAATAATCTACTCATGCGCGATATCGGCTCATGCATGCCATAATTGGTTCTGTGATGGGGGCAGTGAATTAACTCTAAATTACGTAAGTGGTGAGATCCTCCGCGGTAGTTAAAACCTATGGCCGAGAGCAAGTAAGGAGCATCAATATAACCAGCAATGAGCTGATGGATAAATATTAGATCATTGTTGATACGTCTTTGGGAAAGGGTTTGCAAGCTTAAAAGCTGAATACGGTGCTCATACGGAGGCAGATTAAAAGGATCCTCCCAAGGAAGACCTTTCAGAGCAAATCGTATAAATTTATGTTGAACTGCCTCAATACGAGACTTATGAATTTCATAAAGTGGAGACCAGACTTGAGATGCATACTCCAGATGAGGACGAACATAACAGTTATACAGAGATAGTGTTACATAAGGATCATTAAATTCTTTTGCCCATCTTTTTATAAAACCTAGCATAGAGTTTGCTTTCCTTACAATACTAATGTGCTCATTAAATTCGAGGTTAACATTAAAGTAAACACCAAGGTCTCGAAAACTTGAAACATTACATAATAAATAACCAGGCATCGAATACACAGCTTTACAAGGTTCCCGTTTTTTCGAGAAAGTCATAGTTTGGCATTTGGAGGGGTTGAGACTAAGGCCATTCTTACTGCACCATATTACAAAACTATCGATATCTTTTTGAAGAAGTACGCGATCAGTAGCATTCATAATGGATTTAAAAATTTTCATATCGTCTGCGAAAATCAAAATTTTACTATAAGAAATGCATGAGGCCACATCATTGATTGCGACAATGAAAAGTAAAGGTTCAAGGTGACTGCCTTGTGGCACACCCGACAGGGCAATAAAAGTGTTCGAAAAGCAGTTACGAAATTTAACTTGATAAGTTCTATTCTGCAGATAGGAACAAATCCATATAATAAATGCATTGGGAAAACCAAATGCCTTAAGTTTATATAATATAACATCATGAGAAAGTTGATCAAATGCTTTGGAAAAGTCAGTATAAATACAATCGAGTTCATACCCTTTGTTCATACGCTTTGTGAATGAATTGAAGGGGCCTACAATTTTTTGCCGATTCCAAACGGCTAATGAATAAAGTACTTTTCCTGGCATGAATTTAATATCGGAGAAATTGCCAATTCTTAGCGAAAAGTTAAAAACAATATTTTTCTTGATTTTTCTGTGATTCGGACCTCAAATTTCCCATGTAACAGGAAAAAACGCTAAAGATTTTGCAAGGGGTACCACAGCAAGTTGGTGATACCAATTAAAGTTTGTCCATCAAAAGGTTCGGAAACTCAGAACAATGTAGGAGAGTATCTGACATCGGCTGCATCAAGGTGTTTGGTTGACGGTTGATTGATTTGGGAAACCGGTTTATAGAAATTTTTTAAGCACGAAAACATTAAATGGGAGTTACCCTTTTAAGCTGGCGAAAACGAAAATTCAAACTCCTCCGAAAAACATGCTTTGTTTGAAGTTTGAGGGAGTATTGCCAATCTTTTTGGGATTTGGTTCGATGCAACCAACTCACTGGAAGTCTTAGACGCATAGACGAGATGCACAAACCAACCGATCGATGGAAACGGGAATGGTGATGTTAGCTTAAATTAGGACTTTAACCTGTTTTTTTTAATTACCTGAAACAAATACTTGCCCCTGGCTTCTTCACGAGGAGCAATCCCGTCACTTATAGAGGATAACATTTCTCTAACTATTCATCTCGAATTAATTTAAACATTATTTTATTACATTAAAATGTGTAGTGTGTTATTTTCGTTCATTCCTTGATTCGGAGTTGTGCTAATGTCATTTCACTTGAATTGACTTAAGCACCTTTTTAGTTCTAAGTTATTATTATTATTATTATTATTATTTTAGTCGTAAGTTGTAAATAAGTTCTTTCTATGATTAGTTTTAAGAAAACCTTCACAAAATGTAAAATCTGTAAGTGTCCTTGAGCAACACTTAAAAACTTTTTCTTGTTCTCATCTGATATATTAATTTGTTTTAAGTATTAATTTAAATAATTATTCTTTAAATCAAAACCATTACGTAAAAGCTAGACCAATTCAAAGTCAGCTACTTCATAAAAACACTGTACATTTTACTCACAAATAATTGTAACTATTAAAAAAAAAATCTCAATAAAAACTCAATTATCAAAAAATTATTACTTGCCCTTGGAGCAATGAAAAAATATCGGTAATAGGGACGAACCTTGTACTGAGCACCCACGATCGCTCATGAACGATACTCCTGGCTTTTGCAGTCTCATATTAAAACCAGTAAATGAGGATGGATATAAAAGTACACACCCACAAGCTACTGTGGTGTGGTACCCGTGGTGTGATGGATAGCATGTTCGCCTGTTAATCCAGAGGTTCGAGTTCGAATCCCAACAGACGCAAAAATGTTTTTTCCACGGGTATCGCCTTTCGCGAGGAATTGGCAAGTCCTCCGTTAGTATTCATTGCCATGAAAAGCGCATTCTCGATTAGCCGTTCGGAACCTGCAGAAAATTGTAGGTCCCCTCCATTCCCCCCCAAGGCATGGTTGTGAGAAATGCGCTAGGCCCAGGGACTCTTTGCTCTGTAGCGCCACCCTATTTATTTTTTATTTACCCACAAGCTACTGAACTCAAATAATTTTGAGTTTTTTCTTCACGACAGGAGTGTCTGACATGAGCGAACGTGATTGTCCACCTTAAGGGAGGGATAAACCCCTCAAAAATATTCTGTTCGAAGCGTCATTAGAGTGAGCTCCACTTCCCTGAACACAAAAGAAGACCTCGAGCTACCTGTAACCAATCATAAAAGGAGCAAAGATGCTGCGCGATCGGGATCATTGTCCGTCCGGCTGGCCCCCCTCTATTCGCTCGCCGTGCATACCTGCTCTAAAATCACTGTAACTTTTCGAATTCAACTCAAAATGACTTGAAATTTTGACACAACGTTCTTCAAATGTAGTATAATAAGAAATTTTTTTGAAAACGCCCAGGGCTTACCCCTCCCTGAAGTCGAAGGAAATTTAAATTTTTTTTTTGAATATCCTCTGAAGGGATCAACATATTTAGATTTAGTTTGCAGCATTCAAAAGATTATTTCAAAACATAGAAGATTTGTTTTGCCCTACATAAAATTGTTGAAGGTGCAGCGATGTGCAGAGGGTTTCTGACAGTTTCTTATTGCCACCAGCAGGAAGCTATACCCCAAATATTAAAATCCAGTCCAGTGTTATAGACCTTGCCAACTCTCCGGGAAAGATGATGTACCCGCCAATATGTGTAATGTGATTGAATTGAAGCGTGATGAGAATGTTAAGTGACAATTTTTGAAATTAAGCGCTTTCCTTTAGATGATAATCTGAAATCATAAAAATTATATATTATTATATTATTCATTATATTATATGCAACCAACTTAGTAGTAAACTATAAACTTTAAAGCTGATAACTCAAATTCAAAATAAATCATCGCTTAAAACCTTCATCTTCTAAGCTCTTCAATCATCAAAAAATTTGCAAAAAAACCTGCGAAAACTACCTTGTATATATAATCTTAGCACCTTTTTTCAAAATTTTATAAAAGTATAGAATTTTTGTTGTTTTGCCTTCATCTACAGTCTACACAATTAAAAGACAACTCGTTAGTTATTTTACTTTCAAAATGATTAGGCCTCACTAGTCTCACAACTTTTTTAAACTATCCTTCATTTGAAAAAGCGTTTCCAAAAGTCTTCATATTTAGCTTAGCTGCCTAACATTGCGTTATCTTAAAGTCCTTGGCAAGTAATCAAATATTATCAAAACAAAAATGCAATATCGGCTCCAAAATCTGCTTTCTATCAAGGGCAACACTCTATGTTAATAGAGAAAATTAAAAAGGGGGATGTTTTTATTTACTATACGTCTTAAACCTTTTATATAGATAGGGATGTTTCGATTATAGCCTCAAGTCTCAGCTTACAGATTTACGAGCGTATTTCATCCTTTACAGATATATGTGCTTAAAAAATACAAATTAAATAATAAATCAAACCGACACACAGAGCCTCCCATATAAAATATATGACCAAGCAAATCTCAACCAACACACTTCCCTAAATATATGTATAAGAAATTAATTCTTTCCTTTTTTGCATTGGATGAGATATTCAAACAAAATATGTTTATTTTCCCATATGCAAACCACAAAAAAAAATTGTTTTTGCTATGCAGGCAATTTTGGGCTAAGAAGTGATGCCATTTCGATTTTCGAATTCAAAATATAAATTATATTTTATTTGATACGTTAAAAGCTTACGATTTTGAATTTATTAGTTTATTTGACACTTCAACACATCGAGTAAGTAAATCTCGTCCGATGAGTGTTTTTTTTTCAACTCTTAAAGCTGCAGAGTTGTTGTGGAATTTTTCTAGAACACGCTAATTTTAGCCATCTAATGGTGTTTCTGCGCATTATTTAGTAATTTTTGTAAATGACATCAGTGTTTGTTGCTGCCGATTGCAAATATTGTAAATATTCATATTCAACAAAATTTTCTCTAGTCCTTAGGGATATTCTCTGGATATTGCCTTGTTATTTATTGCTTGAGCTCCATGAAAGCGAACAAAAAAGTGTGTGTGTAAATCATTGCAAAATCCATTATTTATGTTGATGACGTGTTGTTATTTCAGAGATGTGGTTTTAACCACAGACACTCTTATATATATGAACAGAACACATAGCGACATAAGCGTTGAATAAAGGAAATGTATTTTGAATATGATTTTTATCTCCCAAGTCCCAACAGCCACCTCTGCTGAAGTGCAAATTATTTTTTTTTGTCTTGTCAAAACGTGAACCAATTAAAATAATATCTTTTGGGTATGCGAAAAATGTTTTGAATCTATTTACATTTGAGAACAAAAACCAGCAATATTGTAAAACATATTTTTAGGGGCACATGCTGGTAGAGAGTTAAAAAAAAAACTCAATAAAGTCACACCTGCAAATTAAATTATTTTATAAATAAGGGCTGTATACAGTTCATTGAAAACTCTCACTTCAGTGAATAAGAACGGCAACAACAGAATACAGATAGACATTTTTGAAAGAAGTCTTGTGAAATAGGATAGCAATGTGAAAGTTTAGTGCAACGGAAATTAGATTAATTAGTTAGATTGCTATGCAACGCCACAGAGAACTAATATGCTGAATTCAATTTCGAAAATTCTTGTGTCATTAAACTGTGAATCAATTATATATTATTGGAGTGGTTTTTACTCCTCCGTAAATTAATAACTCCTCCGTAGGGGGCACGGTCACGTACTGACATGCAAAGCGGGAAAATTAAATCTAAATTCAAATTAAATAAATTTAGTTTTCCAGCTGGGGTTAAACCATCGCATCGGGGTGGTGCTGACGCATTGTAACCAAGAAAACTAAATGGCTGATGGAATTTCCATAAATTTTCATGTCAGTTATTACTGACTTTCGGCTGCTCACAAGTAAAATTAAAGCTCAACTGAACACCGCAATGACGTCTAAATGCACTGTCTTTTTTGAATGAACTGACAACTGAACTGATAACTGAACTGAGAACTGATCGTCTAAGAGGGCCTTTATTACCGTCGCGTCGCGTCGGTGCTGGATGGTCGCATGGTTCAGGCGGTAATGAAGTAGGTTGAAATCTGAATTAGGTTTTTCGTTTTCTTTTGCACTGGTAACAGGATTAGGCTAGAGTGTCTCTTTGACTATCATTCTGACACCTTCTTTATGTTGAACAATCATGGCGAAAAATAAAACAACTCGTTTTTTGACGGTCTTAGATGCCTTTAGGAAGGGTCTATATGCACTCACTGTGTGGGTAGTGTAAGTGCGTTTTACACCGAATTTTGAGAAATTTGAGAAAAAAAGGGTTGTGTGGGTTCGTGTTGGTTTGTTTAACACGGCATTTTATAAGTCATTACTGATAAGAAAAGGTTTACTATTGGTCAATCTCAAATGAGCATTTAGCATAAAGCAAACATTAAGCTTGTTGCCCAATTCTTGTGCCAATTGCAAAGGTGAACCTTTATTGCTACACCATCAATGGCAATGGCTTGTTGAATTGGGCAACACGCTTGTTTGGCGACCCAAATGGACGCGCAACAAGATCATTTTAGATTGACCAATAGTAAACCTTTTCTTTTCGCGCAACAAGCTCATTAAAGTAGTTTCAGTTGAAATTCACCTGACGTTGCCATTCAAGTTCAAGCCATTATTTTTCTTTCTAAGTGCAAGGTCTGTGATCAAAACAATAAATTAACCAACCGCGAGTCTACACGACCTTTTTTGGGTGCATCTGTACACTTCCATGCCTTTAAACAGAGACTAACCACTGCCAAATTAAGTTTTCTTTTTTTCGCTAGAATAATTCAATTCATGGTTTATGAAGCGAAATGATTAGAACATCTGTTAATCATCTGTTGTATGGGAGTTCGAAATTCAAATCCCAGAAATGTTCAGTGTCTTCCACGCGTCGCTTTTCATGAAAAATATGCAAGTCCTCTTAGATTAGTTATGCCGCCATGAAAAGCGTTTCCTTACTTAACCATTCGAAAGCAGCAAAATTTGTACGTCTTTCCATACCTTGAAAGAAATGAGCTAGGCGCGCTGTGATTCTACAACCCTATTAATTTCAGATTAAAATAGGAACAGTTCCAAAAATGTTGTGTAATGCTGCAATTATCAAAGACTATTAAATTTTTTTTTACTAAAACGGTAATTCCAAAACTTTTCTGTGCGTTGTTCCACTCCACTTCACTTTTCATGAATTTTTTTTTGAGATTTACTCCACTTTTTTGACATAGTAAATGTTTGTAAGTTCAAGCAACTTTGAATTAAAATGTCTGAAGTTGACCGAAAATACCAATTTCGTTTTAAGAAGTTCATCGTATTTTAGTTTCATCATCATTTTATTTGCTCTACATACAATTGTTTACTGATATGGGTCAAAAGCGCACCAGTTATCGAACATTCCTGGGATTCAAACCATGACTTATATTTCAAGGCCTTAACCATTTGACCGGCACTAATTTCTCTACTTCTTCTTTTTCTCTTTCGGTGTCACTTATATGTCTGAAATAAGTAATCCGCAGCTTCTTTGTTTTGAATTGTTCTTGTCTGAGGTTAAAGTCAGTATCATAATGTTAAGTGTGTTAGCCGAGCTGACAGCCACTTTAACCTGAGGCCAACGAAATGCTGTGATGTCGTTGTGTGTTTTGCTCTACTTTTGTTTCTACAAGTGTAGAGTATTGTTAAGAGCAGATGACTCAAAATGCCTTTTATGCGTTCACTTGCCTTGACCCGGACTGCTTCGGTGACTCCAGTTGGACATCTTATCCTTAATCATCCGTACTTAGAACTCTAGAACTCCTGGTAGTTTGGGGCCTACATGTACTCATCTTTGATCATCGATCGGATGCTTTTTCGAAGCTAATCAGCACAACATGCAAACCGTTAAGAAATCCTGATGTTTTTCTTTTACGTTTCTTAAATTTTCGATTGCATCTTTTGTTCACTTGCCTTCGACAAATGGTAGTTATCGCAACTTCCTGTATCTCTATTTCCTAAGTACATTGGTAAAAGGTAGCTTCCCTCCATTGCCTAGGCACACTATCACCGTCGTTTTAGATATGTAAGCTTATTATAGATAAAAATCGTGAGCCATCTAAGCCCGATGTCTCATTTTTTTTTCTAACTTAAATTTCTTCCAGCTTTCGAATTCGATTCATTCTCTACGTGCTCTCCGTGGTCTTTACTTGGTATTGGGCGTTTCTTTTTTTTTTTCTATATACCCTTGTAAAGCGGGGCTTTTCATCTTTGATCATGAGGAGCACTCTGACTATGAGGGGCACTCTGACTATGCTTTGAATGCTGCTATATTCTTACATGTCACCGATTTAGCTTCATCACTCTACCACCATATTTCTTTGTTGGTGCAGTGTTCCTTTAAAACCACTAGCAATGATTTGGATTTTTAAAGCGAATTTGTTCACATACTGTGTGCTGTGCTCCATGATATCTTTTCATATTTGATACGAATTATTTGCCATTTCCTTTGTCCAAACCATACCACTTGATTTTCTTAGTAGCCCGGGTTAGTTTGTCATGCTCCATAAAAAGTTCTGTCAGCCGAAGACGGTGCTTCTGGGTGACATTTTCACTTTGCAGACTTTGACCCTTGGTTTCATAAATTTGCTTACCAAGTGATACATTTTCACCACTTCTCTGAGTGACAAGGTGTCGGTTTTGTTTGATGAACATGACATTTAACACAATGATAACATTTGACTTGCCATGTGGGCTCTTGTGTCGTATCCCGAATTTCCAGAACAATCTTCATAGCCTCGTTTGTCTTACCAACATGTCCATTCAAATCTCCGACAACAAACGAAAACTCATCGTTTGGGATATCCTTAAGTAGATTCTGAAAATCTGGCCGAAATTCATTTTTTTTCCTCGCTCACATTCGATTTGGGGTGCTATGCACTGACAATATTCGACACCTTTCCTTCCATAACCTACTTAAAGGACATCAAACATTTACTGGACTACAAAATTGTCAACACGCTGGCAAGTAGCTCTTCCCCAAGGGTAACACCAATTCCGTTTTATAATAGAACATCTTGTTGGCTTATGTTTTCACAACCAAAAATTCTTTTTACTCCATTTCATCATTATGTTTCTTGCACGCAAATAATTTCTACTTGCCTCCTTCCCGTCATCTCTTCCAGTTCAAAACGTCGACCAGTCATACTTTCGCTATTCCTAAACTCAGGACATGTTTTCGCCCGGGATTGTAGCAATGATCTGGGCGTATATTCGCGGTCCAGGATCAGTTCTTTCAGTATTTGCGTATTTTTCCACGCTCAGTTGGTACTTTCTTAACTCCTTTTCTAGTAATGACAATACCTGACGCCTAACGACAGTTCAACAGTCCACACGCACAGAAGAGTGTCCCAAAAATAAATTTCCTCTTCGATTCATGACATCTTTTAATAAAAGATGTGCACGCAGAAGTCCATATTTCCAGAGCCATATTTTTTAGTAGGTATACGTACCATCTAAACAAAGAGATTCCCTACAGCTTTCCTACGTCAGCAGTCAATTTTATTTAACAATATAATAGGCTCTATGATGCATTATCGTTGTACAGGAAACATTTTCAACGTCTATTTCTTGAACTTGAATGAAGTAATTACCAGAAAATATCTTTTAGAAGTAGGAACTTGTAAAATTTAATGATTCTTCAAAAAACACATTTATTAGTGCGCCAGCCTACGCATTGCCTTCACGATGGCTTAATACAGATCATTCTCTTCCAAGGGCCTCTTTCACGGATATTTTTTATAAGTAATCCAAAAGAAAAATTGTAGAAATAAAAACAATCACTTAAGAAAAAGGTTATTACTTTTCAAAAGAGGAGAGATTATCTTTTTTTATAGGAGTAGGTAGGTATAGGTACCTTTGTTCTTTCTATGGCTTTGTTCAAACAATTTATTGATTACAAACCGCACTTTAGAAAATGTACTTATTCATTACACATACGAAGATATAAGAAGGGCCCTGTTCATGCTTCGAGGTATGTTAACAACATTCCCATTGTTGTGGATTTTTGTATGTACTATAGGGTTTTTTATTTCAAAAGGAAGTATGTTCTATAGTTTGTGTTATCGTTTTCATTCCACAAATGTGTTTCTTAAAATGTACAAGGAATTTTTAAGTAGACATTTTTCTTTCCATTTCTCTTCCCTTGTTTGTGGATGCCAAAATTTGGAAAAAAACAGAATCTTTTCAACATTGAAAAAACTTTTAGATTAGATGGTTGGGAAAACATTTGAACGTTATCGTATTCATCTTTGTATTCGACATTGAAAACGATACTCGTTATCTGGATGTTTTTCCTTTAATAGAGTTTAACATAAAAGAACTGTTGAAACCACAAAAGCTTGACAAATTCTGAACAATGACCTTTCCTGAGAAAGAGCTTGAAAGAATATATATGCGGGAAAAGTCTAAGAACACAACTAGCATACCCTTTGTGATTATTAATTGATATTTGATAACCGATAATTTCTATGGACACAACAACAAATACATCAAATATGTGATGATAAACGGAAGAGAGTTGTTAATCGTTTCCCAGAATCCATGATTATTTTAATGAAATTCTTCATGAGATAAGATCCAATTGGGAACCCAGGCGGAAATCTTAATTTTCTTTTCGAGTAGTTATCGATTCAGATATTTTCTATTATGATTTACTACCTTTTGCTATGACAAGAATGACAAAAGAGGACTAGAAAAGTTAAAAATGGTTTCTTAATCTCGAGAGGCAGCTGTCAAAAATCATATCTCCTCGCCCTTTGCGGAGTTGGCATCTAAACAATATTTCCTTTTTTTTCGTTAAGTCAAAAAAAAAAAAAACCCCTGTAATAGAATCTGTCCTTACTTAATTTTTGTTAGAATTTCCCCCGTTAAAAGAAATATATTCGTCCTTGTGTATTTTACGGCTAGGACATGCCTACGTCATGATCTGCAAGTTAAATATGAGTCCTTCATTTGGTTGAATGGGATTATCAAGTTGCTTAACTTAACGGTCTGAAGAGCCTCTTCAATATTATATGAAAAATTGAATTGTCTCGTCATTTTTTTTCCTTTCATTACTTTTTATACACGTTTAGGTTTAATCCTATCAACGTTAACGATTCTGTCGATGATGATGTATAGTATAGTGTACCTACAACAAGTACCTCATATAAGTTTTTATCTTCTGATGATGTGTTAAGAAGACGAAATACTTATAAGGGTATAATTTCTGATAAAGAGTGTTATGTGATGTCTTATCTCGGACATTCTCTTCTGTTGGTATGAGGAAACCTGTTTTTTTATTTATAGCTTGAAATAAATGATGAACTTATCTTATACGAGCATAAAAAGCCCTTTTCCATTGAAGCATGCTTTTTTTATTGTCGTTCGTTTGATGTAGTTGAACACTTCATATAAGATGGTTATGTTCTTTTTTATTTAAGTCGAAGTAAGAAGCTGGTTGGATTGAAATGTCAGTGCTTAGTGAGTGAAAAATACTGCGTTAGTAAAGTTCTTCAAAATAAAAACAAACACATCATTGAAAGGTTCCTAGAGAGTTTATATTTGGCTTTAATTTAAAATCTTTGTCATCATTGAAATAATTTTGAATATTTTTAGCACCTTTTCTCAAACTTTATTAAAACAAGTCTCAGATTGTATAAAATTCTGCCCATTTTATTGCCAATTAGCAAATTAAATTCATTAACTTCTTTTTTCACAATGAAAACAAAAACTGAAAAAAGAATGAAACAGAAGGAACTGCAAATTAGAAACAAACAAAACCATGTCTTCTGTCATTTGTCATCTGTCATTTGTAATTTTACTTGCGATTACTTACTTAGGTGGGGCATTACAGTTCCGGGTGAACCTGGGCCTCAACCAACATCCTTCTATAACGATTTCGATTTTGGGCAAGCTCTCTCCAGTTTTGCACTCTAAGTCGGTAGAGGTCTTCTTCCACTTGATTGCGCCATATAAGACGAAGATTTCCCTGCAATGTTCTCTCGAATACCCGTAGAGCCTGAGCGTTTGGGTCCATCCGCTCTACATGACCCAACCATCGTAGCCTCGCGATGCGCACTCTTCTGGCTATGCCCATGTCACGGTACAGCTCATACAGCTCGTTGTTGTATCTTCTTCTCCACACATTGTCTTCGCATACGGGACCAAAGATCATTCGGAGAATTTTTCTTCGAAACGACCAAAAGTTTCCTCATCCGCTTTCGATAAGGTCCATGCTGCCGCGCAGTTAAACAGGACTGGAATGATCAAGGGCTTATATAGGGTTACCTTGGTTTTTCTGGAGGGGGTTTGTGTTTCTCAATTGCCTTCTTAACCCAAAGAAGCAACGGTTGGCAAGAGTTATTCTCCGTTTGATCTCCGCACTGATGTTGTTTTCCGTGTCTATAGCGGATCCTATGTAGACGAAGTCCTGTATTACCTCGAAGATATGTCTGTCTATTGTGACGTTTTGTCCAATTCGATGTTCTGTGTCCTTGTTTGAAGACAACATATACTTCGTTTTGCCCACATTAACCATCAAACCCATTTTTGCCGCTTCTGTTTCAACACTCGCAAAAGCACCTATGACATCACGCTTCCTTCTTCCCATTACGTCAGGCGAGTAACTGTACAGACTTTTGAAAAATTGTTCCTCTGGTGTTGACGTTTGAGTTTCTTACAATCTTTTCAAGTATGATGTTGAAGAAATCGCATGACAGTTTGTCGCCTTGTCGAAAGCCTTTTTCAACATCGAAGGTCTCGGTGAGTTCTCTACTGACTTTGCTGGAGCAGCGTGAATTCTCCAAAGTCATCCTGCACAGTCGTACGAGTTTGCAGGGCTGCCGAAACTAGACATGGCTCTGTACAGCTCGTCTCTGGAAATACAGTCCAACGCGGCCTTGAAGGCGATTAAAAGATGCTGTTTATCGATATTATATTCTCGGTTTTTTTTCCAAGATCTGCCTTAATGTGAAAATTTGGTCTATTGTGGACTCTGGCCTAAATCCACATTGATGAGAACCTTTCAAGCTGCGATTATCGTTACTAATGTTGTAAATGTGAAAGTAACTTTGTCTGTCTATTTTTCTTTGTTATCATCTCCCACCCAAACTACTCAACCGATTTATATGAAATTTTTTACAGAATTGATCTAGAACCTGAGGAGAGAACGAAGCCGCTAGTAAAAGCTGTCTATATATCTTTTCAGTCCTTGAAAATTGAGTAACTTTTGAAAAAATTGGACCTCCGCCGGAATAGAATTTTAAAAACTACATGACTTTCAACATAAGAAAGCTGTATTATCCCTCAGGAACGGGAAACTCAAAACGCTCAGGTTATTTCTTTGCCTTGTGGATGTTCTTGACATGTTTTGGTTTTTAAGAAATTTTGTGTTAACAAAACTTTTAATGAGCTATAACAAAGCAATGCCGAGCGGGTCAGATAATAGATACAATAAGGCAAGTTTAATAGTCGTGTAGAAAGTTTTGGGTCCTGGAATTCAGTCCATCTGGCAGTATGTCTGTGTGTCTGTCTGTCTGTCTTTATTCTTGTATGCGGATCTATATCCTGAAGCACAGTCGTCCATCAAATGACCAGCAGCTAGATTGAAAAAATTTTGTCGTTATCGTTTAAAATCCCTTCTAAACCGTCCGTTCACGACTTCAATGACCCATCTGACCATAGTTACACACCTGGATCTATTAGCCTGCTCTGTGGTAAGTTGAAAGTTACCTTCAGCAACAGATTCAGGCATGTAAGCCTTATATCCTTGAGATTCAAGATGTGGGATTGCGTCTCTGAATCCTCTGTCCAAAATAAAAACATCATTTTGTCTATGATGAGACAAGATGCCCATCACAGCATGTGATCACAAAAGGCTTAACCAGATTTTGTTACTTATGTAGGCTGTATGATTGTTTCTGGAAGCCGTAGTTTGAACTTTTTTAAAGGTACACAAGACACATGTGTTCCATCGCAAATGACTAAAGGTGGACGATCATTTTGATGTTTCCAAACAGAGTAAGTCTGTTCCTTCTAAATACTACTTCCTGAACAGTTATATGTTGAAAACCCAAGTAAAATGGCACAAAATAATCCATCAATGCTGTCCTTGCAGCTGTTAAAGTACCGTCCTACAGTCGTGTGATGCATGTTTAAGAGACAGGAAAGTCTACGATCACTATCGCCAGACCTTAATTTTGTTTTAAATATAGCACCAGCCTTGTTTTTGGATGGTATTTTGATAGAAGATTAATTTTTTTTTCATTTGTAGCATTAATATGTATTTTGCTTTTATGTTCTGTAAAAAATTAGAGTAGGTACAGGGAAAAATTCAATGAAAAAATGCTTTTGTTGTGGAACATATTTTTTGTTTAATTTTTTTTTAAGAATTGTGTATAATGTACGTGATATGCTTTATGTATGATAGCGTAATTATATATCAAATTAAAGCCTATCAATTAACGATTACAGTTGAGCAAAAAAAAAAAAATATAGGTCATCACTGATTTTTACGAGATATTGGCTGGCAAACATCAACGAAAATGTTGCTTTTCAAACAACTTTTAGGTCTGTCTTTCCGAAATATAGGGCATTTCAAAAAATGTATTTTACATGAAATGAAAGCTAATTTTATGATCTTTCATATGATACCTAAATCATTGTCCTACGTGCTGTACTCTTCGAGATATACATAATTATTTGCAGAAATGTCAGATTTTTCCCATTTCCGGCGCTCAATCTCAAGTCTAATTATCTCAAAATCACCTACAAGGGGGTTTTCGGAATTGGGTCCTGAAGTCTTGAAATAACGGTTGTGACAAGCAACCTGTATGATATTTTTTATTTTTATCGAAAACCACATTAACGATTTCAATTAAATTTTGTGTAAAGTTTTTGGTTGTATTTCTAATATTACAAAAAAAAAAATTTTATCAAGTTTGAGAACGATACCTTTTATAGTACGGATTTTTCAAAGCCGACTCTTTCTCTTGGATGAAAACATATATTTTAGAAGTCCTAGTTTTTTTTATAACAACGACTGCGAATCAAAATTTGGAAAATTCTAATTTTGAAAATTTTTGCTAGTTTTTAAAATTTTTTTGATTTTTTTGAACAGTTTCATCAATAATTATTTTATTGAACGTTATATTTATATATACTTAAAATTTTAAAAAATTATGATGTAAGAATGTTGGCACATAGGGGGCCTAACCAAATACATTGTCCAGAATTAAAATAATAATCGAGTTCTCATCGTGACGTTGTGGGGTACACTCATGTCGAGAATCTTTAGAAATTGTTTTCAAATATTTAAGTTTTAACGATAAGTCTTGTACTCATTAACTTTATTATGTATTGCTTATGTAACCAGAAAGTGGGCAGCCGGGATGCAAGAATTCAGTGTCGTGATTGTAAAACATTCTTTCACTTAAACTGTGTTAAATTGAAACCCAGTGATAGAGATTACATGAACAGAAGAGACTCTCTTCGCTACTCGCCACCACAAGCTCATAATAATACACTGTTGTCTATTTCCGACCTTCAATCTGATCTTAACAAACAGTTTTTGCAAGAAGAACCTTTATCTCTCAACCCACCCAAAAAAGTTGCCACTACATTTACACCCTCTTCCGCATCAGTCTCTCATTCACCAACATCATCTTTATCTTCAACATCTCTACCATCAAACACACTAATATCAACATCAAAATCAACTCCGTCAGCTCCTATCCCAACATTACCTTCAAACATCATTGCACCTACACCTTTAATCAGTCAAATAACTACACAATCATCAATTTCTCATCACAACAGTTCATCTCATCATTCGCCGTCTACTCTTCACCAAACTTCTAAACCTCTTTCTTCGTCACCTCTAAACAAAAACAACATTCACTCGCAAAAAATAACGCTTGAAGCAGCGTTGCCGCAGTAAAATTTTTTAAGGTGCCATTTTCGGTAACCAAAGGTGCCAACTGGGTGCCACCAGCCTTTCAAAGGTAGAGAGATATTTATAAACACAAAAAACAAATACTTTCCCATAAAGTATCATTACGATTATTTGGGCATGAATTAGTACGCACACAAACGATATGTATATTTCACTACTTGAAGAAAAAACATCCCTTTCAGTCTTTTTTGATTGACTTTATTAAGTTTTCTTCATTAAAATGTATCAAGTTCTTAGGGTGCCAAATGAGAGCTAAAGGTGCCAAGGTGCCAATCGAGACTGAAGGGTGCCAAAATGGCACAATTGTGCCACTTCGGCAACGCTGGCTTGAAGTGATCTATAAAGAGATTATTTCTTTGAATAATGAAATAATTTCTCTGAGAGAGATGAACACCAATGCATTGTCTTTAATAAGTAAGCTTCAAGAGGAAAACAGCAGTTTGGTGTCCAAAGTAAACAACCTTTCCAACAGAGTTAATGATTTACAGCAAAAAAATCTTAGCAATTGCGTTGACATTGTTGGTTTACCGAATGTGCGGAGTGAAAGTGCATTAACCTCGACAGTGAAGCTTGCGGAAGGTTTTGGTGCGAAGATCACTGCTAATGACATTGATCATTGCTATATAAAGTCAATTCGAAAAAACAATAGTGGCTCTCTAACCAAACAAAAGAAACTCAATGACATCGTATGCGTTAAATTCAAGTCTGTGGAATGTAAACAAAGTCTTTTCTCTTTACAACGAAAGAAGTACTTATCCACAAATATTTTTGGCGATGAATTTGGAAATAAACCGATTTTTATTAATGAAAGCCTTACATCATTTAATAGGCTATTATTCAATAGGGCTAGACAATTAAAATCAGAAAAGAAATATTTATATCTTTGGATCAGAAATGGAGTAATTTTAATGAAAAAAACAAGAAGGAGAAACTACTTTGCGCATATCTTCTCTTGAAGATCTGGATAAAATAATTTAACCATGGCTAAAAGTCTATCAACAAATTTTTACGATGTTTCATTAGTTACTCCTTTTTGTTTTTTTGATAGAGAAATGTTTAAAAGTGTATTTCATTTAAATGCGTTTGCAAATAGCCTCTTTGTCATCCATCTAAATATTAGAAGTATGAGAAAAAATTTTGATTTGTTTTTGGCTCACTTTGAATCATTTGTTAATAAGCCTGATATTATCTTTCTAACTGAAATTTGGATATATGAACATGAAAAGAGCTTCTTCAATATTGCTGGTTATGTTTTTAATGCAAAGTGTAATAATACTTATGCGTCTGGTGGTACTGCTGTATTTATTAATGAAGGTTTAAACTGTGAGTATAACACAATAGATCTTATTGGTTCTGATATGGTTAAGCTTTCTTTCACTATTAACTCTGCTAAATTAGTTTTTATTTGCTTTTATAGATTTCATCATGTTAGTGAAGATGTTTTTATTACTGAGCTTTCCTCTCTTTTGAATAATACCAACGTTAAAAATCTTTTTATTTTGGGTGACATTAATATTGACATCTTAACTGAATCTTTAACTGTAGATAATTACCTATCTTTCAATATCAATAGCACCTAGACTCTATAATATGTTACCCTCAAATATTCGTTCAATTGGCTCGTTGTTCTCTTTCAGTGTGAAAGTTAAAGAATGGCTGTTTAACTTTGATTTTGATGAAATTTATGGCTTAATTAGAGTTTTAGTTTAAATGTTTGTCATCTCATACAATCAATTTTGTTTTTTGCACTTTATGTAAATTATTTTAACTTTTTCCTATTTGTTATTTAATTATTTCTTTTTTTCTTTTCTCTCTCACTTTTATTTTTATTTCTTTACTTTTATTTATTATAATGTCTGCATTTAACTACCCCACAACACATTTTAAATAATTATGTGTAAAGAATCTTGTTACTTTTATGATAAATTTTTCTGCGCGATACTTTCGTCACTTGTCTTAAGACAACAGATTGTATCTTAATGTTTTCTTTCATTTCAAATGTTCATTTTAATGTATCTATTATTTTTGTTATTTTAGTTATTGTAAAAATTTTACTTACATATATCATCGAAAAAAAAAAAGAAAATAAACTAAACTAAACTAAAAACTAAAACTAAAATCTAATATTATGTAGCTGAAAGAAAAGAAAAATCTTAATTATAGGTCTGTTGACTTGGGTGATCTCGGGATGTTCCGTCCCGGTTGTCGCTGGCGTCCCTCTGCATGGGGAGGTTTTAAGGAGTGCCATTAGCCACGGAAATATACTGACCCAGGGTCAGCGTAAAAGTTGGTGGCTTCGTCGTTGGCTGGTATTATTTCTTCGTCCAAAGAGTTCATCACGCTTAGGTATCTTGGCTCGGGTAGTTGGTCTTCACTGGTCATTCTTCTAACCAAATGATTCCGGTGGTTGTTGATATCTGCAGCCGTTTTCCTTAATGTCAATAACACGTATTGATCCAAGGGCATCACTTTGGCTTTCTCGTACACAAGCTGGTTGCTGTAGTGTCTTTGGCGCTGGTGGTTGTAAGTGAGGCTGGTGCAGAGTCTCAGAATTTCCCTTTTGAAAAGTAGGAGCTCCTTCACCACTGTCTTGGAGACGGTAAACCAGACTGGGCTGCTGTAGTTAATGACGGGTCTCAGCAATTGCTTGTACATCTGAAGTTTCGTTGACTGACTTAGTCCTGTTTTTCTTCTCATCAAAGGGTAAAGTTGGTGGAGAGTGGTTTCATTACGGCATATTTGATTTTTTTTTGTCAAAAGATCTTCTGGAACGATTTAAAACTTTCAAATTTTATTAAATAAAAAAACTGTTTTTAAGAAAGTTAAAAAGCAAAAAATGCTTACGGTTTTGATTAAATTTTTATTGCTTTTGTGTATTAGTAGCTGCCAAAAATTGCGTTCTTATAATTTTGCTTAAAGCTCTTGGAATATTAAATCTAATTTTTGTCAATATTTTATGTTATTCCATTCAATATTCATAATTTATGTGTAGCTAGCAGCCCTGAACCACCAAAGATCTTATAACGAGCGAACTTTTAAGTCTTGTACTCAGTCTTAAGATTTGGATATTTTGCCTAGCACACAATCGCAAGTTCGTGCGACCTAGTAGCGAAAATTTTTTTTCTCTAAAACGGCTCTAATGACTAGGAAAGTATCTGAAGTCGGTACCTCCCATAGTACCGGCGGCTTATTTTTGAAACCGATTTTCTCATTATACACTCTGGTTGTCCAATCTTTCAATACTTTTTGTGGGTTAACTATGCCAAAAGTCATTTCCAAAGAATATTTTAACAGAGATTGAAAAATAAGACGTCCAGAAGAACTTGAACGATTTTGATAAGTTAAGATAATGATGGTTTGTATGAGAAACGAACTAAAATGGGTTTTGATCTATTCATTGAAATGTAGTTTGGTATAATAAGTTTTTAACATAAAATAAAAAGAATTCGGCAGCACATTTTTATCGTTTCTGTAGAATTACTATCTGCACTCATGTATTTATTGTAGAAAAGAAATTTATGACACCAAATAATAATATTTAGGTACAAATCCTTTAAGCGTGCAATCTTCTTCTCCTTCTGGTCTTTCATCACACACTCTACCACCCAGCAACAAGTACTTGCCCTTTTCAAATGCTTTCTTCCTGGAAACGTAATACAAATTCACAACATGTGACACAATATGCCGGATTCCGCCAAACATAATTCCTTTCCGATTAATCATACATTCATGATTCTCTCTCCTCTTCACAGCTAATTTTCTCAGTCAGAACCATGAGACGGGTGAAATCATTGTTGGTAATGGAACTTAAGATCTCAACAAAGTCACGCTCACGCTCTTATCCAGCCATATTGAGATTTTTTCAAATGGAAATTCTAATTTGCCTGAGTTAATTGAAAATTTTGAATGTTTTTTTTTTACTATGTGTTTCTCCATTTGGTAATTTAAGGAAAATCCAAATGCGTAGCTAAAACATCGAGTATAGTCTTTAATATACAAAAGTTTTTATGGCGAAATAAATTACAAACATTTTTGTGATTTTGGTGTTACTTACTTGAGATGTGAGAGTTTTTCATTTAAAGGTACAAATGCACTTTAATACGAAATATGATGCAAGTATACGATTCACAAAAATTCAAAAGCAACGTGCATCGGTGTCTCCTTTCAAATCCTCTCCTATTTTCCTAAATGCTCGCACTGTGTTTTATAACATTAAAAGGGTAGTCATAACCCCTTGATGTGCGCGTTAATTATAAAAAAAAAAAGTATAAAGGTTGGCGCAACAGAGCGGGGAGGCCATGGGCCTTGAGTATTTTATGATCCACTGTATGTACAATTAAAATTAAAAAAAAGCAGAGCTACTTAATGCCTAATTTTCCGAAAGTTAAAGCCATACAATTGGTATTCATTTTAGCTCCTTTCCATTCATACATGGAAAACTTCTAGGTGTGTTGGGTATATACGATCTTAAGTAAACAGAACCTTCTTATGCAACTCAAAACCTTACGAGCGCTGTTGTTTATAATGTTCGTTGTTTCAAATGCTAAAGCCATACAATTGGTGTGCATTTTGTCCCGTTTTTTAAAAATTGGCAGCTCCCTTGTCGTGTGATGGGTAAAGTTACAGCTTCCTAAATGGAATATAAATGATACGATTCTCGTTTTTGTTAGTTTTTCCCTATTTTAAACAAAAAGTTGATAAAATGGGCGATACAACAGAGCGGGGTCTAGCGCATTTCTCTCAACCATGCCTTGTGAGGCAATGTAGGGGACCTACAGTTTTTTGCCTATTCCGAACAACAAATTGAGAAAACGCTTTTACAGGCATTGAATTTACTATCGGAGGACTTACCGGTTTCTCACGAAAAGCGATACCCGTGGGAAAAGATTTTTGATTTCTGTTCGGATTCGAACCATGAACCTCCCACATAACAGGCAGGCATGCTAACCATTATGCCACTAGCACCACCTGAACATTTTCAAAAGGTTTTATTCTATGGAAAAAGAATAAATTTACTTCTGTAACATTCTTTTTGTGGCTATGAACCACAACCTCTGATCTCAATAGGAAAAAGTCTCTTGGCAAAGCGCGATTCGAAACAACTTACACAAATCTTAACTGATTGAGGAAATACATGCGACTGAATTGCAAGGACCGGAGACAAGTTTATCTGATTAATGCGAACACGTTTCGTCAATAAATGTAGAAGTCAGATAATACGAGTATGACTATGCAATGGATTATGCAAATTCGGAATGAATCTCACGAGGTTTTCAATTCTCTAAAGGTATTCAAATTCATCCAGACGTAGCGAGGGATATGTTCGTTTACCTATTCCATGCATGAGAATTCATCTCAATTGTGATTCCAAATGGTACATGGAATCTATCAGCATGTTAATGTGAATACATACATAAGTGCGTTTAGAAACACAATACTTTGAGACTTTCCAAATTTCTCAGTTGATGGGGCAAGCGCCTCAAAATTCTCTCTCTTGAAGGTGCAGATGACCTAACAAGTCGAAGTATGTTAAATAAATTCAAAAGACTTAAGTAGGAAAATAAAAATACGCAGTCCTAATCCTAACTTTGTCTTGGTAAACTGAACATTTAAAGGGACTCGAAGTGACTGTATTACCGATCACACGTCATACTTTAAGACTTTGGAAAGTGTTTGAAAAGTGCCGATGGACAAATTGATGAAATTTTATTTATAGAATTGTTGATGTGAAGTATTAAGGCAATTTTTAGCCGTGAGAAACAAAACAACTGTATTTTTCCTTCTCTTCTTTCACTTTGAGAAAATAAACTCAACTCTGAGACAATTTTACTATAAAATTGCTATTCATTACATTCCAACCCTCCCATGTTGTCCATTTCTTGGAAAATTTTTTAATTAAAAAATTACCATACTGAAATGAGGAATGACAGTGTTTATTATTCTGCTCCAGTTGCATCCAATTTAAGTAACAAATCCACTCAAGAACGTAAACAGAAAGCTCCGGTTAAGGTGTGTGTCTTTTATCCCAGGAAGAGAGTAAAAGAGTGTTCACAGTGCTCACCGTAAAGCATTCCTTCTTCTCTGTTTTGTTTCCATAAATTGGATGAATCGGTCTCTTTCGGAGCATTATAAACTTTGGCACATAAAACCTTCCATTTGAAAAATGCACCACAATTTTCGAGATGCTCTAATGATAAACATTTAGTCAATTCTGGCTTCATAAATATATGTAGGTTCTTATAAAGAGAAACAGGGAGGTATTGAAGAAAAGAAAATTTATTACACTACGAAAATCCATTTCGGAAGTCAGTTATTGATTAAAAAAATGTATTTTCATTGCGGCGATATTCTATTAATTAATTTTTGAAAATATGTTTTTCTCACTTTGATAACGAACTTTGTTATCTACATTTTTCCAGTGGCCCTATTTTCATTAGATCAGCTATTTATTTTGCCAAAATATATTTCAAACTCCTGTAAATTCAATTATCCTAACAGGGAAATTGAAAGCATCAAAACTTTTACAAATTTGGTGTGGCTTGTAGACGTTGCTGGATGATGATTTATGTTTCACAGCTTTATTTCATTTTAAAGCGATAGACTTGGACAAGGACCATAAATATAAAAGGAAACTAGGGCGGCAGTCCTTAATATGTGGGAGAAGCTATTAATCTAACCTGTGGACATAAGAATGAGCGTTCTGATGGTTTAAAAGCAGGGGTCAAATCAATATGTTTGTAGGTATATGAGAGAATGTATGTAGGTGTAAGTGGTTTGAAGACGATGGTCAATAACTTAAAGTATACGGCTAGAAACTTTGTGAAGTAGGTGTATGTTCGTAATAATATTGCTTATCAGCTTATCCTACACTACCGTCCTTGTTTTAATAAGAACTTTAATTTCATGAGGTCCATAAGAAAATCATTCCTTGTTGTTCTTTTTACAGAAGCCCCAATTCTAAATTGCAATTGAACTTTTAACGAGTTTGCTGCGCTTTCTGACTGCATACCAAGAACAGCCTCTTAATATCCTCACACTGAATTCGTTATATTGTTGGCTTCTACCATCTGGCCAAACAACAACCGAAAGAAGATATGTTGGGATTTTCTATGAGTTGAATCATTTCGCTTAGCTAATTGACGAGTCTATTCGGGTTTCAGATACTGAAGGCCTTAAGGCCAACACTCTTGGCCTTTTTCTCACTTCTCATCCTGAAAAATACAGGCTTTTAGTATCATCTCCTCAAAGCCAATTCGGACCATTGTATCATATCGGTATGGATTGATTTTTTGTATTCCGACTAAAAGTACGTACAAAGTACGTAAAAGAAGTGGGTGGTAATATGAGAACGCCAATTGGCCCCGCTTGTCTAATTTCTTTCGAGATTTTAATTGGTTTTGTGCTTTCTCGTTGGAATCGTTGACTCATCAGCTGATATGATATCTAAGGTAATCCACAACGTCATGAGAAGCTTTGTTCCTCACAGAACAAAAAGTTTCAAACCTAAAGGGAATTCGTGGTTTGATTGGAGCTGTAAAGTGTTGATTAAAGATAGAGGAAGCAGTTTTCGAATAATGAAAGAAAACCCTTCTGCAAAAAACCGCGGTTTGTTTAACCGGGCCAGAAGTATATGTAATGCTCATAAAAAGCCAAGGCCCTAATGTTAGGCACAAAATCAGTGATCCAGAAATGCAAGAGCTCTCTGAATGCGGTCGGAAGACTAAATTCTTTGAGTCTCGTTTGGGTTCCAGTCCATCACGGCATAACTGGAAACGAGATCGCCGATGAATTTGCTAGGCAAGAATCTCAGACAGCTTTCTCAGGACCTGAACCGTCGATAGGTCTGCCAGCGTCCTCAGTAAGGGCTTCAATCAACAATTGGATCTGTCAAGAGATTGTAGATGGGATGCCTTTATTCGATGCAGACAGACCAAATGTATGTTTCCCAACGTAAATAAGAACACTGCAACATTTTTGCTATCTCGTAGCAGAAAAAACTGTAGAAAGGTTATTGGCGTTGCCAGCGGGCACTTTTGTCAAGCATTTAAACGTGTTAGGCTTAAGTCATCCTACGCTCTGTGAATCTTGTGGAGAAGATGAGGATACCGTAGAGCATTTCCTCTGTGAATGTCCTGCTTTTTCTCGCATTGGGTCACAGATACTTGGCGCAGACATGGTAAGAGCTGGTGCTCCTTGACCTTATCATGGCAGTGTCTTTTGGCTTTTCTGCGAACGTCTGGAAAACTTTAACAAAAAGAAGGATGCTTTCTGGTAGTATTTGGTAGTTTGTATTTTAAAAACGTCCAGCAGAAAAATGGCACAAAAAACTGTTGTGTGCAAAAGGAAGTAACGACTTTTGGTCTTTTGTTAAGAACTTCAAGAACTCCACCAAGCCATCGATTCCAACACTAGTTTTCAATGACTCTCCATATTTCAGTTCCGTCGAAAAAGCCAGTTTACTGGCTGATCAATTTGCTACTAACTCGAGACTTCCTGAGAGCTTATTGGATCCTCTTGAACATGAGTCTGTAAATTCTGTGATGAAGCAGATATTTTTTCGAACTCGCTCGGTTGCGTGAGCCCTCAAAGATCTCAATATACAAAAATACTGGTCCAGATGGTATCCGCCGTTGTTCTGAAGAGGTGCTCTTCTGAGCTGTCAAAGCCACTGTGTAAACTTTTCCTTCTTTTCTATTATTTTGGGCTCATTCCGAGTGCTGCATTTGTCCAGCCCCGTTTTTAAAAACGGTGAATTTTGCTTCTTTTCCAATAAACTTCCATTTCCACCAACGGCCCTTATTTTCAAGGCATTAGAAACGTTGGTAAACCATTAACTCATGAAATATCTTGGAGAACGAAGCTTCTTAATGACCGGCAGTAAGGCTTTCTTGGTATAGGGCCCAGTTGTGATTTGATGGCATATCTCACCGAAAAGTGTAACCAATCTTAACATTGCTTTGGAGAAAGTAAGATTATTGCGATTGATATTTCTAAGGCCTTTGATAAAGTTTGGCATCAGGCTCTCTAATCGAAAATGCGTGCTTTTGGTGTCGATGAGTCTCTTCTTCGTTGGATTTGAAACTACGTTCCCGACATCCGTTGTTGTATGGGATGATTATTATGATTATAAATGTTGGTGTGCCCCAGGGCTCCGTTTTGTCACCGACTCTCCTCCATATCTTCATAAACGACTTCTAATCCTCTTAACTGTTTTGCTGACGAATAGACCCTTGGGTTTTCACATTCGTTTCCAAATTCACGTCCTTGCTCTTCGGATTTGCAACTGGAACGGTTGCGTATAATTAAATACTTCGAAATCTCAATGCTGTCTCTTGTCGTTGAAGCTTAACATTCTAATGAATGGTACCTTGCATCCAAGAAACCGAAAAGCTGTCAGTACTTGTTGTTTGTGTAAAAGATGATCTTCGTTCGACTGACCATGGCCATTATATATACTTGAGGTCACCAAAAATCCTGCTAAATGCTTAAGTTTTTGAAGACGATGCAGGGAATTCTTCACTCCTTCTGATCTGGCTACTGTATTTAAAACCTACATCCGCCTGAAACTAGAGTATAATTCTCATATTTTGTCAGGTGCTCCTTAAACATCTCTGTCCCTCCTTGATAGGATACAAAACAGAGAGTTGAGACCGATAAGGGCTTTTAGTTCAATTGTGGACTCTTAAACATCGTCGAAAAGTCGCACGGCTCACTCTTTTTTATCGCTTTTTTTACGAACTCAACAGTTCTTTTCGTCCCCTGAAACAAATTAATTGCAACACCCGGCTGGAAAGGAATGCTCATAAGCTTTACCGTGAACCCAACTTCGGCCGTAGAGTAAAATATAAATATTCATTCTTTAGTCACACTATACGTATGTGGAATGATGTACCGGACTGTGTTTCCCTCCTGCATTACGATTCAGAATATTTCAAAAGCAACGTGCTTCGGAGTCTCATATTGAATCCTCTACTTTTTTCCTACATGCTCGCTTTGTGTTTCAAAACCTTTAAAATGTATTCGTAACCCCTTGATGTGCGCATTGACTAAATAAAAAAATCAAAAATTGTATTTGTAAAAAGTATTGGAATCGAAAGCTTCATGTGCAAGTGATTCTGAGTATTAAAAAAAAAAAAACAGATGGTAAAATACTTTGCAGTAGCAAAGCACGTGTCAAAAAGTTAAAAAACACTTTCTTTCGTTATTGTTTAACTACAATCGTTAAGCCTTGTTACGAGTGGGTAGTAGGAGCTTAGAACAATCGTTTCCAACAACAAGTTTTCATTTATTTGACTTGAAACTTACTTAAAATTGAACTAAGATGACTTTTCCAACCAAACCAGAATTGGAAGAAGTATTTTGGACATAACAAAAATCTCGTATGACAAAACTGGAATCGCTTATTTGGCTCCTGGTTCACTGAAGCAATCAAAAATGGGGATTGTAAATTTTAAACCATATTCTGGAGAAGGCAAATGCTAACTTAACTATGCCACACACGAGAATAAATTGTGGATAACAATAATAAACATCAATGTTTTTCCTACTCATTCAATTTATTCATAACATTTGAAAAACTCTTAAATCAACAAAAAAAAAAAAAAAATCTTAAAAAATTGTTTTGTATGCTCCATTTCATCAATCCCAATTCATTTCAAATATTTCAGTTCTAGGAACTCAAACGTTTTAGGTTATTTTAATATTCATTAGTTTTGTTGAAGTTGACCTTTTATGGTCGTTAATATGCTTGGCTGGTCGTCCGGCTCATCTGGGTCTGATTGAGGAATAATTTGTTGATTCAAAAATTCCACAGAATTTTGACAGACTCTTAAGTTATAACTGTTGAGTAAGTAGAATTTTTAAAAATTTCATTTACAAAACTGTTTATTTTGTATTATGCATTTGTTTTTGTGATTGGAAGCAATGGTTGTTGGTTGCTCGTATTTGAGGAATTGAATGGTCGACAAATTCTCTTCGTTATTTAGGTAGATAGGACTGTGTTGTGGTATCAACCAGCATTCTTCACAATTGAGTTCCAAGCTTTGAACTGATATTTGTCTGAAGTTTAGTTCCTTTTGAAGACTCTGTTGTAATTTCTTATTTTTTACTTGCGATTATAGGTACTATAAGGCAAGTCTTGCAATCGTGCAGAAAAAAAATTTTGAGATAACAATTAAACATGACATTACGATGATAGAGAATACGAAAAAAGTGGGTCCTGCAATTCTGTCTGTCTGTCTGTCTGTCTGTCTGTCTGTCTGACTGTGTGTCTGTGTGTCTGTCTGTCTGTCTGTCTGTATATGGATCTACAGCCTGAACCAATGGACCGATTTTCTTCAAAATTTGCAGTTAGGGTCTGTGGAGCATCCTACAGAGGGGTTTTTGGATTGGGTCTCTAGGTCTTGAAATAACGGTACCTGCCATACAACCGATATGATAATACTTATTTTTCTCGAAAACGGCTCCAACGATTTCGATAAAATTTTGTGTGAAGGATTAATTTAAAATTGTTTTTCTTATGATGTAAAAAAAATTTTTGGAAAAGGCCTAAAAACGATACCTCCCATAGTACCGTTTTTTTTAAAACCGACTTTCTCGTTAATGGCTGACACGATCTTGACGAAATTTTCGATTCAAAAAGTCGTAAACTGTTAAAGAAAGACTGCATATCAATATTTAAAAAATCTTAATTTTGGAAATTTTTATAAATTTTTTAAAAAAATCTTGAGTTTTGAAAGTAACTTCGAAACTATAACTTTGATTTTTTTCAAATTTTTTGTCAAAATAACTCCTGTTAAGATCTAGAACTTTGCATACTCGACTTTTAAAAAACAGTTTTTAAAAAAAAGAGAAAAATAAAAAACCGTTTTTTGGAAAAACTGCTCCAACGATTTTGATTAAATTTTCATGATTCATGTGTATTAGCAATTGCAAAAGAATGGCGTTTTTAGATTTTCGCTTGAAACCTTTGGAATATTTAATTTAATTTTTTCATTATTTTGCGTGATTTAATTCAATTTCCATAATTAATGTATAGTTGGCAACCCTGTACCACAAAATATATTATGAAGAGCTAATACCAAAACCTTTAACTCAGCCTTTAGATTTTGATATCGTATTTAGAACACAATCGCAAGTTCGTGCGACCCAGTCGTGCCCATTTTTTTCATTTCATTTTTCATTTATTAGATCTTAGAACTTGGGTGTACAGTAAGAATAAGATTTTTTTAGTTGTACTTATACATTATGTTATAATAACAGTTAAGTCTTTTAAAAGAAAAAGTTTTGATACAATTATAAAATATAACAACGAGAGTAAAACAATGTCAATTAAATAGATTATTTTCTTGATTACTTTCAACATATGAATACTTACTGTAATTTTTTAAATTTAAAGCATTAAATAACTGACCGAATTAATAAAGTTAGTGAATTCCATAATCTTGCAGCGTAAACAATGAAAAGTCGTTGGCTATTTAAACAATTAAATTGAGGAAGAATTACATTCCATGTTCGAATAGAGTTTGAAGAAAAATACAATTTCGTATGTTAATATGTTGCTTAAGAGAACAGCCAGAAGAAAATCTTGAAATATGATCAAACCTCCGAAGACAATATATATAATGTTTTGAAGAATTAAAAGCAACTTCCAACTTTCGGAAAGAAACTGAATTTGGGTTACTGTAAATAGCAGCGCAATAAATAATTAAAGGTAAAAAGAGGGCACGAACCAAGTTTAACTTTGTTTTTACGGGAACACAAAAAATTCGCTTAACAACCATGTTTATACCTATGATTTTCACAGGAAAGCTTACGGTTTATAATAATCCCATGGTTATTTACTTCATCTACGTATATGGTATAATACAGTTATTTAAAAGAAGGTCTGGCATGCTGGAAGTGTCAATTGAATTTTTCGAAATAATTAAACCTTTAGATTTTAGTGGGTTTAGTTGCAACTTGTTTACACAGCCCAATCATGTATATATGTCCCAAGTCTTCATTTAATCTCGCAACACAATCTTCAATGAGGACGATTGGTCTTGAGAATTTAATCTGGGCATCATCAGCATAGAGATCCATTGTAGCATTATTACAAGTATCAGGAAGATCGTTAATAAAGAGGGAAAAAAGTAACGGGCCTAAAATGGAACCTTGAGGAACACTTCGCTTTACCCTGAAATATGATGAGATACCCGAATCGGTATACAGCTGTTGGAATCTTTCGTTTAAATAACTAGCAACTATTAGTACGCTTTTTCTGAAGTAGAAATTTTGATTTAGTTTTTTTTATAAGAGTGTGATGGTCAACACTATCAAAAGCTTTTGAAAATCAAATGAAAATTGAAATGTTGTTTTTATCAAAATCACCCCTTAAGTCTTCAAGAATTTTCACAAGAGCAATAGTACAACTATGATTTTTACGGAAACCAGACCGACAAGGAGTAAGAAAACTATGTTGACTAATATATTCATTTATTTGATCACGCAATAATATTACAAAAACTTTTGACAAGCATGGCAGAATACTAATTGTCCTATAGTCTTCGGGTCTAGTATTGTTTGAATTTTTCGGTTTCGGAATCACTTTCGCAAGGTTCTACAGCAATTAATAATGTGAGTGATTGTATAAAAAAAGTAAGGCAAAATCATTTTGATAAATTTTAGAGAAACCCCATCATTTCCAATTGCATTTGATTTTACGTGTTTAATTGCTTTTACTATCTCAAACTCAGAAACGCAATGAAATTCAAAAGAAATATGATGGAAATTGACGTTGTCTAAAAAACTAAAATCAGTCAAATTAGATTCGTCATTATCAGTGGTATTATTAAGAAAATAGTTTTGAGGTGATTAGAGTCTAGGACGATTTATCAAATAATTCTTTGTGATTTTAGATTTTTCCAAATAACGGAGCTGCATTGGTTGGGATTAAGCTTGGAGGCAAAATATCTGCAATTTGATTTTCTTACTGGTTCAGTTACTTTGTTTCTGTAACTATTGTATATTATAACTAGGCTTTATTTAAAGATGGGCTAAGGAGTTTGCGGACCTCAACATCACTCTTTCGCTGTATAGCTGTCATGTTCAACCCCATTTAGAATATGGTTCTCAAATATGGTCTCCTTATTATGCAGTCCACAATCCAAGGATAGAAAGTATACAACGAAGATTTATTAAATTTGCTCTCAAGAGACTTCCTTGGATTGATCATTATGACCTTCCACCGTATGAGCACCGTATTCAACTTTTGCAGATGCAACTCCTTTCGAATCAGGGAATAAATAATGATTTTGTTTTTCTTCACCAGATAATAACTGGACAAATTAACGCTCCTGACTTGCTCGCATGCAATGAATTTACTATTGGAGGACTTGTAACGGCTAAAAAATTTTTGGAAATAGTTCCAGTGGTTTTTGAATCCCATCTTTGTTCCAAACTTCATTTGAATCGGCTCAACGGAGAATACAAACAACGATACAAACAAGCAAATGAGAAATCTTTCCTCTTTACTGTAGGAAAATGCTATTAAATAGTAATAAATATGGTGAGGCGATGAAGACCGAGACGGCTGATGGCCTAGCGCTTCTCCTTCAATTTTTGTCGATTCCGAATGGCTTAATGAGAAAGCACTTTTTATGGCAGTATATTTACAGCGTTTTCTCACTTATTCGTTAGGAATCATTAAAATTTGTATGCCTACTCTTTCAACTCTTACGAACTAGAAGTGCAACATTGAAATTCTTTCAGACAGTTTTTCAATCCTTTAAAGTTTAAACTTTTGCGTGTAAAAATTTCAAAATAGAGATTATGCATTAATTCTGAATTGCTAACCTCTTGTAAGTTGTAACACTGAAAATGTCCTTGGAAACCAGTGATAGTTGTGTGCAAAGGCTCACGTTTACAGACATGTGTTTGAAGATATCATCACATACCTATTAAGCCATTCAAAAGTCTGTCAAAGAATGTTTCCACATGTTCATATCCCACAGCTAGTTTGTTTTTTGAATAAAACATCTCTCTTTCAAATTGAATAGAATGTTACAACTTAAAGAAAAGTTCTAACTAGGGCGCCTTTTGCTGCAAGAATATGTATGCAGTTTGTTTTATTTGAACCAAGAAAAATATTTGTATTTGTTGGTGTACTGGGTGTATTTCAAGGACATAGTGAAAAAATAGCTTAGCTAAGTTTTAAAAAATTTTTAAGCAATATCTGATAAACAAAAGCCTTGTGTTTTTTATCTCAATGAATACCTATGATGTATGTATTGAGTTTTCATTCCATTTCATTCACAAGTGAAGCCCTTACTATGTCGTTAAGAATGGTGACTACACTGCACTGATTCTATAGAAATAAATATCATGAGAAAGATAAAAAGTAAATCCTTACCGCACCTACGAAAGAAAAAGAAGAATCGTATAGACCGCATAAATCTCAACGGGTTAACCAAATGATATTGTACCCGTGTGTGGTCCCAAGGACGTAATGGATAGCATGTCAGCCTGTAACGCGGTAGGTTCAAGGTTGGAATCCCAACATCAGAAAACAAAAATGATTTTTCACCGATTTCGCCTTTCGCAGGAAATTTATAAGTTCTCCGATTGTAAATTCATTACCATTGAAATCGCTTTCTCGATTAGACGTTCGGAATCGGCAAAGGCATGGTGGAGAGAGACGTACTAGGCCCCGGAGCTTCCCAATCTTTTGAACCACACCATTTATTTATTTAGTGGGTGTTCTGATAGTTTACTTATCAAAAGGTGTTTTTTCAAGCGCATGATTTTTTTTCTGGCAATACTTTTTTCGGAGTAGGCTTTTTTACAGCTGTCACTCTATTTATGATTAGTTTGGTTTGCCATCTCATGGAACGATGGAACACATGAACACTGGGTACTGCGTACGTTCGGTTAATTGTCTCGAAAAGAAATTGCTGTTAACGCCAAATTTTACGTAATTTGTAGTCTTAAACCTATGAGTTACCTCCAAGATGGGGCGATTTAGCACCGCTAAACAATTTTTTGTTTGCAATCACTTGTCTGCGCAGATAAACCCAAGGCGATTAACGCTTTGAATGAAAATATTCGGATCGATATTGCTGACATACGGCCCGATATGCTGCGAAAAGCCTTGGTAAAATTTGCCAACTCGAAGATTTCCCTATCATGGTCAACATTCAAAAGTACATTTTGAGCGCCAACAACATACAAATGAATTCTTTTAGTTCAGTCAAATACTAGCCAAGTTTTTCAAGAAGTAGCCAATTAGACAATATTAGAATTATACGATTATATTAGTTTGAATAAGAATATCAAGGCCCCTACCTTCTATCAATTAATTTTAATTCATGTTAAAGCTCACGAACATAAACTCCAACTCGGAAGCATAATGTGTAGGGTCATTCCACGCTCCACGGTAACACCCGAAACGAACACTTTTCGACTCATAAAATTGTTAATCCTTATGCAGATATTTTTGCGTTTTAATTTTTTTTTATTTTTTACGTATTTAGTTGCTTTATCTCAATTGTAAAATTTGAAGATTTTAGCAAAAGGATAAACAATTTTATGAGTCGAAAAGTGTTCGTTTCGGGTGTTGCCGTGGAATGACCCTGTACGAAGTAAGCGGCATATTTTCCTTGTTTTCCTTCAGTTAAATTAAAAATTCTCAACTGGGCTAAATCTTCCAAAGAAAAGGATTCACAAAACAGAAAATGCGACCTATTCAAATCCTTTTGAAACGATATCCCTCTACCATCCATCCACAAAACCTTCCATTTTGATTTTCACTTTGTCTATCAAATATTTAGAAGGTACAAAGTCATAACTCAGCTACATTTCACCGGGCATTATTTCCATATTCTTGCAGACAACACCAACACAAAGCACAACTATCTCACAATAACAGCAAATATCATGTTATCGCTTATTGAATTCTCAATTATTCAAACTCCATCCACTTGTTATCGTCTCTTCCCGATTGTGTTGAAATCAAATAGTCTCTCTGACTGGATTTTAGGGGTTTATTCGAAGAAAATTTGCATATAATCAAAGAAGTCTTAACCATGGAAATTGTGACAAATTGCCATTCCAGTCCAAATTGAATTGTATTTGTGTCCTCTCTTCTTCTATGTGAAGTATTCTTGTGGGTGTTTTATGAAAATCTGAATTTTTCACTTCATGTCGTGCCCAGAAAGCAAAGCATTGGACAATTCAAGATTAAGTTCCCATTTTTGGGCGCTAGAAAATTGTGTGGGATACCTACACAAATTTATTGATTCTAACAAAGTTATCGATTGTTCATGATAAGCAAACAAAATATGCATATGTACAATGCACATACGATATGTGTTTACAAATCAAAACAAATTATGCCTTGATTGAGGTCTGTGGGTTTGACTTCAGCTGCTTATAGCCTTTCAGCCCATGTGAAGGCATGAACTTACATGCGTTAGTTGTGTATAGGCACAAAATTTGTGTTTTTTGCGTGGCTTTCAAGAAGAAATAAAACGCATATAATTTGATGTTATGGCCAAGAATGTAGCTTTTTTATGAAAACAAAGGTTTGAAACTATGTTTTAAAAATTTTTGCGGGCGATTGGGTGCCGCGGACGCGGTTGGCTTAAATAAATTCCAGTTGAGAGGACTAATGTTCGAACACTTTTGGCAGCCGTATGTCAGCAATCACGTGCCGAGTACTTTCTTCCAAGGCTTCAATCGTCTCGAGCTCATCTGTTAGACATGCGACTCGACAAAAAATAGCTAAGCGGTGTTAAATCGCTCGATTTTGGAGGTAACTCATGGGTTTGAAACTGAAATTAGTGTAACAATTGGCTTCAACATCGATTTCTTTTCGAGACAACTTACTGAACGTATGCAGTGCTCAGTGGTCAAGTTGCAAACCAAACTGAATCAAGTGTCAGCTGTCAAGTAGAACAACTCCGAAAAAAGTACTGCCAGATTGAAAACAAAAAATCAGTAATTAATAGTTACTAATAAATGAGAAGCGTAAAGCTTTGACTGCGAATGTATTTGTTCACACAACTTTGTGTTCATGATGTTATATCGCTCTCAAAATCGATTTAAGGTCGATCAAATTCGCACAGACACAAACGAATTTAAGTTCCCTTCTTTGGGTGCTGGGAAAGTGTATAAGAATGCACAAATTTATTAATTCTAACAAAGTTATCGATTGCTCATGATGAGCAAACAAAATATGCATAATGTGCAATGCACAAACGCGATTTTGGTAACTTTCCTTAGCTAATTTGCCGAGAAACAAACGATATAACGTTATGGACATAACATTATGTGGACTTGGTCACAATAGGTGCGTTTTTGTCGAAACTCAGCAATCTTCACCAATTAATTTTATTACTGAGCATAAACACAAATCAGTAATGATTTGTTTTTGAAGCTGTCACACAGCAACACCGTTTTCTACTGATTTCTTTTAAAAGGATCGCCTCGAAAGAGAATACAGAAGCTGCAAGAAAGAAGTGAAGAAGAAATGCACCCAACTCCAGGCAAAGAAACAGAGGGCATGTTTCGGAAACAGGAAGAGGTTTCTACCCCGTCAGGCTGCTGATGCAAACTAAGTTATCCAAGTTCCAAGAAATAGGAAAAAATAACAGAACAACTTAAATAAGGGGGTGCCATCTTCAAAATAGCGATTCAAATACGAATTAAGTCTCGGAAAATGGTTCATTAACAATGTTCAAGGTTAACTTCCGGTGAATGACGACAAAACTCTCCACTGGTGGTAACAGTATTGTGATGGCCAATCAAACAAACAGTTCTCTCGAGAGCCAGAAACTGAACCTTACAACCAGTAAAGAAGTATAAAAAGGCAACGTGCTAGTCTAGAAAAGACTTTTTATGAATTTTAAAAAAAGATGGACGGCATCAGGTTAAGATGACTCTAGATTCTCTTCTTTTAGATCGTTAGAGGTGCTTTTTTGCCTTAGCAATGAAGAAAAATTGACCTTCTACCAATGTAAGAAGGGAAGGGACTTATACGAAATTGCAATAACTACCGTTCGATCAAGCTGGTGTTTTACACTTCATTGATCATTAAGGGGGTATAAAATAGCGAATCTGTCGTTGGTAAGTCATCAACTGATGAAATTCAAAGTATGAGGATGGATAAATATCGTGATTACATATTGTGTAGGTTGACTTCGAAAAGCACTCGATCTAATATGGGTGGCCATCGGACAACGAGGTGTTCCAAAGGTTTATTTGAGGATAGTTGAGGATGTGTACTGTGTATGAAGAAACAGTGACGAAGGGCTAGATGTTTCGCTTGGAATCAACAAAGTCGCAGTAGATGTACACCAGGGAAGCGTCTTGAGTCTTCTGCTCTTTATTACAGTCGTTTACTACCTGTTCTGGAAGATAAAGTACACCAAGCTACATCAATTATTCTTTGCTGACCATGGCGCCATCATAGGTGAGGAATCCAAATCCCTGCAAGGAGAACTCAATGTATTAGTAAAAGTTTTAGAAGGTAGTGTGTACTGTAAATAAAAAAAGGATGGCACAACAGTGCGATGAGCCCCCGGACCTATTGCGTTTCTCACAACCATTCCTTTTGTGAGGGAATAGAAGAGACCTACAATTTTCTGCTGATCCCGAACGCCTAATCGAGAAAGTGCTTTTCATACCAACTAATTTACTATCGGAGGACTTGCCGATTACTCGCGAAAGGCGATATCCTTGGAAATCATTTTTGGCTTCTGTTTGGATCCGAACCACGAGCCTCTAGTTTAACAGCCAAACATGCTTACCATTACGCTACGGGTACCACTGTATTAGTTCATAAAAGACTGAGTACTTTTTCTGGCACATTTTCTGATCCAGACATATGCTTTGAAAGTGTGAAAAGTTTAAATATCTTTGATCAATGAACAGTACCATTTGCGATACCAGAATTATCACAGTTTGATCGTAGGTACTAGAAGTGCCAAGATTCGTGAAAGCCTTCACGTCAAACATACAGTCTTGAAAAATTGGAGCACGACCGTCTTAGTTGTTATTGTCATTTTCAAAGAAGAGATTCAGAAAACCACGTCCAAAAGGCAATATCTGGATCACTGCGAGAGCCTTTTGCACCGCAGTGGGTACAAACCAAAACCAGCAGAACATATATACAAAGGGTGGCGCAACAAAGTGGGAAGCTCCGGATTTTAGCGCATTTTTCACAAACTACAATTTTCTGCCGTTTCTGAACGGCTAATCGAGAAAGAATTTACTATCAGCAGAATACTTTGCCAATCCCTCTCGGAATGCGATGTCCACGGAAAAGTTTTTTTTTATTTTCTGTTGTGGTTCGAGCTACGAATCTCCAGCATAACAGGCAGACATGCTGACCATTACGCCACGAGCACCACCAATAGTATGACAGAGATGAAAGCAACGAAATCAGCACATGGAAGAATCAAAACCTGGAGGTTGTCGATGCATTTTTGAAAAGAGAATTTCAAAGTATGATGAGGTCATATTAATTGTTTTTTCAAGTTGAGACTAAATTGAAGCACAGTTTTTCTAGCTCAGTTTGCTGTTTTCATCATTTATCATTATGAGTCATATTTAGTTCCTTGGTATAGCGTTCTCTCTTCTGGTAAATCCGGAAGTGTTCTAAGTTCTGAGATACTGAGATACTTTAGCCTTGAACATGTTAATAATTCTTGACATTAGCAAATTTAGCACAAATATTTTCATTTCATAAAGACTTTATTTTGTTTTATCTCGGTGTAAAGTATTCGACATGGTAAACCCTCTAGTCAACAGTTTGAAGAAGAATGATTATTTTGAATACTGGAGTTAAAAAGAACTGACATCCTTAAAACGATTAAAGTACATCAGTGAGCACGAGTAGTTAGCACTTGAAACTTTCAGAAAATTAGTCATTGCAACTCGTGCGTTAAGTTGTCACGATGTCAAACCGAACTTTCCATCCATTTTCTCTTTAACTTTGCAAGTTCCAAGGAAGTAAAATTACAATTATCTATCAAATGGGCACTTCAAAAAAAGTCAGAAAATATCACAACGAGAATCTCTATCAAACTCTTTTACTAAGAACCTTCAACATTGTGTATGTAGATGTACATTGTACAAGTACACTATTCGTGTAGATGGAGCACTTAAAATGAAAAACTTCTTCCATCGGAACATTTACATTTTCAATATAATTTATTATGCAGATTCTTGTGAAACTATTACTGCTGTCATGCCTATAGCGCCTTGAGCTAGTACCAATTATTTTCTTATTTCAGGTTCAAGCACAGATTCGACCACTTTATTTATAGCTCCAAGATGAGAGCAGCAGGGTTGTTGTATAAGGAGAACAATAAAAATATGAATTATTTGCTGTGCGACAAAGAGCTGTGCTTTTATTATGATTGTGTGGTTCATATTTTTTTGTTTATTTTTTTATTATTATTTTTATAAAAGGAAGAAATATTTGGTGAGTCTCTTATATTAATGTGTAGTTCAGTTCAAGAACAGGGTGATATAATATATAGTCCGGGGTAGCATATTTTTCTTTCGCGAGTTATTTCGAGCAGCTGCATCCGGCAACCGTTTAAGTCGAATTGAAATAAATGTGCATCCTGCACCATGTAAGAGAAATAATGGCGCATTGCTTCAAAGGTTGGGGTTGTTATTGCTCATACAAGAACTAATTTGGTTTCATTTATGGCGAAGAAACTGAAATGAAGTTCAAGGATTGCTGGGTGTTAAATAATAAATGAAAAATCGATAGCTACGAACTTGATACATGTTCTGGTCACCCGATATTTGCTCACTTAATAGAGGATTTTATCAGGAATCTCATTATGACAAAGAAACGGAAAATGATTGCTTGTATAAGAACGATAATCGTCATTTTAAAAATTTTTAAGGCGAAACAAAGCGAAACAAGAGAAATAAACTTAAGCGTTCTTAAATGAGTGAATTCAAGGATCAATTCATTTTAGTTACTCCTTTTTAAAGCAAACTTCGTTTAAAAATAAACTTTCTTTTAAGGTTTTTAAATTTGAAAAAACATAGGAAAAATGGTCTAATTTTGAAAAAGTTTTTTTTATAACTAGCGCACACATCAAGTGATTATGAATACCCTTATAATGGAAAACACAGTGCAAGCATTTAGGAAAATAGGAGAGGATTTAATAGGAGACACCGATGCACATTGCTTTTGAATTTTTGTGAATGTGGGGGAAAGTATTCCACTTATGAGTAGTAAGATTAAAATATGAATATCTGTATTCTGTACTTTACTGTTCGTTTGAAGTTGGGTTCAGGTTAATATTGATGAGCATTGCTAGCGAGGCGTATGTTGCGGCTCATTTGTTTCAGAGGAGGGGAATGAATGCAACTCGCTGTTTCATTAGAGCACTGTTTATAAAAAAATCTATACAAGAGAGGGAGAGAGAGAGAGGTAACATTTCGACGATGTTAAAGAAAATTAATCGATTCTACGATTGAGCTATCACCTATGAATCTCTTCGTTCTGTTTTGTACCCAATCAAGTAGGCGCAAAAATTGTTTGGGGAGCACCTGACCAAATATGAGAATTATACTCTAATTTTGGGTGGATATAGGCTTGAAATTTAGTTGCCAGATCAGAAGGGGTGAAGCACTTCCTGCATCGTCTCAAAAAACCTAAGCACTTTGCAGTTTTTTTGGCAACTTCAAATACGTGCTCATTCCAACGATGACCATCGCTTACACACATACCAAGTACTGACAGATTTTCGGCTTCTTGGATGCAGGAACATTGAGCACGTAGTATTGAATTCTACTCGGTTTTTACTACCCCATGTAACAATGCTGGCATGGTAAGAATTCAATGAGCTAATCATACGCGTCCGTTCCAGTTCTTCATCGAAAGAGCAAGGATGGGAATTTGGAAACGAATATGAGATGCTGAGGGTCGCGTCGTTCGCAAAACAGTTGAGGGGATAAGAAGATATGGAAGAGGGTCGGAGACAAAACGGAGCCTTGGGCACACCACAGCTTGTATTGAACGGTCTGGCAGGTAGTTTCTAATCCAAAGAAGAAGAGACTCATCGATACCAAAAGCACGATTAGAGAGCTTGATGCAAAATCAAGTAGCGAAGAGAAATATAAAGCACAATAATTTTTCTTTCTCCAAAAAATTGTATTGATTGGTTCTACTTTTCGGTGCGATATGCCATCAAACCGCCGAAGAATCTTTTACTACGAAAGCTATACTGTTGATCATTAAGAAGCTTTCGATCTTAAAGATATTTCATGAGTTGACAATTTATCAACGTTTCCATGAAGGGACGTTAGTGCAACTGGAAGATTATTAGAAGGGGAGGAGGATTCGCCTTTTTCAGAGACAAACTGGACAAATGCAGTTTTGCATATACTCAGAAAGTCCCCAGAAATAAAGGATACATATAAAAGCTTACGCAATGGTTTAGCCAGTTTAGAAGAGCACCTCTTCAGAACAACGGCGCGCGGGGATACCATCTGGACCAGTGGATTTTTGTTCATATATTGAGATCTTTTAGGACTCTCGCTAATCACAGAATTTATAGACTCTAGTTCAGGTGGAGCCAA
The DNA here is from genome assembly GCA_949752695.1 of Melanostoma scalare. Taxonomy (NCBI): domain Eukaryota; kingdom Metazoa; phylum Arthropoda; class Insecta; order Diptera; family Syrphidae; genus Melanostoma; species Melanostoma scalare. Next base: position 52,871,475 of record OX456984.1, on the reverse strand, counting down.
TATGCTATCAGGAAGTGTCAAGTTAGCAGCATATTAGCTATGTCGATGGAGTTGATATACGGGGAGTCACTGAAAACGAGCGTTGGGACCGATGACGTGATCGAATTCTTAGTAGTTTTAACAAAAGACGAAAAGTTTTTGCTTCTTTTTGGACACAACAGTATTTTTTACCTTGATGATTTGCTTATGTGTGGTGAATCTTAACCACATGCCACTAAAGTTCGTATTAAAACAAAAGCCATACTGTGGCTGAAGTTAATAAGCAATATCACTACGAACATAATAGGTGAGTCCATCAAAAGAAAAGAATAATGGCACTAAGATATACCCAGGCAGGTTGAACTCTATGGAATCAGAATCAACACCCACCTGAGTTTCACTCAGTGCCAAAACAGCTGACCTGCATTTTACAGCAAAGAAATTGGATCGCAACCCTTTAATGTTGCTAAAATCTACCCTAAATTTGCCCGGCATTACTAATCACAAAAATAAATAAAACAAAATTTCAAACACAGACGCTAAGTCGAATCAACAAGTGAAGGTCTTATTAGAAAACCAAAATAAATTACTAGCAGTGTTATGCTCAGCCAGCATCTTGATTTTGTTTCACCAACGGGATCAACACCGTTGATCGACTATCCGCCTGGCAGCCTCATTGACTGCACATACTGCAAAAAGTCAAAGTAGCTTCCAAGAATGCCGAAACGTCAAGATCTGATGGAAACTGCACTCCAAAAATTACACCGAGACCAAAAAACATTCAGCATTTGAAAATAACAATACAAGGAGTCATTTTCATTTTGTTCGCTATTGGAAGCTCGACTACAAGAAAATGCAAAACATAATTTTGTTTTTCAAGATTCGGATGACTTTATAGATACAAAATTAAAGTCATACACAACCCAACAGAAATCTCCCTGGTTCAAAGAAATGACGTCAAGAAAGTTTCATTAATGCGAAAATCGATTAAATATGAACGCAATAATTGGTTTTAGATTGGAGCCAGGAGCACTTCATGTGGGAAAATCAGGAGCGTCAATTTGTGATGTGCGATTTAAGATGGTGAAGAATAAATTATTTCACTCTCTGAAAAAGTTATTCTAGACAAAGACGAATGTGAATGAACGGAGTTATAAGCCCTCGAAGTCTTTAATCTATCTTCTCATGACGCACAACGTCAAAATCCCCATGCTAACAATAAAGACAGCTGAGTAGAGTTTTAATTAGCACCGAGGGAAACACCAAAGTCTTTGACACAAGAGACGAAAACATTTGCTGAAGAACCGCAAACAATGTAACAAAGTTGTCAACATTAATTGTCAATCAAAGTCATCATTGCATTTTATTTTCTTCAGAAAGTTTTATTCAACAGTTGGTATTTTAAATTAGCGTTTCACGAAATAATTGGATATGTATTTAATTGATACATTGTGTCAGATGACTTTCCTGTGATATATCTGAGTAAGCCTTTCAATGTGAGCCTTCCAATGTGGTTTCGAAGTTTTAATGATAGGTTTTTTTATCCCATAGTTGACGATATGGGACTTTCGTATTATTCTTCACAATGTGGCTTCAAAAATGTTTAATAAAATCAATAATATGAGTTCATTTACTACATTGCTTTGAATCTTAAATGCCTATCAACATCTTTGTGTCGATGTTCCGTTTCATCGTTTCATTTAGCACCCGGTGCTTAAAAAGTTTCACTTCAATATCACACCAAGCTTGTTTTATATTAAGGGTTTATGTTACGCAGGCGCAAACGCATCAACTCTTATGTTAAACTGGCAACAGCCAGCCAAATAACGGAGTTCTCCTGTAAGTAATGATATATCCAATATCGGACTGCACAAAGAGCATTTATATGGACATTGGACAATGCTCAGTGATCACAGTTGGGACGCACAGAGCATCGCTTAGAGAGGAAACCGAGGATATAAAATGGCTTGTTATGTATTCTATATCATTCTCTCGTCAACTTAATGCTACGTATTTATTTGTTTGTTTCTTTATCGTGATGCGTTTTCGTTTCATCAAAATTCAAATCCCAATGATTTCAAAAATTATAAAATTATGCCAATTAGTTTTATTTTTTCCACCTTTTCTATCTGATGTCAAACCAACTGACAAAAATGGCCACGAGCATTGGTTTTGAATATGTTGGGCCTTTTTTTCTTCGACCTGCCTTAGATCTTAGCATAAATGAAACCATAATTTAACCTGTATTTTGATTGGAAAGAAATATATTTTTTTTTGTTTTTGAGCTGCGAATTTTTTCGGATTTTTTTTCTGGACAGAAAGCTTGGTCACTGTTTTATGATTCTACCAACTTCTCCGGCCTTTTATAAAAATATCTGGAAGTCTTATGGGGCTGTACTGCTAAATAAATCAAAAGAGTGGCACAACCTAGGTATGGAAATCTCGCCTTGGGGCCTAACGTATTTCAACGACTTACAGTTTTATGCCGATTCCAAACGGCTCAGTTAGAAAGCGCTTTTCATGGCAATTTGTAATGACTCACGGAAGGCTTGTCAATTTCTCGTGAAATACGATCCCTGCAATGATATTTTTGAAACTCCAACCACTCCAATTTGACACCTAATGGGAGATTTTTCCCTTCCGTGATTTTCGTGCAGTGTGCCTTAGTCAGTTGTGTACCCGTCGAGACGAAGCGTTGTTCTTACCCCGTTCTACATGTCCCAGCCATCGTAGTATCGCAATGGGTACTCTTCTGGCTATTCTCATATTGCGTTACAGTTTACAGTTCTTCGTTGGATCCTTTTGAAAATACGATGCCCTTTCACTTTCTCTCTTTGTAGAGCTAATACAAATTATACCAAGTAGTCCTGGTTTTAGTTTGTACCATTACTTTACGTCTTTATGATAGGCTTCATACTTGCGTTCAAGTATAGTTAGACTCAATTGGAAAAGACACTGGCAATATTTTGTAGCTTCTCGAACTCATAATATGAATTGCTTCGGGTTAGAAGTGAAACACTCATACGTATCCTGATAACAACAACGCAATGGCTATAGTAAAAGTTGGTCCCTGAATGATCGGACATCCATAGCACTGGAAAAGTGTTTTGCGTCTGTCTCAACATGGCCATTCATTTGGTTTAATGCTGATTGATCTGGGAAGCACCATGTACCTTTATGAATTTAGAGACGAGAGAAGTTCGTGATACTTACGACTGGCACTGCAACCTGAGCTCATTAAGGAAGTCTTGTTATGCAGGGTATGATTGCCCATTTTATTTCCAATGATGTACCTATCCCTTGTTACGTTTTGCATTAAAAGCCTCCTAGGATGATTTTCACGTCAGTCCTAGGGCATTACTCCTTTTTTACTTTGATGAGCTGGTAGAGCTTGAACAGTCTTTTCAAATACCGTTTTTGTCTTCTGTGCGGAAATGGGTGCATTTCAGATCAGTTTTGGCGAGTTCCTGGTGCGTATGTCTTAATACGGTCATTACTCGGATGGTTGGTCATAGCCGTATCCCTGAGTCTACCTCTATCGATAAATCCGCACCCGAATAAGAATCGTTTCTGTTATCTGCATCAATCGCCGTAGTAGATGGCGAAGTCTTTCATCTTCTTAATGCTCGGCAAATTCTGTCGATGGTTGTTTATATCTGCTTAGCAGCATTCTGAGGCTTTCGCTGATTCTCTGGCTGAGTATAGTTCGTTACGGATCCTTACGCTCCACAAGCTGACCCGTAGCCCTTTGTCTTATCTTTCGTTTGTGATAGTTCGGAAAGATCATGTTTCAACTGTCTGTAGCTGTTGGTTGACTTTTTCAATGTCCTTGCAACGAAAAATTTAAAACTCTCTCCTATGCACACTAAGTTGCCGCCAGGCGATTTTCAAGTCGCGTTCTTTTTCTTTTTTCGGCATTACTAGTACTCTTTCACAATATCACTTCTAAGGACAATGCAAAGAGCTGTTCATGCTCGTTCCATAGTCATCGTTTACCATGTTTTCTATTGTGGGTCTAAAACTGCTTAATTTTTTTCAAAGGCCTTCGGCATTACAGAAGAACTACTGCAAATTCCATCCCAAATGTAAAGTTGAAATGTTTTTTTCATTTTCGTTTCATTTATCTTTACCAATTTCTAAATATTAACTTCCATAACACTCCAATGGCTTCGATACGCCCTTTATTTAGATCAAAACGTATCCTTGGCTTTTTAAGCGATTTTACTAAGCTTCTCCCGTTTGTTCGGTTGTTTATTTATTTACCTATTTGTTTGGTTCAAGCCTAGTAATTGCATTTGGTGTGCACCTTTAGTTCTGATGACACCAAAGTTTTATAAGTCTAGAATCATTGTATGCCCAAGATGGCCGCCACCGCCGTCGCCGCTACAAAATGGCGGACTAGATGTTTTCTTACTATAACTCTCAATATGGGTATCAAATAAAAGGGCTTGATTAACCGAATAGAGTGCTCTTTGAAATAAAATCCAACATGGCCTCCAACAAAATGGCTGCCATATTTTTGTTTTTTGTCTGATCAATGTCAATGTCTGAGCAGAGAGGTGTGATGAATGAATCATATATCAGCTTTTAGAACATTGTCTACGTCATTTTATTCTGTATTTTCAATTAAACCATTTATGATAAAAAAAATATTTCTTACTAATTTTTTTCTAAAATGTTGTTGCTGAATCTCTTGCTTTTTTAAAGTCTCGCTTCATTTTGCATAAATTAACGAATCCCACATCTGTTTAACTCCATTGTATTCTATTTCTGGGTATAAAAAAACGGCATCTCTTGAAACAATTCCCCACCTTTCCCTCAACATCCCAAATTGAAAAAAGTTATTGAGAGATAGGATCGGGATAGAAAAAGGATTCGTCGTTTTCCGCGAAATTTACATAATTGCTTCGTTGAACCTTTGCACAGATTTGGGGAAATATTTGGAGGCCTGACCCATAAAAAGTAATTTCCTGGTTAAGAAAGGGAATTTAAGGTTGGACAATTGACCTTCATGAAGAGCTCTTGGCTATTGTTTAAAAAAAGGTTGAAGTTACAAGATTCTTGTGATGAACTTATTATTATTAGAGTTGACTGGTATTTCCAATTTGTTAAAGCAGAAGTTTATCTTTTTTTTTAAACGACGAGAGTCAAAATAAACTTCCCCATCAGCAATTTGTTTCGTTTGTGTATTGATAGTATTTGATAACAAGAAACAAAGGACATACAATTAAAAGCTTTTAATAATTCAGTATCTAAGTCCTTCAATTTTATGTGCTTCACCCCATTAAAGACTAACGGAGCGTTGATTAGTTTAAGGAGACAATTAAATGATTCTTTCGATGTTGAAAACCCCAACCTCTTCATGTTAATCTGACTGTTATTAGTTTTTATTTCCACAACTCACAGCTAGGTGTGTTTTTCTATTATTCAAAACTAAGAGCTCATACCTGATTGCAGTCCCAAGGTGTATGTATGTCGTATATTCAACCCTTGTTCGTTCTCCGCCTGATACAATTTCAGAAACGCTTGGATTTTGACAAAGGTTTGGCATTTTTTTTTTGAGACCATCATCATCATCATAGTCCTCAGAGCATGAAAACGAAATTAAGATTCATTGACAGGGTCTTGTTTTAAATCTCATCGTCACACCCAAAATGGTGTCCCTCCTGTCAAATAGAATTAATACCATCCAAAGCCAATGTCCTTATACACTTCTGTTTGGAATAACCTTCAGGTATCTACATATCTGTGTTTATACACCGCACGTGCAAAAACGTCTCCACTCAATGATAAAAGTGGGTGGTGGGTTGGCATTTGGCATTTAGAGTTGGATAAAAAAAAGTTTCTGTAAATTCTGTTTTCCCACCCCAAATAGACTTATTGCGTTTATGTAGGAAATACGTATAATACGTATGGAGATTTGATGTCTTCGTTTAGCAAAAATGTCTCGTTGAGTCGTTGAAATGGCGCTACACAGACCTCGAGTCAAATGTCCTTTTAAGTTCTGTCGAAGGGAAGCCATAGTCATTTGCATTTTCATTGTTTATTGCAGATATGGGGTATGGTGTTGGTGATGGTGGTCATGTAAATGCTTCCCTCAAAGGGGACCAATAAAAGGGAACAAACACAAAACCCCTTCTGTGTGGAATATTAGTTCTGCCTAAAGCTTATGCTCTCTAGGGCGCAAATATAATTTAAGCAAAACTACAATGGATCCTTTTAGTCCACCAGAACAAACTTCGATGTTTATCTCTAAATATTTGGTTCCAGCTGAAAGGGAAGTTGAAAGTATTATCATAGTAAGGTACTCTCCTGACTTATGAATAACATCATTTGTCATGGCAGGTAAATTGAGCGATATAATTAACTGTTGTTTAGCAACTCATTAGAAAAATGACAAGGTAAAAGCCTTCACAGGCTTTGATGGAATAAATTTGGGAATAAATGTAAAAGAAATTGTGAATTTAAGAGCAACAATTTTTCAAGTGCTTTTATCAACTGTAGTTTTAAAAGCGTTAAACCTTTTGTGTCAACATTTACCCCCTTAAATGGTCATAATAATTTTTAATTAAATAGTTTACATCATAAAGTTTCTTTATATTGTGACATAGAAACTGTGTGGAGTTTTTTTTTTACTGTTACCGTGTCCTATGGATCATATCAGACGCTGTGATTTAGTGCTGTTTCTTATTTATTATTAAATAACTTGTACCTGATGTATTTGAGTCGTAAAATAAAGTTTTTATTATCAGTGCCAGTGAATTTATGTTGGCTTCATCAAACTAAAATAAAAAGTGGAAATTGTTTGTGTAGTTTTTTTTTCAAATTTTATTTTCGCCTTCAATATTTTCTTTGAATCAAAAGAAACAGAAAAAAAGTTAATTGCAAATTTCTACAGATGATCGAATTTTAAACAAAACTTTTCAGGGTCTTTCTGCATAACAAATATTGTTTCTTTGAAAGCAATAATAATTGTTTACCAGTAAGCTTTTTCTCATTTCATGAATATTCGCTTCCCCGCAGGACATTGGAAATGTTGTCTAATCAATCAAATATGTCTCAGTGGACTTATACCATCACGAACTCAGGGGTGGTCAGGATCCTTTTTGTTTCAGATGCGCTGGACTACCGCACTTTATGTTATGTCGATATCAAAGACAATATAAACCAACAAAATCTGCTGTAAAAGCGCGAAGATTATCTTAATTGGGAATTATAGGAATTGTTTGGGTTCAAAAGCGTTGCCTTCCCTTTGTGTCCTTAATAAAAACAAATGTTGGAGATAACGTAAAAGATAAATAGGCATTTGTTATTTATTTTAAATAAAAGAAAAACCTTCGCTTACTCAGAAAAATGTGCACGTACTTGCTCTTGTGTCCTAAGTACAATATTTGAAGGCCTATAGATGAATGCAAATTCGGTTGTTATTTACCCTCCAAACATTTTCGTGAGGCAAATGGCTGTCAAGTTCTGAAGAATTTTGAAATTGCGAACAATAATTTTTCTTTCTTGTATGCAAGTCTTAGGATGTAAATGACATGTAAAGTTTTTTTTTTCAGTAAATGAAAGTATTCCACAGTATGAAATTCCGGGAAAATCATCAGCAATTCGCTTTGAAGACATTAAGAGATTGTTAAGGAATCTTTTTTTGTAATGTAAATAATTATTCTTTGTGGTGCCGCCGCGCCGGCCTTGGGTAGTGGTTAGCATGTCTGCTTACAATGTGAGATTTCTAGGTTCGAAAACCGGAAACATTCAGTTTTTCCAAGGGTGTCGCATTTTTATAGTAATTGGGAACTGGCAAGTCCTCTATAGTATGTTAAACTGCACATATACGAGTAAGCCGGTTTCTGACTTAGAATTTCTACAACATGGCAAAAATTTTGTTATGAAATGGACTAGGCCTGTGTCCTTCCCTATTTTGATGTGATCTCCTTTTGATTTGATTATAAATTTTTAAGGACTAGTTCTGAGTCAACCAGGAGTACTCCACAGGCGAAGCCAAGAAGTGAGAGAGAAATTTCTTCAAGATCACCATTGCTTATGTGACGAAAAGAAAGAAGAAGAAGAAGTATTTTGTATTTTTTAATTGACTAAAATTCATTTTCGTAAAAACTGATCCAGCCTTCAATGAGCATTTTTGATAGAAAAGATATGAAATGTCTCAAAGTGGGGTGGTAGAGTGCGTGAGCAGGACCAAAACAAATATTTTTAAATCAAGTCCTGGGTGCTTCGTTATACCAAGTGAATATGTACCAAAAGCCTTCAGGTCTAGAAGGTAAATAGGGAAGCGACTACGATAAAGCTTCACTTTTATGAATTCTCCGCTTATATCTCGAGAGCGGTATATCGGTATCAGGCTTTAGGGAAGGATTTTCAGATGATTTTACTTATGCTTTTAGAAGGTTTCTGTGATTGAGGATCGTACCTGAAATATGAAAAAAAAAAAATACAAGTAAAATTGACCATTGATCAAATGACCACTTAAAAATGTTATGCCATACTTCACTACAATTGTACAATTCCTATGCTAATTTCCGGTTAGATTTTGGTTAACGATTGATCACATTTCCGCCATACTTAGGCCAATGTAGATCCATTGTGCTGACCAGCGGAGTGTGCCTTTCTATTTACTGTAGAGTGTTGTCAACTTTTCGTATTTTCAATCAAGCTTGCCGTAAAATGAACTAGATGTCGCTACTTGTCCCCGAGGACACGAAATTTTTCCATTCACTCATTTCCGCCATAGGTTAGGTTAGGTGTAAGTTTCTTTCAGCTAATGATTTTGTACGTACGTGCATTGACTGACACACTTAGACCGCAAGTGTCCATTGTGATACCACAGAGATCAGCAAGTTAATCACCTACTAATCTCAGAAACCCGAAATTGTAAGATTAACGAGTTGATCACCCATTAATCTTTCATTTCGGGTCAAGTCGGTTAATCACCCGCTAGTCGAACCGCGCGGAACTTTTGATATATTTCGAAATACTTTTAGGGTCCATGTAAGCTAAGTCGCTAGTATCATCGAAGAAGAATTCACCGAGTTGAGTTTTCCTCCTATGAAGTAGTGTAGGGCATGAGCAAAGAAGGTGTTAAACTGTTTCTTCCTCTTCTTCGTCCATGCAGCTTCTGCAGAAATCATTGGAATACACACCAAGTCTTTTGGTGTGTTCTTATGGTAGAACCTAGATACAGGCGGTTTACGGTCAACAAATTCTTCGACCGTTTTGAGTCTACACACGGCCCAACTTTTTTGGTTGCAAGGCAGTTGTTACTCTAAGTCTATCTAGTGTTTGTTATCCTCGAAGCGTCTTGTCTAAGTAGGAGTTTACATGTAGCGATAGGTACACCTATGTTGTTCCATTTTGAGCGTAGCGGAGTGGCCGTGCCCTTTATGACTAGTTCGTCTGCCATACAGTTGCCTGGTATGTCCCTGTGTTCCTGCACCCATGAAAGGTGAATGTTGAACTGATTTGACATCTCACTCAGACACATTTGACAGTCTTGGGCCCTGATGGATTTTGTGGAGACAGAGGCAAGAGATTTAAGGACACTTCCTTAATCGCCAGAATTTCCGTTTGGAACACCCTACAATGATCGGGTAAGCGGAAGAAAAGACTGAGATTTAGTTTTTCTGAGTAGATTCCACTTCTTACACCTTCGCTGGTTTTTGAAGCAAACATCGATGTAGAAGTGTTTTGCTTCATGTTCCAGGATTGTACGATCCACCCATACAGATCTCGAGGGGATGCGGTGATTAGGAAATTGTTATCAAACACCAGTTTGGGTGTGGTGTAATCGGATCCATTCAGTAGGAATCTAAAGTTGCTTAGAATGGTAGTGTGACCGACTTGATTATTGATCCACACTACATAACTCTCAGTCGAGTAGCTAGGCTAGCTGCGACTTGTTTGCTGAAGATATCAAGGGTATTGAGATCTAGTAGTACATTAGGGCGTCCAACGGGGGCATTTCCGCCATACTTAGACCAATGTAGATCCATTGTGCTGACCAGAGGAGTATGCCTTTCCATTTACTGTAGGATGTAGTCAACTTTTCGTATTTTGAATCAATCCCACAGAAAAATTAACTAAATGTCGCTACTTGTCCCCGACGACACACTTTTAGTTGAGTGAACAATTTCAAATGGCCACAGCATGATAAGAAAATGATAGTTAATTTTCAAGTTTAAGGTTTTAAAAAGCAACCTCAATCGTCCAATTTTGCCGTGTTGCAATTTTTCATCTTTGACTAAGGCTGTAGACACATCGGATAATGCAAAACGTTTTTTTTTGTGTTTGTTTCACGAAATAACAGAAAATTTTATTTTTGTTTGTTTGGAGTGTTTCGGTATTGGTTCTCAAAAATACGTACTATTCTATATCTACGAACCACACCCACCGAATGCAACAAAACTGTTTTGAACCAGCATCGTTGACGAAAGGCGTTAACTGTCTTCTTTCTTATGGTGGAAAACACTTCAAATGAAACATAAAGGTCAAAGCAATCAGAAAAACATGTTTCGTTGCCGATAGCTGACCCGTTTTTTGGAAACAAATTTTAAGACTTTTATTTTTAATTTCTCCTTTCATTTTTTTTAACAGATTTATTTTTGTTTCACTTCAAAGCACTCCAAACAAAACAAGAAGACAAAACGAAAAAAACAAAACAACAAATAGAAAACGTTCTGTTGACTATCGAATAAAAAACTTTTTCTTTGATCGGATTGTCAGCCTAAGGAAAAAAACAAAACGGCGCCCACAATCTGCCAGCATCGTCCCCTTCTTTAAGAAGTTTTTGTAAATATTTAATTTTATAATTTTTTTAACAAATGTGTTTTTTTTCTTATCATAAAAAAAGAAGGATTCATATTTTGTGATGAGGTGCTGGGTTGTGCACAAGTCGTTTAGACTGATTCCAATTTACTTTTTGTGGGAGCTATGCATGTTGTGGAATGTAGTAACTCTGTCAAAAGAGTTCAGCTACACTTTCTTTCATCAACGAGGTTCTTTCTGTTTGTTGAATCTTAAACATTGTTTTTTATTGAAAATATTGGAGCTGCTGAATATGGCTAGATCTTAGCTAGCGAGTACTTCGTTCGTTTTCTGGCATACCACTGTGGGTAAAGAACCAACATAGTCAGTTTTTTTCTAACACTTACAACCCTTAGGTTCTTCCAGTTGTTTGTTAACCCTAGTTTACAAACCGGCAAAAGTCGTGTCCACCCGAACTGGGGTCCAAATGGACCCCACGATTTTTTCTTCGAAATTTTTTTGATTTCTGACTTATATTGTTCAGTTATAGTTCTTCTGGCTATTGTATGAATTGTTTCTAAGTATTATATATAGCAGGGATAAAGAAATTTAAGCAGAGATGTCATTATGCAGGTATGTAGGAGGTCAGCAATAAAATTTTTCAATTTCAAAAACGATTAAAAATTGCCTAATTTCGAAAATCTGGGATTCCCGCTTATCCTTTTCGATATGTCTTTTGTACGTAATTACTGATTGTAAAATTCATACACATCAATTGTTCCTGGCAGGTATGCCTATCTCAAAAAAAATAGTCATTAGTTCAGTTTGGTCAGGTCATCAAATAATTTTATGACCTGAAAAGGATTGAATTTCCTCAATACATGCCAATCAAGCCTGCCATATATGGCTTGAAGTTTAGGTGGCTTAGTGAAAGCTCAAAGGGCTATCCACTGAAGTTTTCTATCTGACCAAAGTACAGGACTTGGTCGTGGATATGATGTGCTGATGTCGTTGATGCCATCATATTTCAATTCTGGACGCAACCTCACTATTGATAATTTCTTTACGTCGGTGGATTTGGCATTGAAGTTGCTGGATCACTAATCTTGGCACGATTCGGAAAAACAAAAGAGATTTGCCTAGACCTTTTGTAGCGAATTAGGTTCTTGATGACCAGAATGAGCCTGTAAAGGTCAATAGCAAAAAGCAGTATCGTCCAGTCCACTCATCCATTTTTGGATTTTCTGGAAAAATGGCGTTGGTGAGTTATGTTCCGAAGCCAAACAAACAAGTGCTATTGCTATCAACACAACATAACTGCGAGAAAGCCACTTCCGGTCATCAAAGTAAGCCTGCAATGATACTGGAATATAACCGCACCAAAGGTGGAGTCGATGTATTCGACCAAATGGTCTCAATTTATTCATGTACACGCAAAACAAATCGCTGGCCGATGGTTGTATTCTACAACTTACTCCAAATGGACCCCAGTTCGGGTGGACGGGTTCTTTTCACAAAAAAATCGCAGAAAAATCTGTAAACATCTGATAATCGTTTCAACTTAAGAAATGAATAAAAAATTGAATTTTGTTCACTGAGTAAAAATCCCATTTAAAAAAAATGAAAAACAAAAAAGTTATGAGTGTTCAAACATGCTCAAATTAGGGTTAAGAATGAGTAGTAGTAAATAGATTTTATTTTCTTATTCAAATCGTTATGTATTACAAAATCAAATAAAGCATGGCAATGCCGTCTGCCCGGTTGACAATTCAAGTAAATTACATAAATGTTAAGAATGATAAGAAGTTTATTAGTCGTGTTTTTGTGGGCGCAAGAACATACATCCCAACTTTTATTTTTGGGACTTATGTATATCCCACTCAAGTGAGACATAAGTCCCAAATCCGTCTTAGGACTTATGTCTCACTTAGATGGGACATAAGTCCCAAAAATAAAATTTAAGACTTTTGTCCCTCCGAAAATTGTCTGAGTTTCTCTAAAATTCTTGAAGCTTCTTTTTTCAAAAAACAAACTTACTACTCATTAGAAAGTAGAGATATGGTTTTCCGAAATTGGGAGATGTTATTTTACTTTTAGAATTTAGTAAAAATTTTTTGTTTAAAGAAGAAATTTAAAAATTTTAATTTGAAAGTAAAATAACATCTCCCAATTCCGGAAAACCATATCTCTACTTTCTAATGAGTAGAAAGTCGGAGGAATACTTCAACTATAATTGAAGTAAACATTTTCCATCGTCCGCTGCCTTTACAACCTATTTCGAACAGAGCCTTCGAAACGGAATTCAAAGAGTATATAATGACTCTGAGATTATATAGAGGTTATTGGTTCCATTACCTAAAATCACTTGAGAGAAAGGTGCCAAGGGCCAACAACTTTATTTCAAGCAAAAATTGTTTGGTTGCCTAGTAGAAATGTACAACGATTTACTAAGCTCTATTCCTGAAAAGTTGGCACCTACATATGTCCCATCTTCAACGGAAAAAAGTTGGCACTTAGGTCTCGATGGCGTGGGACATAACACCCAAATCGAAGTTGGGACTTATGTCTCACTTGAGTGGGACATAAGTCCCAAATATAAAAGTTGGGACTTATGTATGCCCCTACGCGCGCCGTTTTTGTGCGCACACTCTCAAAATCTTCCAAGAGTCGTACATGCCAAACTATCAAACTATTTGTCACCACTGCCTTCTGACATGAATGTCCTTAAACTGCTATTAAGCGCTATTCGTAAGCCCACCACAAATTATAAACGATTAACTTTAAGCGATCGTACTTTAGAAAATTATTTTATTCTTCTCTTATATTTAAAAGCAGATCAATTTATTTCTCTCGCAAAGCTTTCTGGTTATTCGAATGTAGATTTTTGCTTTGATAAAGTTGCTTATCAGACTGCTGTCTATGTAATCAAAAATCGTACCTTAAAATATTAATAAAAAAAAAAATAGGGTGGCGCAACAGAGCGAGGAGCCCCTGGGCCTAGCGCATTTCTCACAACCATCCCTTGTGAGGGAATGGAGGGGACCTACAATTTTCTGCCGGTTCCGAACGGCTAATCGAGAAAGCGCTTTTCATGGCAATGAGTACTAACGGAGGACCTGCCAATTCCTCGCGAAAGGCGATACCCGTAGAAAAAACATTTTTGCCTCTGGTGGGATTCGAACTCGAACCTCTGGATTAACAGGCGGACATGCTATCCATCACACCACGGGTACCACTTAAACGGTACTTAAAATATTAATACTATTCTGAAATTAATAAATAAGGTTGAGGAAAAGGTCCGTTAAGCTAGGTACCTAACCCATTTCAAGGAACCACAATGCTATGCCGATTATGAGCGACTAAGCTAGATGCGCTTTTTATGGCAATGTAAAGGGTCCGCCAAATAACTTTTTTTTTTAAATGCTATAAAAAAAAAAACTGTTGAATATTTTCTCAAATTTCTTTTTTTATTTGAAAGTACAATCCTTCCAGTAAATAAAATTTCATTCAAATGGCTGCCTCGGCTGGCCATTCAGTAGCCTACACGATCGGTCCAATTTTTAAGCACATTATCGATTGTGTGCAGGTGTATTTCACCAATGGCTTCACGAATATTGTCCTTTTAGGCGTCAATTGTCTCTGGCTTGTCGGCGTAACACTTATTTTTGCGGCACCCCACAAATATTAGTCCAACGGTGTCAAATCGTAGCTCCGAGGTGGCCAAACGACATCAGCTCTGCGGCTGATAATGCGATCTTCAAAAACAGGTCGCAAAACATCGAGTGTAGCTTCGGCTGTGTCCACTTAGCGAAACAAAAACGCATTGGATGGTCAGTTGGCTTCAACTCCCGAACCAATTGGACTTTGTATGGCGTCATACCAAGGTCTTTATGCAAAATTCGTCTCAATGATGTCTCCGAAATGTTCAATTGTTGAGAACGACGGTGAATTGATGTTGATGGGGCTTCACGCACACTTTATGCCACATCAGCAATATTCTCGGGTGTACGCACTGTTTTTGGTTTTTCACGCTTTGATTTATCGATGAGGGTGCCAGTTTCGCAGCAGCAGCAAGCATATCTTCAGAGCTTTCAATGAGAAAGCTTTTTCCATGCACCGTCCCAGTGATGCCAGACTTTTCAGATTGTCGTGCCCACAGGTTGAACCAAAAATGCCCTTTCTGCCCTCGAAGTTGAAAACAAATGCCCACGGTGTTGCCCACACATAAATATACAACAAAGAACACAAAACGTAATGGAAAAATGTCAATACGATTATTTTTAATTCAAATGAAATATATTTGTAGTTTTATAGAAGTTTTAAACATGCATCATGATTCATGCATCATGTAGCAATATTTTAAAGTATTTGTGATAATAAATGGTAGATTAATTCGAAGTTAATAAAATTAATGCACATTTTCAGCGCAGTGCAGTGTAATGAAATGTGGTTCTTAGTGACTTCAAAACTGATACAAGTAATTGCTTTTAATTGGAAAGACGATTTTATTAAACAAATGCTGTTGATCATTTCTTTTCCCAATCTGTTTCTCTTTTTAAATTTAATATCACTTGTTATAAAGAAGATGCGTTCCGCCTCAGCATTAGAATGCGGTAGGGTAGGTGCTATTTCGACAACTTTACCTAAATTAGGAAACAACGGCTCGTCATTGAAATTTTGTTATTCGCAAATCCCATTCCACATTTTATCGATAGGTAATTTTTTGAATGAGCATTTTTGATCATCGCTGATCAATATTTATATATTTTGGATCTCGGTGTTGCTGTGCCGCACAATCTCGTTTTGGCCACATAAAAAGGTTAGGTATACCACAAGCTTTGCAGTACGCCTTGAAATCATCGTTTAGAATTGGTCTCAATCAACCACGCAGAAAATTTGGCATCCTCCTGCCACGACGAAACTATTAAGAGACAACCACGGTTACATTACATGATGTGGGTCGAATCCAGATGGAGTTGAAAATTTCCATAGAAATAAATCGTTAAACAAACAAATAAAAATTCACTCATTCACTTATTTTAATGGCTACGTTCAAATACTTATAATACAAAGTTGGAGAAGCTTAAATGCACTTTTTTTCCAACTGAGAGGTATAAAAATGCCCTTTCGCCCTTTAGGCATTTTTTTTTTTTGCAAATGCCCACGAAAAGGGATTTCGCCCACGATCTGGCACCACTGCACCGTCCTCTTCAGTCTTCACATAGATCGATCCATTCTTTGTATACACACAACACACAAGAAAGTTGATGTTTCCATTTGAGAGTAAGAGCACTGTTCAAGAGAAATCGTGTTTGCCTAGTTAGACTCTCATTCAGATAACAGCTGTTGTTTGATTCAATGCCCAGATCGCAGTTCTGTTGATTTTTGTTTGCGGTAGTTTGCAGCTGACATCAGAATAGTGTTGCGCTCATTTGCATTATTTAATTTGATGACGATTGGTGTTGGTGCAGATGTAGAGTTATTGTTGTTCAAGCGTATACATAGCCATATTCATTCAGCGGAAGGATAAAACTAATTATCTGTCAAATCAGACATGAGCTAAGTGTTACCATTCACGAAATAAGCACTAGTTGAAAAAAAAACGTTAGATGGCGGACCCTTTATAATCACTTTCGGAGCACTTGCCAATCCACATCGCGAGGTGCCTTGCGAATAGTGACCGCGTACCGCAATGTATCTGAGTCGGCAGTTCTTGTACATGCAGGTGTCATATACCAATTGATCTCTTTGCAACACAAACAAAATACATCCACGAAACGAAAGCAGAAATCGGCGTGGAAGCAGTAATACGAAAGCAATTTTCTTTCATATCAGAACTGACAGCAACCATGAAAATCGGAAAGCAGAGGAAGTCCAGCGGTTTTGCTCTTCGCTAGAGAGACTTAAGTGAATGGAATAACCGGAAACATGGTGAAGTGAGCTACTATGTTACACAGCTCCTCACTGGACACGGGTACTTAAGCGTCTTTCTGCACAAGATTAGATAAAGAAGAGAAAAAGAAATACGGAGGTTCGTTGACAGACGACACTTAACACGCAGTGCAGTGGATGCCATTCTTTTCGTCAGAAATCAAAAAGAAGTGTAGTAGAAATCAGCCAAAATAACATTATAAAGAAGAAGCTACTGGATGAAAAGTTGTGGAAGAGAACGAGCACGTATCTGATGCAGATCCAGGAAAAAAAAACAAAACATGAAGAGGTAGAAGTTGAACCAGAACCCGCAATCTAGTCACTGAACCCCATCGAAGAAATTGCGATTAGCGAGAAACTTTTGGAGTCCAAGCCGGTATGGCAAGGTTGGCATACCTGGGAGAGTCCGGTCTCAAAAGAATGGAAACATCCTCATGGTGCGTAAAAAGTTTCTCCAGAAATTAAAAAAAGGTCAAAAGTTCCGTAGCATTATCTTCATAATAAATCTTTACTCTGTTTAGACTTTATGATGAGTATTGTTTCCACGAGAACATCATAAATCTCCAGCTTGCTTAATTTACACAATCGATCTGCCAGAGGGATTCGCTGTGTTGAACTCAGATATCATTCACAGGCTTCAGGTTTTGAGTTGAGCCATGCCTGTAAATTGAGAGTGTCATTGCATTCTGTTTCTTCCAGAACTTTGTATAAGCCTGTCTCTGGTCTCTCCTGCTTGCTCTTCAATATCACAACGAAATACATTCTATACTAGTGAAAAAATTCATGTTGCTTGTTTGTTTTAAAATATCAAAAAAAATTCTAGGTGACTACCTGGAGGTAAAGTCGTCATGTCACTGACCCAGTAGGCTTACGGAATCAAGTTTGTTTGTACCAAAAAATAGATAAGCGTATCTTATGTAAACTCTGTATAGGAAAACTGAACCCCTCATTAAACTGAGCAAATACCTCAGGCTTTTAGATTCTGTCAAAAGTTATATATCAAATTTGATACCAAAAGCCGACGCCTGGTTTCAGATACAGACTGCAGACAACTATTTTATTGCGTCCTTAACAACTTTTCTATATTTTTATATTTGCAAGAACTTTTATGATGGATAATATCCATGCTTTGTTGATTCTGCATGCCAATCTTTTCTTTCGATTCCAATTAATTTTATTGAAACAAAAGAAAGTCCAATTCAAATTCCTTTCGAACTGCAAATACAAAATCACCAAAGACACTTGTTTGAAAGTGTTATTACTTTTACCAACAGCACGAAATACTTTTTTTTTAAGTAGGTCCTTTTGTCGATAAGATAAGGAAAAAAAGGAAACAAGGAAACATTGAAAAGCTTCACATTCAATCAGATTCGAGGCGTGAGAAACATTGTCTATTCGTCCCTTTAAAATTGGTATATAAAAGAAATTGTTTGTTCATATAGTATAGCAAGTCCAAAGATCAATAAAATATAAATCATTATTGCAAAACAAAGAGTCATCAAAATACTATTTCCCAAAACATCAGTTCGGTCTTCTATACCAGATATTTTGGACGCGCTGAGATAAATCTGTGAAGAGACAAGTTCATACCTACATTCTTATATTACCATTAAATGCAGGATAAAATAGGACAAGGCTTTGGTTCATTGAAGACATAGGAATGAAAAGATATAATAAAATGGCATTAAATGACTTCATGTTTGTTGACACAGCAGAGCTATAAACTAGAATCTCAACAGAGAGAAAAAAGTATATTCCTTTAGAAGTAAGAGGAAGGCGATAAAAAAAGGACTCGTACACTCGTACCAACTTCTTGTTCTTTGCAAAAGAGTTTTTCGAGACATAAATGTATGTATGTAGGTATGTGTTTCCGTGTGTACACACAGAGCTAACCAAGAATATTTCCATACATCTTTTATTGCGGATATCTGTTCGCTATAGGTGGTTTGAGGTTTTTTTTCTCTGTTACTGGCAAGAGTTTTCCGATTTTCGGTAATAATCCATAATAAAACGGGGAAACTTTTACAGGGTCGAGTAGAAAATAAAGAATTTAAAAAAAGCTAAGCATCATTAATCATTGCATTGCGGAAATAATGAAAGAATGAAAAGAAAGAAAGAAAGAATCACAAGAAGACCGTGAATGTGAGTTTGGGTAACTTTTATTTTTTTTTTTTTGCT
Organism: Melanostoma scalare; assembly: GCA_949752695.1. Lineage (NCBI taxonomy): Eukaryota > Metazoa > Arthropoda > Insecta > Diptera > Syrphidae > Melanostoma > Melanostoma scalare. The sequence goes on along the minus strand of OX456984.1, from coordinate 52,852,629 downwards.
TTTTTCGTTTTATTATTATGTTTTCATTAGCAGTATAACTTGGCTAATTTCGTTTGTGAAAATCATTTTCAAGTTGATAGCGGGATCATTAATCTTTATTTGATACGGTTTTTTACTACACCCGTTCCCACGGAAATTGTAATTGAAAATTTCTAATTCCCGGTCAGAAAATTCCGTTTTGAGTTTTCTGTTTTTATTGAGTGGAGTAGAGTGTTTATGGCTTCTATCTTGGGATAGATAAATATGCGGAAGGTTGGGGTGGTAAGCATTTTTGTTCTCAGTCAGGTTTGTTTACGACCTTGAAAGTTTTAAAATAATTTCTAATTATGTTGTGAGTGGGTGGTTATTTTGTTCGCATCTTTAAAATTCAATTTCTACTCTTCTCACTAATGAAGTCAAATACCTAATTGGGAAATTAGTTGTCGGTACATAAAAACTTATTCGTAGCCGTATCAACAGTCGCAACAGCTGTCGCATCAGCAGTCTTATCAGCGCCAGCGGTTAACAGCCCGGTCAACAGTTGTGTTCACAGCCTATCCGCAAGCATACCAGCAGTAGATTCTACAACCATATCCTGATTCGTTCCCACATAATTCTTTTTACAGTCGTATATACTATACAGCAATCTGCAATATCTACATACTTTTAGCTGTCGTAATCACAGCTGTATCCACTATAGTGTCAACAACCGTATAAACTCTCGAACCCACACATATATGTTTAGAGCCCGATCAGCAGCCGTTACTAAAGCGGAAGGTACTGTTATTGGCTGCCATATCAATCAACTGCCGTAGTCACTGCGTTTTGTCAGTCTTATAAACGACCGTGTTTATAACTGGCCCTCAGTCGTATCCACAATTGTACCCACAGCCGTTTTCACTGCCGTATCTATACTTCTACAGTTGCGTTAAAAGTCGATTCTATAGCTACTTCCAATGCTGTATTCACAGCCATATTTACAGCCCTATCAACAACCGTATAAACTGCCGTACCCATATAGACGTATTAAGAGCCAATTCAGAACCCTTAACTACAGCCAGATGCACGGCTATATTGGCTGCCATTCCAACACCCGTATCCTCCGTGATTTTCACAGTCTAATTCACAGCTGTATAAACAACTGATTTATAGTTTGATCCAAAGTCGTATTCTCAGCCGTACCAGCAGTCGTACCCCCGTATCCAAAGCTACATCCAAAACTGAGTTTACAGCCGTATGAACTGCAGGATTCACAGCCTTATCCACAGCCGTTTCTTCAGCCTTTTATTTGGCCGTTTCCAAAGTCGTCCTCACAGCTGGATTCGAAGCCATATAAACAACTTCGTAATCCCAGACATATTGGATGTCGATTCACATCCGTATCCACAGTTCTATTCAAAGCTATCTCCACAGACGGATCTAAAGCCATATCAAGAGCCGTACAAAGAACAATTATACAGCTGTGTTTGCAGCCGTATCTGCAGCCGTAATTACAGCCAATTGTAGGGTTGAATGGACAACAATATCCCCAGAGTATAAGCAGCCGTATCCCCTGCTGTAGCCAAATCAGTATTGACGGCCATACTAAAATTCCGTAATAACCGTATACGCCGTGTTTACACCAGGATGTAGAGCTGTTAGCTTCCATATCAATTGACGTATTAACAGCAGTCTTATAAGTAGCCGTATCGACACCCGTGTTTATAGCTGGTCCACTGCCGTATCCGCTTTTGTATCCACAGTCGTATCCAACCATATCCTAAAACATCTGCGTCCCCGTCTTATCCAAAGCCCTCAGCACACTCTTATCCATAGCCGTTTTCACACAGCCATGCCCACAACAATATTTTTGGCCTTATCCTCAGTCGTATCGACAACCGTGTTCATAGTCGTATTAAGAGCCATATCCACAGCCTTATACCCATTATTATCCTGAACCGTAGCCACAGTATTACCCGCAGCCGGAACCACATATGATCATGGCCGCGCTTCCAAGCGTATCCATGGGCATTCTTCTCATCCGTATTAACAGCCGTATTCACGACTGCGTCCACCGTCATGTCAGTCATATCCATAGCATATGCTGAAATGAGATAAAAAATGCGTCTTGTTAACTTCATATATTTTCTTCTTTTTTATTGTCAGTGCTATGAGTATCGTGATTTCGAAGGATTCTCAGCTCTCCAAGGGCGTGTCACTGGGATGAACCACAAAAGTGCCCGTCTATACTACGCAACTTGTAAGCCTTAGAGTTTTTGTTACAAACCCCGTTTGCAATAGCTATTATTATACTTTTCACTCCGTTTCCACAATAAAACCCATCGTTTACTTTACCATAAATCAGACACAAGTTAGGCCCTGTTGAGAGAGAAATCTATAATGATGTTAACTTTACAGACTGCATAAGCAAACATAATATAAATAACTTTCTGCTTTCGGTCTTCCGGGTGAGGGTAAACGTTTACTTAAATACATAGCAAACTTAAAGTTGTATGTTCATCACGTATTCCCTTAACATGTGGATGCGATGTTTTTAAATATTGATGATGGGACCAATAGATTGAGAGATATGTTCACAATATTTCAAGTTGGAAATTAATCGAGGAATCCATTTGCAATATTTTCAATTGGCTGTGAATGATTATTATCAAGCACAGCTAAAGGCAGTGTGGTCGATAAACAAAAATTTATCAAAGTATAAATTGCAATCAATTGAGTTTTTTTTTTTGTTTTAGATTGTTTTTCAATTGTTTTGTTTCGGTGGATATTCAAATATTATTTTATATTTTTTTTTTAGTATTGAGGAAGATGTAAGCCGTTTGTGGAGGCTTAGTTAAACAACGACCTTGTTATACACTCGGTTGGAAAAATGATTTATTTACAGAAAATGATCTCCACATACGGTGGTGGTCACGTAGGGCAAACATAAATTTTATTTTTTGTTATTTAAATTCTTTTTCCCAAGTGTTTTCGGTTTGAATTTGATTTTTAAATTAATAAAACATGTGATGTTTACATTATTGGCTTTTTGTGAGAATAAACGACTCAGAAAAGGTTTTTAAACAGTTATGATTTTTTATAATCCTTACTGTTTTGAGTATGCCTTATTATATGTGTTTCATTGGAAAGAATAATTAATTAATGGTTGATGGTTGACTATGGAAGTGAAATGAGTTCTCAAATTCACATTAATTTGATTTGATTCTTCACAAAGGGCAAACATTTTCAGAAACTAATTATTGGATTTTAAAAAAAGTCATAAAGACATGGAGGACCTAGAGATCCATTGAGTTGAGTTCAATGGATCTCTGGATTCTCCATGTCTATGACTTTTTTTAAAATCTAGTTCAACTCCTGGAATAACATACTTTTTGTTAAAAAACAATAACAAAACTTTTTTATTATTGTTTAATATTTTTACATTTATTTAATTATTGGAACCGTTACTGTTGAAAACAAAAAAGCGAAATGTCAATTTCAGTGGCGTAGCTAGGAAATTTTTCGGAGGGGTTATATGTAAATAATTGTATATAAGTAAAAGACATTGATAGTGTAATGTCCGATGGACTTGGCATGCGATGTGCATTTTTGGGGCCATTAGAGGCAGCTCATTTAAATGCCGAAGGAATGTCTAATTACTTTGAACCTTACTCGGCAACAATGTTTGCAGTAAGCGAAACCATGGGCCCAATACCAAAAATGGGAGGAGAAACTGGCGCTGAAATTGCAAAACAACTAGAAGCTATGGTGCCACTGGATAAATTGGCTGAAAGACGTCTCTATCGCGACAATTGTCTTACCAAGTTGAGTATCCTTAAAAATGAGGTCAACAAAGGAAAAAAAATGCTCAAAATTGTTCTCTTCGGAAATTCGTATTTTATTTACAAAAAATTTGAGATGAACTGATCTGTAAAATAAAGAAAATATTTTTAATATAAACATAACCATTCGATTGGATACGTGCTTTTTTTAACATAGTAAATTTAACTCCAACTTAACTTAAAATACTATAGCTATAATAGTATAGAAATTTGTCTTAGTTTAAGATTTTAAAGGAAGAAGAACTAGACTATCGCTAGATGCAATAAATGGAGGATGGATGTTACTTCATACGTTTTCAGTATCAGTCGATTGTTGATTGGGTTTGAAGAACCTTGTTACAACTTGGTTTCGCAAATGCAAAATATGCGAGTATATCTTTATAGATGGTCCCAGTTTAACTTTTAAAATATCAGTGAGATCTCCATAAGATTACATGTATTTCATTTTGACAGAAATCGCATCGCACGACGTTATCACACTGGTTTGCTCAGGCAATTACAGAGTTTCTTGGTTTTCCTTCTTGTTCTTTATTCCTCTAAGGTGTAGGACTGTAGGTCTCACGATGCGACATTTTTTCGAACAGCAACTCCTCATCAAGCTAGTGGCGGCGCTACTTCGGTTAGAGAGAATTTTTATTTTGCTGATATGATTGAACATGATCGTTGACTTATGATAGGCCCTTTGAGATTTATGCAATATAAAATCTCAGCTAAGCTTTTATTTTTTTGTCGGATATTTCTGAGACGAAAAAATGTATGCATCGTTTTTCTCTCAGCAAGTTTGACATTTATGTGTCATAATTTTCGTTGTACATTCTGATGATGATGAGTAAAAGTTTGAAAACAAGGACACAGTTGAAAAAATATAAGCCCTAAAAAGCTGAGAATTATGTTCCACAAAACTGTTTGCGCTCCGTCAAAGTGACATTGAGCGCTCAGTGAGATTTTTCTTTGTGGAACTGGCGCAATAGATCAATGTGATTGAAGCATTGCATTGACTTATTATACATGGACTGGTAGTTGCATTAATTCTCCATACAAAAGTTGGATAACAATTGGGGTTTTTCTTTTTTAGTTCCGAACAGTGAACTGAACTGAGAACGAACAGCGTGAACGTGTTCTGAACTGAGCTATGTGAAGTTGGCAGCGCTCAGACTTTTGTTCTAGATGCCCCGTCATTTTATTTTGAATAAATAAAATGACGGGGCTTTTTTGTTCTGAATAAAAAAAGAAAAGCATTTTGAGCCTTCAGGTGTTGCCGAATTGAAAAAGAAATACTCTTACGTTTTTGACGTTTCACTTTTCTGTTCGGAACTAAAAAAGAAAAACCCCTAATGGTTGCACTTATTTTTGGTTACACTAGCCCGCCATATCGTACTCTTAACTAAAACACTAACGACATCTGCTGTGATTTAGATAGCGTGATTATTTAGCAATGTCAAGAATGTTTCACTAGTTTTCCGCTGAAATAATGTTCGCTAGTATCGTTTAGAATAAGTGGAACAATCGTGAAGTTGGCTCCTACCGGTTCATGTTTAATGAATCAATGATTTTAATAAAAAGGAGCCCTACTAACACATTTCAACTGTTTTCTATAGTTCAATGTAGGCAAAAACACAAACATACATCTATTTAGATACTGATTTGCGAAAAACAAATTTGTCAATCAATAAAACAAAATAAAATAAAAAAATAAATGAAGCGTTTGAATGATAATCGACTGAAATATTTTCGGGGGGGGTTTTATCCCCAAAACCCCCCCCTACTCTACGCCACTGAAGGGAGATATCCCTCGATCTGGCGTCACTGGATGGGTGTAAACAATTAACTGAACCTTAGAATAGTGCCTAACAAGCAAAAATATACTATTACTATTATAGTACAAAAACGTCAGAAGCATTTCGAAGATGCTTCACCCGAAGATGCTTCACAGAAAAAATAAAAAGGGGAAAATCGGATTACTTTGTGAATTAAACGGGAATGCAAAGTATGCCGCCTGCAAAAGATAGAAGACATAACAATGTGTTGTAATTATAGTTACGTTGATACTGTAAAAACCTTACCACTGGTGGGGATGGTAGTCTCTCACTCTTTATATTCATTTACTGTCTTCCGTATTTCCAAAAAAACCTTTTATGGTTAACGTGCAGACAAGTCTCTTGAAAAGTTTCACTCAAGCGCATATTAGCCTGTTTACCTTTTATCATTTTTGTATAGAAGGGCGGTACCTCCGGGTTCAAAAAGAAAAATTCACTTGTCTATTTCCTTTTTACCAAAAATAGTCTTAAATCTGTTAGATTTGCATACAATTAGTATAACTTTCTTCCGTCGTAAAGGGTGGCGACCCTGAGCACCTTGCCTTCCTGTTCTTATAACTTCGATTTAATGAACGAGTTTGCGTTACTCCTTCTTTTTGTGTCCCATTGACAGTGCGGATGCTTTGAGCATTTCCTTGTTGACCTTATGAATCTCTTGTCTGCTTCACACCAGTTATCCGCTGGTTCAGTACGTCGCGTTTCGGCTAAATCATAATCCAAAGCAATAATCAACTTTGGCTTTTATTTAATTTATAAAAATAAACTACAACTCTTTCTCAAAAATGGTCGTACCCTCATTACCTCACTTGCTCGAAACGGATCTAGGCCGACTTCGGTGGATTTCTTTTTCCTTCCTTACATGGCCTTTCCCCAAAAGGTATATACATTCTCCAACCCAACGAAAATAGATGGAAATTAATTGATGCAATGCAATGCAATGCAATGCAATCCCTTAAGCAATTGTTGCGATTAGCAGACATGATCCTCTTCATAAGCTTTTTCCCGGCAATATCGATTGCTCTCGTCTTCTTAAAAATCTCCTTCCACAAAACTACAGGTGCTTGTAATACAAGTGAATTATTGTAAGTGTAAGAAATTTCTGTAACGGTAGTCTCCCCAGGTTGAAGTCTTAGAACCGTACAGAACCCGTGAGAAAAAATACTCCGGGACTCTCCTATGCCTTAACAATCCTCCCATCTTCTCCAAAATGCAATAAAAAACGCGTTTCGTAATTTTGTCCTTTTTATTTAAGCTCATAATAACCTTTGCTACGTTAGATCGATCTTAGGGCATCTTTCTGGCGTTTCCATGACTAGTTTCTGTTCCTTGCATCTCTCTGGAACATTTATGCATTCTAATACAACATCCTTCATTGCAATATATAGTAAAAAAACCTTTTTCCAAAACGGCTTAAGAGAGGCTGTGATTGCGCTGCCACGCGCTCTTTAAACAATCATATCTCCGTAAATTTTTGTTTGACAGAAAAAACACAAAAACCAAATTGTTTGTCAGAAAAACACCAAAATTTTTTATCCGTACACTTTTATACGTATCTGTCGTCATTTTTGAGATATTATGAAAAAAAAGTGGGTTTTTTAAAAATTTGAAATTTTGTTTTTTTTTGTAATCGTGACTTTTTTAAAAAATATGTGTCCTGAAGCAGCCAAACTGATACTATCTTTCAAACTGTTCATAATAAAGTTTATTCTAGGCGGAATACGATTAATTTTAATTTTGATGGAAATGGCACTTATGAAACCCATTGATTTAAAAGAAAAAACATTAGATGCTCCCCTTATTTGCAATACAGCTCACTTATTTTATGTGCAAAAGACTTTTAACAGTGCTCATTTTAAAGCTTATTTCAAGCACTACAAAACCCTTTTGTATTAGAATGCATAAAATGCATCTGCTCGCCGCTAGATGGCATTGACCACATCGATTAAATTTCAGACAGAATTTAAAACGGCTTTGATCTTTAATATCTAGCTTAATATTGCACTTAGAATACTTTATAAAAAACCAAATTGTTCATTGTTTTATCTGCTACAACTTTGTTTTTGATAAAATTTTTGATAAAACGTATATTTTTGGAGATATTGATATTTGCAAAAACCGATGAAAAACGTGATAAATTTTCAATGGCCAATAACTTGAAAAGTATTGGATTTTTTGAATAACTTTGTATTTGATTTTTTGCTTAAAATTAAGCCTTCTATCGATATCCAAAGTTATTTTAAAAAAAAAAAAAATTCACCCCTGAGAAGGTGTGGCAACCACCCCCAGGGTGGTTGCGGAGTTCAAATCATTTTCATTTTTGAAGTTAAGGGTAAGATGAGCCTACCTCCAAAATTTCATGCAAATCGGTTCACAGTAAAAAAAATCGGAGGTAAGTCCGTATTTTTCGCTTCAATGACTGCACTATTAGGGATGTTATGTGCCTTTATGGTGCCTCAAAGGTTCAATGGTTACCTCTAATACGCCTCCCACTTGTTGCTTGATGTACTTGAAGGTAAATGTTCATCAGGTGCTGGGAAAACCTGAATTAAAGCATTCGTCAAAGTCTTTCAACATTTCTGAAGTTTAGCATTGGAAGAGGTTAGCTTACGTAGAATGGGCTGACGGTTGATCTTATTCCCCGCCACACTTAGATCAATGTAGACCCATTGTGATACCCTGGAGTGTTGTAACGTCCTAAAAACCCATGAATTTATGGTTGGTCAATTTTTAACCATTTTGTGGCCTTAGTGAAGTTCCACAGGCTATTGCCTGAATTGTCTCATAATTCTTCTAGAACAGAACAGAAGGTTAAGTCATATTAAAATACTGTTGGCTCTTCGTAGGTTGTTATTAAGGCTTTGCATTTTTTGAAACCTGTCTGTTTTTCTAGGGTCGATGCGTACGTATGACTACTTGGTACGTCCGCTTCTTGACGTTCCATTTTTGAAAAACCAAAGGTCGTGGTTAGTTTTAGTTTTTTTTTTCTTAACTCAATGAGATTTTCTTTAAACTCTTTGGCGTGGCAAATAAAATTGTATCAGTGAATGGCGATACTGTCCAATACATCGTCCATCAATCTTTTGGCTACAACTACAGCACAGTTACTGTTTACGTTCCCACTAAGCCGGGTTATTAAAAACTCAGGAATTAGTCTCAGTTATCAACTACGACATTGGTAGACACAAAAAAGTTCTTTATTGAAGGAAATCGCTTTTCTTTTTCTAAATTATTCACAACATCAAACATCAAAGAACTGTGTTAATTTTGGGTCAGGCAAGATGTCACATACAAGGCTCTTTAACTCGAGGACTTGAATTGAATCGTAAAAAGAGTTGAATTTATGAAGATTGCTGCCATAGAGCTGCAGAGTTACAAACCCTTTGAGATGCCAAAGCATCTGCGTCAAGAGGATTCTCTCTTCACTTCATAAAATTATGCATAAATAAACTGCCACCTCGCATGGTATGCACGTTTATAAATCAATTTTTAAGTGGTTATGTGAAAAGCCTGCAGGACATTCCAGCACTCCACTTTATGACATCTGCCAGTGTATTCAAATTTTTTCCGAACCTCAAACTGAGAGAGACAAATAAAAGTAAATTTCAGTTTTAATGAATGTCAACCATTTATTTACCATCAATTATCGCCTTAAGTAGACTTCATTGACATAAATTTTCGTGGTCATAATTATGTGTTTCCAGCACACACACACACAAAAAAAACTGAAAATCAATTCGCACTTAATGCAACCATTCCGCAGCACACAGATGCATCGAAATGAGTAGGTACCTACACCAGCTACACCTTCATAATTTAAGCCTTAAGCTTGAATTTCTCTCCGCAATCGGACAAACCAACTAATTTAACGATGTATGAGCAGCCAGTCCATGTGTGAGAATTAAAGGCTTTGTTTTGTTATACCAGGATATGGCCACATAGCATTTACTATGTCGTAAACTAACACATTATAAATCATTTGGCAGCCAAATCCTTTGGTTATGATTGTAATTTCTGTTTTTCTGGTGTGTAAGTTACATCCTCCAAAAAGGGAAAACAGCCACTATACTTACTATCTAGTGTATATGTATATTTGTTACCACATTACTAAATGTTAGCTACTGCTACTGTATTATCTCTGGTGAACCTTACTCATTACGAAGTTTATCAGCTTTTACGCTTTATTACGTACCAATTTGTTCAGTTAATAGCGCTTGGGGTTTCCAGTACTTTGCACTTTGCCATCATTACGAAAATACGAAAATACGAAAATACAAGTGAAAAGAAAAGAAATGCCATAGAACCCATTAACACTATTCAAGCGAATGTTGAGCATAAAAATGGATGATAAAGCGACTTTGCCTTGTCACGTTAGCTTTTGAGGTACTATTACCTTAAAATTTTATTTGTTTGATGGAAATACTTACAGGGTAATTAGGTATGGTCAGGGGCCAAGGTTTTCAAGCGACAAAGTGTGGGTAGCGCCATTAATGGGCTATCGCCGCGCCAAGTAATGGTCACATCTATTTTTTTTGAAATTTTGCATTTTCATTTGAATTAAAAGGGTTTAAGAAGGAGTCAGAGTCTATCCTTAATGCCCTCATTAGACTGAGTAAAATCATCATTTATCATCTTATTTATACTTTCCGGAGGGAGGTGTCCTACACAGAGCAAACAAGTTGTCGAAAAACCCATACCATTTGTTTCAATAACAGATGGGAGACGTCTCCCACAATTTTAAATCTGAGACTGGTTATGGACAAGATTAGTCCTAGTTTTTGACAGGTTATGACTCCACCTTTCAACCATTTCCATTTAGGCTGATGTTACTTTTGGAATGAAAAGTCTGTGTAATTACGCAGAAAGTAATTTAGTTTGAAATTTTTCATCACGTGCGCCGTGATTTAAGAAATATTATTTTACTACTTTTTGACTGTGCGGGAGTCCATCATCAAGCAATTAGGACGCCTACGTTACTTTTTTCTCATTAATTTCAATATTCGCTCTCCGCGGGAAGCCTAATATTATTTTCTATCATTCACAGAAGAAGAAAAGAAAAAAAACCTTGTTAATAAAGTTTCTCAATAGCCAAGCATGACCAAAATTACGTTTCTGCATTCCACGACAAATTGGTTGCTATATTTCTCCTTAACTTATTAACTTTCATCATCCGGTACCGTTATATATATCCGACCTTATAGCAAACGATTCAATTTCCAATTTATCTAATCACGTTCAAGGCTGTGATGAATAAAATATCCTTTCCGCGAAGCAAGACAAGAAACTTAATTGAAAATGACCTCTAGGAGTCTTTAAGCTTTTGTTCAATATAAAAATAAAAAGAAGCACAACACAGCACAGCAAGTTCGCGATCTAATTTTGTATCTACACACACCGACTTCATATAATCAATCAACGATAAAGTGAAAAGGAGAAAAATATAGATAAATACTTGCAAGTGAATGGCAGGCAGATAGCAGGAAGTTAAATTGAAAAGGAGGATGTTGAAACAAATGGGGGGCAGTAAACTGTAGGTGTGAAGTATTCGTATAATAAAAAGCAAAATAATATACACTGAGAAAGAGAGAGAGAGAGAGAGTGGGTGAGAAGCAGGAGGAAGTTTCCTTATTATAAACGAAACAGAGAATTGCTCATGAGTTGTTGAATCCGTGGTGTGTTCTTGATGCTTGAATATCCAATCAATAGCAGACAGAATAAGGTCAAACGTAACACCTCTGGGATTCCAATTTTGATTTCGTGAAAAATTACCCTAAAGTCAATTTCTTTCAATTTTCTTATTCCATTTGAATCAGGTACGCATTTCATTGATGTAGGTATAGTTTTTTTTTGTCGTTAGCTAAACGTAGGTATACCGTTTATGTAGGCACGGTAGGAGCTTAAAATCAATTTAAAAAGGTGAATCAGCAAGACGAAAAGTCGTCCTTTTCGTATATGAATACGAGTTTGTATGTACATTGAACATACACAAATATTGTGCTGTGTTGTGTGCGGAAGTACTTGCTAAACATCCCGTGTGTGCGGAAACGTGTGGCATAAAAAATGGCGATTTAAAGTGGGTTTTCATAGAGCGAATCGTAGTTCTTTATTTCAAAAAAAAAAAAAAAGACAACTACCCTTTTTGATTTTAAATCAGGATTATTTTATAGCTTTTATATATTCAAAGGGAAGAACACTTTTGTTTTGATTGAATATCAATGCCTCATGATTCGATAAATTTCATTGTGACGTTGTCCTCAGATTCGAAGCGTATATTCAGTGATATACTTTATTTGGAGACGCTATTATGGGTGGCCCTCAGAAAACGAAACCTAGAGTTACCAAAGCATTATAAGCCAATGTTGGCGTATACCATACGAGCGTCGTCAATCTTTTGCTCTTAATTACAGTCTTTGACTACATACTTGAAAATAAAGTACAGACTAGGAAACACCAAAGTATTTCATCACCTGGGCGGGGGGGGGGGGGTTGGGGGGAGTGGGGATCCTGCATTCCTGAAAGAAGCTACCCTTTATGAATTTTAGAATGCTGTTCAGTAGGAGATTAAAGATGTCGAAGACGATGTAAGCATTCTTCAGAAATACACATCTGAGGAAATATGAAAAGTGTTTTAACTGTTAAAAATTTAACTAATCTTTTTATTTATTCGAAGAAGTATTCTCCGAAGGCTTTTTTCATAGTTTGGGCCAGCTGGGGCACTCACAGAGGAAGTATGGAATGATACTTCCTCTGCCTCTTCGTCCTAGCATGCTCTACACAAGTCGGATGTGCTAGTACCCATTCTCATCATGTGGGTACCCAATGAGTTGTGAGCCGTGAGAATGCCAATCAACAAAGAAAGAGAGAGAGAGAGAAAGAGAGTCAAGGCCTCTTAATCTGGAGCAGAAAATCTGTTTTTTTCTTTGAAATACCTGGTCATAGGTTTCTGAAAACCCGACATGTGTTTAAGGATGACCACCTGCCATTTGTGGTTCTAAGAATGTTTTGTTAAACTCTGTTTTTCCCGACGAATGTAGCGACATCTGCATTTGGTTGGTTGGGTTGCTAACGCTTTTTGAGGTAATCGCGGTGTACTCGACTGTGAATTCCTTATATAAAACAGAAAAGTTGGTGAGCTGTCATTCGTTCGAGATCACAGTTCTCTAAACTCCGAAAAGGAAGAGTAATATTATTTAAGAAGCTAATGAAAAAGTCAATTCAACTTAAAATTGGTTTGATACTTCAGTTAAATTATAATTTATTCAACACGCATTTAGTCCACTTTTTGTCGACTTTTCCTTACCAAGGGTAAGGTGTCACATTACCACGGCTATTTATTGTTCGAAAACTTGTGTAGGGGATAGTTGTTTATTAAAAATCACTAGAGAAGCTTCAGATCCGTCATTTATATGAATAAAGTTTTTACTATCTGAATATTGCGTATACTTTCAGTGGCCCAAAAACATTAGCATTGCGAAGATATCTGCTTTCTGTTTCGGGGTTTCTGTAAATTTTTCGACATTTTTATAATAATTATTGCATGGTCGGTCAAATGCTGTCGTTTTGGAGTTTAGCATAAATTGCCGTTTTCCAGCCCTACTTTTTTTACATTAAGAAGCTTCTTTATTTCCACATTGGAATCTTATCTCAGTTTATCTCGAATTCAAGTTTAAAACTAGTGGAGGTTTTCTTCTCTGCAGTTTGTTGAACATCAATGAACATCTACTCCACTTTTCTCAATAAAAATGTTTAGCTACTTCAAAATCACTTTGCTTAATAGCCGAGTTCACATTGTACAATTAGTTGGACAGACTTCGTTTGATGGAAGTTGGATGGTCGGATGTTGTTTGCGTTCACACTTATCAAGCTTGTCATCCAACTATATGTCACATACTCTTCCACTCCGTCCAACTTCTAGATTTTAAAAAATATTTGAAAACCATCCAACAAGTTGGTCAAGCGGTCGTCTGAGGGTTCACACTATGAAGCATTGGTCGTTCAAGCCAAAGTCTGTCCAACTAATTGTACAGTGTGAACTCGGCCAATAGGAGATTCTAGGCTTAAAAAAATTAACAAGTTCTTCTCTAAATTCCTGGCAGTAGGTTCTTTTGTTCAGAACCTCGGAGCATTATTTTCCTTACTTATTTTAGCATTATTATGTGTTAAGATATTTGGACTTTGGCCTGGACATAGATCGTAATTACTTTGGATATTTGCATGATTTCTTTTCGCAACCTTAAGAATGAAAAGTCAAGAACGCCTGGTATTGTATTTTGATCACTCTAATTTTTGCGGCGTTTCGTCGCAATGAGTCATGGTTCCTAGATTCTCAGTGGGTGTGTATATTATCATTTGCCACTCGAAGAACTTGTCGTATACGCATTTCTCCCAGGAATATTCGAAAAAAGTGTATATGACCCTGGTTTACTTCGAACTTATGGCTCATAAATATTGATTTATTTTTAATTTATAATTCGACCTTTATAAAGTACAAAATTGGACTCGCCAGGAATTTGCAAGTCCACCGATAGTAAATTCATTGCCATGAAAAGCGCTTTCTTGAATAGCCGTTCGGAATCGGCAGGAAATTGTGAGTCCACTCCATCCTCTCACAGGGCATGGTTATGAGAAATGCGGTAAGCCCAAGGCTTCCCGCTCTGTTGCGCCACCCTATGCATTAGTGTGTGTAGACCATTAATATTCACAGCGATATTGACCACCTCTTGTCGCAAATAATTGCATAGTGCAATGCTCTGATGGTGCTTTTTGCCTTTTATGAAAAAGTTTCAATTCATTCGAATGTACCCCTAGGATAGTCTCAAAAACAATTTCACTGCAAAAAATGCGACTCATATCAGTACACCGAAAGAAAAAACCTTGGTTGATTCAAACATGTTTCAGTGTTAATCAACAATTCATCTAAAGTGGTGAAATTAACCAAGTTTCGTGATGAATACAAATAAGAACGCATTTTCAAATTAAGTATTTGTATTTATTATTTTGTATTTATTATCTTAAAAATTATTTGACATCATACTTCAAGATTGATCTTATAATTAAGTATTCAGAAATTTAAATTACAATTGTAGCTCATCACAATAAATTTGTTCAGGAAGGTAATGCTAGTAATGTAATAATAAAATGTAAATATTAAACTGAAAAACAATGGAAAGAGTAGACCTATACGGAAAAAGTGGTAGCAAAAATATATAAGAGAAATTATATAAAAAAAAAAAAAAAAAATATAAATAATAGAAAAAGAATAAAAACAGAGAAATTGAATAATAATTAAAAACTAAATTAAAACCATTCTTCAAACCATTCCCGACATGTGATTGAGCAACTCCCCCCGAAAACCCTTTGACGAAATGATTCTTTGCAATCGATGTGGAAGATTATTCCACAGTCTAATTGCGTTAATAAAATAGTATGCTGCCGTGATCAATTTTTTTTCAGGTAAGTATCATAAAAATGTTTAAATTAAGTATGTTCGTAGTTGATTTGAATATTTTCTAATTTTTAACCAACAACGTGATTGTTGATTTCATACTTGATCAACAACAAACATATTTAACTAACAATTAAGGCTGAAATTACAAAAACTATCACGTTTGTGATTGAAATACCAAATACACTGTTGAACTATCACCAATATGTTTGATCTACAATGTTCATACTTCTTTAATCAATAAAGAATAGTTAAAGTATCAGTAACATTTTGAATTCCAATATTTTTCATACTTAAGCCCACAGAAAACGTGAAGTCGCATAACGGAACTTCAATTCATTATGGTCAATTAGTCTTCTTCCGAGTATCAGTAAGGTATTCGAGAAAGTTCTCAATAGAGCACTGCCCACATGGGCTGAGGACAAAAATATTATTCCAGAAAATCAGTTCGGTTTTAAGGCGGGACATGATACCATACATGCCGCGTCTAAACAAGTAATCAAGTATGTTCGAATGTTCGTGAGAATTCAGCCACGTTTTTATTTGCTCAACAGTTTTAATGTAAAATTTCTATGATAAATGCTTGAATTGAAGCTTGACCTATCAAATGTAAAGGTCAAACTTCAATTCAGGCATTTATAATAGAAATTTTACATTAAAACTGTTGAGCAAATAAAAACGTGGCTAAATTCTCACGAACATACTTGATCAACAATGTTCATATTTTACCAACAATTCAGAATTGTTGACGAAACACAAACGTTGTTAAAGTATCATGGACATGTATGTTTCTAGTATCACAACCGTTGTTGGTTAACAATGAAATTGAAAATGACGTTGTTGATTTGAGCAATGAAAATTGTAGCATTTAAATAAATAAAATGAAAATGCCAGCTTGTTCAATTTAAGTATGTTCGTGCTTGACGCAAAAACAAACAAGCTTCATGTTTGATTTTACCAAGGTTTTTCTTTCGGTGTAGAAATGAAGGCTTAGTAATGTGTGGCGTTTTGTTTAAAGGTAAAAGTTTAAAGTAGTACGAGAGACATTTAACCCAAATTTTGATACCAAAATTAGGTCTCTCCTGAATATTGATTAAGATATTACGATATACGGTTGTGGTTGCACTAAAGTCATTATTATGAAAAACTAGTTTTGGTAAATATTTCAAAAACGGAAAATGCGTACAAAGCTAAATTTTCTTTGGCATTTCCTCAAAAGTTATAGAAGTTCTAGCTGGAGCACTCTTTGACGAAATGGAAAAGTGTTTGATGAAGCTTTTCTGGAAGCTATCAATTTTTTGAAAGCAGTTTAAGCAACTATTTTACTTTTCTAAGTCGAGTGAAAGTTTTCTTTTTCAGTTCGTTCTAAATTTTATTTCTTTTTCAAGAACTAAATTTCAGCTCAATTTCTCTAAAACTATTTGCTGAAATAGTGGTACCCGTGCCGTGATGGTTAGTATATCTGCTGATAACCCAGAGGTTCGTGATTCGAGTACCAACAGATACAAAAATGTTTTTAGACGGGCAAGTCTTCCGTGAATAAATTCATTGCCATGAAAAGCGATCGATTAGTCGTGAGTAACTGGCAGAAAATTGTAGGGCCTCTCCATTCCCTTACAAAGTCAATGGTTGTGAGAAATGCGCTAGGACCGAGGCTCTTCGTTCTGTTGCACCACAATAAAAAATAAAATTTGCTGAAATAATTTTTCTTGAAAGAAAGGCTTTTAGAAAGTAGGTCATTTCTACGTATGTGTTGGCGTTGCCCTTCAAGTGTAACTGCATTTTCATAAAAGGCGCTTTCTAACTTAACTCTTCGGAGAAGGAATAAAACTGTAGGCGCCTAAAATACCTTAGTTTCGATGTTCAAGGAGCTGTGTACTTATGTAAACGTATGGTAGTGATGTTGTGGATCTTCAGCTAAGTTATCGAGTTCTACTTTGCTTACAAGTACTTTGCCTTTATTCTAAAACCTAATTTATGTTTGCTTTTGAAGTCAAGATTGTAATAAATATTTTTCATTACTTATTTTACTTTTCAAATAAACACAACATTTAAATAGTTTAATAAATATTTTACACTTTTTTATTCGAAGAAAACTAAGCATTTTTTTTATTTTTTCTGAAAGTGTGAAATGATTGTTCGTATGTCTGTGCCCAAAGGCATAACAAGGCTCCAAACTTCTTAGATCGAAGAAGTTGAGGCAAGTATTGGATCTGAATTTATTCTACTTGATATTTGTGTGCCCATTGTATGCTCATCGCCTCAATTTAATGGTCAAAGCACCTTATACCGTAAAGACAGTATCAAATCAGTTTTTGGGTTTGTTTCGACCAATTTTTGCACTTTTTTCTTTACAAAGAGGCAGAAAGTTCTTCAGAAAATAAAATTTTGGGATAGCAACAAAAAAGTCACCGAAAGTATGATGTTATAGTATTACACTCAAATGTAAGCCAGACAATTCCGAAAACTTATGCCCTGAAGAAATAGGTACGAGCAATCAAAGTCAAAAGGCCACAAGCCAAACTTTTCTGGGTCTTTTGCATTGAAACATGACGTCCAAAAATACAAAGGGATGCAAAAAAGGTTTCTCAAAAATGAAAGCAGAAAGCACAAATTTTCCACTCAAACACATCAATCACACACAATTCATAAAAACTTGTTCAAACGCTAAGCTCCTTCCGATTAATTTCGTCTAGCCAAAAAATGGTTTTAAATTCCTTCAACGTGAAAAGGGTTGGTCGTTTTGCATACCTCTTATATTCCATTGATTCTTCAGACTTAAACTGCCTTCAATCAGTTTTATCTCTCAAAAACATTTTTATTAATCCCTGAACACTTATCGCAAACTGCGTAACTGTATCAAAGTTGTCTAAATGTATTCCCAACGACTCCCACACTCTTATCGTCTGCAACATACGTACAACTTATCGTACAGTTTCCTTGATTCAATTTTAAGATCTTAATACTAAACTTCACTTAACATTTAATTCTATTTCAACCCTTGGCAATAGAAAAACTATCAAAACAAAAAGTTATAAGAGAGAAAAGACTTCATTTGGAGCTCTCCAAAACACCCAAGAATGTCTTATCACTGCCACTGGTTTCACTTTGACTTACTAATTCCGTTCAATCTCCACAGCCCAGAAAGTTTCATTGAAAACAAAGAAACATTAAAATCCGGAAAAAAGATTTCGGACAAACAAATCCACCAAATTAATTCCTTCTGTTTTGTTCGGTTTTTCTTAACCGTTCCACCATAGTGTTCACGATTTTTATTTGTGTTTGTATATATCCTTTCGCTTCGAATTCAGATTTATTTTCCTTTTCTTTTTTGTGTGTTTTTGCTTTGGAAATGAGAATAGTGCATTAAATCTGTCGTCTTTATCGTTCGGCTACTTTTTCCACATCCTCAAGTTTTGGGGATAAAAAAAAAAAAAAAAAACAAAAACAACAGCAACGAGATCCCCAAAATCCATTCTTTTTCTTTTTATCCATTTGTTTTATCAAATCTTGCTCGTTTGCATGTGAATTCGCCTTGATGGGCGGGCGGGCGTCCTGCCCGGCGCGGTATAGACATTTTTCGGGTGGTCTATTACGCTTTTAGATTAGTGGTTGGCATTACGCTCGACGAAATTTGGTTCTTTTGAAATGGGTTCAACTCGCATTTTCACTAATTAGGGACGCTTGAGACAATGCCTTTGGAAAAGGCATATTAAATTTTTGTTCGGTGTTCTTTCACTTTTGTCATAGCACAACAAATTTAATGGATGTTCTTACCATAGCGGTAATGAGTTTGTCTCTTTACACAATCATTAGTATTTAAGTTAAACAATTAATTTTTTATTGTGGAATTAGGGAAAGTATATCCGTATCCGTATGTATGTATTCAAGTCTAACCTCTTGGCCACAGTGTGCTCGGTGGTATAAGAAGACTGGTTTAATATACAGACAGAGTACACCTTTATCCAGGCTTATTAAAATTCTAATTTTGATTAAAGTGCGGTGCTAATCACAAAATTCGTTTCTTGTCTGGTTTTTTGCATAGCTAATAGACAGATTTTTGGATACCTACGGAATTATTTGTCTTCTCGTGGAGTGGTTCGCTCGAGTTCGCGAGTTATGTCCTCTAGGAGTGAGTCGACCAAGTTAAAATGTATTTGTGTTGATGAGTGGACATATTCTCTTCCATTTGCATTTTTGTCACTCGAGTAGGTGATAAAAAAAGGGATTCTGCTGAGGTTCTGAGTAGTGTTGCTAATGATTCTTTATTAAAGCGTCATCCGAAGGACATTTTCGATTAATACTAAGAAAAACAACCTTTAAAAAGTAGTGACTCCTGAGTCTATCTTTAACAGAACATAGTAATTTGTATTTACAAAGTTACAAATTAATGGTAAATCAAATACTCGCGGTAATCGCCGGTCTTTAAGAATTCCTAAAGCGTTGTTGTGGAAACTGACTTATTTTTTGATACTTTCGGTATAAAAAAAATTTAAGTACTGCGCATTATAGTGAGGAGCCCAGTTTCTCTATACAATGCCTTGTGAGGTAATGGAAGGGACCTACAATTTTTAGAAGATTCCGAACGGCTAATTGAGAAAGCGCTCTTCAAGGCACGAAATTACTATCGGAGAAATTGGCAATTTCTCGCGAAAGACTCTTTGTCCTCGATGTTTCAGTGATTCGAACCTCAAACCTCCCACGTAACAGGCAGACACGCTGAAATTTACGAAACGGGCACAAAACACTTACAACAGCCTCACGTAAACGCAACCATTTTCCTGTAATCGTTACCCTTTTTCACATGATTTCGCGATGATTTCGTCGCATTCGCGATACTTTTTCCACAATTTCGTCCATTCTCTAAAATGTTTAGCTTCAATTCTGTGGTTATCACGACACAGTGGTGTTTCAGTCGCGATGATTTTATCGTAATCAAAAAGTCCGGGCACGGTAATTCGAAACTATAAGTACTTGTAATAAAATTGAATTACGACAAATGTATGACTTTTTGCAACTCAAGCCCACAAGTTTGCTTAATCTTCTTACAAGTGTAAAAAACATAATATTACAAGTGGCTCTTCATTTGTAGACTTGTAGCTTTGTGTTACAGGTCTTTGTTGTTGTGTTCGTGATAATTTTGTTGCAATTGTGATAATTCTTTCTCAATTGTGACAGTTACTTCGTAATTGCAACAATTCTGCGCGATCGCTACAATACCGTCATGATTGCCAGAATTTCTTTGTAGTCACGATCCTTTTCTCACGTTATTGAGAATTCACAGTTGTCAAATTTTTGACATAGTGCTGACTATTCTAACGTGATTGTGACAGTTCAGTAGTGATCGTTTTTTTGTCGTTATCGTGAGAATTCTGTCGCAATTGCAACGCAACAGCAGCCGTCGCGGCGCTGTCTTTTGACTACAATTCTTTGATATTTGCCATAACGCTGTCATAGTTGCGATGATGTTTCCACAGCATTTTTGTTGTAACATCATTAGTTCTGTTGTAGTCGAGACAGTTTTTTTTTTTTGCGTAGCAGCAACAATTTTTGGTAAGCACTACAGTTCTGTTAAAATTTTCTAGTAAGAGCTAAACTGATGCCGCATGTTGTCATCACGATATTTCTGTCGAATTTCTGTGGTAATCGTGACAACTCTGAGCTTATTGCAACGATTTTCTCGTAACAGTGAATTGTAACAAAGACGGTTTTGTTGTAATCGCGACAGTTTTGTCGTCATCACGACGATTTCCTGTAAAGCCACAAGGTTTTCGCCAGCTTGACAGTTCTTTCATAATCATTGCAGTTCTGTCGTGATCACGACTATTTTTTTGTATTGACAATACATTTTTATAACCGTAACATCGTTACAGTTTTTTTTATACCGCTGTCGTAGTCGCCATGCTTCTGTCATAATAATGGCATTAGTGTTGTAATCGCAATTTTGTCAGGATCACGGCAGCCTTGATGTAATGGCTTAAATGCAGTTGTAGTCTTGATTGTGTTGTTAAAATCGCTACATCGTTGGCCTAATGGCTTGTGTCTCGTTATCGTTACAATTAATTCTTCTCCGCCATAACTTTTCCATAATCACGACCATTCGCTCTTGGTCGTGATAGTTCTGTAGTAATTGTGAACACGCTGTCGTAATCACAACCATTAAGTCATAATGAGGTAATGATCATTATTAATTTCTGGCGTCCTTTGCAAATCTTCAACAAATGCGCTCCTTTTCGGTAGGACAACGTTCTCTTGTTTTATTTTTTATATACCCTTTCAGGAACTCCATGACTACATTGTTTTCGCACATGCATCATATTGATATTATAAGTTGTTGTTCGTTTTGATTTTTGAATCTTAAAAATTATGTATCGGAGTTTTAACTAAATTGTACTTTCTTTCATTTCAGAAAACATGGATTTTTTGAACGTCAGGGGTAAGTCTAAGTGTTAGCTTTTTAAAATAAATGAATACCAATCCCTAAGTCAAAACTAAGTCATTTCAAAAAAGCTTTATTAATTGTTAAACAAAAGACTCTTTCGGCACGATATTGAAATTGAATACGTTAGTTTCTGGAAGAAAACAATAATGTCACTGATGATAAAAAAAAAGAACAGTCGAAACAGGTGTTAACATCATTTTCAGCGATTTCTCTTCTTCTTGTTATTATTTTACGTCGGTGACACACGCCACGTGAGGTAGAGTGATCACAACTAGGGATTCTAATTCCAGGACCCCTGCATCCCGAGTCTCTTTCTGGTCCTTAAAATCCCAAAATTCAAATCACGACAATCAAGGGAATTTTCGGTATTGATTATTTGAGGCCTAGAGCATTTCTCAGAACCATATCTTGAAAAAATTGATGAGACCAACAATTTTCTATCGATTCCGAACGGCTATTCGTGAAAGCGTTTTTCATGGCTATGAAATTTTTATAAAGCTTGACAATTCCTCGCAAAGTTCGATGAACGTTGATAAACATGCTTTGTTTTCTGTTTAGAATCGATCCTCGATTCTCATACGTGGCAGGCAGACATGCTATCCGTCACACCACATTCTTTTTTACTGTCAATAATTTTTTAGTGTATTCGAAAATCAAAACCAGCATAAAAAAACTTTGTACTTTGTTTTTTAGTGTAAAAGCATTTTTTAGATTTGTGTCTCCTAGAATCAAAAACAACGTATTCCACTTTTGGAGAACATCGAGTTAACCATGCAGTTTTAAAGCTTTCAAAAGTGGACTTATTCCGGAGATAATTTGTTCTGAATATCAGGGCTAGAATCAAAAGCAACGTATTCCTAAGGCTATTTTGAATCCACAACAAATGTTCAAATGTTTTTTATTAATATCTTAAAACTAGAAAAACTGGAATACGTTGTCTTTGAATCTAGGGGACACATATGTATATCCTTTGGCATTGGCTTAGAAGTGCTTAAAACGGGTTTGCACCAGAATTGTCAAGCAATTTTCAATATTTTGTTGCTGTTTTTTCAGACCGTGCATCATTTTCACAGATAGTATTTTTTTAAGTATTTATTTCAATAGAAAACGCTGTACAGTAAGAATAAATTCTTATAATAATACAGGTAGTGTCTTAAGCTACAATTAGTACCTATCAAAAGAAATGTCTTATTAAATAATAGTAATATAATAATATTAAGATAATAGTCCATTTGTCTCTTCGTAAACGAATAAGTAAACATTTTGCTGCATATCCGTTTCGTTACCTAAACCGCAGCCTGTAGAGTTTTCTTTTTTATGTTTACCTCGCTGTGACTGAAATTGCAGGTGGTAAACGTCTTAATCTAACTGTAAAACTGTAATGGAGTAGCTTTTGTCTCTCTATTCACTAATTGAACTAATTAACGTTTCTTACTGAACAAAATTTATGCTTCTCTTAATACTAATCGCTCCAAATAATTTATTATTTACAAAAGTCACTATTGCTTACAATATGTCAATAGCTAATCCCGGGCCTAGTCCCGGTATACCGGAGTTGACATATCTGAATCATTAGTTCTCGGCGGGCTGCAATCCCTTATCACAACTCTCCCACTAACCAGGTGTCGACTTACCGTGTCAGTGATGGAGTGAGTGAGTGCTATTTTTCTTTCAAAATTCACTCTATATTACACTACATCAGTCTGCTGTTCTTTCATCGACTTTAATTCGTTATTCGATAAGAGAATGTCAATTTGCGGTACTAAAGTTCTCGATAACGTGAGAAGCAATGTCAAAAACACATAATTCAGTAACGTATTACTCGATCACGTGTTCGTAATTCGGTCCCTGCTTCACACTACTCTAAGTGTCGCACTCTACGGGCTAAATGATTGTATTAACTAATTTGTTTATTGCTCTTACGTTTTATGCTTATGTTAGTAAGGTTTTTCTCTTCCTGTAATTTTTTTCTTGTTGTAGACATTTAAATTATTTCAATATCCGGTCGAAGCATCTTCCTGTAACCTCATTTGAATTTATCAAATTTTAACTTCACCTTAAGGCCATGCTTCTTTTAAATAGTGTTTTAAATTCCGTCTTGGACTTTACAATGTTTTTGCACAAAAGTCTTGAAAACTATTCCTGCAACGTGCAACATCAATTTTTTTTTTTTTTTTTTGTCAGGAGGAAATCTTCAAAAGACACTGGGCAGTATTCGACACCAAGTAGTGTGGGAGTCTTACCTCACTAAAAACTCCTCGTAATCAGAACCAATCTATGAACGTTCGACAACAGATTTTTCTTTCTCAATAATGTAATCGCTTTAAGGGAAGCTTAAATTTTTAATGCTTCCCATGACTTTTAGACCATTAGCTCGTGTGGCTTGGTTCTTCTTAATCTCCGAACATTGCCTCTCGTATTTAATACGGACTCCATTTCAGAGTTGATATGACTATGCAGTTGCTGATTGTGTGATACAGCATGTTTTCTTACAACTTCTGTAACCGTTTCTATTTGTAGGTCACGATGTAAATCGCTATTTCTTATATACCATGGTGCATTTACTATTCCACGAAGGACTTTGTTTTGGAACTTTTGTATGATTTCAGTATTTGTTTTCTTTGTACAGCCCCATAATTGAATTCCATAGGTCCAAACAGGTCTAAGTACTTGTTTATAAAGCATTATTTTATTTTCGACAGATAGGTCAGAATTTCTACCGAGTAACCAGTACATTTTTCTATACTTCAAGTTGAGCTCTTCCCTTTTCTTTTTGATATGCTCTTTCCATTTTAGCTTTGCATCCAAATTCATCCCAAGGTATTTGGCCGTGTTGGCGTAAGGTACAGCTTACGTGCAACATCAATTGAAATCATTAACATAGCGTCTACTTTTCTGAACAATTTGTAGCTCTCTACGGTCCACTACGATATGTTAACGGTTTTGAGACGTTTTCACTGAGTATTAATAACTTTTTTGCTATGCATGATTTGCCACTGATGTGATCAGTGGCCAATAATCTTGGGGCTCACAATACAGCGCTTATGTTTGATGGCACAATAAAGCTCAAAGAACATGGAAGCCTATAGCATTCTAGGGACCTACAATCGTGGGTGGATTCAGTACGGCTAAGTGAGAAAGCCCTTTTCAGAGCACTTTAACAACTTACGGAACACTTGCCAACTTCTCGCAATCATTGATAACCGTGAAAATACATTCGTATAACCATTACGCCGCAGGCAAAACTATCTCAATTAATGTTGGTAATACTAAGTGGTCTTGTTGATAACGTCACTTAGTTTCAGATATTTCTAAACGTCAAAGCCACAATAAATCATAGTGCTAAGGGCCCCACACAGCCACACTGCACTCGAAACGGCACTGACCACACTGTTTTAACCTTTTGTGTTGTAGTCTATCGACTTCGTTGTTCAAAAAGTCTTTCTAAACCCGATCGTAATAAAATCCAATTCTGATATAAAAGCCAATATTTGCAGTATGTTCGGCTTATTTCTTTATATTTACCTAAAAATTAATAACTCCTGTCTAATTCAAATTTTCTCTTCATAATTGCCATGGAAATTGTGTTTACCTTTTTAAAAAATGTCGGCGTTATTAGTATTCATTGAAACGATTCCATAATTTCAATTATGCAACTATATGTATTTCATTGAACTAATTAATTGTTTCGGTTACCAACCAACATATGCATATATCGGAAAGTTGTGTTTAAATCTGTTGAAATTGAATAACTGTAGATAGGTTAGACAGCTGTACATGAAGGAACACACATGCGTTTTTGCTCAAACCATGAGCCCAAACTCCTGTGGCAATTGGCTTGAATTCATTGTAAGTTCATTGCACAACTAAATATTATGTTGTTGAAATTCGTTTGGGAGAATTGAAATCCCTTTGTATTTTTTTTTCTTTCAAAAATTGATAGGCCAATCAACCCTTTTGCTGTAGTGATGTGTGAAACATAACAATATCTAGGGAACACATATGGCTTTTAACACCCACCCTATATACAGTCCTTCTGGGAACTGTGAATTTAACATCACGTGTAGACGCATCAGTGTTACATAACACCAACCAACTCTGTTCGTACACTCAAGTGTGGCGAACGTTTTCAACTTCATGGGCTATCTACTATATCCCCTTCATAGCCCATAACCATAGGGAATGTAAAAATGTTGATGACTCTGTCATTGAAAAGGGTTCTTTGAAAATGTGTTTTACATGTAATAGGATTGTTCAAATGTTATATAAGTTTTTCATTGTTGTATTTGTTTGTTTTGTTATGAGTGCCTACTTTCATATACCTAGGAGTTGAGATATTTCTTATAAGCTCAAAAATCTTTGAAAAATCCTTGAAGAGCAGCATGGCAAATAAAATATCAACACACATTATTATGTAACTATAGAAAGTATTTTACTGTAACTATATACATATATGTATATAGTCTATATTATATTGATGTTGTGAAGCAAATACTCATTCCAATGTAGAAGTAACTTCAATATTTAGTTCATGAAGCAATTATAATTTGTTGTATTTATGCCAAACTTTAAGGTAGTCAAGTGGAGTAGGCTAGTCAAATCGTGTTCAAGAAAGGATAGAAGTCAAAAGATTTGCTTGTATTGTAGAAAGTGTGATGCCTTTTACTCAATACTATTATGTAAGAGTCGTAAAATGTTTCAAGCCTAAATTATAAACTATTGTTTGTTGATTTTATTTTAAACTTTCAACGGTGTTGACGTATTTTTCTATTTGAAATTAAGTAAGCAGAAGAAAATTTAACAAGCTAACGAAAGGTTTTAGACATACCTACAAATGTTGAAATTTTTTATGAACTTTAAAAAACGCTTTTCAAATACTAAAGCTTTGAGGAACATAAAGGAATCGCTGTCGTTCAACTGCAATAAATTAAAGCCTCCGTTTAGAACGACCCAGCAGCGCTTTTCAAATGCTTTGAGGAACATAAAAGAATCGCGGTCTTCCAACTGATTTGGAAGCCTTATTTTACCAGCAGTAGCAAAAGACCGAAGCACAGCACAAAGAACTTACTTCAAACCTCAATTGTAGAGTATCAGCAGATGAAATATGTTATCATTATGTTCAAAATAGAACAAATGCAATGGAACTAATACAGCTGTGTGACTGTGCAGCTTTAAATAGGTTTCCTAATAGTAACTCTGAAGGTCACTATTCTGGCAGGATAAGGAAAATTAGTAATCGACTACTGTGTGGCGAATAATGACTAGAGAGATGTAGTGAAAAGTTTATAACTCAAAGTAAATCCCTTTCTGTACACATGCCGTTTACTTTGAAGCTATGTGACGAATATACAGTTTATGGAGAAAAGCCATAGAGCCTCCTACCGCTGCTTAAGTGGAACCAGGAAAATATTAGTTCTATTCAGCAGAAATTGAATAAAAACCGGGCTTCTCTATATGCATTGTCTGAGTCAGTTAAATATGCTTGGAAAGGCTTTAAAACATTTGTAAGATGTTCTGCAATATTGTCAGCCTTCTGTTTGGGGTTTGCGATTCATTTAGAACCTTGTGTTTTTAATGAATCGTTTGTGTCTTTCTTCTATTTGACCAGTTGGTTGTTTTTTTCATTTATTTTTTTGTCAGGAGGAAATCTTCAAAAAACACTTGGCAGTATTCGACACCAAGTAGTGTGGGATTCTTACCTCACTAAAAACTCCTCGTAATCAGAACCAATCTATGAACGTTCGACAACAGATTTTTCTTTCTCAATAATATAATCGCTTTAAGGGAAGCTTAAACTTTTAATGCTTCCCATGACTTTTAGACCATTAGCTCGTGTGGCTTGGTTCTTCTTAATCTCCGAACATTGCCTCTCGTATTTAATACGGACTCCATTTCAGAGTTGTTGTGACTATGCAGTCTGATGGAGAGAGATCGCGCGATCTGTATAAGCTTGCGATAAGCAGGTTAGAGGGACTCTGGCCTGGTGCTAAGCTTGAAGTCGTGTCAAGGGAGGATATCCCTTGCAGGCCTAGAGCTCGCGCTAGATTACCAGCAGAACTCTCTTGCAAAGAAACAATCATGAAAATGATTCAATTCGGCAATCCAACCCTTCCTACCCATGACTGGAAAGTCGCGAAGCTGGAAGAGCCGGAGGGTCACTATAGATCGGCTATAATAGTCATCAATAAGAACTCCCTAGCTCCCCTGGCTGCGACAAAAGGCATGATTCGGTTCGGCTGGTCAAACATTGCCTTAAAAATATACAAAAAAGATGAAGAACAGAACATCGTTCCATCTTCCGTAACAAAAAGTGCGTCTTCAGTGGAAGAACCCGCAGGGCAAGTCGACCCTCCATCCA
Source organism: Melanostoma scalare (assembly GCA_949752695.1). Classification (NCBI taxonomy): domain Eukaryota; kingdom Metazoa; phylum Arthropoda; class Insecta; order Diptera; family Syrphidae; genus Melanostoma; species Melanostoma scalare. The sequence goes on along the minus strand of OX456984.1, from coordinate 52,824,770 downwards.
TGGAGATAGACGAGCTCGGCACATCCTCTGCTGAAACGTACGAAAATAAACCCTCCACATCCCACTTGGATGCCCAAAATGTCGTCAAATTCTCCGACTTGGAGACTGACGACTCCGCCTACGAGGTTTCGCTCAGCGAGGATGACCTTCTTAGGTCAAACTCTGAGAGCGAAACAGACGACGACCTCAACCAGACCGTGGTGGGGGTTAGTCTACTTAGTTGTTACAAAGATGGTGCAGCTAACTCAGATTAACCTCCAACACTCCAAGCAGGCTTCGGCCTCCCTTCTTCTCCACCTAAACAAGAGAGGGGAAGATATTGTCCTTATTCAAGAACCCTGGATCATCAAGTCCATCGTTCGAGGATTAAGGACTCCTGGATATACTCTACTGTATATGAAGGACAAAGGTGAACCCAGATCCTGCATATTGGTAAGAAGAAGCACTAATGTATTTTTACTCCCTCATTACAGCAATCGTGATGTAACCACAATAAGATACCAGACCAGTGACAACATCTACTGGCTGGTATCAGCTTACCTCGGCCATGACCATCCTGGCCCTCCTCCATGCGACTTATTTAAAAGGATTGTCGCTGCATCAGAACGGCAGAAGATCTGCCTCATCATTGGATGCGATGCTAATGCGCATCACACAGTATGGGGTAGTACTGACATAAATGAAAGGGGTGAGTCACTTTTTGATTTTATTTTAAGTACTAACCTTATAGTAAGTAATATTGGCAATGAACCAACATTCATTACCAGAAACAGACAAGAAGTTTTAGATATCACTCTTGTCTCCGATTCGGTTCATCATAGGATTACTAATTGGAAAGTATCTACTGAACACTCCTTTGCTGATCATAGATACATTCAATTTGATATTAATGAGGAACCTCTCAAGCAACCAGTCTTCCGAAACTATCGGAAAACTGACTGGCAAAAATATCGGGTAATTTTGAAAAAGTTTATTAAACCTGAACTTTTACAAAACCCTACAAACAAACATGATCTAGACAAAAAAGTCAATGATCTTACCACTGCCCTTAACCATTCACTGCAGAAATCCTGTCCTCTTATAAAAATAAGAGGAAAACAGAAACCACTGTGGTGGAGCTCGGGGCTAGAACCGCTCAGGAAGGAATGTAGAAAACTTTTCAACCGAGCTAAACAATCTAAAACTGAAATAGACTGGGACTCCTACAAGGAATCCCTCAAAACTTATAAATATCAACTGAGGAAAAATAAATGAGCTTCTTGGAGAAACTTCTGTGGAAAAATAGAAGATACTTCAGAAGCTTCTAGATTAAGAAAAATCCTCTCAAAGAGTCCGACCATGCCTAGCAGTTTGAAAACAGCTGACGGCTGGACAGAATCCTGCGAAGAAACGCTCAATTTGCTTCTGGACACTCACTTTCCAGGAAGCTCTAAGAACTTATGCAACTATGATTCCACAGAACCTGGTAGCATAATAACAAACAACCACGATCTGATTACAAGGGAAAAATTAGTTTGGGCCATTAACAGCTTTGACCCATACAAATCCCCTGGACCTGATGGTATAATTCCAGCCGAACTTCAAAAGGCCGCGGACATTATTATCCCTGTCCTTGAAGTAATTCTCATCGGCTGTACCACCTTGAACTATATCCCCACTCAGTGGAGAGAAGTCAAGGTTGTGTTTATACCTAAGGCTGGGAAATCATCCCACGTAAACCCAAAAGATCTCCGACCAATAAGTCTATCATCTTTCCTTCTTAAAACTTTAGAACGACTGATTGATATCCACCTGCGTACAGTTATAGATCCAAAATTGTTATCTACAGCACAACACGCTTACTGCAAGGGAAAATCTGTAGAAACGGCCCTACACACCCTGGTACGTGCTATAGAATATTCCCTCCATCACAAAGAATTCACTCTGGCCGCCTTCCTCGACATAGAGGGCGCCTTCAACAACGTCAGCAACTCTGCAATTACAAAGGCACTGACGAAGCTCAAAGTAGATGATTCCATAGTGGAGTTGATAAATCTAATGCTAAAAAGCAGGAGAATCAACTCTACTCTAGAAAACTTCTCCGCAAAAAGATATCTGTCAGTAGAGGAACACCTCAAGGCGGTGTCCTATCCCCTCTTCTATGGAATATAGTAGTCAATGAACTTCTAGTTGACTTAGAAGCTGAGGGATTCAAAGTGATTGCATATGCAGATGACGTCTCCATTGCAGTGTCCGGCAAACATGCTCACGTTCTTACGGACCTGATGCAGACCGCTCTAAATAAACTTGTAAAATGGGCGGGAAAATGTGATCTAGGGGTCAACCCTCAGAAAACTGAACTCGTTCTCTTCACCAGGAAATATAAAATTCCTCAACTAATAACTCCATCAATAAATGGAATCTCACTTGTACTTTCAAACGAAGCTAAATATCTAGGTATCTATAATCTTAGACAAAAAGCTAAATTGGAAAGCCAATATACAGGAAAGAATCAGGAAATCCACCGTAGCCTTATTTTCCTGTAAGAAAGCCATTGGTAATAAATGGGGTTTCTCCCCCCAAATCACACACTGGCTCTACACCGCGGTCATCAGACCAATACTCACATACGGAGTAGTGGTATGGTGGACCGCTCTTGATAAAAGGACCTACTGCGACAATTTAAGCAAGGTCCAACGAACAGCCTGTCTGTGTATAAGCGGAGCACTGAGATCAACACCCTCAGCTGCACTAAATACACTCCTTAACCTCACACCACTAGATATCTTCAGCAAACAAATGGCCGCCAGTGCAGCCACTCGTATGAGAGCTATCTCCCAATGGACCGATAACAACATCGGTCACGTTACAATCCTGAATTTATTCGGATCAATCCCCTGTCACTCCGACTACACCATCCCCCAATTGGTTTTTGATGATAAGTTCCAAGTCTCAATCCCACCGAGAACGACCTGGGACGACGAAGAATTTTTGAGAGATGATTCAATTCATTTCTATACAGATGGTTCAAAAACCGAAGAAGGGGGTAGGCAGTGGGGTGTACTCAAACCGACTTAACGTAAGTCTCTCGTTCCGCCTTCCAAACCATTGTAGCGTGTTCCAAGCGGAAATTCTGGCGATCAAAGAGGTCCTATCATGGCTAAGAGAAAACGTGATATCCTCAACGAATATCCGGATTTTCTCAGATAGTCAAGCAGCCCTCAAATCACTCGGCGCTGTTTCTACGAACTCAGTAACCGCCCTTAATTGTCGCCTATCTCTTAGGGAGATGGCTGAACAGTTCAATATTCACCTTATTTGGGTGCCGGGGCACAGAGATATCGTGGGTAACTGCAAAGCCGATGAACTCGCCAGAGAAGGAACCGTTCTACCGATCTCAACCAGCAGGTTGAATATTGGCATACCAATCGCTACATGTAAACTTATGCTAAAGCAAGAGGCAATGGATAGAACAAATCATAGGTGGTACAATATCACCACGTGCGTGGCAACAAAACGGATATGGCCAGGTCTAGATCCAAAACGCACAAAACATTTGTTATCAATTGCCAGATTGCAAGTTAGCTCCGTAATCAATGTCATTACCGGACATTGTCTGATAGGAAGACACGCCATAAGACTTGGCGTTCCCTCAAATGACTTCTGCAGAAGTTGCTTAGATGAGGAGGAGGAGGAGACAATCCCACACCTCTTCTGCTCATGTCCTGCACTCTCTTTTAAAAGAAAGCGGCATCTAGGAAAATATTTTCTTGATGATCCAAGCGATCTGGCACACACAGATCCCCTGCATATCCTTCGCTTTATTAAAAGCTCCAAATGGTTTTGTTAAGTGAGGTACTCCCTCGCATAATACCTATGGTATCACAATGGACCTAATATTGGTCTAAGTGTGTCAGTTTGTTTTCCTGACAGCCATTTAAACCTAACCTAACCTAACCATGCAGTCTGATGATTTGTAGGCCTCGATGTAAATCGCTATTTCTTATATACCATGGTTTTTTTCATGACACAGGAATCTGTCCACAGTCAACTGAGATTATCACTTTTCAATTCACTTGAATTCTTTTTTTTCCCATACATTGTCACGTTGTTATTTTTTTTTCCTAATTTCAAGCTTTTTATTTCAAGAGTGTATTTTAGCTCACATTCTCTCCTGTTCAAATTTTTTGGAGTCCTCTCCTTTGAACCCCTCTAGTCTTCTTCTCTGAAGTCCTCCTTTCTGAAACCTTCTTCTCTGAAGTCTTCTTCTTTGAATCTCTCTTCGCTGAAGCCTTCTTCTTCAAAGACCTATCCTCTAAATCCTTATTCACTGAAGTCTTCTTCTCTGAAGTTTTCTTGTCCGAAGCCCTTTTTCCTAAAGCCTTCTTCTCTGAAGTTATCTTCTCTGAAGCCCTCTTATTTGAAGCCTTCTTCTCTGAAATCCTCTTCTCAGAAACCCTCTTTTTTGAAGCATTTTTCTCTGAAGTACTATCCTCTGAACTCTGAAGCCCTGTTCTCTAAAGTTTTCTTCTCTGAAGTTCTCTTTTCTGAAGGCCTCTTCCCTGGAGCTCTCTTCTCTGAATCCTTCTTCTCCAAAGCTCTGAAGCCTCGTAAGCTATAAACTATTCTGCTTCAAGATGAATTCGCTTGATTGTTTCCATATAAGATTGAAGGTTTATAAAACTTTCTAGTTCTCCTCTGAAATCTTTCCAGTTCGTGCTTTTGTTCGGAAGCTTATAGGATTGCTTTTCGTACTTATTTCAGCGTCATTAAGTTTGATGTTCACTGGACCTCAGCGTGACGACAAATCATATCAATTACACAATTTCATGACTTCGTTTCGTGCTCTTAACTGCGAAGCAGCCAACAGGGTATTTTATTTCAACCAGATGGCCAGTTCAAAGTTCGGCTAGACAGATGAATAGACTACGCACTTATGTTTGCGGCCTTTCGATGTTATGATTCTAGGTCCTCCGAAGGTGTGCTAAGCATTGAAGTCGCTACAAACAAGATTCCTATAGTTCGGTATCGGGAAAACTGTGTAGGGCCCACTATTTCTTCACAAGGTATAGTTTTAGAGAAAAGTTCTTATTCCAAGAAATTCCTTAAGCCGGAGGGCTATTGTGTCGTCTACCCATATTATTTATTTTTTTTTCTGATCGATCTACTTGTATACGCTTCAACGTCATCTTCAGTGGCCTTTATTGTATGATGTGTATTTACATACTATTAGGTTATATCATGTTACTAAAGTCGTCAATTATCGCCTGACCCAGTATCCTGATGGTACGTGGTGAAGATTTTCTGTTGCCTTTTCCGGTTTGTTTACTTGTAGACAAAATTTTTGATCTTGTATTTAATGTTCTCGCTGCAGTTAAAACTATGTGTTGATGAATAAGCTTCTGGTTTTGTATTTCCTTGATACTCGCTTGAATTTGTTTCAGTCGGAGTATTTTCTGGATTTTTCTCTACGGGCGATTATCTCTTAATTCTGTGTAACAAAAAACAGAATCGTGTTTAAGAACCTGAAAATGTTTCCTAATTTATGAAACGATAGTAATAAGCTATGGAAGTTTCATAAAACAATCTTTTCAAGATACAATCGACTATAGGCGATCTTCTAAAAGTTACGTTTTTTATGTTCTGACAATTTGATGTGTCACACGCTCTTGAATATCTTTGAAAGTATGGTTCTTTTTATTCGCATTTTTCCGGTGCTTGATTGATGAAAAAAAAGCGATGATAGCTACACTTTCTTTTCTAGCAGACGCTTTGTTCGATCTTTCATGTCCATTAAATCGAATTGGAGTCTGTGCGCCATCTTTTAACAAGATACAATGATTAAATCTGTTAGTTGATTTATAAAATGTTCGCAAGACAACCATAAAATCTTATATGATTTGCACTCAAACATCGAAAGGTTTCTTAAACCTTTGTGCTGATGTTCAAAAGATTTCAGCGAGGCAACAGTGACAAAACAAGATGCGTAGCTGAGGTCACCGTAGAATTCTTACTCAAAGTTTCTCCTTCGCTTGACTATTATCATCTACAATAACCTCTAACTTACGAATTGCTTGTAAAACAATGCGGTTTAATTTATTTAACGTTTCTAGAACTCAAAGTTAGCGCAGAGAAAGTCGATAGTAAAATTTTGGTCAACACCAGTTCAATTCTTGGATATATTTTAATCATGGATTCATAGTGATATCAGTCTCTGGTCAAAGTTATTTTTCGATTTACTTTTATGGATTGGAAGAAAATTCATGTGATTGGTTTTTTCAGTGTTGGGAATATGCTGATTGCTTTCCTTTTGCAATACTAGTGCAATTAAGTGGCAGTTGGTACGTACCAAAGCTTAAAAACATTGAGCTTAAGTTAAGTTAAGTTGAATATTATATCCTCTCATATTTGTCCACCATCTTTTTCTATGCAGAAAAAGCACTCTCCTCTCTGTCCTCTGAAATCTGAATGACAAACAAAACCTGTTTGGTTTTGCGTTTTGCTTTCGCTCCGTCACAGAACAGACTGCACCACTGCAGAAGTGCAGTGACCAGTGAGCTTTAGTTTCGGCCATTGATTCCTCGTGATCAGTCGTCTAGTGAAGTGATGCATTATTTTTTTTGTATTTGATTTATTGTTTTACAAAACTTAAATTGTAAAATAAAATTTAAAGTTGTGAATTTGCAATCAAAGTGTGCCGTTTTTAGTCACAGTGAAGCAGTGTTTGTCGGTTTTTGAATTGTGGTGAGACAAATTTCAGTGTGTTTTTACATCATTTTCTCTTCATTACTTCATTACACTTCGAACGCTTACCATACTAGTTCTTCCGTACTTGACATGCATATTCGAAACCTATCAAGGAAGGTAAAGTCGAATCCTGTTCGGACATGATTTGGCCTTGACGTTTTGTTGAATTCAAATCCATTTTATGATAACAGGGTGAGTGCGACTTATTTAATTTTTATTTATGTTTGTTTTATGCTCCTCGTTGAATTATAGTTGTTTTGTATTCCTGGTTTACACGACTGCAACTCAGCTGATATTTCTGTTTTTTTTCGAAGAATAAATTGTCAAACTCCTGTAATTGCTTGAAAATTTTTTCTCCGAGCATCTGCGCGACAAAATACCGCCAATATCAAATGATTCTGTAAATGTTTTACTGATTACTGTTGGCTCACTTTTCCGAATTCAAACTTTATTTATAAATTCCTTTAGCTACTTTCGTATTCGAGATATTGAACCTTTAAAATAAAAGCAGAGTTGAGACAACACTGAGAATATTGACAATCGGTGGAAACTGAAACAAAAAAAAATATTACGAATTTAGTGTGACTTCATTCCGGCTTCCATCGTTTCTCGATCGATGTTATCGATGCGTTGTCACAGAACAGGGGTACCGGCAACTTAAGAAGTTAGGGGCTGTTTATAGTGATTATGGAAAATATTTCTGCCAGGCTCTCAACTCTTCATGCAGATACTTGCTGGTTTTCTTATACAATGCACATGGAAAAAAGCAATCTGGAATCCCTCATGATGCGATCCGGTGTAGTAAAAACCCCTGATATTAGTTTCATTTTGGTTCGATTCGATTCGATTTCATTCGATTACCCGAACCAGAAAGGTTATACGAGGTATTGACAAAGAGAAAGAAATTTTACGAATTTAGTAAAATTCTGTTCTCTTCCGTTTTCATACGGATTCCTTGGATGCGATAGTTGCGGAACATGGACTTTGAATTCTGTACCCCTGCCCTGATTGACATTACAGAAGTAATTACCGCATAAATTGCATCGATTGGAAAACACTGAAAACCGGACCGAAATCCTGCTAATTTTGGAGCATTTCGCTCCAGTATCCGCCGTTTGTCGCTTGGTTCTATCGAGGCGATAGTTACAGAGCAGGGACCCTGGTTACCCGAGAAAACGGCACCCTCATCTGGGACACCTTTGTGAACGGGTCAGGTTTCTGAATCCAAATTGCTGCTGAAAACAGTTCTGAAATTTAAGAATTAAACGGTTTACTATTTTTTCAGCCGCCCAGTTTTATTTAGATGTTACTCTTGAGCTCTGAGTTACCCTTGGGTATATTTTACGTTATCATCCTCTTAAATGTTTGAAATGAATTCGAGGCCACCGTTTAAAAATTATCGAAATTGAGTGCACAAATGCAGGACTCTTTAAGGAACTGAAATAATTTTGTTACATTTTAAATGCGGCTCCTTGTTGCAGCCAGCGGCAGCACCTCTGTTCTGCTACATACGAAATTCGCTATAAAATTCTACGATAAACGATGCCGATGGACACTTGAACGAAAATTATCCAATTTAGTAGTATTTTTTTCGGGTTTCACCGATTCTCAATCGATGTAATGTTATAGATGCAATAGTCTCAGAACAGGAGTACAGGCACAGGGCTCTTTCTTTGGCTCGGTAAATTAGCCTGAGTTCTCTGGCTTGGTATTAAAATGAAATAGATACCTATATAGGATGGGCCAACAGAGCGAGGAGCCCTAGGAGCTTAGCGTATTACTCACAACCATGCCTTGTGAGGGAATGGAGGGGGCCTACAATTTTCTACTTTTTCCGAATATCTAATCGAGAAAGCGGGGAGAGTACGATAACTTTGGCGACAAAAAATAATAACGGTTTCTGATAGAGGGGTTCAATACAAGCATTTTTTTTTATGGGAGGGGGGGGGGTCTATCCCCCCCCGTTTAGGCGGTAGGGGCAATTTTATAAAAATTGACTTAAAATCTAAAAAAAAATATTGTAAGATAACGGAAAAACTTACAGATACTAATTATACCTTTTATGAAAGCCAGAAATCTGCACTTTATAATAAATTTTAAATTAAGTGGTTTCAATTTAAAGTTTTTGAAATAACTGACTTCAAAGTCAAAATTTACGAAAAAAAATTTGAAAAAATCACTTTGAGTATTATGTTTCTCGTGATTACAAATGCCAATAAAAAAAAATTTGATGTAGTTAGTTGCTTTAATAAATTTTTTATCAAACGCTGTAAACTACTTCTTTCTATGTCTTATAGTTTTTTAGATAATTGAAAAATAGTAAAACTATTGTAGTATTCAATATTTTCAAAAAATTAAGGAAATACGTACGAATTTACGATAATGTTAGGAAATAGACTATTGAAAGTATAAATATTCATCAGGCAGGTACTTATGTGCAATTAATTTCCGTATGCAACAACTTTCCGCATGGCCCACTTCGCGGGGGCTCATTATTTTAACCCTTTTTCCGCAGGGTTAAGCTGCTCATGCTAAATATGAAAATAGCAATTGTTTTTCTAACTGCAAGTTATTTGATCGAGCTGAAAAAAGTATAAAAGTATAAAAATTCATCAGACAGGTGCTTATGTGCAATTCATTTCCGTATGCAACAACTTTCTTCATGGCCCACTTCGCGGGGGCTCATTATTTTAACCCTTTTTCCGCAGGGTTAAGCTGCTCATGCTAAATATAAAAATAGCAACAAAACTTTTTTCAGTTCAATCAAATAACTTGCAGTTAGAAAAACAATTGCTATTTTCATATTAAGCATGAGCAGCTTAACCCTGCGGAAAAAGGGTTAAAATAATGAGCCCCGCGAAGCGTGTCATGCGGAAAGCTGTTGCATACGGAAATTAATTGCTATTTTCATATTTAGCATGAACAGCTTAACCCTGCGGAAAAAGGGTTAAAATAATGAGCCCCGCGAAGCGGGCCATGCGGAAAGCTGTTGCATACGGAAATGAATTGCACATAAGCACCTGTCTGATGAATTTTTATACTTTTATACTTTTTTCAGCTCGATCAAATAACTTGCAGTTAGAAAAACAATTGCTATTTTCATATTAAGCATGAGCAGCTTAACCCTGCGGAAAAAGGGTTAAAATAATGAGCCCCGCGAAGCGTGTCATGCGGAAAGCTGTTGCATACGGAAATTAATTGCTATTTTCATATTTAGCATGAACAGCTTAACCCTGCGGAAAAAGGGTTAAAATAATGAGCCCCGCGAAGCGGGCCATGCGGAAAGCTGTTGCATACGGAAATGAATTGCACATAAGCACCTGTCTGATGAATTTTTATACTTTTATACTTTTTTCAGCTCGATCAAATAACTTGCAGTTAGAAAAACAATTGCTATTTTCATATTAAGCATGAGCAGCTTAACCCTGCGGAAAAAGGGTTAAAATAATGAGCCCCGCGAAGCGGGCCATGCGGAAAGTTGTTGCATACGGAAATTAATTGCACATAAGTACCTGCCTGATGAATATTTATACTTTCAATAGTCTATTTCCTAACATTATCGTAAATTCGTACGTATTTCCTTAATTTTTTGAAAATATTGAATACTACAATAGTTTTACTATTTTTCAATTATCTAAAAAACTATAAGACATAGAAAGAAGTAGTTTACAGCGTTTGATAAAAAATTTATTAAAGCAACTAACTACATCAAATTTTTTTTTATTGGCATTTGTAATCACGAGAAACATAATACTCAAAGTGATTTTTTCAAATTTTTTTTCGTAAATTTTGACTTTGAAGTCAGTTATTTCAAAAACTTTAAATTGAAACCACTTAATTTAAAATTTATTATAAAGTGCAGATTTCTGGCTTTCATAAAAGGTATAATTAGTATCTGTAAGTTTTTCCGTTATCTTACAATATTTTTTTTTAAATTTTAAGTCAATTTTTATAAAATTGCCCCTACCGCCTAAACGGGGGGAGATAGACCCCCCCCTCCCATAGTAAAAAATGCTTGTATTGAACCCTTCTATCAGAAACCGTTATTATTTTTTGTCGCCAAAGTTATCGTACTCGTGCCGAGAAAGCGCTTTCATGGCAATGCATTTACTAACGAAGGACTTTCCGATTCCTGACGAAAGCCGATACCCGTGGAAAAACATTTTTGGCTCCTTTGGGATTCGCACCACGAACCTCTGGGTTAACAGGCGGACATTTATACCATCACATCACGGTTACCACCACGGCTTAGTATTAGCGTCTTTTGAATAAATAGGTTTCAAAATGTACCAAAAATCCTTGCTAACCTTTGGACAACTTTGGTAGAAGTCGTTTGATATCTCGCGAAATTTCAAACTCACAAATAACAAAGAAGACTTTTCGGGTACTTTATTGAATGCCCTCAATATGAAACATATACCACTGTATAATCACATATTCCGTAGCTACACAAAAAAAAACAGCATATAAATTTTGCAATCAAATTGTACTCTAAATTATTTTGATGATACAATGTCTACAGATTCCAGGGCTATTATTTCCATGTTTCAACCAATGTGATTGGTTGTGCTAATGGTTCATAAATGAACGTTAGATTTCCACCTTTTCAAATCTTAAATAAACTCTTTGCATTAAAATCAAACATAAATTCACGTATTGCATCACCGAAATCGATCTAACAAATTAAATGTTGTCAAGAGTGCGTACCCTATTAGTCATTTTTGTCGCAATTAGCACATCTCTAAAGTTGAGTCTATAAAACCACATTAATTGGACAAGTTGAGCCATTGACCTAAATCCTTCAGATAAGATTATTATAGCCCAAGTTGAAAGCAATCATTCTTTACAAATGTGACGATTATGGACTTTTACCAGGTAAGAAAAATGATAGTAATAAAAAAGCCATTAAATTGCTAATGTCTTCCTAAAATCATATAAAATATATATAACATCCTGAGAAGTGAGAAGAGCCGTATAATATACACCGTAGTTAGTGAAAATGTACGAGATGAAATTTATGTTGTTACACTCTTATTTTTGTATTACTCCAATAACACAATCTTATTCCTGTGCTGGCAAAAATGAAAAACAGAAACAGTTATTTGTTATTGATCTGATTAATTGCAATGTACACAATTTGTGCAAATCTGCCTTATTGACCTGGACCGTGTGAAGTTCACGCACAGAACATTAATATCTCCGATTGGCAGAAAGTACGTTCGTTTAACCTGATAAGTATTTCATTGTATTATCATGGCCGCCTGTGTTTTCATTTCGTAATGAATGTTCCATAAGGAAAGTTACTGATTCCCTTATTCGGTGCGACATTAGTCCATAATTTTACGGTCGATTTATGTTCCAACAGACAAAAACACCAGTCCAAAAGAAATTTGTATGAAATAATATCCCACACTGTACGTTATACGTAAACAGTGGTCAAAATAAGTGGGAAGACTCATCCAATTTCAATGTTCGGTTAGTTTTAAGGGAAGTATAGTATAAGTATAGCTTTTTCGTCCCTTAAATGACGCCAATAACAGCTTAACTTGAACCATCTGTAACATCCAAATCAATTTTTTTTATCCTTGGAAGTAACGGATTTCCAATACTTGGTCTACGCTAACTGCAAATCTAAACCTGGCAGATGACAGATAACAGCTTAACTTGAACCATCTGTAACATCCAAATCAATTTTTTTATCCTTGGAAGTAACGGATTTCCAATACTTGGTCTACGCTAACTGCAAATCTAAACCTGGCAGATGCTGTTGCAAATTGGGTTTTTTTTGTTGATCAAAACAAAGGCTATAATTTGCTTTTAACAGTTGCTTCACTCTTTTAATCGTCGACGGAAGATTCAATTTGCCAGCATTCTGCTTATTTAACCTTGCCTTGTGGTATACCGTGATATTGTATGTTGATGATTTCGGGTTGAAGCTCATTGAAATTAAAAAAATTCGGTGGCGCAACAGAGCGGGGTGAACCGTGGCCTAACGCATTTCTCACAACTATGCCTTGTGAGGGAGTGAGCTACAGTTTTCTGCCGATTCCGAACGGCTTATCGAGAAAACGCTTTTCATAGCAATAAAATTCCCCACAAAAAAGTTTAAAGGAGTCAAATTTTAGCCAAGATGGCTGATTTGTGATAATTTAGGAGCAAAATAAAGATTTTGCCATGGTCTATGTGGCATAGCGTGCCATTCTGCATGAAGCAAAGATAAAGTCTAAACCCATGTCATCAATTTGAGTAAATAAAAGTCGGTTAACATGGCTCTGCAGCGCACAATGTTAAACGAAACGTTGTTCACAACCTCATTTTCGAATAGAAATGATCCAACGATGTCACTTATCCACAATCCGCACTTACCTGACACTTTCTGTTGACAATAACGTGCTGGTTTTCCGAGTCGTCGTGATGAAAATGCACATCATCGGTAAAGATGTTCGTGGATTGATTCTCACACTCTCAGTTACAGCAGCCGCAGTTATCTGAAGTTGAAGTGCTTCATTTCGGCCAAAACTTCATTAAAAAAAAAACACGCTCTTTGGCTACACAGCACTCTATTTGGAAATAAGTTTTCAATATTTCCAAACATTGTTAAAGTTTAAAGCGACTCATTTCGTTCTGACAGGGTACGATCGCGACCTTTTGTCAAAATTTGTCAGTGTCAAAATGATTGGCAATGGATTCGTTGTCTAGGCCGTGCTCCGAATGAGTGCCGCGATACTTAGCTTAGTATATTATTGGTTGCATTTTCTAGAACTCTCAACTTTTATTGTTTTCACTCATTTATTAAACAAAAATAGCTATACAGGGCGTTTTGCTCAGGACGACGGCTTAGTTTGGTCAAGAGGAGAACGCAATCATTTCGGTGTGTGAGGGGTTCTGTATATCTACCTTCGTTTAGGCGAAACGGGAAATTTTATATTTTGATAATAAAGATATAAATGAAAAACGAAACTCTTTTTAAACTTTTTTTATTTTAATTTCTTTAATAATTTTCACAACTTTTTTTGTAAAAATTGTTTGGCGACTCGTTTCGGATTTTTTTTTAATCATCATCGGGCGAGTTGACTGAAACAATCATTTTATAGAAATTTTATAAAAATTTGACATAATTAAAAAAAAACATTATTGATAGTCAACCAAGCCACTTACTATCACATACTTAATTGTTTTTGAAAGCTAAAACTTCGTTTTTTAGTTTGTTTTTTTTAGTGCAAGTGCTTTTGAGATATCAAATTTTGTAAAAAAAAATTTTATTTTATTTTCTTAAATAAAATTTGTGGTACCTGTGGTGTGATGGATAGCATCAGCATGGCCGCCTGTTAATCCAGAGGTTCGAGTTCGAATCCCAACAGAGGCAAAAATGTTTTTTCCACGGGTATCGCCTTTCGCGAGGAATTGGCAAGTCCTCCGTTAGTATTCATTGCCATGAAAAGCGCTTTCTCGATTAGCCGTTCGGAACCGGCAGAAAATTGTAGGTCCCTCCATTCCCCCACAAGGCATGGTTGTGAGAAATGATTATCAACCTGCGTACCTGAACTGGTGAACGGTGACATGAACAACCTTCGGTTCCAACAAAACGGCGCTTCTTGCCATGCAGCCAACAAACAATCAATAGAAGCGTTTTTTGAAAAACCTAAACTCGCCCTGAATGTCAAATTGAGTGTTTTTTCGAGCCCTGAGTTTGCCCTGTGGTTTTCCTCAACTTACTTACTAAGGTGGGCATTACGGTTCGGGGTGAACTGCCAAGGGTTTTCTCTTCCGCTTTCAATAAGGTCCATGCTTCCACACCGTAAAGCAGGATTGGGATGATCAAGGTCTTACACAAGGTTACCTTTGGTTTTTCTAGAGAGGGTTTTGTTTCACAATTGCCTTCTTAACCCAAAGAAGCAACGGTTGGCAAGAGTTATTCTCCGTTTGATCTCCGCACTGATGTTGTTGTCCGTGTCTACAACAGGTAGACGAAGTCCTGTACTACCTCGAAGTTATGTCTGTCTATTGTGACGTTTTGTCCAATTCGTCGCTGTTCTGTGTCCTTGTTTGATGACAACATTAACTTCGTTTTGCCCTCATTAACCATCAAACACATTTTTGCCTCTTCTTTTTCAATACTAGCAAAAGCACCTATGAGCTATGACATCAAGCTATTTTCTTCCCATTACGTCAATATCGTCTGCGTAGGCGAGTAACTGACTTTTAAAAGATTGTTCTTCAGGTGTTGACGTTTGAGTTTTGTACAATCTTTTTAAATATGATGTTGAAGAAATCGCATGACAGTTTGTCGCCTTTGTTTAAAGTCAAAGTCTCGGTAAGTTCTCTACCGACCTTGACGGAGCAGCGTGAATTCTCCAAAGTCATCTTGCATAGTCGTACGAGATTTGCAGGGATGCCGAAACTAGACATGGCTTTATAGAGCTCGTCTCGATAAAAAGATGGTGTATATCGATATAATATTCTCAGTTTTTTTCCAAGGTCTGCCGTAATGTCAAAAAATTGGGCGATTGTGGTTTTTTGTGGTCTAAAATTACATTGATATGGACCTATCAAATTGTTGGCGTGAGGTTTCAGACGTCAACATATTACCGCATACAAGATATTATAAGCGACTTGCCCATATTTGGGGCAATTGTGAGGGTCTCCCTTCTTTAAGATCGGGCGTACGATACTGAAGTTGCAGATCGTCTGGTGCATGCTCCTTTCCAACTGTCATGCTGCCTTGAAAAGTTCGGCATCGAGGCCATGTGCACCTTAAGCAAGCAAGCTTAGCTTCTTCTAGGCCGGGAGGACGGCATTCTTGTTCAACGTCCAAGCTGAATTGGGCAATCTCCCTGACAGCGGAATTTGTGTCTTCATCGCCGTTAATCAGTCTGCAGACTTGACCTTTCCAGATCCTCAGTAGCAACTGTGACTCTACAACTATGTTTCCCTGCTGGTCTTTACAGGCTTGAGTTCGGGGCTTGCTACCTTAGTCCATTTTCAGAGATTTTTGTCATGGAGGCTATGCTTACCGATTGTATTTCCAAAGATGTCCTCCTTTCCAAGTGTTGCGTTAAAATCGCCAAAAACGATTTTCACATCGTGTCTAGGGCATTGCTCATATGTTTCTTCGAAATGGTGGGCGCATATTAGGCTAATGTTGGCGAAATAAGCCCTGATGCGGATGGTCATTATACGCTCATTAACTGGATTTTGGCTAATAACCTTATCCCTGAGTCTGTCCTTACCGCCTAAAATGAGTTAAATACCACCCCTCCGAAACCGATTTTTCTCCTGGCTTGACCCAACCTATCCGTTCTGAGCTTTGTCGCACCGTCTGTAAAACACCCTGTATATTTCGAACAGGTAATTGAAGATACCAAGTCGAAGTGTCCCTATGCTCATTCTGCATTTTTTCACAATCTTATTAAAAAGAAAAGACCAATCAGTTTCTTTTAAACTCTATATGTCAAGTAACGGTGCAAATTGTTTGTAGTTAAAAGGAAACTCATTTGCAAACATTTGTTGAAGAAATTTCCTTGCATATGTTTAGGCTCTTACCCTACAAGAAAATTGATTTCTTTGAAAGATGTTGGCCACAAACTTTTACTTTTAACCTCCGTTATGGATTTATGCTTTATGGAGGTCTGCCCTTACTTCAGCTATAAGCACTGTCCAAGAATTTGCTGTTAATAGATCTACTCATTTATTCTTAACCGTCTATGGGATGACACACTGACAGCTGATAATTTACTGAACTTAAAAAGAACTATAGTTTCTTTTCAATAGAAACTCATGTATCCATCTAAAAAAAACATCGACACCGATATCAAAACAATCATTCCAATGACTTACAAATTCAAACTCACAGGAAGAAAAGAACATTTGTGGTCATTAATATAAAATCCTTGACTTGATTTTCATGTGAAAAAGTATCAAAATAGAATTCACTTTACCACGCTATCAAACAAATACAAAGAGAATTGAAACAACTTTGATTAACTAACTTTGCATTGACCACTTCATTTGAAGACAATGGCAACATAAAGAGAAACTTTTAGCTTTTTCCCATCTAACACTTTTCTTTTTGTTCAGCTTCAAATATGTTTCGAGTTCTACATCCGAACTATATATTGTTTAGAGAGTGAATTCCCTTTTCCCTTTTTTTGTTGTTGGTCAAAGTAAGTACAAATGAAGCCATGACCAGAATGAATAATAGTGAAGCTGAAAAATAAATAACCTCATTCGAGTAGTAAACGGGCAAAGATCTAACAAAAACAGTCAAGATATTTATCAATGGAGGAACATTTGATACAACTTCTTCACGAACTGAATGAAGTTGGTCTGAAATCCGATTTTATCTTGCTAATTGAGTATGATTATAGAGACTCTCTTGACCCACAAAATATTCTGTACACAAGGAACGAAAAAGAAGATTTGTGATGACTTTTCCTTGATACAAGATAAAATACTTAGGTTGGTTTTCCTTAGGGAATTATTTTTGAGAATATATTTATGATGAAGATCCAACTCACTTTTTGTGGGAATTACAGCAGTAGCCGGTTTCTATTTATCCTGAATTTGATGATTTTCAAGTAAGGACAGCTAATTCCTGTTCCGCTTTGAAAAACTCAGCTCTAAGCCACAAAATTACTCATTTACGACTTGAATATCATTAAATTCAGGATATTTACTTTTTGTATGCCTTCAACACCCATTATCAAAATTCAACTTATGGCAACAGCGCTATTCTCGTAGTTGTCGTGGAAATGCCCTGAAATTTATTGCTTACCAAAAAAAAAAAACTGATCGTTCATTAGTGAAAATCCAGATGTGAACAGATGCTAAGATTTCAATATGCAGAGCATCTGTAACATCTTCAGACTTCCGGCCTTTGTAGCCGTAAAAAATTGTATAGCTCGTCCTTGGTTTTTCGTCCTTTTCATTTTTCATTTTTCATTTTCATTTATTAATTACTGGAATCTTTTACAATGGGCTTCAAAGCCTTTAAATTAGTAAAAGTTAAGTTAATTGTTCTTTACATTATTAATTTACATTACCTTATTATAAGCCTAATATGGCACATTAAGTATTAAGCAAGAAAAGAATTTAATAAGGAGTATTGAGCTTAGTAAGAGTTAATTTCAATTTAATAAAATAAACACAAAAAAAAAGGGTTGTACTAAAACATTTAATTTAATGCCAAATAATTAAACAAGCTTGCCTCAAACTGAGTGGTACCACGCTGTCTCCTGATAGATATGGGTAAATTGTTCCATTGCCTTATGACATCTACGAAAAACTGATTTTCTGAAATTCTGCAGCTAAAGATGGGTTGTAATATGGTAAAAGACCGAGACGAACTAGAAAATTTTATTTTTTCAAATAGGTATGAAGGTGTTTTAGTTATTATTATTCTGTTGAGTGTTTTTAAGGACAAGTATTTCAGATATGTGTATAGAGTGCAACCTAAAATCCTGCTTGAATAATTAGAGATATGATCAAATCTTTTGAGATTATAGACATAACGTGTTACATTGTTGAAAGCAACTGACAGATTTCTTTTCGTTACAGAACTGTGGATTGTGAATATTTGACATCCATACGTGATTAGGGGTAAAATCAAAGTTTTTGCTAGCCTTAATCTAATATGTTGTGGAGTAAAGTGTTTCGATTGAGATAAACTGCGCAGTGATCCGTAAATTTTCCCGATTACCAATCGTACATGATCATCCCAAGTAAGAGTTGAGTTAAAAAGTATACCTAAATTCTTGGCTTTACTTACGTAATCTAATTTATCATTTCCAAGATACAGTGCTGGGAAGTAATCGTAATTAAGCGATGTTTTATAAACTATAAGACATTTCGATTTTATTGGATTCAGATTTAAGGAGTTAGTGTTTGACCACAGTAGTATTTTACTTAGATCGGAATTTAATTTGTAAACCCCATCCTCAATCATTCCAAGTTTGCAACTAAACTGAACTTGAGCATCATCCGCATACAAGTCAACAATCGAGTGGTTTGTTTGCGTTGGCAGATCATTAATGAATATCGAAAATAACAACGGGCCAAGAATCGATCCCTGTGGAACTCCAGAGAAAAGGTTGAGAGGTCGGGAAATTTTATAGTTAATAGCAACAGCCTGGCTCCGGCCACTTAGATACGATAAAATTAGATCAGCAGCACTATTTGAGGAACGAAAACTGAGTTTTTAGTTTCAGAATGAGCTTTTGATGATTGACAATATCAAATGCTTTGGAGAAATCCAGTAGCACTAAAAAAGTTAACATGTCTTTGTCGATCGCATTTCGAATATCATCTGAAACTTTTAAGATAGACGTCATGCAACTGTGGCCTTGTCTAAATCCAGATTGTTTGTCTGTTAAAAGCTTATTTACATTCAAAAAGTTACTTATTTGTTTATGCAGTAGTTTTTCCAATACCTTCGATAAAAACGGTAATATTGAGATAGGTCGGAATTCTTTTGGCGATGAACGAACGTGTTTCACTTTTTTTAAGGACAGGTATAATTTTTGCGATTTTCCATGTACTGGGGAAACATGAAGACATAATGATTGTGTTGAAAATATGCGTAAGCGCTGGAAGTATTTCTGGTAAGATTAACATGATAAAACGCGGGTGGATTCCGTCTGAGCCTATGGCATATGATTTGATTTTTAGAATTGCGCTAAGAACATCCGCATCATCAACTCTTAGAAATCCAAAGTAATGACGATTATCGGGGTCAACAACCCGATAACCCTCATTCTCATTTGCCGGGTCAACAACCGGAAACTCAAATGAGCCATCAAGTACACCATTGTTGTGAGGTATATTTTGATTGCTTTGAACTTTTGCAAACTCTTCATTGAGATAATTAGGACAAATATCCGCGCTACAAATTTCTTTTTGTTTAAAAACGCCAAGTTCTCGAATGTTTTTCCATAGTGTTTTTGAAGAAAGGTTTTCGTTAAGTCGTTCAGAATACACTCTTTGCTTGGCATCACGTATTTTTTTGCACACCAAGTTTCTCAATGATCGAAATTTTGCTAACATTTCAGGAACTCGAAACCGCTTCCAACGTTTATAAGCCTGATCACGTTGTCTTATAAGGTTTAGAATTTCAGACGTAAACCATGAATTCATTGTGGTATTTTGTAATTTAACTTTTAGAGGGATATGTTTGTCGAAAAGTTGAGTTATAGTTATAGAGTCTTGAAGAAATTTTACTTGATCATCAGGTGATACTAGAGCATTATATTGTTTGCCAGTTAAACTGTCGAATGTCTCGCACAAGTTCATCAGGTTTGAAAATTTTGAAATCTCTATACTTGTAGATTGTGGGCTTGAAAGGTGGATTAACTTTAAGGGTGGCAAACAATAGGTCATGCTTGGAGAAAGCAGGGGCATCCAGTTGAGATTAAAGGAGTATGGCGCTGGGATTGCGTACAATTAATAAATCTTACAACGTAGAACTTGTTGTTGAAAAGTGAGTGGGATTTGTACTATTTACTGGGAAGAGACCATATGTTTCCAACCTATCAAGAAACTTTTTTGTATTTATAGATTCAAGCAAGTTACAGTTGAGGTCACCGCACATGATGATTTCAGAGTATGAAGAGGACTGTCTTTCTATTTCGGTATAGAGCTCAAGAAAATCTATGTATCTGTTTGGGCGATAAGCAACCCCAAGTAAGCAGCGATTTGTACTGTTTGGAATCTCTACGAAAACATATTCAATTTGTGACGACAGCTCAAATTTTATAACTACTTTGAATTCAATAGATTCGCGTATGTAAATGGCAACACCTCCACCACCTCTGTTAGATCTATCAGCACGAATCAATTTGTAACCCACCATGCCATATACTACATCCATTATATCAGCATGAAACCATGTTTCTGAAACACATATTATATCAATACCTGACCTTACAAACACATTTCTAAATTCATCTATCTTAGAATGCAAACTCTGTGCATTTATATGACAGAGCTTTAGCCCCACATATTGTTTGCTGAGAATTCCCAACATATATCGCAGTTTTTCATCTCTGTCAAAAGCATGAGAACAATTATCATTCAGTGCTAAAATATTAGCTATTATCATACGACTTCAAAGAAATGTTTAAATTAACTATCAGAATACAAGCACCACACCCATAAAAAGCAAACATGATAAAACTATGTCAAAAGTTAAATGAAGTTAAAAGAAAGTAGTATAAAAGAGAAAAAATAAATAAATAAGTAAATAAATAAAAGCAATAAGTTGATTTGAAGAGAAAAAAAAAGAAGTATTACAAGAAGTTTTGATTTTCAAATAAAAAGCACATGTTTTCCTCTGCAAACAACACAAAAAAACCGATAATTTACTTTCAATAACATTTTCTCTAGTAAGCTTATTGAAAAAACTGACCGCAGTCTTTGTCCAAGAAAAGGGTTTGACTTATATAATTACTTCACTATATTGTGCTTGGCAGTTTTCTTAGAATGAATACCTTCAAAATGATTCCAAGAAAAATAAAGACCCTTACCTTTTTTTGATGTCCATCGAAATAAGTTCCCTGCAACGAGACCTTACTCAAAACAAGTTTTTTCCTTAAGTACATAAGACCATGACACCTCCCAGAGAAGGAAGTCATGCTTGGTTGCATTTTTCTTAAATGATTAATTTCCTTGACACAAGGGAGCGTTATTGATCAATACAGATATAGAGCATGAGCATCCTCTTCATCTATACTCATTGGTCATACCTCTTACAAAAAACCCTATCGTGCCACTCATAAGAAAATAGCTCGAATTTCCCACAAAAAAGAAGAAAAATTTTATATTGGTTGAAAGCGAATGCCTTTATCGGCGCATTCGGAACACAAAAAAAGTTATGCTGTGGGAGAGTTTATTTAACGAACCATAAAATCAACACTCACTAATTCTTTCTTTCTCGACATTCTTAGGCAGCCTCACTTTTTTCTGTTTATTTTTTTTTTGTAATAAGTTTCTTCATTCTCAAGATTACAACCTAAATTGAAAATTTACGAAACGGAAATGTATTGTAGGTATGTACGGGCGCACAACTCTGGAAGAGCATATTTTTTTGCTTCCATGATTTATATCCTTTTATGTTTTGGTATAGCTTTTTCTGCCTAGAAGAAATGTAGGACACTTCGACATGTTTGACGGGTTAAATTAGAAAGAAATAGAATCTGAAACATTTTGAAACCTAGGGCTGGAAAGTTTCTTTTTTGTTTTTGGGTTTTTTTTTTTATTTATTTATGCTAGAAAAATCAAAGCAGAGTAGGACACTTTCTTGGACGCATGTTACTTGGTTTTGAAGGGTCTTTTCGGTAATATGTTTGCTGTTGCTGATAACAGATTTGTCTTTGGTAATGTAATTGAATTTTCTTTTATAAGAACAAAATTGTGGAATATAAACAAAAACTGTTGGGGTAGTTGAAAACTGTTTTTTTCCCCTAACCAGCAACCACTGGCCACTGTATGTTTGAATACCAAGTTGAAGACTTAAGAATTTACAAATTGGAAAGCTAAATTCGTTACGAAATTGAATAACAGGCCAATGAAATTTGAGTCTTAAAAAAAAAAAAACATCAAACAATCCTCGTACCTAAATTATACTAATGAGGAATATTATCAAATTATCCAAAGCTTTTGGTTGGAAGTGGTACCCGTGGCGTGGTGGCTTGCATGTCTGTTTGGCAGAAATTTTTTCCGTTAGTAAACTCATTACCATGAAAATCGCTTTCTCAATACCCCTCCCTCCATTCCCTCAGAAGGTATGATTGTGAGAAATGCGCTAGGCCCTGAGGCTCCTCGCTGTGTTGCGACACCCTATTTGTTTTATTGCCATGCTGCATCGAACTGATCTACCACAAAAGAGAACCTGAAGACATAACTCACTTCTTGGTACGTACTATCGAACAGTCCCTCCATCACAAAGAGTAGGTACACTCTAGTTACATTCCTCGATATCGAGGGAGCCTTCAACAACGTCAGTAACTCTGCAATTATAACGGCATTGATAGACCTTAAAATAGACAGCTCACTGGTGGAGTTGATTACCCTCATGCTAAATAGCAGGGTAATCAATTCAACCCTTGGAGGCTTCTCTACTTAAAAAACTGTCAGCAGAGGAACACCGCAAGGTGGAATCTTCTCCCCACTTCTATGGAATATAGTTGTCGACGAACTACTTATGGACCTGTTCCACTAACTTTTTCAGACGAAGCGAAACATCTATGTCTTACCCTTGATAAAAAGCTAAACTGGAAATCAATATAGAAGAGAGAATCAGGAAAGCCACCGTTGCTTTTTTCTCCTGCAAAAAGCCATTGGAAGCAAATGGGGAATATCTCCAAAGGAATAATGTCAAGATTTTAAATCTTACTAATTTTATATCTTACTAATATTATAAAGAGGAAAGGTTTGATTGTTTAATTGTTTGTCTCGAATAGTCTCCGAAACTACTGCACCGATTTGAAAAATTCTTTCACAGTTAGAGAGCTACACTATCCCTAAGTGACATAGGCTATATTTAGTTAAAAAAAAAAAAAAAAAAATAGTTCTTAACCAAAGCTCCGATAACTAATAATCTTACTTAGTTGTGTACATTGTTATAGTAGGCAGTTTTAAGTAGCTCAAAGATATGACAGGTACATAATTATTTATTATTTATGTATGTTCAAAAGCGTTTTTTGTTCTACCATTTTAAAATGCCCAAAAGATCAAGATCTCAACTATCTAGAAAGAATTCCCAGACCAGGGCCAAAAAAATATGTCGGAATAAAGAATCATTATCCGAAACTGAAAATCGTGTTTAAAGTCAGAGAGAATATGTGGCGCAATCGCGTGCCAGAGAGTCGAGTACCGAGCGTTCGCAACGGCTCGCTGAACAAAACAGGAAACTCTCAAAGACGAGAGCAAGAGTCCTGTATTCAGCAGTCGCAACGGCTCGCTGAACAAAATGTGAGAAATTCTCGAGTCCGCGCGCGAGAGTCAAGTACTGAGCGTTTGCAGCGGCTTTAAGAGCAAAAATCAAGAAATATACAATCCCGCACTAGAGAATCAAGCTTTGAGCGTTCCCAACGCCTTCAAGACCAGAGAGAACGACAACAGACTTCAAGAGCTAAGCCAGAGTTCGCAATCGAGTTGCAGCTCACAGTAACAGATCGGCTTTTAGATACGATCCACAGATCGATTATGCTCAACATTCTTCCGTCCAAATCGGCGACATGAATAAGATTTGCCCTAAGTGTTCTGCCAAAAAATAGGTCGATGAAACTAATGGCATGTGCTGTGCTTCTGGAAAAGTTAGTGTATTGGGTACTTTCAAGAACCACCACAGCCAATAAAAAATCTTTAAACAAATAATCATTCGCTATCTAGACATTTCCTAACCAACATCCGTAAGTACAATAGCCTCTTTCAAATGACTTCTTTGGCGCCAAAAAAATGAAAAAAGGTAGTTTTATGCCAATTTTTAAAATTGAGGGCCAGGTATATCATCTTATTGGTAGCTTTTTTCCAACATCAGGCCAAAATCCACAATGCTTACTGATATATTCTATCTCAGACTCAGATCAGCTATCGTTAGCTCCAACGCCAAAAATAAACTTAATTAACGAACTACAGACCGCACTGAAAAGCCACAACGTATACATATATACGAAGCTTTAAACAAGATATTGAACGCAATCCTTCGGATAATTTAAAGCTAATTATTTATTCCGGCTGCCCACCGCAGACTGCTCACCCGGGTAGATACAATTCTCCAGCTGTAAACGAGGTAGCTATTCACTGGATTGACGAAGAAAAAGGCCCCAGAGACATAGTGCTGCACGGAAGAGACGGCCAACTTAAAAGGGTATCCGAGTGACACCGATCGTATGATCCACTACAGTATCCCCTAATGCTCGTTGAAGAAGAAGACGGTTACTATTTAACCATTCCACAGGAAGGTACAGCGCGTAACAAAACTGTGACATGCATGCAATTTTATGCATTCAGGTTGATGGTTAGAGCTAACAGTTTTAATCCATTACATTATTACAGGGACTTATTAGTCAATATATTGTCGATATGATAGCAAAAATGATATCGGAACGATTGAATTACATATGTCGTAACCAACAGAGACTTAGGGCTGAAGAATACATTCATCTCAGAGACGCTTTAAATCAAGACGGAAATGTTGACCCATCAAATATCGGTCAGCGCGTAATCTTACCATCTTCATTTACAGGTTCTCCGCGTTACCTGCATGAAACCCAAGACGCTATGACGTATGTCCGAAACTACGGGAGACCAGACTTATTTGTCACGTTTACGTGCAATGCTGAATGGCTTGAGTGTTGAAATTATTATTACTAATTATTGATGAAATTAAAGCGGAACTATTACCTGGTCAGCGATCTTTCGATCGTCACAACATCATTTCAAGGGCGTTTCACTTAAAAGTGTAAAAAATTATAAAATTATTCAATAAAGATGAAATATTCGGCAAAGTGAAATGTTACACGGCGAGTGTAGGGATCGACCTGCGAAAGAAATGTTTCACTCATGGCCAACTGTATGTTGGACTATCGCGGGTCGGAGCCTATGAAAATCAATTTATTTGTTGCCCCAAAATAAAACAACATCAAATATTGTTTACAGGGAAGCTCTAACACAATAAAAGGCTTTTCTTTTGGGGTTATGACCTCTTTCCAATAAAAATTTTGGTAAATATTTAGAAGTGGGGCTCCAGCCCAAATCGGTCCAAAAAAATTTTCTAACAATTCTGGATTATTTTATAGTATAAAAATAGATGTTTTGAAGTGGGGGAAGACATTTTGCTTACAGAAAACAATTGCTATTTCCATATTTAGCATGAGCAGCTTAACCCTGCGGAAAAAGGGTTTAAATAATGAGCCCCGCGAAGCGGGCCATGCGGAAAGCTGTTGCATACGGAAATTAAATCGGTCCAAAAAAATAAAATTAATAATAATTTCCGTATGCAACAGCTTTCCGCATGGCCCGCTTCGCGGGGCTCATTATTTGAACCCTGTTTCCGCCCCACTTCTAAATATTTACCAAAATTTTTAAATAATATCTAAAAATTAAATTTCCTATTTTTTCAACGCGAAAAATTGTGAATATGTGTGTAAATGTCATGTTTAGTGCCCGTGCGAAGCCGGGACGTGCCGCTAGTACTAAAATAAAGTATGAAATAGAAATTTTCAAAAACAAAAAATGGAATAACCTCTTATCAAGTCTTGATAAGGGATCTAAACCTTTTTGGAAGGTAACAAAAATAATAAAGAAAAAAAAAACACAAGTTCTACCTCTTCGAGTTAACGATAGTGTTCTTGTAACTCAGTCGGAAAAGGTTACCGCATTCCTTTTTTTGTCAAAATCATACAATATCATCACATCTCACTGAAACTATTGTACAAGATAAGCTTCTCGAGTTCAGTTCCTTACGTAGTTCTGTAAATAGTAACAATCTTTTCACAAATAGTTCAGTGAAGGAGTTAATTAAACAACTACAATCCAAAAAGTCATCTGGGCTTGATGGAATGAGCAGCAGATTGCTAAAAGCATTACCATCAAGGGCCACTAAATATCTCACAATGGTTTTCAACTGTTGTTTGACTCTTTCTTATTTCCCTAAAGATTGGAAAATAGCAAAAGTTGTAGCTATCTGCAAACCTGGTAAAGCAAAGGATACCTAATCCTAATAGTTACAGGCCTATTAGTTTATTGAGTACTATTATTAGTAAACTGTTGGAGAAACTCATTAAACTACGATTGCTAAACCATATAGAGAATGCAAACATATACCCTAGAGAGCAATTTGGCTTCAGAGCTGATCACTCCACTAGTCATCAAATTTTAAGAATTAAAAATCACGTCAACAGCAATCTTAATTCAAAGATATCGACTGGTCTAGTACTTTTAGACATCGAAAAAGTCTTTGACACAGTGTGGCATCAGGGGACAGGGGTTGATTTATAAACTTATAATGTTCAATCTTCCGAAATATTTGGTTAAATAAGTATGGAGTTTTTTACTTAATCGAAAATTTGCAGGTAGTGTGAAATCTTCTTTATATGATATAGTAAGTGGCGTTCCGCAAGGATCTGTGCTGGGACCCTTGCTTTTCAATGTTTACATGTCCGATTTGCCATCATTGGATGAAAACACTAAACTGGCAATGTTTGCTGACGATACTGCATTTTTTTCGTCTAACTTATTGCCTCAATGTGCTCTCGATAATTTACAAACCTATAGCCCACATAAAGAATAATTAATTATCCCTTAAGATAAAAAGGTCACAAAACTTATCATGATAATTTACAAAGTTCACTCAACATTGTCCAAATTTTTTTCCAGCTAAACTCTGTTGATATTGAATGGTCTGAAAACTGCAAATATCTAGGACTAACACTTGACAAGAAACTGACTTTTGATAAACAAATTGCGAACACCATAAACAAAACTAATCTCGTATTGAGAATTTTATACCCTTTCATCAATCGCAAATCAGATCTTGGCATCCATAATAAAATTTTGATTTTCAAAACTGTTTTCCAGCCTTTACTCACTTATGGTGCTCCAGTGTGGTTTGACTGTGCTGAGAACCATCCAAAAACAATTTTTTCGAAAAATGTTCATATTCCGATAGTGAACTTGTTCTTTCTTAACCTCTTAAATTAGATATCCTTCTTCTTCTTCTTTCCATTTCCGGCGTTACGAGTAGTGATCTTGAAGCGATCACAACTCTCCCACTTTTCTGCTTCACACTAGTGATCCGCCTGTGGGGTACGCCGCGTTGACCTCAGAAAGCGTCGGCAAGCCTCCCGGTTTTGGATTGTTCCATGTCTGAGGCCAACCAAATGCTGCTGTTTTTGCATTTGCTTGTACCAGGAGTGTTTGGCCTGCCTTTTCTTTTTCGTCGCGAATTTGTTGAAACGTTGTACGATATTGCCTTTTGGACGGGGTTCTGCGTATCTCTCCTTTGAACATGACAATACCAACTGAGCCGGTCGTGCTGAATTTTGTCCAAGATGGTACTTTTGAAATGAAGGCTTCCACGGATCTTAGTACTTCTAATTCATTTCATTTCATTTCATTTCATTTATTTATTAATATTCTATAAGCCTTGAGACTGAGTCTCATTTATGGCAAAAAAAAATTTATAGGTTATATACAATATAAAAAAAGTAAAGATTTGTTATTACAATAACAGTTTAGTGGAGATAATTGTAAAATTAATTAAAGGAATATAGATTTAATCAAAAGAGAAAAAAAAAAATAATAAAACATCATAACTATATGACAAATAAAGAGTGAAAAAGCAAGGCTGTGTCTGGGTTCGAGAGAAGATCAATTAAAGAACCGATGAAATTATTTAAGGAACTTAATGTTTTTAGACTATGAGGTAAACTGTTCCATATTCTGGCACCGATCACGAAGAATGATCGTCGAGTTTGCAAATTTGTGCTTCTAGGAATATTTAAGTTGTTAGTACGTGGAGAGACTGAAAATTCGAACTTGTCATACAAATACTGGGGCGTTTTAAAACGTATTAATTTAAAAATATTTTTACATATTTCTATTACGAAATGTGACATTAATGACATACCAAAAACGCTATGTGATAGGTGTGAAACATGATCAAATCGCCTTAATGAATGTACGAAGCGGATGCAAGAATTAAATGCTACATTCAGTTTCTGTTGGCTTATCGAGTCCATACCACTATACAAAGGGGATCCATAAGTTATTACTAATAATTAGCATTAGTCGAGTTGTTTGTGGTAAATAAGATGAAAATCTCCATAACCGCCTAAGGCCTCCATAAATGCCACAAATCACTTTATTTACGTGATCACTCCAAGTGAGCGTTTTGTTAAGAATGAACCCTAAGTTCTTAACCGTAGAGTTGTAAGGGATTACATGGTCATTCAAGTATAAGCAAGGGAAAAGGGACTCTTCTAAGCTACGTTTAAAAATAATTATACTTTGTGATTTGAAAGGATTTAAAACTAAGTCATTTCTAACTGCCCAATCGTAAATATTTTTTAAATCGTCGTTCATATTACAAATGGCGTTTTCGACGCGACCGATTGGGAAGGGAAAATAAATTTGTAAGTCGTCGGCGTAAAGATGATACGAACAATGTTCAATAACTTCAACAACATCATTAATGAACAAACTAAAAAGCAAGGGGCTCAGTAACGAACCCTGAGGGACGCCTGCTTTAAGATTTAAGAAGTCGGAAGTTACTGAACCGAAACAAACGACCTGTTTCCAGCCCGTTAAATAACTTTGCACCAGCTTTAAGGCGGATGAAGAAAAACTGAATTTATGCTTTAATTTATGAATGAGGATTGAATGATTTACTGATCCAAAAGCATTAGAAAAATCGAGCAAACATAAAACAGAAACTTTATCTTCCGTCATTGCAGTCCGTAAATCATCTTGAACTTTCAAAATGGCAGAAACGCAGCTATGCATTCTTCGAAAACCCGATTGCAATGTCGACAAAAAATTTTGAGATTCGACATATTCAGAGATTTGATTGACCATAATCTTCTCTAAGCCTTTTGCTAAAAAAGGAAGAATGCTAATAGGTCGAAAATTCGAAAAGTCGTTAGAACTTCCTTTCTTGCGCAAAGGAAGGACCTTTGTTACCTTCCAAGAACTTGGGAAAAACGATTTGGTCAAACAATCATTGTAAATGTTAACAATGCTGGGCAGGAATGCAGGAAGTAAGATTCGAATGAATTTAGGACAAATATTGCGTTAGAACTAATTAAGGAGAGAGATTTGAAGCATTCGACGGGTGAAACACAATTGAAAGAAAAGGAACCCCCATCATTGTCTAAAGATGATGAAGAATTTGATTGACGGTTATGGTTATTCCCTGACGAAGAAAAAAAGTTGTTCATATTGTTCACGAAAATGGGGTCTACGGAAGTTTCAATGTTAGATTTTCCAATCGCGCCCAGATTTTTCAAATTGTTCCATAATATTTTGGTAGAATTATTTGAAGTATTTAATTTCTCGATGAAGTATGTTTTCTTAGAATCTCTAATGTATTTAACTACTCTGTTTCTACAAGTTTTGTAACGCGCCCAATCAGTTTCCGATCTCGAGTTCTTAAACACCCTGTATAGGAAACTTTCACAAATTAGGTTACTGATCTCTAAAGTAAACCAAGGAGTGTTGTTATTTATCACTTTTCTTTTAATTGGAACATATTTGTCATATAAGAACTTTAATAAGTTAGTTAAATATTCAACCTTGAAGTCGATCGATGTGGAGAATCTATAAGAATGCCAATCAATTTGAGATACTTCTTGAGAAAGCTCATTAACATTAATGTTTTTAAAATCTCTGTAAAAAACAAAATTACTCTGTGAGGGGCTATCCACCGCCACGTCGAAAATTAAATAAATTAAATCATGATCGGCAACTCCATGAGCTTGATTAAAAAATAAAATTTTGTGTTTGCTCGAAACAATAAATAGGTCGAGAGCGGTTGCACTTGTTCGTGTAAATCTCGTAGGAAAATAACTAACAATATGTAAACCAAAAGAGTCGAGAATGTTTTCCAAATTATTAGAAGCAGGAGAAGAAACACTTACATCGATGTTTAAATCACCACAAACAATTATATTTTCATATTTAGCGCTATATTTAGACAGAAATGACTCAAAAGCTTCAAAAGGAAAATGACCTGGATGTCTGTAAATGCAATTAATTAAGACTTTTTCAAAAGGTAACGTGATTTCAAGAAGCAAACACTGAATATCTTTGGTTTTAAAGAAATCTAAGCAAATAGCGTTAATACCTTCACGTACATAAATCAAGACACCCGCACTACGGACATCACTATCACAACGAAACACCCGGTAGCCTTTAATATTTAACTCCCAGTCCTCAATTAAATTTTTAGAGTTATTAGATAGCCACGTTTCCGATAAACAAATAATATCTGTGGTTACTGATTGAAAAAGTGATCTTAGCTGATCGATTTTTGACAAGATGCTCTGAACGTTCATATGACAGATTTTCAATCCCGAGGAACCCGAAGAAAAAATATTCAACAATGTATTACCATAATCAACTTCGGCGGTGCCAGCTGTAGAGGGATTGTTTACGAAATTCATGAAAAGAGAATAAAAAAAAGAAAAGAAATTCCAATTAAGAAAGAGACCACTAGACAAAGACAGCCTTTTCACTAGGTAAGATAAAAAAAGAAAAAAAAGGGAAATCAATTAATATTTACAAAATTAACAAAAGATTTATGAAATTGAAAAATATATTCAAGATTGATAATCAATTAATGAGAGATTAGATAAATAATGTATATGATAAACGTAAGTGTAGCTTGAGTTTATATAGCTTGTAACATTATGTACGAGCAGCGGCAGCAGGAACAGGAGAGAGTAATCGATGTAAATCGTCCAAGTGGTTTAATTTGATAAACTGGTCGGTTGGTGTAATTTTGACAGCAACAACTCCGTTGAATGAATGAACCGAATGAATTTTCTTATCTTCTTTAGATTTCATAGCAGCTTTCCGAATGGCAAGTGCGCTGCTGGAGAGGCATTCAAAGGCTCCAATAGCACGATTGGATGAGAAACCAATCATATCCAGTTTGATAGGGGCAGCGGAAAAAAAACTTTTAAGGAATTTGATGCGTTCGCCTGGAGTGTGAAATTTCAGAATAATAGGTGCAGAAAGTTGAATCCTGGGGCGTTTGCTTTCCGAATGCTCTTTGGTATTGATTTGTTTTAGTCTAAAGACATCAAAGGAATGCAGTTGGAATTTTGTAATTTCACAAATTTTATGTACAATATTATCCAAAGATTCATTATGAACTGCTGGAATTCCCGTCAAAATGAGGTCACATTTGCGTTGATCATTCTCTAGTTTGTGAATTTTGATCTGAAGGTCAAGCAAATCATTTTTGTAGTCACTGATGGGAAGTTTTTTATTAACCTCACTTTTGAGATCGGATAAACTGATATTAAAATTATTAGAGAAAGAATCCACTTTTTTATTCAACATTGAGAGGTTGCTATTAACAAGGGATTTAAAGTCACGCATATCTTGTTTCAGACCAATCATTTGGTTATCCATTGAAAGTTGCAATTTTTCTAACATTTTGGCCAAGTCTTCATTTGATGTTGCCATGATTAAAAGAAAAGCGCGAATTTATGAAATAAAAGAGCTTGAAAATATAAAATAGCGAAGAAGAAATGCACCAGTCAGGGATTAACACCAGAAAATCGAGTAAATTCACATTAATATTAAAATAAATGAGTTA
The DNA here is from genome assembly GCA_949752695.1 of Melanostoma scalare. NCBI lineage: Eukaryota > Metazoa > Arthropoda > Insecta > Diptera > Syrphidae > Melanostoma > Melanostoma scalare. The sequence goes on along the minus strand of OX456984.1, from coordinate 52,792,723 downwards.
AATTTGCCGCAGCTTGTAAAGCACGTGTACTACTCGACGTTTGACATTTCTCCTACTCCACTACTTCGATCAAGCTTTGTTACTCCTGCTGTCATATCAATGGACTTAAGTCAACCAACACAATATGCAAATCCTCTAAGGCGTCTCGGTGTTTTTCCATAATGATCCTTATACTTTGGATTGCGTCTGTAGTTGACTTACCCGCGACAAACCCGCATTGGTCATCAGACAGCCTTATTATTTTCCGCAGTCGGCTATCCAAAACCCGCTCAACGATCTTCATAGTGTAGGACATCAACTTGATCGAACGATAGTTGTCACAGCTTCTGGTATCTCCCTTTCCCTTGTACATTGGAAGAAGAAAACTTTCCCTCCATTGATTAGGCAAACTGTCACCTCTTATAAGTTTGGAGATGAGAATCGTGAGCCATCTCAACCCGATGTCTCCCATATTTTTCCAAAACTCATATGGTACCTCGTCTGGCCCAATCGCTTTGCCTTTTTTGGAGTTCTTAACTGCCTCCCTAACTTCTTCGACTGTGATGTCGGATACTTCCGTAAAGTTAGGTGCAGCTGTTGGAAAGTGGCACCGAGGAAACTGTCATTCAAAAGATCATCACAATACCGTCGCCACCTGTGAAGAATTTTGTCGTCATCCACAAGTAGCAGTCCTTGAGCATTTATGAACTTCGGCGAACGAATCTCCTGCGCATTTCTCCTTCTCTGAGCGGCTATTTTGAAAATGGTTGCTCCCTTATTCAAGTTGCTTTGTCTTAGCTCTTGGATTGCCTGATTTGCTTCAGCAGCTGGGGCAGAAATCTCTTCCAGCTCTCGATACAGGCCCTCCGTGCATTTTGCTTGAAGTTGGGCGCACTTTTTCTTCGCTTCTTTTCTGCAGCTCTTGTATTCCATTTTGAGACGCGCTTTTTCATTTGTATTTCTTGAGGGGCACTTCGACCAAGCTTGGAAAATTAAATATCCTATATATTGGATTTGGGTTTATGTGCAATTTTTAGTTTCTAAGTGTCATTTAAGGTTTTTTTTTCTTGTAGCTTTCCCTAATAATAATAAAATTTTTTTTTTCATTTAATATATGTACATTCATTCTAGTATTATTGTTAATATTGAAGTTGTAAAGAATTTAATTTTCTATATCTCTTAAACAAATTAATTAATGTAAATAGAAGTATTATCACACTATAAATTAAATAAATAAAAAACAATAAAATCTCCAAATACCACCCACTGGTTATACACAGCGGTCGTAAGACCGATACTTATACATACGGGGAAGCAGTATGGTGGACAGCCTTGGAAAAAACTACTTATCGTGATAAAATAAGCAAAGTCCAAAGATCAGCCAGCATGTGTGTGAGCGGAGCTCTTCGCTCAACACCCTTGGCTGCATTGGACGTACTCCTACATCTCTTACCCCTCGACATTTATAGTAAACAATCAGCGGCGAAAACGTTATTTTGTCTTAAAGCCACCTCCCAATTGAACTATAACTCAATCGGTCACTCTTTCATTCTGAACCTATTCGGATCAATACTAAGTCACTCCGACTTCACCGCTCCCCAGAGTTACTTTCGCTAAGAACTTCCAAGTCACCGTCATTTTAACACAGACGCGTCTAGACGGCTCGAAAACTGAGGGCTGAGTAGAAGGCGGTATGTACTCAAAAGAACTAAATATTAGTCTACCCAGAAAATAATCTCGGAGAAAACTTGATATCTTCAACAAATATCCGCATTTTCTCAGATACCCAAGCAGCACTTAAATCACTGGGTAATGTTTCTACAAATTCTGTAACCGCCCGCCACTGTCGATCGTCTGTCATGGAAAATTGAAAATTCACCTCTTTTGGGTCCCGGGGCATAGAGACATCCCAGGAAACTGCAAAGCCGATGAACTCGCTAGGAAAGGAACCCTAATGCTTGAGTAGATTGCACTTAGCTCGGTAATTGGTGTTATAACCGGACACTGCCTCATAAATAGACATCACGCAAGGCTCAATTTTCCATCGAACGATTTTTGTGGAAACTGCATTGTAGAGGAGGAAGAGAAAACCTGGTGATCTTAGAAACATAGACATTCATAGTCTTCATCGCTTTATAGAAAGCTCAAAATGGTTTAAATAAGAGGTTCCTCAATTATTTTTGAAGTATGGACCTATTATTGGTCTAAGTGAGTCTCGGTCGTTTTCCCGACAGCCACCTTAACCGAACCTAACCCAATCAAACTCTCTTCTTTCCAACGTGTCCATTATTTCAAGTGGTTCACCGACTTCACTTTGACACCAGTTTTCTTCCTCCATCACGCCTTTACGGAATCCTTAGTAAAATTCTTGGTTGGCCATACGTATACAAGTACTGCAAACATGCTCTTAATTAGCGCAACATCTTTGCGTAGCTCTAGTTCAACCAATCTTAAATTATTCCAAAATCTATGTAATTTATGTACCTTCTTTTGTATTTCAAATCACTTTAAAATTGTTCAAATCTATTCTCTGTATTTCAATTCACAAATTTTTAAAATAGCTACTCAGTTTTTTTTTTGTGTTTTAAATCACTTCAAAATTTACAAAACCTATTCTATGTTTTTGAAATCATTTTAAAATAGCAGAAAATGTACTTCATGCTTAACCAACTCCAACTTTTTTTTTTTATAATTGAATAATTTACGACAGTAATATGTTTTATCTTAACATTTAAACTCTTTATATTTAACCATATTCTATGTTTTGAAATGTCCTTCAGGTAGACGGCAACATTGCCATGTCGTTATTCTTAAAGAAAGCTTATTGTAAATAATTTATATTTATTAAATAATGAAATTAACTAACTAAACTAAACTAACCTTGGGAAGATCCTTTTAATTTGCCTCTTAGCTATATTTTTTTTGGTCTAAGGACTTGATGTAAACGAGTCTAATCTCTAATCCAGGGTTTCCCCAACTATTTTGAGCCACAGACCCCTTTTCCAAAATGAACTGACACCGTAGACCCCCAAAGCAAAATTACTTTAAAAATCCTGTCTTAAGTTTTTTAGTTACTTTTATAGGTACCTAGTACCTAAGCAAGTTTTGCAGTAGTGCAGAAAGAAAAGTTTTTGAGATAACTATAAAACATGACATTACGATGATAGCAGGTATGAAATTCAATAAATATGAAGTGTTGTTCATAATTTATTAATGCAAGTTTTCAAAAATCGTGCTCTTAATTGAGAACAAATTATTATTATTTCTTGATTTGAAAAATTAATGCGATGGATGAATTTGGTGACTTTCTACCAATCTAGCTAGATCTGGTTTAATATTGGTAAGTTGCAGCCTCAAGTCTCCGCGTTCGTTGACTTTCAAACGGTTTCTTTTTTTCGTCAAAATGTTTGCAACCACACTGAAGCCTTTTTCAACTAAATATGATGATAGAAAAGCGATGAGATATTTTTCAGCAATGTTCCACAATGCAGTATATTGAGTTTCAATGCTGCGCTGCAACCAGAACTTCTGGTAGCCTTCGTTGAACTTAAGCTTAAGCTCTTCGTCAGTTTGGATGGTGATCAACTCTTCTTGCAGTATCACATTGGCTTCTTCCATGGCTGTTATACTGTACGGATTTATTATCCACTCAGGAATTTGTAAGTTCAAAAGATCCTCAAACTTTTTGGTAAAATCTTTATGAAGCGCGTCCAGGTGAGTGACATATGATAATATAACATTGTCTTGAAGAATTTCTGTTGACTTCGACAAATGCGGAAACTGTAAGTATTCTTTTCTGCTTAAATTTTGTTTATAAAGAATAAGTTTTCCCACAAACGCCGCTATAATTGATTTCGTTTTGATCAAGTTGAGATCGTCACCCTGCAGCTGCAAGTTGACTTTGTTGAACATGTCATGTAATAAATATCCGTCATAGAATTTTTCAGATTTTCTTCCAAATTCGGGTCTTTTTCATTTAGAAACTCCAATACAGACCCGAAAATAGCTAAGCAAGCACCTCTTGAAAGCCAGCGAACTTCAGTGTGCAAAAGCAACTTAGTAAAGACTTCGTCGTCAACCTCACAAAGCTTAGCAAATAACCGAGAGTTCAATGAATTGCTTCGAATCTTGTTGACAGCATTTATGACGTATTGCAAAGACTGGTGCAGTCTAGGACTCAAATTTTTTGCTGCTAAATGTTGTCGGTGAATCACGCAATGAATCACCAGTACATCAGGCAATTGCCGCTTTAAGTGAGCTATAAAACCACGATGACGACCAACCATAGATGGTGCTCCATCGGTCGCAACAGAAATAATGTTTCTCCATGGAATAGCTTTGTCGGTAAAAAAAACGTTCCACTGCCCGAAAAATGGATTCTCCTCTGGTATCAGTTTCCAGATAAATGGTAAAAAGCAGCTCTTGGCACATATTTTCATCTTTGATATATCGCACGTATCCTAACAACAGAGCTTCATTGCCGGCTAATGTAGACTCGTCTAACTGGAGCGAGAATCTTTTGGTCTGCAATAAATTGCATAAAATGTTTTCCACATCGCGACCCATCTCGTCTATTCGTCTCTGAACGGTGTTATTGCTCAAGGTTATTCTTTTTATAATATCCTGAGCGGGCTTATGCAAAACATTGTTGAGGACCTCTGCAATGGCTGGTAAAATAAGCTGCTCTCCAATTGTGTGAGGCTTCCCCGACTTTGCTATTAGCTGAGATATATTGTAGGACGCTCTCAAGCCATCAACGTCTTGCATAGAAGATGATGCAAACATCGATGTTATGGACGGCCTTTTCTCCAGTTTTTCCTTAAGTGCTTGGAAAAATGATAATGGTTTACTTTTTTTGTCAACATGAACTCTTGATAAGTGGTCCTCCATTTTTGAAGGCTTCATGGCATCGTTACTAAATATTTTTTCACATATGAGACACATCGGCAAGTGTTGATTTGATGGAGATGAAATAAATCCAAACTTTAAGTAGTCCAAACTGTATTGTCTACATTTTTTTTTCGTGTCTGCCATCACACCACCAATCTTTAGCAAAAAATGTTTAAAACTATAACTTATAATATCACAATTATATAACAGTAGGTATGTACATTTTTTTATACACATGTTTAAAATGTTTAAAAGTTTTTTGGTACTTACCCTGATATTTTTTCAATAAAATGCGGAAATGTATGGTTATGCAATTTAGGTAACTACTTAGGTAACTATACACTCTGTAAATTCTATTTTAATCACTTTGATTTATTCAATTTATTCAACTGTATATTATCACTTTAAAATCTTCCAATTTCAAAATCCAAATGAACTCTCACCCTAGGTACCAGCTTCTTATATAGTGAAATATCAGGAGCATGTTTGAACCGAAGTTTATCTAATACTGAATAGGAACACTACCTATACAAATGCAACGCCTACTATTTTATTTAATAATGGACAGCAAAAAATAAAAAAATAAAACCACTATCAGTGAAAGCAGGTCAAAATTACTAATAGCAACCCTTTCGGAATTGCGAAAATTTGAAGTACACACAAAGGGTTTTCCCAGCACTTCGATCGTAAGATACACTAGGCTAAAATCTTTAATAATAATCTTTATTAAACTACCTAGCAACTGTTGTTTCCGGGAAAAAGGAGTTAGGACTGGAAAACCGAATGTACCTCAATAAAAGTGTAATTACATAACTACCGATTAGCCGAAACAGTGCTCAGGTACGAAAAGGAATTTGTTGAGTTTTTTAAAGGTGCAGTATTACTTCTTTTTATTTATGGAATGGCAAAAGTAACGTAACACAATCTTTAAAGTTTAAAATAAGAAAATGTGTTAGGGGGTCGATTGCAAAACTTGTCGACCCCCAAATTCAGATTTCGTTTTTGTCGACCTCCGAGAAGCCGATATCGACCCCAAGGGAATCATCGACCACTTTGGGAATCACTGCTCTAATCAATCGTAGAAAGGCGAACGACCTTCGCTGGGTCCTTAATTTATCTGTGCTGGTTTTTCCCTTCTAACGTCTTCAAGACCCTACACTGCTATAAAAAATGGTTTCTCTCTTAAGTGCTCGGATCATTCAAGCTTTTGTTCAAAACGCGCTTTACTCATGTGTAGATCCAATGAAAAACCTTTACACATGTAATGCATTCTACAAGACCTATGAAAAATTAATTAATAAATTTGTCAACTGACATCACAATTATTCCAAAATTGTATAAATACGAGCGATATCATACTTTGCTTGTCAAATAACAAAAGAAAGTACTTTCGCTCCACTAAAGCCAATAAAGTGGTGGTGAATAAGTTTATCTGACAGTTAGTGTTATCAATTAAAGTTATGTCATTTTCCGATAGGATTTGCCATTCAAGATAGCGCATAAATTAAATTAATTGCTTTTTAAATTTCTCTTTTTGTTTTTATTAAAGAACCTTCTTTTTTTTAACTTAACTACTACCCCGCCCTTAAACGCATTAAACAAAACAGACATAGGTAGTTGTCGCTTATTCAACTCATTTAACTACCATACAAATTTGTTTTTGCACAGTGAGCAATAAAGGGTAAGCACAAATTGGAAATTAATTTAAAATTAATTCCAGATACGATAAAGTTTTTATTTTAACAAATTGACCACATTTACCGTGGTGCGGCTGTGCTATGTATTTTTCTTTAATTAACATAACAATTGATACTGAAGTGAAAATGGACATCCAAAACATCCACCGGGCGATTGGGTTATATGATATCGGTCGAGTTGGTAACACTTGTAAAAATAAATTACTCTGTACCACGGCAATAATGAGTTCACATGTGAAATTCTTGTGCCTGCAAAAACAAACAAACGAGTTAAAAAAAACACTCGAGCAGATAGACGTATGCTTAAAATTTATTCCGCTTATTAACAGACATTTTATAATTTATGAGCAAACCACACTTACAACAGAAGCTATATCGAAGACTCAATTGGGTTATCAGAAATCTACGTCCCAACCACTAGTCTCATCAGGTGGCTCGTCGGTGTCTCCACTGCAGGGCTCAAAGTACTGCAAGTCAACGTTACTGCTTATTGGCCTTTTAATCGGAGATGGGAGTGTTTTTGCTTTCAGCCTTTTCCAGTCAAAGCCGTCGAACCAACTACGATGATAAATGAAACGTGTATAACATATTCAACAGTGGAAATAAAAAAGAACCCCAGCGGTCTCACCACGACCACACACATTCTTCGCACTCACCTATGTCGTTTTATGTCTAGAATACCTTTTCGCTGATAGCCCAAGCGTTCGGCTGGCATCTGTTTGCACAGTTGCTTGATAAGGCCTTGTGCGGTTTTTGGTATTCTCGATGGCATCTGTATGACATCGATTCCACCCAGAATCTGCTGATAAATTTTGATTTGATTCTGACCACGAAATGGTGATTTGCCAACGAGCAATTCGAATACAAGGATTCCTAAGGCCCAGTAGTCAACCGATTTGTCGTGTCCTCGATCTAAAATGATTTCGGGGGCAACGTATTCGGGTGTGCCAGCGAATGTGTTTGTTTTGTGATTTTCCAGGATTCGTTTGGCAAAGCCGAAGTCAACCTACAGATAATTACACAAAGTATTAAATTGGGGGGAGCCTTTCGGAGGAGGCGAGTTGGTGGTAACTCACAAGTTTGCAATATCCATCAGTGGTGAGCATAAGATTCTCAGGTTTCAAGTCACGATATATGATGTTGCGGCTATGGAGGAATTCGAATGCTTCCACAACACAACCAGCAATGAATCGGGCAGTCTTTTCATCAAAATACTTTCTTTTCGACATTATCGTCCAAACATCGCCTCCCAAACAGGCTTCCATCAGAAAATAGACGAATTTCTCGTTCCGGAAAGTCTTGTACAGTCTAAATGAAATAATATGAAAAGAATTGTAAAAAGGATGGCAATTCGAACTCACTCTATGATAAATGGACACCCTCGACACATCATCATGACCTTCTTCTCACTGTAGACGTGTTCAATTTGGTCTTGCTTGATGACGTCAATTTTGCGTAGGATTTTCAAGGCAAATGTCTTTGAAGTTGAAGTTTGAAGAACCAAATCTACTCGCCCAAACGCACCAGCTCCTAGAGTGGCAACTTTTTTCAAATCGCGCAGCTCAATTCCTTCGTATTCCTGATTAAACTCAGACTTTCTGCCCGTGGATATCCGTTCAAGGACTTTGTTTTCAAGCTTTTCACGAAGCTGTGGTATTGTACCAAGATAACTTATAACAGTCCTGCGAACAGAATCATTTGATTAAATTCTAATTTGACAGCCTGCTGCAAAGTGCAAACCAACTCTCGATCCAGTTTTAGACATTCGGTGACGGGTGGGTCGGCGTAAACACTGGCTTGGCGGACATCGGCATTGAGGATTGCATGCTCACCAAAATAATCACCACGTTTTCGGTGAGCGACTATTCTTTCAGTGCCGTCGCAGTGGAACTTCTTTATTGTAACCGTGCCACCTCGTATGATGAAAAATTCGTTTCCCACTTCACCCTCACGTACTATGCAAGTATTTCCAGGATAAAATCTCTGTAGGCAATAAATAAATTTTATTAATCAGTTGCAAGGAGATAAGAGTAATTGAACCCCCACCCTCTTGAGGAGATCCACCAGTTTAACAAGAACTTCATTCGAAAGATCTTTGAGTATTGGCGATGACTTGAGGAATTGTAAATATTCCTCCTTTTCCTTGTAGCCAGAAACGAGCATTATGTTCCGAAATTTTACTCTATCGATTTTCCAAACCTTAGCTTTGGTAGCAGCTGCAGAAGAAAAGGATGTTTAAAAGCTTGAATAAAATGTTGTAGATCAAAATTCATACTCTTGATGGATGCAAATCTTTTTGCACTGTAGAGTATAGCGAGTTCACCGAAAACGGTGCCTGGGCCGATTGTACCAATGATGTTACCCGATTTGATAACATCATAATAACCTTCTTCGGAAACGAATATCTCAGAGCCTTCTTCATTCTCACGAATAATGAAACATCCTTCGTCGTAATAAGATGCCTGCATAGCATCGATTACCATCTCCTTTCGATCTTTATCCATGTAGTTGTTGAGAAAGTCATTTCTTTCGATGGCAGTTCGTATTAGATTGCGAGTCCTGTCTCGGAAATAGAAGCTCATAATTTGATGGGGTGGATAATGTACTATACCTGGAACTTACGATTCATCCTTTCGGAATACTTCGATGTTAATAGGTTTCTTGGTTGATAACTTTGGCCTGTCAAACATAACACCGCCTTCCACACGACTAAGAGTTTCCATTGAAATGCCTTTTGCTTCAAATGCATCCTGTTTGGGATTGAGAAGAAAGGAAATTGGTTTCTATAGTTTGGAACTGTTTTTGTTTAGTTTTAGAACAATTTAAGCTTAAGCAACAATTCTTTATAGTTTTTCAGTTTAAAGTTTTGCAGGCAATTAGGTTGACTGTTGTGCATATATTTTGATAGGTTTGTAAATTTACGCACGGACTTTGACTACAGTAAAGACTTAAAGTTTTCCAGTTTGACAGAGGATTTGGCTATTATTATCGGAAAACAAGGTGGTGAGTCAACATTTTTGAATTAAAGGCATTTGTGTGGCACTTCCTACCGCTTAATTTTAAAAGCTTTTTTTTTGTTATAAATAATTTGAACCAGTTAAGGTGAGGCTAACGTTAAGGCTGTTTAACTTGAATCTGTATAAATTGTCAACACCATCAATAAATATATTAAATTCAGTGTTTTTTGAGGAAAGGAGAGAAAGGAGGAAAAGGAAGTAAATAAAAAGGAAGGAAAAGGAGCTAAACTAAGGAAGAGGAGAGAAGGAGAAAAATAAAAAAATGAAAAGAAGAAAAGGAGCAATGTAGGACAGTATGAGAAGGAGGATTAGGATGACTAGAAGGAGAGGAAGGAAAAAAGGCAAAAAAATAAATAGAGGAAAAAGGAGGAAGTTAAGGAAAATTAGGAAATGTGAAAGAGGAGGAAAGGATGAAGATAATAAAGTGTAGAAAAAAAGTAAAAACAGGGAAGGAAGAAGAGTAGGTAAATGTTCAAAATGAGAAAAAGAATGAAAGAAGGAAAATTAGGAAAATATCGAAAATGAGGAGAAGGAGGATAAAAAAGGAAGAGAAGAAAACGAGGAAAGGAGGAAAAGAAAGGAAGGGAAGAGAAGCAAAAAGGGAGGAATGGTGGTAAATGATGAAAGTGAAGAACAGGAGGAAAAGTAGCAAAAGGAGTGAAAAGAGAATAGGAAAAGTAATAAAATGATGAAAGGGGAGAGCAGGTGGAAAGAAGAAGAATAAGAAAAGTACAAAAACATAATAGAGGAATGAAAAGAAAATGAGGAGGAGCCAAAGGAGGAAGAGGAGGAAGAAGGAGGAAAAGAAGGAAATGCAGGAAAATCAGGAAAAAGAGGATCGGAGGAGAGGCAAGAAGGGTGGAAAGTGAGAAATTGATAAAAGGAAAGAAAAGTGGAAGGTGCAGAAGAGGAAAGAAGTTAGGTATAGAAAACACGTTCATCAAGTTAGTACTAGAACCCCCTTAAAATGGTCAAATCAATTCCAAATGAAAAACTGAGTACGCCATTAATTGTCGTAAATTTGTCGTTCACAAGATATCCAAAAAGATATTTTGTCGCGACCCCCCTTTCGAAGTCTGTTTGCATATCTCATAAGAGGATAAAAAGCGACAATTAACTGAGTGTACTCAGTTTTTGATTTGGAGTTGATTTGAAACATTTTTTGAAGTATTGAACTTTGGTGTTTTTCGTTAATAGCTTGAAAATCATTTATAAGGGGGGCTGGGGGCACTTCGAAAGGGGGGTCGCGTCGCGACAAAATATCTTTTTGGAAATCTTGTGAACGACAAATTTACGACAGTTACGGCCGATTTCTTCACATTAGTACTAATGCGGTCTAGTACCCGGTCTAGCTAGACCAGGTACTAGCTCTAATACCTGGTCCTACATAAAACTTAGTACTTCTCCATTTCTTCACATCATTGATACGTTCTCAGTTTTTGATTTTGAGTTGATTTGACCATTTAAGGGGGTGGTAGTGCTAACTTGACCGTCAAGTTAGCACTACACACGTTTTTTTTTTTTTAAAAACGAAGAGCGACAAATTTTTTGTTTTCACGACAAATTTACGATTAATTTACGACAATTCATCCAATTAACTAACTTTGAAAATTTTGAAGTTGTAGTGCTAACTTGACGGACATATAGAAAACGAGCTACAAGTTAGGTTTGGGACACCTTTTCAACCATTGGTTCTGAGTAGCTCTTACAGCGTTAATTAATTGTTTATTTAATACTAGTCCAACTCAGTCCATAAAATGAGTTCTGTGTTTGTGCTAATAGAGTTTTTATTTATTTTATTTCATTTCAAAAATGATAATCGAAAAATATGGGGTTATTTTATTTTTATTGAATTTGATTTGCTTGAAGAATTACAACATATTTCGTGAATCAACCAATATCTTCCCTTAGATTTCTATAAATTCATTAAGTTTTTCAGCCACCTTGACGTCGTTGGCGGATTCGAGAAAGCTTTAGGCCAATTAACTACTTTCGTTCTAGTGACATGGTTGTTTTGAGAAAGCTTTTGAAAGAGCTCGAGTGCTGTTACGACTTTTATTATCTTACAAGCTAAAAAGTTGCCGTTTATGTCATGTTCTTTGGGGTCGGGACCCATCGAAGTTTAACTGTCCTTGTTGATTGAGACAATCTTTAAATTTTTGAAAGCTGCAGTAATACTAGCAAATTTTTGCGACCATAGGCCATCGGCTTACTTTGAAAATGAAAACAGTACCAATGGCTGGTCTAAATGTTTAGGGATATTTATTTTGCAGTTTTACATGATGCCAGTAGTCTGAACACTGCACAAATGTTAAATAAATCGAATTATTTTGTTTTTGGGATGGCGAACTAAGAAGATAATTGCGGTGAACTAGCTCTTTTATTTTGGAACCGATACCAACATTTTAGGTTAACAGATCGAGGCAATTTAGCTAAAGTGTTTAGTGTTAATGTTGGTGTAGTGCCGTCTTTTGCAGTATTAATGCACCTGAGTGTCGGAATTTGCACGACCGACATTTTCGTCATCAAGTAAAGGCATCAAATAAATTGAAGGAATGAGCAATTTTTTTGCGACAGCTTTTCATTCTGTTAAAATTAAAGTTGAGTTGCGTGAATGCGGTCATTTTTATAAAAAAAAACCTAAGATAATGTCCATTTTACTTTCGTATAAATCAGGAATAAGATTGCAAACGTTCTCCTTATACTCTGGGCCTCCACTAGAATTAAACGATTGCAAGAAATGTGTCATGTAGCCAATGTTTCCAGTGGATGCCCCAAAAATTATATCTGAACATAAAAAATTTCCTGCACTGGAAACATTGGCTACATGACGTCTTTCTTGCAATAATTTATTTAAAGTGGAGGGCCAGTGTAATGACCAACATCAAACATCATATCAAGCAAGCCTACGTGAGGCCAAAATTGCGACTTTGTACTATAGGGAATGGTTTTTGAGTCCCCAACTATTTATGAAAATGTATTACTTGTTTAAGAAATGGCTTTTTTTCATTAAGCCGTAAATAAAGGGTAGTAGGACTGTAGTTGAAATATTACTTTTTATTGTTCACGTTACCATATATGTGCCTTCTGAGATTGACAATAAGTCGGTTACATTCGGTAAGTGCAAAATTTGTTAAATATTGTTTGGCTGTTAAGGATCAGTTTCCTTAAAGCCATGGTACCAGTAAACATTGAAGCAATTTAGGCTAAGTTTAGCTAGAATCTGTTGAACGAACGAAATTGAAAGTAGTGGATACTTGAACCACAGACGTAAAGCGAATATATTAACAATCCCAGCTTTTATTATTTGGTCCGCATTTGTACTTCTATATCTGTCGTTGGTGCCCGTGACGTGATGGCAGGCATGTCTTCCTGTTATGCTGGCACAATAGGTTCCATTCAGACACCGCAGTGCATACAGCTGCGCAAGCTCAAACCGCCCCTTAATCTAATTTTCCTGTTACGTGGAAGAATCGAGGTTTGAATCCCAACAGGAAACAAAATATGGTTTTCCATTGTATCGCTTTCCACAAAGAATTGGAAAACCCTCCGATATGCCATGAAAAGTGCTTTCTCGACCAAATTGACAAAAATTTGTTCTGCTCCTCGAAAGGTTGGTGGAAATGCGCTAGGCCCTAGGGCTCCCCGCTCTGTTGCACCACCCAATTCAATTTATTTTATTTGCTTATAGCTGTCTTTTTTAGTATGGATTCAATCCAAATTGACAGTCCTGGATCGATATCTATGCAGTCATGTTTGTAAAAAGAACTATGTGCAAATTGAAACCTTAGTCTTGTATTCTCAACAGATTTTCCCTTCATATATGCTTGTTGGGCTTGACAAAACACGTTATCATTCAACTTTAGACAAAACACGTTCCTATGAGTCTTTCTAAGAATACCATACAAATACTCCGCTGATAGTCATGATGAAGATGTTTGGTTCATTGTGAATAATGAATAAGCACCTTTCGGTATGAGAATGTTCTCCACTTCGCTCTATCAAACAGGAAAGTATTGTAAATGGGGTTCAAAATTCAAACATCTTTAAGATTGTTCACTACGTTTAGTACAATTGTGCTTTAGGCTCTTTATTTATTCTTTCCACAAGGCTCTGAAAGCTTGTACACATGAAAAAGTCGATCGTTCACGTTCCAACCCTGCGTTCGATTTCTAGCTTTGAAATAACGCTTCGTATGCATTCTCGACAGGTGCATTGTAAACACATTTGATGGGTGAGGGTGTGTTCATAATTGACTCAGAGGCTTCATAAAAGGAGTTCAGCCAGTTTTTAGGCCTTTTAGGGAAACTGGGTGAGTAAGGACCTCTACACAGTTTCTAGTTTTTTTTATTCTTTGTTTTGACTTCAATTCCTTACTTTTTTTAAATACTTTCGAAAAGGCAAGTTTTTTGCTGCTATTCATGGAGAATAAAGATTTTATGGGTGTGGCTACATTCAGTCACATGCCATATCAACTGATTTATAAAATAAAGTGAACAACAGATCTATAGTCGGATACTGCAAAAAGATGTGGCATTGGCATACATTTGAGCGCTTTTAAATCATTTACGAGATAGCAACAGGACATTTTCATTGGATTTGGATTGCTTGGGTGTAAGTGTACATTGAATCATGGCACATTTAGACATTGCAAGTGTATTCAATCTTCAATCCTGTGCTGCCAATACTACAAAACTGCACGAAACATGGACATAGAGAAAACAAAATAAATAATTCCATAAGTTTGAACCCTCCAGCTGGGCCTTTGAATGAAATTTGAAGAAAACATTTTGCCTTCAAATGAATTTAAAGGAGAGCTGTAGAATTGAATGAATGAAATTTCATGGCGTAGTAATGCACCAAAAATTCTCTTCCAGGTGCTTTGAAAAGCGTTTGGGTTGGTGGATTTGTAATCTCTTCTTTGTTACTTTGTTAATTTGCTTTGCTTTAAATGAACCTGGACTTTCTATTTCTTTTTTTTTTGTTCGCTGTGTTAAGGCAGTAAAGACTAAAGACTTTAAGAAATTTAATTTATTAACAATTGAACGACTGTTGGATTACTTTTTATAGTTCAAAGATACAGGTCCCTTAAGTACTAGGGCTTTTCAAATTGAACTCAAAGACAAAGAGTCTTTCGTGAGGCTGTGTAAATATTGCTTGGCTATAGATTATGACAAAGCGTTTTACCTTTTACTTTTGCATCTCAGAGACATAAGTCGCACTGGGCTTAGAGCAAGCCCATTTGTACGTACTTATTTACGCTCTTCATCATAAATGCAAGTGTTAGAAGTTAGTAAAACGCCTACACCAGCACAAAGAGAGCGTATAAAGCAAATAAAAACAAAGAAAATTTATAGCTACATAACATAAACAAATTAAACAAGACTAGACTAGATAATATAAAAATTAATACAGATTACAAATGAGATAAATAATAGAAAAAAAAATCAAGTATGTGAAGCACTGGTTTTAAGGTTTTGTTTCAAACTATTTTTACTAATGTTAAAATCAATAAGTAAATGATTTGAATTAAATAATCTACTCATGCGCGATATCGGCTCATGCATGCCATAATTGGTTCTGTGATGGGGGCAGTGAATTAACTCTAAATTACGTAAGTGGTGAGATCCTCCGCGGTAGTTAAAACCTATGGACGAGAGCAAGTAAGGAGCATCAATATAACCAGCAATGAGCTGATGGATAAATATTAGATCATTGTTGATACGTCTTTGGGAAAGGGTTTGCAAGCTTAAAAGCTGAATACGGTGCTCATACGGAGGCAGATTAAAAGGATCCTCCCAAGGAAGACCTTTCAGAGCAAATCGTATAAATTTATGTTGAACTGCCTCAATACGAGACTTATGAATTTCATAAAGTGGAGACCAGACTTGAGATGCATACTCCAGATGAGGACGAACATAACAGTTATACAGAGATAGTGTTACATAAGGATCATTAAATTCTTTTGCCCATCTTTTTATAAAACCTAGCATAGAGTTTGCTTTCCTTACAATTGAGCTAATGTGCTCATTAAATTCGAGGTTAACATTAAAGTAAACACCAAGGTCTCGAAAACTTGAAACATTACATAATAAATGACCAGGCATCGAATACACAGCTTTACAAGGTTCCCGTTTTTTCGAGAAAGTCATAGTTTGGCATTTGGAGGGGTTGAGACTAAGGCCATTCTTACTGCACCATATTACAAAACTATCGATATCTTTTTGAAGAAGTACGCGATCAGTAGCATTCATAATGGATTTAAAAATTTTCATATCGTCTGCGAAAATCAAAATTTTACTATAAGAAATGCATGAGGCCACATCATTGATTGCGACAATGAAAAGTAAAGGTCCAAGGTGACTGCCTTGTGGCACACCCGACAGGGCAATAAAAGTGTTCGAAAAGCAGTTACGAAATTTAACTTGATAAGTTCTATTCTGCAGATAGGAACAAATCCATATAATAAATGCATTGGGAAAACCAAATGCCTTAAGTTTATATAATATAACATCATGAGAAAGTTGATCGAATGCTTTGGAAAAGTCAGTATAAATACAATCGAGTTCATACCCATTTTCAAGGGAGTTGGAACAATTATGATAAAAAGATAGCAGGTTGGTTACCGTCGATCTTCTTTGGATAAAACCATGCTGTTGATTGCAAATAATATTTTTTGTGTAAAAAGAGAGGCAGTCACAAACAACTTGTTCAAAGAGCTTAGGAATGCATGAGAGTTTGGAAATGGGTCTATAATTTTTGATATCTATCTTTTCACCCTTTTTGAATACAGGTGTGATGAAGGATTTTTTCCAAAGACTAGGAAATACGCCTGATTTCAATGAGAGCTGGAAGAGATACTGAAGTGGGTACGCTATTACAGAACGGCATTTTTTTAACAGAATTGGCGGTATACCATCTGGACCAGAAGAAAAATCATCATGAAGAGATGATAAATACTGTAAAATCTTATCTATGTTAGTAGGTATAGTATTAAAATTTACTTGAGAGCAGTTGCGT
This sequence comes from Melanostoma scalare, assembly GCA_949752695.1. Classification (NCBI taxonomy): domain Eukaryota; kingdom Metazoa; phylum Arthropoda; class Insecta; order Diptera; family Syrphidae; genus Melanostoma; species Melanostoma scalare. Next base: position 52,776,120 of record OX456984.1, on the reverse strand, counting down.
AAATACGAAAAGTAATTTACGTCAATATTTACGGGGGTATCACTGAAAGAGCTTCGAAAATGAGTCGCAAAGGCATTGCAGATATCGGCAGTATCCTTTAGAGTAGTATCACCGTGAACAAAATTTGCAGGATAACCATCCGATTTTTTTTTCGAATTGACAAACCGCCAGAAACTTTTTGGATCATCTTTGAGAGAAAAACCCATACGGGGCTAACATAGTTAGAGTAAAGAGTTTTAGAGAGCATATTGAAGCTTTCAAAAAGACCAATGTACAAATGATGGTCGGCTGTAGAATGCGTTTTAATATAAGCTTTCCAGGCTTTATTCCTTTTATTCCGCAGAACCTTAAGCTCTTTGGTATACCAAGGCTGACAAAAGCTAGAATTTTTAAGAATTTTTTGAGGAATAATGTTTTTTACACAATTTTCTAATATTAAGTAAAAACATTTGACTGCATCGTCAATGTTGTCATAAGCTGAAATATTATGAATACCAGCTCTGCTTAGTTCTTCAGAAAGCAAACCGAAATCCGCTCTCCGGTAGTCGAAGGTATATGAACAGTCATATGTATTACTACGATTATAAAAATCACTACTCAGTTCAAGAAAGATGTCTAAGGGTGGGTGAAAGTCATCTACGTTAGTAATGCCATATTTAGATTTAAGAACAACAGTACTAACTGCGTCAGATGAAAATACTAAATCGAGCATGCGATTCATATAGTTCCTGATACAGCTTATTTGCTGTAAGTCCGAAGAAATAATATTATCTAGCATCCGAAGCTCTTGTTGCGACGAAGTCAGGGAAGCTACTTGAAAAGATCCGTCTTTCGAAGGAACCCAATTTATTTCTGGTAAATTAAAATCGCCCAACAATAATATAAAGTTTTCGGAGCTAGACAATTCAACTACATGATCTAAGACCAAAGACAGCTCAGTATAAGCTGAAATAGAACTCTTAGGAGGAACATAAACGTTGACAACATAAATACTATTTGATTGTACGGACAATTTGACACACAATACATCTATAGTCAAGTCGAACGGAAAAGTTATTTGAGAGGACATAAAAGTATTTCTTATAGAAATCAAAGCACCACCACCCACATCTTCTGGCTTTTCATAGTGTCGGTCTTTACGATAAACAGAGAACTCTTGGCTAAAAAGCTCAGTGTCCATATGACTTGAATTAAGCCAGGTTTCTGTCAAAACAAATATGTCATGCGAGAAAATATGAGAGTTTAGGTAGAGATTGGTAATTTTAGTACGAAGCCCTCTTACATTTTGGTAGAAGAGGGTAATTCTACTTAGTTTTTTGGAAGAGACTGTGGTTCAGGTACCATCTTATTTTTCTTGCGAACTGAGAACTCTTTTACGAGAGTACCAGTAGGCCAAGATTCAATATTCAATATAGTATCAGAGAGAGAAGGAGGCGTAACCAACTTAAAGGACGAAACAAAACCATTGGCTTTGCTAATTTTATTGCATTTGATAGAGGTAACAGAAGGAATACATTTTTTATCAACCAAATGACGTAAGACATCTTCCGAAGTTATTTCAGGTCTAAGCCTTGAAACAAAAATCGATTTAGGCTTAGGAACCGCTTCCATGAGGTTGCTTGTTCCGAGAGGAACATTTTCGATGGCATCATGTTGGCTCACTGTAACGTCCATTGGTTCAGTAGACTCTGAAATAATCTGTAAACTATCTGGCTGAATATTATTTGAGTTAGAATTACTCCTCAATGTTTTTCGCTTTGGAGGAGGAACAGAAGCCTGAATTGTAACTGAACAGTCACGGTTTCTTTTCGAGCTTTTGTTTGAATTCAATGCTGCAGTAGTTGACTGAGCCTTGAGGTCATTCAATTTATCAGTTTTATCAATCGTAGTTTGCTCTAAGTCATCAGTAGAAGTTGATATTTCTGCTGAACTCCAAGGAGAAGAAAAGGTATCTAGACTCGAAACAGACTCACCAAAGACTTTTTGAAGTTCTTCAAAGGCTTTTGAGAGTTTTAAAATATTCAATTTGAAATTGGACATTTTAATAGCTAGTAGATAGAGAGAGATCTTTTTGCACTCAGTACAGTACCAACTGGCAATTTTCGAAGAATTTACTTTATCCAAGAATGCATTGTTAGAGCCAACACACTTTGAATGAAAGACTTTGCCACAAGGCCCATAACATGCAAAAACAGGGGCGCTGGAGCTATCGACGCATTTACTTGCTGCACACTCCATGACGTATTAAATTAAAAAACAAATTTAGTTTTAAACAAAAAAAAAAACAAAGATTATTTTCTTTAAAAAAAAAAAAAAAAATAAAAAAAAATATAAAAAAAAAATTATATGATGGCGCACAGCGGAGTTGAACCTGTGACCTGGACCTTCAGTTAGATAACCAACGCTCCAGACAATTACGCTACCAAGACAATAATTTAGAGTTAACTAGTTTATATTAAATTATATTTAAAGCTATTTCAATATCTCTACAAGGAAGAGGTAATCAAAATGACTTCAGGATAGAAGGAGATAGGAGAGGTATTAAATCACTCAAAAAGCACTCAACAAATTACGGAAAATGAAGAGAGGAGAAAAAAAACAGGAAAAAAACAATTTCTCACCGATAGCTATAAAACTAAAAAGTAAACACAATTTAACTATTCACAGCGCACAGAAAGCAAATTTTAACAGCGAATACTTCTTAACGCACTTAAAAAAACACTTAGACAATCAACAAAGTAATTAATACTATTGAAATATTGAAAGAAAGTTATTTATTTTACGAGCGGAATTGAAGGTTTTCCTTTCGATCTTAAAAAAGCTGCCAACGAATGCCCTTAGCTTCGATTGCAAACCAACAGTCGTTGAAACTGCTTATGCAGAACTTGAAGTAAAAGAATTGTATAATATACCGTCAGTGGCGTACCGTGTCATCTCGGGGCAATGAGGTATTTTTTATCTAAGCTAAAATGGAATCAAAGTTTCACAAATGGATCCAACGAAAATCAGAAACAACTTTGTCAAAATTCACTGCCGATTCTCGTCTAGTGGAGCTTATAGTAGATCTGAGATAGTTTTTGAATAGCTTCAAATTTGAAGAAGTTCTCTCACAGCCACCGACACTATTTGCCAAAGTCAAACAAATACGAATCAAGATAACTATATTTAGAACCGAAATTCCCAGATTCAGTTTTTGAATAAAGTGAAGGTGGTTCTTTGCCCCTTCTACCTTCTTCTGATTCAGAACTAGCAACAAGCTTCTGGAAACCCTTCTGCTTCATTTAAAACACGTCCTTGTAAGGTCTTCTATTGCATGGGATCACATTCGTACATTCGGAGATCACACTCGTACTTGCTGACCAAAAGTTTCGCTGGCAGCAAAATCCCGAACTATTTCCTTAAATTGCTGAAATCGAGTCGTCATTTTCTGAATAATCTTGTCAAATGACTTCTCGACTGAGTTACTGCTGGTGAGATAAAGCAGCATCAGCGTATTCATCGCCATGCATGCGTTTTTTCGTGCGAATTCTTCTCGTTTTGAGTTCGATTCCTAATTGTTCGCAGAACTCCTTAAAAAATCGATTGTGGCTTAGCAAAAACGGTCCCTGCTCTCGCCTAGGAACGGCTTTATATCGCAGAGCTTCTGAGAACAATTATCCACACTCAGTCCTCGTTGCTGCAGGTAAATCTGTGCTCATCTATATTTTAGGTAGCACTGAAGCCCAAAAGTCAAAGAAAGTGAGGAAGTTAAAATACTGGCCCTGATCTTGATTCGGGAGTTTAAGATGAGTCCTTTAATTCTTCCAGTAGCTCAAGAACTTCCTCGAACTTATTTTCAAGTGTTTTGACGGCTTCATGACAAGCGTTCAATAGCTTTTTAGTGACTCGTTTCGCTGCTTCACCTTTGATGGCAACCATAGTTGTTGAGCTGTAGAGCAGTTGATGCAGAGAAGAAGGCAAATAGCTTCTCCAGAGTCCCAAAAATCTCACCGAATTCACTGATTCAGAAGTAGCGTGTACCCCAGCCAAGAGTGAGCGGTTTGTGTGTGCAACGATTGAAGCTTTCGGATTCGGATGTGGGTTCCTGACATAGTGGAAGGGTTGTCATAAGCCTGTCCTCTCAAATTTTGTATATCCAGTCCGTCTGATGTGAACAAAACGCAGAACCTGGCTCATTTCGTCTTTGTGAGAGATATCTGGTGTATTGATGAAGACTATGCCATAATATTCAGCTTCTTGAATGCGACGGAAGATGCTAAATCGATCTTGTTGTCCCAGTAAGTCTATAGATTCATCCTGGGTTTCTGGAGATAGACACCAAATCGGGACTCTTGCTCCCAGCTTCGCCTTTACCGGATGTTCCATCAGAAGAGTTTAATATTTAGATAGAAGGCGTACTAAGTTCCCGCAATTGCCACTATCCTCTGAGGGCCAAATTGATAATATTCAGCAACCGGTACAGTACCTACATCCTTCCATTTTTTCTCTACACTTTCAACTTGTTGATGTCTATGATCAATGGTTACTTTCAGGTTCAGGGAATTTCCAACTCCTTTCATTTCAAGAAGCTCTGCTTATGGCACAGACTGCACTTCTCATAATATCCGATTCTTGGATTTAGCTTCCACCATTTGTAGAATCTTTCTTCAGATGCGAAGTTGGAGCCAGAACTGCCAAACAGCTTGCAACAGAAACAATACAAGGATTGCTTCAATCCATGTTCGTAAAACCTTCTCACCTTTAGTTAATTAGTGGAAATCAGCCGAGAGCGCTCTACCTGCTTTATTGGCGACATTTTGCGGCCCCTTAATTCGTCGTGGTCTGCCCGGGCTGATCAGCCCCCTCCGCCCAACCCACGCTACGCCACTGAATACCATAGGTACTCCGTTACCTCAATTTGGACTCCCAAACACATATTTTATACTCTGGTGAGGACTTTTGAATATGACGTTGAATGTTTTGGTAAATTCGTAGCTCAACATAAATTTGTGATGACATCGTGCTACTTGTCTTGTTGTTGGTTTGATAGATCGCTTCAGTAAGTAACGAATTAAATTTCATTTTGTGTCAGAATCACAGATAATCATCAGTTGTTGTCTAGACAACTTTTTGTTTATATAACGAATGTCTCTTCAGAAAGCGTGGGCTGAAGTAGACGCACTGTTATGTGAACCTAAGCATTTGCGTATGCATCTTTATTTTTCCATAAAAATGTCACAGTGTTAATTGTACCGAAACAATAATCAAAATGAGTACAACAACTCATGACAGATGCCATGTCACACTTCATACATATGTACCTACATACGCTTGTCTGAATTTGGTATATAAAACCGTGTTTGCTTCTTGTGTCCTTGAATCAACTTTGATATTGCCATAGAAATGTACATATGTAGGTGTAATTGTAAATCGATTATGTGCCCACCAACAATTTGCTTAGGTACCTACTCTGAACAAGCAGACATGGCATAAGGAGATAATTTTATCAGAAGCATCTTTTAAAGTTCTAACACTTTCCTCTTTGCAACCAACTACTTTAACTGAGCTTCAACCACACTAACACTTCACATAAGCTTACCTCAATTTGGACACCGGAATCACGTCCCACTTCAGTTGTATGGTTTTTGTTTTCCAACGAATAGTCGGTCTGATTTTCCCACTGAAATTAATAAGAGACAAAAGAAAGTTATTAAGTTTATCATCTCTTGCGTATAATAAAACGACATCCTTTGGAGGATAAGATTAAAAACCAAAAGAGGTAAACTGTACTCTAAAAACCAACTCTCTTCGCACCAAATACTTGGAACTATGCTTAAAACCTAAAAGAAAAAGTGGTAACATTGTGCAGTATGTGGTTAAAGAAGTACTTTGACAACACAGGTTTGTGTGCATGCTTTAGTACCGAGTGTTAAATTAAGAAAAAAAGTAAAAAAATAAAAACCTCATTATCCTGTCGGGTGTTTGTTTTGGCTGGATTGTTGTTCTTTTGCTGGTTCATTGTTGTTAGTATACTGTTGCTATCCACATCACTATTTTTAACACCGACATGGCTGGAAGGAGACGCTTTCGTAGTCAGTGGCACTGCTGCAGGTGGAACCTGTGGGTGCAGTAGCAATGTCGTTTCTTCAGCAACGTATGGACCCGAAGGATACGTGTGAACTTTTCCTTGAGCTTCAGGTGGTGTTTCCGCTTCTGCCGCTGCCGCTACCGCCACCGTTAGCTTAACCGCAAAGCCACTAGATTTCCGTCCATTGCCGTGAGATTCTGGAGTTGATGATTGTTTTTCACCATCAAAAATTACCACCTTATTCGGCTCTGGTCCTGAGTCTTTATTCATGGGTAAGAAAAGTTCTTTTTGTTGTTTTTGTTTGAGTTGTTCCAAGTTGGTTGGTGTTTGTGGCGGTTTTGAATAAGCTGTCCCCAGCTTGAAAGTGCTGGTTGATGGTGATTCATTGGTATTTGCATGCTTATTATGTGTACTTGGGACCGGTTCAATTTGGATTTCACCTCCTTCTCGGTTTCCAAATGTTTGACAGCTTAAACTTACATCAGGAGTGATTTGGGGTGGATACTCACTTACATTTTCTGATACTGAATTGTTTAAGGGTTTACAAGAAGATCTGCTATGTTTCTGATGGATAGAGTTAACAACTGTGTTGGTTTTGGAACTCAGTGTCTCCACGTGGTTGGGTGTACTTCGTTCTGGCTAAGTGTGATGTGAAAATGTATAGAAAGATACATTTGTAGTAAGGATTAAAATGCTACTCACTGTGTCGTCGTTTTTATAAGCCAAAGAAACTTCTTCATGTCGTATATATCTGCCAACTTGCTAGAAGCAGAAAAAATGTAAAATAGTAAAATTTTAAAAATTAATTCACCATATGGCCATTGTTTCAAGACTTAAACTTTTTGGTAAACTCATTTCCAAAGTATTTGACCGCATTGGGCAAAAAAAGTGTTCAAACGGGATGAAAGTGAAACTTCCTTAGCTATCCTTGATTTTTTTTTCGATTTTTCTCAACCTATATTTCCATTGAGTAAATAGTAAATGCAAAATAATGAAAACATGTTCCAGTTCCTGTACATTCGGAATGTGACGACGGTATGTACCTCTACTTTTGATTTATTATCGAATTAAATAGGCACACAAATTGAGTTGAAAAACTCATTAATTTTCTCAATTTAAAGTGAAAAACTCTTCAACAACTCGGTGTTCCTGAGCCGTTAGATTTAACCTCCCACAACCGTCGATATTAAAATGTGGACGACTGGTTCGTATGAACTTCCTCTCGTCATCAAAGCGCAATGTTTAAAAGCTTATGAGTTACATGCAAATTATAAAGCTTTTTTTGCATGCACTTCGTAATTTTGAAGTATTGACGTTATTAAGCTAGAAAACATGAAGTCAAGAGTTTTGTCATAAATATTTTGGAGTTGATATGCCTACTTTATTCAAGTAGAATTTTTGGAGCTATTTTCAATTTGAGGCCGTGTTGTGTGCAACTTAGGCCAACAACTAAACTTTAAATACTTTACATGTGTTTAATTGGTTTCATGGTTAGGTTAGGTTAGGTTAGGTTACAATGGCTGTCAAGAATACACCTGACACACTTAGACCAATACTAGGTCCATTGTGATACCATAGAAATTATGCGAGGGAGTACCTCACTTAACAAAACCATTTGGAGCTTTTAATAAAGCGAACGAGATGCAGGGGATCTGTATTCGCCAGATCGCTTGGATCATCGAGAAAATATTTCCCCAGATGCCGCTTTCTCTTAAAAGAGAGTGCAGGACATGAGCAGAGGAGGTGTGGGATTGTCTCCTCCTCCTCCTCATCTAAGCAACTTCTACAGAAGTCATTAGAGGGAACACCAAGTCTTATGGCGTGTCTGCCTATCAGACAATGTCCTGTAATGACATTGATTACGGAGCTAAAGTGCAATCTGGTTATGGATAGCAAATGTCTTGTGCGTTTTGGATCTAGTCCTGGCCATATACGTTTTGTTGCCACACACGTGGTGATATTGTTGCACCTATCATTTGTTCTATCCATTGCCTCTTGCTTTAGCATAAGTTTACATGTAGCGATTGGTATACCAATATTCAACCTGCTGGTTGAGATCGGTAGAACGGTTCCTTCTCTGGCGAGTTCATCGGCTTTGCAGTTACCCACGATATCTCTGTGCCCCGGCACCCAAATAAGGTGAATATTGAACTGTTCAGCCATCTCCCTAAGAGATAGGCGACAGTTAAGGGCGGTTACTGAGTTCGTAGAAACAGCGCCGAGTGATTTGAGGGCTGCCTGACTGTCTGAGATAATCCGGATATTCGCTGAGGATATCACGTTTTCTTTTAGCCATGATAGGACCTCTTTGATCGCCAGAATTTCTGCTTGGAACACGCTACAATGGTTTGGAAGGCGGAACGAGAGACTTACGTTAAGTCGGTTTGAGTACACTGAGTACACCCCTTCTTCGGTTTTTGAACCATCTGTATAGAAATGAATTGAATCATCTCTCAAAAATTCTTCGTCGTCCCAGGTCGTTCTCATCAAATCATCAAAAACCAATTGGGGAATGGTGTAGTCGGAGTGGCAAGGGATTGATCCGAATAAATTCAGGATTGTAGCGTGACCGATGTTATTTACGGTCCATTGGGAGATAGCTCTCATACGAATGGCTGCACTGGCGGCCATTTGTTTGCTGAAGATATCTAGTGGTGTAAGGTTAAGGAGTGTATTTAGGGCAGCTGAGGGTGTTGATCTCAGTGCTCCGCTTATACACAGACAGGCTGTTCGTTGGACCTTGCTTAAATTGTCGCAGTAGGTCCTTTTATCAAGAGCGGTCCACCATACCACTACTCCGTATGTGAGTATTGGTCTGATGACCGCGGTGTAGAGCCAGTGGGTGATTTGGGGGGAGAAACCCCATTTATTACCAATGGCTTTTTTACAGGAAAATAAAGCTACGGTGGATTTCCTGATTCTTTCCTGTATATTGGCTTTCCAATTTAGCTTTTTGTCTAGGATTATACCTAGATATTTGGCTTCGTTTGAAAGTACAAGTGAGATTCCATTTATTGATGGAGTTATTAGTTGAGGAATTTTATATTTCCTGGTGAAGAGAACGAGTTCAGTTTTCTGAGGGTTGACCCCTAGATCACATTTTCCCGCCCATTTTACAAGTTTGTTTAGAGCGGTCTGCATCAGGTCCGTAAGGACGTGAGCATGTTTGCCGGACACCGCAATTTAGACGTCATCTGCATATGCAATCACTTTGAATCCCTCAGCTTCGAAATAAACTAGAAGTTCATTGACGATGGTTTCATGGTGGTTAGATATGTTTTCAAAAAATTTAGCAAAAACTGAAATTGTTAAGTGGAATGTGCTTCTTTTAGCCTTTTCGCAATATCTGTCGTTCTACATTATTCTTATTCTGTTGCTCGTCAGTGGTGAAATTAAGCGTCTTTGTCGCACACCTACCGCCTTTTGTTTTAAACCTCGCTGCCATGTTCACTGTACGCGGGTACGTTTTCGAAAGAATTATACTGTTTTTTCGCACCTTGTAGTCATTCTGTTCTCCAATTGATACATCCTTTTTTCGGGAAAGGAGTTTCGACAAAAAAATGTATATCGTTGATTTCTTTCTTTTTTTTTGCTTAGGCTGGAGCACTCAGACCTTAATACCGGTCCATTGTACTACCAGATAGCAACCTTCTATTTGTTACAGCTTTCCAGAAGTTAGGGGAAAAGCCAAAAGACGCTGCCATGATAAGGAGCCTAAGTTACCAGCTTTCGTCATGTCTGCGCCGAGTATCTGTAACCTCATGCGAGAAAAAGCAATGTATTCGCAGAAGAAGTGCTCTGCGGCGTCCTCATCTTCTCCACAAGATTCACAGAGTGTAGTATCACTTAAGCCTAACACGTTTAAATGCTTGACATAGGAGAAGTGCCCGCTGGCAACGCCAATAAGCTTTCTACAGTCTTTTCTGCTACGAGATATCGAAAATGTTGCTGTGTTCTTATTTACGTTGGGGAGCATACGTTCGGTCTGTCTGCATCCAATGGAGGCATGCCATCTACGGTTGTGCTCTTGACGGATCCAATCGTTGATTGAAGCCCTCACTGAGGACGCTGGCAGCCGTGATGCCCCGGAACCCAAATGAGACTCAATGAATCTAATCTTCCGATCGCATTCAGAGATCTCTTGTATTCCTGGATCACTTTCGAAGTGGTTAGAGGGTTGAGAAGGCCTTAAGCACAGGTTGGCTGTCGCTGCAAACACAGATACTTCTCCCCATCCAGCCATTGTTCGTAAAGTGGCTTAAGGCCATTTGAATAGCATACGCCTCATCTTGGAAAAAACGGATGTGTATGATCCTAAGGAGGTGTGCAGTCGTATGTCTTCGTTCTCCACAAAAGCACCAGCACCAGAACCCTTGTTGGTTTTGGAGCCATCTGTGAAGATTCGATAACAGTTCTTTCCAGGCTCAGATTCTGAAGCGAACGAGTCCTGAAGCCTTGGGATCATCGTGTAAGGTGGCATATCCAAGTAACTTAAGGTTTATTTGATCCCCATATTCAAACTGGAGAAGGTACTTAGGTACCAGTGGCTAAGCGGCCATGTAAGTCGATTATTTCCGACTTACCTTTTGAAATTCACATCCGAAACATCTTAGACTTCTGGCAACATGAATCAAACTTAATCATACACATGAACTCGCTGCCAAAATTTTTTTAACAACTACCACTTTGCTTTCCGTCCTTTTCTACACACATGTTGGCTCTTCAACTCACTCCATAAACAAACACAAAACTTTAGCAACATACAAGGTAACCCCAAATATTACGTCTTATAAAATTTGTTGCTGGATAGAACAAATTTATTTTCTTTCCTCTTTTTTCTTTTACCAAAAAATATGACGGAAGAACATCGTCTTATTTTCTTCCATAAGAATGCATGTATTGAACAGAGAGGTGCCTAGCGCTAGGCACGTCTCTGTTCAATACATGCTTTTATGGAAGAAAATAAACCGGTGCTCTAGCGTCATATTTTTTGGTAAATCTGTTTGTTATCTCTTATTCTTTGCGCTCTGAGCAGGTGAATATTGTGCAGAGCGCCGGCTCAATAGCCCAGTGCTCATTTGCAGCATTGCTTCTGCACACTTCGGTGTTTGCATGATATTGGTTTTATAAAAGGAAAAAACTTCGTATTTCTTCCCATGGACACATGCTTATAAACAAAAATGTATATGGCAGGTTTGCAGGTTGAGGTAGGTCTCTGCTTGAAGAACAAGAAAATAACACGTTGGTCTCCGACTTATTTCATGAATTTGTATATGTCTCTGCATTGGACTGATGTGTCAAAGGTTGCCACTTTGATAACAAATATGCGTGGATATTAGGTCTCATACCATCTTCTTCTTCTTTTCATTTCCGGCGTTACGAGTAGTGATCTTGAAGCGATCACAACTCTCCCACTTTTCTGCTTCACACTAGTGATCCGCCTGTGGGGTACGCCGCGTTGACCTCAGAAAGCGTCGGCAAGCCTCCCGGTTTTGGATTGTTCCATGTCTGAGGCCAACCAAATGCTGCTGTTTTTGCATTTGCTTGTACCAGGAGTGTTTTGGCCTGCCTTTTCTTTTTCGTCGCGAATTTGTTGAAACGTTGTACGATATTGCCTTTTGGACGGGGTTCTGCGGATCTGTCCTTTGAACATGACAATACCAACTGAGCGTGCTGAATTTTGTCCAAGATGGTACTTTTGACATGAAGGCTTCCACGGATCTTAGTACTTCTAATTCGATCAAGCTTTGTTACTCTTGCTGTCATCCGAAGCATCTTCATTTCGGCTGCCGTCAATTTGCTCTCATACTTTTTGTACATTGTCCAACATTGTGAACCGTATGTCAGAGCTGGACGGACAACTGCTGTGTAGAGTCTTCCCTTCAGCTTAGGGGGCATTTTTCGATCACAAAAGATAGCGGAGTTTTCTCGCCACTTCATCCACCCTACGCTTACTTGATGATTGATGTCGTCATCACAAGTTGCTTCACTATTGATCATAGATCCCAGATATTTAAACTTTTCACACTTGGGAAGCACATTTCCATTCAAATAAATGTCTGGAATAGGCTTGTCTGGATCAGAAAAAGGGCAGCGCAGGTATTCAGTCTTTTTAGCGCTAATACGGTACCCATTTCCTTCCAGAACATCAATCCAAACGTCAAGTGCTCGTTGCAGGGATGTAGGATCCTTGCTTATGATGGCTCCATCGTCAGCAAAGAATAATTGTTGTACTTTATTGTCCGTTACTTTTCCTTCGAGCAAATAATCCAGAACAGCAATAAAGAGCAGTGGACTCAAGACACTTCCCTGATGTACACCTACTGATATTTGGAATTCTTCGGTGACTCCAGCTGGGCATCTCACTTTTGTAACTGCTCCCTCGTACATGTCCATAATTATTCGCACATAGGCTTCAGGAACTCCTCGGTGTCTGAGGGCCACCCATATCAGATCTCGCGGTTGTCGATCGAATGCTTTTTCGAAGTCAACCAACACAATATGCAAATCCTCTAAGGCATCTGGGTGTTTTTCCATAATGATCCTTATACTTTGGATTGCGTCTGTAGTTGACTTACCCTCGACAAACCCGCATTGGTCATCAGACAGCCTTATTATTTTCCGCAGTCGGCTATCCAAAACCCGCTCAACGATCTTCATAGTGTGGGACATCAACTTGATCGAACGATAGTTGTCACAGCTTCTGGTATCTCCCTTTCCCTTGTACATTGGAAGAAGAAAACTTTCCCTCCATTGATTGGGCAAACTGTCACCTGTTATAAGTTTGGAGATGAGAATCGTGAACCATCTCAACCCGATGTCTCCCATATTTTTCCAAAACTCATATGGCACTTCGTCTGGCCCAATCGCTTTGCCTTTTTTGGAGTTCCTAACTGCCTCCTTCTTTGACTGTGACGTCGGATACTTCCGTAAAGTTAGGTGCAGCTGTTGGAAAGTAGCGCCGAGGAAACTGTTCATTCAAAAGATCATCACAATACTGTCGCCAACTGTGAAGAATTTTGTCGTCATCCACAAGTAGCAGTCCTTGAGCATCATTTATGAACTTCGGCGAACGAATCTCCTGCGCATTTCTCCTTCTCTGAGCGGCTATTTTGAAAATGGTTGCTCCCTTATTCAAGTTGCTTTGTCTTAGCTCTTGCCTGATTTGCTTCAGCAGCTTACTTACTTACTTAAGGTGGCGCTACAGTCCGGGTCGGACTAGGGCCTCAACCAACATGCTTCTCCAGCCAGCTCGGTCCCTAGCTAGCTGCCTCCAGTTTTGCACGCCAAGTTGGTTGAGGTCCTCTCCTACTTGCGTGCGCCACCTGAGTCGCGGTCTTCCTCTACTGCGCCGTCCCTCGGGATTGGATTCGAAGACTTTCCGGGCCGGAGCGTTGGTGTCCATTCGCTCTACATGACCCAGCCATCTAAGTCGTTGGACCTTGACTCGTTTGACAAGGTCAGTGTCGCTGTACAGCCCGTACAATTCGTCGTTAAATCTTCTTCTCCACTCTCCATCTATGCAGACGGGACCAAAAATCACCCGAAGAATTTTTCTCTCGAAGCATCCTAAAGCGTTCTCGTCTGCCTTTGACAAGGTCCATGCCTCTGCACCATATATAAGGACCGGGATGATAAGCGTCTTATACAGGGACACTTTAGTTGCTCGAGAGAGGACTTTACTACTCAATTGCCTTCTTAGTCCGAAGAAACAGCGATTGGCAAGAGTTATTCTTCGTTTGATTTCAGCGCTGGTGTCGTTGTCTGAATTAATAGCGGCGCCTAGGTAGACAAAGTCCTTAAATACCTCAAAGTTATAGCTGTCAATCGTGACGTTTTGTCCAAGACGTCGGTGTTGGGTGTCCTTTCTTGATGACAGCATATACTTGGTCTTGCCCTCATTTACCACTAAACCCATCTTCTTCGCTTCCGTCTCAATGCTCATAAACGCGCCATTGACATCACGCTGCGTTCTTCCAATTATGTCAATATCGTCGGCATATCCGAGCAATTGAACGGATTTTTGAAAGATTGTGCCTCTTGTGTTGACGTGGGAGTTTAGCACTATTCTTTCAAGAACGATGTTGAAGAAGTCGCATGACAGTGCATCGCCTTGCCTAAAACCTTTTTTGACATCGAATGTATCGGTTAGATCTTTTCCGACCCTGATGGAGCAGCGTGCGTTCTCCATCGTCATCCTACACAATCGGACAAGTTTGGTAGGGATGCCAAAACTAGACATGGCTCTATATAACTCCTCTCTATAGATGCTGTCATACGCGGCCTTAAAATCGATGAAAAGGTGGTGGGTATCGATTTGAAGCTCCTGGGTTTTTTCCAAGATCTGCCGTAGTGTGAAGATTTGGTCTATGGTGGACTTTCCTGGTCTAAAGCCGCACTGATAAGGACCTATCAGGTTGTTGACGAATGGCTTCAGACGCTCACACAATACGGCAGAGAGGATCTTATATGCGATGTTAAGAAGACTGATACCTCTGTAGTTGGCGCAGTTCAGAGGGTCTCCTTTCTTGAGGACCGGGGAAACAATGCTAAGGTTCCATTCATCGGGCATGCTTTCTTCCGACCATATTTTGCAAATGAGCTGGTGCATACTCCTGACCAGGTCATTGCCTGCCGCTTTAAACAATTCGGCAGTGAGGCCATCAGCTCCAGCAGCTTTGTTGGACTTTAGCTTGGATACTGCTGTCTTCACTTCGTTCAGGTCGGGTTGGCGGAATTGTTGGTCTACGTCGCCTAAATCGAATGGTTCTATCTCTCTAACAGCGGAATTGGGTTCATCATCGCCGTTATAGAGCTTGGAAAAGTGGTCTTTCCATATCCTCAGCATTGACTGCGGTTCCACCACGATGTTTCCTTGGTCGTCTTTGCAGGCTTCGGCTCGGGGCTTATAGCCCGAGGCTGTTGTTTTTACCTTTTGGTAAAACTTCCGAACCTCATTCCTGCTGTGGCACCCTTCTATCTCCTCGATCGCGCGCTTCTCATGCTCTCTCTTTTTCCGTCTGAGAAGCCGGTGTTCGTCTCTCCTCTTCTGCTTGTAGAGCTCGTAAGCAGTTCTAGTCTTTTTGTGCAGCGCCGCTTTGTATGCTTCCTGTTTAGCTGCATGTGCTTGCCGGCATTCGTCGTCAAACCAGGGGTTTCGTTGTGGTGGCCGTGTGAAACCCAGCACTTCAGAGGCGGCATCTCTGATGGCTGATTGGCAGTGCTGCCACTGGTTCTCTATACTTGATGCTGGCGGCAAAGGACTCCTTAAGAGGTTGTAAGAGACTCGATCGGAAAAGGACTTGGCGATCTCTTGCGATTGTAGTCGTCCAACGTCGAATTTTCTCACAGTATTTCCTTGTGTTGGCTTGGATCGGGATATCCGCAGTCGTACCTTGGCTACAACAAGGTAGTGGTCCGAGTCAATGTTGGCCCCTCGGAATGTTCGGACATCCTCTATACTGGAGAAGTGTCGTGCGTCGATCGCAATGTGGTCAATCTGGTTGACGGTTGATTGATCAGGAGATTTCCATGTCCCTTTGTGGATATTGAGGTGCTGGAACCGCGTACTAGCTACCAGAACATCTCGCCCCGCAGCGAAATCGATCAGCCTGAATCCGTTATCGGAGGTGTTGTCGTGCAGGCTGTATCTTCCGATTATTCCACCAAAGATATCCTCTCTTCCTAGCTTGGCATTAAAATCTCCTAGAACAATCTTAATGTCATAGCCAGGGCACTGCTCATATGTTTTGTCCAGGAGCTCGTAGAATACGTCTTTGGTGTCTTCATCCTTTTCCTCTGTGGGGGCGTGTGCGCAAATGAGGCTTATGTTGACGAATTTAGCCTTGATGCGGATTGTTGCTATGCGCTCGTTCACATAGTTGAAACTCAAGACTTTTTGCCTGAGTCTAGTTCCAACAACAAATCCACATCCAAACAATCGCTGCTTTTGCTCTCGGTAGCAATCGCCGTAGTAGATATCGCAGTCTTTTAATTTGCGTCTACCTGGTCCATCCCATCGCATTTCTTGGATAGCGGTAATATCTGCTTTGTAGCAGTTTAGGGCTTCAGCTGCTTCAGCAGCTGGGGCAGAAATCTTTTCCAGCTCTCGATACAGGCCCTCCGTGCTTTTTGCTTGAAGTTGGGCGCACTTTTTCTTCGCTTCTTTTCTGCAGCTTTTGTATTCCATTTTGAGACGCGCTTTTTCATTTGTATTTCTTGAGGGGCACTTCGACCAAGCTTGGAAAGCTGCTTTCTTCTTTCTAATCACTGCTTTAGCTTCATCATCCCACCACCAGGTTTCTTTAGCTTGTTGGTGGTGTCCTTTTGAGACTCCTAACAGTGATTTGGCTCTCTCTAAGCAGGTTCGTTGTAGGCGATCCCACATATTTTGTGCCGTGATTGCATTTGAAACTGCGTCGATGGTATTACACAGCTGACTTTGCATATACGAAATGAATTCCTTTGGTTTTCTCCAGATTGTACCACTTGATTCTCCTAGGATTAGGTCTCATAGCATAAAGCATATTTTTGGAGGAAAATGCAAAAAATAATTGGAATTTTTCTAAAGTGGCACAACTGGCCTAAATGAATTCAATTCCCAATGAGCCGTATTTTATTTGAAAAACGCAGTTTACCAGCAGAACGCAGTGCAATACTTATTTAAATTGATTTAGTGCTTTTCGTGATTTTTTTAAATATTACAAATTTAGGCTTTAAAAATTGAAAAGTGCAAAAAGTCTGAAAAGTTTTCCGATAGTAAGTTTCAGTGGTTTGATTATGGCCTTAATATCTGTTGACTGTTGCTCAACTGATTTTCACTTAGAGGAAACAAATAGTTTTATGAAAAAAAAGTTATGACGCTCTACCTAATAGCAAAGTTGGTTTGAAATACTTGACTCTTTGTCTTGATGCGAAGACAAACATTGCACAAAAAAAATTTTAATTTTTTGTTGGTGACTAAGTTTCCTTCGAGTTACCTTTTGGAATTATTCACCCCTCGCCACTGTTAGGTACTTATCTAAAAACTAGTGGATCGATTTGAAAATGTTTGCACTAGAATACATTATTCCTCAGTAGCTTAAGCTATTTTTCAAACCCACACTCACACGAGAATAGGAAACTGAAATCTTTCATGCAGATATCAGCTTAGCGCAGCAAGTGTTTCTGATTTGTTTTCTTGGAATTTTATGTAAACAACACTTTGAGTAAGCTAACCCGAGAAATATTGGCCCGGCGCGGTGGATCAGCTAGTGATAAACACACCCAAAAATAGGCTTAGAAATAATTTCAGAACTTAGTAGTTTTTGGAGTCACAGCTCTTGGGGTTTCAAGTCTAGAAAGTACGAAGTATGAGTTTTGCTGCTTTGCTGCTGTATAGCCGTTTTCGTAAGCAAACAGATTATTTTCGACTATGAGTTTGTGACCTTGAATACTGAAGAAGCATTAATGTCAAATCTTTCTAGAACTTGATTGAAATGGGCACGACTGGGTAGCAAGAACTTGTGATTGTGTGCTTTATCAAAATCTTAAGTCAGAGTGCAAGTTATTCGTTCTTCATAATATATTTGGTTTTACAGGATTGCCAACTTCACATTAATTATGAAAATTGAATAAGGTCACATGAAATGTTGAAAAAAAAAAAAAAAATTTAATATTCCAAAAGTTCTTAACGAAAATTTAAAAATATACTTTTTTGCAGTTGCTTGTATATGCAAAACACTGAAAACTTCATCATTTCATCAAAATCGTTAGAAAACTTTTTAAGAAACCGGTTTTTTATTTTTCAATTAATAACACGTTTTTTAAAAACTAAGTTTAAAGATCTTGTCAAAAAATGTGTTGACAAAAAAAAAAAATTTAAAACATATTTAAAACAATCCAAATTTTTATAAAGAACTAATAAGGTTTTGAAAAACTGAAATTTTTCAAATATTGATACGCAATCTTTCTTAAAAAATCTAGGACCCTTAAAATATAAAATTTCGTCTGAATCGTGTCAGCCATTAGCTTGCTAGTCGGTTTTGAAAAACGGTACTATGGCAGTTACCGTTTTTGATTTTTTTTTTTAAAGTTTTTTACATCGTAAGAAAAACAGCCAAAAATTAATCTCTAACACAAAATTGAATTGAAATCTTTGGAGCCCTTTTCGAGAAAATAAGTATTGTCATAAAAGTTGTATATCAGGCACTGTTATTTCAAGGCCTAGAGACCCAATTCGATACGAATAGAAATTCAAATCAATTATCATTTTTCTATTGTAGAAAATTCGAAAGGTCTAATCCGTAAGTGTCGAGAACTTCTGGGGAGTAAATAAGGAAAAAGGAAGTGTAGCCACTAACCTTTGACGTAAAAACTTCTTTTTACAAAAGATCATTTAATGCAGCGGCGGGAACAAACGGCAAGGCCAAGCTCATAGCACTGACCCCATCCCTAAGAGGGTACTTTGCCAGAAGTACTACTAGTTATATTTGTGCCATTCGCCAGTGGCCTAAAAGTAAGCATATCTGCCTGCTACGTTTTAGTTCGAGGTTCGAGTTCCAATAACATCAAATTGGCTTTCCTTTGTTTCTCTTTTCATGAGAGATTAACAATTCTTCCGAAATTAAATACACTGCCATGAAAGGGGCTTTCTCACTAAGCCGTTTGGAATCGTCAAAAAGATATAGGCCTCCTCCGTTCCTCACCAGGTACAGTTGAGAAAAGTGTGCTGCCCCCCCGCGGGCTTTTAAGTTCTGTTTATTTATTTATTTATTTTTATATCTACGAACAAGAGCGCCGATTTCAGTAATCTCATAATGGCTATAGACAAACGCTTTGGCGATAGTCACTAAATAGAAGTTTTCTGAACCAAAATTTATGGCAGAGTCTGGAAGTGGAATTCAACTTTACAGTAGTGCTTAACTAAGTAGACTGGCTAACCTACTACATACCCAGATTTTTTGGGGAAAAATCCGTTTGTCGTTGAGACGTTCGGTTGTGCCGTTTCGATACACATCTTCACGTTTCCGTGGGAAATGCGGAAACTTTCTGAGGATTTATCTTTTGACCTGTTGAAAGAAGCAGCTGAGCAGGTTTCTAACTAAACTGAATGAAGCTGAGCTCATTGAAACATTTTGAAATCAAAATACTTAACCGAAAAAGTCAAATCACAAAGTGGAGAGTAAAACTGCAGACTTCCCACTACAAAAATCGGCATCGTTTAGGAAAGCTGCTAACGAATTGTTGACAACAAGTAGAGAAGATAGTGATTACGACTCAGTATGAAAGCGTACTCACTGGCTCAACAGTGACTTTACTGAGGGTGAATCTTTGTGATGAAGCTAATTGTCAATCCAAAAAGGTTCTGCAAAGAGCCCATTTGGGTATAGTTCTGATTGTGTTCAGTAAGGTTCTAGGTAATTAATCATGAATCGTTTGACGAGAAAAGAACGCTTCCAAGCTGATCTTAATTAGAAAAAATGAATCTGATTTCACAAAGCTTATTGAGTTCTTCACCTATATTTTACAGTCACCATAATCGGGCTAGTAAACCTAGCTTAGTAAGAGTTGCTGGTTAATTGTGCAGTTATTGACCGTTTTCGTACTAATTTTACTATTTTCGATTCAAAACCATCAACAAGACAACAAAATCTGGGTACCGAAGATACTGCTGTATCGCGAAGTTTTGAATAAGCGGCCGAAATGTCGATTCTTCGCAAAGATTCAAAAAAGAATTGTATGAGATGTACCGCGACATGAGCATAGCTAGAAGAGTACGCATTGCGAGACTGGCTGGGCCATGTATAGCGGATGGACACCAACGCTCCGGTTCGACGGGCTTACGAAAGCAATCTGGAGGGAAGTTACGGAGAAGACCTCGTGTTAGGTGTCGCAATCAAATGCAAGAGAACACTTCGACCAACTGTGGGTTCAAATGTTGAGTGAGCTCTCTTGAAATCGAAATTGTTTGAAAGTAAATACAGACACGTATACCAAGTCGACAGTGCTGCAGAGCGTTTAGTCGAAAGCCTTCAACCTTTCAATTTTATTTCGACGCCACACTTGAGGTTGGAAACAAAATTATAACAACCTTATTTTTTCATCTGTACCACCAGACCGGAAAGTCTGCATCCCTGGCAGTACAATGGACAGGTAATTGGCCTGAGTGCTCCCGCCTATTATTAATCTCCCCTTTTTCAAGTTAAAAAAAAGCATATCATGTCCTTCATGATACTTTGCCTAAAAGTTATCCTTGTTAACGACCCTTCAAAAGCCTTGAAAAATGACATGTAACACACAAAATACAAAAAAAAAAAAACCTCTCACATAATTTCCATCATTTAATTTTACGACATTTACTTCTACTAGAGCCTCCCTCTTTATAAAAAGCTAAGTCCCTAAGTGTGAGGGAAAGCTAATTCGTCATGCCGCACCTCAAAACGAAAATCATCGCCTAGTGACTTGGCACATCGACTTCGTGCCCTCATTACGCTAAGTGTGCTTTAAATTCAAGAATTATTTTGTGATTTGCGTTTGACTAATTCTTGATTGGCAGCATCCTCTTTGAATCAGGCACGTCCTTTTTATTTTTTTTTTATTTTGAAAAGCTGGCAGTTCGAAGCCTCTAATCGAAAGTAGTTAACCATTTTTTGAACGCCGTACGTGACATGAGTTTAAATTTGTCGACTAGGCTGTTTTATTCGTTCCGTTGGAAATGCTGCGGTGAATTTTTTCATACCCGTAAGCGAGAAAATACATTTTATCTTAATGATTTACTTTACCTCGTTCTCACTTGGGAAAGAAAGACCTTTACCAATATTAAATCAAAAGGCCACCGCCGCACTTGTTTTCACTTTTCGAGCACGCCTGCCTGTGTGTACACGCTTCAATGAAATGTATGTTTGCTTGTATTTGCAGGATCCTTTGCTCCCTAGACGGAAATAATTTCTGGCTTATTGTGCTGCAGACATTTGGGCAATTATTTTAGAGCCTAATATATATAAAAATACACTCAAATTCAGGTGCGTTAAATGTATTCAATGCACAATCGAGTGGTTCAAAGTTTAAGTATGTTTATCTGAGAATTGAAAGTTAGGAGCCCGCAGGGGTTTTCTTAACTGCTCGAATGACTACGTGGGAATTAGCTTTCAAGGCAACTCAGTGCACATTATAAACCCCTGCTACTTGGGAAATTAATCTACGATTTTTGTCTTCATACACCGGTTGAGGAGGTTCGAAGTTCTTATTTATCTATTTTATGGCTCATCAATGGTTCTCTCGAGATCCTTTTTTTCCTCAATTTAGCTTTCTGTCAGAAACGTGCCGAGGTGTTTTGTTGAGGATTTTGTTTTGGATTTCGTTTCTATGCCCACATCAATTGTTTTTATCTATTTTATTACCCTACTTGGTAAATACCTTAGATCATTGAACAATGATTTTTGCTTTAGAGTATCAGGTATCAGTGAAACCATAGACAGGTGGCTCCAATGAGCACTTCGATTGTGCTTTTAATCCAGTCGCAGATTAAACAAATTGTGCTTTCGACGTTGTTGAATGAGATTAACGTCATCGATACTTTCTCTTCTTCTTGTGTTACGAAACACAATTACAAAATTCGTAATTGAAAACTGTCAAAGAACTGCCTCACACTATGATCAGGACTTGATTAAGTATGTAAATGTCTGTGGTTGTGTGTTTATTATTACTGCAAATGAAACCATTGCTTCCACCTAACAGACGGGAATATATTTGGTTACATATTTGATTCGTTGCAAATTTCACCTTCATTAATATTTACTTCGAGCCAAATCAATCAGACAGGACATTAATTTACTATAGACGCCATTATCAATAATCGCTTTCGGATTAAGACGATTAATAATCTTTCAATGGTCGGCTGGAAGATGTGTTTGAACTTCAACAGACATGTGAAAAAAGAAGTCGTGAATGTTGACGCAGACAACCTTCACTTACATGACATCACATAGCTCGACATCTTTTTTTCATCACAAAGAATAACAAAATTGCAAACTCCTTCTTCCCTGCTCCCGAAATAAACACAAAATAATTAAAAAAAAACTTTTTTTAATCTTCAACAAAGAATCTTTTCATAACCGTCATCAAGTTGAAAACACTATGCTTCTAACCTAATTCGCTCGTTTATTTTAAGTAAGGCAGTGGTATACCGAAGGTATAACCAGCAAATTAACACTTAAGAATCTCTCAACCAATTAAGGCGAAACAAGTCGATAAAGTAAAAACATTAAATAGAATTCTCTTTATCAAAATACAATTTTTTCCGCCCGTTCTTTTAACTGACTCTCTGTAGCTTAGACTTTGGAGTGCAGCAGTTTATGGTTAAGATTTTTTTGTTTCCTTTTTTTGCATTCAAATGAAGCAATCTGCTTACGCTTCGGCTTTGTTTTGCTAAGTTATTTTTTCTGTAAGGAACAGTAAGGATGGAAAGTATATTTTCTGTTTATTGCTCAATTTGTACAGACGCAAAACTATCAAAGCGGATGAATAGAAAGTCAAAAAAGATAGTAGAGGAAAGATTGTCGTGGTTTATGGCCTTTAATTACATGTTCGACTTGGATAGACATTTACAAGATATGTAGTTCCATTTTTATAAATAGTTTTGCTGATTGACTTTTGAGAGAAACTTTTTATTGAATCTTTTGAATGCAAACAACTGTGAATGGGCATTCTAAATGCGACGCACACTGGGGCCCGCTGTATGGAGAGCGTGCTCAAAATACAAAATTGAGAATGACTCTTTTTTCCAAAACAAATGTTTTGTTTCAAAGTCGACAAGATTGTCTATCAACCGGTAAAATTTCAAGGTCAAAGAGATTGTAGGTCAAAAGAAAATCAGTGTTAAATGTTGTGTTTTAGGCCAAAGAAATTTGTGTTGAGATTTAGAGGTCGATTTAAAATGCAATAAAAATCGTTTCGCGTTGAATTACGCGAAGTGGCGATATTTCATCGATTGGTCAATGTCAGTAGATAATAAAAACGTATTTCGTTAGTATCAAAAACAAAAACCATGGAAAAAGAAATAAAAAAGCGAACAAAAATGTATAAACACATTTTTTTCCAAATTGCAACAGAGGCTTCCACTTCTAACTTAAGTTTTTATTAAAAGAAGGTATGCACTATAAGACTGCATACTTAGTTTTAAAAGCCCGTGTTGCAATTTGGAAAAAAGTGTATTTAAAATTGTTTTACAAATTTGTTCGCTTTCTTGTTTCTTTTTCCATGATTTTTGTTTTTGATACTTACAAAATACGTTTTTATTATCTACTGACATTGACCAATCGATGTCATATCGCCACTTAGCGTAATTCAACGCGAAACGATTTTTATTGCACTTTAAATCGACCTCTAAATCACAACACAAATTTCTTTGGCCTAAAACACAACATTTAACACTGATTTTCTTTTGACCTACAATCTCTTTGACCTCGAAATTTTACCGGTTGATAGACAATCTTGTCGACTTTGCAACAAAACATTTGTTTTGGAAAAAAGAGTCATTCTCAATTTTGCATTCTGAGCACGCTCTCCATTTTTTTTTTTTTTTATAAAAAAGAGGAGGCTTATATGCTAATCTGGAGAACTCAGACCTAATATCCGGTCCATTGTACTACCAGAGTAGCAGCCTTCCCTTTTTTTGTGTTGCAGTAGTTGGAAATAAGTTGTTAGTAATTTCACATATATAACCTCAAGGGCGGCGTCCATATGAAACTGGGAGACTGAAAGAAAAGTAGATGCCCAGAGCGGGATTCGAACCCACGCGTCCGGCCTATCTACTAAACACTCTACCACTGCACCACGGCCGCCCCTGTACGCTCTCCATTCAGCGGGCCCCAGTGTGCGACGGTCGCCGATGTGCAACGTTGTGTCTATTGTGGGTTGATGGCAGTGGCGTAGTTTGATTTTTTCTATGAGTGGACTTATTTCGTCCATATATTTGCTTTACAAGTGTGAATAATTTCAGAGTAAAATAGTCTATAACAGACGATCATTAAAATACAAAAAATTCATTTATGTGTAGCATTTGCTGTTGTATGTCATCGAAAACGGCACCGCGCTAAATGTTCTATCCCAAGGCGTCAATCGTTGGGGGCTTTTTGTGTAGACAAAGCGCTCGCTCGCTTTCCTTCAGTAAATTGATTGTTTCGTTGGCTGTATGGCTTGCAGTGCTATCTTGATGAAGCCAAATGTCGTCCACATCAGTATCATCCATGGTACACACAACACAGTCATCAATGATGGCTCTTCCGCGTTCTCCATTGACTTTAACATTATGGCCGACTTTATTTTCGAAGAAATATGAACC
This sequence comes from Melanostoma scalare, assembly GCA_949752695.1. Taxonomy (NCBI): domain Eukaryota; kingdom Metazoa; phylum Arthropoda; class Insecta; order Diptera; family Syrphidae; genus Melanostoma; species Melanostoma scalare. The sequence continues at coordinate 52,751,731 of OX456984.1, read as the reverse complement.
AATGATGCTTCTGCTCATATAGAGCACATCAAACAGTGACTTTTGAGGATTTAATGGCGTCTCAATTAGCGGATTACCATGACCCCAAATGCGAAGATTTTGTTTATTGATGCATTCATTCAACCAAAAGTAGGTAAGTTTCATACCTTTTCTTGTGAAAATTTGAATCGGTGGTCATCTCGTTTTGAACTCATTCACCGAGTAATCGACGGCTTGATGGCATTTCGGCTTATATTCTTGATCAATTTGAATTTTGTGAGTCAGTAAATCAATATATTTCCGAAAAATCTTCCATAGAATGGATGGGCACAGCTCTAATAGTTGCCTTCGGTGGCGGATAGATCCATTCGGGTCATCTTCGATACTCTACTCCACAGCAGCTATAGGATAGCGTCTTCAGTGCTCACTGTACGGCGCGGCATCCCTGAAGATGGGCATTGTTCAATAGGGTAATGGTGGTGCGAATCCGATCCATTGTTGCTTGAATTACCGACTCCGTTGAGCGATTATGTCGACCGAATATTGGTCGCATTTTGGTAACAAATCTGCACGATTTCCAGAGTTAGTCCATTCGTTATGAAATGGCAAACCAAACTGAACTTGAATCAAAAGGACTTACTTCAAGAAAAAATAGTTCCAATTTTTAAATTTGGAAATATTTTTTTCCTACACGTCTTCAAAAAAACCTTTACTTCGACAATAAACTCGCTTTCATGGAAAACGGTTTCTCGATTAGCAACTCAAGTCTGAAATCGACAAATAGGTGTGGAACCCAAACCCACTCCGTCTGATTGAGAAATATCAGATCATTCTTGATGCATCTTTAAGTTAGAACTTTGAATTTCAAATACCGAATACGATATGCAAATCAAAGTAGAAAACTTTGGTTTTACAGTCAAGCAGAATGGTCACGAAAACTTGAATCATTGCATAGTGAATGAATAGACACCGAATACATAGCAGAAAATGTCGGCGTTTGGAGTGGTTGAGCCTATTCTTACTGCTTGCTCTAAGTTGGAAAGTTATAGAAGACATTTTTTTAACGAATGCGTGTCCAGAATCACTCAATGATGAATTTCGTAAATTTTAATTTTTCAAATTTCCACCATAAGAGTTCAAAGAAATGACGTAATTTATTGCGACAACGGTCCAAGATGACTGCCTTGTGGCACATTTGAAAGCTCACTGGAGATTATCGTAAAGAAGCTACGGATTTTGACTTGTAAGTGTAAGTCCTTTTTCTTACATTGGAACTAATCAATGCAATTAATTTTGTGTGAATTACTAACGCCCCAGGTTTATATGAAGCTAGCAGATCCGGCGAACAAGATTATGGAAAGCTCGTGGGGCCTAACGAATTTCTAGGACTTAAAGTTTTGTGGTTATTCCAAGCGGCTAAGCCAGAAAGCACTTTTCGTGGCAGTGTTTACACTCGGAGGAATTGGCAACATTGCAAGTGAACCCCGCACTGTTATTTGTAAGCATTTAAAGTAGAATGACATATTCTCTTCCAAGGCGTCAATCGTCACGAGCTTATCTGCGTAGACAAGTTATTTTACATAAATCCCCGAAGCAGAAAGCAGCGGTGTTAAATCGCCAGATCTTGGAGGTGACTCACACGTTCAAAACTCTAAATTTTAAAAGTCGTCGTCAAAAGCAATTTTGTTTTCGTTGCAGGTCCCCTCTATTCTGCCATCTGATTCGCATGTTCCTATTTTATTTGATTGTTTTGACGTTTGACTATAAATGCATGGCTGAAGCAATAAATTGAGTTCGTCGGCTTGTGTTGATCGTAATGGTGGTCCTGAAATAAAAATTACTTCGTCCATTCTAGCCTCTTTGATGGTATTGAGTAACTGGGTTACGCTTAGGGATTTTGGCTCCCTTGCGACTCTGAAGTATGATCCTACGTACTTCTGTGTTTGGTGGATGAGAGCTTCGTAGTGTCCATGAAAATTTTTCTTTGATTCATTCTGCTGGTAACAGTTGATCGTCGCTCTCTACGCCTAATATTTAAGTGTTTCCTCAGCTTTCAGTGTCCAGTCAGTAAACCACTAAGTATACTCTTACTTTATTTCTGCTTTGCGTTTATTGAGTTTATGTCCCGTTTTATGTTGAGTGTACCAAGTACAAGTTTGGCTTGGCGCTGTTTCGGGAGTTCATTCAAACATTTTTTTCAAACTCTTCTAAGGCTATGATTTCTTATTCACTATATCTGTCATTATTGTAATATGTTTGTTAATTGTTACTGTTATTTCTGTCAATGCTCATTTATTGTATAGACTTCTGCCTGTGATATACTTGACGCTTGTCCCACAGACACTGGAGTTTTTGTCCTTGGCATAAAATAACTTACTTCTAGGTTTTTCGCTGTTTTTGTATAGTCTGTGTACCATTTTATTGTATGGATTTTTATTAAGCTAGTACTTTACTTACTCTGCCATGGCTTTTTTTATCACTCAGTGCATCGTTGAAAGGTTTAGAAGTTAAATTTCTTGTTCATGCTTTCCAAGGAGATGACAACGAGTAAACACTCCTTTGATATTTTAGCATTCTCGTTCGGTTAAAAAACATCTGTTCATTTCATTGCCTTGTCAAGTTTCGCCAGCGCATCGTTGCTCTTGTCGTACTTCTTGTGACAATGTGCAGAGTCGCAGGTCTTAAGAATGCTTCAAATGCTGCGTTTGGACAACTCTTTATTCTTCGTGGTATACATTTGCATGCAAGTTTCTGTGCTTTTTCTTGTGAATCGGTTTCACCATCATGAAGTATATCCACAGAATAGTGCTCGGTTTGCAACCCCATAGTGTGCCTGTATTTCTCTTGAATATATCAAGAAAATGGTCAGTTATCAAATATTATCAAATCTTGAAATCGCTAATTTCTAATTGTAAATAATCCTTCATTGTAGATTATACCACAGGTAACCGAGAAGCCATTTAACTATTTGTTGATCAATCAATTCAAAGATTGGACGTGTTTCTCGTGAAGTGAACTTGTGGTTTTCGTAAACTTCAAAACCAAAAAAATATTGAGCCTTCTGAACTGTGGCATAGAATTGGTAACACAGAGCTACAATTCTACAAGTCCAGGTCCACTGATAGTATTATCTCCATTACACTTGTGGAAGGTTAAGCAAACTTGTAGCTTTGTTTTAGAGAAAGTGTTTATATTTGTCAAGCAAACTTGTTGCTTTTTGTTACAGAAATTTCTTACACTTATTATAATTTACTTGAATTATAAGCACTTGTAGTTTTGTGTTACATTCCCCGGAGTGCAACTCTCATGTTTGAATAGAAGATTCTCAAGCATCCTTGCAGTTGATGCTGAATGAGCTTGTAAAGTTGATTGATTCTCGTATGAACTTCGTTATCAAGTTATCTGTAAGACTCTATTTTATTGCTTTAAAAAAAACCTGCTCTAATAAAACATCCAGTTAAGGCGACGTTAAGTTTACGCCGCCAGTCAAACTTGGGTTATACAGTCAAGCAAAGAGCTTTAAGTTTCCATAAAGTGTGCATGTGCAGTGTCTTATCGATTGTGCTTCCCTCCGCATTGCCAATTGAAACATTTCAATACAATGTGCATAGGTACCTTCTTTCTCATTCTTTCCTACTTTTCCAAACACTTGCTATGTGTCTTACAACATCGTTAGGCTATTAAAACGCTTAATGATAAATGGGTCTTGAAGAAATGCATTGGACACTGAGTTATGAAAAGTCTTATAATGAAAATAACATTCAACTACTAAAACTTTATATTTGAATTCACGATACTTCCATGGGCTGTGAGACATATAACTTGCTCGAAATGAAACTAATTTAATCGTTTGAAATCAAGGCTGATTACTCCCTTCAAATGCTCTTGTATCTTGTATATCATCAATCAACATAAAGTCAAATGTATAATACTCGCAAATAAATCAGTCATTGATTCTAGTGCTGTTAAGCTAAGTAAAGATAAACACAACTGAAATACTTCCACATGATTTTGCTTTCAATGCCATTATAGTATGCAAATATTTACTCATTGATTTAACACCTCCATAAGCTTCCCGCTTTGTTTTATTTACAATTAATTTTATTGACCCTCGTTCATGTCCTTCAGGTGGTGCTTATCACACACTAACGAAACCTTTAACTTAACTCCACTGGCTCGTCACTATTGTTCAAACAGAAAGCCCTACACTCTATACATAAATATTTATTGGCAGCTATTTGCGACAGTCATTGTGAGGTGAAGGTAGGTATAACTGACAAACTGTTGAGCTGTGTAAAGTAAAACTCACTTCGTTCGTTGGTTTGTATATCTTCTTCGAGTACTTACAGATCTTGCAGTAGTTGTATCCATAAAATGAATCTTTCCACTTGATGGATTGTAGCCATCCTTTTGTCTTATGATTCTGGGAAAGCAAGCCATGACTGTGGGGTGATGCTTTAATATTTTACACCAAAAATTAGCTTAACTATGAAGAAGACGCTCATGTCTTCTTTGGATTTCAATCCCACTTGTGATTTGTTTTACTAAATTTACTGAGTAATATGATTCCACATACACAAAACTACAAAACCGATTTCCGCCCCGGTTTCATTCAAATAACGTGAGATTTCGGACTAGAAAACGTCCCAGTTCAAAGGTAAACATGAAAAGCAAGCTGTGAAGTAACTTTATGGAAACTTGTAATGATTTCAAATAATTTGCCTCAAAACACTTCACCCATAACCGGACGGCGGTAATTGTATATTTCGACTAAAGTTATCAAAAAGTCTATCGGAATTGTCGTCAATTTACTACACCCTTGTAGTTAATTGTTTTAGATATGCTGGTATATGCTCTTTACCAACCACTGCTACATTCACTTGTATAGAATTGTGGGTTTCGTTAAAGAACAATTTCTTATCGGAAAAGTACTCACCTAGTTCAATTTACAGCATATACCGACTCGTATAGGTACCTATGTCGTTGCTATTGTTTTATAGGCTCTATAGTACAATGTCTTGATGGTATTGAATAGCACTTGATTCGACAGAATACTAACCATTTTGTATGTGCTACACGCGATCGCTTATCATTATCGCTGCCCGTTTAGAAATTTTTGCGATAAAACAATTTTTTGTTCTCTTTTTTTTTTTCACTGTTTAATTTGAAGAATGGTTCTCGAATTAAATGCTCTCACTTATACGCTTTCGGTGTTTGGCTTATAATTTTGTTTTTGTGTTTATACACAGTTATCTATGTTGTCGGTGTTTATGGGGGTGAAATATATGCTCGTACTCTTATTTTACGATAATATTGCTTACAAATTGTCGTTAGCCTTTTACGATAGCAAGCTTAGTTCTAGCTACCGGAATGGTAAGACGACAATTATAGCGCAGATCTGTAGTAATTTAGTTCTGTTGATTCAAATTCCACACTCTATCAGTTACTTACTTTGAGTTTGAGGAAAGGTATAGTTCATTATATCTTTAGATTGCCGGCGATACATGAACTATTCATATCTATTTTTTTGATATTTGAATTGTTTAGCTTTAGAAACTAGAAAGTGTCTGGCTATGACAATTTTGAGTCAGCAAGCTTAGCAAATGGTTTTCTTTGGTTCGGTTCGATAAAGAGATAAATGAATGAATAAATGAATAAATAAGTTAATACAAGAATAAATGAATAAATAATTAAATAGATAAATAAATAAATAAAAAAATAAACAAATAAATAAATGAATAAATTAATAAGAAAAAGGCTAGCATATCAGAGCTCAGTAGGCACAGACTCTGGGGGCTAACACTTTTCTCTCGATTATACATTGTGAAACATGGAAGGGGCTAACAATTTTGCGTTGATACTGAGCAGCTCAGTGAGAAAGCTCCTTTCAATGTAGTGTTATTTCTATAAGAGGACTTTTTAATTTTTCGCGAAAGCCGAAGTAAGTAGGTAAAATAGGCCTCATTTCATCCCCATGTTCCCTTGAAACAGAAGCCGAAAATCAAAAACTAACGACATCCTTGATACCGCAAAGAGCGACGAAAAGCTAGTGGACCATTTGGAAAAGTTCCTATATCATTGGAAAATGCACTATTCCAAAAGCAAAAGATATTTTTCAGTTGCATTTTCCAATACAAAACCGGAAGGTTCGCCAACACATTCGGAGAACAACACGGCGGCGGCAGCTAACCCCACTACCGAATTTCTAGCAAGGAAGAGTTGTGATCTGAGAGAACTGTGCATCGGAGGGAGGAAAAAGAAGAAAATCGTTCTATTTACACACAAAGAGTTGTGGTATAAAAGATGATATCTTGAAATATTTTTGCTTTGCTATATCCTGGAAGTTTAAGTTCGACCGCTCGAGCTTTGTAAAACCTCACTGTCTGAGAGGTATTAAGAAGTTTGAAACTAGTATATGTTTTCAACGACCATATTTTTTATTAAGATTGATATCAACTAAAGTGTATTTCAAAAAGGACGCTACAACAGGGACAGAGCAACAGGGACAGCAAACTACGCCATATTTCTTGCCGCTCTTTTGACATTTCTTTTCAGTAAGGTTTGCCATTTCATGAAAGATAAACGAGCCAACAACGAGTTTACAACAAATTTACTACTGAAATTCTGAGCCACTGGCCTCAACGTAAAGAGCGCTACGTCCAATTTATGGTTTGGCCCCAATTGGATGAAGACATGTGGTTCCAACAGGACGTCGCGCCACAAGCCACACATCGAATGTCACAATCAATTTATTGGAAACCATGTTTGGAGAACGTGTTATCTCACGAAATGGTCCAGTCGCTTGGCCGCCTCGGTCGTGCGATTTGATGCCGGCGCCGTTAGACTATTTCCTGTGAGGATACGTCAAGTCTATAGTCTATGCCAACAAGCCAGCGACGATTGATGAACTTCGTACGAATATCGATCGTGAAATTGCAGCAGCATCGGCCGATTTATGCTTGATAACCTCTTATTAAAAAACACAAAAGCTCTTATTGAAAAACCCAATACAACTCGCACCTTCTCTAAAAACAAACTGACAGTAAATTTTTTAAACAGCGACTCAATTTGATAACAAAAATGATTGGCATTTTTTAATCTTTCAATGACTGTGATAATAGTTTATCCAGAAGTCTGCCTATCGTCCAATGCTTACTTTGTCAGTCAAGAATTTGAAAAGGAGGTACCCATAAATTCGATTAAATTACGATTCCTGATAGCGGCTGCCTTTTAATAAATTTGTATAGTCAAAATTCTTTCGCATTGAATTGGAAATCTTCCAGCTGACGACATCAAATAAGGCCAGACCAATTAGAACTGCTATCGTCATGTGATAAAAACTTAGATTAAAGGTATTGTTGAAGTTGTCTCTTAGTAGTCAATAGTCTGTCTGTAAAAGAACGAGAACTTCTGTGGAAAATGCTTTTTAGACGATGTAAAAAAGCTGATAATTTCTATATTTAGTGTCTATAAAAAATAAAACTGAGGAGGGTGGCTCAAAAAATCTGTGGAAACCTCGGGCCTAACGTATTTCTTCGACCTACAATTTTATGCCGATTCGTAACGGCTTATTTAGAAAGCGTTTTTCGTTGTGTGCTCTTTCAAATCAGTGTACTTACTTTTGGATGCCAATTCCCCGCGAAATGTGATACCCATAGAAACATAATTGGATGTTTTTCGGACTCAGACCTCAAATTTCTACGTGACAGGCAGACATGTCAACCTACTGGGACTACTGAGGTGTCGATGTTGTTGTACTTTCTTAATTTTTATTTGCGATTATAGGTACTATAAGGCAAATTTTGCAATCGTGCAAAATATGTATATTTATGATATTTTTTGAGATATCAATTGAATATGACATTGCGATGATAGAAAATACAAAAAAAGAGGGTCCTGCAATTTTAAACCGGCCAAAGTGCTGCTTCTTTCAACATACAAAACATACAAAATATTAAAATTTGTTACTAAACCATTATTAAACCAGTACAAAATGATTGGTAATGCTTATCGGCCTTCCAAACCCCAAATGCCTTCGTTCTGCTAATTAACTTAGCCTTCGAGGTGAAAATGGTAGTCATTTCGGAAAATGATATCTCGATAAATTTCCGGACCTTGTATAGATGCGTTTCTAGGACCCAATCAGCAAGTCCACGATGTTGTTGACGGTAGGTTGTCCTGAGTTCTTTCGTTCACTAAACTTTCATTCGTGTACTAAACTTTTTAAGTCCATATGTCGGTGTGCGTGTAATGTCATATGTAGAATGCCCCATTGCCAAGATCAACGACAGATGGACATATGGGTTTTCCTAAACACAGTGGGCTACAACAAGCAGCATTCTCTTTTTAACGAGCGAGAGTTCGTTTCTTCGCATCATTAACTTCTCCCAATAAGTCAAATGTTTGTCTCCAGTTTCACAATTTCTGGCAGATAAGATGTTTTAAGACGACCCAAAAATGCTATAGTTTTGCAAACTGTGACTACGAAATTTTCACATTTTCGTAGTGAATTTTAATAGTTTCAATACCTTCTACTCAATCCATCCTTTCGTTAGTAACGACTTAGTTTTTCCTTGCCATTTGTTAAGTAATGACAGTTTGGTTCATGACGACTGTTAACATAGTGAGCTGTAAAAGATGAAACCTTTTATTAGAAAATGCAGACCGTGCATCATTTGACTTATGAAGCAATTTTTATTCTGAAACTTACTATGAGCCTGTCCGAAATGTACTCGCGCCTTCATGCAAGTATATCATTATTATTAAAATTTTTTTATTGCATCACTGTAGTGCGGTCATCTCAAAAATGCCAAAAAAGAATGTTCCCACGATGCGGCCACTTAGGCTGTCAGTATTAACGTACGTGCATTGCCTGACACACTTAGGCCACAAGGGTCCATTGTTATACCACAGAGATCATCAAGTTAATCACCTAAACATCTCAAAAACCCGATGTGAGATTAACGAATTGATCACCCATTAATCTATCATTTCGTGACTAGTCAGTTAGTCACCTGCTAGTCGAACGCGGAAGTTTTAATGTATTTTGAAAGACTTTCAGGGTCTATGTAAGCTAAGTCGCTAGTATCGTCGAAGAAGAATTCACCGAGATGAGTTTTCCTCCTATGACGTAGGGCAGGGCATGAGCAAAGAAAGTGTTGAACGGTTTCTTCCTCTTCTCCGTCCATGCAGCTTCTGCAGAAAACATTCCTGTTAGACAGTCTCCCGTTTGAACACCTTTGTGGCGAAACATCAGAGCGCATTTCTCACATCCATGCCTTATGGAGGAATGAAAGGGACCTACAATTTTCTGTTGATTCCGAATGGCCAATCGAGAGAGCGCTTTTCATGTCAATGAATTTTTTATAGGAGAACTTGGCAATTGCTCGCGAAAGGCGCGATACCCGAAGAAAAACATTATTAGCTTTTGTTGGGATTCAAACCGTGAACCTCTCGCGAAACAGGCAAACATGCTCACCATTTTGCCAAGGGTACCACATGTTAATTCATACAATTTATTAACTTATTATCTTATTTGAACTTTCATTTTATCTATTTTCTTCTTTTTGCTTTTCCTTGGCTGCAATTTTGAGCTATGCTGATGTTCTGCTTCCTGCTCTCATAAACACGTGAATTTTTTCTTTTCTTTTTGGGAGATGAGAACTTCTTTTTTTCTAAAATTTTCTACTTCAGCTGTCAACTGAACGAAAGTGTGTCAAACATTGTCATCCGGTAGTGTAATTATTCTTCGGCGGTGCCAGATTTGACAACAACTTCTGTATCCTCTTTTTGTGTTAAAAGAACAAAACACTACTGGTAAAAGGACCAAACCATCTGTTATCTGTTTGCTCGAAAAAGTCTATTTGTTAAGTGAGATTCAAAATCAATTATCTTACCAGCCTTACTAGTAAAGATGGCGTATTGAATTTAACTGAATGCCTAAAATTTTTAGAATATTGTGTCAAAATTTCAAGTGGATTTGAGCAAAATTGACAAAGTTACGAATATTTTTATACCTGTCGGTATAGTGTTTTCTTTGTGTTTTTTTTAGTGTTCAAAACTTTGAAACGTTTTTCCCACAACTCACTTTTTAAAAGTCGGTTTCCCTCATAACCTCAAAAGTACTTACTGTACCGATCCTTTTAAAATTTTGAACTTTTTTGAATTTACAAGGTAGTGACAGCAGTTGTAGATTTTTTTTTTTTAAATTTGTTGATGTTTGTTATTTTACAATAACAAAGTTATTTTACAAAAGAAAAAAAAAAACGCATTTTTCCCTTCAAAGTGTTCCATAAAAGTGAAAAATTAAAATTTCAAAAAACCCTCTCGGCTTTAAACGTGGTAAAAACTATTATCTAACGAATGAACTTTGATTTTTTGATTTCCGATGATCCAGCAACAAAGCTATGAGAGGCACCGCAAATCTTCCTCTCCTTCCAATTACCATCCAATTGCACTAACGTCCCTTCTTTCCAAGGGCATGGAAACGTTGATAAATCGTCAACTTATGAAATATCTTGAAGAACGAAAGCTTCTTAATGACCGGCAGTACGGCTTTCGTAGCAAACGGTCCACTGGTGATTTGATGGCTTATCTCACCGAAAAGTGGAACCAATCTTTACATTGTTTTGGAGAAAGTAAGATTATTGCGCTTGATATTTCTAAAGCATTTGATAGAGTTTGGCATCAGGCTCTTTTATCGAAAATGCGTGCTTTTGGTATCGATGAGTCTCTTCTTCGCTAGATTAGAAATTACCTTTTCGACCGTTCAATACAAGTTGTGTTGGATGGCTTCAAGTCTGATACCCACTTAATAAATGCTGGTGTGCCCCAGGGCTACGTTTTGTCTCCGACTCTCTTCCTCATTTTCATTAATGATCTCTTGTCTGAAACTTCTAATCCGCTTAACTGTTTTGCTGACGACTCGACCCTCAGCTTTTCATATTCGTTTCCAAATTCACGTCCCTGCTCTTCGGATGTGGAACTGGAACGGTTGCGTATGATAAGCTCATTGAATTCTGACCTTGACAGCATTGTTGCATGGGGTCTTATGAACCGAGTAGAATTCAATGCTTCGAAAACTCAATGCTGTCTCTTGTCGTTGAAGCTTAACATTCCCCCATTGCCATTATCCATGAATGGTACCTGCATCGAAGAAACCGAAAAGCTGTCAGTACTTGGTATGTGTGTAAACGATGATCTTCGTTGGAACGACCACATATTTGAAGTCGCCAAAAATGGTGCTAAATGCTTAGGTTTCTTAAGACGATGCAGGAAGTTCTTTACCCCTTATGATTTGGATACAATTTATAAGGCTTTCATCCGCCCAAAACTGGAGTATAACTCCCATATCTGGTCAGGTGCTTCTCAAACATCTTTGCGCCTACTTGATAGGGTGCAAAATAGAGCGTTAAGATTGATAGGTTATAGTTCAATCGTAGAATCGATTGATTCTCTTGAACATCGTCGAAACGTTACCTGTCTCACTCTCTTTTATCGCTTTTTCTACAAACAGTGCTCTAGTGAAATAGCCAGCTGCATTCCTCCCCTGAAACAATTTAGCCGCAACACTCGCCTCGCTAGGAATGCTCATCAGTTTTACCTTGAGCCCAACTTCGGGCGTACAGTCAAGTATAGAGATTCGTATTTCAGTCGCACCACCCGAATGTGGAATGCTTTACCTGGCTCTGTATTTCCCCTGCATTACGATTCACAAAGGTTCAAAAGCAACGTGCATCGGTGCCTCCTTTCAAATCCTCTCCTATTTTCCTAAATGCTCGCACTGTGTTTTTAACATTATGAGGGTAGTCATAACCCCTTGATGTGCGCGTAAATTAAAAAAAAAAATCAAAAAAAAAAAAAAAAAATCGCCTATTTTTCGAGGTACGTCCGAATAATTGCTGCCATTGCCGTATTTTTAAATATTTCATTGTGAAAATTTTACACAACATTTTTGAAGTGTCACTATTTAATGTGTAATTAGTTTTGAAATAGAAATTTTTAATATTTTTTTATGCTTGACTCTGAAGCCAAGCTAATGATTAGAAATAAATAAAAAAATTGAAAGATTTTGTTGATAGTCGAAGAGACTACCAAAAATGATCAAAATTGGTTCTCATGATTCGACTGTGCCAGTCGCGGTGGCATTATGCCAGAATCATATTCAGAAAAATAATAACCTTTCAAAAACAAAGTCGATTTTATGGCAGTAAATACAACTTATATGTGTGTTCAAAAAAAAAAGAACTCCCTGTATAAACAAATTCTCCGAACTTGCTAACGCTAAATCAATATCTACACACTTGGAACCATTTTCAATTATTGTTTCTTTGTTTTAACAACATCTTTCTTATGTGCTCGAGTTGAATAATTTATAATGTTCTCGTCTTTTTGTGGCACATTTTCACACACTACTAATTTCAAAGCCATTATTTTAAACTATTGAACAAACTCGCATACCAAATGGTTTTGTCGCGTATGGTGGTCCATATGCCAGGGAAACTATGGATAACTGCGAACTACGAACAATAATCGGATCGAGATAAGTTTTCTCGGTAGGGTGATAATCATGTTCTTTAGTTATGCCTGATTTGAATTGAAGAACAATAATTGTGCTAATAACCTCAAATGAAACGACTAGATGTGTACAGTATACACATTCAACATACGATTCTGAGAGGGTCTTTTATTGTTTATTGGAACGTCGAAATTAGATTATGGTTCTGGTTGGAAGAAGTAAAGGAGGATTCGTGAGAAAGTATTGTAGATACTGGTAAATGCAATTATGGCTTTTAAGAAGGTTCTTAAAAAATACTAATATCGCTTTTCAAATTGGATGGCTTTTTAGTAGAGAGTACGACTATTAAAACCTCAAAAATCTCAGCAATGGTTCAAATTTCAATACTCGTGATAGTTATTTTTTATGTCCGTCCCTTCTACGTTGGGTCTAAACTAAGTTCTTGGAACCCCTTTAAATTAAGTACGGTTTATAGGGAAGATTTGCGTTCCTCCGCATCACCTCACTTGGATCTCATTGGATCCATCGTGTAGTTCACAGGAAGTCAGTAAATAGGGAATAGAAGGCCTAATGTTTTGAGAAGTAGTCTGTTGGTGGGCTTCCCAAGCCATATGGAGTAGGTACTGAATGAATCTCAAAATGTTTGTCAGTCTCTTAAACAATTCTCTAAAGACTGCTCTGGGAGAGCTTTTCTGTCATGGATGTTGTTATATGAGCCCTCGTCTGTTTCCTCATCTCACTTTGACACTCACTGTATAATTCAGATGTTGTGATATCCATTCTCTTTGTGTAGATTTCCCTCAGTTTCAATTCGTAATACATAATTCATTTCTGAGAACTTAGGGCTGGAAACTCTCTTTCTATTTTTTTCTTTTTTTGAACCGGACGGAGATTTGTCAAAAAAACTTTCTGATTCAGAATGTGGAACGGATTTGGAAAAATTTATTTGTTTTCCTTTATCAAGTGACATTGCGGATTTAACAGGGTGTTCTGCGTAAGATGCAACAAAAGCTCGCGACGGATAGGTTGGTTGGCACTTCCATTCGTGATTTCAACACAAGATATTTTTCAATAATGGGCTATCATTTATATGCTAACTTTTGTATCACAGGCAGTTATTTTTGAATGATGGTTACGATTGTTCCTCCTTGCTTACCTTCTAATAAACATCATATTGATTTTTAAGAGCTACACCTCAGGGAACATGACTGAATCATCTCTGGTAGCTACATTAAAACTTTTATTTTAATTCGTTTGTTAACGGTGTTGGAGTGCAAATTGTGTCATAAGTCTTAAGAACTCCTAACACTTCTTTGACATTGTTAAACAAACCATGAGACACTTTGAAATACAGATAGAATTTATCACTCTCTAAAACGAGCTGTCTCCTCATCTTAAATCTTATCGTTGACACGGGTGTTGGTGTCGGGGAATGAAGCCTAGGGCTTTGGATAAAAGATTATTGGCTTACCAAATCTAATTATTGACTACGGAAAATGGGGAAAATGGGACAGTGAATTACTTGAGACTTTGTGGAGTTCAATGGTTTTAAGAAATAAAGACTCCCAATTTCGTCGCTATATTTTCTTTAGAATGGACACCATTTTGTTGGTTGAAACCACTTGGGGTTTGGTCTCTATTTAAATGAAATACCCCTTAAATGACATTGCTATTAAAATGTTAATACATAAACATAACTTGTTTCCTTTATACGCCACAAGCATCCTGGTCTCGAGGGGATCACTTCTCTCCCACTTGTCGACTTCTAATTTGAATGCGATACTATCAACCGGTCATGCTATTTCCATGCTACAATGGAATTTTTGACTTTAAGGCTTTTACGGACATTGATACGTCTAAAACGGTAAAGCTTTGCAGCTCCTGTCATACGGAGTATGTTCATTTCATTTCATAAGCCAGCAACTAACTCTCTACGCTTAGTCATTGATTGATGCTGTCTTCTCAAATGCACTACTCAGAAACTTAGAAACACATTTCCATTCAAATAAATGTCCGGTTTGGACACATCTCGTTTAGAAAACGAACTCAGTCTGTTAGTTAGTTGTTATAGTCAACGTACTCCCAAATCGTTTTCCCACATATGTCAAGTGTTTTAGGTGTTAAGTGGTAGCATCTTCGTTTATGATGACTCCATCGACAGCAAGGAATAATTTATGAACAGTTTCCAGTAGTGAAGCAGGTAGTGAAGGACTGTATAAAAAAGAGCAAATGACTTTTTTGGTGTACACCTACTTTTACTTTGATTCTTTCTGGACTTCAAACGTTTTTCCCTACTTATTTTTATACATATCGTCAATCATCGGCAGTTTCTCACTTTTGTCGATTGAATGCTTTTTATTTATTTTTCGTAAGGATAATTGCACATGCTGTTGACTTAACGACAACCACATGAAATGATTATTATTTTTCGCATTTAGAAACTGCACTGCTTTACGAACTGGTTAACAGAAGCATACTTTTATTCATATGATCGAGAGGAAATAAGTTGGAAACCACGGGGCTTAAACGCATTCCCAGGGCTTACGATTTTATGTTGATTCCGAACTGCTAAGTTGGAAAGCCATGAAAAAGGCAACGTGTAATTACTCTTGGAGGACTTGCCGTTGAATTTAATTTTTTTATTTCTTCTTTGATGTTCCTGGGATTCAACCTTGAACCTCACATGTAACAAGCAGGCGTTCCTACAACTACCCCAAGGACACTACAGACATCGAGAGACAATCATCTTTCATAACCTCGAAGGTGAGAATCGGGAGCAATTTATGCCCGGTGTTTCTTATCTTTCTCTTTAACTCGTCACGCCTGATATCTTGCACCTTTAAGAAAGTTGTGCATGCAGCTTAATCGTTATCATGTCTGTCTGTAAATTGAAATTTAGCATAAAATGATTTTTGGACGTTTATCGCGCCTTTTGTGAGGATTTTGCAAGTTGACTGAGAGTAAAGCCATGAAAATTGGTTTCTCATTAAACCGTTCGTAAGTGGCATAATTTTGTAGGTCCTTGAGGTGTGGTAGGTACGAGGTTCACCGACTTTTGTGTCACTATTATATTTAGTTTTCTTATTTATTTTGGAAAATTTCGCCAAGCAAGCTGTTCCTTGAAAAGGCCAACACAATAATTTCACAACTAGTGCAGAATGATTCCGTCGCGTCGTCCACAGGAAACTGTCCTTGAACATCGTTAATCGACTTTGGTGAAATAATATTCTGAGAACTTCTTTTTCTTTGAGTGGCTGTTTGGATGTTGTGACCTAGTTTTTTTTTGTATCTTCTTGTTACACATATAACTTCTTTTAGAAACAGAAGGATTTGCTGGTCCTATCGCTTGAACAGAAAACACTACTTGATTGCTTGATTCTCCTAATGTCTCTTGTTTGCTTGGATTTCTTGAATGCATTCGTACTCAGTTCTGTAAGATGAAGAAGGTGTTGCTGATCAAAAGAAATTTCGAGTATCACTTTGCTGTTTTTCAATCAAGTCGTCAAGAATTTGGTTACCAAATTTGTATCGATCCATCACGGGGTGTCTTTCTGGTTTCAAAAACATTGATTCGAAAAGACCTCCACTTGCACATACCTAGGATATTTGGTTAATTTTCAATGGATGTCCTCAAAGTCTTCATTTTTTTCTATGACATGTCCGGTTACATCTTCGCAAAAAAAAAACTATTCTTTTAGAATTTCCTTAAGATTGTAAGAATCTACCCAAATTGTATAGTTTTCCACCTGCTGACATCTAATTTATGCAGCGTATGTACTGACAATATTCCACACCTTTCCTTGCGTCACCAAAGGGGTAAACAATCTGCCAAGAATAATACCGATTTCTTTTTAACATTTATTCGTTCTTTTGTAGAACATCTTATCTTGCTGGCTTTTTCCGTAAAAATTCTGTTTCAAGTATTCCGCCATTTCGTCTCTTGGACACACAAGTAGGCCTCTTAATAAATAATATAAATAGGGTGGCGCAACAGCGCGGGGAACCCCAGGGCCTAACGAATAAAAAAAAAAAAAGAATCATTATTTTCTGTTCGGATTCGAACCACGAAACTCCCGTCAACGATTCTTAAATTTCGCCCAATAAGTCGGACTACTTCTTTAGAGTCCGGGATCCATTAAACTAAGATAGGGACAGGCATAAGTGCTCGGTCCAGGGTCAGTAGGTATCTATGGTGCAAATAGTAACCGGCTTAGGAAGAGAGTGCCTTTTATATTTGTAGGTATTCCTAACATTTTGGAAATTGTATGGAATTTCCTAAAACGTATTAGGGACCTGTATGCAATTTGTGGGAAATTTTTAGAAGTTTTGAATGTTGATAAACTTAGTTTAGGTAAGGTTGGATGGAGGTGCAGGTTGAAGCTGGAAGCGGTAATACCAAACTCGGAACTCAAAGGATTAATTGTGCTCCTCGGGACAACAGTGGTTGAGGAGGAGGAGGAGGAAAAAAGGTGATACCTGGGAGGGGATGACTGGGTAATTGGGTTTGAGTTTTAGTTCAAAATTTCAAATATCTTGGATTAACCATCTCTTCCAATCTTAACTTTGATATCCATGCCAGACAGAAAAGTCAGGATGCAACTGTAAACACATGCTTGTGCTACGGAGTGCAAGCCTTTGGTATCTCACCGATCGAGGAATTCGAGAAGACGCAGAGATACTTTTTTAAGCGTTTGTTTAGACTACCAAACTCTACACCAACGTATGCCATTCATGTCGAATCGGGTTTGCCACCTATATACATCCGAAATTTAAAAGCCCACTCGGACTACCTTATCAGAGTTATGCGTAGAAATGAAAAAAGTCTTCACAGAAAAATCTTAGAAATACTAATGGTAACTAACGCCTCTCATTTCAGGGAATGGAATCAGATGGCCTTATCACATAACCTTGCAATGCCAACGTCTATAGCTAACGTGGCAGAATGGAAAGATATGTTTAACAGGGTGATTGCTAAGGTTGACAAACAAATATGCAATCAACATATCATCCTGCCTGCTCTTCAGATTCCAGAGCAGTCTACAAAAATCTTAATCATCTAATGCTAACAGAAAACAAGTACTTCAATAACTGTTTTTCTGCGGAAATTATCAGTGTGATTTTCAAGGCGAGAGTTGAACTATTGGATCTCAATTTTATCCCGCATCGCAATGATAGACAGCAAAATTGTGATCTATGTAACAGAAGGGAACTTGAGAATGTGAACCATTTCATCGCAGTCTGCCCTATCCTGCAAGAGATAAGAAGATTGTATTTTAACGAAAGCTTTCTCAACCAAAACGGTCTTTACGAGATTCTGAATGGCAGGCGGGGCTGGGAGTGTCTGTTCAAATACTGCAAGCACGCCTTATCTTACCGCAACAGCTTCTAAATACTTTTATGTTTTTAAATCATATCAAAATTAATCGACTTAGGTTGCAAATCAGTAAAATTGCTCACTCAATATCCTTGCTCTTCCATCTTTCACGCTTTGGCATCTCATACTAAAAAGCTAATTCAAATTTGTCCATTGAAATAGTAATTCTCAGTATCTATGTACATAATGTATATGACTTATTTTCATCCCAAACCATTTTTTTATTTTCTAAATCTTTTTATTTTAAATTGTTTAACAGCCATATTAGCCGTATTTTATTTTCCTCGTGATCTGATCCAGATCAGATTTGCTTTGAAAAATATATGTATTTGCAAAAACAACACAAGATCCAACTTTTTTTTGGATCACAATTGCAAATCCAGTTTTTAGTTTCAAGTTTTACATCTAGGGTTACTTTTTCATCGCATATGTTGTCGCCTTTATTTCAAAGTGATGAAAAAAAAAACTTAAATGTCAAACTGAAAAAAGTTTGTGTGAAAAAATTGTAGTGCAAGTTGCGGGTCGCTGAAATGGAGAAATTAAAAACGAACTTTGTGCAGTCGAGAAAAGATCAAACGCAACGAGTTGAAAACCAAATTTACAGAGTTGACCGATTAATCTAATGGAATGGTTTGGTTACTTGAAACCACCAAAAGCGAAGCCAAAATTTTAATTGGAATTCAGAGAATCGATAGTTTTAGAACCGACATCGTTTGCAAGAGGAAACCCGACGCATTTAATTTCTGTAAATGAGTCACTGGAAATGTTAATGAAGAGTCGTTTGATGAAATTGCAATTTATCAAAATTCTTAAGCGTGTCCCATGGCCATGAGGGCCTTGTTTATCCAAAGTACTTTGAGCTTTCGCAGTTCAGGTTTGCTTGTTTTTTTTGTTTATTTTTTTCAACTATTTATCCTTTACAGCTTACAGGTTACCTACAGGTGACATATGAATCGATCATGACTAACTACTCACATTGTCCGTGATACCGCGAAACCATAGTAGCTACGTCTAGAAGGAACAATGTGAAGTACAAAATCCCTGTCGGAGGTAGTGAGCAATCGTTTTCCCCATAGACAACTCCTCAATATGAATCGAAGGAATTTGTTCGAATTCATAGGATGGTTGACCGAATGAAAAGAACAAAGAAATTCAACTCATCGGGTTGTAGCGATATGTGTGAAAGATTCTGAATCTTTTATGCACTGAGGAAAAGTGGAACACATCAGTGATGAGCTCCTTGACATGCTTTTACCTGGACCAAAAACGATAGTAATAGAACGGTCTTCTAATTTAAACAATCGATTCCTTAATTCAACTACTTCAAAGATAGGAATAAGTCCTACCTGATTTTCCATTTATCAGAGACTTATGTGCGAAGTTTGACCAACCTCTAGCATTAACTATAGTTAAGTCGGCAGAACAGAACAGTCTGAACATTCAAGAATTTAACAATTTTTAGCCTAATTTAAATAAAGTGAATTAATGCAGTTGAATTACTTTCCATAAAACTTTTAATTTTGAGTTAGGTTAGGTTAGGTGGAAGTGGCTGTCAGTCAATGAGTACATTGCCTAACACACTTAGGCCGCAAGGGCCCATTGTGATACCACAGAGATCAGCAAGTTAATCACCTACTGATCTCAGAAACCCGATGTAAGATTAACGAGTTGATCACTTATTAATCTTCCATTACGGGACTAGCCGGTTATTCACCTGCTAGTCGAACCACGTGGAACTTTTAATGTATTTTGAAAGACTTTTAGGGTCTATGTAAGCTAGGTCGCTAGTATCATCGAAGAAGAATTCACCGAGATGAGTTTTCCTCCTATGAAGTAGTGCAGGGCATGAGCAAAGAAGGTGTTGAACGGTTTCTTCCTCCTCCTCGTCCATGCAGCTTCTGCAGAAATCATTGGAAAACACACCAAGTCTTTTGGCGTGTCTCCCTATTAGACAGTGTCCCGTAAGAACACCTATGGTAGAACCTAGATACAGACGGTTCAGGGCCAACAAACTCTTCGAGCGTTTTGAGTCAACACACGGCCAAACTTTTTTGGTTGCAAGGCAGTTGTTACTCTCAGTCCATCTAGTGTTTGTTATCCTTGAAGCGTCTTGTCTAAGTAGGAGTTTACATGTAGCGATAGGTACACCTATGTTGTTCCATTCTGAGCGTGGGGAAGTGGTCGTGCCCTTTTTGGCTAGTTCGTCTGCCATACAGTTGCCTGGTATGTCCCTGTGCCCTGGCACCCATGAAAGGTGAATGTTAAACTGATTTGACATCTCCCTCAGAGACATCTGACAATTTTGGACCGTGATGGATTTTGTAGAGACAGAGGCAAGAGATTTAAGGGCAGCTTGGCTGTCTGAGAAGATCCGAATATCCGTGGAGGATATGACGTTTTCTTTGAGCCAAGACAGCACCTCCTTAATCGCCAGAATTTCCGCTTGGAACACACTACAATGATCGGGTAGGCGGAAGAAAAGACTGAGATTCAGTTTTTCTGAGTAGATTCCACTTCCCACACCTTCGCTGGTTTTTGAACCATCGGTGTAGAAGTGTATTGCTTCATTTTCCAAAAGAGCGCCATTTTCCCAAGCTTCTCTTGAAGGTATGGTTACTTGGAAATTATTGTCAAACACCAACTTGGGGGTGGTGTAGTCGCATCGATTCGGTAAGAATCTAAAGTTATCTAGAATGGTAGTGTGGCCGATTTGATTATTGGTCCACTGTGATGTAGCTCTGAGTCGAGTAGCTGAGCTAGCTGCGACTTGTTTGCTGAAGATATCTAGGGGTGTGAGATCTAGTAGTACATTGAGGGCGTCCGATGGAGTTGTCCTCAGTGCACCACTAATACACAGACTAGCCGTTCTTTGAACTTTGGCCAGCTTGTTGTAGTTGATCATCTTGTCTAGTGCTGTCCACCAGACTATCACCCCGTATGTGAGTATCGGTCTAATTACCGATGTAAACAGCCAATGGGTGATTTGGGGGGAGAAACCCCATTTCCCGCCAATGGCTTTTTTACAGGAGAAGAGTGCAACGTTGGCTTTATTTACTCTTTCCTCAATATTGGTTTTCCAGGTCAGTTTTTTGTCAAAAATGAGACCTAGATATTTAGCCTGATTTGACAGTGTGAGAGTTACCCCTTTAATATTTGGGGCTTGGGGGTCTGAAGTCCGGAATTTTGTATTTCCTCGTAAAGAGAACTAATTCCGTTTTGTGTGGATTGATGTTCAGACCACACTCTGCAGCCCAATTGTTAAGCTTGTTAAGTGCTGTTTGTAGCAGCTCAGCTAGGGTTTGTAGGTGCTTGCCTGAAACGGCAATTGCTACATCATCGGCATAGGCTATTGTTTTGAAACCTTCGTCCTCTAGGTCGATTAACAATTTGTTAACGACCAGGTTCCACAGTAGGGGAGATAAAACTCCTCCCTGCGGGGTTCCTCTATTGGCCATTCTGCTTGTTTTATAGTTCCCCATTTCGGAACTAATGATTCTGCTGCTGAGCATTGTTGTTATCATGTTTTTGATGTGTTCCTCTATGAGCAGCCCATCAAGAGCATTAGTGATTGCTGAATTTTTAACATTATTAAATGCACCCTCTATGTCTAGGAATGCGACGAGAGAGTATTCTTTGTAGTGCAGGGATTTTTCAATGGTGCAAACCAGAGAGTGGAGTGCAGTTTCCACTGATTTACCTTTTGTATAGGCATGTTGCGCCGTTGAAATCAGACTAGGTTTAATTTCTTGTCTTAAGTGTATGTAAATCATTCTTTCCAGTGTTTTAAGGAGGAAGGATGATAGACTTAATTTTGAGTTAGTAGTTTTGTGTTTCATTAATGAGCTTGGAGATGCGAGTACTGTTTAGTAGATGATGAAATAGGGTGCCTTGGTTTTGGCAGATTTGCTGGTATACTTTGCCATCTTGATGGAGGCCAAACGATATAACCAGCCCATGCCCTCATCAGCCCTAGAGAAACAGGCCCAAATGTGTTGCTATCCACACAGTTTCCCGTATGATCACCCTCAATCCAGTAGTGTCCGTCTGGTATCCGCACAAATTCAGTTTTATATCCTTAGTTTGAAGCAACGTCACCTTCTAGGCCGGTTTAGGTGAGGGCGTGAGGCTAGGTTTTGGTGAGATAAACGAAATAAATATCGCCACGCTTGATAGCGTCGCCAGATTGTCGGGTATCGCCAGATTTTTCGGTCTCCTCCGCTGAGCAACTATTGCAATTAAATATAGAAATAAAACAATTGAAAATGAAATTTGATTTTTGAAAATATTAAATCTGTCAAACTTTAGAAACGATACAGCCAACATTTAGAAATAAATTTTTTTCTGATCCAAGTTGTTTTATTTTCAGATCTGATCCAGATCAGATCACAAAGGATAATAAAACAAGGCTATTATTGAGAATTTGTAAAACTAGAAATGAAACTAGTTTCAGGTAAAACTAGTTTCGTTTCAAGTTTTGCAAAAAATAATCAAAACTAGTTCTAAAATAAAATTGGCATTATTCATTTTTGAAGAAAAAACTCGTACGAGTTTTGAAAATCGTTTCTCGTTTTGACTAACAGAACTAGTTTTATCAAAGTAGCTGCTGTGATTTTGACAGCGAAATAGAAAATTAAAAAAAAAAATCTGTAATTTTCAAATTGATTGTTTGGACGAGTAGTATTCACATCTTGAACGAGAAATACATATACATATAAAAATAAAATAAAGGTAGGTATTGTGTATACCAGTTTTAGTACACAATCTTTTTTAATTCTCTATTTCGTATAAGGATACGAAGGTATGGGTCGACCACAGAATCTCATCTCGACTGAAGGCAATTTCAATAAAGAAAAGAAAACCAAAAGTGAGAAATGGACCCAAGCGGAAATGGAAACCCTTGCATCGCTATGTTTATTTCATGGTAAAAGAGGCATTTTGTCCAAGGAGACAAACAAAGCGACTACCACAAAAAAGGACATTCAATGGATAACTGTCCAATCATTGTTTAATTCGGTAAGTTCGCATACACATTGACCTGATCCAACAGAAATATTATCTCTTTGTGTCCCATATCAGATGCATCCACCACGAAACATATCCGCCCTTCAAGGACGCTTCAAATTTATTTTGAGTCACTGGAAATGTTAATGAAGAGTCGTTTGATGAAATTGCAATTTATCAAAATTCTTAAGCGTGTCCCATGGCCATGAGGGCCTTGTTTATCCAAAGTACTTTGAGCTTTCGCAGTTCAGGTTTGCTTGTTTTTTTTGTTTATTTTTTTCAACTATTTATCCTTTACAGCTTACAGGTTACCTACAGGTGACATATGAATCGATCATGACTAACTACTCACATTGTCCGTGATACCGCGAAACCATAGTAGCTACGTCTAGAAGGAACAATGTGAAGTACAAAATCCCTGTCGGAGGTAGTGAGCAATCGTTTTCCCCATAGACAACTCCTCAATATGAATCGAAGGAATTTGTTCGAATTCATAGGATGGTTGACCGAATGAAAAGAACAAAGAAATTCAACTCATCGGGTTGTAGCGATATGTGTGAAAGATTCTGAATCTTTTATGCACTGAGGAAAAGTGGAACACATCAGTGATGAGCTCCTTGACATGCTTTTACCTGGACCAAAAACGATAGTAATAGAACGGTCTTCTAATTTAAACAATCGATTCCTTAATTCAACTACTTCAAAGATAGGAATAAGTCCTACCTGATTTTCCATTTATCAGAGACTTATGTGCGAAGTTTGACCAACCTCTAGCATTAACTATAGTTAAGTCGGCAGAACAGAACAGTCTGAACATTCAAGAATTTAACAATTTTTAGCCTAATTTAAATAAAGTGAATTAATGCAGTTGAATTATTTTCCATAAAACTTTTAATTTTGAGTTAGTAGTTTTGTGTTTCATTAATGAGCTTGGAGATGCGAGTACTGTTTAGTAGATGATGAAATAGGGTGCCTTGGTTTTGGCAGATTTGCTGGTATACTTTGCCATCTTGATGGAGGCCAAACGATATAACCAGCCCATGCCCTCATCAGCCCTAGAGAAACAGGCCCAAATGTGTTGCTATCCACACAGTTACCCGTATGATCACCCTCAATCCAGTAGTGTCCGTCTGGTATCCGCACAAATTCAGTTTTATATCCTTAGTTTGAAGCAACGTCACCTTCTAGGCCGGTTTAGGTGAGGGCGTGAGGCTAGGTTTTGGTGAGATAAACGAAATAAATATCGCCACGCTTGATAGCGTCGCCAGATTGTCGGGTATCGCCAGATTTTTCGGTCTCCTCCGCTGAGCAACTATTGCAATTAAATATAGAAATAAAACAATTGAAAATGAAATTTGATTTTTGAAAATATTAAATCTGTCAAACTTTAGAAACGATACAGCCAACATTTAGAAATAAATTTTTTTCTGATCCAAGTTGTTTTATTTTCAGATCTGATCCAGATCAGATCACAAAGGATAATAAAACAAGGCTATTATTGAGAATTTGTAAAACTAGAAATGAAACTAGTTTCAGGTAAAACTAGTTTCGTTTCAAGTTTTGCAAAAAATAATCAAAACTAGTTCTAAAATAAAATTGGCATTATTCATTTTTGAAGAAAAAACTCGTACGAGTTTTGAAAATCGTTTCTCGTTTTGACTAACAGAACTAGTTTTATCAAAGTAGCTGCTGTGATTTTGACAGCGAAATAGAAAATTAAAAAAAAAAATCTGTAATTTTCAAATTGATTGTTTGGACGAGTATTATTCACATCTTGAACGAGAAATACATATACATATAAAAATAAAATAAAGGTAGGTATTGTGTATACCAGTTTTAGTACACAATCTTTTTTAATTCTCTATTTCGTATAAGGATACGAAGGTATGGGTCGACCACAGAATCTCATCTCGACTGAAGGCAATTTCAATAAAGAAAAGAAAACCAAAAGTGAGAAATGGACCCAAGCGGAAATGGAAACCCTTGCATCGCTATGTTTATTTCATGGTAAAAGAGGCATTTTGTCCAAGGAGACAAACAAAGCGACTACCACAAAAAAGGACATTCAATGGATAACTGTCCAATCATTGTTCAATTCGGTAAGTTCGCATACACATTGACCTGATCCAACAGAAATATTATCTCTTTGTGTCCCATATCAGATGCATCCACCACGAAACATATCCGCCCTTCAAGGACGCTTCAAATTTATTTTGATGCATTTGCGGAAAAATAACGCACGGGAACGGCATAATATATTAACTACGGGGGGCGGTCCCCGTCCTGTCAAGGATGATAAAATGCCGTTTGAAGTGACAGGCCCTATGTTAGAGCTGGCGGATGCCTTAGGTGTTTCCGTTTCTGGCTTAAATGGTTTTGGGTCAGATACCCCAAATTCCTTGGCTGCCCAAGACACTCTGCCAATTGCTTTGACTGAGGCAGATGAAAATCTATCGCCAGAAGTAACAAATTTTTCCGAACATTGTCTAAATGAGCAATGGGAAAATCTTTCGAATGGTGGCGTTGAAGTTTGCAACACAGAATCTGTGAACCTTGCTCACGAATCGCTGTCACAAGTTGAGTTGCCTGGCACCGAAAACGAGGCGAAACCGATTCCGGGCCAGATGCAGTTTTTCCCAACGTCTTCTCAAAGGCGTCCAATAAAACGAAAGGCCTCGTCAGCCGAAAAACTGACGTGGAACAAAAAAAAAAACGAATATTTAGCTGAAAGGGATCGACAAGACAACGACAAACATACTGCCGAGATGAACTTCGAAAAAACTACATATATTGGATGGGAAATTAGAAGAAATGCGCCAAATTGCTTCCAATCGTGCGGAGCTACATGCGTTGGAGATACGCCACAAAAAAGTTCTTTTTGATCACCAAATAGAGTTGATGACCGCTGCACGCAACGAATTAGCTTGCTCTTGCTCGTCACGTGAAACTGTGCTTAGGTCTGTCATATCGTTGGGAATGGATAACGCAAGTTATAAATCGAAGCCGACGGTTGGGCATTCAGAATCGGTGAATGAATAGATTTTGTTGGAACATACTTGAGCAACGCATTGCACACTTTAGGCAAACAATTGCTCACAGTTGGCTGTGATACCCGCATTTCATCACCAACATTTTGTTCAAAACTTCCAGAAGCCAGGAACCGAATCACAGAGTAGATAATACAGAGTATCCACTTCCACCCCTTCAGCCCGAAACACCCGCAAAAAATTTTTCAATATGGCGTCCTATTTCTGAGTTTGAGGCTCTGTGCTCACTAGTATGAACTGTAAAAACTTAACAAAACGCCTGCATCGGTATGAAATTTTTTACTAATTTTTGTCTTTTTCAGTGAAATACTGGTCAAACTGGAAAAAAAAGTTAATTCCTGCAACTTAAATTCATTTTTCCAAGTTCTAGGCTGTATGAAAATTAAAAATTATCGATTTTTTTTGCAACCAAAAAAAAATTTTTTACTTTTCAAACTCAACTGACTTTGATCTGTGGGAAGTGAAGGCCAGTGAGATCATCCGGGTGGGGTCATCCGGTTTAGTTTAGCTTGTAGGCAAAACGCACTACCTTGCTGAAGTGGACTCTCTGGTTATACTCTGTGAACCGAATCAAAATCATTACCATCTGCACTGGGTTAATATAGCGAGAACTGTAATTGGAAGACAGTTTTTTCAATTAAATACAAATACATCATGTATACGTAGTTCATTGAGTAATTTAATTTGTGACTTACCGTGCTTGTGAAGTTGATAAATGCGGTTCAACCAAATCAACAACACGTTGAAAAGTGCGCTTTGTCATTCTGAAGCGCTGATAAAAGGCCAAATCGTCCCATTCTTCCACGACGGCATATTTTCGCAGTGAGTATGGACGTCTGCACTCTGTCTCATCTTTATCGGGATCGAAAAAATCTTCAAAGAGCCAATCTTCTTTTTCCAAAAGGTTTTTGAGCCCCAATTCGTGGAATATCATTCTACGTGCCATCGTTATTAAAATTATATCCTTACTCGAATTATTTGATGACGTTTCAAAATTTATTTTATCCCTGTTGACTTTGATGAATAATACAAAAAGTCTTCAAAACTAGTTTTGAAGTCCTTAAAACTAGATATTTCCAGTTTCACGAATTTCTAGTTTTATCAAAAACTAGTTTTACGATTTCGGGTTTTATGTCTTTTTTTTGAATAATACCGATTTGTTCAAAACTTGAAACTCGGAAGCTTCAGAAAACTAGTTCTATGTAAAAACTAGTTTTGAAGTGAGTCAATAATATGGCTGTAAATGTATTTCATTTTCTTTATCACTTTGTTAATGTAATCAAATGTCAATATCGGCAGACGGCTCAGGTAGCCACGTCCGTATTCTTTTATAAAATATTGTAACTAATACTGGAAAAAATAAAGAAATATTTCTATCTATCTATCTATCTATCTAATTGGGTTTGAGGAAACTCACCGAATCATTTCTAACTTTCAATGAACTTCGGAATACTGTTCAGTGGAACGAGGACTTTTTTCTTACTGTGGGCCAAGCAAATGATATTTAGTGATCTTTCTTCTGCTTTTCGTCATCTTTTACACAACAGGGATGTTCTTATGTCGATGTGGGTACGCAATGGCTCCTGCTCCGTGGGTATGCCCATCAATAGAACCGATGCCTCCTAAGTTGGAGTAGAAATTTTGTTTTTTTCTTGGAAATTTCTGTCCGGACAGGTTTCTAAAGATGACCACCTCTCATTGTCTCTAGACTAAGGTTTGGTTAATGTGGCTGTCGGGAATACGACCAACGCACTTTGACCAACAATAGGTCTAGGTCGATTGTCATACTCTCTAGACCTACTTTAATGATAATTGATAGATGTGATTTTTCCTCAATTCGCTTCTTAGAACAGACGAGGAGTCGCTGCAGTTGTATTCTTACCCGTCACTACACAGAAAAATTTCTAATCAAACTTGTAAGAGGCTACAAGTTTCATATCAAAACCATAGTTTCCTTAAATAGAAATTTCGGGATTTACAAATATTTTTTTGTTGGGTTTTGACTGCCAGTTATTGATATTTAAGAAGGCTAGGTTACTGTTTGAAGCAAACGATTCTGCATTAGTAGGGAAATTTATGAAATTAAAGTCAAAAAGAATTCGCTCTTATTTTTACCACCGCCTGCGGTGCATAGTGTTGCAAAGGAATTAGAGCATTAGAAGTTTATGTATACAATTTGTTTTTTGTTTGTGTTTATTTCTTTCGAGAGAGAAACATTTAGATGTTTTTACAAATGAGCCAATTCAATAGAAGTGGAGCTTTATTGTTTGTCTTTAAATTTAAGCTGAATTTTTTTTTTTTGTTGAATTAACCAATCCGGTGATCCCTCTCCTGTCAAATCCTGAACTAATGCTGAGTTTTGCAAAACACTGGGAATATGAAATGCCTTTTCGAAAACAAGCATTGTCTTCGAATTTTTTTTTTTTAGTTAAAGCTTTCAATTGTTTTTGGTTAAACATTTTTGGTGCCGAAAAAGAAAATGAAAAAAATTGGAATTTTTTTTAAATTTCCAAGCGTGCATTAGCTTAAGGCTTTTTCATACAAAACAACAGCAGATTGAATTATAAGCTAATCCTTTTTGCTATTGATTTTCTGCCTTTTTGTAAAAGAAATGAAAGAATATTCAAATTTTTTTTAATCATTCCATTTCCCACAATCCCTCAGAAAACGTATATTTTAAACAAAAACTCTTATCCTTCTATCGGAATGTATAAAAGGAGGTATTTAAGCACACACACGTACATTTTTTTTTTCATGCTACACGGTTATTTTTTCATAACACATATTAATGTTCTCTGTAATCCATGTCACATTTCTGCCGCTTCATAACATTTTGCTCATGAGTGTGTTCATCTGCACAAATAAATTCCGATTTAATTACCTTACAGGTGCTTGAACCTCTCAATCACGATGGTGAAATTATTAATGCATTGCTTTTGCATATATCTTGCAAATACCGGAGATTGAATTATGAACAACAACTAACATCGTGTACGGTAGCTGGTAGGTCTTGCCATAGCGTAAGAACGCCCACAATCACTTTTAGTGATGTGTACCTTCTATACGATACCACCTATGGAAGAGTGGAAGCTGTTATGGAGGTATTAAGGAACACTAGCGTACGTGTGTATCTTCTTCAGTCTGTGTACGTCTTTTTTTTCATTTTGTATGTTTGTTATTCCAATTTTATCTTCTCCGGATTCCATATTATTTGTACTAGAAGAACCGTCGTCGCTGTATATTTGACGAAGATGTTCTAGATAAGTGTAGTGTAGTACGGTGAACGGTGTACCTACCCACAACACACAAGTAGGAGAGAAAACTCAATTTTCTAACCTGAGTACCAAGTCTGCGTTAAGCTTGATTGATTGAACAAGTTCAAACATTTAAGTGTGTTCAAAATTAGATTTCTTTCAACCGAAAAGGTTGACGTGTATTTTTGATTTTATTTGAAATAAAATGGCGTAAAAATACTACGGGGTGTTTTCGACCTCAAAGTCAATACTTTGAAAATGAGAGGATATCTTTAAAAAAAGGAATGAAAATCTATAAGTGATAATATTTGCGTGCTTACATTTCGTTAAAGTTTTTTTTAGACAAGGCGGCGAGTTATGCTCTTTTAAACAAATTTTTTAACATTTAAACCTTATTTCCAGTCAAACAGGTCTCTTTGCCAGTCGCTTCTTACTAGGCATTGGTGCGGTCACATTATCAGCACCTACTCTCCCTCTTACCGTCGAACATATGCAACAAACCATATCTACTTTGTCTTTTCAGCTTTACCTGCGGCACCTTTTTTTTAATTCTTTAAACCTTTTTCAAGTTTTAAATCAAATCTTGATTTGCAGTTGAAGCATCAAGAGCCATTTATGATGATGTTCCAGAGTACTCCTTCAAAGCCAATATCAATCAACGTTCAGCCATGAACGTGAAAAGAAAAGAAGAAAGTCAGACCAAAACTCTCGAATACACGACATTTGCATTTGGTTGGACTCATGTAAAGTCACCTTTGATTGAGCGTTGAGCCTTAGGATCGGCACTTGCTCAAAAAGATTCTTGAATCATTTGATGTTGCTTTGAGCTTCCCACTTTCGCGCGAAATTTTAGAGCTTGTTATTTAATGCAAGTAAAAAAAAAATAGCGAAAAAATCGAATGCCAAATAAAGAAAGCCAAACAATGAAATGCCAAATAAAAAATTACGAATCAAAAAAAGTCTTATCGACCAATTGCTAAACAAAAATTGCCTACTAAAAATTGCCAACCAATTATTTGACCAATCAATAAAATGCAAAACGTGCTCTGCTGAAATATAAAATGATAATCAACAATATACCAAATAATGATTTGCAAAACAAAAATTGCAAAATGATACACCGCGAAACGATTATTGTCAAAACATTTTTGACGTAATATAGTATACCCCGTAGTGGTAAGCATGTCTGTCTGCGTGGAAGCTTCGAAGTTCGATATTTTTTACATACAGTGCTCTTGTGATCTGGCAAATTGGACTCCTCACCTCAAACAATTATTAATTAATTAATAAAATTAATAAATTAATAATTAATTAATTAATTAAAATTAATATTAATATTAGTATATTAATATTAATATATTATTTAATATTTAATTTAATAATACTATAAAGAGGAAAGGTTTGTTTGTTTGTCTCGAATAGGCTCCAAAACTACTGCACCGATTTGAAATTTTTTTTTCACCGTTGGAAAGCTACACTATTCCTGAGTGACATGTTTTGTGTATCGTTGTCGGAACTATGGACATGTTTGCATTCTGTTTGTGGAACGAAAGGAAATGTGTCCGAGTAAGGATATAGTTCCTGGAACTATATATGTAAGTGACATAGTGACATAGGCTACATTTAGTTTCAAAATCCGATAGCTAATAATCTTACTTAGTTGTGTACGTTGTTTTTGTAGGCAGTTGTAAGTAGCTCAAAGATATGACAGGTAATTATTTATGTTGTTCAAAGGCGTTTTTTTATTTTATCATTTTAAAATGCCCAAAAGATCAATTTCTCAACTTTCTAGAAACAATTCCCAGGCCAGGGCCAAAAAAATATGTCGAAATAAAGAATCTGAAACTGAAAATCATCTTTTAAGTCAGAGAAAATATGTGGCGCAATCGCGTGCCAGAGAGTCGAGTACCGAGTGTTCGCAACGGCTCGCTGAACAAAACAAAGAACCTCTCAAAGACGCGTGCGAGAGTATTCAGCAGTCGCAACGGCTCGCTGAACAAAATGTGAGAACTTCTTGAGTCCGCAAAGCAAAAGCAAAATTCCAGTAATATACAATCCCGCACTAGGGAATAAAGCTCTGAGCGTTCCCAACGCCTTCAAGACCAGGGAGAACGACAACAGACTACAAGAGCTAGAGTTCGCAATCGAGTTGTGGCTCACAGTAACAGATCGGATTTAAGATACGATCCACAGATCGATTATGCTCAACATTCTTCCGTCCAAATTGGCGACATGAATAAGATCTACCCTAAGTGTTCTGCCAAAAAATGGGTCGATGAAACTAATGTGTTGTGCCTCTAGAAAAGTAAGTGTCCCCAATATTCAAGAACCACCACAACCAATAAAAAATATTTTGACAAATAATCATTCGCTATCTAGACATCTCCTAACCAACATCCGTAAGCACAATAGCCTTTTTCAAATGACTTCGTTTGGCGCAATAGAAATTTTTAAATTCGTTGAACCCTTCTGGACTGCCACCACATGAGTTATCATTTAAAATCGCAATCCCAATAATGCTTTTAAGAAATTTAAGCCCTCCGAACATGTGTAATGGGAGCTGGTCGGTCAACTGGCTTATATACCGATGATCCCGACTGATCTACCAATCCCATTTAAACGGCTTCAGTTTCCGGTAAAAACATCTTTCGCATTAACAATTAACAAGTCCCAAGGCCAGACCTTCGAGTCCGGGCCGCTAGTTATTCTTATATTCATGTAAATTGTCAGGAAATTTCGAGTTAAAATATTGAAATCCAAGAGAGAGATGGACCATGTCTTCACTTCTTGAAATTAGAAGACGTCAATTTGCCGCATTTTTTTAAATTTTTGTCTTACCTGTAACAAGAAAATAAAATAATGGCGTTAAAGTAGACCCCTTTTCCCATACAGCCATTTATAATTGGAGTGAAAAATTGGAAATTGACAAAATGGCCGCAATTTAAAAAAAGATGTCCAAATTTCGTCAAAGAAATCGTCTTTCGATGGCTGCCAAATTTACAATTTTCATATGATCGTAAAAGTTTTAGATGGCTGTATGTAAAAACATTTGGAAAGTATGCAGTTACGATTCGTTAATATTTGCGTGAGTTACAGCAGCGGCAAATTTGAAAAATGCAATTTTGAGAATAACGCGTTTAAAGTTTTCAGAGCAGTTTTCGATTCAACTAACAGGAAGGGAGTACAAAGGATCTAGATGTCCTTGAGCATTCAAAAATTTAAGCCGCAGGCTATACAAGGAATTGTAGGACATTAAGGACGTGGCAGCTGTCGGGCGCCTCGCCGCGCCGCGTTGGGATGGGTGGAGTTCGAGCGCCCGAGATGCTTCTCTTCTATACTCTGCCATTTCATAAATATCCAGGATATCATTCCAATATTTTAGTACATCATTTTTGAGATGTTTACCAATCGAAAAATAAAAAAAATTGGTTTTTTGAAAATGAGAAACTAGTCTAGCCCCTTAATACAAATAAATCTTGGAAAACTACTTCCATTGCAAGCTGTATCAATAAAAGTCCGTAAAAAACCCGAAACTAGATTTCTTTCCTGTTTTAGATTTTTCTAAGTAAAGGGTGTTTTTTTAGAGGTATAGAACTTTGATAAGGTATAAAACAAAGATGATTTTTTTATTGATATGAAATCTGTCATATCACCGCCACTTGGGTGGCTTGGACGTAGTCTAATCTGGAGGTCCAATTTTCGATGACTTTTTCCAACATTTGTGGCCGTATATCGGCAATAACGCTCAATCCGGATGTGGAAAGCTCAATTCTACGCACGAATTACAATGCACAAAATTTTAAAAATGCTATGCATTGGCGTCTCCTTTCTAATCTTTTCCTTTTTTCCTAGCACCCACATTTTGTTCACTCGCTTTCCTATCAATTCTTCTATAATTTTGAAAAAAAAAAAGTGCTACCCACCAACATCTTCTAAAAAAAAACAACCCACCAATTTGTCCTACTTGCAATGTAAGATGGGATCTACCACACATCCTCGAAAACTGTGCAGTATTAAGACCTATAATTCTCAACATATTTAAAAACACCAATATTTACGATGTACTGAAAAATCCAAATGCTATAAATATAGAAAAAATTAACCATTTTCTTTCATTAACTAACATTAGCGTATAGATATATCATTTTTTACGAGCTAATAGTCTCTGCAGCTAAGCTCATTAATTTTAAATATTACCATGTAATTTTAATTATATGTGAATAAAATTTAATAATAATAATAATAACTGGCAAAAAAAATTTCTGGTTTATTTACGATTGGTATAACATTTGTTATAAAATTCTAACGAAAACATAGTAATTATTCCATTTAAAAAAATTTTCCTGATTCGTTTGCCTGGTCGCTATAACTGGAACCTTATGTAAAAAGTTCCTTAGTAAAGTTACTATGGTAGAATAAGAGATGAAATTTTCGGAAAGTAAAATAAATAAAAGTTGATTTCTAAGAAAGCTTGGCATCCCTCTGGCAAAAATTCTACGAAGAAATATCAATTTCCGTTACACTTTCCAATGGTAAATTTTGAATGTGTCCCCAAGAAGACTGTGCAAAACAAGGCGATACATTTTGTGACCTTTTGGGAAAAGCACCATTAGACCCGAATTCATCAATTCAATCCCAAAAGTCTTCAATAATCATTACGTTATACCACTCCCACTCTCAAAAGAGTATACCTAGTCTAAAAATATTTTTACATTTTCACCACAAAATAAATGACCTTCCCCTATGGCAAGTGTTGGTGAAGAGTGTGTGTAATAGCATTTACTTGTTGCATACTTTGATGTTTAAATGATTTTATTCAAACATTGGGCAACAACGCAATTTTCAACTTGAAAAGACTGTGCTACAAATGTGCCTAATCATAGCAAAATCAAACCAGGACTGTTTCGAATAAAAACAAAGTCACTTAAGAAAAACAAGACAGACAACATCTTTTCGCCACAAAATATAACACCAAAAACTATTGTCTAACAAGACGTCAATTAAATCAATTAACGACAAATGCTTTTGATCCGTCCGCCGATAAGAGACCACATATCGTATTACCTTTTATTGGTATCACGATGGTATCTTTAATTTCCACTAAATAAACAATACGATGGAGAACATTTTCATCAAAACACGGAAATCAAAATTCTGATAAGAACCGTCATACGAGTAGCTAGCTACATATATGAGAAAATGTATACCGACTACGTTTTGCTATCTTACTCCTATTTCCCATTTCGCAAAGGAAACAAGTTATATATTTATAAAACCGGTTGAGGTAACATCAAAAGTCATCCATGTCGAATAATTGCTTGAACTTATTTGAAGACTTCTAACTTCGTTGGAAATCAGAAAGTATATACTCGGAAACGATGTTAAGAAAGCACAGAGGAAGTGAAAACATCTCCAAAGTAATGGTTATTTATTCAGACTGGATATATTTTTGTATGAACGGTGTGCTGTTGCTGTTAACCGAGAGCCAAAAATGTGCATGAACAGTTGGAAGTTTGTGCATTCATGGGCAGGGCAGCCCATTTATAGTTCACTGAAAGTGAGGATTCAGTTGGTTGGATTGGGCAGAGTAATAATCGCGAAGTGAATCCTTGAAAAAAGGATTTTTTTCGTATTTATTTTCATTTTTTATTAAAAAAAAAAAAAAAAAGTAACCAAACTCTCTAATGAATTATTTAAATCGGTTCTATGCTCGTGCAAGGATGAGATTATCAGGTGAACGAAAAAGACATTCCTGCGGTGCGGTGGGGTGGCAGAGGCATGCTTGTCTGCAAAATTTAACGAACATGTGAATTTTAATTGAAACTTTGGTGTGATACATTATGCATGTGTAACGCTTGTATAAAATTTGCCTGATAAAAAGTTGTTTTGATTAATGGATTTTGTTTGCGGTGCGTTGAATCTTAATAAGGCAGATTGAGGGCACAATGTGTAGGTAGGTGTAGGGTGTAGGTCTCCCTATATTGTTTGGATACGTGCAAGGAAAAGAACGAGTAAGATTTAAATAATAACCTGTCATTGCAGAGGAGAATAATAACTTTTTTTCTCTTTGTCAGTTGCAAAGGCAAAAGGTTCAATAAATAATAAAGTTTTGCAGTCTTATCCTTGAGTTGGTTTCTTGATTGATGAACTTTTAATTTGGAAACTTTTTATGTTTCGACTGAGTTGGATGATCTTTTATTTGAAGTCTTACGAAAATAAATGAATGGACTAGAAAGCTGATTGTTACACCATAGCTCCCAGCAGGTGTTTTCAATTAGGAAATTTCACAGAATGTTTACTTTTGACTTGACGAAGACGTTAGACATGTTTTAGTTTTAAACTCGTTGAAATGTTTTTATAGCTATAACAAGTTTTTGAACAGAAACTTGTGTTGTGTTAAAAACAAAGAACCAAAGGCTAACTTAGTTTTATTTAAGGAGAGGTTCTTGAAGGGATTTTGTGTTAATCGTAGGGTAGGCGGTAGGTATACTGCTTCCCCTTTAATAGGATAACAATTTGAATGCAGGAACCACAAGCTAAGAACACTGAGGGCATACATCGGGATCTAGGAGAAATTTTATGCAACAGCTGCCAATGCAAGAAGATAAAACGCAGCGCTTTGAAAATGAAGGCAAACATCTCTAAAATAACGTCCAAATGAAAGAAACATGCCCAGCTCCGTCGTTGGCTTTTCATGATCTCGAAGTTTATAGAAAGTCTGTTAAAATAAAAGGAGCTGAAGCTGTCTTCTATTAATATACAAGGAAAGATACACTAGGCTAGGCGGCGATAGTACCTAACTATTCGATCAAGGTGATGCTCGCGCTCTGAAGATTGTTGAGGGTATTGAGAAGTCGACTGCGAAAAATAATCAAGCTGTCTGATGGAGTGATGACCAATTTAGTTTTCAACAGAGAAAATGCAATCTACAAAGTGTAAGAATCCTTACGGAAAACGAAATATTCCTTTAAGAATTTTCATGTTCTGTTTGTTGGTTTGGAAGAACAATCGATCGGCAACCACAATTAGTTCTGCAGGACTATGAGTGGATAATCGTGGATATGTACGAAGAAGCAGTCTTATAATCAAAATATTCAGCTGGGATCTGCATTCTGCAACACAAACTAAGTCAAGCTTTCACCTTTGTGTAACAGACATTTTTATACTTGCCATAGTCCACTTGTATTACAAGTACTTTTAGGTTACGAGTCTACAAGTCAAGAACCACCTGCAAGCATTACACTTGTAGAAGATAAACCGATTTTGTAACTGTGTGTTACAGAAATTTATAATACTTGTCATAATTTGTATCACAAACACTTGTAATTTTGTATCGTTCTTTTGTATTACACTCCCCTGGGTTCTGTGACACAAAGGTACAAATCAAGAGCCAATTGTAGGACTATGCCCATTACACTTGTAGAAGAGAAATCAGACTTGCGGCTTCGTTTTAATACAGCTTTTTTCACTTGTCATAATTCATTTGTATTACAAGTACTTGTGGTTTTGTGTGATAGGCCCTTGGGGACTTGGCATGCCCTTCACACTTTAAGTATTGTCCGCAAGCATGCCATTCTCAAAAACTTTTTACACAAACTAGTGTCTGAAAGGCTTGGAGGGTGCTGCATTTCTCAGAAAACGTACTGCTTTCGCTACGACCGCGACGCACTTAATTTTTGAAATAAGTTTTTAAAAATTTCCCAAACTATTTTTGAGCGTAAATCGACTCAGCGGAGGTCTGATACTGACTTACTGTTAAGTATTTGTGTGGGAAACATCTGCACGTATCAAAGTAACCTTTGATTTGAAAGAAACATCTCATCTTGTTAACAAAATAATCGTTCCACCCAATTTCTTCGAATATTTGTTTTCAGAGTGTTGATTGGAAATCAAAATAAAGGCTGTTTATACGCATCTGTTGTTCAAGAAGAAAAAAAACGCATGTAATTTAATGTTATGGCCACGAATTTACCTTTATTATAAAGTATTGTCACTCTGTTTTAAAAATGATTTCGGTCAAGTGACTTTCTCGTATAAATTAAAGCCGAGTGGTCCAATTTTTCACCAATTTTTGCAGCATTAGTCAGAAATAAGGGCTGCTTATGATCAGTATAACGAGATCTACAAGGAGAAAAAAAAGGAAGAACACCGAATTCTCAAAAAGAAAAAGAAGCAGCATGAAAAGCGATCGTTTGAGGAAATAAAGAGGTGCCATGACAGCAACTAAATTCGGCAGTCTTACCAAAAGGTAAAAAGATCCAAACCCCGAACTCAAGCGTGTGAAGACCAGGAAGGAAACTTAGTTGTAAAGTCACAGTCGCTACTGAGGATCTGGAAAGATCACTACTGCAGACAGCTTAACGGCGATGAGGACACAAATTCCACTGTCAGGCAGATTGCCCCATTCAGCTTGGACGATAATCAAGAATGCCGTCCTCCCGACCTAGAAGAAGTTAAGCTTGCCATATAAAAAATAAATAGGGTAACGCAACAGAGCGAGGATCCTCTGGGCCTATCGAATTTCTCACAACCATGCCTTGTAAGGGAATGGAGGGGACCTACAATTTTCTGCCGGTTCCGAACGGCTAATTGAGAAAGCGCTTTTCATGGCAATGAAATTACCGAGGAAAAACATTTTTGCCTCTGCTGGGATTCGAACCTCGAACCTCTGGGTTAGCAGGTGGACATGCTAGCCATCACGCCACGGGTACCACATGCAAACTTAAATAAAATAAGACTGCAGGTGCAGATGGCCTTGATGCCTAACTTTTCAAGGCAGCGGAGACCAGTTGGAAAGGAGCATGCACCGATCGTATGCCCGATACTAAAGAAGGGAGACCCTCACAATTGCGCCACACGGTTAAACATTTTGGTGTTGATTTTAATATTTTTTGGGTTGCATGTATGGCAACACCAAAAATTTATTAGAATCTAATAAACTGCAAATATTAAAAAAGAGCAGTTAATAAAACAAATATTAAAATGTAATAATGTTAAGATATGAAATAGTAATGCTGCATGAGTGCATGGTAATGAAAAAAATACGCGTTACTTTTTAATATCTTAACATTATTACATTTTAATTTGTTTTATTAACTGCTCTCACTCTCTTCAATTGCCATGGCAATGAATTACTAACCAACTGCCAATTCCTCTCCGAAGACGATACTCGTTGAAAAACATTTTTGCCTCTGTTGGGATTCGAACCTCGAACCTCTGGGTTGACAAGCGGACATGCTAACCATCACACCACGCGAGTACCACCAAACGTTTGAATCCAATGTAATACTGGATATCAGTTCATTGACATAGCAAATGGAATAAAATAACCTCTGATTATTGAATTGTAATATAGAAGAAGTTGAAAGCTAGCAATTATGGTATTAAATTTAAATAGCAAATTGGCCTAGAATCTTAAAAAAGGTCTAAATAATTAGATTTGAATACTAAAGTATTGTTTTTTAATCGTGTTGATTATATTTTAATCGTGTTTTTGTTACAAATAGTAAGTCTAATACAAAAATATTGAAATGTAATACAAAATAATTAAGAAAGAAAGTAAATATTTGGGAATTATTAAAAACTAATTTTGACTGTATTGCATACCGCTGTAATACAAGAGCTGTATTAAAAAAGTATATCAAAATTTTTAACCGTGCAATTTTAGATGGATAAGCCTCCTTAACGTCGCTTATAAGATCTTGTCTGCTTTAATATGTGAACGTCTGAAACCCCACGTATTTACAGAGACGAGCTGTACAGAACCATGTCTAGTTTCGGCATCCCTGCAAAAGTCGTACGACTATACAGGATGACTTTAGAGAATTCACGCTGCTCCGTCAAGGTCGGTAGAGAACTCACCGAGACCTTTGATGTCGAAAAAAATGGGTTTGATGGTTAATGAGGGCAAAACGAAGTATATATTGTCATCAAACTTCGAACATCAACGAATTGGACAAAACTTCACAATAGACAGACATAACTTCGAGGTAGTACAGGACTTCGTCTACCTAGGATCCGCTGTAGACATGGACAACAACATCAGTGCGGAGATCAAACAGAGAATAAATCTTGCCAACCGTTGCTTCTTTGGGTTAAGAAGGCAATTGAGAAGCAAAACCCTCTCCCGAAAAACCAAGGTAACCTTGTATAAGACCCTAATCATCCCAGTCCTGCTTTACGGCGCGGAAGCATGGACCTTATCGAAAGCGGATGAGGAAACTCTTGGTCGTTTCGGAAGAAAAATTCTCCGAATGATCTTTGGTCCCGTATGCGAAGACAATGTGTGGAGAAGAAGATACAACAACGATCTGTATGAGCTGTACCGCGACATGGGCATAGCCAGAAGAGTCCGCATCGCGAGGCTACGATGGTTGGGTCATGTAGAGCGGCTGGACCCAAACGCTCCGGCTCGACGGGTTTTCGAAAGCACATTGCAGGGAGATCGTGGAAGGGGAGGACCTCGTCTTAGGTGGCGCAATCAAGTGGAAGAAGACCTCAACCGACTTAGAGTGCGAACCTGGAGAGAGCTCGCCCGAAATCGAGGTCGTTATAGAAGGATGTTGGTTGAGGCCCAGGTTCACCCCGAACTGTAATGCCCACCTTAGTAAGTAAGTCAGAAATAACGCACCGATTATTCTTTTCCAAAACGTCAATCGTTTCGATCTTATATATGTACGATGCACGTATAAACAAGCGACTCCACATAACTCCACAAAAATAGTCCAGCGGTGTTAAATCTCCCGATCGCGGAGTAACTCACAGTTTCAAAACTCGATATTATGAAAGAATCGGCATTAACTACCTTTTCGATTTTACACAATATACCGAACGTACGCAGTGCCTAATTTTATTGGCGCTTCAAATCTTCCATGATAAAATGGCAATTCAAACTAAAAATAGATCAATTGACAGCTCTCAAAGAGACGAGCTCCGAAAAAGTATTGCCAGATTGAAAACCATTTGTCTATGAAAAACAATATTTTTATTCAAAGAATGAGCCATTCAGTGTCCTTTGCATACCAAACGCAATCATATTTAAAAGCTCCCATTTTTTTTAAGTGCTTCCTACATATTTCGCTTCATTCAAGTCAAAATTTTCTGAATAGTTGCGAACTAAGAACTTAAAATACCTCAGGCTTCTAATGTAGCCCATAGGCAAGTGTTTATTTTTTATTTAGTTATTTCTTCAAGCCTTTTTTTCAAGTGGAGGGGATGGTTGGATTTGATTTTTGACTGTTTTCAATGACCTTGGGAAATTTATGAGAAATTGTATACTCAACTCTCGGAGGCTTAGTCGCACCTTTTCGCGGTGAAGCGTAGGCGCAGGGAATCGTTTCTCATAACACCAGCTAATATCGAACAATTACTTTAAAGACTTATAACTAAACCTTCTTACCAGAGTATTTCGACAGTAGGTAGACACACACAGCTCTTCTATTTTATAGACATTTTTTTGACACAGTCAGTATTTGAGTTTTATAATTTTTTGTCTTTAAGCAGATGATGAGACTTTTTTCACATTTATATTATTACTATTTTTATTTTTTAAATGTTTGAAATGACAAAATTTAGTGTAGAGCAAACGGACTGCTTAACAAAATGGACAAATATTCTCTTTTAAGATCCACGATAGGTTGAATACCCAAAGGGATTCAGAAGCAAAGGCACGTGATAGTGCTGCCCACGTTCACATTCTACAATTATTTCAATAAACGGATAGAAACTCTTGGTTTGGTTAGCTTCAAAGTACTGCTTGACCTCAAAGCTAAGCTTATAGACGCCACTGTGAAATTGGTCCAGTGATAAAAGGTGCGAAGCACGACCATCGCTATCTGTCCTTGCTTCAATCATTTTAACCCAGGCATCATTCTGAAGACGATAGAGGGTGACTTTAACATTATTGGCAGGTGTTCCTTTTGACGTATCTAAGATATGAGTTGATATTGTTCGAGCATCTGTCATTTCAGCAGCTGCGTTTGATTCGTCGTAGTCCTAAAACAAATGAAAAAAAAACAACACTTTTACATTCAGTTAGGCAAATTATATTTTCATTTTTTATTACTTGCTTTGTCTCTATGCGAAGACGAACTCGTTCCCAATTGCTCATGTTGAATACTGTTTTTTCCCACAGTAGGAACTTTTTTTTTATTCGTCACAAGTTAACGTTATCTTTTGTGTTGACATTTTTTGTTTCTGTTTGCTTATCAATGGTAATCGCTTTATGGTTTTGTGGTCTTCGGTCGTCCACAGAACGTTATTTTTAGTTCATGGGAAGCATTATCAGGGCGTTTGTCTGCATTTATCGTTCGTCACATCTGAGGAGCGTCATTGTTTATAAAATTGGTAAACATTGACATTCTTCTTTTTTTATAGAGGAAGTCTCAAACAGAGAATTCAGTCATGGACAGGGTAACCAGAGTTTGGAAATGAGAAAAAGATGAAGTAGGTGTGCATTTTTTTTGGAACTTCCTTCTGCATACGAGCTGCTTCTCCAAAAAAAGGTCTGTCCGTCCTTATGTAGGCACAGGTAGGTGCATTAGTTTTGCTTTACTGGATCGACGGAAGCCTAAGTCGTTCTGAATTGATCCGTAAAAGAAGTTGAGAGGAACAGAATGGTCCCTTACGATTTGCATATTATGTGTAAATGAAAAGTAGGACTCTTGAAACCCTAGAAGGCTCTTACCTTTTGAATTGAGGAAACCTAAAGACGCATTGAATATCTCTCTCTCTTGGACCGAATAACTTAGACCGTTTAACACCAACCAAACTGCTGAATGAATAAATCCCTTCACAACGAATCCCTATTATACTCCTTTCCTTAGAGTCATATTGTATTTGGTTCGTTTGCTCAAGTGAAAAATGCAGAGAACACAAATGGCTGTCAATTATTGTAATGTTTTGTAAGCTCTCTCTCTCTCTTTCTCCTGGAAAATCTAACAAAGTTCTTTACTTTTCTTTTCAGAAATCCTGACAGCGTAAGACAGCAGCAAAAGCATCCGCAGTTTTTATTGCCACTTTAAGCGCTTTCACCACCCACAAGCAAAGGAAACAATAAAATATTTATTTTTAAATAACTGTAAGCTAAAGTATTTGCACACTGAAAGGAAACCATAAACAAGCATGAGCTTTCATTTATTATGCAGTCAATTCCTGTGGAAATAAATTAATATTTTCCATCAGGGTACGCTTAATTAGATAAGGGACTATGACGAAATTTATACAAACATAAAACATCATACAAGGAACCCCCAATATTCCCTCTGGCAGATATACTGCCAACGCTGCCGCTTCTGCTGCGGCTTTGCCAAAGGGAAAATTCAATACAAAAACGATTCGGATTTTGTTCAGTGATGCAGATAAATTTTTGTAAAGCAACGAGGTCCTACTGATATTCTAGCAAAGTTGTTAGAAAATTACTACAAATGATGAAACAGTGAAGCGTGACG
Source organism: Melanostoma scalare (assembly GCA_949752695.1). Classification (NCBI taxonomy): domain Eukaryota; kingdom Metazoa; phylum Arthropoda; class Insecta; order Diptera; family Syrphidae; genus Melanostoma; species Melanostoma scalare. Next base: position 52,709,111 of record OX456984.1, on the reverse strand, counting down.
ATATCGCTGCTGCCCTTACATGGCAAGGCTGCAAAGGCAAACTGGTCATTTTGTTCGTGTTGCTTGTTGTTTGCTGGTATTGGTTGTGATATTTGCTCTCGAAGCTAGTTTCATTCCTAATTTCGCTGCATCGAGCTTTGGTTTTGTTTTTGCTGTTGATAACAAAGCGGACAACAAAAAAGGATACACAAGCCCAGTAGGATTGAAAAACAAACAATAGTCGATGACGACATCATTTTTTCTCATTATCCTGTTCATGGTGGGTTCTTTACCAGCCAACACAATCAAAGAAATCCAAGCAACAGCTACAAGCGGTGCTAGGCGGTTGGTGGTGGTTTCAGGCAGTGAAAGACTCCGCAACTCGTTGATGCCTTCTACATCTACATCAATCGGTGATAAATTCAATAGAAGCTCCACCCCAGAAACTAGTAGTGCACTAAGGCGACGCAATGCAAGAGCATCATCATCAACATCGCCAAACAATCAGGAATATTACCCGGGTGCATTATTGCCCATACCACCACCACCACCTTTGCCACCAATACTGTTATTGCCAAAGCCATTTGCGGAAAAGCAGAGCATCTCACCCAATAACACAAAGCCTTTGTGCGGCGGATACTATCGGACATCTGCTGGAACTATTCAAACACCCAATTTCCCCCGCAGATTCAAAACTCCAATTGAATGTATATGGATTGTTGATGCGTCGGAAATTCACGCCGAAGCTGGACCAGGAGCAAACGTATCCATAGTGGTCTACCTGACTCAATTATATGTGTTAGGTGGGCTCAAATTCACAGAGTATATGTACTACAGCGATGATTACAAAGTGCCAAGTCATCGGCTTTTCCAGCTCACTGAAGACGATGTCACAAAGGTTGCCTGGATTCAGTTCACGAGTCAGTACCTTGAGATACGTTTTGAGATGCAAACACTGGATGGCACTCATTTGAGAGCCTTGGACCGACTGTTAGATGTTTACGGATTTAACATTACATACGAAGTGGATGCCAGAGTGAAACCATATCAATGCAATGCGTTGCAGTGTAGATTCCTTGGACATTGTTTTGCGAATGCGGATTACACGTGAGTACCAATTTTGTTTTAAGTCTCTGCCTGTTTTCCTTGAAAAGAGGACATGCGTTTTTTCGTCCTTTCAATTTAACAGAATCAATTTTGAGTTGGAAAAGTTTTTGTTCGTCCTGGAATTTCGAAGTTTGAAAAAAGAAAATAAAGCGAATTTTGTAGGCAAGACTATTCGCCAAGGGTTGAAATAACAAAGTATTAAAAAAGGTCGTTTGGGAAGAAAGGATCGTATTGCATTCCTTTTTGTTAAGGTTTGCAGGATAACTTTCCATAAAAATGTCTTAAATTTGGTAACGTAAAAGTGATTAAAAAGTAAAATTTCGTCGGCTGGATTCCATTGTTATTATGTCCATTTTCTAAATTGTTGAAAAATCAAGTTTCAGTAAAACAAAAAATTTCAATTTGTTCAATAAATTTTTTCCACATGTAATGCTGTTATAAGAGCTCAAAAGTTTCAGAAATTTAAGGGCATCCAGCCCTGACTGGAATGCTATGGGAAATTTCAAATTTTCATGCCATTTTACTTTTTGCCAGCTCAGTACTCCAATACAATGTTTGGTCAAAAATGAGTAAAGTGAAGCCTCTGGAGCTGCGTCAGTGGCCTTTGTTTATGCTTTGACTGATTTATTTTAAGTTTTTTTGCAAAGTTCGTTCTAATAATCATTTTACATACGCACTCTCAAACTCCGGTGAAATTCCAGGACAGAAATTACGACACACTAATCAGAAAACTTTTATTTTGGGACATGATCCTTTTTGAATTCACTTGTTGGTACTGGGTCCTTAAGTGGAGAGTTTTATTAAAGAAATATTTAACGAAAGTGGTACCGGGACTGAAGGTAGATTGGCAATCAGCTGTCCTGCTGCTGATTGCAAAAAATTCCTTGCAAATTGATGTCATTGGGCCAACTTTTATTAATCTCGAACTTGGATTTCGTAACTTTTTAGGATCGTCTAATTGTCTATCGTCGCCCAATTGATTGTTTCACATAGCTTCGCTTTCAGCAATTGAAGGATGGCTTTTTGTTATTGTCTTACAAATGATGGTAACTTTTTCAGGTTTCTGGATAGATGCTTAGGTGCCCTGATTGTAGACGATAGTCGTTTTAAAGTTACGGAATGCTAGTCAGGCTTTTATTTATTTACGTCGATATCACAATCGGAGATGAGGCATTTAATTCAGGAGCATCATCGTCAATTAAACTAAAATTCTTTCTTCCAGCGCATTACTTTTTTTTACGACGCGAATCACGTTTAAGTTCTAGAGAGAGTCATCAAATAGCCTTTTGTAAGCGGAGGAATTTAATATCAAAAACGCATTAAGTATTGTGGGACTTGTACTCACCCCAAAAAACAAATTTTGACAGTTTCAAGTTCATTGACGTTGTCTGACTTGTTAACGTCAAATCATTGACGCGTTTTGCGTTTATTTAATTGGAGCTTTCTCAGCGTGAACCTGGGCCTCAACCAACATCTTTATCCAACAATTACGGTTTTGGGCGAGCTTTCTTCAATTTTTGTTCTTTCAATCGGTTGAGGTCCTCTTCCATTTCGTTACTCTACGTTCGAAAACCCTTCGAGCAAACCCCCCGGAGCATAGTTCTACTTTTTCCAGCCATCGTATTAGTATCGAAACGGCCAAGGGTTTTCTTATCCCATTTTATTAAACTGCCAACATGATGTCTCAGACGTTCACACTCTTATTTGGGACGTTAGGGGGAGTTATTTCTCCACAATTCGAGCAACCGTCAGATTAAATTAAATTTAAAATTTTTAATTTTGGTGGGGCAAAACCCCCATTTATTAGGCTTAATACAAGCTATTAACTTACAAACTAAGAAACTTAATAGCTAAGATTTACTAACTAGTTGGAGGGTTTAGGAGACGAAGTCTTAGGCAGGGAGTACTCATATTGAAGTCAAAGGAGGAGTGGGAATTGACATTCCTCAGCATTCGGGAGATGGGTTCGTTGGAGCCGTAAGAGGTTCTATAGGTGGGAAGATAGAAGAGACGGGGATTCCGGGTGTTACGAGGGTTAGTATTTAGAAAAATGGATTCGTTAAGGGCTGGACGTGGACAGTCAATGGTACCTGTGAAGATTCGGTGAATGAAGAGAACGTCAAATATTTCTCTTCGATCTTTCAGTGTATTGCGGTTGAGGAGTTTGATTCGGTCTTGATAAGGAGGTAATATCAGGGAATTACTCCAATTCAGACCTCGAAGATCAAATAGAAGGAAACGGCGTTGTATGCTCTCAATTCTGGCAATGTGCACTTGTTGGAAAGGCGACCAGACTTGACAAACGTATTCAAGAAGCGGACGAACAAATGAAATATAAAGGGATCGGGTTACGTAGGGGTCTGCAAATTTCTTGGACCATCGTTTCACGAAGCCAAGTGCAGAATTTGCCTTAAGGATTATATCGTCGATATGCTTGAGAAAATTCAGCTCACGGTCGCAAATAATCCTAAGGTCACAGATCACCTGAACTGGGGAAATGATTTGACTGTTTAGACGATAGAGACGGGGAGGAGATTTGATGCGTTTACGTGAGAAGGTAATTGAATGGCACCTGGAAACATTTAGCTCCAGGCAGTATTTGAACCACCATATTGAAAAATTGTCGAGATCCTTGTGGAGGCGGGAAGAGTCTTCAGAAGAAGAAATGACCCGGTAAAACTTAGTATCGTCCGCATAGAGAGAGATAGAGGAGTGTTTGATGATCATTTCAATGTCGTTAATACTGAGAATGAAGAGGAGAAGGCCTAAATGGCTGCCTTGGGGAACACCGGATGTAGCTTAAAAGCGGCTGAATAAGGCAGATCAGAACCGAACGCTGTAAAAACGGTTTTCTAAATAAGAAGAAATCCATCTCAACAGAATGGGTTCAAAGCCGAGGGTGGAAAGTTTAAAAAGAATAAGTTTGTGGGAGATTTTATCGAAAGCTTTACTAAAGTCAGTTGAAATTATATCGACCTCCTTTCCATTCTCCAAGGCTGGGACAAAGTCAACGAGGTTTGTCGTTGTTGACCTGCCTTTGAGGAACCCGTGTTGTCTAGGGGAGGTGAGAGATTTGCAACGAAAACTTAAGTTTTCATACAATATGCTTTCGAAAATTTTGGGTATATGCGATAGTTTAGCGATGGGACGATAATTTTTCACGTCGCACTTAGGACCTTTTTTATGTATAGGGGTTATAAACGCCGTTGTCCAAGTTTGGGGGAAAACTCCTAGGGATATGAAAGTTAAAGATTTTTGAGTTACCTAGCAGGATATCGGAAAGCTTTGACAAGTCAAATGTTTTTGTAGAGATAACGAGACATTTGCCTTTTTGTGGGTATAGGCAGTGACCAGATTTTATGGACCAGTTTTTAATTGATGAAAGATCCTCATTTATCCTGGCCACACAATCATCAATAAGTTCAAAATGGTGTGTATTTATCACTAGAAGGTCGTCAGCAAATTGATGTTCAAGGCATTGGTGCAAAAGTTTTGGTATTTCATTGACATTGATTGAACAAAGTATTGGACCAAAGATTGAACCCTGTAGAACTCCATTGGATATAGGCAAACAGTTTGTAATTCTATTTCCCAAAACAACAGTCTGTCCCTATGAGAGAGAGAAGCCTAATTGCTTTTGGGCGAAGGGACTGTTTTCTTAAAGGTAGCAAGATAATAACATCTTCTTCTTCTTTTTTTCGAGGACTTTTGTCAAGAACGGAAGGGTGGCGATTGGTCAAAATTCAGTGTTGTGGCTGTTTTTTAATATTGGAATTATCTTGAGACTTTTCCATTGAGCTGAAAAAATACTCTTAGTGAGAATGGAGTTAAAAATGTATGTTATATAAGGCAGAATCCAAACAGGTTGTCAAAGATAGTAGTATCATATACTTAGGCTAGGTTAGTTTAAGCTGAATGTGGCTGTCAGGGTACGGAGTCTGACACACTTAGACCTCAAAGGGTTCATTGTTAGACTGAGATCAGCAAGTTGTTCACCCTTTGGCCCCATCTAATCTAGGGGATTAGAGAGTTTATCACCCTCTAATTGAAACTAGACCAACAAGTTAATCACCTGTTGGTAAAATTACACAGAACTTTATGTGAAAAGGAAGAAACTTTTAGGGTCTTTGTTAAATCGCTGGTGTCGTCAAAAATGTATTCACCTAGATGACAAGCATTCGACTTCACCGAGATAAAACTTTCAACTACATCCTCAGTGGTAATACAGGAGACGCCAAATGTTTTTTTCAGTTTGCAATTTCGATAATTCCTCTGTTTCTAACGTTTGGCGACTGAGTTTCACAAGGTAAGGGAATCGCCGAAACAAAATTGTTTACGGTTTCTTTCAAGTTTAAGTTTCTTGATTGGGACAGCAAAGCTTGAAGAGAACAATCAGATGATTTTTAACTTGAACCTCAAACTTCCACATAAGAGGCTAACCACTACGTCACTTTCATATTTTCTTTTGGTACTTTAATTGTAGGTACTCTTCTTTTAACTTCATCTAACATTCAACTAAACCTCTGTTCAAATCGATTGTTAGGTTAGGTTACAATGGCTGTCAGGAATACTCCCGACACACTTAGACCAATATTAGGTCCATTGTGATACCATAGAAATTATGCGAGGGAGTACCTCGCTTAACAAAACCATTTGGAGCTTACAATAAAGCGAAGGAGATGCAGGGGATCTGTGTGCGCCAGATCGCTTGGATCATCAAGAAAATATTTTCCTATGTGCCTCTTTCTTTTAGAAGAGAGTGCAGGACATGAGCAGAGGAGGTGTGGGATTGTCTCCTCCTCCTCCTCATCTAAGCAACTTCTGCAGAAGTCATTAGAGGGAACGCCAAGTCTTATGGCGTGTCTTCCTATCAGACAATGTCCGGTAATGACATTGACTACGGAGCTAACTTGCAATCTGGTAATGGATAACAAATGTCTTGTGCGTTTTGGATCTATTCCTGGCCATATACGTTTTGTTGCCACGCACGTGGTGATATTGTTCCACCTGTGATTTGTTCTGTCCATCGCCTCTTGCTTTAGCATAAGTTTACATGTAGCGATTGGTATACCAATATTCAACCTGCTGGTAGAGATCGGTAGAACGGTTCCTTCTCTGGCGAGTTCGTCGGCTTTGCAGTTACCCGCGATATCTCTGTGCCCCGGCACCCAAAAAAGGTGAATATTGAACTGTTCAGCCATCTCCTTAAGAGATAAGCGACAGTTGAGGGCGGTTACTGAGTTCGTAGAAACAGCGCCGAGTGATTTGAGGGCTGCTTGACTATCTGAGAAAATCCGGATATTCGTTGAGGATATCACGTTTTCTTTTAGCCATGATAGAACCTCTTTGATCGCCAGAATTTCCGCTTGGAACACGCTACAATGGTTTGGAAGGCGGAACGAGAGACTTAAGTTAAGTCGGTTTGAGTACACCCCGCAGCCTACCCCTTCTTCGGTTTTTGAACCATCTGTATAGAAATGAATTGAATCATCTCTCAAAAATTCTTCGTCGTCCCAGGTCGTTCTCGGTGGGATTGAGACTTGGAACTTATTATCAAAAACCAATTGGGGGATGGTGTAGTCGGAGTGACAGGGGATTGATCCGAATAAATTCAGGATTGCAACGTGACCGATGTTGTTATCGGTCCATTGGGAGATAGCTCTCATACGAGTGGCTGCACTGGCGGCCATTTGTTTGCTGAAGATATCTAGTGGTGTGAGGTTGAGGAGTGTATTTAGTGCAGCTGAGGGTGTTGATCTCAGTGCTCCGCTTATACACAGACAGGCTGTTCGTTGGACCTTGCTTAAATTGTCGCAGTAGGTACTTTTATCAAGAGCGGTCCACCATACCACTACTCCGTATGTGAGTATTGGTCTGATGACCGCGGTGTAGAGCCAGTGGGTGATTTGGGGGGAGAAACCCCATTTGTTACCAATGGCTTTTTTGCAGGAAAATAAGGCCACGGTGGATTTCCTGATTCTTTCCTGTATATTGGCTTTCCAATTTAGCTTTTTGTCTAGGATTATACCTAGATATTTGGCTTCGTTTGAAAGTACAAGTGAGATTCCATTTATTGATGGAGTTATTAGTTGAGGAATTTTGTATTTCCTGGTGAAGAGAACGAGTTCAGTTTTCTGAGGGTTGACCCCTAGATCACATTTTCCCGCCCATTTTACAAGTTTATTTAGAGCGGTCTGCATCAGGTCCGTAAGGACGTGAGCATGTTTGCCGGACACCGCAATGGAGACATCATCTGCATATGCAATCACTTTGAATCCCTCAGCTTCTAAGTCAACTAGAAGTTCATTGACTACTATATTCCATAGAAGAGGGGATAGGACTCCGCCTTGCGGTGTTCCTCTACTGACAGATCTCTTTGCAGAGAAGTCTCCTAGAGTAGAGTTGATTCTCCTGCTTTTTAGCATTAGATTTATCAACTCCACTATGGAATCATCTACTTTGAGCTTCGTCAGTGCCTTTGTAATTGCAGAGTTGCTGACGTTGTTGAAGGCGCCCTCTATGTCGAGGAAGGCGGCCAGAGTGAATTCTTTGTGATGGAGGGAATATTCTATAGTACGTACCAGGGTGTGTAGGGCCGTTTCTACAGATTTTCCCTTGCAGTAAGCGTGTTGTGCTGTAGATAACAATTTTGGATCTATAGCTGTACGCAGGTGGATATCAATCAGTCGTTCTAAAGTTTTAAGAAGGAAAGATGATAGACTTATCGGTCGGAGATCTTTTGGGTTTACGTGGGATGATTTCCCAGCCTTAGATATAAACACCACCTTGACTTCTCTCCACTGAGTGGGGATATAGTTCAAGGTGGTACAGCCGATGAGAATTACTTCAAGGACAGGGATAATAATGTCCGCGGCCTTTTGAAGTTCGGCTGGAATTATACCATCAGGTCCAGGGGATTTGTATGGGTCAAAGCTGTTAATGGCCCAAACTAATTTTTTCCCTTGTAATCAGATCGTGGTTGTTTGTTATTATGCTACCTGGTTCTGTGGAATCATAGTTGCATAAGTTCTTAGAGCTTCCTGGAAAGTGAGTGTCCAGAAGCAAATTGAGCGTTTCTTCGCAGGATTCTGTCCAGCCGTCAGCTGTTTTCAAACTGCTAGGCATGGTCGGACTCTTTGAGAGGATTTTTCTTAGTCTAGAAGCTTCTGAAGCATCTTCTATTTTTCCACAGAAGTTTCTCCAGGAAGTTCTTTTATTTTTCCTCAGTTGATATTTATAAGTTTTGAGGGATTCCTTGTAGGAGTCCCAGACTATTAAAGTTTTAGATTGTTTAGCTCGGTTGAAAAGTTTTCTACATTCCTTCCTGAGCGGTTCTAGCCCCGAGCTCCACCACAGTGGTTTCTGTTTTCCTCTTATTTTTATAAGAGGACAGGATTTCTGCAGTGAATGGTTAAGGGCAGTGGTAAGATCATTGACTTTTTTGTCTAGATCATGTTTGTTTGTAGGGTTTTGTAAAAGTTCAGGTTTAATAAACTTTTTCAAAATTACCCGATATTTTTGCCAGTCAGTTTTCCGATAGTTTCGGAAGACTGGTTGCTTGAGAGGTTCCTCATTTAGATCAAATTGAATGTATCTATGATCAGCAAAGGAGTGTTCAGTAGATACTTTCCAATTAGTAATCCTATGATGAACCGAGTCGGAGACAAGAGTGATATCTAAAACTTCTTGTCTGTAAATCGATTGTTGATTTCATAAAAGAACTGGAACTCAAAGATTGATGCCTAAAGGCTGCAGCTTTAACAATCGAGTATTTTCTGCAATGTAAATGGAAGCCCATTCCCTTAAAAAATGCATTGTAATTACAACATTCCAGCAGAGGGCATTTTCAAATCTAGGTCAGATTGCTGTAAGAACTTAAAGAGGAAAAGCAACCTCTGGCTGTTGAAAAACAAATGTCATAGTTCTTTTTTTTCCTCTTTAAAAGGCAACTACGTTTGACTCTTCACGTCTGTACCGAAAATAGCAGCACTCGTGTACATAGCACAAATGTGCCTGTTGAGAGTGAAAATGTTAGACTAAATAAACTTATGTGTTTGTTCAAGAAGGGTCAATGTTGATGTCGGTTTTATTTTATGTCCAAACAACAAATTGACAAACATGCATTGGCTGAAGACGAGGCCGCACTCGGTTCCACAAACAAGTAAAATCGATAACCCTTTTTGATGGTGGGTTAGGTACTCGAAGGACCAGTATTCAAACCAAGTTATTGTTATGGCTAATCTTTATACCTATGGCTTGTTTAAGAAATTAGATTTTTCCAAGACATTTGTCCCATGAGAGCAATGCCAGCCACTTTAAAATTACACTAAGTAATTTCAAAAGCTCTTGCCCTTCTTTCTCACCAACCAACCGACGATTTCGAATTGAACCGTTAAATTAATTTATTCAAGGATAAATGTTTGCCTTTTCTTTGAATGAATTTTGCATTTGCGCGGTGGAAATATCCTTTCTCTGGCTAATTATTACTATTATTTTTTCATTAGCCATGCCCTTTTGTTTGAGTTCGGCAATTACCAAACATCATGGGCATCCGCGACTCTTTTATAGACTTTACCGGCACTAAAAGGACCTAAAGACTACACTAATGGACATACAAAGCAAAGCAAAAAGCGGAAAAAAATGCTTTTCATTGCATAGAAGTTCGGTGAACAATTTGTTTTTCTTTTTTCATTCGACTCGTAGAAAAGGACGGCCAATTGTAATTCAACTTCCAGCTAATTGCAAGTTTTATTCTTTTCACTTGCATTCTTCTTCTTCTTCTTCTTCTTCCATAGAAGCGCAGCAGTACGTATAGTGTTTGAATTTGGGCTTCCTGTATGGCAAAGTGTTTGAATTTGAGATTCCTCGGAACGTATTCTTATTGCAAAAGGCGGAAGCACTAATTGCATTTTGCTACATAATGAAAGCTTAATATTTTATTTTTCCAGGTAGAGGAGCTAGTGGTCTGTTCTCATCCCAAAAGTGTATAAATAACCTTGCCACAACAAGGTCTTGAATTTTCATTTTATGCAAATTTAATTCCTGGCTTGTAAATTGTGGCCATCAGGATAATAATGAGTTTTCTATTTTATTATTAGTCAAAGCATCCGCATACAACTCGGTAATAATTTCTAAGACAACATTCTTGATTGTTTGCGTTATGGAATGTAGCATTTTTGGCAAATGGCTTTGTGTATTTCCTTACCATAATTTGTAACAATTTGTGTTTGCAATGGGTAAAGTGTATATCGTTTCAGTTTACACTTGGTATGCATGCGCTGCTCTAGAGGATTGAAATGATTCTTCCATTAAGATTATTGTCATGTGCATTAGTTAAACTGGATTAACTGCTTAGTGTGCATTTTGTGTCGGAAATTTGAGTCATGGCCAAAAACAGGAGCTTTTCCTTTTTTGCGGACGTGTTCGTTGCTAGCCTTGCATTTTCTGAATTTTTTTTGGCAAAGCCTAGAAAGTTTATGGATGCTGAATTATTGAATGAAAATTTGGAATATTTCGTACTCCATGCAGATAGAGCATGGCTCTAAGAGAAGCTGTTGGTTATGAATTTAAAGATGGTTTCTTTGTACATATAGCAGAGCACCTAAGTGCCCGTTTGCTGGGGCACTAGAAAGAGAGAAAGTCACGACTCCAACAGAATCCCACGTTTAGAATTGCTTAGTATGGGTATCTTTTGTGCATAGAATAAAAATGCATATTGTTATGGAGAATGTCCTTAAGCCGCCATTCAGAAATTTCGGGTTCTTAGGCATTTGATGAAACATTGATTCCACTATAGAATTAAGAAAGAAAAATACAATACATTAATTGGGTACAAAATGCGATTATATTTGTGGTACCCGTCAGAGTGGTTCCACTCTCGAACAAAGTCGGCCATAATTCTTACTTGATAGCATATACAAACTTGATGATTTGGGCTCTCTGATTACGAAACTGCCGTCAGTTTTGATGTATCTCAATGTCTTGAGATAAGTGCGGTAAAAGGGTTCAAGATCGGTTTACTTCAGTTTAGCTATTGGGATTAGAAAAAATCTTGTAAAAAGTATATTTTCTATATTATATGTGTTGTTGAAGAATCTGATTCCTCTTCGGCTTTTTTGGTCTCTAGTTAATGCAATGAAATGTAACTTATTTCATTTACTTTCATGACGTTTCGACAGGGTTTGCTGTCTTCCTTAGTAGTGGAGGACCGTAAGCTTTTTACCTAGGAATCCAGGGCCAGTCCATGGATTTTCATGAAATTTTCGGATATGTGTTTTGAATAGCTTATAGAAAAAAGTTAAAAAAAAAAATTTCACCGCTCTCAATTTTTTAATTATTTTTAAAATTAATTATTAACTTTTAGAATTTTTTTTTTATTTATGTAGGGTGTTTTAGATACAGTTTTCCAAAGTCTCAGGATGGATAGGTTTGGTTAAGAAAAAAAAAAATTGTATGGGAGGGGAGTTGTATGTCCCTCCGTGTAGGCGCGAGGGCCAATTTTATATGAAACTAGCTGAGCCACCCGGCGTTGCTCGGGTCTGTAGTTTTAAAGTTCCCGTTCTCGTTTTTCCGCTTAAGTGGGAACTTGGGGATGAAAAATAATCGTTTTTACTTCCCAATGACGAAAGAATTTTTGAAATCTGTAGAGTAGTTTCTAGGTTTCCGTTCCCAGCCCCCGTTCCTGTGGGAATCTTCAATTAACGTGGAAATATGTGAAATATAAGTCTGTGTCACTGAGGGATAAGGTAACATCGTAGAGTTGAAAGAATTTTTGAAATCGGTGAAATAGCTTTACGGATGGAATATAATCTAAATTACTAATTGAGGGGTAGCAATTTTAATGCAGGAAGGGGAAGGGCTACAGGAATCTGTTCAGTAGTTTCTAAGTTTCCTTTCCCAAACCCGTTCCCGTCGGAATATCCGCGCAATTTTTTAAATTCCGTTCCTGTGGGAATATGGGGAACAAACCTTGACAGGAACCACTTATAAGTAATTGTGACTGAGGGATAATGTAACATCTTAGAGTTGAAAGAATTTTTGAAATCGGTCAAGTAACTTTAAGGTTTCGGTTCTCGTTCCCGTTTCTGTTCCCGTGGGATTAATGGGATGAAATATAACCTGAATTACTGATGGAGGGGGATAATATAGTTCCCCTAATGCTGGAATCGTTATAGAAACCTGTCTAGTAGTTTCTAAGTTTCCGTTCCCAAACCCGTTCCTGTGGGAATATCAATATTTAAATTTTTTATGTCATAAGAACCTTCTCCTGACAATAACAAACACAACAAAAAAAGAATTGGCCAAATTGGTCCAGGCGTTGTTGAGTTATGCGCTTAACAACACATTTTGCGATTCATTTTTATATATAAGATTTACTCAATTTTTAAAAAAATTATTTAAAATCAACTAAGCCATTTACTACCTCATTACATTGTTTTTTTTTTAAAATGTTTTTGAAAGCTAATGCTTTGTTCTTTAATAAAAATTTTAGTTTGAGTTCACTAAATAATTAGTTTTTGAGGAATCAAGCCTCAAAGTGAAAGTTTTGAAAAAAGAAAATATTTTTTTCTTAATTAATTTGTTCTTAAATAATTTTGCCCATTAAGGGCCATTTTTTCTCTCCATATTCAATGCTTTTATTAATTTTAACTCAAAAGCAGAAAACCGAACACAAAAATTTTTCTTGGTTTAAGAGAAAATAAAAAAAACAAAAGGTACTTTTTTCCAAAAAACCAAATTTTGTTAATTTCACGCTAATTGAACTTTATTCCCGGAAGTGAAATATGAAATGTGTTTCAAATAGCATATAAAAAAAAGTTAAAAAAAAAAAATGTCATGTGATCTTAATTTTAATATAAATTATAAATAATTATTAAAGTTTTGAGTTATATTTTAACTAAGTTTTAAGTTAAATTTTAAGACTTAGACCTATTACAAACTTGAACTTTGGTCTCAAAGGACAGCATAAGTACTGATTTGTCCCCCAAATGCTGTTTCCGGTCAAGCAAGTTGATGAATCCGAAAAAATATGGTTTTTTTCCAAATAAATACTCGCGAATTTTTGTACGTGCATTCAGTATGAAAACAAACATATATCAGTAAGGGATGCATCAATTCTTATTTAAAAGAAAGAACACTACATCAGCATGCTCTCCACCTATAAAAAAAACTTCGAGCCGTTAATTTCACTGATTTAGATCTCTTTTATTGGTTGAAAATTGTAAATTTGGCAAAAAACCATATTTATTTGGATTCATCCACTCGTTTGACCGGAAACAGCATTTGGGGCATAAATCAGTACATGTGCTGTCCTTTGAGACCAAAGTTCAAGTTTGTAATAGGTCTAAGTCTTAAAATTTAACTTAAAACTTAGTTAAAATATAACTCAAAACTTTAATAATTATTTATAATTTATATTAAAATTAAGATCACATGACATTTTTTTTTTTAAACTTTTTTTTATATGCTATTTGAAACACATTTCATATTTCACTTCCGGGAATAAAGTTCAATTAGCGTGAAATTAACAAAATTTGGTTTTTTGGAAAAAAGTACCTTTTGTTTTTTTTATTTTCTCTTAAACCAAGAAAAATTTTTGTGTTCGGTTTTCTGCTTTTGAGTTAAAATTAATAAAAGCATTGAATATGGAGAGAAAAAATGGCCCTTAATGGGCAAAATTATTTAAGAACAAATTAATTAAGAAAAAAATATTTTCTTTTTTCAAAATTTTGACTTTGAGGCTTTATATCTCAAAAACTTTTCATTAAGTGAACTCAAATTAAAAGAACAAAGCAATAGCTTTCAAAAACACTAAAGTATGAGAAAGTAAGTGACTTAGTTGATTTTTAGTAATTTTTTAAAAAATTGAGTAAATTTCATATAAAATTGCCCCTCGCGCCTACACGGAGAGATATAGACCCCCCCCCTCTCATACAACTTTTTTTTTTGTCTTGAGCAAACCTATCCATCCTGAGCCTTTGGAAAACCGTATCTAAAACACCCTACATAAATAAAATAAAATTCTAAAGGTTAATAATTAATTATAAAAATAATTAAAAAACTGAGAGCGGTGAAATTTTTTTTTTTAACTTTTTTCTATAAGCTATTCAAAACATATTTGCGAAAATTTCATGAAAATCCATGGACTGGCCCAGAAATCCTAGGTTTTGCCTTTTTTATGTCTAACGGCCCTCCACTATAGGGGATCTTTATTGAAAACATAAAAAGCCTACTGGATCAATGTTTTACCAAAATAGAAAAACCGAGATGCATTTTTAAGTATGTGGACGACATTTTTGCAGTAGTAAATTCCCATGAAGTTGATAATATGCTGCTGATCCTAAATGGTTTCCATACAAAAATCAAGTTTACCGTAGAGAGGGAACAAAACAGTGCGATAGCGTTCTTAGACGTTAAGATCCATTGCGAAAATAATCGCCTCTCACATTAAAATGAACACTGCTTCAAATTTAATTAACAGAGTGTTTACATTGAGTGATACAAAGTTTCACTCTGAAAACGAAGCATTAGTTACAAAAATCCTTTCTAACAACAGTTTTCCGAAAACTATTATAAAAAGCTTAATTTTCGACCGAATGAACACACCACAAAGCGAAAAAACTTCGATGGAAAACACTCCCATATTCAAAAGTATGCAATTCTACCTTGAGACGACATTTCTCCGTCCTTAAGCCAGAAACAATTGTAGCCTTTGCTACATAGGCACCACAAAATAACTATTAGGTAAGAGAATTGCCAACCACAAATCTGACCTAAATCTAAAAAACACAGCCGAAACCGCATTGATAAATCATTGTGTCACCTCCAAACACCAACCCGATTTTGTAAATGTCAAAGTACTACAAACAGAAAAACACATATCAAAAAGTTATACTCTGTAAACACTTCACATTTTAAGAAACAACAATAGTATGAATAGGAAACAGGACACACAGAACATATCAGCCATATATTGCTCTCTCGTCGCTGCAAAGAAATTTTAAGTTTTGTTTTTGTTTTAATATTTTGCAGATCCATGACTCATATTAAGACTAAACTCCAACAAAGGAAGTGTAAAGATTTCTTACTTTTCTTTTTTTCTTTTCTTTTAACGAAGTATAAAGATTTTTTTCCTTTATTTTTATTCTGTTATGTAATTTGTTTAAAGTAACGTTTTTAATTTCTTAAAAGTAAGTCTACCTTATTGAATGTAAAATCCCAAATTTGTTTAACTGTACTATTTTATGTTCTCAATAAAGATCCCCTGAGGAAGACAGCAAACCCTGTCGAAACGTCGGGAAAGTAAGTGAAATAAATTACATTTCATTGCGTTAACTAGTGACCAAAAAAGCCGAAGAGGAATCAGATTCTTCAACAACACATATAATTCCAAACTTGGTCAAACCTTATCAATTCTACTGTATTTTCTATATTAATCGAAATATAATTTTTCTATTCTAAATATGTTAGAATATATACTTAAAACACTATGTTCGTACTATATTGTTTAAAAATTAAGGTTTTAGCAGAGCACAGAAACAACTAGCTATGCCAGATTGCAAGTATT
Source organism: Melanostoma scalare (assembly GCA_949752695.1). NCBI lineage: Eukaryota > Metazoa > Arthropoda > Insecta > Diptera > Syrphidae > Melanostoma > Melanostoma scalare. Next base: position 52,693,459 of record OX456984.1, on the reverse strand, counting down.
CAAATTAAGTTTATTTTTTTTAAATAAGACTTTTTTCAAAAAGTGTGTGTACAAAATATAGGTTTATGCATATTATGTGCATCGGTAGGTACGTAAATATTTTTCAAAAATTAACTATAAAACGTAGGGACCATTTCTAGACATCTATCAATGGTGTTTTCTATTCCTTAGACCTTATCTATTTTATTCGTCAAAACTGTTAAACCATTTTGAGCCAAAAAAATTTAACGACGCGTATTTTTGTAATAAATTAGATTTCCTTCAAAAAAGATCATTTTAAAAATGTTTGTCAGGCTAACCGTTTCCAAGTAATCTAGCTTGAAAAACTAAGTATTAAAACTAGTATATACTTAGTAAGTAAGTTGTTTTGATTTTGATCTTTTACTTTAAATTTTTTTAATTAACGAACAAATCAATATACGATAAATTGCAAACATGTTTCTTAGAGGAAATTTAATGTTTTACAAAAAAGGTGTTACAATATTTTTCAATAAAGTACTTCCTTCAGAAGTTATTCGCGATTTATATTGAAAAAATAATAAATTTCTAAAGTCGATTAAAAATTAATTAAAAATCAATCTGCAAGTTTCTGCAGCTGATTAAACGTGCGCTAAATAGTAAATTTAATAACCTTTCTTGTAATATATAACATTTTGGGGTGTTGCGGGGCGTAACAGTTAAAAGCTTAAGGCATATAACATTAAGATTTTAAATTTTTTTTGTTTTCTATCTAGGCCCAAATTATAAACGTTCATATTGAGTCTAACACTGACTCTAAAAAAAAATAGTGGAGGTTTTACCTTCCAATAATATATCCACATCAAAAAACATCTCCACAAAAAGATAAGAAAAAGTCAAAGCCAACAAATGAAGTCTTACTAACACTTGGAGCACTAAAATTCAAATATCATGTGTTTACAATGTTATAACTTCGAAAATAAATAGTTAACGGTATTGAGGTTATTTATTATAACCCTTGAGATAAAATTTTTAAATTTTGGTCTAAGGTGGAAATATTGTGCTGGGGCGTGATGGCAAGCAAGATGTAGACAATCTTAACCGGGAGGTTTGTGGTTCGAATCCCAACAAGAGCAAAAATTTTTTTTCGCTGGTTTTGAGAGGAAATGGCAAGTCCTCCAATAGTAGAATCATTGCCATAATGAGCGCTTTCTCGATTAGCCTTTCGGAACAGGCAGAAAATTGTAGGTCTCAAGCATTTCTTCAAAAGGCATGGTTGTGAGAAGTCCGTCAGGTCCTGGGGCTCCTTTCTCTGTTGCGCGACCATATTTATCTATTTTTTATTTTTTACGATTTGGGATGTACTTACTTATTTTGGTGGGCATTACAGTTCGTGTGAACCTCAGCCTCAACCAACATCTTACGTCGACAATTTAGATTTCGGGCGAGCTCTCTCCAGTTTTGCACTATAAGTCGGTTGATGTCTTCTTCCACTGCAATGTGCTTTCGAAAACCCGCCGAGCCGGAGCGTTTGGGTCCATCCGCTCTCCATGGCCCAACCATCGCATCGTAGCCTCGCGATGCGTACTCATCTAGTTTTGCCCATGTCGTGGTACAGCTCATACAGCTCGTTGTTGTACAAAGACCATTCGTAGTATTTTTGATTCGGATCGAACAAAGGTTTCTTCATACGATTTCAATAAAGTCCAAGCTTCCGCGCCGTAAAGCATGAGTGACATGATAAAGGATCTGGGATGTGTTCTTCTACAAAATCATTGGTCTTTGTTATTGAACTCAGGTGGCGTTAAATTTTCTGTTCTGTGGTGCATGCTAATTGACTCTCTACTTGTAATGCCTCCAATCTTTCTGTTTTAAAACAAGGACATTGCTATGTGTGATTGACAATCAGTGTTTTTTGTAGTTGAGATAATCCATTGCTTCCGAAATGTGCATCTGAGGAAATATAAAAAGTGTTTTAAGTGTTAAAAATTTTTACTAATATTTTCATCTAATCAGTGGTTAAAAATTGTCTTTTGTTTTCTTAAAACCAATTTTGTTCGTTTGACGAGGCGTAGTAAGTTCACGGGCCTGACCCAACTTTTTTTTTTTAAATTTTGAATTGATTTGAGGAAAAGTCCTTAAATGACTTTTAATCTTTGATGCTTTTCTAGCTTTTGGATTGCCTTTTTTTTTTTTTTTTTTGGCCATCATACCACAGCTGCATACTTTATAGTAGTGCTTCAGTTCATATCCGGATCTTTAAACTATCCGGATATCCGGATATCCGAATAGGAATGTTTTGACACAGCTGATATTCGGATAGTTTCGGATATCCGGATAGTGTCGGATATCCGAATAGGTAGGATATCCGGATATCCGGATAGTTCTGCTATCCGGATATCCGGATAGTTCTGCTATCCGGATATCCGGATAGTTCAGATATCCGGATAGTTCTGGTATCCGGATATCCGGATAGTTCAGATATCCGGATAGTTCTGGTATCCGGATATCCGGATAGTTCAGATATCCGGATAGCTTTTAAAGATCCGGATATCCGGACCCAAACTGTAAAATTATTTTCTAGTAGCATTTGAAAACATCTTTGTTATTCACACTGACCTACACATAAAAAAAAATACAAACTTACTACTTAGATATTTCCCAACAAGTATCCCGAATCTATGTATTGGTCTACAGACACTTCGCCTTTAAGTCCTTTCAAAGTTGTTTTCCCAGACACATGAAGTAAATTCCATGGAAGAAACTGCAGCAATTTTGTTCCTTCTAAACGTAATACTCATCAGGAATTAGCTTAGAGATCCGGATAGGCGGACCCAACTTGAAAAGTGTGGTTGTATGTAAAGTCGGTTTATGGATGATAATTTGACGTTATAATGTCGTCAGAAAACATTGATGAAAAATTGCAGATTTTTATGAATTTAATAGAATTATCAATAAATTACATACATTAATAACGAGTAGCAATGTTTTATCAATATTTTTTTGAACCGAACACTTATGCGAGATGATCATTGTTATCAACCTACCCATACCGCCAATAGACTTGACACTTGAAGTGCAAACAAGTTTTGAAAGTTAGGAAAACTTTGATCAAATTTTGAATGAAATGTGTGAAAAAAAAGTTGACATCATCGTCTCACTTCTAGTAAAGGAAATTTTTTGATGGGGGTCTAAATACTAGATAGGCTTTTTTTAAGCTAAATTATTTGGAATGGAATTCTTTGGTAATGATCTGATACAACAATGCACAGCTTCATTAGGCAGTTTATATTTCGGTCGCAGCTATCACTTATTGGGAAACTTGCAGTGACTATGACTATACTCAACACAATATATATATAAATCAATTGAATTTTTCGCTTTAGTGAACTTTGATGCTATCAGGTAGCAAGATTTTCATGCGATTCACAGCTTCAGTAGACAATTCATTTCTTCTACCACTTATCAGTAGCAAGCGGAGATTTGGAAGAAAGAAAACAGGTGTTCTTGTTATGACTATACAAAACACAATAAATCGAAATCGGTATGCCAATACCTAGTCAGACCGGCCGACTTGTGTTGTGAGGCCCAACAACTACTTCTTGGGAGCGACTGATGTGTTACTCTACACAACGTTATTGTTGGTCTTAGCGGAATTGGTATCAATGAAGTGGTAGACACCGAAGAAGCGCAGTGGCTACTGATACTGCAAATTGCTGTATGAACGATTTGCTACCTGCTAACATAAAAGTTCGCTGAAGCCACAAATTAATACAGAGGTAGAACTTCAGCCGGTCCCAAAAACGGTTGATAGGAACGAAGAACCAACACATTATTTACAAGAGCGCGTCATTCCAATAGTTCCTAGCTGCAAATAAGCAGAAGCTTGTTCTTGAAAATCAGAAGCGTTCTGAGAGGTGGAAATTTTTATTTATGTTGCTTTAAAAATTTAATGCAGTAATTTGATTATTGATACATAAAATCATTGGAATTTCGGCAAAAATAGTAGAACTTAATTTTTGTATGAAGCTTCTTCATTGTGTCCATGTCCAAGAAACTGTCATAAGTCAAAATCGATATCGCTCCTTTCAGGACCTTTTAGAAGAAAAACCATTCGGTTTTCTTCTTTTCAAAAACTTAAACTTTTTCCCTATCAGGTTGTAAGGATTCAATAGGCGATTGATAAGACAATTGAATTTAGGAAAGAAATTGCACTTCTTAACGCCAACATATTGAACAAAATCTGATTGAAGAAGAATCTTCAGCTTTTTACTTGCAATTATAGATGTACTACATGGCAAGTCTTGCAATTGTGCAAAAAAAAAATTTGAGATACCAATTAACATGACATTAAGATGATGGAGAATACGAAAAAAGTATGGGTTCTGCAATTCTGTCTGTGTGTCTGTCTGTCCGTATATGGATCTACAGCCTGAACTGCTTGACCGATTTTCTTCAAAATTTGCAGCTAGGGTCTGTGGGATAACCTACAGAGGTGTTTTTTGAATTGGGTCTCTAGGTCTTGAAATAACGGTACCTGCCACACAACCGATATGATAATACATATTTTTCTCGAAAACGGCTCCAACGATTTTGATAAAATTTTACGTAAGGAATTATTTATAAATTGCTATCCTTATAACGTAAAATTTTTTTTTAGAAAAAGTCTTAAAACGGTACCCTCCATAGTACCGTTTTTTTCAAAACCGACTTTCTCGATAATGGAAAGCATGATTTTGACAAAATCTCATATTTTGGAAGTCCTAGGCCGTTTAAAAAAGATTGCATATCAATATTTGAAAAATTTAGTTTTTTCTAATTTTCTTTAATTTTTTTGAAAAATTATTTTTTTCGAGTATTTTCAAAACGGTATCTTTGATTTACTTCAAATTTGTTTTCAATACAACTTTTGTGAACTCCGACGACAGCCAAAGCGACACACAAAGGCAAGGACCAATGACTGCTTTTGACATACTGTTAAAAAAAAAGATAACCAAGATGGACCAATGTTTCCATTTGAGACATATCTTAGCGAGCCTCAGCTAAGCCATAACGGAAATCCTATGGAGTGGTGGAAGCACCGGGCAAGAAGGTATCCCTTCGTTATACAGTTATTTCCAATAACTGTATGTTTACTATACTTCACTATATCCTGCTCTGATACTGGATTTATTAAATAAAGTACTTAGCATTTTTGGAAAACTTTTTTATGCCTTTTTTAAGTAAATGAGTGTATATCAACTGTTCGGGTTTTCCAAAGGATCATATATAATTGAATGTGAATATTTGACTTATTCCGATCTTTAAACTCTTTTAATTCCGTGAAATTATTTTGAGATCCGGATATCCGGATACCGAAAAGTATTCGGATATCCGACACCATCCGGATATCCGGATACCCGACACCATCCGGATATCCGGATATCCGGCACTATCCGGATATCCTATACTATCCGAATAGGTCGGATAACGGATCCAGGATCCGGATCTGTTTCGGGTATCCGGATATCCGAAGTATCCGGACACTTTGAAGCACTACTTTATAGTTATATATAGTGTTTTGTTCCAAGCTTCAGGGCCATAGCATGTGCTGAAGAAAGTCCATAGAGATCTAGTTGTGGATTTCATATAGCTTACTGATTCTGTCTAGAAAAATAACAAGAAATGTTTTAGACTTTAGAGAATGCACTCTGTGAGAAACAATTAGTGTCTTACGCCGGTATCGCTTATAACAATGCTCGGACGAAATAGCCAGTTGCATACCTCCCCTTAAGCAATTTAACGCCAAAACACGCCTCGCAAGGAATGCAAATCAGTTTTACCTTCAGCCCAATTCCGGGCGTACAGTGAAATACAGAGATTCATTCTTTAGCCGTACTACTTGGATGTGGAATGCTTTACCTGACTCTGTTTCTTCCTCTCATTGTAATACCTATACGGAAATTTAAAAACAATGTGCATCGGCAACTCCTTTCTAATCCTTTCCTTCTTTCTTAATCCCTTGCAATGTGTTAATAACATTATAAGGGTATTCAAAACCCCTTGATGTGCGCGTTTATTATAAAAGAAAATAAGAAGGAACAGTTGCCAAGATCACCGAAAGTAGATATAATATTCAAAAATTGATTTTTTCCAAGTCATTGCACAGACCGACATTTCTCACAGAGAAGTGCACTACACCCTATTTCATCCCGAAATGTTTAAATTAACTTTTCATTTATTTTGAGAAAAAGTTTTAAATATCCCATTTTCTGATTTCACTTCAATTTCGCGGAATTACCTGTTGTTCCTTTTGGTGCCACCGCCTCTTTCAGGAAAGACACCTAGCGGTGATTTTAAATAATCAAACCCGAAAATCTACCTGGAGGCACAGGCCTGTTACCATTACATTAAAGAAAAGGCAAATCCTTCACGAGTTTCAAATTAACTGAAGTAAATACAAAAGTCCCTTCGGATGTCTATTTTTCCCCAATCTGCTTATAGCATTAGATATTTCTGAGAAACAGCAGTTCCCTTTAAGAAGAACCTTGATCGTCCTACAAAATGATTCGATTAAAAAGGCCTCGTGTTTTAATAAGGAGCTTTCAAAATTTGAATCACTAACAACAAAGTGTTTTATGTGTTTCCTTATTTCGGGGTAATTACAGTTGCCTTTTCATTTGACCTAAATATGCATAAAGTAGACATAAAACTTTCAACTAAATCACCTAAATACACAATACCTGCTACCCATGTACCTCAATATTGTTTTCTCGTTTCAAGGAAACTGAACTATAACCAATTAGTTCAATCTAGAAAACTAGACCAACAATAAATGTTTTTTTTTGTAGAAAACTGTTCGAAATTCAATTCCGATTGCGAAATCTTTTTGCACCGGCTGCCCCTCTCATAAAAATAAAGGTACCAAACTTTAAACCAACCCTACCCAATACTTTCTCAATTACTTTATCGAGTTGAAAATTTCTTTCTTTCTTTTTTTTTCTTTACCATAAATTGTTTCTTTGGAATCTGAACCCAACCGCCTTCCGTCTCAGTGCAGTGTGTCCAAGCAGATTCTCTTTCTATACCTACGGAAGAGAATAAAACTTTTCTCAACGGAAAAAATATTAAAAACCCTTTTAAAACTTTGCACTTCTACACTTCTAGCTTTGCAATATGAATTTCATTATGAAGCATACTTTCTTCGAAGTTCCTGAGGACAAAATAAATTCCCTTTTTAATTGGCTTCAATGTGAAAACACGCCATCGAGGAACATTTTATTATTCGCGGCTACTTGAAACGGAAGTTTGGTATTTGTATGAAAGTTGTAAAATTTAATTGGCAATCAGGCTGAACATTAATTGGCTCAGCTTACAAAAAGCTTTTATTGAATAGCATTAGCATTTTCGGATGCCAAAATCGGTTTAAGACTCAGTTACCGCGATCGAATGAATTTGATTTATTATGGGCAATTCTTAGGCAAACAATCAAAACTACAGTTGTAATAATGAAACCAAAATTGTTATGTTGCAATAAGTTGCAGTTGACCTGGCGTACCGTAGAAGCACAATATTCTATCAAGGAACGTAGCTTTATTGGAAACTAAAGAATCACTCAAGCAACTTGAATTGAATATGAGCCAAAGAAGAAACACCAAAGGAAGTGAACCATTTAAAGGGTTCATTTTTAAAATTTTGGTTTCTGGCGGTTGTCGATTTGACAATTGGCGGTATATATGTGGTCAGTACGTTTTGCCATTTGATTAAGTTAGATTAGATTATATTTTAGGTATAACTTGCGCAGCGTAGCGATTTGATGGCAAATCTCACCGAAAAGTAGCACCAATCTGTACACTGTTGTGTTTGGATATTAACTTCTATTACATTTGATAAAGTTTGGCATTCAGGGGGTCGATTCTGTAACTGTGAAGCTGTGAAGTGATAAAAATTATTTCATTTCAGTCTTCACAGAGCTTTTTCATTTTATCACTTCACAAAAAAATCTGATGCGATTCCCGAACTCATAATGGCAAATCACTCTGACAGTATGTACTAAAAAGTACTAAATGATAAATGTTGTCATTTTTGTGTCAATTTTAATTTTTATTTGTAAAAAAATATTTCAAAATATGTCAGGCATAATCATTCAGTTGGCATTTAACAATAGAGGCCGTAGTGAACAAAGGTTATTTCATTACGAAAATGTTTCTTCTTATGAAGAAGTTGCTTTTTATATACATATGTATGTAATTATTTACCCAGGAAGAAAATGAGGATATTGCTTCAGTCACTCTGGGATGGGCAAAGTCCATTTGAAAAAACAGCAGAGGAGCACTTCATTAAACTCTATCGTTTTTGGTGTAGTAATATTTATTATTCGCCCGTCTGTTTCTGTGAGGTCTTTGATTTTTACTTGCGATTATAGGTACTTTAAGGCAAGTCTTGCAATCGTGCAGAAAAAAAAATTTGAGATAACAATTAAATATGACATTACTATGATAGAGAATACGAAAAAAGTGGGTCCTGCAATTCTGTCTGTCTGTCTGTCTGTCTGTGTGTCTGTCTGTCTGTCTGTCTGTCTGTCTGTCTGTATATGGATCTACAGCCTGAAATAATAGACCGATTTTCTTCAAAATTTGCAGTTAGGGTCTGTGGAGCAGTCTACAGAGGGGTTTTTGGAATTGAGTCTCTAGGTCTTGAAATAACGGTACCTGCCATACAACCGATATGATAATACTTATTTTTCTCAAAAACGGCTCCAACGATTTCAATAGAATTTTGTGTGAGTTATTAATTTTGGATTGTCTTTCTTATAATATAGAAAAATTTTTTGGAAAAAGGCTAAAAACGGTACCTCCCATAGTACCGTTTTTTTCAAAACCGACTTTCTCGTTAATGGCTGCCACGATCTTGACGAAATTTTGGATTTAAGAAGTCGTAAACTGTTGAAGAAAGACTGCATATCAATATTTAAAAAAACTTAGTTTTGGAAATTTTTATAAATTTTTTTAAAAAATTTTAATTTTTGAAAATAACTTCGAAACTATAACTTTGATTTTTTTCAAATTTTTTGTCAAAATAACTCTTATTAAGATCTAAAATTTTGTATACTAGACTTTTAAAAAACAGTTTTTATAAAAAACAGTTTTTTGGAAAAACTGCTCCAACGATTTTGATTTAATTTTCATCATTCATATGTATTAGCGATTGCAAAAGAATGGCGTTTTTAGATTTTTGCTTGAAACCTTTGGAATATTTAATTTAATTTTTTCATTATTTTGCGTGATTTAATTCAATTTCTATAATTAAAGTGTAGTTGGCAACCCTGCTCCACAAAATATATTATGAAGAGCTAATACCAAAACCTTTAACTCAGCCTTTAGATTTTGATATCGTATTTAGAACACAATCGCAAGTTCGTGCGACCCAGTCGTGCCCATTTTTTCCTTTGCGGTGGTGTCGCGGCTTCGAACACTTATTCTGTGCGTAAAGGAAAACATTTAGTGATTTCATGTCTGCCATAATGTTTTTATTTATAAAACTTACACAAGATCTTTCCAATACTTCCTCCATTTCGGGCCCTCTTTTAAGGTTCCCCCTAAGCTGTTCAACTGAACACTTAGTTCCGTCCACTCGTTTGAACGAAAATGTGAACCGTCAACAGTTATAGGTCTTGCAAATGGAATTGTTTTGCGTCGTAGATATGGATTATTTTAAATTATCTTAAATTATGTACTTACTTGTCATTGCCAGTTCTTGCCTTTGCTCCAAAAAATCAATTAAAAACTGTGTGAAGCCCTTTTCCCTCTTTTTTTGAATTTCCATTTTCAAATTTAAACTTCACTGACAAATTCTTTTGTGATAAATAATGTATCATGTGAAGAAATTTTTACGTTTGTTTTCATTTTTTCACAGAACGAGAATCGGATTCGCTGTGAAGTTGTGATATTTTTTATCACTTCACAGCTTCACAGTTACAGAATCGACCCCCAGCTGTTATCAAAAATGCGTGTTTTTGGTGTCGACGAGTCTCTTCTTCGTTGGATTAGAAACTACCTGTCGAACCGTTCAATATAAGTTGGGTTGGATGGTTTCAAGTTTGATACTCATAAGTGCTGGTGTGCCCCATTGCTCCGTTTTATCCCCGAATTTCTTCCTTATTTCCACAAACGATCTCTAGTCTGAAACTCTTAATATCCTTAATTGTTTTGCTAACGACTTTTTCGTTTTCAAATTCACGTCCCTACTTTTCGGATGTGGAACTGGCACGGTTGCGTATGATAAGCTCATTGAATTCTGACCTTGACAGCATTGGGTCATCGGCATTGACCTTGACAGCATGGGGTCATAAAAACGGAGTAGAATTCAATGCTTCGAAAACTCAATGCTGCTTTTTGTCGTTAAAGCCTAACATTCCCCCTCTGTCATTATCCGTGAACGGTACCTGCATCCAAGAAACCGAAAAGTTGAGGATAATCTTCGTTGGAATGACATATTTGAAGTCGCCAAAAATACTGCAAAATGCTTAGGTTACCTAAGACGATGCAGGAAATTCACTCCTTTTGATCTGGCTTCAATTTATTTTTTTATTGGTCCTATATTTAGTCAGGCGCCTCTCTAACCTCTTTCGGCCTACTTGATAGGGTACCACAAGGAGCGCTTAGACTGATAGGTAAGAGTTAAATTGCAGAATCAATCGATTCTTTTGAACATCGTCGAAACGTGTTATCTCTCGCTCTCTCCTTTATCGCTTCTTCTACAAACAGTGTTCCAGTGAAATATCCAACTGCCTTACTCCCCTGAAATAATTTAACTTCCAAACCCGCCTCTCTAGGAATGCTCATCAGTTTCAACTTGAACCCAACTTCTAATGTAAAGTAGAGTATATATAGAGGTTCTTATTTTAGTCGCACCACTCGAATGTGGAATGCTTTGCCAGATTCTGTTTTTCCCCATCATTACCATTCACAAAAATTCTTCTAGTCAAACTTCTTCTGTTTTCCTAAATTTTTACACTGTGTTTTTTAACATTACAGGGGTATTCATAACCCCTTGATGTGAGCGCTAATTTTTAGTTAAAAAAAAATAACAGCTCAAGGCACTACGGTGTCTGAATGCAGCCTTTTGTTCTTGCGAAGTTTCTGGGCAGTTATGCAGCTCCTGAATTGAGCCAAAAGTTAACAGTTTTCTGTGGTTTTGAGTTTTTGGACTTTGAGTTTCTTCAAGCGGATGATCTCATAGTTGGATATTTGCTTTCTCAGACGGAAATGTCTTGGACATAATAATGTGCAGAGATGTTTCTTTATTTGCGAGGCATAATCTGCAGATGAGGTCTTCTATCATCCTCATTTGATGAAAATGCTTCTTTAGATAACAGTGGCATGTTAAAAGTCCTGTGAAAGTTTTAAGGGTTTTCCTATTGGGGTTCAATAAGAATTTTGATGTTTCTTCACTATGTTTTGGGCGTAAAAATCTATGAACTGGTTTGACCAGATGAGTTACACCAAGCTTTGTTGGATTCTTCTAGTAGAATGTTCTCTGTATTATTCGTTCGTTGTTTGAATCGCAACAGAAGCAAAACATTTTTTTCCACGACTATCGCCTTTCGCGAGGAATTGGCAAGTCCTCTGATAGTAGCTTCTTTGCCATGAAAAGCACTCTCTCGATTAGCCTTTGGAACCGGCAGAAAATTGTAGGTCCCCCCATTCCCTTACAAGACATGGTTGTGAGAAATGCGCTAGGTCCTGGAGCTTCTCGCTCTGTAACACCACCCTATTTATTTAATTTATTTACAACACATAAGAGTTCAGTACCGATGGATAGTTTAGATGCACCGTCCATAGCTAGGATGTTTGTCTTCTCTTTAACATCATAGCCTTCGTATGCTTGGATCCATTGTAGAGTGGAGGATGGCAGAGTTTTTGCTGGCTAGTTCGGAGAGTGACGCAATTATCTAATACACTAGTTTGGATCCTATGACAGTGCGAGATCAGTGCTTCAAGGGCAGCTTCTCTGTCTGAGAAAATGAAGATTGTTTTGCTTTCCGTGTGCGAAGACCTTATTATTATTCTTGAACATTGGTTAATGGCAACGATTTCAACTTGGAAAATAGACCAATGACTACTCAGACTTACTGAAAAGTTCATTCTAGGAGAGTCGCTGAAAATGTCAGAACCTGTGCCAGGTTCCATTTTTGAGCCTTCAGTATACCAGACCTTGAAGGATCTGGTTTTGTGTTCTCCCAGTCTAATACACAAGGGATTAATATGGGGAAGTTGAGCCTTAAGTTGTACACGGTAAAAGTACCATCCAAGCACACACCAAAGTATTGAGTTTTTCTAGACTTCACATTATAGAAAGGTGTCCCTTTGGAAATGGGTATACCATGTGATGTGTCTTTGGTGTGGGAGACCGTGGTTTACCAGTCTTGATATAATTTTTTTTTATGAAAAGGGGAATTATTGGTAGTTCTACAATGATGTTGAGAGCATAAGGAGGAGTGATTCACATGCATCCAGTAATGTATGTTGTTGCTTATCTTTGAAGTTTTTCCAGCTTTTTTGCTGGCTTTTTCTTTGATAATGAATAGATTTACTTCAGAGCAACGCTTAAAAATTGTTTTTCCCGATTTATGTTTCGAGTTGCTCGAAAAAGTGTTCGCACATCTGACTTCCGATTGCGCTGCATTCGAGACAACCAGCAGGGGGGCCCATTTGTTCGAAATCTTTTTGCACAAATGGAGTAAGAACTAGTAATTAATAGGAAATCAATACCATGTCAATGATTTTATTTTTAGGTGTTATTTCAGTTTGAATTTGTATTCCTCTTAAAAGCAGTCTTTGCTTCGATTTTAGCCAAACTATTCCCAATTTCGGTTCCCGTGGCGTAACGATTTGCATGTCTGCTGTTTAAGGAAGTTCGAGGTTCAAATCCCAGAAACATCGCAGACGAATAAATGTTTTGACAATCCTCCTCGGACAATTGAAGGTCCTTGAAATATGCTAGGCTCCAAGATTTCCATAGCTTTGTTGCGCCACCTTTTTAATTTATATTTTGCATTTACTCTCAATTATTGTTATTAAAACCAGAATTGCTGTTTAAATTATATTCAAACTGTTTAAAAAATCGTTTTCAATTGTATATCTGTTGATTGTGTATTGGGTGGGTCATATTCAGATTGACGCATCGCGTCGTAATGTGCGGACTTAGACATAAGTACAAAAAAGCTTTGTAATCCAAAATTATGAAACCAGTTAATATTAATCATATATTTGCTTCACAATCAAGGATATGACTCTTAGTTCTGTAAAACTCCAATTATAAATCCATTAATGCGTTTGTCACGCAGGATTTCAGCACAGCCTTTTCAGGATTATTGTGTTCTATTTTATCAAATTTTATTTTATTAAATTCATGTTGTTACTTAACTCGAAGTTCTTGTTACTTTGTATTATACCAAGGTGTTTAATTGGAAGTCTATGCCGTACATTGTTAAGTATGTTGTCTCAGATACTATCCAGAAATCATTCCAAAATTTGTTTTTCCTCATAAAAATTGGTTCAGTATTTTGGTAAGGTAAGGTTTGATGCGGGTTCAACCGCAAGCGGCAACTTCTCATTGGGATCGCAGGGATCCATTGTGCTTCCCAGAATAATCGAGGGTGAAGATGTGATAATTTGGGGAGGATTGTTGTGTTGATGATTAGTTCATTAAAGTTTTTTGACTAATGAAGTTGTGGAAAAACTTTTTTGTTTTCTGTTGGGATTGGGAGCCAACGTAGCGGGGATAGGACTTTACCATTACGAATGTGGCAATTTTATTTTTCAAAAATGCAAACTGTTCAAAAATTCTAAAAATTGAAATTTCTAAAAACCCTCCTAAGTAACACTAGGGTAAAACAATTATCTAACGAGCATTGATTATAAAAAATGGACACTAACTGTGTCACTATAGAAGATAGCGGAGTATTTCCGTCTTATCGTATGCACCCATCGCTTACCCTGTGAGCTATCTCTGGTTTTTTTTATAACAAATAGCTTCATTATATTCATTAATCTGGTCATTCGCCACAAGAAACTGGCATTGAGCACCGTACTTTCGTCATTTCGAATATGGTTACACCCCAACTACATTACAATTTCTCTAATTCGTCCTCCATCCTATTGTATGGTTCGTTCTTGGAACTATCCAAATAACTAACATTTATCATTTTGTGGTATTTGAACGGAGTAAGCTGTAAGCTTTCTTTTAGTTTTGTGTTACCAAGAATTTCTAATTAAGACCAATACAATACCTGGAACTTATTTCGTAAATAATATTTTCCAATCAACCTCTCGAAATGCAGAAGTCACATTTGATTAGTTTCTTTGTAAATTGAGCTCGTATGCGTTTCAAACTTATTTTCCACTGAATCTAATCAAAGTCTTACTTTAAGAAAATCTTTTTCAAATCAAAGCAAAAACCAGGAAATTTTAAAAATAGCTCCTCAGGGGTACCAGCTCGTAACTTGTTACAAACGATGAATCGAGGATTGTCGATGTAATCAAATGTTGGCAGCACCTATTTTAAATCAAACGAGTTTTCTCGATTGTATCGTCTTGTTTGGTAGCACACAAACTTGGATATGACACTTGAAACAAAAGTTTTCACTCGACAGAAAATAGTTATCGTCTGTAGGCATATATGTTAGTTAGGAAAAAACTATAAATTTTTCAATTAATAAAAGCAAATTGAAATATTGACCACATTTATGAGCAGTCACCACGACCTAGCAGTTACCAAAGGGAATCCCCAAAACTGCACAAGAGAAAGAAAACCAGTAGTTTGATGTAGGAAAAGCTCACTGACTCATTAAATACAGAGGATCCTCCACAAAAATAGCTAAAGGATTGGAAAAAGGTAGATGTTGTTAGAATATTGGATTCTCTTTTTTTATACCTGGAGTGAACTCAAACATAAAGTTCAGAATAAATTGAGAAACAACAAATTGTATTTAAAAGGCACGGGCGGAGGTCCTTATAGGAAATGAAATGTTCCTTTTAAAGTTTTATTTTGTTCTATGCTTAATCTAATTGGCTTAAGGCATTCATAGCAATGTAAACCGTTGTCAGTTCTATTTACTTTTTAAAAGTAAATATTTATAAAGAATTATTTTTATAATTCTTAAAGGAATTCAACTTATCTCGATCGAACTTTATTTTGAAGATAACTAATTTGACTTTTCACACTTCGTAGTTCACAATGGCTATTTAAGTTGAAATCAAAATGAAACTCGTTTCAAAATACGTGCTGTCAAAAATGATTTGTTTCGAGTCAACTAACGATCGACAATCCTCGATTGTATCAAGTTTCCTGCTGGCACCCCAGTTTACAGAAAAGAATTGAATGCAATTTTTACTGCAAATTCATATACTCATATACTCTCTAGTGTTAGTTTTATTTGCCGCATTGTTCAGTTACAATAATTCAAGTGACTTTAATCGAAGTGGATAAAAATTTAATCTGAAATTGCATAATACACAAAACTATACAAACATTTTTGCCCCACCTAACCCTTTCCGCATTTCTTTCAAAGAGGTACAACAATTTCCTTATTTTATTTTTATTTTTCCTTTATATCTGTAATGCACTTTACGTGTAATTCTTGGTATTTCTGTTTTCTTGAGTTTTATCCCTTCGGTCTTCCTATCGAGAAAAATTTCATAATTTATAAAATTGTATCAACTTAAAAGAGAAAATAATCTTGTGGCCGTGGCCGGGGACTCTCTAGTCTCGAGGATTTTTCAGAGTTAAATTGTATTGGAAAAGGTGTTTGGAAAAGTCACGATTTTTTGTGTCCCCATACACTCTATGAGAATTCATATACAAGATTATGTGCGGTGAATACTCATGAGGGTATATGTATTGTACATATATGTACAAGTAGAGTAGAGTACTAGGACAAAAGAGCTTTAGAAGAAATTGAGCGAGAAAAATGTATTGGCCATTAGGATAAGGACCATAAAAAAGGTTCGTTCTGCTATAATTCTTATTTATACTTTGCAGGCATTTTTCTTAACTGAAAATGTGATTCGCTTTGAATGTTTCAAAAGTATGAAAATAGGGTGCATTGGGTACGTGTTTATACTTCACAACTTAACGAAAGAAAAGTGGAGGAAATTGATTGTTGGTATTTGAGAGATATTGAAAAACAATTTTCGTTTTGAAGCACCAACAGCAGCAAACATCCTAAAGCGACTATGAGATAGCCTTGAAAATTAAAAAAAAGAAAACAAAATCAATAAAATCCTCAAATCTTTTATTTGTATTTATACAGGGTGGGCCAAAAGGTTATTCACAATTTCAAACGCTTCGTAATAATCAACCAACTGGGTTAGCGCGACGATTCCAAAGCCATCTGTTGCATAAGACTATGCCATTTAATGGAAAAATGCTCGGTTAGTTATTGTGGCACCGTGGGCGCGACAATAACATTCTTTCGCTGTGGAGTGTTATTTATAAAAAAGGAAGAGTGCAATCGCTACCCAGTGCGCTTTCAAAAAGCAGTTTACTTTAAAACGTCATGAAAATAACTCGAATCGTCATTCTATCGATAGATTGGTGAAAAACTTCCACGAATCGGGTAATGTCATTGACCGTCCCCGAATTGGCCGTTCGCGTACATCAAGGACGCCACAAGAAAAAATCTGTCAACGACACTTTGAGCAAAAGTCCTCTTCGGCCTGTGCTAGTTATTTTCCCCGCTCTCCGCTTGAGACATATTCGTCTTCGTGATACTTGGTTTGAACAAGACGTAGCGACTTCGCATATCACTACTGATGTATTGACCTTGTTGAGAAAAAATCTCGGTAACCGTTTGATTTCGCGCAATTGTGACTTCGCTTGGCCGCCTCGTAGCCCGGATCTGACGCCGTCGGATTTTTTCTTGTAGGGTTTTTTGAAAAGCCGGGTGTATTGAGGCAAGCCTTCAGACACCGGAGCATTAAAATTAGCTATCCGAACTGAAATTGCGCGGATGATGTTAGCCAGAGTTCGGGAAAATTTTGAGAAAAGAGTGAGCGAATGTTTCCGCCGCCATAGCGACTGCTTACTGGATGTTTTATTTTTCATTGAAAGATGTAATAATGCTATTGTTAATAACTTTTCTTAAAAAGTAAGCGCAAAAGTGGTCAAGATGTGGAACAGAAAGCTGTAAGCATTTTATCCGAGTGGTTGAACATGTTTGCTTAACGAATCACGTTTTTGAGGCAGTGTGAATAGTAACTATGTAACACATTTAAAATATGTATAATATGTGCTATTCAAACAGCAGCAGAAACGAGATACGTTTAGGTAAAGGGTCATTCCATGGTTTAACACTTTCACACACTTTCCGACTCATAAAACTGTTAATCTTTATGCTTAAATCTACAAATCTTACAATTGAGACAAAACAACTAAAAACGTAGAAAATAAAAAAATTTAAATCGCTAAAATATCAGCATAAGGATTAACGGTTTTATGAGTCGGAAAGTATGCGTTTCGGGTGTTACACCATATGGAATGACCCTAAACATGTTTAGCCATTCACACCAAATGTTTACACACACAAAAATATCTCGACCACTTTACGGTACTAGTTTGAAAAATCATTATTTATAGTACTACTACACTCTTCTATTGGAAAATAAAAAGATTGAGGTGACCACTAAATCATTTTGATCTTTAAATACAACCTATGAGTTTTAATTTCATAAAAAAAAAATTGGGTGGCACAACAGAGCGAGGAGCTCCAGGGCCTAGCGCATTTCTTGCAACTATACCTTGTGAAAGAATGGAGGGAACCTACATTTTTCTGCTGCTCTTTTTCTTCTCTTTTCTCGCGAAAGGCGATAGCTGGAAAAACAATTTTACCTCTCTTGGGATTCGAACCACAAACCTCTGGCTTAACAGGCATACATGGGTACCATATATGGGTACCACATGAGTTTAAAGTTGTAAGGTAAAATTCACTGCAATGAAAGTCTTTGTTCAAAATCTGATTAACTGTTTTTTGCTCCTTTCTTTTAATTTCTTAGCCCTTCTCTTCGGCCCTGTTTGTTCTTAGTAATTTGAAGGGGTCATCGCTTTGAACAAAAAATGGTATGTCGATCCAAACATACAAAACTGCGAGATGGAAAGATTAAATTCACATATTCCATACCAGCACAAAGTCATATGCACCTACATATGCAATCCTAATCGTAATACTAACTAATACTATAAATGTGAAAGTAACTCTGTCTGTCCGGCTTTCTATGTTACCGTCTCCCGCCTAAACTACTGAACCGATTTGAATTAAATTTGGTAGAGATATAGTCTAGAACCTGAAATAGGACATAGGCTCATATAGCCCAATATTCCCACGGCAACGGGTTCGTAAACGGGAACTTAAAAACTACAGCACCGATTTCAAAAATTCTTCCACCGTTAGAATGCTACTCTATTCCCGAGTAATATAAACTTTAAGTCATCCTCCGGAAACGGCCCTCATAATTCCGCGGGAACGGAAGTCTTTGCTCACTCTGTCTGTACGTGTTTCTTTGTTACCATCTCCCACCCAAACCACTGATCCGATTAAAATTAAATTTTGTTCAAAGATAGCCTAGAGCTTAAAAAGAAAGGCTATTTATGTAATCCTTATAATTCACGGGAACGGCAACGTAAACGGGAGCCTTGAAACATGAAACTACTGGATCGATTTCAAAAGTTCTTTCACCGTGAGGTGATTTCTATCAAACTGGCGACAACATAGTTTACCTGAGGAGAAATGTCTATCTTGATCTTCAAGTAAATATTGGCAATCGGAAATGGCTGTTTGAAAGGTGAAAGGTCGATTTCGGCGCCAACTAATGAGATAGTTAACCATATAAAAATAAATTATGTCGGACGTGGTGGGGGATGTTGTTGAATGTCTATCAGTAGACAATATTATAGGCACTGAGCAAGTTACATCATATTCAATTCCTTAGAATTATCAGGAGTACTTACCTTGGTGTTCTAGTGACTATAAGCGAAATCTAAAAACGACTTAAACTTAAACTATAATGGCAAAAGGAGAAAACATTTGATTCCCCGTATTTCTTTAATTTCCACTGATTTTTCATTTTAGTTTAAAAGATTGCAGTTTCTTCTGAAACCAGTATTTGATGTTAGTATAAATAAAAATCAGACTGCTCCACTGCTCTTTATTGCTGTTCTGGATTATTTGCTCGAAGGAAAAGTAACGGACAATAAAGTACAACAATTATTCTTTGCTGACGATGGAGCCATCATAAGCGAGGATCCTACATCCCTGCAACGAGCACTTGACGTTTGGATTGATGTTCTGGAAGGAAATGGGTACCGTATTAGCGCTAAAAAGACTGAATACCTGTGCTGCCCTTTTTCTGATCCAGACAAGCCTATTCCAGACATTTATTTGAATGGAAATGTGCTTCCCAAGTGTGAAAAGTTTAAATATCTGGGATCTATGATCAATAGTGAAGCAACTTGTGATGACGACATCAATCATCGAGTAAGCGTAGGGTGGATGAAGTGGCGAGAAAACTCCGCTATCTTCTGTGATCGAAAAATGCCCCCTAAGCTGAAGGGAAGACTCTACACAGCAGTTGTCCGTCCAGCTCTGACATACGGTTCACAATGTTGGACAATGTACAAAAAGTATGAGAGCAAATTGACTGCAGCCAAAATGAAGATGCTTCGGATGACAGCAGGAGTAACAAAGCTTGATCGAATTAGAAGTACTAAGATCCGTGGAAGCCTTCATGTCAAAAGTACCATCTTGGACAAAATTCAGCACAACCGGCTCAGTTGGTATTGTCATGTTCAAAGGAGAGATCCGCAGAACCCCGTCCAAAAGGCAATATCGTACAACGTTTCAACAAATTCGCGACGAAAAAGAAAAGGCAGGCCAAAACACTCCTGGTACAAGCAAATGCAAAAACAGCAGCATTTGGTTGGCCTCAGACATGGAACAATCCAAAACCGGGAGGCTTGCCGACGCTTTCTGAGGTCAACGCGGCGTACCCCACAGGCGGATCACTAGTGTGAAGCAGAAAAGTGGGAGAGTTGTGATCGCTTCAAGATCACTACTCGTAACGCCAGAAATGGAAAAGAAGAAGATAAATAAAAATCAGACGCTTAAAGTTGCAGGTGTTCGTCTAGAAAAAAAAACTTCTGTGGCAACTATATGTGGCACGGTCACGTGTATCAAACCCTCAAAACCTGAGGAAAGTAGACGTCGTGGAGTGCGGACGTATTTTGCGAACTGCGAGTGATACAATTTATATAGAGACAAGAGTGCACGGAAAATTGTTTTTTTTTTCAACATGGATAAAAGTAATATCGGGCCTATTAGGCAAAATAAAACTCCGCCGGATAAAAATTCGTTATATGAAAGAATTAAATTGCCTTCAAAAATCATTGGAGAAGAAGATAAGATTAAAATATTAAAATCAGTCTCGGAAGAGTGGAATGGAGGAGACGAAAATGACGCTACCAATACTAACGCAACTGGTAGACAAAGCGGGATGGAGATAACGCAAGATGAAATAATGAATACCATTTATGGCGCCAGGCAGCCATTGCAACCAACCATCAGATGTGTGATTATTGGTCACAACTACACAAGTAATCCCGCCAAACAATTGGATGTGGAACAGCAAACGGAGGAAATTTTAAAAAAGATCCTTGTTGACGAAACAGAAACTTTCCAAGCAGTTATAGCTAGAAAAAGAAGACAAAAGGATAATCTTCCAAGTTCTAAAAAACCAAAGGAAATAATCAATAACTCTAATCGTTTTAAAATTCTTGAAAACGAAATTGATGATCATGTGCGTCAGTCCCAAGACGCCAGCCAAGAGGACAGCAATACTGAACATGACTACGCGGGAAGAGCCAATTCATCAGGAGTGAGTAACAACAGAGGCGACAGCAATAACACCAGCTACAACCGAAGCGAATCTACAGGGACGGGCAACCAGAACAAGAACGGAGTGCAATTTCAAAAACCGGAGCCATGGTGCCCTCCCATTTTTACTAAGGGAATATCCTCGAAATCAATTTTGGAATACGTGGGTAAGTCCAAATATAATTTAGATGATATTAAATTCGTTGCAAATGGGTTTGGTAAACTTAAAATAATAGTCAGGAATGTTGAGATGCATTCCTATTTTATGCAAATTTTCAAGGATTGTAAGATTGATGCCTTCTCCTTTACCCCTAAAAGCTTAAAAAAATATAATAGATACCATCTTAAAAGGTATGTCAAGCAAATTCTCCCCAGAGGAAATAAAAAATGAATTAAACAGATTGGATCCTTCATTGAAGGTTACTGCGAATATTTTTGAGACAAAATGGTCTAAAGTTAATAGCATTCCGCTGGATCTCTTCCTATGCTCTCTTGAGGACAGGGAAAGCCTCCAAAAAATTTAAAAAATTAAATATATCCTCAGGCGTAAGATTACTTGGGACACGGTAAGAAACTCGGACACGAAACAATGTTTCCGGTGTCAACGTTTCGGCCATGTGGCAACTTACTGCAGTTTTGCAATAAGATGTGTTAAATGCCTTAAAGAACACGAACCCGGCCAATGTGAAATAGGGCAAAAAACTGAGACTTCGGTCGTGTCTTGTGTTAATTGCAAAGAGACAGGCCACCCTGCCAGTTATAGAGGATGTCCTAACCGCGTTGCCTTAAAAAAAAAAAAGAAAGAGCAAGCCTCAATCTCCAATCCGAAAAATACAATTAAAGTTAATGATAGCTTTCCAATATTTCCCCCACGAAATGGCATGTCGTATGCAGACCAACTAAGAGGAAATATAAGGCCTTCGGTCCCTGTTAGCTTACCGGGACCTAACACAGCCATACACAACAGCAATGAAATGTCCGACTTTTTAAATGAGTCCGAGAGACTTTTTGGGGTCCCCATAACAACTCTCATTTCAAAAATTAGAGGCTTTTGGCCTATGTACACTAACTTAAATGAAAACCAAAAACCTGGTGCATACCTCGGCTTCATCGCCAGCCTCTGCCCTGCCTTACCATGATTTTTTTATAAAAAAAAAAAACAAAAAAAAAATAAAATAAAATAAAGAAAAACTACACTTTGCCTGTAAGTATCCTCAATGAAGGATCCAATCCAGAGTTCATCCTAGAAAAGGACAACCTTTGCACCTAACCATTCTATAAAAAACAATTAAATAATAGCTACAGAGGATAAGCAGCTTGACACTCCTCGAAAAGAAAATTTCTCATTCCAACGGAGTCAAAAAATAAAAAAAAATAAAAGAACACCCAATTTGCAAACGCTTTAATAATAGCAAAAAAACATTAAAAAAAAAAAAATAAAATATATCATCTAGTTATGTTTGGACTGACCTTAGTAAGTTTAGATTTAGTAACTTGAGCTGTGAACAAATAATATATTTACAACTAAACTAAGAGAACCTTTAAGATAATTTATTCCAAATGTAAGAAAAAATCAAGCAAAAAATACCTTAACTATGAATCCATTACATTATCATTTTGTAAACAAACATACTGTTGTCTTCACAAAATCTATGAGACACACATAACCTTATCTATCGATTGAAATCAAATAGCTTGCTCTGTAATGTAGAGACAGAAACACTACCAAGCGAACTATTGTTGTTTCTTTCTCCTTTTTATATTTTCCCTTCTCCCCATTTTCGTTTTCTTTAGGTTAAGTCTTTTTCATAGGTTAAGTCATTTTCATAGCCATCGTCTTTTTGAGTGGACGTATTTAATAATAAATAAAAAAAAAAGTTGATGACAGTCTTTAAACACTCAGTGCATTATATAAAAAACTTTATAGAATTTAAACACAAATCAGTATAGCCAGTCCAATTCTAAGTCGGCAAATCCAATATACACAAAAAGTACAGATACATTTATGTGATACATAGAACTTTAGAACATAACAGTGTAAAAAAAAAGAAAAAAAATCTAAATAAAGTTTACTACTACTACTACTAACCCTTAAAACCTTTTTATTTGGCAAAAGATGAAAAAATAGGAACGCGTATAGCGTAAAAATGCACTTTAATACAATAATATAACAAAAGGTTACTTTAATGTATGAATGTGTTTTATTTGCAAATTAACTAGCCTAATAAATTAGAAGTGCTGCCGAAAGTCACTATTCCACGCAGACGAAGTCGCGGGTACAGCTAGTCATCAAATTAGAAGACACCATGTTCATTATACACAACATCACATAATATACAATATCACACAGCATTCCACATCAGACATTATGCAACATCACTAGAAATACAACATCACAAACATAACCAAAGGTTGGAACGTTAATCGTTTTCCCTCTTTGCCCCAAGTTTTGCAGAAGGGATCACCAGCGTAAGTTAGCGCTCGTGATTATAAAATATGATTCTTCTAACAAAAAAATAGTTGTTATTGATTATATCGTGCTTTGAAAATAAAGCTTTCCTCGATCCCCTATGTGCGCGCTTTAAAATAACTGGGAGCATGACCTGGCGAAACTTGGTTTTTGTGCAATTACTTTCAATTTTTCTCGAAAAGCTTTGATCTTGGGTGAATGGGGTCAGGACTCACTTGTGAGATTGATAAGTTCTGGACGACACCAACAACTTCGATGGATATTCGAAATCGAAATCGAGCTATCGAAAACCCCATCGGGGGTTGATGTTGTTGAACGAACACGAACTGAGTTCTTCAAAAAAGTGATTGGCTGTGTGTGTGTATGACTGCAGTGTTTGGAGCTAGACAATAGACTTGAGGTGATAGGTACTTCTTGGTTAGCTACCAAGCTGAAAAGTAGTTCTTTTTTTGAAAGATCAAGTTAAAAGAATTTTGGTCGAGAAAATACGTAATGAAAACAAAATAATAATAAAATAGTCGAGGAAGTCAGGAATTTGGAGGATAAGGAAAAAGTTATGAGGAGGCATAGCAAGAGGACATCATATTCAAAAAAATAAGATACGTTGAGTTCATTTTTATGTTTCGTATTCCTTAATATAGTGAGTTGTGAAAATAAGATAATCGAGTGTCCCCTTTTCTTTCTTGTTCTACCTAGAAAAAAATATATATCTTCATCTCCTGTTAAGAATTTTTGGTAACCAAAATTACAATCTTCGGTAGGTACTTTACCCTTCGCAAAGTCACATAGACCTCTTGTCCATTAAAATTGTTTAATTCGGTTGCTTTTTTTATTTCATCCATTTTCTAATACTTTTGAAGAAAATATTTGTGTTTTTAATCCAACGTCACTTCGGCTTCCCAACATTGTAAAGCAATAATACCTACCGTTCGCCAAAACGTTGTTTCCAGCCCCATTTTCGAAGAAATTTAAGTGAATAATTCGAAATCTTTATGCAGAGTCCTGCTTTGACTAATGTGTTAAAAGTTTTGCTGCTGAGACTCATGGCGAGTTGATGTTCGTTAATTGAGTCTCATACAGCATATACATTCTCGTCTTTCCGCACCATTGGAGGACGGTGTGCCATGAGTGTTTTACACTGCCATGCCAGTCTCACGAACTTTTTGTACAAAGTTGAGTACGATGCTTCATTCCGGCAAAACTTTTTTTTTTCAAATAGCAGAGTATTTGTGTATTGGCCTACACCTCATTCACTTTGAATGAAAGTTTTCAATACTTGCTAACATTTTTCAATGGTAAAACGATTCATTTCGTTACTCGTATAGTTATGACACTTACTTTCTATTAAGACTTAATGCGGAAGCTTCTGTAAGTGTCAAAATAACCTATGCTTCAAAAGAAACCACTTGATGGCTCACCATTTATAGGCAGTTGCCCACTGGACCTATATTTTTACAAGTAAATTGTGTTCGCCTTGCATATTCCCACACAAAACAATTTCGAAAGGTTTGATCTCTGGCATGGTGAAACATTTATGGCTTTCAATCAGCGTTGCCACTGTGCAACTTTAGTGTCAGATTGCCACTTTTTTTAAGGCTGTGCCACCGAGCCACCACCTTTCAGTTTGTGCCACTTTTTTAGCATTCCCCACAAGTAAACCTAAAGTTAGCAATTCACCATGCCATTTTACCATACCTTTTCATATCTTTCATGCGTACAAAAGTTAATCAAAGTACTCAAAGTTTTAAAGTTCACCACAACACACACATTAAAAAAAAACTCATTAAAAAAAACGAATCCCGAATATTTGGCACATAGGCTGTGTAAGTCACTCCTTAGCTTAAGTCAACGAATCAGCGGCCGAGGTTTTGCCACGAAATATAAAGGAATTTCGTCGAAGTGTTTCTGAAGGTTTTAGGCAAGGTGACAAACTGTTATGCGATTTCTTCCACATCATAATTGAAAAGATTGTAAGAAACTCAAACGTCAACACCAGAGGAACAATCTTTCAAAAGTCTGTACAATTACTCGCCTACGCAGATGATATTGACGTAATGTGAAAAAGAAGCGTGATGTCATAGATGCTTTTGCGAGTATTGAAACAGAAGCGGCAAAAATAGGTTTGATGGTCAATGAGGGCAAAACGAAGTTTATGTTGTCATCAAACAAGGACACTGAACATCGATGAATTGGACAGAACGTCACAATAGATAGACATAACTTCGAGGTAGTACAGGACTTCGTCTACCTAGGATCCGCTAGACACGGAAAACAATATCAGTGCGGAGATCAAATAACTCTTGCCAACCGTTGCACTTTGCAACGGTTGGCAAGAGGAAGCATGGACCTTATAGAAAGCGGTATAAAGTCCATGCTTCCGCGCCGTAAAGCCGTAAACCCTTGGTCGTTGCGAAAGAAAAATTCTGCGAATGATATTTGGTCCCGTATGCGAAGACAATGTGTGGAGAAGAAGATACAACAACGAGCTGTATGAGCTGTACCGCGACCTGGGCATATCCAGAAGAGTACGCATCGTGAGGCTACGATGGTTGGCCCATGTATAGCGGATGGACCCAAACGCTCCGGCTCGACGGGTTTTTGAAAGATTATTGCAGGGAAATCGCGGAAGGGGAAGACCTCGTATAATTTTGGTTCTGAAGCCGAAAATTGTGTTGTAAGTCAAATATTAACGGAAAGTGAACTTGTTGAAATTAAGAAAAAAAAAAAAAATTGAGCTATTGTAAAATACTTTGGGATGAAATATTTAATCGATTTGACATCAAAAATGAAAAACTTTCTATTTGGAGGCATTAAGACCCCAAAGTAATCAAGTCGAAATAGAAGTTCACTTATTTTAAACTATTTTCTGTTCTTAGTAATTCTATCATAAGTCCCGAAAACGTAATCGATCAATAAAAATTTTTTTGGTTTGAAATGGGTAACATTAAAAATAGTTTAAATGAATAGAGGAAGTTGGGGTATTGTGGTATACATGTTTGTTTTTAACACTTAACAGAAAAAGTAGTGAAGCAAATGACCCTAATCTTTGCACATTTCTCCAAAAACTAATAAGCCTTAAAGTTATTTCTTTGTGTTGAATTCTAACATCAATTAACAAAGATGTACACAAAATATTGATATGACCTCGAAATCATCGCTTTTGAAACTGTAAGGGTAATGTGGTATACTATGCTGTCTAATGTGGTATACTATACTATACTACCTAGCCTTAATTTTTTTAATTAAAAAATTTAGATAAATGATTAAATTAATTTTTATTGAAAAGTATAGGCATTTAAACAAATAGATCATGAGAAAAAATACAAAACAGCCAACGGAAAGGAACTCAATTTTATAGTGGGTAATGTGGTATACTATACTATATGTGGTATACTATACCACATTAGCCCATGCCAAGTATACCACATTAGCCGAAGCTGTATACTTTTAAAAAATAATTTTTAAAAATAATCTAAACACATTTTCAGCAAAACTTACATGTATTTTTCGTAGAAGATTCTTTTATTTTTTTGAAAAATATATTTCCACTGTTGAAAAAGAACTTTTATAACCTCACAAACACTTTTTGTATCACCCCAAAAAAACTCAAACTCCCTCAATTACTGTTGTTGACTATTTTTCTGACAGATATGTAGATTTTTTACTCGTTGAAACACGCATTATTAGTTTCATTAATATCTGCACCTAACAAAGTAGAAGACGTTGAAGTATGCTACTTAGTTTAAGAAAAAACTGCCTGTACCACATTACCCACCTATACCACATTACCCCAAATTACTCTACCTATTTTCCGACTTATATTAATTTGTTGCAAAAATATGAACCTTGCCTGATAGCAGTGCCTGCGCTGAGAAGGTTTTTTTTCCAAGATAGCTTTGATGAAAAGTAAACTCACCAACAGATTAAAAACTGAAACTTGCGAAAATATGTTGGATTCCTTATTTAGTAAGCAAATGTAACACAGCTGAATGGAGTCCTGATGTGCTTCTAATAAAAAAATATAGGGAAACAAACATCACAAGAAAGTAAAGTGTATTACGAATTCTTTTTAATAAATTATTATTTATCTCTATTTTATTATTTATTCAAACTTTTATTTATTTATTTGTGTTGAGTAATCAATAAAAAATGAGCTTTTAAATTTTTAGTTTTTATCTTACGTTGCAATAAACCTTAAAATGATTGTTAATGTTATGTGTTTTCTTCAACTCCTATGAATTCGTTGAGATGTGTGAAATTTTTTCATACATTATATCGTAATGTTTCGTTTTTTATTTCAAGTGCCACCTTTTTTTCTCTAGTGCCATTTTTTTTTTGCTACTTTTCCAAAATATCCAACGGTAACGCTGCTTTCAATTACAGTTTTTCCTCCGCTCTCGATGAGCACAAACAAAAAACACTGCAAATAGTAAACAGCTACTTCATTGTATGCTGTTACTTTTAGTTATATGAAGTAAATATTATCGACTCAATATATCAAAACATAATAAACTAATTTGTTCCTAAATAATACACATATTTTGGCAAAATTGCCCTCACTTTTGCTTCTCTCTTGAATAAGCCGAATGCCTACATACAAATGTAAGTTTCCAAGTCAATTTGCAAGTCACGTTCTATTCATACATCATTTCACATATAGGTGGTTGCTACTTCCTACATAGAAAAATATAACCTGGTACCATCAGTTTTGCTTTGGTTTTTGTTTTCTCCATGAGTAGGAAATTTTGGTTTCTAGAACCTAGAACAAGATAGATATTTGTATTCTTCAATTCAAGTTGAACGCAAAGAGAAACAGAAAGGTTTCTTCTTCGCATGAGGGCGATAAATTGCAAAGAGAAGAACCATAAATTTAGTTCTGAAAGAAACAAGGGCGCGTGGGAGCAATGAGGAACATTAAAGATAAATTAATAGCTCGCCTTTCCATAGGAAATACTCTACGGATGAAATAGACAATCTTTACGAATACTATATCAGCAAATAATTCTCTTTAAATTACTTATTCCTTCTTGGATATCTCTACTCGTGGTTTCTTCTCCCTGTTGCGTCGAAGAAGTCTTTTAAGTTTGTGTTTTTTTTTATTTTAACAAAGCGAATACCAAGAGGGTGGGTGTTTTTTTTTTTAAAATTCAGTATTCACATCATCCTTGGTCCTAAGTGATGTCGGCTTCAAAGTCAATATTTCAATGTTAATTTAAGAAAAAAAAACTTGCTTCACAGCTATAAATTATTTTAATTGAATTCTGATAAAATTTCCTCTGTAATGATAACAGTCCCACTCTGTGATGTACGTGTGTGTATTCCTTTTACAAACTCTAAATTTACTGCTCTATAAAATTGGCGCCATTTGTGTTATTCCAACAATAAACTTATTGAAGTTTCCCTCTTATTATGTTCATAAAAAACCCAAACTGTCTGGTCTATGCACTCTCCTTTATGCTCCTGCAGACGTTCTTGTAGTTGAACTACACTTTTGGCATCTTATCGCATGCCATTCATTAAAAAATGTTCGCAGAAAGCTCTACGATTGTTGGTTTTAAGCTGCATTTTTACGTATCAAAAATTGTATGGATAGCACAGCAATGGCAAACTATCCGTCGCCACCGCCGCCGCGCCGCTCCGGTTTTTAGTAAGTGAATGCGTTTCCTACCAAATCTACATTTTACTACCCATATTGCAATAAAGTTAATTTATTCTTTCTGTGTTGAAAGTGCAACCCATTCGAATGATAACAGAGTGAATTGCATTGCATGCGCAGTGCTAAAACAAAACGAGTTAACAATAATTTTATAGACGAGCCTGCCTATACGTTTGCAAATAAGCGTAAGCACGTCGAATGGTATTTGGAATGTTCGTCATGGAGTGGATTCAATTTTTTGGAAGCAATTTTTTTTAAATCCAAACAACTAATAAAATAATAAAAAAAAAGAAAAAAAAATGGGCTGTAATACGTGCTCAATGGACCTATGCGTCCTTAAAGCAATGCACTGGTTGTTGTGTATAAAAATGCATAAATATTCACCGCTAAAGCTCCCCCTCGCCTTCATTCAGCAAGAAGTCATGACTCTACAAATTTATTCCCTTTTAGCTTTTAACAGAGTGTGATTCCTGTAATAAATAATGCGTTATTACAACACAATCTGATAGCCAGGTGTGTTAATAGATGGAATGGGGTTTTTCAAATTACGCTGAGTACAATGTTTAACAATAATATACTTTGTAGGTAGTTACCTACATATCCCAGCTTCCCAGCTAAGGCCAGATGAGTAGTCATTTAAAATAGATTAATGGATGAGGTACTTATCGAATGATGATACTCCATATCATGTCAAATGAGTGTCAGTGGAACAGAAAGCAATCCGGCGGGCGTTGGTACTCGAAAGGGTTTTCAATTCTTATAAAGCAAGGAGATCTTTGTTTTGTTTGTGCTCTGAATTCAAAGTGGTTTTTGAGTTACATTCCATCTCCATGTTTTAAATTTTTTTTTTTTTTATAAATTTTGGGCATGTTCTAAAAACAAGACACATATTATGTGTATGTTTATCATCGCTGTTGCTGTTTGCATTATTTCAAAGACTTCTTGGTTTAGGATGTTTGGATTGCATAACACATCATCAAATGTCACTTTAGTGACGATTATTGAGATTGATTCTTGAAACCTACTCCGCAAAGCTAAATTAATCTGAAAAGGTCTTGAAATAGTAGTAAGGTAGTAGATACGTATGTTGTGCATCCTTCAAGGGTATCTTTGAATTTCGAATTCATATTGGATGTCAGCAGATGAGATAAGATTTTTTGCAGCATTTGGGGCCATATGTCAGCAACAACGCACCGTATATTCTCTTCCAAGGTGTCAATCGTCTCGGGCTCAACCTAACAACAAAAAATAGTCCAGAAGTTTCAAATCTCCCGATCTTGGAGGCTGCGTAGGTCTACAGGTCCAGATAATGTGCTCAACAATAGTTTCTTTCAGTAAATTGATTGTTTCGTTTGTATGCAGGCGCGCCATCTTGTTGGAAACGATGGTCGTCCACATTGACATCCTCAGGTACGAGAAAGTAATTATTCATGGCTCTATTGTTTTCCCCATTGTTACAACCATTAAGGCCGGACTCATTTTGAAAGAAATATGGGCCAATCATTCCCTGCCGTGGGGCACGACAAACAGTGACTTTTTGACGATTTAACGGCCGGTCGGCTTCCGGGTCAACTTACTTCAAATACGACAATTTTGCTTACTAACATACTCATTCCACAAAAAGTGAGCTTCATCAAATCGGGATCGGTTTGGTCATCTTGTTTTTGGCCCATTCACCGAGCGTGCGACGCTCTTTATGGTCGCTTGGCTTGATTTCTTGCACGAGTTGAATTTTGTAAGGCAATACAATATCCTTCCGTAAAAATTTTCATAAAGTGGATGGGCACAGATACAATTGTTGCTCGCATTAGCTGATGAACATAATCGGATCTTTTTCGATACTCTGTTCTACCGCAGCAATAGCACCTTTGGTGCGCTTAGCACGGATGCGCATTATCTGCGAGATTAAACGTGGCGCGAAACCGATCCATGGTTCCTTCAATTTGATAGTAAATTTTGCAAGAAAACAAAAAAGCCTCAAAGTAGTAATTCTAATTATTTTGAAATTGCAAACCAAACTGAGCATAAATCAATTGACAGCTGTCAAAAAGAACAACTTTAAAAAAATATTGCTTGAGTGAAAACCACACGTCTAAAAAAATACTCTTTTAGTGCACAATCTAACAGAAATTTTTAAAGGACGGAAAGGAGTTCGTAGACATCAAAATTTTGTGTAACGGAATTAAGGCCAAAGTGTCTAGAATTTTTGTCTGGGATTCTTGCCATCACAAGAACTGCAAACACGGTGTCGCTCTTGTCGCGTCAGTGTTAACATAATTTCATTGCTGAATTTGTCCCTGCTGCAACTTAAGAAACGCTTTGGCTTGGGAGATCGTAAAATAAGTACACTTTGAATTGATAGTCTAGACTTATAATCAGATTAAAATGTCACTCGAGCTTGTGTTTGACTAATGTCGCTTTCCATTGGTTTCACTCGGGGAAGCACTCATTTTAAAAACCAATGGAACATCCAAAATTAATTCTATTCAGTTTAACGTAATTTCCTTTGTGTGAGTGAAACACCTATGGCTCCTAAAAAATATTCATTGAAGAAACTTTTTTTTCTGACATTTGAGTAACATGACTGTGTTAATGCTTTTGAGTCGATTCTCACTTCAAATCGAGAAGCGGCTGTCACTCCTCAGAATCATGAGAAGCGATCTTTTTGCACCAATGGAACGGTTTGAGAATGCTTCTGGACGCTCTTGGGCGGTTCTTTTCGTCCAATGGAAAGTGACATAAGCAAATCACGACCTCAAGCTTTTTTTTTTATCAACAATGCCTCTTCAGGCGCCCACCGGTTTGGAATTTATTAAGGGGTCATTCATTAGTTGGTTTGGAAGGTCGAAACAAAATTCACATAGCGATACATTTTTTATGAAATTTTGAACTTTCCCATGAATTGTAAGCATTTCGGCGGTATCTCCTGCATAACGTAAACGTGAATAATGTTGTAATTTTCAGTTTTTTTTTTCGTAATTCGTCGGTTGCGAGAGTCCTCAAAGATCTCTTACTTGCTTACCAAGGTGGGCATTACAGTTCGAGCGAAACCTGAGAACCTGAACATCTTTTTAGCTTTGCATGCCATTTAAGACGAAATCTTCTACTTCTTTCCCTGCAATGTGCTTTCAAAAACACGTTAAACCGGACCGTTGTTGTACATACGCCACCGTAGTCTCGTGATGCATACTTTCAAGCTATACCCATGTCGTATGGTTCAACTCATACAGCTCTTTGTTGAGCATTCTTTTCCACACATTGTCTTCACATACAGGACCAAAAATCCTCCGGAGTTTTTTTTCTTCCGATGTGGCCAAGGATTTCCTCATCCGCTATAGAAAAGGTAAATGCTTCCGACAGGACAGGGATGATCAACTTCTTAAAGAGGTTTACCTTGGTTTTTCTAAAGAGTTTTTCTCAATTGCCGTTTTGACCCAAAGGAGCAACGGTTAGAAAGAGTTATAATCCTTTTGATTTCCGCATTGATTTTGTTTTCGTTGTTATAGATAGACGAAGTCTTGTAACTATTACCTCGGAGTCATGGCTGTCTGTTGTGAAATGTGAGGTTGAGGCGTTACTCAAAGGTTTCAATATACGCATGAATTCGCTGGTGCAGATGGTATTGCCATGTTCTTCTATGCTGGTAAAACCATTAGATAAGCTTTTCGATCTATCCTACTCATCTAGACTCTTCCAGAGATAATGAAAAACTGCACTTGTCTAACCCGTCCTTTTAAAAGGCGAATCTTCCTTCCTTTCCAATTACTGACCAATTACCTTAACATACCTTCTTTATAAGATCATCGAAACGTTGATAAATCATCAACTCATGAAATATCTTGAATAAGGAAAGCTTCTTAATGGCCGACAGGGTAACCAATCTTTACCCTTGTAGAAAGTGAGATTATTGTACTTTATATTTCTAACGAATTTGATAGAATTTTGGTATCAAGTTCTTTTATTGAAAATGCGTGATCAATGTTTCTTTTCTTTTCTACATTGCACTAGAAACTACCTTTTCGAGCGTTCAATACAAGTTGTTTTGGATGGTCTTAAGTCTGATACTCACTTTATAAATACTGATGTGCCCCAGGACTCCGTTTTGTCTCCGACTCTCATATTTTTATAAACGATCTCTTGTCTGGTACTTCTTAGCATCTTAGTTGTATTTTCTTGTCTGAAACTTCGTATCCTATGACAACTAAGCTCTCAGCTTCTCATATTCGTTTGCAATTTCAAGTCCTTGCTCTTTGGCTGTGGATCTGGAACAATTGCGTATGATTGGCTCATTGAATTCTGACCTTGACGCCATTATTTCATGATGGGGTAGTTAAAATCGAGTAGAATTCAAAGCTTTGAATACTCAATGTTGTTTTATGTCGCTTGAGGTCAACATCCCGGCTTTGTCATAATCAATGAACGGTACCTGCATCCAAGAAAACCGAAAAGCTGTCAGTACTCGATATGTGTGTGAAAGATGATCTTCGTTGGAATGACCACATATTTGAAGTCTCCAAAAATGCTGCTCAATGCTTTGGTTTCTTAAAACGTTGTAAGAAATTTTTCACGCCTTCTGATCTGGCTAAAATTTATAAGGCCTACATTTGTCTAAAACTTCATTACAATTCCAACATTTGTTTAGGTGCCTCTCAAACATCCTTGCGCCTTGTTGATAGGATTCATAGCTTTAGATCTGATAAGTGGTAAATCAATCGTTGGATCGACTGATTTAGTTGAGCATCATCGAAACGTTACTGGCTGCTTTCTTTTTTATACATAGCTTTTTTTCACAATCAATGCTTTAGTTGAATCGGCAAATGCATTCCTCTCCTGAAACAGTTTAGCCTCAGCACCCGCCTCACCAGGAATACTCTTAATTTTTATTTTTTTTTTTACTTTGGGCGTAATGTTAAGAGATTCATATCTAAGCCGCACAACCCAAATGTGGAATGCATGTGCAGAGATTTCAAATATCGGGCTTACTTCCTGCGCCTGGTAATTTTTTTTTCCGATACCCAGCGAAGTCTGAACGACGCTGACGCGACGCTATACGTTTGAATTCATCTCACAACCACAAACATATTCCACTCCTCATACTTTTTCTTCTCACACTATACTAGTGCTGTGCAACTCAATTGAATTTGTAAAGGCAAGGTACCCTCTAGGCCTCTAGACACAAAGTTTTAATATTTTAATGAATTTATGTTACTATATTATCCTTAAAAATAATTGGTTTGGGAAGTTTTCGGTGATTTCTGCAAATCTTGCGAGAACTGCTCACGATGCCCGGCAATTCAACTCTGGATATCAAAAAGATTTTTTTTCAAACTCTTAAGTAATTCCACTTTCGGGCACCAAACCCTTGTTCTGGGGATAATTTTGGTATGGCATTATTCACTCTTCATAGTTCCTTGATATCAACCCATAGAACTTTATTGCTGTTATTGACAACAGCAACATCAATAAGGATGGTTTTTCGTGTTGGTGATTACGAAGCCTTTAACACGCTGCGCTTGTGTTATTCAGAATTTTACTGTGATGGCAGTTGTAATGGCTGGTACAATCTTTGTTACAGGCTAAAATGAAGTATGCCCTAAGTATGGAGATGGTGATATTTGTAGATAAACCATATTTAGGAAAGTTCTTGTGATAAGGTTTTCCCATTGTGGTCATGTCTTTGTTTTTACCCATCGTTTACGTGTATGTCTTATAGTCTCGTACCACAGTGGCATCAATTACCAAATCCTTCATGATACTTGGTCCTGGTTTTCCACCATTGACTTCTTCTGTTTCCAAGAAATATTTTCCAAAATATAGACATGAATTAGATATGGAGTGGATACTGCTCTTTGCTGCTTATACTTTGAGGTAGTTTATTTTTCTAACTATGTATTAATAAGGTGCTGTTGGTGCAAAGACTGCAGAAGTTATATTCACATAAATCTTTTTCGCAAAAGAGCTTTTGTATGGAAATTAATCCTCTTTCTCCTTTGTTTTTTGAGATTACTTTGTTTCTTAAGCCCTTTGACTCTGAATAATTAATTTGTATCTAAACTTCCCTTGGTAGGTAATGATTTGATGGCTTAAGATTGTTCGAAGAGATGATTATTGATTTAAAGCTTTCTTTCCCATGACTAACCTCAGAACTTGAAAAGGATTTTCAACTTTGTATTTACACATATAAAGTAAAACAAAATTGTAATTGAATATTCACTTGTACAATGAACAGTGAACTATTTTTGTGTACAGTTCCCTTATTTATAAACCCCTAAATATTTTTTTTTTTAAATCCAACTAATCTAACACTGAGCTGAACACAGAAGCTCTCAATCAGTATTCCAACAATTCAGTTAGCTTTTTTTTCTAGTTTTTGGATCTTTTTTTATTTATTTGTTTTCCAAGTGGCTGCTGAAATATTCGTCTGAAATCCGCAACCCGAATTGAAATGTAAAAATTAAAAAGTGACTGAACAGCATCAACCGTTGTTGTTTTGTGCTTTCTATCAAAATTCATTGTATAAAAAGTAAAACAATGAAAATAGGCACGCGGAAATTTAAGCCACAATTGCAGCTGCCACAATTTTTCTATGCTTGCTTTTTATTGCTTTTAGTTCAGGTCCAATTCACAATTATTCTGGCCGAAGGGCTTAATGTTTTAGAGAGAAATTTTTCAGATAAATGCAATTTTTCGGAAAGTTTATTAATTTGTCATATACGTTACAAGAATGGCATAGAATAGTAAACAAACATACGTGCAAGTTTAGTCCATAAAAGAATAAACTAAATTATCAAAATTACTTTTTAAGGTTTTACCAAACTGTGTATCGTTCAAAGAAGGCTGTGATTTGATATGAAAACTTTGTGTTTATGTAAATTGAAAACATTTTGATTGCATATTTTATATCTTAGTTGGGAATATGAATAACAACTGTAAGCTATAAAAAAGGCATTTGACCATGCTCCTTTAGTTGAAGAATATTGTCTTTGAATATTGTATCACTTCCAGGAGTTCAAAGATGCTATTGTGTATCCAATATACAAAAAGGGTGATGTCAATACGCCGAGCAATTATCGAGGAATCTCCTTTATGAACTCCATCGCCAAAATATTCTGCGCTATTCTATAGTTGAGAATAAATACATGGGTAGAAAAAAACTGTATAATTAGCGAATACCAAGCAGGTTTTCGCAAAGGATATTCTACTGTTGACAACATTTTTACGCTAACAACCATCGCACAATTCTTCCTTAGGCAAAATAGGAGACTGTATGTGTTTTTTATAGACTTTAGAGCAGCATTTGATTCGATAGACTGCAATGTTCTTTTTTATAAATTATCGCAAAAAGGAATGTCAACTAAAATGCTTAATGTCTTAAAAAACATGTATACTAACACACGGCAAAAAGTTTGGGATGGCAATAATGTGTCAAACTGGTTTGAAACTAAGTCTGGAGTAAAACAATGATGTCTCCTTAGTGCAACCCTATTTGCAATATTTATAGACGATATAGCAGACCATCTACCCGCAGGAATAAGAATAGCAGGACAAACTATTAAGGTGCTGCTTTATGCAGACGATATTGTGCTAATGGCGGAATCTCCCCAAAGCTTACAGCTTATGATCAATAAAATAAATAACTACTGTAGTAGTAGTAGTAGTAGAATGTGATTTTATTTGATATTTACAATAGGTTACATATATTTACAAATTCACAAGTATAGCATTGGCTTTTGCCGTCAGCCAGAAAAAAAGAGTATTATTGAAACATTATGTATAATCAAGATTAAATTAAAATTGAAAAGATTAGACTCCTTTAAGATTATCACAACAAATAATAATATAAATATTTTGTTTTTCTTATTAAAAAGCTTCATTTAAAATTTGATTTCTGTAGTTAAGGGCTGTTTTAACGTAGCTTGATAACATTATCCAATCTTGACCATTCAAGACATTTGCAGCTTCATCAACAGTTAAATAGTTTTTCCCCAAGTGCTGTCTCCGTATTGCTTGCAGGATTGGACATGTTCCTATAAAATGGAGAACATTTTCCGTCGCACGAAGATTGCATAAACTGCATTCCGTCCTTACATCCGGTCCGTATGGTATATAATTCAGTCGTAGTAATTCTCCTCTGGTTTTGAAAATTAAAGAGATTGTTTCTATTGCATATCGGTCGTTGAAGTAATTGTTAGGTCCAAGGTCGTATCTCAGGAGCTTATACATGTTTCGGGTACAACTCTGTTGGGCTGACTCCGTAAATTTAACAAAGAAAGAATCTTCAATCCTTCCCAATAATTCTGGAAAGATGTCTTTCTAGGTACTAGTATTTCTTTCCACCAACTGGATGTCGTGCTGAACTCCAAGTCGTGACCATTCTTCGAAGAACTGTGATTTTCGTGATAGCAGATATTTTGCGATAATATTAGGCAGACGATGATTTGGAAGAGCCATAACCTTTGCAATGTAGAACAAGTGCAATTTGAGCGAAAAGACGTAGAGCGGAGACACCCCGGTCTCCAAATGTAGCATATATGTAGGGGTGTTTTCGGGGAGCCAAAAGATCTTTTTCAAAAAATACCTCAGTAATTTTTCTACTTCCTCATATTGAAGAAACCCCCATACTTGACCAGCATAGCACATCACTGACCTCATAACTGCTTCGAAAAGTTTATATTTAGCACTCGGGCTTATGTGTTTTTTCCCAAGGACCCCCTTCTAGTTGCAGTTAATGGCTTTTTTTGCTTCTATAAGCTTTTCCTGCAAATGCTTTTTGAACGACATCTGAGGCGTTATGATGACTCTAAAAATAAAAATAAATAAATAGGGTGGTGCTACAGAGCGAGGAGCCCCTGGGCCTAGCGCATTTCTAACAACCATGCCTTGTAAGGGAATGGAGGGGACCTACAATTTTATGCCGGATCCGAACGGCTAATTGAGAAAGCGCTTTTCATGATGACTCTAAGATATTTATATTCCCTCACCAGCTCAAGCTCCACATTTTCCCACATCCATTTCTCCTCCCTTGCATATCGCCCTGTGCCATTCCGAAATATCATTACCTTGGATTTGTTTGTATTAACTGTAAGACCCCAATTGCGGCAGTACAATTGCAATTTATTAATCATTATTTGCATCATATTTGGAGTTTCCGCAAAAATGACAATATCGTCCGCATACATTAAGGCTTTTATAACTGTACCAGCAAAACTAATACCTCCAGGCAAAAACGATGTAAGGTCATCCAAGAATAGCGAAAACAGAAGTGGGCTCAAAAGGCAACCCTGTTTGACCCCGGAAGAAGTATGAAACCAGGAAGATCCTTCATTTCCATACCATACTGCTGTGAGGTTTTGCTCATAAATAACTACTGTTAGTTCTGGAACCTAAAAGTAAATCTAGAAAAATCAAAAATAATGATCATTCGCAATAGAGAAACCAAACTTACCAAAAACGAGAAATGGTTCTATAATGGTGAAATAATCGAAACTGTTTCACAATATAAATACTTAGGAGTACTTCTAACACCAAATATGAAGCTCAATTTCCACCTTGAAAATAAACTTTCAGCTGCCAAAAATCTTATAAATGCAGCCTGGACAAAAATAATAAACAAACACGAAATACCAATATCTGCAAAATACCGTGTTTTTGAATCTGTTATGAGGTCTACAATGTGCTATAGTGCGCAAACGTGGGGATATAAAAAGTACGAGGAAGTAGAAAGGCTTCTTCGGTTTTTCCTGAAAAAGCTCTTCCGTCTCCCACAACTACACCGAATTACGTACTAACTTTAGAAACCGGACTACCAAGCATGTTTAATTTCACGCTGAAATTACACTTTGACTACGTGCTCAAAGTACTAAAATACCCCGCACATAGACTTCCACTCATACTCACTAGATACAGTATGAATAATAGAGTAGAATGGGTTAAAGATTGGATAGCCTTAGCTGATGAATGTGATACTAGCCTGGATATTCAATACGATAATCCAATCATTTTGAAACAACAACTTTATAAAGTTTTAGAAATATGCGACACTCTCCACAGAAACGAAAATAAAACTAGTGCAACATCGTCCATGAACAGGCTTATATATCCTGAACTCAACTATGATCTCAATGAAAAAAACTATTTCAATGACAGTTATACCATAAGGGCGATATCTCAAATTTGTAGAGCAAGATGCGATATGTTGAATTTAAACGGTGCGCCCTTCAAAAAAACCACAACAAATATTTGTACTATATGCAATCTCCAAATGAAAGAAGACACTTTCCATCTCTTGGCAATATGTGCGATTTATAAAGATTTAAGATCAATGTTTTTCATGAAACTTTCATTAACAATGGAACAAACTAAAGGCATCCTTAATGGAGAGAATTGGTCAGCACTACACAAATTTATAGTCACTGCGTTAACGTATAGAAATAATATTCTTAATGAATTTGCATAGAAAATACAAAAAAAAAAAAAAAATACAATTAAATTCTATAATTATAATTCCCAATATGTCATGGTTTTATCAATTAATCAGTTTTATTTTATTAAATTTCTATTTTAATCATAATTTATTAATCAAATGTTTAAATTTCGTTGATGAGTTTTTTAGTTGAGATATTCCACGTGTTTTTTAATCTAATAAATGAAAAGATTAGTAAAGTTTTTAACAGTTAAAACACTTATTTTATTTCCTCAGATGTACATTTCAGAAGCAATGCTTCCATCGTCAGTGAGATTTATAAAATTAAATTAAATTAAATTATTTGTCAAAAAACTAATAATAAACAAAAATGTTTCTAAACAAAATTACAGTTGAGTTGAGTTGAATCTATTAAAAAATTTTTTGAATATTGAATATATATATATATATATATATATATATATATATTAGACTGTTTCAAATTTTTTTTTTTTTTTTTAATTTTCTCCCAAACAGGTTTAAAAGTTTCGTTTAGGTATATAAAGACTCTAGTTAAAATTTAAGATTTTAATAAAAATATTTAGGGGTGGCGCATCACACATTTCGTTTTCCCATAAGATTAACATAGGAAACATTGTTTTTTCTGCTTCTGATTTTTATAACTAGCGAACGAAGCATCGTAACGAAAATGTAAATTCATGTTCTTGTAGTAAATTGAATGCTCTACAAAAAGTTCCTTAGCCAAAATTTCGTAAAACTAACTGTAACAAAGTTACAGCCTGTCAAAGTTAAGTTACCTATAATTTGACCTTTTGCAGGTCTTATAAATAAAGTGGACATGAGTTTCGTTGTAAAGCATGCATTTTACTATAACTAGATGATAACTAATAATTACAGCAACAATAAAATAATTTTCCAATAGAAATTTGGTCGGAAATTCATTTTATCGTTTTATTTACTTATTTTTAATGGTAAAATTTTTTTTTTCACCACTGTAATTTTTTTTTTTTTTTTGTAGAGCTTTCAATTTCCTACAAGAATATGTATTTACATTTTCGTTATGATGCTTCGTTCGCTAGTTATAAAAATCAGAAGCAGAAAAAACAATGTTTCCTATGTTAATCTTATGGGAAAACGAAATGTGCGATGCGCCACCCCTAAATATTTTTATTAAAATTTTAAATTTTAACTGGAGTCTTTATATACCTAAAAGAAACTTTTAAACCTGTTTGGGAGAAAAAATTTTTTTTTCTGAAACAGTCTAATATATATATATATATATATATATAGGACAGACAAGAAGACCTATTCTAAAAAGATTTAAAGAACATTTTGCACATCTTAAATATAATAAAAAAGAAAAGTCAAGTGTTGCAGAACATATGCTAGAAAATAGTCATAGCTTTAGTTTGCAAAATTTAAAACTAATAAGAAATGTAAATAGCAATTATGAATTAGATGCTTTTGAATCATTTTACATATTTAAAAACAAAAATAATCTAATGAATAGTGATGATGGACCAATCAAAGATTCAATATTCAAAAAAATTTTTAATAGATTCAACTCAACTCAACTGTAATTTTGTTTAGAAACATTTTTGTTTATTATTAGTTTTTTGACAAATAATTTAATTTAATTTAATTTTATAAATCTCACTGACGATGGAAGCATTGCTTCTGAAATGTACATCTGACGAAATAAAATAAGTGTTTTAATTGTTAAAAACTTTACTAATCTTTTCATTTATTAGATTAAAAAACACGTGGAATATCTCAACTAAAAAATTCATCAATTATTATATTATGATTATTTTTTGATCAAACACAAAAAACCGGATGTCAAAATAACCTGTAGTTTTTGAGAAAACCAAAAATTACAAAAACGACTTTTGAAATTTTTTTTTTTAAAAGTTTTTTTTTCGTTATTGGATTCTTGACCATTTTCTTATGGTTATATGGTCGTTATTGGTTGACCATGAAGAAGTTTAGTTTCACGGGAATAGTAGCACATACCAAAAGTGATGTGTCCTTGATGAAGAAGACGGTGTGTCGCCAGTCTTTCATCCATATTAATAAAACGGTGAATTGTTGGTAGACCTATAATGACGTTTAGAGCGTATGTAGGAGTTTATTAATTAAGTTTATAAATGAAAACATTTTAATTATTAAACGAAAAACGAATTTTTTTTTATGGACAAGTAACACGAGGTTCGGCACTACCAGTGTAATTCGTATATTTTAAGACAATATTAGGCCTTTTTTAACCACCTTAATATCCAAAGAAAAATTTCAATGGCAGTGTTTCCTACTTACTCACTAAGGCGGTTAACCTGAGCGCTAGCCAACATCTTTTCCCATTCTTCCACTGTAAGTCAGTTAGGTCCTATTCCACTATGACCAAAACCATGTCGTGGTACAGCTCATAAAGTCTTCTTCCCCACACGTCGTCTTCACGAAGGAAACCAAAGATCACAAGGAGTATTTTTCTTTCGAAGCGATCAAGGGTCTCCCTATTAGTAAGGATAACAAGGATAATTGTTGCTTCCGTGGTATAAAATTCAAGGTTTGAGTTTTTTTTTTTTGCTTTCCCGATTAACTATTCGTAATCAGTTTAAAAATTTTAGGTTCCTTCCATTTTCTTACAAGGTATAGTTAAGAGAAATGCGCCACCCTATTTTTTTTTGCTTGTAAGGATAACAGTAAGGTCCACGCTTGTAACCCGGCTGCAATGATCTTGGCCTTGTGAAAAAAGAGAGAGAGACAGACAAACAGACAGACAGACACACGGAGGGAGGGAGGTAGGGAGATATTCTCAGTTTCTGTTTCTATAGTGGCAACTGGCAATCACAAGAAAAAGAAGTTCTCTACTACCTGAAAGTTATCAAAATTATCTCATCTGAAATGCAAGGCTTGCTCTAGTTTTTGTATTTTTTCAATACGGTGATGTTATTT
Organism: Melanostoma scalare; assembly: GCA_949752695.1. Classification (NCBI taxonomy): domain Eukaryota; kingdom Metazoa; phylum Arthropoda; class Insecta; order Diptera; family Syrphidae; genus Melanostoma; species Melanostoma scalare. The sequence goes on along the minus strand of OX456984.1, from coordinate 52,651,092 downwards.
TACTTTAGATCAAAATGTCTCTCCCGCCTTAATTAAAAGAAATAAACTTCCTGCCAAATGATTTTTTTTTCTATAGGACTTAAAAACTTTGAGAAAAAATCATAACTTAACTTAGTAACTTTTAAATGATACACATAAACACTATCCCTTCGATTGTATAGTGAAAAAACAGTTTTGAGTCAAAGCAATATCCTATCTTCTCATTGCGAACACCTCTACACACACAATTTTCTTCTTTTTCATTTATAAATTCATTCGTCAAAAGAAACTTTGAAAAGAAATAGTTTCAATGTTTTATACCAAAGCCGGAAGTGACAACGTTATTCACTTCAAAATCTACTTCAGTTTTATATTTGCCTATGCGTTCATCGTTAGTGTAGTTGAAAACAACCATCCTCTAGTTTTAATTTTAACTTCAACTTCAAACTTAGAAAACATGATGTTTGGGAACGGTATACTTTTATTAACTTGTCGAACCGATTTCCGTGGGAGTATATAGACCGACGCACACATAACAAGATCGAACGGTGAACAAAATACTTGACGGTTAAAATATTTTCTCTGCGTGTGCAAGGGGGCGAAGGGCAATACATATCGTACCGTACTCATATCATAATATGAAGAACGTGGTTTCGTTTTCTCTTTGATTAAAATTTAATGCAACCAACGTGAACACTTGAGATTCATGTAAAGGGTTGTTGCCATCAAAACACATATTTGTGTTAGATTTTACATCGTTTTCAACTTAGTCGTATGCCTATGCGAATGCTGTCCCCAATTCGTATTGCAGAATGCTTACTCAAGTTGAGAATTTTACGTTCGGGACTTAGGTATGGTAACTGCGATAGTTGAATTATGTGGCCTAATTAAATTGCATCATACAACTCTACCTTCACCTACCCGCTACAAATTGTGCCATCGACGACGGTCCTCAAAACTTCTTCCGCTTCTCTTAAACATCTGCAGATTGTATGAAGGAAAGAAAGTTTGTATACAAGAACTTTAGAATTCGTACCAAAGGTGAGGGCACTAAAGTGTCTTACAAATATTGAAACGCTGTATGTGTAGTTAATTTTGAAACGCCTTAGAGTGTTGTTAAGACCGATGGTAGTAAGCGAATAGGCTATGGTATGCTCGCTTCCGCACTAGTTCCTTCTTGATATGAAAATCAATGTGCGAAGTTTTAGGCACGAATCGCGGTATTTTAATTCGGCACTAGTTACACAAAGGACGCTGGTATGATATTAGATCAAAACTCATTGCGTTTGCTAACTTACTAGGGTTTTCACGTGTAAGCGTGTATCAACCAGGGTAAATAGAATAATTGTGCATCAAACTAGTGTTAGTGCGATTTTTAGACTTTAAGAATTTTTATAAAGCATTCTATAGGGACCACTGCGGACTAGTTGACCGTTGGAGTCATTAAAAACATTTCTTTTCTATCGTAAAAAAGACATGAGGTTCTGTGGAACACCTGTGTGTAACGAAGTGCTTTAGAAGCTTGAACATATTAACCTCCTTTCATTTTAAAAAAAAAAAAAACTTTCCTATCTTCTCAGCCCAATCAGTTTTTAGAAATAAAAAAGCCGTTTCACCATTTGCTATTCCAGGGCCTTGCCAAAGCGAATTCGTTAAGTTTCAACGCTAGAAATTTTTTGTTCAGAGAATCTTTGATTGTTTGGTTGTTTTTGTTAGTAAAATAAAGTCGAAAAAATGTCGCCATTTGATTTGTAATCTTTCATCTGTCATCTCTCATCTGTCCACTGTCATCTGTCATCTGTCGTCTGTCATCTGTCATCTGTCATCTGTCATCTGTCATCTCTCAACTTACATTTGTCATCTTTCGTCTATCATTTGTCATCTTTCATCTGTCATCTATCATCTGCCGTATGTCAGCTGTTATGTGTCTTATGTTTTCTATCATAGGTCATCTGTTATTTGTCGTCTGTCATATATCATCTGACATCTATCATATGTCTTCTGTCATACCTTATCTGTCATATGTCATCCGTCATCTGTTAGCTGTCTTCAGTCGGTTGCCATAAACCAACAATCAACAATATGTTTCTGTCTTTGAGAATTTCCATTTGGTTTATTTCTCATAATTTCTTGTCGTTTAACAGTAAGTTTTTCAGGCAGGATTTCGATTGGCACAGACGTAAATTGAACTAAGTCGCTATTTGTAGAGAATACGTGTGAATTAAAGCCAAAAGAGTTATATTGTTTGCATGTTTGATCAAAAGAAATTAAAACTAAATTAAATTAAAACAGCGACAAATAATTACATTCAATAATAGAATCCATCTTGTTGGATTCGTCATCTTTTAACTGGCGTATTTTTCATTTAAGAAAGTTTTCCGGTTTTAACAACAGTGGCACCAATTATCAGAAGCGCGTTGCGTTTCAAAGAAACACTCTTTAAATTGTTATTCCAAAGCCCCACAGCGAACCAGGAAATACCAGCTGCACATTTTTCACAGATAATAAACGTGAGCTCTTTTCACATTACGTTAACTGTAATTTTCAAAAAGCTCCGCTTTGTGAATGTTCTCATGCCTCAAACGATACAGTAAGTGATTCAATAAAATAAAAAATACAAAAAATAAATACAATATTCAAATTTGTCCTTCAGTAAAATAAGTTTGTTTGAATCCTTTTTCCTTTCAATGCCTTGCCTAAAGCGTACCTCTTAAAATTGCGAATAAAAAGGTATACAATTTTGTATGAAAACAAAAAAAGATTAAATGAAAACAATCTACAGAGAGTACTTTGTACTCCTGTACAAGTGTTCTCGCTGTTCCGTGTCAACTCCTCTTATTGTACGAGTATAAGAATCAAATTGTTTATTTTAAACACATGCGGTAAAGGCATTCAGATGCGTTTCTGATCGCGTATTGCAGGTTTAATCATGTGGGGACATCGAACGACATAGCAATTGTCAGGCGAATGAGCTTATTGATGTATACATAAATATGTGAGGGAAATTGAATGAATGAAAGTTTAAAACCAGAAAGGAATGCAATTAATATTGATAAACTTAAATGCAATTACATTTTTATAGAAAAGGATGAAATTGGAAACAGGTCAATAGACAAAGGCATGTGATATTTTTTATTGATCCAATGGAAAAGTATTTAGCAAAATAAATAAGTTTTTTTTCACTCTACGCTCAAATCTGCATGAATATTTATTGGTTTGTATTAGCAATTGAATTTTAAAGGATTTTATCCTTTTTTTTGGGTTGACACAAATGAATGAATATTAATCAGTCGAATCATCACTATTGAAGGAATGTGCAGTGCAGGAATGTTTTTTGGGTGTGCAGGCTTTAAATAAACCACAAGCTTGATGAAAATCATGCCAATGGCACTGAAAATGTATCATATTCATGTGGTTACAGTAAAAATACTCAATTTTTTGGCCTTTCGTGTGCTTCTTTTCCTTAGACGGCAATATGAACACTGTGATCTCAAATGGATACCGATTCTCCCATTTTTCTGCTCCACACCAAGTGATCCGCTTGTTGGTTACGCCGGGTTAACCTCAGAGAGTTAGCAAGTTTTTCGGTCGTGGACCATTCTAGTCTAAGTCTAGACATCTAGCCAATGTTTTGAAGGAGTTATCGCATTTAAGCGTCCCAGTTATTTTTATGTCTGGCTTTTTTTGTCACCAACTCGTGATCGTGTCGAAAGTTTTTTTTTTTTTTTTGCAATTTTGATGGAGGTTTTTGAATCTTTCCTTTGAGTTTGCATAAACAACTAAGCTCGTGGTTCCATTTAAAGCGACTTCTCATTTAGCCGTTCGGAATCAGCTAAAAAATGTAGTTCCTTAAAACGCCAAGGGTCCTTTTAAGTTCCTTATTTTAAACAAATAAGCCGATCGTGGTCTAAATAGTGCATGACGGTTGACGGTTATTTGACGTGAAGGCTTCCACGGATCTTGGTACTTCAATTACCATCAAGACTCTTAACTCCTATTACGATATTCATCTCAGCTCTATTCAACTTACTTGTGCATTTTTTTTTATTGTCGATCATTTTGAGTCGTACGTGAGATCTGAAAGTATTTCTGTTTTGTCTTGTATGTTGATTTTGCAAAATACAAATATTTCACCCTCTTTAGAGAAAAAAGTTAGTTAGTTCTAGCGGCAAATCGCTTGTCACGCTCCTTAGAAATACCCAACATGACACCATTTCCCTTTGGCAGCGAGATGTACTTATGTATTGTTGCCCCTGTCGATGACGAAGCTGTTTGTTAATCTCTTAACATGTGTGACCAAGAATGGGACCTTCTTGGAACCGTGCTGGGTGCTGGGTCTTGCGAACCTTACACCAGCATAAACTTGGCATCCTCACCCGAAATGTGATGGATGGTGAAACTTCCCTTGAAATCATAGATCAAACGGAATTAATCACCAGTCTTATCGATGGTGATGACATCCATGAATCTAGCTGGGAATGTAGGATCGGTACGTACTTTGCCTTCAACTTTGAACAAACGTTGCATGACAATCTTGCTGACTTCGAAACCAGTAAGAGAGTATTTTAGACGATTTTTTTAGAAAATCGTGACGGTTGGTGATTTTTTTAGCTTGCGTGGGGTTGGAGATGAACGAGGGGCAATTAATCTTCCAATAGTTCGTCCAACATCCATTATTTTGGTTCTGTTTTACATTTCAAATGGTTTTTGTGTCCTATCGCCATATTTGAAGAGAATAAAAATGAGAAGTAAAAGGAAAGTATTTATAACCGCGATGTTGAGTCTCCCTTCCAAAGGGTACTTTCCTGGCCACTTCATCCAGCCGTTACTTATTCGACGACTGATATCCGCTTCAGAATCTGCTTCACTAGATCCCAGACTTTTCACAGTTGGGAAGGATATTTCTTTTCAAATGAATGTCAGAAATAGGCATTAGCAGAAGAGCAGCACAGATATTCAGTCGCCAAACACGTGCCTTTCCGAAGTCCAAACATTCTCATTGTTGCGATGCAAGATTTTTGCTTGTGATGCTTTCATAGCCAGTAAGGAATAGCTGATGTACTTTGGTGTCTTGTAATTCTAATTTTGGTGGGGCAAAACCCCCATTTATTCGGCTCAATATCGAGTGTTTCAATAAGAGCGCTACAAAAGCCTTTTTTTTTTTAAATAAAACAAAAATGGTTGTGGATATCAATGAAATTCTTTATTCCTGTGAAAGAACGTTCTGTGCCACAATGTATAAAACTCGATTTTTTTTGCATGGCCACCACGGGCACGCTTGCAGAGGTCGAGACGCTGAACACAATTTTCGACGGTTTTCAATAATAAATTGGCTGATACTGCTGCAATTTCACGTTCGATATTCGTACGAAGTTCATCAATCGTCGCTGTCTTGTTGGCATAGACCATAGACTTGACGTAGCGCCACAGGAAATAGTCTAACGGGGTCATATCGCAGAGGCGGCCAAGCGACTGAACCATTTCGTGAGATAACACGTTCTCCAAACTTGGTTTCCAATAAATTGATTGTGACATTCGCTGTGTGGCTTGTGATCATTGAACGGTAGCGATCCTCATTCACTGTATCGTGTCGGTCTTGATCATCACGGAAGAAGTACGGCCATGACGCCGTCGGCCCATAAACCATACCAAACCGTAATTTTTTCGGGATGCAATGATGACTCATGGAGTACGTGTGGATTGCTGCCTGACCAATGCCGCATATTTTGTTTATTGACGAAGCCATTCAGCCAGAAATGAGCTTCATCGCTGAAGATGATTTTTCGATGAAAATCCGAATCATTTTCAAGTTGTTGCTCAGCCCAATTCACGAACATACGACGCTTCTGGTGGTCAAGCGGCTTCAGTTCTTGCGTCAATTTAATTTTTTAAGGATGTAAGCCAAGATCTTTTCGCGAAATTCGCCACAACGACGCCGTCACAGAGGCCTAACGCTTGAGAACGACGTGTGAGAGACACACTGCAACGAAACCTCAGCGGCAGCAACTACGGGCACTTCTTTGTCTCACTGGCACGGGAACATTTTGTACTGTGCCTGTGGATTCAAATTTTTGCACTAAACGCAAAACTTGTTGATCTGCTGGACAAGCGCTCTTAACTATGAGGGCACTGACACCGGTAGTAAATTTTAACAATTTCGACTCGTTGCTGGCTCGTATATCTTTCCATCATGAAATGCAAACCTTACTGAAGAGAAATGTCAAAAGAGCGGCAAGAAATATGGCGTCGTTTGCTGTCCCTGTTGCTCTACTTTTGTAGCGTTCCTTTACAAGCTATGTAAATCATAATCTTACTTAAAAGTTAAAAAACTAATAGCTGACATTAATGATATAGGAGATTTCAATCCCCTACAAAGGAAACGATTGGCAGTGTTGTAAATGTTTCATTCCATTTTACAGATAACTTCCTGTAAAAGTTGTTCATGGCTTCGTTTTAAATGGTATATTTGAAAGCTCCAATTTTGCGTCACTTTTCGAGTATTTCGGGCTGTATTCCACGAATTGCGCGTGCTATTTAATCCTGTATGGTTTCAATCGTGTTCAGTTTGTCCTCATAGACTAACGACTTATAAAGACGTTGAATCGCATGAGCTTGACGACCGACTCACAGGACACTTTCGAGCGATAGGCTGCTCACCAAATTCATCTTTCAACATGTCCGTTGTTTCACGAGCTGTGTGGTATTTGGCACCGTCTTGATGAAACAACATGTCTACCAAGTTCAACTCAGCCAACTGGGGCCATAAAAATCGCGCGTCATGGGTCGATATCGTTTGACGTTGACGGTAACGTTTCATCCACGGTCGTCTTCGAAGAAAAATGGATTGATGATGCCACCAGTCGATAAATTACACCAAACTGTCGTTTTTTCAGAATTCATCGGTAATTCTTCTAGGCATCTGGCTGTTCATCAATCCAGGTGCGAAATATTTTTTTTTTACGTATACGTTGATCCAGGAATGAGCCTCATCGCTGAATACTTTTTTTCGACAAACCAGTGAATTTTTTTTGGAGCTGTTCTCAGACCCATTCGCTAAAAATTAGACGTTTTGTTTAGTCTTTCACACCCAAATCGACACCTAAAATTATACATGTAGTGTGATGTGATTTTAATTTCCCAGCCGAGGTATGACTCACGGCTGTCCAGGGTCGGCGAATGAAACCACTAAAACTTCGCATAGAAGGTCAGAAACTCTTTATTATTTCAAACTTGTTTTTTAATATTTATAAACGCAAGGTTACAAACAATATATATATATTTAGGTCGCTCTTATGCGCCTTCTTCGACAGTGTGGTATAATATGGCCTTGGTAACAGGCCCTCTCGTCTGCTGCTGTCGTTGTTGCTCCTCTATGGCGGCTGGTCTTAATTCGGCGGTGTACCTATAGGAGAGAGCGGATTAGTGTCTGAGTATTGTTATATGCCCTCCGGCAACGATCACAGGCGCTTTACTGTCCCTGTGCGGTAAGATCACAACTACCCCTCAACGAGGTTAGCGTGCGAGTATTATTATATGCCCTCCGGCAAAGATCACAGGCGCTTTGCTGACCCTGTGCGGTAAGATCACAACTACCCCTTAGCGAGGTTAGCGTGCGAGTATTATTGTATGCCCTCCGGCAAAGATCACAAGTGCCCTTCGGCTCTGTGTGAAGATCCCAACTTCCCCTCACGGGTTAGCGGTCAAGTATTATTATATGCCCTCCGGCAATGATCACAAGAACCCTTGGGCCCTGTGGAGATCCCAGCCTCCCCTCACGAGTTAGCGGTTGAGTATTATGATATGCCCTCCGGCAAAAGATCACAGGCGCTTAACTGTCCCTGGGCGGTAAGATCCCAACTTCCCCTCACGGGTTAGCGGTCAAGTATTGTTAAATGCCCTCCGGCAAAAGATCACAAGTACCCCTCTGGGCCTGTGTGATGATACTTCTGGTAGTTCGGCGGCGGTGAGTGCGGTAATGCTGGCTTCGGGACTCGGGGATGATACGGTAGCTCTCCGAGCGGTATTGCTCTTGGTTGCTTATTCCGTCAGATCTATGGAATAGACTAGTTTTAATAAAGTCAATTTACTATCGACAAATTGCTCTAGGCAACGAGCAGCCAGCTGAAAAGAACGTTTTCTTTTATTAATGACAGGTATTATTTAATGCCCCTGACAGCAACGAAGGCCAAGACTTTTAGGTCTGACTGATCACAAGTATTTGGTACGGCCCTGTGTGGCACGAAATATCATTTGCAACTAAATATATTTTATAAGCATACTCACTCTACCAGGAGATGTGCACCATTGCGCTGGTGCCGGCTGACTCCCTTTTCTTAGCTCAGCTCGCCCTATTTATACCTCTCCGGCGTGCGCTTTTCCATACATTTTGTTGTTGCCTCCTATCATTTATTTTATATTGCCTTATGTCTCCACCGCTGCTGTGCTTATCCATAGCACACCCAATGTACTCTGTTGCTGAAGTCTACACTAAACACACGGTGGTCGTGTGCTGCTGTGCATTGTCCAGTGTGTCGTGTAGGTTGTACTCTACACTGTTGGAGGAACATATGTTCCATATTCTCCACGGCTATTCATTTAGTGTAGCATACCCTGGGGGTGGGGTATGCGGTTGGTGCCTCGGATATTCTCTGACGTGTAATTCCTGGTTCCGGCTTGTGCCTTAGATAGCATTTGGTGGTCATTTCCTGGTTCCGGTTCGTGCTTCTGGTATAGGTGTTTTAACTCTTGCTACTGGATGGCGTGTGGGCAGCTAGCTCAAAGGCAGCATGTAGCGATGTATAAAATGCATCGTTACATACCACCCCCCTTTTGGAGGCGAGAACCTTCTCGTCTTAACCTCCTTATATCTATTTTTTTTGTATTATTCTTTTTTTTTTTTTTTTTGTATTTTCTTCTTTTTTATATATATTTTTTTTTTTGTGTATTTTTTTCTTTTATATTTTTTTTGTATCTTTTTTCCTTTTTATATATTTTTTTTTGTATATTTTTCTTTCTTTTATATATTTTTTTTGAACAATCTTACTTATAACCTAATGCAAACAAAGAATTAATTAACTAAAAAAAAGGCCCTTCTTACAAAAAAGTTTACGGAAGGTGCTCCTTGCACCCAAAAAAATGAATGGGAGGTGCTCCTTGCACACAAAAAAAAACTTCGGGTTGTCTTCCTGACGGATGTGTTCATGGGTCAAACTCGACCTCCTTCTTCCTTCCCGTAGGTTCGTGGGTTAGTACGGCGAACCCACGTCGAACGATATTCACCACGATCTTTCCGTTCCTCCGTCTGAAGAAGAATCGTTGTCGTCGGCGGTGCGGATTATATAACGCGTGCTTGGTTACCTCGACCCCCTTGAAATGATCCGGTTTATTGGGAGTCGGCCGTCTCTGGGTTGACGGACTTGTGGTAGGCACGGAGGGTTTCGGTGCGTTGTGCGTCACTGTGACCATAGCCGCGTCGCGAACTGATGGAAACATGCTAGTGCTTGGTTGCTTAAGGCCGCGCACGGATTTTAGCAGCCTTGTCCGTACCACAGCTCGGGTTGCTTTTATCTGTGCCGCCTTTGTGTCCGGTGCAGTGACCTTTCTTCCCGCAGTTCCACGGCTGGTTGATGTAACTACTGCGGCTGGTCTAGCCAGTTGCCTGACCTGTGGCTCCTTTGGGGTGCGCGCAATGCGCTTCTTTGGGGTTGCGGTGCCGGCGGTTGTCTTGTCGCGGGGTTCCGGATGCGGTAATTTAGGTAGACAAATCGGTTGTCGTTGGCCGGGATTTAAACGAGAGGACATCGTCCCTTGCCCTTTCCAGGGCTGCGCTATTTCTTTTTCCTTTTCGCAGGAATTCATGTTGGTCCTTTGGCGGTCACTGGCTGAATGGCAAATATCCACCTCAGCCCTTGCTTTTATACTGCATTTTGATGATGAGGACCTTTTGAGATCCTTTATGTTAGATCTTATAGTATTATTTTCTTGTTGAGCGGTATCCTGAGATTTCATTTGTCCCAACTGGTACAACGTTTTTAATCTTTCGCTCCGGACGGCAGGTGTTGCGGTTACTCTATGCGTATCGCATGATAGTGCCAACACATTGTCTCCACCAAACAGTCGGTCTCTTGGTTCTTCAGAGCTAATGTCAGACCACGGGATTTCATGACTTCGCAAAGTCATACGGAAATCAGCCTTGCGTAATAAATCTACACCGATGACCATGTCATACGCTAGATGGTTCATATACGTCACTTTTCCATGAATGTCTTGGTCGGCGATAGCCATCGTGAGTAAATAGTGCTCTCGGCTGACAACCACGTCTCCGTTGGCGAGGTAAGTGAGATGACGATAGTAGTGGGCGGGTATCTTCGCTCGGCGTAACAACCGACGCGTATTTTCATTAATAAATGACATGGTGGCTCCTGTATCTATCAAGGCCCTTACTGGTTGACCATGGACCTGTACCGTCACAAAACAACGTGAGTCAAACTCAGTTGATTTCGTTTCTGGCGGTGGCTGGTATTTCCTACAGCTGTCCTGCTGTTTCTGGTGTGTTCGGGTAAGCCGTCTATTCAGTCTTACTTGAGTCAGCTTGGTCGGCTTAGTCGTGGTTGTGGTCAAGGCGCTTGAATTAAGTGCTCTTGAATTTCCTGGTTTTCGGTACCAGATTTTTCGGGTTGAACAGCGGTTAACTTGACTGCTCATAACTGCGGCCCTGTGCGGATGACATCTACAGTCCTCGGTTAGTATCCCGTCCTCTCCGCAGTAGGAACAAAAGAGTCGGAAAGGCCTCGGGCAGTTGCTTTTGCTGTGTCCACGCTGCTTACAATTCCAGCAGTGCGTGGACCGGTCGTACTGGTTAGTGGGGAGTATCTGTCTAAAAGGATTGGGGCGGTTGAAATCGGGGCGTTGTGCTGGGAACCCCTGTCGGTTGTCAGGTAGCGGGCGGTACGGTGGTGCATTGCGGTTCAGAGCTGGCGCTGGACGAATCAGCGCGTGGCGGGAGTTACGATCTTCCCCTTGAATATGTTCGTACTCCTCTGCCAATGTCATAAGCTCTTCGAGCGTCTTAAAATCACGCCTCTTTATGTACAGATGATACTCTGCTCGCAAACTGTCATAAATGCGGTCAATATTGTCCGTCTGACTTATGCGGGGATGGCGGTGGATCAGGTATTGCGTGCCCCGGATGAAATCTTTTGCCTTCTCACGGGGGCCTTGCTTCCTTCGCATGATTTCATCCTCTAATTTGCATAAGTAACGGGCGGGCAAAAAGTGTTCGAGAAAGGCGCTACGAAATTCACTCCATCCCTTGACATGGTCGCGATTAATGCGATACCACTCTAGGGCGGTGCCACGTAAGAGTTCTGGTAATGCTTTGACTACGTCGTCTGGTCTCAGGTCGTAACACATAGTCAATTCTTCAAGACGGTCTAAGAATTCTGGGGCGTTACCAGACGCGTCAAATCTTAATCCCCACTTTCGAACTGTATTCATTACTTCAGCTTCATAGCTGAGCACAATTCTACCGGTGGTTCGGACTGTAGTTCTGTCGTCTGAGCGGGTAAACCCACGTGAGGTACTCGCTTGGTCAGGTCGGTTTTCGGTAGGGGGGCAACCTTCGGTTTCCTCGGTAACGCAGCTTGGCGTGTGTGATGGCGCCGGCGGCATATACGAAGGTATTTCGAACCGTACTTCTGTATAGCCAGGCGATTTAGGTGCAGGTCCGGTATTGGTCTCTGATGCTGGAGTGTCGTCGTACTCCCTTGTGGTAACGACCTTCGCCAAGTCTTCACAAAGACTTTGCATCGACTTTCTCATTCTGGCCCCTTTAATATGAGCGCTGAATCTAGTTCGAAGAACGGCTGTCGTCCCTTCGGTATCGAGTCCTTGTTGACTCATTCGAGCTTTAAGCTCCTCCTTACTGAGCAAGTAAATTGCTCCGATGCTCGCGTAAACATCAAAGCTTTCTTCGGTGTCTGACATGATTGGTTTATTTCCGTTTTCTGTTTATAGTTCGATAAAGAGTTTCTGTTCCTCGGGGGATGGACCTATAGTCCCTGCTCGGGCGCCAAATTGTGATGTGATTTTAATTTCCCAGCCGAGGTATGACTCACGGCTGTCCAGGGTCGGCGAATGAAACCACTAAAACTTCGCATAGAAGGTCAGAAACTCTTTATTATTTCAAACTTGTTTTTTAATATTTATAAACGCAAGGTTACAAACAATATATATATATTTAGGTCGCTCTTATGCGCCTTCTTCGACAGTGTGGTATAATATGGCCTTGGTAACAGGCCCTCTCGTCTGCTGCTGTCGTTGTTGCTCCTCTATGGCGGCTGGTCTTAATTCGGCGGTGTACCTATAGGAGAGAGCGGATTAGTGTCTGAGTATTGTTATATGCCCTCCGGCAACGATCACAGGCGCTTTACTGTCCCTGTGCGGTAAGATCACAACTACCCCTCAACGAGGTTAGCGTGCGAGTATTATTATATGCCCTCCGGCAAAGATCACAGGCGCTTTGCTGACCCTGTGCGGTAAGATCACAACTACCCCTTAGCGAGGTTAGCGTGCGAGTATTATTGTATGCCCTCCGGCAAAGATCACAAGTGCCCTTCGGCTCTGTGTGAAGATCCCAACTTCCCCTCACGGGTTAGCGGTCAAGTATTATTATATGCCCTCCGGCAATGATCACAAGAACCCTTGGGCCCTGTGGAGATCCCAGCCTCCCCTCACGAGTTAGCGGTTGAGTATTATGATATGCCCTCCGGCAAAAGATCACAGGCGCTTAACTGTCCCTGGGCGGTAAGATCCCAACTTCCCCTCACGGGTTAGCGGTCAAGTATTGTTAAATGCCCTCCGGCAAAAGATCACAAGTACCCCTCTGGGCCTGTGTGATGATACTTCTGGTAGTTCGGCGGCGGTGAGTGCGGTAATGCTGGCTTCGGGACTCGGGGATGATACGGTAGCTCTCCGAGCGGTATTGCTCTTGGTTGCTTATTCCGTCAGATCTATGGAATAGACTAGTTTTAATAAAGTCAATTTACTATCGACAAATTGCTCTAGGCAACGAGCAGCCAGCTGAAAAGAACGTTTTCTTTTATTAATGACAGGTATTATTTAATGCCCCTGACAGCAACGAAGGCCAAGACTTTTAGGTCTGACTGATCACAAGTATTTGGTACGGCCCTGTGTGGCACGAAATATCATTTGCAACTAAATATATTTTATAAGCATACTCACTCTACCAGGAGATGTGCACCATTGCGCTGGTGCCGGCTGACTCCCTTTTCTTAGCTCAGCTCGCCCTATTTATACCTCTCCGGCGTGCGCTTTTCCATACATTTTGTTGTTGCCTCCTATCATTTATTTTATATTGCCTTATGTCTCCACCGCTGCTGTGCTTATCCATAGCACACCCAATGTACTCTGTTGCTGAAGTCTACACTAAACACACGGTGGTCGTGTGCTGCTGTGCATTGTCCAGTGTGTCGTGTAGGTTGTACTCTACACTGTTGGAGGAACATATGTTCCATATTCTCCACGGCTATTCATTTAGTGTAGCATACCCTGGGGGTGGGGTATGCGGTTGGTGCCTCGGATATTCTCTGACGTGTAATTCCTGGTTCCGGCTTGTGCCTTAGATAGCATTTGGTGGTCATTTCCTGGTTCCGGTTCGTGCTTCTGGTATAGGTGTTTTAACTCTTGCTACTGGATGGCGTGTGGGCAGCTAGCTCAAAGGCAGCATGTAGCGATGTATAAAATGCATCGTTACAGTAGTTGATGGTTGAGTACCCAACACTTTCCCAATTGCTGGTGACGAATTGACCTTTCACGGTCCTCATTAACACCAGACGAGCTGCGACTGCAATATTCTCTTCGGAACGCACTGTACGCACGCAAGTCGATGTTTTAATGTCTAGCAAAGTAAATCAAGTATATGGAAATCGGTGATAACAGCACGAACTGTTGATTCAACAGGTAGATTATGACGACCATAATCTGATCGTAACAAACGATGCAGATTTTTCACAGAGCACGAATTTTGATAAAAAATATCAACATTTTGCAATCATTGCTTGTCAATCTTTCCATAATTGAAATTGCAGAGTATAATGAAAACTTCTTACTTTGACAGATGACGTTTGGACTTCATTACCAACCAGTCTGAAAAACTTAACTCCTTCTTTTAGTTCTTATAAAATGTAGTAGTGACATATTTTTTAAAGTAAGATCTTCAAAATTGAAGAAAAGATTGAATTCTACGACTATTGGAAGAGCATTGGGGATTTGTGACAAAATTGAAGAATGAGTTTAGCTTCCTGCTTTATGCTAATCTGGAGCACTCAGACCTTATTTCCAGTCCATTGTAATACCCAGGGTAGCAGCCTTCCCTTTTTGTGGTTTAGTAGTAGATGGAAATAAGTTGTTAGTAATTTCACAAATAACCTAAAGGGCGGCACAGCGTCCAGATGATGAAACTGGGAGGCTGAAAGGAAATGAGATGCCCAGAGCAGGATTCGAACCCGTCCACTGAACACTCCACCACTGCACCACGGCCGCCCCCCAAACAGCTAGTCAAGGACTGTATTAAAAAGTTGGGAACTTGAAGAGCAGGTTGCTTTACAGAATCAGTGTCATATGATCTTAGGTTCAAGACTCTGAAGTCAAATTAACAATTTTTAACAATTTCAAAAACAAAAAGCCGTTTTAAGAGGGACTGTTTCTCTTGCTTTGTTTTTAAATATCAATATTTTAACAATGACGAAAACATATTTTGAAATTCTTTAGTTCTTTCAATAAGGACTTCCTAATACAAAAGAATTAATAATAAAATTTCCAGGCATCAGAGCTGTGGAATGGTTCACCACCATTTGAAATTATTTTATAACAAACAAGCATATAACAACTGAGTTATCTCGGTTCCAATAACAAAGCTTGTTGTGTGTTAGTATCTCTTTTTTGAATTTATTCATCAAAAATTGAATTAAAGTTTAATTTCATTTTCATGACAAAGACATTTATTTTTTTAATAAAATATGCTGTGTTTTTGGGGTCTTGTGATTTTGTTTCTTTTTTTTTTAAATTGATGCTGAAGCAAGATTGTGCTTCCTGTGAAGTCGCAAGGGAAAACTTTGTCCATGGACTTTTACCTTTCCCTGTATCGTTTCACGCACATATTTCCTTTGAAAAACCTTAAAAACTTTAAAGGTTTATTTGCTGGGATTGTCACGCTTCGAAATTATGAAATCGTCACGCACATAAAATGAAACTTTTCTTTGGAGAAATAGAATATCTGAATTTTCTTTTAGCCTCACTTTCCATGTTTCACAAATAAAATGTATACATATACTTACCTATACCTATGTACATATTGTTGGCAAAGTTTGTTCCCCAATTGTCAACCACATACATTCTCGAAGGATGTTGTACTCGTATGTTGTTGCGATTATTTCTCTCGTGTTTGTTCGCCTTTGTGTAAAATGAAAATTTTCATGAGAAATGAAAATGGTTTTACGCAGAAAATTAAAATTGAATTCTTTAAGGTAATACATCCAAATGCCATGCCATCCACCTTTTGCATTAAAAGCGCCCATTTATTCATGCCCAAGAAGGATTTACTATCTTTTTCTTTTGTAAGTAGTTTTCTTGAACCGTAAATTTATTCAATTCGCTTCCTTTAATATCGTACAGAAGAAGAAGAAGAAGAAGACGAAAAAAAACTCTTTCATATTTTAAGCAAGAATCATCCTTTTGGTATCCTTTGCTAAATTAGGGACAATTTCGTTCTTTGGAAGCTGTGTTAGGGCTCACGTCCAGTCGACGATGGCTTAGATGAAGATCAATAAAATATTTCGAAATGATTTGGGTCTTTGATGTAATAACACAGCACAGAATGGAGGAGGTGTACAACATAGAAAAACGATGAAGGAGATACTCAGTGTCCGTGTATCTACGGTTCAGAAGACACCCAATCTAATAATTCTTTGCCATTCTTGGAGCACAAAATTGTAGGTATAAGTAAATGTTGTGTAGAATTTCCCTTTGAGGAGCTGAAAGGACAATTTGTTTAAGGTTTTATTTCACACAGTCAAGTATAGTAATAGAAAGCTACCTATATCCATTTACCTACGTATTTTGTAAAAGGTGAACGTTTTCCTTTTTGTCTTGTGGATGTTTAGTAAAGATATTAGCTTTTTTTTGCTTTTTGTTCTTCTGTAGAAACTTTGTTACGTAATATTTCCTGCGTTTCACAAAAACAAGCTACCTATTTTACATGTTTTGAAACGAAAATGTTGAAACTGAAATTTTATATTGGTAGCATTTTATTGCAGTTGGAACGGTGTAACTAATTGCGCTTTGAAGTGTATGAAGCATGTGTAAGGCAGAAATCGATGTGCATTGTCAAATGGACAAATATTTGAATTGATGCCACCACTTGACAATGACGTTTCAATTTGAACCTTTCGTTTGAAATTGTATTTACTTATTTGTGCCGCTGAAGTCGATATTGTACGTAATGCTGTTAGTGTGAACCGAGTATGCACATTAATAAGGTTTTTTTCGTCAAATGGACGACATAGTGATGTCTCCTTCTTCTACGCCCATTTCTAATGATCCAACATCCAAAAGTGTCACCATCTCGATCTCAAGATTCTTATAACACGGTTGTTCCCTCAAAAAAGATAGTCTGGGCAGTTCTTTGTCAGTATTAAAGGTTTAGCTTAACTTAGAACTTACTGGAATGTTCTCAATGAGTAACATTTTTTTTCTCGCTTTACTAAAATCTGTGCCGTGTGAATGAACCCGGAGAAACCACTTTACGATGTTGACATAATAGAGTCTGATGAATTTTTGAAAACAAGTTCATATCAAGTAGTTAATGTAAGATCACTAAGAACTAAGTACACATTTTCCACCTCGTCGATTCCCCCCATCAAAATTTGAGAGTTTAAACACCGTTTGTAGCCCCATCTTTGATGGTGTTCGTACGTGCTTACTGGTTTATGTATTTGATATGCATCATTTTACCACATCGGGCACAGTAGCCGTGTATTTTTTCAAGCCAGTAGATGATTGTTTCGTAAAAAACAACAAATTTGTCGAGAAATATCTCAGTGTAAGCATCAGGTTTTATTCGATCGGGTTAAAATACAGTGGGATTTTCATAAGATGCGACTGAAGCTCAGGACGGATTGGTTGGGTCAAGACAAGAACAAAATCGTATAGGAGGGGGTCTGTCTCCCTCCGAATAGGCGTAAGGGGGGTCTACAACACCAGACACTTACTTTTTGAAAGTTAACACTATGTTTTTTGATCTACATTTTAGATCAAGTTCATTTAAACGAATGGTTTCTGATTAATTAAGTTTCAAAGACAAAATTTTGAAAATAACTTAAATGTTTTTTTTTAAATACAAAACTTTGCCTTACTGAGGTTCCTTTTTTTTCGATGATGCTCTAACTCTTATTAGTTTCGAGTCCAACAAAGTAAAACGAACGAAAAAATCATAGTTAATATTTGAGAAGTAAAAAACAAATATGTAAGTTATTTCGCCCAGAAACCCCTTTTTGCTCAGAGGATAAAGTCCAATCAGCGGAAACCCCACAAAATTCGGCTTTCTGGAAAAAGTAACATCCGTTTTTTTTTTAAAAATTTTTGTGGTATATGGTACTAAGTGACTTCGCTGATTTTTATTACTTTTTTTTTAGAAAATTAGTTAATTTTTTTTTATAAAACTGCCCCTTCCGCCCAAACGGAGGCAGTTGGGTCTCACGTACAGTACGATTTTTTTCTTATCTTGACCCAACCTATTCGTGCTGAGCTTTTATCATATCTTATGCGAAACACCCTGTAGAGATGGGTGAGTTTTCATTTCAATCGAACGATTGTTTTACAGCACTGCTTTATAGTGTTCTCAAAGACATTGTATGCTGTGAGAAGACAGTGATACAATTGGTGACTTGGAATTGGTGAATTAGACTTGGTGGACATAACACAGAGTAGAACATTAGTGTCAAGGGATCCCTTGTTACGTAGCCTATTCAAAGTGAACGGTACACTACTTCATCTTCGGACTTCATACATCGATTTTGCTGTAAAAATAACCCCTTTACAAAATCCAAGCGAGGATATCCCAACGCTAACAATGGTGTCCAACGATTGATGCGCTAGGAAAGTATATCTTTTTGAAAATCTCAATAAGAAAGAAAAAGATGTCAGGGCAAGTGCGGCGAAATGCATGCTTCTTTAAGCTTGGTCTTGCGAAATGTGAACGCTTTCCTGTCACAGTTCAGAGAACAATAACCTGAGGTCAAATCACCGCTTAGGTGATCGAGTGCTATTTTTCTTTCAACAGTCGGTCTACACTGAACCAAAAACGGCTGTCATATTGATGAATTTTTTCATCATATTGATGAAAGAAGTTGTTATTTTTCAGCCAACGGCCGCGATCATCAATACGATAATTTGGAAAACAGCTGTCATCACATTGACAACCGCGATCATCGTATTGACTACTGATATTATGATCAAACTGAGCCCTGTGGTCGTCTTATTGACTACCGTGATTGCCAATATGATGATTATGGTTGTCAATATGATGATAGCGGTTGTCAATGCGATTATTGTAGTTGTCAATATGACAACTGCGATCGTCGATATAACAACTGTAAACCAACGATCGTCATATTGACAATCGTAGTTATCATATTAAAAATAACGATCATCATTATTGACAATTGCAAATTGATAGCCGAAATTGATGACTGCAATCATCAAATGCGAAAAATAGGTTCTCATATTGATTATTTTATTCATCAATATGACAATTTTCAGTTAACTATCACCGATTTTTTTTTTCAGTGTATATTACACAACATCAGTCTGCTGCTCATTTATCGCGTTTAAGTCGTTACTGATGAAAGAATGTCAAATTGACATTAAAGTGCTCGATAATGCGAGGAGTAATGACAAAAACACATATGTACATAATTTCTTGACAACGTGTGCTGTAATTCGACCGCTGTTTTACCACTCACTGCTACACCATTGAAAATAAATTAATTCAGCAGCCTATCGAAAGTCCCACATAGCACTGAATAAAAATAGCCCAAATATTCACCGCAAAATTTAAGAAGATTCGCTCAGAATATTTTTTGAAATTCGTTAAGATGTTACCCCGGTAGAAAATGCCATAATCTAAAACACGTCTCGTTAGACAAAGGATGAGGAAATATAGGTAGGTACCTGTAAACCTGGTTCACACAAAACTTGATAATTGATTAGGTCTAAGATGTGCTGAAAAATAATCATTTTATAGAAGTCAAAGTAACTTTTTCCCTATAAAAAACTTGCGAAAATCCAGACACTTGCAATAGTAAAATCCTTGGATGGTTATACTGTCGACAAAATGGATTGTAGAGCTACAATGAGTAAATTTCACGTTAGAACTTTTCAAAGCTTTTCTTCAACTTGAATATTACAAAATCAATGAAATACCGCACTAACTCAAAGGTTCCGGATTCAGTGTGTTTCGAGAGCAATCTTTGATATACCGAAAAAAGAGACAATCGTTAGTTGCTGTGAAAAACAGATTACTACAGATTAACCCGACGGCTAAAATTTTAGTTAAAGGAAATAACGCACTACAAATCAACAATCACACTTTTGTTGACAAATTAACACGAGGACTCATTGTCAAAACCGCAGCTGAATTGTCATTTGTGAAGGAGACGTTTGGTGACATTTGCTTTGAAATATTTGACTGCAGCGAGGGAGTGAAGTTAGCCCCGGTTGAAAATGGAACATCATCTTCTCGATCGGTAGCAGCGCCACCTAGGGGTCAAACAAGCAAACACGTTGCAGTTACTCAAAAATAGGTAATGTCTGTCGTCTGCCAAAATCAAAATACTTTTTTAAATTTGAATATATGTTCGTATAATATCACTGGCCTCAAAAGTAAACTATTATATGCAGATTTTTTCAAATATTTACAACAATTTGATATTATAATTCTTTTAGAAACTTTTGTTGAAGAAAATAATCAAAACGAATTCTTAAAATACTTTAAAGAATTTAAAATTATGTTTAAGCCTGCCTCAAGAACAAATATGCATGGGAGAGCCAGTGGGGGTATTTTGTATGGTATTAAAAAAAGCTTATGGGGTAAATGTATTAAATTTAGAGTTATTGAAAGCAAAATCATCTTTCATATAGTTAATAACAAATCAAACTATTATATTGTACCAGTGTACTTAAATTGCAATAATTGGGAGAACGATTTCAATGAATTAGTAGATTTTATGAACAATGCTTCTTTAGAGAACTCAATGATCATTGGAGATTTAAATGCCAGGATTGGTACATATCAAAACTTTTCTCTTCTTTATTCTGTACAATCGCATTCGACATTAGTTAATAATAGAAACTCTAGAGATGAAATTTTCAACCGTAACGGACGAAAACTAGTGGAATTTTTTGAGTTGTATGGGTTATCTGTTTTAAATGGGTGCTCTAAGAGCGATTTTTTTGGTGAATTAACGTTTATTAGTGGTCAGGGCCAATCTGTTATTGATTTTGCGGCGGTGATGAACAACTTTGCGAACGCGGTTGAAGATTTTAAAGTAGATTTGATAAACTTTTCGGGTCATTTGCCAATTGTTGTGAAAATGAAATTTTTCAATAATATCACGGATAGAAATGCTCCCAATCCGTATAAACTCAAATGGTCTAACAACAATGAAGCACTTTACAAAAGACTATTAACCCGTCACTCACAAGTATTGTCAAGTTTCGGAAATAACACGGTTGATGAGACATGTGAAAATATTGTCCGAGTTATTAAAGCTTCAGCTCCTTTTGCATCTAAAAATCCTAATACATTCGTCCCTCTTAACAAGTGGTTTGATAATGATTGTAAACATCTGCGAAAGCTATCATTTAAATATCTTAAACTTTTTAGAACAACAAACTCTCAGTTTTTTAAAAATATCTATCTTCACATAAATGAAGAATATAAAAAGACTTGCTCTGACAAAAAAGTAAGCTATTTAAAAAAATTGGCTAAAAATCTAGTAAACTGCAAGGATTCCAAAATTTTCTGGGAGACCGTGCGAGAGCTTGGTGGTCGTAACTATGGTGTGAAGCATTCCTTGGAGGCTGACACGCTAGCAGCACATTTTAAAACTCTACTGTCAGCTGACGAGGATCTTCACACCTTTGATTACGCACTACATAACTTTGAGGTTACCGAACTTGATGAGGATATTTCCTTAGTTGAGCTTGAAAATACGCTTCATCGAATGAAAAACAATAAAGCTCCTGGTATGGATGGTATCCCAGTCGAATTTTACAAACACGGTACGACTGAATTCAAGAATTTTCTCGTACAGTTCTATAATAGAGTGTACAATAACGCATCTGTTCCTACTAGTTTTAATTCTTCTGTGATATTCCCGATTTACAAGAAAGGAGATGTGAATGATGTACAGAACTATAGAGGAATATCCGTACTAAACGCAGTAAGAAAGATTTTTTCTGCAATTCTTAACGGAAGGCTAACAAAGTGGATTGAGGATACTAATCGCCTAAGTATATTCCAAGCGGGTTTCCGCCCAGGTTTTTCAACCATGGACCACATCTTTGCCATATCCAGCATTGGAAGAAAGTTTATCGAAAAAAAGAAGAAACTATACGGATGCTTTGTTGACTTTAAAGCTGCTTTTGACAAAGTCAATAGACAAGCCTTAATTTACAAGCTATCTTGCTTAGGTCTTTCAAGGAAATTTCTTCTGATGTATTCGAAACTCATTTTTTCATCGAATGCAAAGGTATGGGACGGATGTGAGTTCTCCACTACATTTGAAACTACGGCAGGTGTTCCACAAGGATGTATTCTCAGTCCGTTACTCTTTGCCCTTTTCATAGACGAGATCAGTGATGTCTTAACTGGTGGCATTGTTTTTGGTAACACCAGGATTAAAGTCTTGTTATATGCAGACGACTTGGTTATGTTTGCAGATAATCCTTTTTCGCTCCAGTTGCAAATAAACAGGTTAAATACCTTTTGTGAGTCTTGGGGCCTGTGCATCAATACCGAAAAAACCAAAATCATGATCTTTGAAGCGAGAAGGAGACTTCCAGAAGAAAGTTGGTCATTAAACTCTACACGGATTGAAGTTGTGCAGGAGTTTAAGTATTTAGGTGTTCTATTAACATACAATTTAAGTTTTGTCAAACACTCTATCGAGAAAAGCAACCAAGCCAAATTGGCTTTAAATATGATGTGGACTAAGTTTTTCTCCAACCAAAACGTCGATATATCGTCTAAATACCAAGTGTTTAATGCAACGGTAAATACATGTATGTGTTATGGTGTACAAGTTTTTGGATACATATACCTTGAAGTTTTTGAATGTTTTCAAAGGCATTTTTTCAAGCGCCTCTTTCGACTCCCAAACGCCACACCGAATTATGCAATATATGTAGAATCAGGTATAGCTCCAATATATGTACAAAATCTCAAGGCCAACGCAGACTTTATCACTAAAGTAATGAAAAGGAGTGATTCATGTTTACACAAGATAATTCTGAAAAAATTACTGCAAACCAATGCATTCCCTTTCAAGGAGTGGAATCAACTAGCCATTAATCATGACTCCTCTTTAAATTTGTCGGAATCTAACGTCGATAATTGGCAAGCTCAGTTTGCAGACGTTATCGCGAAAGTTGACCAAAAAATGTTTATAGAAAATCTTTCTAGAGCAAGTTCGTCCGCTTCCAGACTTATCTACAGGCAGTTAAATCACCAAATAAATTCAAATGTCAGTTACTTCCGAAAAGAATACTCAGCGTCCGAGATAAGCGTTATATTTAGAGCTAGGGTAGAAATTTTGAATCTAAATTTCATACCACACCGAAATGATCGACCGCAGCTTTGTACTTTATGTAACAGAAGAGAAAATGAAGATATTTATCACTTCATAGCGATCTGTCCAATGTTACAGGAAATTCGACGTTTATATTTTCAAGAAAGTTTCTTGACATTGCCGAAACCTTATGATATTTTAAATGGATGCCGGGGTTGGCTTAATTTGTACAAGTTTTGCAAACATGCCATTACTTATCGGAACAGTTTCCCATAAGTTGCGAATTTTCCCAGTTAGTGCAGTTTCTCGAGTACACATTTAAAATTGTTTTTTGCTTTTCTTTTGTGTTTCAAATCACGTTAAAATTGAAAATTGTATAACAATTTATGTTACAAACCATTCAAAATGCTTTTTTTGTGTTTCCAATCACTTTAAAATGGATATTTTACTACGCTTTCTATTTTTTAACTCATGTAAAGTAGAACTCGTAAAATTTTAGAAACACTACTGTACTTTTATTCTTTTTCTCAACTTGAATCTAATTTATAATATTTAACTTGTTTGAAATGATTATAAGACTTTATGTAAATATTACCTATAAAGCTTCACACTTTTATATTTTTCTTTATTTTTGAAATCAAATGAAATGTTATTTCAGGCAGACGGCAGTAAAGCCATGTCCTTATTCTTAAGAAAACTAATTGTTACGAATATTGATGTAATAAAGAATCTATCTATCTATCTATCTATCATCTACCGCACTAACTGCTAGTGTCAACTAACCAGTAGGTTCTGAGAATGCCGTCTATGATCATTGCCTTCCAGTTATGGCGTGATGGCTGGGAGCCTAAGTGAAACGAAATTCAGTTTTCCGACTGCATTCAGAGCGGTCTTGCATTCCTGAATCACTTTCGAAATAGTTAGTCAGTCGTTGCAGACTAGTATAACATTGCTTACTACAAAAGGCACCAGCTCCAGATCCATCATTGGTACCGAAACCATCCGTGAAGGTCCGATAGCAATCATTTCCTGGTTAGCATTATGGAGTGAACTAATTCTTAGTTTGACATTTAGAATCTGCAACAACTTTTTTTTTTTTTATATATATTCGTATTTATGTATATACATTCGAAGGGTTTATTGCTCTTCCATACAACTGCAGTGATCCTTTACCTCAGAATGCGTCGGTAATGCTCCAAGTTTTGGATTTTTCCATGAAAAAAGTTTTGAAAAAAAATTGGAAAAAAGGATAAAATACCTACATTTTTGAAAAGAGTAACTATTTGAAAAAAAAAACCATTACTTTTTTTAAGCGGGTCAGAAACTTGAAAAATTTCTCGAAATTTCCTCCACCATCAAGTCGTGGAAGATAATGGCAAATTTCAGCACAATACATAAGATCTCAGCCGAATTGACAAGAAGTCACACAAAATTGTGTTGGGGTATAAACGGTGTTTTGCATACGGTGCGACAAAAGCTCTGAACGGACTAGAAAAAAAACTATGTGGGAAAGGGGGCCTATCTCATACTCTGTTTAGGTGATTGAGAGCAATTTCATAAGAAATTGACTTTATTAAAAAAAACCTGTTAAAATTCAACTGTCTACCACAATAGTGTTTTTAAAAGCCAGACCTTGATTCTTAAATTAGAGTTTTAGTTCAAGTTAATTTAGTGAATAGTTTTTGAGTAATCAACTCTCAAAGTCAAAATTTTGAAAAGAAAAATAGTTTTTTTCCTTTAAGGGGAAGGAAAGGTATTGAATTGGTTTCTCCCAACAGATGCTATTGTGATATTCCCAAAGTCACTGGGTATTGAGGAAAGGGAACCTAATTTTTTTTCGATGGTTTAAAATGGACTTAAGCCATTCAAAACCAAAATACTAAAGTATAGGTACTTTCACTGTCTTTGCCAGTCTTTGGAAGGGGCAATACTCTTCGTAACAATTACGCCTGGACTACTCACCATTTTCGTGTAACGATAAAATAATTCTTTCATAATCTTACAAAATATTTATTTAGTCTAAATTTTATAAAATTCGTTACGTTCAAGATGGTTACAAGTTATGTCGCTTCCCCAACCGGTGACAAAAATGGTAAAACTTTGGGTTTGAACTTTTCTGAAACAGCATCGTTATAACCTTCGCGGTTCTATGCTATTTCAATGGCCAAGAATTGGACACGAACAACAGGCAATGAGTTTTCAGTTGAGAATTTCTTCTAAGATTCCGATCTAAGGAGAGTTCCATATGAAAAGTCCTCTAGTTTCTTGAATTTTTCTATTGAGGTTCGCTTTTGATTTTTTGTTCAGGGGTCTTCACGTCATCATTCGAAATAACATCGATTCTTAAGTTTAGGGAAATCTTGTCTGAATGTTGTATAAATGATGTCATGTTCCATGGTTTTCATAGCCCACATTTCTTCGACATCGCCATCGTTTTCAAACTCTTCACCCGGTTTTTGTAGAACGTCCTTGATACCAAATAAACAGATAACAGGTTTTTATGAGAATTTGCACAGGTTTCTGGTTAATTATTCTAATTCAACTTATACCATTAATTAATTAATTTATTTGTGAAAACAAAAAATTCTTTTCATAACGCACAGAAACTTCAAAATGTCAAAAAAAAAATGTACACACATTTCTGCTCATAGAAATTTCTTCGGCTAGAATGTGTAGCATGGGGAAATTGTTTACTCTCTCACGGAGAGAGTTTTCTGTCAAAAATAAGTTGTTTATAAAATACTCGAACAAAACGTGTGGAATAATGTGTTTAAATGTGCGGTTATGGGTGCGTACTCGAACGCTACTCTTATTTTCGAGATATTGTAACAAATTCGAAATTCGAACGAAAATTGTTGGAGTTATGCTGAGTGACGTTTTAATAAAATTGTGTTTCGAGAAAAACGAATTTAATGTTTTGAAATGCATTTGCATTAGACATAAACGACGCGCTTGGGGA
Organism: Melanostoma scalare; assembly: GCA_949752695.1. Taxonomy (NCBI): domain Eukaryota; kingdom Metazoa; phylum Arthropoda; class Insecta; order Diptera; family Syrphidae; genus Melanostoma; species Melanostoma scalare. The sequence continues at coordinate 52,625,286 of OX456984.1, read as the reverse complement.
AGAGCTCGAAATTAAAAGATAAAAAAAATACTTTGAGGTATGAAGTGTTTTTTCCCAAAATACTAAAAGGTGCAAATTATTATTTTTTAATCGATTTTTTTTAAAAATTTACAGTGTACTCCTTAAATACAAAAAGACAAAAACTAAGGGTCACGTTTTCTTCAAATATAATCAATGAAAGGTACTTTGTCCCGAAACCGCATATTCGGTTAGAGAAGAAAAAAACCCAAAATTCGACTTTCTGACTAAAAGTAGCTTTCATTTTATTTTAATTTCTCAAAAACTTAGAAAGATATTTTTGTTTGGTTTTCTGTGTTTGAGTCAGAATTGATTGGAGCATTGATCATTGAAAGAAAAGTGATCCTTAATAAGACAAATTTAAAACCAAAAAAAAATTATGTGAAAAAAAATTTTACCTTTTTTTATTCAACACAGCTTAGATTCCTCAAAAACCATTCACTAAATTAACTTGAACGAAAATGTTAATTAGAAAACCGCCTAAACGGTGGGAGTTAAACCCCTCCCCATACGATTTTTTGCTCGTCCAACCTATCCTATCCGCCGCCGCGCCGCCGTGAGCACCATATACAAAACACGCTGTATAGCTTCTCTTATTGTTCACACAGAATTTTTATACCATTCTGCTGATTTTCAAATGATTATACCAATTATTTAAAACTAAAAAATTCAGGAAAATGCATTTTAAATCATTTTTACGATACAACTACCCATTTCAGTATGATGCACTCTCCCCAGGAAGAGCCGAGATGAAGCTCCTCCAGTTTGCTTAATTTTGTTGGATAACCATGAACACTTAATTAGAACTTCTAACGCTTAGATTATAAGCAGTTGTTCCTAAGCAAATTGAAATAAGGTGAAAACTCACTTTATATTCAATCCCTAAAAATTTTAAACTGAGCTGAAATCAGTCTGCTCTGAGTAGCTGTTCACTTTTATGTTGTGTTGTGTTGTGTTTTGTATTTTAACTAAAATCGTCTCTTTTTGTGCCCTAGACTGTACCAAAAACAGTCAGCCTTTGAAGCAAATACTACTGCTGTTTGGTAATAACCTAAAATGTTCTGACCATACCATAAGCAAAAAGAAAAGAAAAAAAAGAGGAAAAATTGGCTCTTGCTGTGGTGTACGAATAGATTTTGATTATACATTGACAGATATATGACCGTTCATAGTACACACAAATCTAAAATGGGTAACTTTTCCAACTCTTTATTCATTTTCCAATAAGTTCCTTTTTTTTCTTTCTATTCGGTTCGTTTGTATTTTTATATGACAAAACTGTTCTTTTATCCATTTTTAGGTCATACAACTGCTCATGCTTTCCGGGTTTTAGTGGATCGGATTGTGGTCATGGACCATTGTGTGAGGATCCGCATACGAATTTCTGTCAAAATGGTGGAACGTGCAAGTAAGTATTTCATAGTGAAGAGAAAAGATATCACACAATGTGTGTATTTCCATTTAACTTTTCCAAAAGGATTTTAAATTTTTTAGGAGATTTATGGATTTTTTTTTATTTGCTTGAGCTGCAAAGCATATTTTCATTAGGATTATGTGTTGAAGTCGTTGAGGGATGTATTTGTGTGTATTGTGTATCAGAATCACTGTTTGCTTACTGTTTGTTGTGAAATTGGATAGGCTTATGTTTTTTTGGTATAGAGATAGGCGGATAAGTTATTTTAAAATAAATGGATTCTGTCCTCAAAATTCGTGGCATTTCTAACAAAGCTCATTTACTCAAAAAATCGTGAGACTCGTGCACGTTGTTTACGCTCTACTTAAATTTTTGTCCATAACGAAGTAGTTCATTAGGCATCAAATTAACATGGAAAATAGCTGGAAACAATTTGTTGTTGTTTGATATTCAAAATCAAATGTAACAACCGCGTTCATGTTTGTTTTGGTATTCGTTGTTTTAATTAGTGAAACAAGCGTGCAGATGCAAATGTTAAGTTCTCTGCGATTTTTAGGGCTTGAATTCTCAGTACAATTTGCATAATAATAATTTTTAGATCCGTATCCAATCAAATATATTTTTATACCAGTAAATAAAAAGCAGAAACGTATTCGTATGAGAATGGAAGTATCTACATAAGTATTTTGAAAAGAAAATTGTTTTCATTACAAAGTTTACTTTTTAAATCAAGGGCTTTCTACTAAAACAGTAGGCTTATACTAAAATAAACTTTGAAATGAAAGCGCTGAAGTCTGAGGGCCTGGGTCTCTTTTAAAAATCAAATCCCTTTTGCTTTTATACAGGGTGGTTAAATTTTAAGGGCCAATGTTGATTTTGTACAAAACTAAAATTATTTAGAAAATTATTGTCGTTTCTTTTTATTATGATAATATTGGTATGGTGCAATTATGTATGGAACAAAATATACATATGCTTTATGTCCGCGACCTCAACGGCACACCTCCATCCGATGTTCCGAATTTTCGATGACGCTGAGGCATAATTGTAGTTCTTTGTGTTAATGTAAATGTGTTAATGTGCTTAATTATCTTATCCTTTAACTTTTGAATTGTTGATGACTTTTCGTACACCTTTTCTTTCAAGTAACCCTAAAGAAAGAAGTACAACGATGTCAAATCACATGATCTTGGCAACCAATTGACATCGCCACCACGTGAGATATATGCCCTTTGACTTTGTCGCGCAAAAGAGCCATTGTTTCGTTAGCTCTGTGGCAAGTCGCACCGTCCAGTTGAAACCACATATCGTCCAAATCCATATCTTTTAATTCAGGCCATAAAAACATTCACAGTTACTGTTTGACCGCCCTCATTTTGAAAAAAAAAAAAAAAAAAAAAAAAAAACAAGGCCCGATCGCCACCACGTGAGATATATGCCCTTTGACTTTGTCGCGCAAAAGAGCCATTGTTTCGTTAGCTCTGTGGCAAGTGGCACCGTCCAGTTGAAACCACATATCGTCCAAATCCATATCTTTTAATTCAGGCCATAAAAACATTCACAGTAACTGTTTGACCGCCCTCATTTTGAAAAAAAAAAAAAAAAAAAAAAAAAAACCGCAGTCGATAAACCGCACCAAACAGTCACTCTTTTGGTTTTTCGATAATCACTCTTGGATTTATCATTCGCCCAAATGCGGCAACTCTGCTTATTGACGAACCCACTGAGGTGAAAATGAAAATTCACGAAGTGCACGACATGCATTTTGATTTGAACGCCCATTTTCTCATTATAAGCCTGAATAACTTATCGCGTTGCTCGATTGTGTATCTTTCCATTGTTCAAATTGAGTTCCCCGAACGTTTCGCTACAAGTTGCATTGTGCGTGGTCATCGAGAAACTGCTTTTGAAGTGTTATTCTCTTCTTTAACTACGCAAGTTGTAGCGGTGTGTAGAAGGTTCTATTTGAAGCTGTTGTTGTTGTTGGGTAGAAGATTGGGAGCAAACAGTGCTCATATCTGGATAGGCCGTGCGATGTTGATGACGGGGTCGCATTCATGTACGCGACAATTTTATGCTGTCATCGCGATTGAAATTTTGATGGCGTTTGATTTCAATCGCTTCGCATATAAGCCGAGGGATATAGTGAGGCTCGTGAGCTAAAACTTTAGCTTGGTCGAAGTGTACCCAGTGATGTTCATCTGGATTGTTTAGAATGTGCTCGACTATTTGCCGACTTTTCCCGCTGTTTTTTTTCTGACAGTACTTACGTACTCTTTTAAACGGGTAACAATACTCTGTTGGGTTTGTCCCACATAAACAATAAACAACCGCGATAGCCTTAAAAGTCAAATTGAGCTAGTTTGAAATTGAGAAATGTCAATTGAAATGCAGAAAAGGTTTGAAGCTTAGGCGTGGTTCACATTCAATATCGGTTCTTAAAATTTAATCACCCTTTGTAAAGTTTTGCCACATTAAGGATCACTTTTTCTTTCAATATGTGGTAGAATGTGATTTAGTTGATTTTTAATCATTTTTTTTTTGGAAATTAAGTAAATTTTCTGTAAAATTGCCCATCCCGTCTAAACGGAGGGAGATAAACCCGCCCTCCATATATTTTTTCTAGTCTTGGCCCACCCTATCAGTCCTAAGCTTCTGTCGCACGCTGTGTTACTGATAAACAACAGACAAAGCAATTATTTTGAATTGCCTATAATTTTAACAGCTTTTCATGTAATTGCATGTTAATCGAATGCATTTTCGAGGTCAACCAGCGCAACATCCCTCCAAATAACCGCTATCGGATCTTTTTGCTTTGCATTGCATTCATTGTTGACTTACTTTCAGCAAGCCCGGATTGGATATCAAATATCCTAATTGTTTTTCTCGGTTACCAATTACCCGCTCTCAACGGTTTTCATGAATAATCAGCTTGGCCGGACGGTAATATCATTACAGTGAGATTAGGTTATTTTTCCTCCATTGCATAGATCAAATATGATTTCCTATAAGCTAGGATCCAATAATTGTGAACCACTCAAGTGTACACCATCATTTTTGCCAAAACTCATTTAGTATATCGTCTGGCTTAGTGCTTTTGGCCTTTTTGGAGTTTTTAACTGCGTCTCGAACTTCGACTATGATATTGAAAGGATAAAATACTCCTTATAGTGAACCTTGTGATACCAGTGGCGTGATGGTTAGCACGTCTGCCTGTTAACCCAGAGGTTCGTGATTCGATTTCCAACAGAGGCAAACATTTTTCTCTACGAGTATCGCCTTTCGCGAGGAGTTGTCAAGTCCTCCGTTAGTAAGTTCATTGATGTGAAAAGCGCTTTCTCGATTAGCTGTTCGGAGCCGGCAGAAAATTGTAGGTCCCCTCCATTTCTTCACAAGGCAATTGTTGTGAGAAAGCGTTAGGCTGCGGGGCTCCTCGCTCTGTTGCGCCACCCTATTTGTTTATTCATTTATTTATTTTATTTAGTGAACCTTGTAATATATACCAAAGAAAAGATTGGATACATTTCCTAGAGAAAATTCTTATAGCGCTTAAGGAAACAGAAAGACTTTTCTTGGGAACCATCTCACTAAAATTTGATACAAAATAATAAATTGGACCTTTTGAACGAAGTAGATGTTAGGAATAAGTTCAAATTCTGCAAAGCTGCGTTAGCCTATCGCGATAGGATTTCTGCCCAATGCTTATTTAAAATCCAAATGCTTTCTGTGATGTCAAGTACTTGCCTCAGCTCTCGGAAAGTGTTTTGAAAGAAATTGTTCGTTCAAAATACCACAGAAATACTATCGCCACATATTCGGAGTTATGTCGTCATCCATCGAAGACTGTCCTTGAGCAGCTTCGGCAAATGGATTTTGCCGATATCCGCCTCTGCAACTCAGCATTTTTCTCCGTCCAGCAATCCTTATTCAACTTGTCAGAAAAGATATTTCAACTTTGCACTTAATTTAGGTATTCTATTTTATTTGATTATAAAAATTTAGGTTTGTATTAAAATGTGGGCGCCGTCAATTCCAACAAAAAATTAAAAACTGAGTCTTCGAAAGAAATGAGTTCTTTCGTCCAAATTGCTTTTTACTCTGAACTCTGAAGATTTATCTAAGATGCCGAAAACAAAGAGAGAGGGAAAGCGATCCATCTCGTCTAGCCAACTGCTCTGAACCCGAGCCAGACTGAGCTACAATATTTTGGCAATGTTTAGTAAGTGTGTTTTGGCTAGCGCTAGACTTTGATGGATGTGAAGCTTTTCGTTAACATTATTGATGTTAATTACCGCTTCAGGATCTTCTAAGAATGGTTCCTTCTTTTAGTGGCTATTTTGAATTTATTCAAGTTGTTTTGTCGTATTTAATTGAACAACTTGTTTTGCATCAGCAGTTGGACAAATTCTTTTGCCAGCTCCCGATGCTTCTTTCTTGCAGTTTTGCATTATGTTTCGAGCAGGGACCCTAGGTTGTTCTTTGGAAGCTTTTTCTAAGCAAACAAAAGCGTTGGAACTTAGAAAATGAGTCGTGGACCTATATTTTTTTGCCGATTCCGCACGGCTATTTGAAAGATCGCTTTTCATAGCATGAAAACACCATCGGGCAAATGTTTTAATTCTTAGCAAAAGGTGATATCCGTGAGATTCCGTGATTTTACTGGCATTCGAACCTTGAACACCAGTCCGTTTATTGGGTACCTACCTACTCTACTTTAAACCAATCTAATCTCTGTTCGCTGGGATGTCTCTTAGTTGAGCTGTTTAATCATTACACTTCTATTAAATTAAGGTCGATGAGGAGAAATGACATCAATTGATTCAAAGTATTCCTGCCCTTATCAGGAATCCTTAATGTATGAAAACAAAATTTAATTTCAGACGAAAACACAAAAATATTTTCCTATTGCCATCCCATCGCTTCCAGTTCAACTTCGTAAACAATTTGTTCGAAATTTTTTAGTATATTTTTCTTAAATGAAGTTTTTCTACATCTCCCAACATACTCAGAGATGTTATATCATGGGATTTTTCTCTTTCTAAAAATTTGATGTGTAAATTAAGCTTAAATGGATAATTGGATTTTGATTACTTTTCCTGTGTTTTAAGAAGTTTTCAGTTAATTATAATCAAAAAAACTTAATCTCCCTCAGGCAAATTACAACGCAGTAAACAAAAGCTTGTTAATAAACAGATTGTGGTTTGTAGTTTAAATTCACAATTGCATTACATATATTGAAATTGGCGATGAAATAGAAAAGCACTATTGCATTCAATTCATTTCCAGTGTAGTTTTATAAAGTTTTCTTGGATCAAAGCAAGAATCAAAAAGAATTACAAGTTTATTTTGATTGTTGTATGATTTTTGAGAGAACTGTATGCTGAAAGGGATTTTTTGAGCTTCAACTTAGGAAACCTTCTTCTAAAGTCTGGCATCACCCAACTAGTTGCTAAGTATGCGTCTCTACCCGCGTTGTAAAAAATGAGATTTTGAGATTTTATTTTGAGAGGGAATTAAATTCCCGTCAGACTAACACGTCACTCATATCGTTGAATGAGTTTTTTTTGTATATATTGATAACTTCCTTAATAGGATATCATAGCCGCCTATTAGATCTTATACTTGATCTCCTATAGTTTTCCCATCATTTATTTAATTCATGTTTATGGCAGCACTGTAAAGCCCGTGGCATAATGGAATGCGTGTCTGCCTGTTGGGAGGATCGGAGTTCGAATCCCAGAAAAGTCAAGAAATGTTTTTCCACGAATATCACCTTTCGCGAGGAATTGCTGATAGTAATTTCATTGCTACGTAATGAAATTGTTTGATTAGCCACTCGGAATCGGCGAAAAACTATTGGTCCTTAATATTCCCTCACAAGGTATGGTTGCGACTTGCGACAAGTATGGGGCTCCCCGCTCTCTTGCACAACTTTCTGTCTTTTAGCAATATTCATGATTACTTATCACATTTCTAAAATTGGGAACATCCCATGTCTCCTTTTTTCCTCCTTTCCTTTTGATTTCCCAGGTATTAAGAAAAATTCTTTCAACTACTCTTGCCAAAAATATGCAAGCTTTGCTGGTTAATTTTGCCCGAAAAATGCTTTCCAATGTAAAAACAAAACTAAAAGGGTGGCGCAACAGAGCGAGGAGCCCCGGGGCCTAGCGTATTTCTCACAAGAATTGCCTTGTGAGGCAATGGAGGGGACCTACGATTTTCTGCCGATTCCGAACGCCTTATCGCGAAAGCGCTTTTCACATCCATGAACTTACTATCGGAGGACTTGCCAATTCCTCTTGAAAGGTAATACATGTAGAGAAACATTTTTGACCGCAGACATACTTACCATCACACCACGAATACCACATGTTTATACTTAATAAGTCCTCTGAATCTACCTCAGCATCAAAATCACCTTTAACTTATCAACATACATGTATACATGGAATAGTTCAAATCCACTTGTGAATTGTACGTGGCCTATTATGAGAAAACATGTTGTGAATGTTCAGTCTCATCTCATCACTCATTTGTGTTGACTAATCATGTTACACATAAATCGTTGTGGATTGCTTATGCAGATAGTGATTCACAAATCAAAGAAACGTTTAAAACTACATTATGTACGTAGCTGCACTTGAACGTATTGCAGTGGCTAAGGAATCAAATGGCACTTGTGTGGACTGAACTAAATGTTCATTTTATGCAAGTGAGAATGTGACAAGTGATGTCTGTGAGGTCGTTTAAGTTATTATGTCAGTCATAAACATCAATTTTTACGATTTATTTTAAGACATTGTTTTCTTTTGACTTCATTGACTGACGAGTTTAGATAATACGCAATGGCGCACTACGGTGGTCAGAGACATGGCGGCTTTAGGATAGGACTAAGAGAGTACTTTAAAATTAGAGTGCAACAAGCAACTAAAAATTAAAATTAAAACACAACACAACATTCGTTTTTCGTCCGCCCGTTTCTGAAACTTTTGACTCCAATGTCATTACCTAAAAATCTTGTATCTATCTGAACACTTATGTAGACAAATTTTCTCTTTTGTGTCTGCCCACTTATCGTTTGGATCTAGCCATCCATCTTGTGTCACGCTGCGAGGTATTAATTCTGATCTCTTGTCTGAAACTTCTAATCCGCTTATCTTTTTTGCTGACGACTCGACCCTCAGCTTTTCATATTCCTTTCCAAATTCACGTCCCAAATATTTGAAGTCGCCAAAAACGCTGCTAAATGCTTAGGCTTCTTGAGACGATGCAGGAAGTTCTTCATCCCTTCTGATCTGGCTACAATTTATAAGGCCTTCATCCGCCCAAAACTGGAGTATAACTCCCATATCTGGTCAGGTGCTTCTCAAACATCTTTGCATTTTCTTGAAAGGGGACAAAATAGAGCGTTAAAATTGATAGGTGATAGTTCAATTATTGTAGAATCGATCGATTCTCTTTAAAATCGTCGAAACGTCACCTGTCTCACTCTCTTTTATCGCTTTTTTTCACAAACAGTGCTCTAGTGAAATAGCCAGCTGCACTCCTCCCCTGAAACAATTTATCCGCAACACCCGACTCGCTAGGAATGCCCATCAGTTTTACCTTGAGCCCAACTTCGGGCGTACAATCAAGTATATAGATTCCTATTTTAGTCGCACCACCCGAATGTTGAATTCTCTACCTGACCCTGTTTTCCCCTACATTATGATTCACAAAAATTCAAAAGCAACGTGCATCGGTGTCTCCTTTCAAATCCTCTCCTATTTTCCTAAATGCTCGCACTGTGTTCTATATCATTATAAGAGTAGTCATAAGCCTTTGATGTGTGCGTTAATTATAAAAAAGATGGGGTTTCGCTATTGGGCGTTCGCACTTTCGAACCAACCAAGCCCAGATCTATAACCGGGGTAATACCCAAGTAATTTTTAGTCGGGATAGTGAAGAGCGTACAAAGAGCAATAAAAAAGTATAATTTGAAAGTGTTCGTATCTCAACTCAGACCCAAGCTATTGGTGAAGATTTGCCGAATTACTGCACTCGTTATCGAGTGATGCGTGATTGAATAACGTGTGTATGGCAATATCACTCACGTTATCGAGCAATCTAGTAACTGCATTTGTTATTCTCTCATCAGTGATCGAATGGAATTTAATTCGATAGATGAAAATTTGACTGAAATTGTATAATTTAGAGCAAAATTTTAAGAGAAAAATGTCACTCACTCACTCGATCACTGATGCCGTCATTCGACCTCCGAATTCAAATCTTTTTCGTGATGGCCGAAAACGTACACAAGAAATCTTTGGTAACAATTTGAAGTTAGCTTTTCTAGGCCTACCCGTCGACATTTCAGCTCCTCGCATCATTTGCATTTTTCGAATGTGTCCTGGACTTTAAATTGTATCCGAAATATTATTTACTTGTTTGTCCGTTGTAGAATCTTCAGAGTCAACTGTCTGAATATATTTAATTTATATTTCTTTGAAATTGTTTTCTCCTTTGAACGGAATTGTAAAATTGATTACTAATTACTTACTTTCGAGTACCTTTGGGCTGAAACAGGCCCATTTTAAATATTTATCTGATACACTGCCTAACTTTTATTCAACTTCTCGCTGGCGTCATTCAATAGGCACATCGTATTTTAATTATGTTCCGAAATTTAACCTCTGCTTCCTTTGTGCGATGCTCAACACGGTGTTAATAGTGACAGGAGAGTCTTTGTGTATATACCCCAACCAAAAGCCGTTAAAGAATTCCTTAAGATATCATTTAATTGACATTCTGCTTTGGTGGAAGAAACTGCTACCATTAAAACCGTTCTAGCTTAGCAATTTCCATTACTCACACCATACAATCGGTGTTTTGGAATATTTAACTATTTTGCTCCTGCCATGCCAACTCTTACTCCAAACGAAGAATGATAGACATAATAAAGCGTTTCTGTCGATTGTCTGTTATTATTTCAACTCTCTCTGGGTAAGGATAGGAATGGAAACCGAAATTAAGCTGTTTTTTTATACTCCTACGACACAATACATTATCAAATTAGTTTGCTAAGCCTTTAAATCTTCTCAAACTTAAATGGTGTATGTGCACAAAACACCTCTTCGCACAAAAACATATTTCCCCAAAGGGAAAGGGTTTATCTATACATGAGTTCTCAAGAAGTTCACTCTTGTTCATGTTCTGTTGATATTAATATTTCTTTTCCTGCTTTTGTTGTAGATATAGGTAAGGTACGAGTATCTTGCCATAAGATTCTCCTTTGCAGGTTATAAGTTGGACTTTTTTGTACTTAAGTGGTGAAGTTTTTCAATTTTATTCACTTAAATCCGCTTTATGCCTTTTAAAGAACAATGGAGAGTACAAAGATAGGGATTCGACACAACTGACGGTGAACGGACATTTTTCGTGCAATGCAACTCACAAAAAAAAGAGGAAAAAGAAAACTTATCTCCAATGTTGTGTAGTCTCAAGTGTAAGACTGTTTTGTTTCTTTGTTCAGCATCTTTCGTAGGGACTCAGAATTGAGATGGAGTTTCTTTTGTGTCGTCAATTCCCAGAACCCTGAAGACTGCACCAGAATGGTTCTTGAAAATGTGACTTGAAGTAATGGACCGGGGCCAGAATGCAGTGATTTAAAATGAAAAGCTCCTGAATGTTTATCGCTCAGCTTTCAAACATTTAATTTTATTGTTTACAAGAAGATAACTATTTAAAGTTGAAGAAGTCACTTCTTTTATTATTGCATGCGATTTTATTGTATTTTGACAGTCATTTTATTACTTTCCATGAAACCACCATGTGGATACATTCATCACGAATCCTCTCACTCTTATTTATCTTTTCGGTAGGAATACCATCAAATTTGTAGTTTTAATTGAAACACGTGCGCTGTGTGCGTTGCGGATGCAAAGTTACCCCATGGTCATACCTACTCCTAATGAAAATATTAAACATGTTTATTTTGTAATATCTACTTATTTGTGTGGTTTGTTTAAATACTGTTAAAATAAACTGCTGTTTTTATTTTCCATTTGCAGACACATTGGCGATGCTGCAATCACATGCCATTGTCCCCCAGGATTCAAAGGAAACAAATGTGAAATATCCGAAGTTAATGAAATCACAATGGGTAAGTAGTAAAATTTATTGTGCCTGCACTCAAGCAAGGTATTTAAGTGTTTTTTTATAGATCCAATTTCTGTTTTATCACAAACATTTAGAGTGTTTTTGATTCTGTTCTCAATAAGTTATAGCGGTCGGCCAATTATTTTTTTTATTTACCTCTAAGCTGAAAGCATGGAAAAGACTTTCATAAATTGTTCCTAGTAAACAAACAATAAATAAATCACTTTCATCACAGTGATTTATACGAAAAAGAAAAGTTGTACATATGTCACTTTATGGGTTTCTTTTTGACATCATGTAACAATCTGATGGGTGTGTACAGTGTACAGGCTACACTGTGCGTGGTGTGTACAATGTAGGTATATTCCTCGTTCATGTGTCCTTCTACTAGCTACAAAACATCAACGAGTACAAGTTGTTTTGTATAGCTACTCAACCGCCATGGGCAAGAGCTTGTGAAGATGTCAAGCATTGAGCTTTGTGGCGACAGCAAAGTGCAGTATGTTGTCGGAATATGACAAACAAGTTAATGTTGAATGATTTATATACAACTTGCACTACGTATATTAAAGTACTAGCCTATTTATAAAAAAAAAACTGAAAACCGAAACCTTTCCTGTGGTGTAATAAGAGTCGAAAATCATGAGAATTCAACATGTGGAATGTGTATGCATATACTGAAGACGAGAAAGGGCTGGCTTGAGATGAGTGCGCTTATAAGCTAATTTAACGATGATTCTTTTTGAAGTTCACACGTATGTCTGAACCACCATAAATATCTTTTTGACTCTTTCTAACTTCTGTAAAACGAGCTATGCATAGACATGCAATGTAAAACCTACAATACACACACTAGTAGAAAATTTAAAAAAAGTCTGATTGCTTTGCTAACATCGCATAGGTTGGGGTTGGGCCTCTGGAGCATTTCTTAAAATTTGTTAGAGTCAAACGTTTATTTTGAGTCGAAAAATATTGCAATTTACGTTTTCCTCTGATCGGTCATAAAACATATCGTGGTTTAATTTCAAATTTTTTGCTAATTTAACATTTCGTTAATTAGATTTTTGTTGATTCGCTTTCATTCAACTCAGTGAACGTCAAATAGAAAATGTGATCCACTGGGTCGAATGAAATGCCCCTCACGCTCTGGGTACAATTGAAAAAATATTAGAGAGTTTGAATATTTTGGAGTATTAGGAGACGTGAAAGTGTAGTGATAAAGAAAAACCTGTCCTATTCCAGTGTTTCGAGATTGTTTGCAATTTCGATATAAAATTTTCAAAGTTTTCCAAATCTGAATTAAATTGAAATAAAAACATTGATTATTTAAATTTAAATTACTTTTAAGTGTAAATAATCAATACCATAATCATTATTAAGAAATATGTGTACATAATAAGCAGAGTGAGGTTTTCCAAATCGTAGTCATAGTTCCCGATTTCTCATGAGCAAAATAAAATTACTTAAGAGCACGGGCCGACGCGACGACAGCTTACATGAATTCTAAAACAAAAATATATATAAGAAGTTTATGGTTAAAAATACGCGGTAAAAACATATCGTGAAGATGTGATCACATTGCATTCTTAGAAAAAATGTGTGTTCATTATTGCATCGACACTTCTTTTGTTCGCTATTTAGAGTAGATTTAAATTTAGATTGACGGGTAGAGCTTGCTCAGCTCCGGGCACTGCGGTGTCTGAGTGAAACCTATTGTGCCAGCCCATGTGAGGTTTCAGGACAGTTCCTCTGCTCCTGAATTGAACCAGAAGTTAGCAATCTTCTGTGGGTGAATGAGTTTGAGTTTATCTAGGGGGATAATCTCATAATCAAGTATTTGCTTTCTAAGGCGGAAAAGTGCTGGACATTCAATGATGTGCATGTGCAGAGATGTTTCTTCATTTTCGAGGCATAGTCTACAGATAGGGTCCGCTACCAGCCTCATTTGGTGAAGATGTTTCTTTAAAGAACAGTAACCGGTTAGTAGTCCTGTGCAAATTTTTAGGGTTTTCCTATTGAGGTTCAGTAGGAATTTTGATGTTTTTTCAGTATATTCTGGCAAAAAGAGTTTTATTAAGAGATTATTTAACCAGATAGTTACTCCAAGCTTTATTAGATTCCTCTAGTATGATGTTCTTGGCAGTATGTTTGAAGGTGCTTTTATTTACACCGCAGAAGGGTTCAGGACCGACGAATGGTTTAGATGCGCTGTCTTTAGCTAAGATGTCTGCCTTCTCGTTACCATCATAGCCTTTGTGTGCTGGGATCCAATGGAAAATTACAGTGTTTTTCCTTGCTAGTTCAGAGAGCGACATGACTGTCTCTTGGACTAGTTTGGATCTTATGACAGGTGAGCTTAACGCCTTTAGTGCAGCTTGGCTTGAAAAAATGAATATTGTTTATATTGAATATAATTTATATTGAATAAATTACATATTATTCTCGAACATTCATTAATGGCAAAGACTTCAGCTTGGAAAATGGACGAGTGACTGCCCAGACTTACTGAGAAATTCGTTCTGGGACAGTCGCTGAAAATGCCGGAACCTGTACCAGTTTCCATTTTTGAGCCGTCCGTATACCAGACCATATCTTGCCTTGAAGGATGAGGTTTTGTGTTCTTCCAGTCTTCCCTAAGGGGGATGACAATGGAGAAGTTGAGTTTAAAGTTGTGCATCGGAATAATAGCATCCAAGCACATACTAAAGGTATTAAGTTTTTCTAGGCTTTCCATTATCGACAGATGTCCTTTCGGGTATGGATGTGATTTTATGTGTCCTTGATGGAAAAGACGGTGTGTCGCCAGTCTTGCTTCCATTTTTATGAAAAGGTGGATTGGAGGTAGTCCTACAATGACGTTTAGAGCGTATGTTGGTGTTGTACGCATGCATCCAGTAATGCATGTCGTTGCCAATCTTTGAATCTTTTCAAGTTTTTGGACTGCCGTTATTTCTTTTATTTTTGTCCACCATACAACAGCTGCGTACGTTATTGTTGCTCTGACTACCAGCGTATATTGATCGTACATCATTTTAGGTTTTAGACCCCAGTTTTTCCCGCATACACTTCGACAAGTCCATAGGGACTTGGTTGCTCTGCTGGAAATGCGTTCTAGTTGAGGGTTACATGACATTTTGCTGTCTAGGATGATCCCCAGGTATTTAGATTCCTTGGAAAATGGTATTGTGTCCCCATAGAGATTGGGGGGTATTAGAAGATTAAGTTTTCTTCTTTTTGTGAATGGGACAATAACTGTCTTACGGGGATTAACAGAGAGACCTTCATCTGAGCACCAGCTTTGTACTGTGTTCAGAGTTGTCTGAAGTCTTCTTGATATTAGTGTTTCTGATGAGCCTTGTATGACAATTGCTAGATCATCTGCAAAGCCCACTGCATAGATGCCTTGGGTTGCAAGTAATCTTAGTAGGCTGTCTACAACTATTGACCAGATGAGTGGTGAGAGAACTCCACCTTGTGGGCAGCCTCTTGTTGTTAGTGCTGATATTTCCACTTCTTCGATATTGCTGTGGATAATTCTGCTGTTTAGCATGGACATTATCCATTTGCGAATAACTTGTGGAACTTTGTGGTGCCTTAGAGCACGGTCTGTAGACACAAAGGAAGTGTTATTGAAGGCTCCTTCTATGTCAAGAAATGCCACTACGCAAATTTCCATTTTATCGATAGAAAGTTAGATCCTAGTAACTAGGTCATTCAACGCGGTTTCCGTTGATTTGCCTGGTTGATATGCGTATTGTGATGTGGATAGTGGGTGGGTAGCTAATTGCTTATCCCGGATGTGTCTATCAATTACCTTCTCCATACATTTAAGGATGAATGACATTAAACTGATTGGCCGAAAGGATTTAGGGCTTGGATCCAGATTCCTTCCTGCTTTTGGCAAGTAGATAACTGTTACTCTTCTCCAGCTTTTTGGTATGTGACCAAAAGCTAGGCTGCAAGTGAACAGTTTTGATAAAACGGGAGCAATTATGGCAGCCCCGTTCTGCAGTAGGGCAGGGAATGCTATTTAGAGTACACTGAGTAAAATTTTGTAAGTTCACTATTTTAGACACTTCATTCGAACGAAATTCACTTTATCGGGCGTCTACTGTTATTCTATTTTGTGGTGAAAGGTTGCTAAATGTCTTAAAATAATAAAAACGAAAAATAATTCTATGAACTTTTTTTTAAAGGCGCATCATTTTATATTTCATATTTATGAGTAGGTACCATTTTGTTTTCGTCACGAATTGATGTCGATAAATGATTAATTTCAGAAAAAAACCAAAGAAATTTAGAAAAATAGGAGTGCAGAAATATATAACATTGAGCTGATATTCCAATTTTCTTTTTGCCTAAAAATATTTAATTGAAAACCATGTTAATTTATTAATTTGTTCCAATTCGCCGTAGAAAACGAATTTTCATTATGAACTTTCTATAGTTTACTAGCAACGCCATCTCTGTGTAAATCGTGCATTATTTCGTTAGTACGAAATGTAGTCCTGATGGCACAATAAGTTTAAGAGAAAAAAAAAAAAAACAGCCGGTGTGGAGGATCTGTTTTAGCTTATTGCAGAAATGTCACAAGATGCTCCCTTGCAGCAGTTAATAAAACCTATTCAATAAAATGTCATGTTAGTTTCAAGGTAAGTGCTTTCGGTTATTGCAAGACGTAAACATTCATTTCCCAAAAATATATTCAAAATTTTGAAGAAATTCTATTGAATTCTGAATTGCTTTCAGCTTGTTGGTTCGTATAAAACGCGCCAACTGAAAAAGGACTGATAGCAGAGCTGTAAAAGAATGCATTCTTTTTTGTATTTTGTATGATGAAAAAGATTATTATTTTGAATATTTTGGCTTCATAATAGTACTCAGCTTGAATCAAAAACTCCCTGTTAATTTTGAAGTCTTTTGATTGCATTGAAAGTACAGCAGTAAATTTGACTGCTTTGGAGGCTATTGAGTCTTTTTACTGCATCAAGTCTTTTAAGTGCTTAAAGTCTTTTGTTTGGATTTTTGTTCGTCTTCTTCTACTTCTTGTTGTTGTTCTTCTTCCTCTCTTTCTGCGTCAGTAAGTTTCCGAATGCAGATTTCCTTGTACATATAACATAAAAAGACTAAACTTCACTTTGAAGTTGATCATACACTGTAAATCTAATTTACAAAAAATCTTTTTGTTTCTTCTGTAAACTGTAAGTTTATTGTATTATTTTTGAAAAGTTGTCACATAATTGTTATTTAATAATTTTTATTTCTATTTTGTTCAATAAAAAGTTCCCCTGAAGAAGGCAACAAACCTTGCCGAAACGTCGGGAAAAACCAATGTTAACTTAATTGTTTCATTGTTAAAAACATTGTGACCATTCAAGCCGAAGGAAAATAAGATTATCATCTTATCCACAAACTACTATACAACTCCATTGGTCAATAAATCATCCTTGTACATATTTGTCCACTAGTGGTGCCTGTGGCGTAATGGTTAGCATGTCTGCCCGACACGTTTTTTCACTGAAATCGCCTTTTGATAGAGATTGGCAAGCCCTCCGAGACTTAAGTATACTGCTTTCAAATTAGTTAATTAGTTAGTTAATTTTAGGCTTCCATAGCTTTGTTGCACGAGCCTATTTATTAATTTTATTTGAAAATTAGAGAAGAGAAAAGTAAAGAAGAAGAAAGAGTTTATCGCTAATACGACGTCCCCAAAATAGTTTATTGTTTTTATTAGCTCAAGAACAGTGTTGACAAAAAATTAAGTTGAAGCCATTTTATCATCTTCCTCTTCCTTTTTCAGCACTACGAGCACCGTGATCTTTTAAGGGGTCACAGGTCTCTCTTGTCTGTTTCACTCTAGTGACCCGACCTTGGGTTACTCTGCGTTTGCAATCATTTTGTCATCTGCCATGTAATTTATATTAGGGATGTCAGAGATGGAAAAGTTTATATCGATATATATCGTATCGATATATACATATCAGAAAAAAAAAATATCTGATATAATAAACTGAATCTTGCGACCTTTAAAATTGAATAGAATTTTGCTTGATTACTCTATCCACTATTTTAGTAAGATATTATAACTGAGTAAAATATTTCGAATTAATTAAGCCAATATTTCTCAGAGAGAGAAAGTAAAACTAAACTCTTTGATTGATATGTTCAGCTGTGAGCCGACTTCTGTTGTTGGGCACTTTGAGATTTATAGCAGATACAACTCTTTCTGATGAAACTGAAGACGCAGTTGGTGTCAAGTACTTCAAAGCTATTTTTGAAAGAACACGAGTGAAATGTCGGCAGCTATACCAGTCGTTGGATTTTTCTTTCTAAATATGACGGACTGTTCAATATAGGCTTCAATTCGCTGGGCATGCCACTGGTTAATGGAACGGTGAATTGGTGCTTTCAATGTCTGCAGCAATTTGCTCGTGGGCAGACCCAAACGAGAGTGTAGCGTTTTCTGATACTGGGACAATGGAGCTAGCTGGTTCAGGAGACGTTTGATCTCTTCGTCTGTGTTCCAATCGAACATCTTCTGCCAGTTCTGCCATTGACGCGGAAACCGTCTGTGAAGAGTTGAAATGAATCCGTTTGAAGCGAGGGCTCAGTATTGTTGCCTAGGCGAGGTGCCAATTTTTTTTTTTCGAGAGGCTCAAGTCTGGCAACGATTGCAGCTCGTAAACTGACCTGAATAGCAGCTCCTACCTTACTAGAAGGTTTCATTTTTGGGGTAAGTTTGCAATGGGAATTGCTCAGCTAGCTATTATAATATTCCGTCCCTTGCTTGTTTGAATGGTGTAAGGAGCAGTATCATATCTCATATAATGCTCAGTTCAAATGAAGTTATCATGTTTGTTTAAAATAATTATTGGCGGTAGGTATATTGAAATATTTTTTTTTAATGAAATTGGTATAAATTAAATCAAGTAAAAAATATAGCTTTTTTACACGTTTCCAATATTGGAAATTTAGTATCGATATTTTTTTTGACATGCCTAGTTTATATTTAATTTGGTTCTCCATTGCCAAATGAGCAAAAATTGAAGCGCAACGATCACTGACTGCCTGAGGAGTGCATTTGATTTTGATCCCGATCTTGCGTTTTGTGCACATGATTTGGCCTCCACGCGACTGCAATGAAAAGCTTGATAACCAAAATTTGATTTGATTTTAGTATTGAAATTCTATAGATACAAACATTATAAGTTGGACAAGAGATATACAACACCAAAGTGTTATTCCCATTAAATGTCCAATACTGTTCCAGTTTGAAATATCTGAACTCGGTTGCGCAGCGGCGAAAAGCAGCATAATTTCGGTTTTGTCTTAGATAGTTTTTTTCTTTCGGGTGAACTTTGAAGGGTTGTATGTTGTATCTCAAACTAAACAAAGTGGTTAAAATCTGCGGCAGTGTATGTTTTTTTTATGCTTAGCAGTTTAAATAACTTAAAAGCAATTTTATTCACAAAGAATTTGGCATTTGCAAATCCAACAAATCTAAGAATTACCTACTTCTTTTTCTCGTATAATTCATCACCTGAATGACACATTTCCATTCATTTGATTCCTTAAAACGACGCAACGACCCAACCTCAACAAGTGTCATATGGTATAGGACTAATAGAAGATGCAATATTAAATGTGTCAAATAAATACAAGGCCAAAGCCATTTTCATTTCTATGTCACTTTCTATGTAACAGAGTTATTTATTGTTTTTTATCAATCAATAAAACCAAACTATGAACGAAAAACAAAAATTGATTTGTTTTGTAGACACTTCTTGTCAATATTAGTCATATTTTGATATCATTTAACAAGTGGTAAACTTTTCGATGTGTTGCTCCAGGGAGTCTCTATTTTATCAAGTCGACCATTAATAAATAACATTTGAGACTTGTCGTCTATCTGCAGTGGTTACTTATCCCTCTACAGTTGTTGTGTCCCCTTTTCATTGTGAGAATTGAGCTGTCAACCTGTAGGAAGCTTTTCTAATTTGTAATTCCCCCAGTGATAGAACGATGATATCCTTTTCAAATGGCTGTAGCAGTGCGGATACATTTTTCTGCATCGTAGTTGTAGGTAACTTGTCCTTAGTGCAGGGCCTTGTACTTGTACAATGCACTCTGTCAACCAGTGCCTCTTTGGATGGAAAAAAGGAATTTTTTTGTATGCAATCTGTATTTGAGTTTTACAAAGCCCTTAGGGGAGGAGAGAAGAAAAAATGTTCAAAAAGAAGAACAGAGAGAAAAAAAACGAAATCAATTCCGAAGGAGTAACCCAGAGAATGGAAAGTAAATGTGGTTTTGTGTTGTGATAATCGGGGCCTTTTATTCCATCCCTTCCGTGAAACTTGTCAAACTTTTCTCCATCCAAAAGGAAAAGCACTTTGTGGGACCTGTTCGTACAGCAAAACTATTTTTAAGGGTTTTCGATTTCTTTTTTTTCTGAAATTTTGTAACTGGGAAAAGAACTTCATGGAAAATTGTTTTTAGAATTCAAATCGACAAAGCAAGAAAATGATTTCTAAAGTCTTAAGAAGGATATGTGCCCTATAGGCATCTAACGAGTTCATAAGTTCTTATCCGCTTTAACCAACAACCCATGATAACGTCAAATGAATTTAAGTTTTTGCTTGAGAGACCGGAATTGAGCACTTTTCTAAAACGAGATTAAAACTTAAGAAGTTACATGTACATGTATATGTGTCCTCGAGGGCTGTCAGTTGTTCTTTAAATAATTTTGTGATACTTCTGATTTGATTTGGCTTATTCCAATGTTTTGTTTTCCAAACCGCAACTTATCGTCCCCGCCGCCGCCGTTCTACGATCTAGAATGAGAATGAATTGTTAGGGTGGCCTTTCGGTGAATTTTGAGTAGTGTACGTATGTGTAGTGTACAGTACACAAACCAACAGTTATTTCGTAAAAGTTGTGCTAAAGATTGATAACATAGTAATATCTCTTCTGAGGAATGTTCAAATTTATATCCACAATCACTTTTAGGGTTTCGATAGTTTACCACATTTAAGGAAAACTGAGGCGTATTTAATATGACCCAAGCTGCTACATGGGGAGTTTTTGTAATTTTGATATCAAAGGGTGTTACTCTGGGACCTTAAAGTTTTCACTCGTTTTTTTTTTTCCAATAGTGGAAGTATTGGTATTAAAAGCTTTGCAGAGTATTGGACCCCTTCATTATATCCTTACCTGAAATCTTAGAAACTCCAAGACCTATCGTAAAATCAGATCCATTTATCATTTTTGTGGTTCTTTTCACCACTTTTTTGTAATGGGTTTTTTTTAAATGCATTATGACTTTATTAGTGGAGTGAATTTCGACATTAATGGAAGAACACAAAGTCGTCCAAATGGCTGCTTCTGTTTGTTTCACTGAATGCGTTACTTCAAAATCTTATAAGACCTTGTTGATGGTTTCGGGCTGTAGCTCGCGGACTGTTTTGTGCTGTAAGTGCTTTAATTGTTTCCGGATTGTTGCCTTATTATACTTCGAAAGAAAGCTTTAAATTTTTCCCTACTCTGTTTAAGCCGAAAGCGTTTTCGTTTCACGGGTGTGTGATACTGACCTTCTGTCAGGATTTCGAACGGGAAGCAACTCTGAGTGTCGAAACTTCTGATTATGTATTTTAAAAGAAACCACTAGATGGCCTAACACCCCATTCTGGTTTGTTAAAAAATTTATAAAAGTTCATCGTCTTACACCCAATTCCTACTGATGTGACATTGATAAAAAAAATATAAGCAGTTTATTGCTTGCTTTAAGAAATTACTGCAAACATTTTTTGATGCCACTTTTTGCTTTAATTTTTTTCTTAATATTGATTATATTTTTGTTTTTTTGCTGCTTTGTTTTTTTTGTTGTGATTTTTGCATTTTTTTATATTTTTGATGTTTTTTTTATATTTTATATTTTTATATTTTCCATATATTCTAAGTGTTGGTAATAATCCCCTATCAACCCTAAGCCTAGAGGAGCCCAATTTAAATTTGATTTTAAAGATTATTATTTCTACAAAAAATTAAGTCTTAAATTAGGTCTCTTCCATAAGGATTGATAGAGAAATCGAATTTGACACAGGTCAGGGTACGCCATGGTTATCCTTTTTTTTTTTTGAATTGTCAAAAAGTGATGTCAAAGTTGAGAAACGGACTTTACTGTAAAATAAATTTTTTTTTAGAATATGACCAAGAATTACAACCCAAAGAATGTTAAACGCATTACGGGACACCCTGTATAGCAGTGGTTTACTCATGCCATAGGTTAGGTTAGGTTGAAATGGTTGTCAGGAAAACCAACTGACACACTTAGACCAGTACTTGGTCCGTTGTGATACTATAAGAATTTAAGTGAGGAAGAACCCCACTTAACAAAACCATTTGGAGCTTTTTATGAAGCGAAAGAGATTTAGGATATCTGTGTTCGCCAGATCGTTTAGATCATCGAGGAAATATTTTCCAAGATGCCGTTTTCTTTTAATGGAGAGTGCAGGACATGAGCAGAGGAGGTGTGGAATAGTTTCTTCCTCCTCCTCATCTAAGCAACTTCTACAGAAGTCATTTGAGGGAGCACCAAGTCTTATGGCGTGTCTGCCTATCAGACAATGTCCTGTAATGACATTGATTACGGAGCTAAAGTGCAATCTGGTTATGGATAGCAAATGCCTTGTGCGTTTTGGATCAACTCCTGGCCATAGCTGTTTTGTTGCCACACACGTGGTGATACTGTTCCACCAATGATTTGTTCTATCCATTGCCTCTTGCTTTAGCATAAGTTTACATGTAGCGATTGGTATACCGATATTCAACCTGCTGGTTGAGATCGGTAGAACGGTTCCTTCTCTGGCGAGTTCATCGGCCTTACAGTTGCCCGCGATATCTCTGTTCCCCGGCACCCAAATAAGGTGAATATTGAACTGTTCAGCCATCTCCTTAAGAGACAGGCGACAGTTAAAGGCGGTTACTGAGTTCTTGGAAACGGCGCCGAGTGATTTGAGGGCTGCCTGACTGTCTGAGATAATCCGGATATTCGCTGAGGATATCACGTTTTCTTTTAGCCATGATAGGACCTCTTTGATCGCCAGAATTTCCGCTTGGAACACGCTACAATGGTTTGGAAGGCGGAAAGAGAGACTTACGTTAAGTCGTTTTGAGTACACCCCGCAGCCAACCCCTTCCTCGGTTTTTGACCCATCTGTATAGAAATGAATTGAATCATCTCTCAAAAATTCTTCGTCTTCCCAGGTCGTTCTCGTTGGGATTGAGACATGGAACTTATTTTCAAAAACCAATTGGGGGATGGTGTAGTCAGAGTGGCAAGGGATTGATCTGAATGTATTCAGGATTGTGGCATGACCGATGTTGTTATCGGTCCATTGGGAGATAGCTCTGATACGAGTGGCCGTACTTGCGGCCATTTGTTTGCTGAAGATATCTAGTGGTATGAGATTAAGGAGTATATTTAGGGCAGCTGAGGGTGTTGATCTCAGTGCTCCGCTTATACTACTCATGCCATACCTGATCATCTTATGGAAGATACCATCTAACCAAACGGTGTCGAATGGCTACTCCAAGTCAACAATTCATGCACCCGTACACTGCTTTTTAGCTTTATTTCATTGAATATCTGACACTAGTTTAGACGCGGCATGTATGGTGTCATGACCCGCCTTAAAACCGAACTGATTTTCTGGAATAATATTTTTGTCCTTAGCCCATGTGGACAGTGCTCTATTGAGAACTTTCTCGAGTACCTTGCTGATACTCGGAAGAAGACTAATTGACCGAAGATTTGCTGGATTGGAACCATCCTTCTCTTTTTTAAGGAGAGGGTTGACCACTGCCGTCTTCCAACGCTTTGGATAATTTTTTTTTTTTTTTTTTTATAATTGGCTTGCACATCAAGGGGTTATGGCTACCCTTATAATGTTATAAAAACACAGTGGGAGTGTGCGAGCATTTAGGAAAATAGGAGAGGATTTGAAAGGAGACACCGATGCACGTTGCTTTTGAATCTTTGTAAATCGTAATGCAGGGGAAACACAGAGCCAGGTAAAGCATTCCACATTCGGGTGGTGCGACTAAAATAAGAATCTCTATACTTGACTGTACGCCCGAAGCTGGGCTCAAGGCAGAACTGATGAGCATCCCTAGCGAGGCGGGTGTTGCGGCTAAATTGTTTCAAGGGAGGATTGCAGCTGGTTATTTCACTAGAGCACTGTTTGTAGAAAAAGCGATAAAGGAGACTGAGGCAGGTAACGTTTCGACGATGTTCAAGAGAATCAATCGATTCTATGATTGAACTATCACCTATCAATTTTAACGCTCTATTTTGTTCCCTATCAAGTAGGCGCAAAGATGTTTGAGAAGCACCTGACCAGATATGAGAGTTATACTCCAGTTTTGGGCGGATGAAGGCCTTATAAATTGTAGCCAGATCAGAAGGGGTGAAGAACTTCCTGCATCGTCTCAAGAAACCTAAGCAGCGTTTTTGGCGACTTCAAATATGTGGTCGTTCCAACGAAGATCATCGTTTACACACATACCAAGTACTGACAGCTTTTCGGTTTCTTCGATGCAGGTACCATTCATGGATAATGGCAATGGGGGAATGTTAAGCTTCAACGACAAGAGACAGCATTGAGTTTTCGAAGCATTGAATTCTACTCGGTTCATAAGACCCCATGCAACAATGCTGTCAAGGTCAGAATTCAATGAGCTTATCATACGCAACCGTTCCAGTTCCACATCCGAAGAGCAGGGACGTGAATTTGGAAACGAATATGAAAAGCTGAGGGTCGAGTCGTCAGCAAAACAGTTAAGTGGATTAGAAGTTTCAGACAAGAGTTCATTCATGAAAATGAGGAAGAGAGTCGGAGACAAAACGGAGCCCTGGGGCACACCAGCATTTATGAAGTGGGTATCAGACTTGAAGCCATCCAATATAGCTTGTATTGAACGGTCGGAAAGGTAGTTTTTAATCCAACGAAGAAGAGACTCGTCGATACCAAAAGCACGCATTTTCGATAAAAGAGCCTGATGCCAAACTCTATCAAATGCTTTAGAAATATCAAGCGCAATAATCTTACTTTCTCCAAAACAATGTAAAGATTGGTTCCACTTTTCGGTGAGATAAGCCATCAAATCACCAGTGGACCGTTTGCTACGAAAGCCGTACTGACGGTCATTAAGAAGCTTTCGTTCTTCAAGATATTTCATAAGTTGACGGTTTATCAACGTTTCCATGACCTTGGAAAGAAGGGACGTTAGTGCAATTAGACGGTAATTGGAAGGGGAGGAAAATGCGCCTTTTTTAGGGACGGGCTGGACAAATGCAGTTTTCCATCTGCTCTGAAAAATCCCAGCAGAATAGGAAAGATGGGAAAGTTTACGCAGTGGTTTTGCCAGCGTAGAAGAACACCTCTTCAGAATAACGGCGGGGATACCATCTGGACCAGCGGATTTATGTATGTTGAGATCTTTGAGGACTCTCGCAACCGAGCGAATTCGAAAAAATATCTGCTTCATCAAAGAATTTGCAGACTCGAGCTCAGGTGGAGCCAATATGCTGTAAGGAAGTGTCGAGTTGGCAGCAAATTGAGCTGCCAGCAAATTGGCTTTGTCGATGGAGCTGACATACGGAGAGTCATTGAAGACGAGCGTTGGGACCGATGACGTGGTCGAGTTCTTAATGTTCTTGACAAAAGACCAAAAGTTTTTACTTCCTTTTGGACACAATAGTATTTATTTATAGTAATATAGTAGTAGTAGGTCATGTAAAAACTTAGCCCTTTGTATTTGAGCATTACAGATATTTCTAGCCCGTTTGAACAAATTTCGGGTTTCTACAGTCGGGTTGTCTTTGAATTTTCGAAAATTACTTTCTCGATCCCTAATCGCCTCTTTACAGCTTGAATCAAACCAAACCAAACCAAAGTTAAATAACGTAGTGCAGATGTGCGCCGCTTCCGAAAGGAGGTTTCGCAGCACAATATTGGGTATGCCGTCTGATTTCTTTTTCTTTATTTTGTGAAAGATGTCTTCGAGGTCCATCTTAGAAACGAACAGGGTGTTATCCCCGTTTTGCTCGGCGATGACTGCATTTGCAAGTCGGTCGTCGTTGAACCTAATGAAATAGGGATTCTCAGATCGTCATTGCGAGACCTCGTCTCTAATATAGCAGTGTCCGACGAAGTCTCTGTTCTCAAGGTCGTAATTCGGGCGAATGCACTCATTCACCAAATATACTTGCTCGAAATCAGCACCCACAGTTTCTCCCTTCTCTTGAGCAGCTTCCACTATAAAGTGGTCATCATCCAAAATGGCGTCATTTGGATTTGAAATCCCTAATTGTGACACCATTGTTCACGCAATATTTGAATTTGGCCTCTCTGTTGTATTACTAAGCATTTTGAACGAGCCCGTGGCGTAACGGTTAGCGTGTGTTTATGTCACGCGGCAGTTTAGGGGTTAGAATCAGAGAAACATCGTGGAAAAGAAAATGAAAAGAAAGATAAACACTGCATTTCCTGTATAATATTTTACGTTTTTCAATAAAAAACAGGACCAATTAATTTTAACAAAACAAAAACACTTTCTGCGAGCATTGCAGCTACAATTAATCTTTGTCTCCAATAAAACAAGTAGGCAAAGTCGACAATATGAGCTGTGAACTGTTTGCTTCTATATTAATTATGCTTAGCGTTGACCTAGTCATTCATGCTAAGGCCAGTTAATTTTATTTATAAGTATATTGTAAGAGACAATAAAAATGATTTCCAATTTTCAATCGTACCAAGCCTTTTATTTTCTTAATGTGAGGCTGCATCAAGCGGTTGAAAGTAAGCAATAATCAGTTGCTAAAAACCCCATATAGTTAAAGGGCTTTACAGCTCCACTATGCCATTCTCGATTTCTGCCCGATATAGAGCGGATTGTGGAGTTTCTTTTACATGAAGTATTTGATTCGAATGCAGTTCAGATGAAAAGCGAGAAGCTATCGCTTCATTATATTTATAGAACGAGATAGATCCATGTTGTTTCCGTTTAACGGCTCGGAGTTTTAGCAGTTTCCATGGCAGTTTATTTGTTTTCTGTGGACATATCACAATTCCCCGCGAAAGGCGATGCCTGTGGAAAAACAACTTTAAGTTCCTTAAAATTAAATCTCGTACTCCCACGCAACGCAAATGGTCTAATGGTCTAAACACAAATATAGTCAAAAAAGTTATTAATTTGCAATTTGAATCTTGTAAACTCACGCCAATAATTGCTCAAATTTCAGACCGGTTTGCCTTGCCCTTCTTCTGTGTCTTCTTATGAATAAACTTTATAAATAATGCAGTTCACCATGGATCTGTAACTCACTTATAAGGAACAGTTATCAGAACACCATGTTTTTCTGCTGGGCCATGCAAATGTTTTATACTAGCTGCTATAAAAAATTCACACCGCGCCGGGTGAAAGTTCTAATAGTGAAAAATTAAAGTCTCAAAAAAATAGATTAGAAGTTCAACGCAAACTTTTACTTTTCTTTCAAGAAAGTCCTAGTCAATGTGTTGAGATTTCCACACCTTCAAAATTGAGTCTGGTGAACCTTAACAGGGGACTTATTCATTATCTTCGACTTTAACTCCAATATTCGTGAAACATTAAATTAGTGAAATAATCCCTTTTTAATTGCGTTCAAATCCAAACGACATTCTATTTGAGTTTTGTATTTGGAGCGCGGTGGGGTGGCTGTAATTTTGAGTGTTGACTGTCGGCTATGATTACAACGAAATCTCTCAGACGTGTTAAAATTTGTTGAGAGCCTACACCTTCACAGGTATGTACTTAAATCCCTGCCATCACTTTTGATTTAAACTTGTAATCAAAGACGAAAAAAAGATTTTTTGAAAGGGGAGCTGATATTAAAATTTTTATTAAAAATGTCCATTAAAATGCACGACTGGGTATCACGTGTATATTTGTTTAAGAGGGCGATAGTACTTCTATTACACCTATTCACTAGAAATGTTAGATTCTCGAAATCAAATTTAAAAATGAAGTACGCCGCAAGCGTCATCGATCTTGAAATTTTGTGGAATTACATTTCCTTGGAATTGATGAGCTGATTTTCTAAAGGTTAGATTAGATTAGATTAAATTAAGGGGACGGGTAGAGCTTGCTCAGCTCTGGGCCCTGCGGTAAAAAGTAAGGTCCGTTTCAAAAGAAGACTAAAACTAGTGACGAAAGCTGTGAATTTAGCTTTAAAAAGTTCAGCTATTTAAAGGCTTTATAAATATTTTTTCAAAAAGGAGGAGCACTGTTCAGGCAATGGTGTTGTCTTATGTCATTATAGGCAAATTTTTCAAATGATAATGTTGAGATCTGTCAAATGTTTGCAGAAATGTTTAAAGGCGTCTGCAAAGTGTGATAATGATTTGAATGGAATTACTTCTGGCATCAAGATCACAAACGATAAACCATATATGCAGGAAAGTGAAATCTATTGGGAGGCTAACTTGCTCATTTTCATCTGGACCTGATAAAGCCCTGTCCTGCATATTAACAAACTGCTGTTATTCCTTGGTTCACGCTTTATGTTACTTGTCTAAATTTTCCCTAACGTCTTCTATTTTACCACAAGCGTGGAAGTGTTCACTTATTACCTCACTGTTTAAATTAGGAAGCCGATGCAATTTTCGTGAATTAAGAGGTGTTGCAAAAATCCGCGTTGTTTCTAAGATGATAAATAAAAATAACAACGTGTTTCTGTGAGGGATTGCAAGTTTTTTATGGTAATGAAGCGATAATTAATAAGTAAAAATAAGTAGGATGGCGCAACAGAGCAAGGAGCCCTAATGCCTAGTGCATTTCTTTATGCTATCTCGTAGCAGGAAAGACTGTGGAAATCCTATTGGCGCTGCCAGCGGGCACTTCCCTTTTTTTTCAAGCATTTAAACGTGTTAGGCTTAAGTGATACTATGCTCTGTGAATCTTGTGGAGAAGATGAGGACACCGCAGAGCACTTCCTCTGCGAATGTATTACTTTTTCTCGCATGAGGTTACAGATACTCGGCGCAGACATGACGAGAGCTGGTAACTTAGGCTCCTTATCATGGCAGCGTCTTTTGGCTTTTCTCCGAACATCTGGAAAGCTATAACAAATAGAAGGTTGCTATCTGGTAGTACAATGGATCGGTATTTAGGTCTGAGTGCTTAAGCTGGTATTTTAAAAAACCTCCAATAGAAAAAAAAAAATTCCTTCTGAGGGAATGCAGGGGACCTCTAATTTTCTGCCAGTTCTGAACGGGTAATCGAGAAAGCGCTTTCATGGCAATGAATATACTATCGGAGGACTTGTCGATTCCTCCCGAGATGCGATACCCGCGGAAAGACATTTTTGCCTTTGTTGGGATTCGAACCAGGAACCTCTGGGTTAGACCATGAGAGAGGACAGTACGTCACCAATCAATGCAACCGTTATATTCAAACTTTTGAAAGCTGTTCACCTCATTGGCTTTCATTACTAAAAAAATGTTACCTTACCTTACCGACGAATCACTAACGTCAAGCAGATAAGTTGGAGAACTGCAATCCCATCGAGATTATGATGCTCGCAATGGCGAAAAAAGAAAAGGAAGAAAACGTCACGTCGAAAATAACACATGTTTTCAATTTTTGACTAACAAAGAAATCCTTCTCGTCAAGATTTGAGTCAAGCCTGTCTACTTTTCACTTTCTTTTATTTAAAACAAGCACACTCAACGTGCCTTTTAATAAAACCGAACTCCACTGCTGTTTTTCACAAAAATATAAATAAATAAAAACTATTGGCTCCAGACACTCCGAATAAGACATTGCAAACAAAAACACCTTCTTGTCTGAACAACAACTACTGTCAACACACTCCTCCACGTAGCAGGTTAAATTTCACCTTGAGCAAGAATTAAATGATCTTCTGAATCATTTTCAAATTGAAAACATCACAAACTACAGTCGCAAGTGTTTGAATAGAAAATAGTGAAGTGAATCCTCTAAGCCCTACTCATAATAAGAACTGAAAGATTGTTTAGGTACTTATTTTGTGATTTTTTTTTAAGACATTGCGAAGAACAAAAAAGTCCATTGCCTAGGAGAATACAAAAACAATTTGTACCACAAAATATCATTCTGCTAGCGAATGGAAAATTCTTAACCTCCCGTGGTGCTATGAACTGCAGGTTCTTTTCCACTCAACTGCATAAGCATTCGAGGATTCAGTTGAATTTGCAGAGAATAGCTTCTCGACTCTTATCCCCTATAGTTGTCGTAGTTGCGGAAAATGGAACTGCCATTCCGGGACGAAATTTAAAATTACAATTGTCCCCACTTGTGAAGTAATTTTAGGTTTTGTTTGCCAACTTCCAAGGCTACAGGCAATCGATTCGAAGGATTCCCGTCCATTTTTTGCTTTTTTGTTGCTTTTTTTTACATCTATTGAGTCGCTGTGCTATTTTTTCTTAAACTTGCACTGCATTGTATGCTCGCCTAGATGTCAGCGCGATGTGGATATTGAGGCAAAGTCAAGTTCTTGTACAGCAATCGATTGCTTCTTAGAGGAGAGGAAAATCAATACACATACATGCAAGACTCTGGAATTCCCCGATTGTGGTTGGGGTGGGACAGCGTTAGTTGTTGGGACATGATACACACTTCAAATCTGAACCGGGTATGCTTATTTCAATATCATTTCACCACTTAGTCGTTTTTCCATTTTCCAAGGCTATTCAGATAGTATTGTTTGTGGAACTCTTACTGCGCTGTGTGTGGGTAGCTGAGGAAGTCCTTAAGTTGATAGTAGAGTATAGATGATTAAATAGGCTAACATTTTTGAGTTCAAGGGTCGAACCAAATTAGTTTCACCGCAATGAATGAAGGAGGAAAAAATAAACTTTTTGAGTGCGATATTGAATTGGACCACACAATCTGTTCTGGGACAATAGTTTAGAAATGTGGCGTTGTAATAGTTGGGGTTGGAAATTGATGAATACTAAACTTTATTTCTGATATTT
Organism: Melanostoma scalare; assembly: GCA_949752695.1. Classification (NCBI taxonomy): domain Eukaryota; kingdom Metazoa; phylum Arthropoda; class Insecta; order Diptera; family Syrphidae; genus Melanostoma; species Melanostoma scalare. The sequence continues at coordinate 52,594,662 of OX456984.1, read as the reverse complement.
TTAATGATTACTACTACTTGTATTCCAATTTACCAACTTTCAAGCTAAACCATCAACAAACGCACTTGAATTGCCGCTTTCTCGAAGGTTGTTCCTTAATGGGCATTTTTTTGAAGGGAATAGTAGCAAGGTGGAGTCTTATCCTTCCTATTTTGGCTTCTAGTAGTCAATCAGATCCTGGTTAAACTTGACCAGAGCGGAATCAAAGTCGTAGCCCATGCTGATTACGTTGTCATCATGGTGAGCTTTTGAAGTCAATTCTTAATAAACGCATCAAATGGGTTGTTAACTGCAGACTAGACGTCAACAACCTGTTTATTATGGTGGCCATCATTGTAGTTTGGAGAAGGTGTCCATGGTCATGGTATTGAGCATGACCAAAATCCAGAGGTTTGCATGCATTTGGCTCGACCAGTGCCCTGAGAACGACACTAACTGCAGTTCTAGGATCTTGTCTGTCACTAGCTCATCTCACCTTTTAAGTAAAGAGAAGGCGGCCAAATGCGTACTGCGCCTGAAACAATGCAATGGTTGTAAAACATGCATTTTAGGTCAAAGAACCTTATGAATTATGCTGATACATCCATTCAAACAGATTACACCCTTCAACATACTGATTTCAACTCAATGGCACCAATAAACACATCCACAAGATGAAAACAAGGTTACAAAAGCAAGTCATGTGTCCGTCTTCACAAACCGTTCAAAAAGCGGGCGAGTGGGTTGGATCTGGCATCTTTTCAGATTACCTTCCCATTAATAGATTAATAAATTCTCTCACTTTTTGCTGTGCCTTCCAAGAAGAAGTACTTGAAATCTCAGGCCGCAGACTATTTAGCTGTTCAATAGCCCAGTCACCAATTCAATTCTCCACTATTTTTCAACTCCTACCCTCTTCCCCTACCTCCTCATCCTTTGTTATCGCGGGGAGTACGATGGATCCTCGAGATCGGAATGTGGTGCTGCCGCTTGCGGATACGCACCTTTCCAACGTAACCTTACCTAGTTTCTCAGTATCTGTTTATGAAAGAGTTTTTACCATCAATTCTGCTTTTGGCAGGATCAATTGCCAATAGAAGCCATCATACCAAGAATTGAAATCCTTGTTATCAGTGATTTCGTCTCCATTTATACAATTGCGACCGGGAACCAAACCAGAACTCAGTTTTGCCTTTTGCTCTTGCATTAACGGACCACTTTCAAATAGTTATATGGTTAAGTATAGCATTAAGCATATCTAAGCATTGCCGATCATCGACGCAGACGCAAATACTTCTTTTAATCCAATCATTTTCCGTATAACAGTTTCGTGGTACCCGTGGCATGATGGTTAGAATGTCTGCCTGTTAACCAGGAGGTTCGTGATTCGAATCCCAACAGAAGCAAAAATATTTTTTTTTTCACGGGTATCGCCTTTCGCTAAAAATTGGCAAGTCTTCCGTTAGTAATTTTATTGCAATTAGCCCTTCGATTAGCCTTTCGGAGCCCTTCCATTCCAAGGCATGGTTGTGAGAAATGTGCCAAAACCTTGGGCTCCTCGCTCTGCTGCGCCAGCCTATTAACTTATTAATTCTTCGAATAAAACGCATTAAAACAGTTTTGATAGCATACCTACGTCTAAGCTTGGAAAAAAGACACAAAAGCCTTCCGATGCCTGAATCCGTATACGAGTGGTCATTACGTTACAGCATCTCAATTCGAAACTCCAGAATCACACATTTATCCGTCAATTTGACAAATTTCTGCAGAAAATGGTGAAATGTCCTGCTTAGTTGCGAGGTTTTTTGATACATAGGAAGGAGTCTGTCTATCAATTTATTTCAAATGAATTGACTATTTACCAACCTAATTGTCGAATTCTTTTAAACTGGAGTGTTTCTTGTTACAGTGGGCTTACGTAAATTCTTGTGAAAGTTCGGTTCGGTTTTTAAGTTATGAAAAAGTTATGATATTTTATTTTAATTTGTTTGTTTAAGTATTTAATTTAAATTTTTAAAAAGAATCTTTATTCTCTTGCTCTCTGCAACCGTTTGAAGCGTCGATCCAAGCGAACTAAGCTCATTCAGAATATTAAAATACAGAATTGTGTTCAAACACAGTTAAGGCAAATATATAGAGCTTTCAAGTAGTACAATATTTTGGCCGTGCTTACAGTACCTACTCTGAATCAGGAGTTTGTCAAGGCCCTCAATAATCAAATTGTCATTTCCAATAACATACCAAAGCTTAAGAAAATATAATTTTTTGTATAATTTTTAAAGGCAATCTGCCATAAAACTTACAGCAGAAATCTTTTACGTATATAGAGAATAAATGTTTGTTTTCGTTTTTTATTTTCAGGTTGCACGGATAACAGTTCAGTTGATTGCCACAAGGAATGTGATTTTCAAAACTCATACGGAAATACTGGCGGCAGATCTCAGAGCATCATTGGCAGTGGACGAATAGCGGGTAAGTTTTTACTCCACCAAAGATCAAGTCAAGAGCCACTTGTAGGATTATGTTCGCCACACTTGTTGAAGATCAGCAAACTTATAGCTGTTGTCGTAATCCACTTGTATTACACGTACTTGTCTTGTAGGCTTATGTTACAGGCCTCAGGGGTTATACACTTGTGGATGATAGAGCAAACTTGTAGCTTTGTGTTACAGAAATTATCTTACACTTGCGATTGTTCACTTGCATCACAAATACTTGTAATTTTGTGATACAGGCTCCAAATGTTGCTTTGTACTTGACTTGATAAGACTAAGAAAATATTTCTTTTTGTGTTCGGATTTACGTACCAGTCTTACTGTTCAATTTGTCCAACTAGTTTTTGTTTTCAAATAGATTTTATTATAAATGTGTAATGAGCATTATCGATTTTCTTTGAACGTAATCAAATTTAATTAAACGGTTGGGCAAAATCACTCAGATTTTACGATAGTTTTAAGGACTTGTAATTTGTAAACAGCCTAATAAAAACAAATGCATTAACATAAGCAGTTTCTTGATATAACAGACGAAATATTGTAATACTGGGTAGCTTGTAAAGTCTTTCTTAGGTCAACGTGGTGTCCCTCGCCATCAGAAACCTAGTTTAAAAGACTCACATTTGAGCACATTAATATCTTCGAAATCACAATACGCCACAAGTCAAGATCCACTTGTAGGAAGTTGTCCACTTCTCTTGTAGAAGAACATGCAAACTTGTAGCAAACTTGTTGTTTTTACACTTGTCATAATTCGCTCGTAATACAAGTACTTGTAGTTTTGTATTACTGGTCCCAGTTTTTTTTATGATTTTTGTGTTCTTTGCAAATTTTTTGGGTCTCGCTTAGATCTCTGTAAAAGTCTTGCGTGCTTAGTGCTATTATTAGGTTTGGTAGTGTTTATGTCGTTGTGAATAAATTCCCTTCTAGTTCCGTGGAAGTTTGGATCCAAGAACCATTTTATTGATTTTCCAAGGGTTTTTTTTTCAGATATTGGCAAGTCCTCTGAGAGTGAATACACTGTCAGGAATAGCGCTTTCTCCTTTCCCTTTGAGATTGGCGTAAAATTGTAGGTCCTTAAAATGCGTTTGGCCTCGAGGCTCCCCTCGATTTATTGGCCTATCCTATTTATTTAATTTTTTAGCTAAGTTTGGTTAAGGTTATCCTTATAGGTCTTGTAAGCAGTATATGTCAAAAGTCCGATACAATCCGTCTCAAAATTGTGCCAAAAATTACACGGTCAAGTTTTAAAGCTGTTTTACTCTAAAACCTGAATCAGGAAAGGATTGTTGTCCATCTTCACCGTTCCAAAACCTACACTTGTACATATTTATATCAAATGAGTATGAGTTTCCTCTCCCCTTGTCCATCTTATGCCACTTGATTCTCCCAGTACCCCTTAATGGTTTGATTTTCTGCAACGTACTCGTAATTCCCGCAAAAGTTTGTATCAAAAGAAAATGGCGTTGCTGGTCCAAAGTCTATCCCAGTAATGTTTTGCAGTCTTTCATCCAAGGCTTGACAATTTTGACCTCCATATGATTATCACTCTGGGTTTCTCCTCCGGAGTAGGTTTTGAATGATTAACATGCCATTAAATGCGATTATGCCGTTTGACTTAAATGTACTTAATATGTCTTTAGCCACAAGGCTTGTGGGTATCGGGCTCATTCCTTCATTGCAGCCTTGATTGTTTCCAATGTTCTTCACGACATTTTAACTCAAATCAACTTTGAATAGTCCCTAGACTTTGAAACGGCCAACACGCTGCTAACTTCTTAACTCTTTTGATACTGCGGATTCTGTTCTTATACCCAGTACCGACATGTCTCAGCTCTAATAAAAACAATTCATGTGTCTATTCCCTCACATCACTATTGAACTAGTGTTTAAACTACTATCCTTCGGATTCCCGTACTCTAACTCCCCTTATTGTTCTTTGATGCCAAAACCATAGCCCTTTTTATGAATTCTTCAAACCTTATTCAATATATTGTTACATTTCTTGAATATATGGTAAAGATAAAAAATGTTATTGGAAATAGAAAAAGCAACAAAGACATCAAAGGAAAACAGGGAAAGGCCTAAAATAATATTAGTTTTAAGGATTTCAACCTCAAAGCAGCCTCAATAAAAGTAAGTTTACATAGTTTTACAAATTTTCGAACCATTTCATAATTATTTTTAGAAACAAGCACAAATGAAAAGGAAAACTGTCAAATCATAGATTTGTTTCCCATCAAGGAAGGGTTGTCATTCCACATGCGATGAAAAAGTTTCTCTAAACTACGCAAATATTCGAGGATGGGATAATATGAAATATATGATAATAGGATAATATTTTTCCTTTAGATCCGAAATTCCTTGACTGTGGTTGGCAAGGGTTTCTTTTGTTATAGGCATCGAGGAATGATAAAACTGCTACACTCTATTAACTAATATCAAGCAAACGTTTGATGTGGAAAGAAGCGAGGGGTCTCTTGTCATTGCAAATGCCGAATTCGTAAAAAATGAGTTATGGATGGGCTTTGTTCTGGGACGATAAAATCGATTGTTCTACGACTTTCGTTTGTTCAAATACTTAAACTGTTTTTATGTACAAAAAGTTTTTGTATTTTATAAATAGAAAAAATGAGTATCAGACCAAACCACGCATTGCTGTGGCTTTCTTTTTCTTTCATTTAGGAAACTGAAAAAGAACTATGTATTTTGTCTCTCAAGTAAGAACAAGACACACACCTAAAGAAAAGACGCTGAATTCGTAGAATTAACTTCCTAGTTTACTTTGGATTCTGTTATGAAAGGCCAGATGTTTGGTCGTTTGGAACTTCTTTTTTTTTCATGGTGCGTGCCACAAATATCCTAACCTCGAAGGAATCACAACTTTTTAACTTATCTAACTTATCTACTTCACACTAATAACTCGTCTGTGAGGTGCGCCGCGCCGGCTAAAACGAAAATCACATAAACATTAAGACCACAATTGAAACACGTAATTTAGCATTTTTTCGATTATATTCTCGTGTTACAAATAAATAAATAAATAGGGTAAGGCAATAAAGCGGGGAATCTCTGGTCCTATAGCGCCTTTTCCACAACCATATCACGTGAGGAATTAACAACTTTTGCCGATTTTGAAGGACTAATCGAGAAAGGGTTTTTTTTTAACTAGATAGGACGAAGGTAGATTATCTTTACTAGCACGTCGACCTGAAAAATCTTTTGTGCTGTTCCCCTAGGCTTAAACTCATAAAGTGTAAAGTTCTTCATTCGAGGTTGCGGTCGTGTAAGAACCTAAGAATATTCGAAGAAGAGGTATTTTTAATGTCAAAGGGACTAATTTACTATGGTAGACCACAGTAACATTTTAGTTCATAACTTAACAGTTTTTTGTGTCATTTCAAATAAGCCTTCTCAACTAATCTTGTCAACAGGTCAGTATCTCTGAGACGCTACAAAAGTAGAGCGACAGGGATAGCAAACGACGCCATATTTCTTGCCGTTCTTTTGACTTTTCTCTTCAGTAAGGTTAGGCATTTCATGATGGAAAAATATACGGGCCAACAACGAGTCGAAATTATTAAATTTTAGTACCGAAATTCGGAGTCAGTGGCCTCATCGTTAAGAGCGCTACATCCAATTTATGGTCGTCATAATCGTCCTAGCAGATCAACAATTGAGCGTCTAGTGGAAAAATTTGAAGGCACAGGCACAGTACAAAATGTTCCCGTTCCAGTGAGACAAAGAAGTGCCCGTAGTTGTTGCCGCTGAGGCTTCAGTTGCAGTGTGTCTCTCACACGCCGTTCTCAAGCGTTGGGCATCTCTGTGACGTTGTTGTGGCGAATTTTGCTAAAAGATCTTGGCCTACATCCTTACAAGATTAAATTGACGCAAGAACTGAAGCCCCTTGACCACCAGAAGCGTCGTATGTTCGTGAATTGTCTTCGTAAACCTCATCTTCAGCGATGAGGCTTATTTCTGGCTGAATGGCTTCGTCAATAAACAAAATATACGGTGTTGGTCAGGGAGCAATCCACACGTAGGTACTCCGCATGAGTCATCATTGCATCCCGAAAAAATTACGGTTTGGTGTGGTTTTTGGGCCGGCGGAGTCATTGAGCCGTACTTCTTACGTGATGATCAAGACCGGCACGTTACTGTGGATGGAGATCGCCGTTCAATGATAACCGAATATTTTTGGCCCCAATTGGATGATATGGACTTGGAGGACATGTGGTTCCAATAGGACGGCGCGGCGCCACAAGTCACACAGCGAATGTCACAATCAATTTATAGGAAACGAGGCTTGCCGCCTCGGTCGTGCGATTTGACCACCACGGCACGCTTGCAGAAGTCCAGACGCTGAAGCCAATTTTCGATGGTTTTCAAGCATAAATCGGCCGACACTTCTGCAATTTCACGTTCGATATTCGTACAAAGTTCATCAATCGTCACTGGTTTGTTGGCATAGAACATAGATTTGACGTAGCCCCACAGGAAATAGTCTAACGGCGTCAAAACGCACGACCGAGGCGGCAAGGCGACTGGACCATTTCGTGACATATCACGTTCTCCAAACTTAAAAAAAAAAAAAAAAAATAGGGTGGCGCAACAGAACTTGGGCTTACCGCATTTCTCACAACCATCTCTTGTGAGGGAATGGAGGGGACCTACACTTTTCTGCCGGTTCCGAGCGGCTAATTGAGAAAGCACTTTTCATGGCAATGAATTTACTAACGGAGGACTTGCCAATTCCTCGCGAAAGGCGATACCCGTGGAAAAACATTTTTGCCTCTGCTGGGATTCGAACCTCGAACCTCTGGGTTCGCAGGTGGACATGCTAACCATTACGCTACGGGTACCACCAAACTTGGTTTCCAATAAATTGATTGTGATATTCGCTGTGTGGCTTGTGGTGCCGTCCTGTTGGAACACATGTTCTCCAAGTCCATATCAACCAATTGGGACGAAAAATATTCGGTTATCATTGAACGGTAGCGATCCCCATTCACAGTAACGTGCCGATCTTGATCATCACGGAAGAAGTACGGCTCAATGACTCCGCCGGCCCAAAAACCACACCAAACCGTAATTTTTTCGGGATGCAATGATGACTCATGCGGTGTACGTGTTGATTGCTGCCTGACCAATACCGCATACTTTGTTTATTGACGAAGCCATTCAGCCAGAAATGAGTCTCATCGCTGAAGACGATTTTTCGATGAAAATTCGAATCATTTTCAAGTTGTTGCTCAGCTTAATTCACGAACATACGACGCTTCTGGTGGTCAAGCGGCTTCAGTTCTTGCGTCAATTTAGTCTTGTAAGGATGTAGGCCAAGATCTTTTCGCAAAATTCGCCACAACAACGTCACAGAGATGCCCAACGTTTGAGAACGACGTGAGAGACACACATTTGGGATTTCTGCAACTGAAACCTCAGCGGCAGCAATATTCTCGACACAACGGGCAATTGTTGATCTGCTAGGAAAATTATGACGACCATAAATTGGAGATAGCGATCTTAACGTTGAGGCCACAGACTCCGAATTTCAGTAGTAAATTTTAATAATTTCGACTCGTTGTTGGCTCTTATATCTTTCTTTGGCAAACCTTACTGAAGAGAAATGCCAAAAGAGCGGCAAGTTATATGGCGTCGTTTGCTGTCCCTGTTGCTCTAATTTTGTAGCGTCCTTATTGAAAAACACTTTACATGTGTCCTGCGCCTATATTTTCGCCCTTTTGCTGTGGGCTCTTGAACTGTCGTTATCGTAATGTATTTTTAAGCTCTTGATAAACGTATTGCTCTTATGTTAAATATTCAAAATTCAACAGAATACAAAGTTAACTCCTCTTCAGAATGTTTTCAGTATTTAATTCAAATGCTGATATTTCTTCTTTCGCTTTAATCGGATTTATGTGTATAGAATAAATTAAAAGCATATTAGTCAAGGAGAATGATGAAGTATTAAGAGCAATTATTATTTACATATGCGTTTTAATTACCTTCAATTTTTTAAATCCATTTTATTTTGTGGCTTTGCATGTGTGTTATTGTTTTTCTTCGTAAGCTTGAAACAATAATTTTCGTGATGTGAATAAAACAAATATTGATATTTATAGAGATTTTAACCAAATTTTTTACGAATTGCAATCCACTCTACAATAACCAGCCAATTGAGGAACGTTTTGCAATTGCTATGGAAATAAAACCACAATTTTCAAATACAGGTCGATGAGCACTTCAAATCATTAGCCCAGTTTAAAAATTGAATTTGATTTGTGTTAATAAATTGCTCCATCGATTGTGGTACTTTCCATTTGTATGTTTTCATGTTTGACAAGTGAAGTGGCTAGTGGAATGTTCTATTGTAAAACAATCCATTGGTTGCCAATCAAATAAACACCAATCTTAAGTGAATTATTTTATTTCTCCTTTCTATTCTTTTCGAGGGATTGAATTGTTTTTTGATCGGTGTACTGCTTTTTTGTAGATAAAATCCTTTTCTTAGAAAGTGAGCTACCAATCCAGCCTGGTAAAAGTTCATTGCACAATATAATATTTGTGTTATGGCACAGCATATTATTTGAAAATCAATTTCAGAGAGTTTTTGATTGTGTGTTTGTAATGTCAGTCTTTTAAAAGCAAACTTGATAAATCCTTAACTGACTATTCAATCAGGCAGATTTCATGATTTCATCACATTGCCTGGAAAGTGTATGTCTCAATAATTTTTAGCTTTTTATTATGAAACATTCTTTTTTCAATACAATTGTTTTAAAGATGCGAATGCCCAAGCAATTTTAAGGACTTCATGATTATGCACAAACTCAAAATGACAGTCACGAAAAAGATATACAGTCAATCAAATTCATATTCGTACACCAGAACAAAAACTGTAGTGCCTTTGATAGCAAAAAATCTGAATACTTTTAAACTGTTTTTTTTTTTCATTAAATAACCTTATCTTGTATATATTTTAATTCTCAATCACAAAAAAGTACAATTTAAAGTAAATTTATTTTAATTTTGAAAAAAATAAAAAGAAGTCACTTATATAGGACAAATTCGTATTCGTACAGTAGGAATTTATTTAGTTTCGATCTGATTTAAATACAAAACTAATATTTTGTTGCATTGCCTTTGTTTTTTATTACACCAGCAAGCCGATTATTTCATTTATTTAATAAATACATCTTTTACATTGGGCCTTATGGCCTATAATTATTAGTAAAAGTTAATAGCAAAATCTGAATTAAGTTAATTTCAAAATCAATATCAATATGTTAAGAAGAATGACAAACAATATACAAAGATTTAATAAAGAATTTAAATTTTCATTGAAAATATTTTATACAAATTTAGTTTAATTTTAACTGAATTAATGTACTGCCAAGTATCTGAATAGAGCCTCATCAAACTGCTTGGTGCCGCGAAGTCTTCTTAGAGAGTAGGGTAAATTGTTCCACTGCCTGATAACGTTCACGAAAAATTGACGCTCCGAGTTTCTACAACTGAATGTGGGTTGTAGCAACATAAAAGAGCGAGGTGATCTTGCGAAATGTATTTTTGCAGAGAGATATGATGGTTCATTGATACTAATAATATTATTTAGTGTTTTCAGAGAAAAATAATTGAAGTATTGGTATAGGCTACAGCCAAGAATATTATTCGAGTAGTTAGACACGTGGTCATATCTTCGGAGATTGTAAACATAACGACATACATTATTGAAAGCCACATTTAAGTTTCTTTTAGTTTCAGAGTTATGGGCACTGAAAAATTTGGCAACAATTTGTGATGATCGGTACGACTAAAGTTTTCGCTAAGTAAAGTCGAATAGGTTGAGGGGTGAAATGCTTTGATAGGGAAAGACTTCGTAAGGCACCATATATTTTGCCAATGACCATTTTGATGTGATCATCCCAAGTGAGGGTTGAGTTAAATAAGATGCCAAGATTTTTGACCTTCTCAACATATTCCAGTTGTTCTGTTCCAAGATAAAGTGCAGGACGATAGCTGAAATCCAGTTTGTTTTTATAGATTATAATGCATTTAGACTTCCTAGGATTAAGGCAAAGGTTGTTTGTTTCAGACCATGCTAGTATGCTTTTCAAGTCAGTGTTTAATTTATGAGCCCCATCTTCAATCATACCTAGCTTGCAGCTGAGTCGAACTTGAACATCATCGGCGTACAAATCAAGTGACGAGTAGTTCACCTGAACAGGAAGGTCATTTATAAAAATTGAGAACAACAGAGGGCCAAGAATTGACCCTTGGGGAACCCCTGTTGCAAGTTTTAAGGGCCGAGATACTTTTTCGTCTATCACAACTGCTTGGTTTCGTCCACTAAGGTATGAACAAATAAGTCTCGCCGCTGTGTTTGAAAACTGAAACTGATCTTTTAATTTTGATATCAGTATCCTGTGGTCAACTGTGTCGAAGGCCTTGGAGAAGTCAAGAAGTGCAAGAAATGATACCAAATCATCGTCCATTGCGGCTCTTATATCATCTGAAACTTTAAGAATAGCAGAGACACAACTATGATTTGATCTAAAGCCTGACTGCTGATCACACAATAATTTTTTTCTTCGTAGAAAATTAGAAATTTGTTCATGTAAGATTTTTTCAAGTACCTTAGATAAAAATGGTAAAATCGATATAGGTCTGAACTCAGGTTGAGTCAAACGGGTAGCCGGTTTTTTAAGGACTGGAATTACTTTTGCTTCTTTCCAAGATGAAGGAAAATACGATGTCATTAGTATGGTATTAAAAACGTGCGTGAGAACAGGTAAGATGTGGGGTAAAATCATTTTAACAAATTGTGGCTGCATTCCATCGAAACCTGTAGCAGACGATTTTATTTTAAGGACCGCGCCCAATACATCAGCATCATCCACCCTTTGGAATTGAAACAAACTTACACTTTCGGGGTCAACAACCCGAAAGGTTGCATTCGTAGCCACAGCATTTGCCGCGCTCCTCCCCAAGTCAGGATTATGACCTGTGGCATTCCCATCAGCCAGTGAATTTCCTGCACTACACGAAGATTCGCTATCGGGGTCAACAACCCGAAAGGCTAAATTTGAAACGTTATTTTGAACAAGTGCAAACTTTTGGTTTAAGTCATCGGGACATACATCCGGAGAACAATGATTTTTTTGTCGACCTACGCCAAGTTCTCGAATGTTTTTCCACAACGTTTTCGATGGTAAACTTTTGTTAAGGCGTTTTGAGTACAGTCTGTATTTAGCTTCTCTGACTTTTATAGCAACAGTTTTTCTTAGAGTCTGGAAAGTCGAAAGCATTTCAGGGAGACGAAAACGCTTCCAACGCTTGAAAGCCAGATCTCTTTGCTCTATAGCAGCTGATATTTCTGGAGTGAACCAAGATTTTTGATCACACCTTTGGAGTTTAGTTTTAATCGGCACATGCAGGTTAAAAAGATGATTTATCGAAGACTGCAAGAAAAAAATTTGGTCATCTGGTGATGACATTAAGTAAATGCTTTGCCAGTCAATTTGCATTATACTATTTTCTAAGTTGAAAACATTAACTGCCCTAAAGTCTCTGTATTTATAAACTGATGTGGCAACCTTTGGGATAACTTTGAAAATTGCAAAGATTAAATCATGCTTTGAAAAGCCAGGTGCCTCAAGTTGAGAAAAAAGTAGAGTGTTGTTAGAGTTATTAACTAGAAATAAATCTAATAGAGTGGAAGTTGTGTTGGAAAAGTGTGTTGGATTGGTTATATTTACTGGATACAAATTTAACGTTTTCATTTTATCAAGAAAAGATTGTGATGTATTTTTTTGAAGCAAATCACAATTAAAATCACCACATAAGATGATTTCAGAATAAAGGGATGAGAACCGTTCGAGCTCCGAGTAAAACTTCGCCAAATCTATATACTTGTTGGGACGATAAACTACTCCGAAAAAACAACTACTCACAGGATTGTGTATTTCTACTAAGCAGTACTCAACCAAGGACGAATTGGCAACGATTAGGCATAGATTGAATAAGTTTTTTCGTTGTTTCTGGTTGAATTTTACCCCACTCTTCTATAGGCTTCTCTTTAAGGTCCCTTAAATTTTTTATGGTGTGCTTCCGTATTTGTTGGTCCAAATGGTCCCATAAATTTTCGATCGGATTAATATCCGGGGACTGGGGAGGTGTTTCCATGACTTTTGTGCAGTTGTATAAGAGCCACATTCGGGTATTGTAAGCCTTATGCTTCGGGTCATTGTCTTGGAAAAAAATATAATTGCCCCTTAGACCCTATTTCTCAGCACTTTCTCCAAGGTTTTGCTTCAAAATATCGATATATTTTTTGTGGTCCATTATGCCTTCAATTATATGCAAATTACCAACACCTGCTTCCGAGAAACACCCCCAAACCATGACGGAGCCACCACCATGCTTTACTGTTCCCACTGTGTTAATTGGAAGAAGCTCGGTATTTGGTCTCCGCCACACCCTTTGTCGCCCATCTGAACCGGAAACGTTAAATTTTGATTCGGTAAAAACAACTTTCTTCCAAACCTCAAAATCTTTCAACATATAGTCCTTAGCAAAATTTAAACGCTTGAGTCTGTTAATAGGTGATATGTAAGGCTTTTTCCTAGCAACTCTTCCGTTGTAGCCGTTCTCTCGTAAGCAGTTCCTCAATGTTTCTGTTGAAAAATCCTTACTCAACTCCTCACGCATCCTTTCTGCAAGTTTTGGTGCACTTATTCGAGGGTCTTTCTTAACTTCTCGTAGAATTAAGCGCTTATCAGAACTGTTGAATATATTTCGGTTCCTATTTCTTTCCTTATTTTCAATTATTTTTTCAGTTTTAAACCTCTGAATTATTGATTGTATGGTAGATCGTGGTCTTTCAAACAGATCTGAAATTTCTTGGAGAGATTTATCTTGGTTATGGTACTTCATTATTATTTTTCGCAGTTCAATTGATGTTTCACTTTGTTTTCTTCCCATTTTTCAATTTTTCCAATTTTATTTAACCAAAATTAACTTCACACGCACCGCACTCAATTAGACTGACAGCTTTAACCAATTAACGGATTTTACCGTAAAAGCAACGATGGCCTGATTTTTGTTTGAACATGAAAGAACACTGTACGAATACGAATTTGACCTATTTCCTTGCAACATTTTTTTTAAATGTAAAGCTTTAACAGAAAATTTTGAAAAATTAATCTTTAAATAAGCTGAATAACTTACATATATAAGGGCTATAATTTATTAATTGATTGAAGTTTGATTCAAAAAATATTCGCTTTTGGTCAAAGAGTACGCTGAGCCAGCAAAAAAGGTGCTGTACGAATATGAATTTGATTGACGTAAATAACGAGAAAATCTTATCAAAATCAGTACGCTTTTCTCTTCGTCCTTATAACTCTCCTTATACTCAGTGAATAGAAAAAATAAGGTTTTCCTTTACGTAACACTGCGGGGATGCAATTAATTTTCAAATATTTCCCTAATATTTTGCAGAAAGAATCATCAAATGGTCATGTTGTTCTATCTCACATAATTTTTTTATTTCCTACAAGTCCCACAATAGCTTTTGTGAAGAAATAAAATTTAATTTAAGAATCACACAAACAAACAAAAAAGGAAAGAAATAGGAAGTCGTCTATTGCGTCGACTAGTTTGGTTTGTGTTTCAGTGGAACTTATTTCTTTTCGCTTTCTATTGTGGCTTTCATGCTTTGCTTTTATTCTTGGTCTAATGGTCTTAATCGTGACATTCTACTGTGACACAATTTAGGTACAGAAGGAACTGCGAAAGTTTATTTTTGTGTTGCTCATTTGCTAGACTTTCATTGAAAATTTAGACAATACTCGTAACTCATTATTTTATACTATTTGTTTTGAAAATAGAAAATTCTGTCTTTTGTCCTCTAAGAAAAGCACGCATGTAACGACAGAAGAAATTTTGTAAGAAACAATAACTGGGAATGTGGAAGTCATGTCAAGCTCCCTTCGTTTCTAAAAGTCATAGGCAGTGTTTTGAAAAGCACATTCAAATATTGCTTGAATGTGGTAACATGGACGGTTTTTTGATTTAACCTAATTGAGATCCCTGTTCCTCTTTTATTTGCAAAAACTCTTTCTTTTTGGGAAATCCTTTCGTACATGGGATTGCCGCTCTCACCCACGAAGCTTTCGTCCGCACGGTTAGAATCTGACACCGTTCTTATCTGAGCTGTTTATAATTAAGTTATAAGAGTAACTGAAGCTTTCACACTGAACGGAGACTGATTTTTCTGTTTCACCCGGACAATTATTTGAAACAGCCGTCTTGAAGACTATCGCCAAATTGCCGCACACGTTATCGAATAACTCGTGACGGAGTTATGTGAAGCTGGTCTCACTGCTCACGTTATCGAGTAATCTAATCGAATGAAATTTCATTCGACGCATGAAGTGTTCACTGATTTTTCATGAAATGAAAATAAAAGTCATTGTGTAAATTTTTTTTATATTTATTACGAAGGTGAATTACTTTATCCTAAATTTGTTAGTAGTAGTAGTAGTGTGTGATTTTATTTAACAAAATTAAAGGTTTTTTTGTTGTTATTTTACAATTTCACAATTATGGCATGGCTTTTGCGGTCAGCCAGAAAAAAAAGAGTATAAACAAAAATAAATAAATAAATCAATAGTATTACATGATGTAGATATTTAACATTTTCAAGCTATGTTTAAGTTTAATTAATAAATATGCTAATAATTCGTTGATTCGTTTTTAATATTAAGGAGATGTTTTGATTGGTTGCTGTACAGAAGGTAGGATTAAAATGCTTCATTCTGGATTTGGTAACGGTATCTCAGCGCTGTTTTTACATAACTGCTTAAAATGTTCCAATCCGGTCCATTTAGGATTTCCTTGGTCTCATCTACAGTTAATAGGTTTTTTCCCCAGTGTTGTCTTCTGATTGCAGCAAGAATTTGGCACGTTCCTAGAAAGTGGAACACATCTTCTCTATCTCGCTGGTTACAGAGAGTACAGTCCGTGTTTTCCTCTGAGCTATACGGTCGATAATTAAAGTGCAGTAACTCTCCTCTCGTTTTGAATACAGTTGAAATAGTCTCTAGGTTGTAGCAATCATCAAAATAATTGTTTGATCCAAGATTGTGTTGTAGGCACTTGTACATACTTCGAGTCTAGCTCCGGTTCGCCAAAACCGTAAATTTAGAGAAGCTATCCTGTTCAATCTTAACCAGAAGCACTTCAAAGTTACGTTTCCAAGTCTCCGTCCCGGTTTCCAATAACTGCACATTGTGAGTCCGCTCCCAAGTTGACCACTCAGTAAAGAACTGAGCTTTTTGGTTGAGTAGATGCCTTGCAATGGTTCCAAGAAGGCGATGAGGGGGAAGCTCAGTAACTTTTAAAATATAATTGAAGTGCATCTTGAGTGAGAATGTATACAAAGGCGAAACACCAGTCTCCAGGTGTAACATATACGTAGACGTGTTTTCGGGGAGCCAGAACATTTTTTTTATAAAGTACCTCAACAACTTTTCTACTTCTTCATATTGGAGGAACCCCCAAACCTGGCAAGCATAACACATTGTCGACCTCATTACGGCTTCGAAAAGTTTATATTTGGCACTCGGAGCTACATATTTTTTACCAAGTACACCCTTCCAACTCCAATTTATGGCTTTTTTTGATTCTATCAGCTTGGCGCTCAGGTGTTTTTTAAAAGACAGCTGTGGTGTTATGATAACTCCAAGGTACTTGTACTCTTTTACAACCTCCAGGGCCACATGTTCCCACCTCCACTTCTCATTTACTGCGTATCTGCCTGTTCCATTTCGGAAAATCATGACTTTTGATTTGTTGGTATTCAACGTGACAACGTGGTATCCACAGGTGACAGTAAGATTGAAGCTTGTTGATCATCATTTGTAACATTTCTGCAGATTCTGATAATATGACGATATCGTCTGCATACATCAAAGCCTTCACGTTGGTGCCAGCAATGTTGATACCACCTGGTAGAACTGATGTCAAATCATCAAGGAACAGGGAAAACAAAAGCGGACTTAATAGACAGCCTTGCCTAACTAAAGACGTTGTTTGAAACCAGGTAGACACTTCGTTCCCGTCCCATACCGCCGTCTTTGTTGTTTTTGTAGAGGCAATTTATTGCTTTTAGCATTTTGGAGGATATTCCTAGGCAACTGAGCTTGTAGAAAAGTGCTTCCCTGTTGATTGAGTCGAAAGCGGCTTTGAAGTCGACGAAAAAGGCATATAATTTCTTTCTATTATCCAAATATGATTTACCGATGCATGTTAGTGAGAAAATATTGTCAACAGTCGAGTCAACAGTCCTTTCCTTAAACCCTAAATTTGTTAGTAAGTGTCGATGTCAATATACAAGCAACCAACCGAACTTAAAAAGAAGTTCAAATCGATCTTTTTTGTTGTCCATGTACACAACACATCCACCGAAAGAGAATCGAAACCGTCTACATCAAGTAATCAGCCCTATCGAGGTATTCGTCGGAGCGGAATTCTTTCCGATTTCCTACGATTCGGAGACATTTTGCTTCGTGGTAGTTATCTTTTTTTTTAACAAATAAGTGAATTTAGCCAGTTAAAGTGAAATTACTCTACAGAGACATCAGCGAACTCGAATTTATAGGAACTCGAAATATTTCAGTGAGTATTCGATGTTTCTAGTACATTTTAAAATAGCTATACTTTACGTTAGATCACTTAAGCTTGCCCTAAACGACGAACATGCTCACCGAACATACTCGTTTGCATTATCCCGTACACGACGAAAACATTGCCGAACATTCATTTCAAATGCTCGCACACGACGACGTGCACAGCAGAAATGAAGTTTACTTCGTAACAAAAGCAGGTTTGCTCGCGAGCATGGCCTTACATGGCGAACATTGAATCCAATGAACATGACATAATCGAAATTTTTCGCCAACTGTGAGCGGCTCGCCAGCTGCTCGCGAACCAGCCTCTACACGACGAAAATGTGGCGAGCACGAGCATGTTTGGCGAGCATGTTCGTCGTTTAGGGCTAGCTTTATGCTATAATCCCATAATTGTTACTCACTCACTCGGTAATGTGGCTTTAATTCGGCCCCTGAAGTATACCGTGATCGTATATAAGGGCTTTGACCGATCGGACGGAACCCCCCCCCCCCCCCCCCCCCCCCCCCGCAAATCCACTAGCAAATACACTAAAATCTGTCTGATATAAGACAATTTTTTCCGTATGTTCAAAAACCGTAGACGGTTACCGTTTATTTCAGTCGTTGAAACGGCTTATTTAAATCACTAGTACGGGAAAAAACCATTTCAGTTCAGTGTGAAAGCTTCAGTTGCTTTAGTAAATTTATTTACATTGTGTCACGCCAAAGACCTTACGTATGAAACCGTGTTCCGTTGCGTGTGTGACAGATGTGTTATTCACATCCAGAAAATTTTTAAATTTGAAAAACTTGTAAGATCCTGACTCTGACTCCGACTCTGACTCTGACTCTGACTCTGACTCTGACTCTGATTCTGACTCTGACTCTGACTCTGACTCTGACTCTGACTCTGACTCTGACTCTGACTCTGACTCTGACTCTGACTCTGACTCTGACTCTGACTCTGACTCTGACCCTGACCCTGACTCTGACTCTGACTCTGACTCTGAATCTGACTCTGACTCTGACTCTGACTCTGACTCTGACTCTGACTCTGACCCTGACTCTGACTCTGAATCCGACTCTGACTCTGAATCCGACTCTGACTCTGACTCTGACTCTAACTTTAATTCTGACTCTGATTCTGGCTCTGTTTCTATCTCTCTCCCTCTCTTTTATTTGTGGGATAAAAACCAATGCACATACTTATTCATTCATGGCTAACCTAAACCCTTTCTGTTACTGAGTGTACCTCTATCAGCTCAACAGTCTAGATTTCGGCGGCATTATAGAGCAAATGAGAAAAAAAAAATTTATCAAATATTCATATTTATATACATACACATTTTTATTTTTATTTTGTTTATTATTTTCAGCACGAACTGGAAAAACTAGATACGAAGTAACAATTCGCCTTGGAACAAACCTAACTGCATTTTACCGATCAGTTGATGGTGAAAAGAAAACTTCAGATCATCTTCCTGGGATTTTAGAAAGACACGTAAGTAAACCCCTTTATGTCTTTTCATAAAAACTTGTTAAAATTATTATTTACAAATTTTTTATCACAAAAGAGCTGACTTAATTTTTTAATTTTTCTGATAAAATTACAAAGTTTATTCAAAAGTTTCTAAGAAATATTTAAAAATACCCTCACTTTATTTAAGACATCTTCCACGTTAAATGAAGAGAGTTGTTGGTTTCTATGAGTAATGACTATTGAGAGTTTAAAAAAAGTTTGCCTTTGACTTTATGAAGTAGATTCATAATCCACCATTTTGAGTTTATCCTACAAAATGCTTCCTTTTTAGTGTTAAGTGTATGCAGAAATGAGGTTTTCTATCCCTTGATTGAACATTAAGCAAGTATACTCATCTTTATTACCTCCCGTACTTATGCGTGCTTCTACAATAAAGGGTGTTTTTTTAGATTTGTTTTACAAGTTGGGAACACTGTTTTTATAGTTATTGTCAATTTGATAATTCCGCGGTATATTTGCTGTAAGTACTTTTACGTTTTGTCATTTCACAATGAAAAAACTTGCTTCAGCGCAACGCTTGCAAATTGTTACGAGAACTGCCAATATACGAACTCAGCTGCTTCATTCTAGGTGCGAGTCAGTAGTGGGGCCCATATGCGCGAAATCGTTTTTAAGAACTAATGGCATAATAATATCTTTTATTGAAAATCAATTTCTTGTTCATACGTGTTTGATTTTAATTTTTATTTGTATACAGTAATTCTCCGACATACAGTACCTGTTGGTATACGCGAATTGGGAGTTAAACGACTTTTTAACTTTCAAGCGGCCGCGCCGGCGTCGTTTGGTTTTGGCTTCCTACGCCCGCTTTAGTGTTGTTTCTGCTTACGATGGACGTATGGACTCAGACGTATAGCGCTGAATCGACGGGTAGGTACAGGAAAGTAACGGTTTTTTGTTTGTGGATAGCGCTTTATCACCAAAGATTATTCAGACGTACTAACCATAGGCACCACATAAAAGGACATCAGAACTTTTATGTGGTTAAAAAAAGTCACAAAAAGCCCAGTCGTTTATTTGGTGGTACGGAGTGTTCAAGCTTCAGTAGTTGTTTCTTCATCATACACGAGCTCATTAGATTGTTTTCCCAAAACTAGTGCCTACTCTTAATATTCCGTTGCTTCTAACAATAGCTGTAAACATGAACACCCACTGATGCAAGGAATTAATATTTATGATTTCAAGTTATAATTCAACACCCACTAATAATAAAGCAAACTACCAGAACAAAGAGAAATGTTTTAAATGAGATGAACCATTGCTTTTAAGCAGCCCCATTACTCAGGTTTAAAAGCGTTATTATCCACCGAGTTTGCCGAACGCGGCTGCTTGGAAGACAATAAAATCCAAGAACTCTTTCAATGGGTACATTGAGTTGACTTCTGGTATTTCGAAGCAACTTTATTCTCATTACTTAGGTTTGGACAGGGAAACAAGTTTTGTTTTGATATTTTTCTGAGCTCACTTATCATACAAAAATTGTGAAGGTGGAATAAAAGTTGGTGTTTTGATTGTTTAGAGCAAATATTTCTATAAGCGGTTTCAAAATTAATTTCGAAGGAGGTTCTAGTTGATTGTTTCGAGGAAATATTTTTGTAAAAATATCAAAGTGAAATTTGAATAAGGTTTTCCTGTGACAGAGACTGCCTAAGGTGTTCAAATTACAATATATGAATATTAAAAATAGCTCGAATTTAACTCTGTTAGTCTTCTGTCTAAAAACATATGTGGTATCTACTTACCTACGTGACAGAGAAGGCACACAAGCGAAAGTAAATCACAAAAATACAAGAACAGTGTGGTTGTTTAATGTTATAATTGTATCTACACATTTAACGCAAACAATCTTTTCATTAGTGGAATAATCAAACGTGTTTGTCGTATGTATACAGAGAGAAAGAGAAATTTTTTTACTCTAGGATATTCTGTGTTAAATTAACATTGTCCTCGTCGTGATTGGAAGTCAAACTCTGACTAAAGCGATGTGGTGCATTTGCGATAGAGTTGAGGACATTTCGTACACCAGATGTAGCAGAGCGATCCAATGACCACGAATTGCCAACAGGATTCTGATTTTGTTCCAAAATCGTTGGCATCAACGATGTATGTTGAGTGCTAGTGGCGTTACTGTTGCCACCTCCACCACCGCCGGCATTGTTGTTAATTGCACCAAGGTTCAAATAATTTCCACCGCCAAAATCATTGTTCGTCATTGCTGTCCTGCCAAACATGAGACTATTCGCTGAGCGTGACAATGGACGTCGACGATTCAATTTCATTGATGCTCTTGTAGATGATCCTCCACCTCCACATCCGCCCACGCCAATGCAGCCGCCGGATGGCAGTTGATGATGCTCCAATAGAGAGGACACCAATTTATCTAATGCCTGAAGGTCAACGTTTAATTTTGAATTTCGCACAGAGCCTATTGGGTCAGCGGTGGCTGCCGATGAGCTGTTGATGTTCGAGGAGCTGCTGCTACTGATGCCAGCTGCATTGGCTAAACGTTGTGTCAACTGAAATAATAAGAGAATAGAGATGGATTTAATTAAGTCGGTCCATAAAACATAGTTGTTGACAAAATGAGATAATTAAATCTTGAGTTGACAATAGCCTAGGTACACACAATGTATTTCCCATTAAAATGTGTTTGTGGGATTTTCGTCTTCTTTTTTTGTTCATACACAGAAAAATTCCAATATTATAAAATCTGCGAGGGTGGCTTTAAGGTTAAAACCCCCTATGAGCTTTACTCTGTTAAAGTGATATTTGGGTTTAGAATTGTTTTTTTTTGGAAACAAATAGGGAGAGTTTCAATTCCTTTGAAAAAAAATTTAAAAGCGGTCCTCCTTCGATACATTCCTAAAATACACATAGGTAATTTTTAGGTAAAATCAACATAATATCTTCAGCACAGGTCGAATTCAGGGAGGGTAAAGGAAAATATGAAAAAAAAAAGAAAAGAAATTGTGTTTCGAGCTAATATAGGTTTTGGACCATAATAAGTCTTAGTTTTGACTTGAGAGGGATGTACATAAGTAGTACTATAGTTGAATTACCGCATCAGTGATTGAGTGAGTGAGTATTATTTTTCTTTCAAAATTCGCTCTACATTACACAACATCAGTCTCCTTTTCGTTTATCGACTTTAATTCGTTCAAATACTGATGAGAAAATTTAAAATTGTGGTACTAAACTGCTCGATAACGCGAGAACACTTAATTCAGTCACGTATTACTCAAGCACGTGTGCGGTAATTCGGCCCCTGATTCGAAATTCTCTGAATTTAGTAATTTCTCAGTGTGCCCATTCACATAGAGTGGCCTTCATGAGGGTGCACAGGTCAGGGTTTTTAGAACTTTCTGTCTCTCTTTTCTTCTTCTTTTCGCCGTAACGAGCATCGTGATCTCGTCATCACAAGTTGCTTCACCATTGATCATAGATTCCAAATACTCCAACTTTTCACACTTGAGAAGTACATTTCCATTCGAATAAAAGTCTACAGTATGCAGTAAAAGTAGTATATTTTGGACTAAACGATATCAATTACCTTTTAAGAACGTTAAGTACCTACTTCTTGTAGGGATGTAGGTTTCCCACATATTGTAGGTCCGTCGCATCGTCAGCGAAGTGCATTAGATTTACTTTGGTGACCTTTCCTAAATCTTTCAGTTAGTTAGTTTTTAGTTTTTAAATGATTTTTGTTTCATGAAATTTACAATAGTTTTGTTTAGCTTTTATTGTATGTCATGGCCTACGCCATCTGTCAGTCGGTAAATAATACTTAAATACATTTAATTTTACAAAAGATTTGTTTCCCCCTTTTTGTATATATATTTTATGTATTGTTTTAGAAAAGTTCAGCAAAGATTTGCGTTCAGTAACTCAATACTATTTTCACATATCTGTACAAATTCTCCCATTCAGTTCCTCCATTTAGGATATCAATAATTTCAGCCTCATTAAGGTAGTTCTTTCTGAATAAACTGCGCCTAGTTTCTGCAAGCATAGGACATCTGCCCACAAAATGAAACACGTTCTCTATTTCCCTAAGGTTGCACAAGTTCTTGTAATTCGCTCCTGTGAGGTACATGATTCAAGGGGAGTAACTCTCCCCGTGTTTTTAAAACAAGTGACATGAGGTCGGTTGAAAACTCTGCCCTGAAGTAGTTTTTAGCTGCTAAGTTGTAGTGAAGCTGCGCATAAATGTTTCTGTGAAATGAGCTTCTGGCTTTCCAAATGAAATCTTCACGTTTTTTCTCATCTACAAAGCTGATTAGATTGTAGAGTTGGCTTTTTCACGTGTTAATCGAGTCATATTCAAAATCGAGGTGGTACCCGTGGTGTGATGGATTGCATGTCCGCCTGTTAATCCAGAGGTTCGAGTTCGAATCCCAACAGAGGCAAAAATGTTTTTTCCACGGGTATCGCCTTTCGCGAGGAATTGGCAAGTCCTCCGTTAGTATTCATTGCCATGAAAAGAAAATTGTAGGTCCCCTTCATTCCCTCACAAGGCATGGTTGTGAGAAATGCGCTAGGCCCAGGGGCTCCTCGCTCTGTTGCGCCACCCTATTTATATTTATTTATTTTTAATCAAAATCGAGTGAGAGTCCACAGTACTGGGCTAAATTATTCCAGGACTCAAACCAAGAAATTCTCTTCCTGATCACCAGCATTGTTATCTGCATAGGCAATCGTCTATCATCCATTTTAGTTGTCTTTTGGTATATAGTCAAACTGCATTTTAAGTATTGCAATAAACAACGGAGAAAGACCTGTTCCCAGCAAAAAGATGTCGTTAGCCGTACTATTGGGTAGTTTCAATGTGCGCTTCAAAAAGTATCTAAGAAGTTGCTCCACTTCTTCGAATTCTTTGTGTTTCCAAAGTTGTGCAGCGTAGAACTTTGGCCGTTGTTTTAAAAATTTGGTATTTTGCTTCAAATTGAACATCTGTATTGTGCATCACACTTCTCCAGGTAGCATTTAGTGCATTTTTCGTCTTAGAAAGCTTATCTGTCATGTGGTTCTTAAGGTAAAGATTTCTAGGAATCCGCATACCAGGATATTGACTCACGATTTCAATGTTGTGTTCCAAACTTCCATTTTGCGCTGCGAAAATTTCGCCCTAATCCGTTTCGAAAAATCATAAATTTTGATTTGTGAGGTTCACCTGTAGTCTCCATTTTTTACGATAAACGAACTATCGATTTATCATTAGTTGGGGGAGTAACTCTCAGTTGACTCAGCAAGCATAACGATATCATCTGCGAATATTAGCACTTTTATTAGAAGGTATGGTGGAATTCGAGCTCCTACTTGTAGAATTTCTTCGATGTCTTATATAAATAAGGTGAAAAGTAAGGGGCTTAGGCAGCAGCCTTGTCTTAACCCTGTTTCTATTGGGAACTGATCAGATACTTTGCTTCCACGGGTTACTGTAGAAGTTGTTGAGTCGTATAATCGCTCTAAAATGTTTCCAAACTTTGTCGAAATTCCTTTATTATATTATAGCTTCAACATCAGTGCTTTTCTGTCTATAATATTGAATGCGGCTTTGAAGTCGTTACAAAAGCATAAAGTTACTTTTCGATCCCTTAAATATCTCAGCTACATTGGTAAGCGAGTACATTTGGTCAATTGCAGAGTAATTTTCGCGAAAACCAGCTTGCGCTTCACTCAACAAGTTATTTTGCTCTACCTAGTTATATAGACGTTTGTAGAGCAGCTTTGCTAGGATCTTCATCGCTGAACTCTGCAACGATATATCTCTAAATCTTTCAGCAGGTAAGCAAGAACTGTATTGAATACCAGAGGACTCTAGACGTTTTTTTTGTTGTACACCTACTATGACTGAATATTTCGGTGACTCCAACTGGGCATCTAACTTTCTTTACCGCCCCTTCCTTAATATTCTCAATCATCTTCACGTAGGCTTCTGAAACTCCTCGTTATCTGAGTGTCCCATATTAGATATCGTGGTTGTCGAGCGAACGCTTTTTCGAGTTCAACTATAGCACAACATGCAAATCCTCTGAGGAATGACGATATTTTTATTTGCGATTTTTGAAATTATAAACAAGTTTTGCATACGTGCAGAAAAAAAGTTTTGAGATAAAAATAAAACTACGAAACGATAGATTGCGTATCAAGGTTAGAAAAGTCACAATTTTGAAATTTTTACTTTTTTTTAAAAAAAATTAGATTTTTTTTGATTATTTCCAAAATTGTATCTTTGATTTCTTTCAAATTTTTGTCACAATACTTTCTTTATTAAATAAAGTGAAAAGTAAAAAACTGCTCTAACAATTTTTTTTGTAAAAAACTGGCGTTTTTATATTTTCGCTAAAAACCTTTGGATCATTAATTATTTTTTTCAATATTTTATGTGATTGTATTCAATTTGCATAATTAATGTGTTGTTGGCAGCCCTCTACCACCAAATATATTATGAAAAGCGAATACTTAAACCTTGTAGTCAGCCTCAAGATTTTTATATTTTACTTAGCACACAATCGCAAAGCTCGTGTGACCCTTATACTTTTCAACATCATCTGCTGTTGACTTGCCCTCGACAAACTCAGATTGGTTATCAGATAGCATCATTATTTTTTGCAGTCGGCTAATCTACATCCGCTCAACAATCCTTAAAGTGTGGAACATCAGCTTCGTAATTTCCTGTATCTCTTTCCCTCGCTTATAAAATTGGTATAACATAGCTTTACTTTCACTGCTTAGGCAGACTATCACCTTCTATAAGCTTGGAGATGGGAATCGTGAACCATCCTATCAAATTTTGCCTCTTTGGGAGTTCTTAACTGCTTCACTAAGTTCATCGTCTGTAATGTCGGATATTTCTGTTGAGTTCAGCTTCTAAAAAACGCTCTCGAGCAAACTCAGATAAGTTATCACAATACTGTGACCACCTGTGCAGAATCTTGTCGTCATCAAAATTTAGCCTTGAGCATCCTTCATGAACTTTGACTAGCGAATCTAATGAGCATTTCTCCATCTATGACCGCATATTTTGAAGATGATTGTCTCATTATTCAAGCGGTTTTGTTGTTTTTCTTAATTAACTTGGCTTACATCAGCAGTCAGGGAAAAAACCTCTTAAAGGTCTAGATGCATGTCCTCCGTTCTCTTTGCTTGAAGCTAGACGCACGCCGCCGTCTTCTTTCCTTTTTTTTCCAGCTTTTTTATTCCCTTTCAAAGCGAGCCTATTCATCGGGTATATTAAGTTTGAGGGGCACTTTGGCCATGCTTTTAAAGGCATCGTCTTACTGCTTAAACTTCATATTTCCACCACCATGTTTCTTTAGCTTGTTGCTAGGTAGTTTTCCTTTGAAACCCCTGGTAGTGATTTTGATCTATCTAAACGATTTTGTTTCAGGCAGTCTAATATAAGCCGTATTTTATTGCGAATTTTATAGTCATCTTCACTAATACGCATAATAAAACACTGAACTCTCTAATGCAACTTTATTCCATAAACTCCATTTACCAGCCATCCTTTCACTTCTGAACACTGCCTTATTTTTGTTCACGAATCGTTGTTCACTAATCGTTGTTGTTTCCCCATGTACGATGTTTTGCGATGTTTTGCAAACGTAAGTATAGATTCCCAGTAAAACACAGCTAAAGTGTGTGCTTTGCTCTCAGCCTTTGGACTGTATTGATGTTCCGGCGCAGATATCTTTGCGTGTTTGAAAGGAATGGTTTGTTTTTGTCCTTTGTCCAAATTTTTCTAGACTCTCTTCGTAGCCCTTGTTTGTTTGATTCCTTCATTGCCTCAATAAAAAATTCTGTCAGCAGGAGACGGTGGTGCTGCTGGGTGACATTTTCCTGGAGTATCACTTTAAAGTCTTTCACCCTAGCTTTCATAATTTGGGCAACCAAATGGTAGTCAATTTGGCTTTCATTTCCACCACTTTTGTATGTGACAAAGTGTCGGTCTTGTTACGATACGACCATGTGACTTGCGCATACTAAAGATAACTTCACTGGGAAGAGCTCCTGGTGCCGTATCCCTTACCTCTAC
Organism: Melanostoma scalare; assembly: GCA_949752695.1. Taxonomy (NCBI): domain Eukaryota; kingdom Metazoa; phylum Arthropoda; class Insecta; order Diptera; family Syrphidae; genus Melanostoma; species Melanostoma scalare. Next base: position 52,567,935 of record OX456984.1, on the reverse strand, counting down.
AGCTGCCTTCATAATCGTAGTTCGTCTTCGAGGATACGATGCTCATAGAAGAAGAAGAAGGTTTGAGCCTTCATCAAAAAACAAAAACTCTTTTGTGCGATTACCAAGTTAATTGTGAATATCTGGCCAAAATGCGTCTTTTTCCGACTGCTAGTATCCAATTAGGAAGCATATGCACTGACAACTGACAATAGTCCAAGCCTTTCTTTTCATCATCAATTTAAGAAACATCGGTCGCTAGCCAAGTGGCAGATACCGATTCCGTTTTTGTCTTGATCTTTTCCATAGTCCTTATACATAAAAAAAGGGTCCTGTTTCCAGAACTCTGCACTTTTGTTTCTTGGTGGCACAAGATGTCTACTTGCCTTCTTCTTACTTCTTTTCAAGTTCGGAACTCCAAGCAGTCATACTTTCAACGTTCCAACTTTTGAATTCTTAACCTCGTAAAATCTGTCGCATTATTCTTCATTCGCTTTTGACTAACGTACACCAGTAATATGAAATTCTTGCTTCACACAGGCACCAATAAGAAATATAGCGTCTTTCTCATGTGTGCTGACTGTAAAACTACTGAGATTCGAAAAAGCGCATTTAATAAATATACGTAGGTTTTTTTTTGTTTTAAACAACTTTTGAAAATATTTTCTGGGATAAAAAAAAAGAAAGAATACCAGAAAAGTTCGAAGCACTCAAAATAATTAGAAGAGGTCTATCAATAGTGTTTTCTATACTTTGAAACCGTTCTCCTTTTATCGTCACTGTTGAACCATTTTCAGCCAAAAAAATTTGTCGACAAATATATTAGTAGACAATTAAATTTCCTTCAAAAAAGCTTTTTTTAAAAATTTTCGTTAGACTAACCGTTTCCGAGTAATAATGATTAAAAAGCTGTCTGTTTTTTTTTTTTTTTTTTTGATTTTATTTTCTTGTAAAATTTGTTGACTTACAAACAATTATTTTATGGAAAATTACAAAAATGTTTCTTGAAGGAAATTCAATGTTCTACGAAAAAGGTCTTTAAATACTTTTTCATAAAGTGCTTCTTTCAGAAGTTATTCGCAGTTGAACTTTATATTTTTTTCAAATTCAAGCACTGAGTCTTTCAAGCAATCCTTCTTCGAGGCTTAAAATATTCTTACGTTGACATCGAAAAACTAAAAAAAATTCTCCTACTTCTTCCGTCTTTCAGTCGAAAAAACCTTCCAAACTATTTTCGATTGTAACAATGTTTGCTGAACATCGAAACTACTTATCGCCTTGAGTTCAAGGACTCGACTTTATTTGTTAACCCCACATACATATACCTCAAGATTGATTATAAATAAAAAGGAAAACCTCTCTTCCACCAAATCAACTTCTAATTCCATTTTGTTCGTAACTTTTCAACCTCATGGCAGACAAGTTCATCTAATGGATGGCCACTTAATTCCTACCTTGGAGCTATATAAAGAACAGATTGAGATCTTTCTCTCAAATTACCCCTGTCTTGTCCAGAGCTTTTATTTTAAAGTCATTGTATGGATTACTATCTTAGCCGCACATTTAATTGGCTGCCTTTTTTTCCTGTGCTAGTTTATCTTTGCTGCAGGAAGAGTTCAACGTAAATCCTTTGGGCGGTTGCAAAACTATTAAGCATCCATTCGTATAATGTAGCATATAGAAGCATTTAACCTTCAAATCAAATTAATCTCACAAAGTTGTCCTTCGGGTTAAACAACAAAAGAAAAAATCAATTTCATTTTATTTCCAATCCTACATTATATTGAATCGTAACGCTGTCAAGGAGAGAGACCAAGATTTATAGCTCCCATATGCTCGAGTGATAGGGTGTGATACTTTTAACGATTTGGGATTCAGTAAAAATGTGGTGTTGTCTTTAGGTTTAAATTGATATTTCACACGAACGAGCAGAAAAAAAATATAAAAAAAAAATAAAAAAAAAGCAGCCATGAGTGGTTGTGCTCGTCGTGGTATGGTTTTTGTAGTAAGCTACTTGTCTTTTTTCTGATTCATAAATGAAATTGAAACGATTTTTTACTCCGGCATTGAAGTTTCAAAGAGAAATATCACATGAGTGCTTTTAGAGGCATTTCAGTATTCGCCATATTAAATTCTTTGAAACGTGAGCTTAATTTGACAGCGGTGTTAAATGACATAAATTAACTCATGGCATGGGTTGACTATGCCAGATACACCTTACCAAGTTTCTGTCACGAATTTTGAACTGAAAAATTACGAAAAATAAAACAGGATTTACACACAGTCGTCTGACATATGAGATTTGGAAACGACGCGACGCAGAAAAAAGAACAATTCACCTGAAGGAATATCAAAAGGAGGAGACATATTTGAATTATTTAGGGAATGATGTTCTTTGGTGAGTTGATAAAAGGGAGACATTCCAACATTCCTTCAAATTGTAAAAAGTAAAGAATCACTCTTGCACGTAGGAGGGCTGCTTTTTAAAATTTGGTTTTTTCTTGTGTGTGGCTATTGAGTGAAGAAATAAAATAAAATTAAGATTTCCGTCGCTTAAACTTTTCAAATGGAAGCAATATTTTCTAATGAAAATGCGTCTTGTGTGATTTTTCTCGTATGAAAATTCGTCCCTCGGATAAAGAAGACTAATCTTCAAAATGGCGGCATTAGCAAATATATTTTCGGTCTTTGCTTTCCTCGAAACTTACACACAGTTTTTCTTTAACTGGCCGAAATGTCCTGCATTTATTGATACGAAAAAGACTGAATTCTACTTTTCTCGAATCGTCCATGTCCATTTCCGGCTTGAGTGGTTTCTCACGTTAATCTGAGTTTACACTTAAGACTTAGGAAGGAACACGTCTTATCTATGCAGATAAGACGTGTATAAGCCTGGTTCCTAACACACCAGGCTTATATGATAGACACCTGGTGTGTTAGAAACGGTCTCTCCGTCAATCTTCTTGAAACCGAGGTTGTCGAGACGTAGAAAACTGCTTTGTCTGACCCAAGTTACACTTGAAGGCATCAACATACCCTTTTCAAACGAAGTCACAGATTTCGGAGTAATCCTAGACAACAAGCTTTTTTGGTCTAAACATGTCGAGTCTAAAACTACTAAAGCACTGTCAGTTTTCTGGCAGTGTAAGGTGCCTTTGGCAAGACATGGGGTCTTTCACCGAAAAGGGTCCTTTGGATCTATACGGCAATGATAAGACCAATCATCTCCTATGCGTCAGTTGTTTGGTGGAATAGTCTCTCGCGTAAATACGTTAATGCCTCGTTTACTAAACTTCAAAAAACAGTCTGTCTTGGTGTTATTGGGGCCCTCCCCAGCTAAGCTGCTCTCGACGCACTGCTGAGTTCCTCTCCTTGATACCTACATCATGGGGTGTACTCTTAAGACCGTTTCTCGTTTAAAGAGATGCGGTCTCTCGCAAAATTCGCACTGGAGCTTTAAGGAACTCGCAAGCCACATATCTTTTTACTCACATCTTATGGATATGTCATCTGAAACGATAAACCCAAGACTCAAACTGCGTCAAAAATACTCAGTCCACTTTCCTTCGGTTCAGGAATGGTTCGTTCCAGAATCTAAGCCTGGAAAGAACTGTTATCGAATCTTCACAGATGGTTCCAAAACCGACGTGAAGGGTCTGGCGCTGTTGCTTTTGTGGAGAACGACGACATACGACTGCACACCTCTTTAGGATCATACGCATCCGTTTTCAAAGCGGAGGCGTATGTCATCCTAATGGCCTTAGGCCACGTTACGAATAATGGATGGATGGGGAGAAGTATCTGTGTTTGCAGCGACAGCCAAGCTGTGCTTAAGACCCTTCTCAACCCTCTAACCATTTCGAAAGCGATCCAGAAATGCAAGAGCTCTCTGAATGCGATCGGAAGACTAAATTCCTTGAGTCTCATTTGGGTGCCAAGCCATCACGGCATAACTGGAAATGAGATCGCCGATGAACTTGCTAGGCAAGGATCTCAGACAGCTTTCTCAGGACCTGAACCGTGCCTAGCTCTGCCAGGGTCCTCAGTGAGGGCTTCAATCAGCGATTGGACCTGTGAAGAGCACAACTGGAGATGGCATGCCTCCATTGGATGGATGCAGACCGACCAAACGTATGCTCCAAAACGTTAATAAGAAGACTGCAACATTTTTGCTATCTCATAGCAGAAAAGACTCTAGAAAGCTTATTGTGTTTATATATTTCTTATATTGTTAGGCTTAAGTGATACCACACTCTGTGAACCTTTTGGCCAAAATGAGGACACCGCAGAGCACTTCCTCTGTGAATGTCCTGCTTTTTCTCGCATGAGGTTACAGATACTCAGCGCAGACATGGTGAGAGCTGGTAACTTGGGCTCCTTATCATGGCAGCGTCTTTTGGCTTTTCGCCGAACATCTGGAAAGCTATAACAAATAGAAGGTTGCTATCTGGTAGTAAAGTGAACCGGTATTTACGTCTGAGTGCTCCAGCTGGTATTTTAAAAACCTCCAACAGAAAAAAAATGCAGTGCCGTTCACGTTTCAAGTCAAAAGGAGAGACTATATGAGTGAAACCTTGTCTATCCAAATAGCATTGAAAGTCCCAAAGCATTTATTTTTTTATTACTTCCACTCACCTCACCTACAGCATTGCCCGAATAGCTCATTCGTTTGACCTTCCTGAACGTCACATCGTCTGTGGCTTCCTTCAGAGCTTGTTCCAAAACTGTATCCAATTGTTTACTTCGTGGTTCTTGCAAGCCTTCATATCTAAAAAAAAGGATAAGAAACCATAACTCTATACGAACGAAGGGAGTCATATAGTCATTCTTCTATAAGCCTTCTTTGAGTTTTATTATCCTTTTTGTTTTTAGTCAACAACATTCATCCGATTAATGTGGTGAATCATAGCACAAGAAACATTGTCCTCTGTCACATATGAAAAAGACACAGAAATTACGCTTTACTCACGGTAATAATTTCTCCCTAAAGGTGTTTTTCCTTTGTCGTATGGTAGAGCGGTTTGTCTTCCGTACTGTACGTAAATCGGTTTCCCAGAATCTGCAAATGAAGATGATTAATAAACAATATATCAACAAAACATACTATAAAAGCAATGATGTATAAAAGCCCATCTCTGCAATAAAGACATACTCGCATAGGTAGAAACGGTTCAGAAGAAACGTATCACTTTATGAACATAACAAGTCTTTTGAGCTCGAAGGCTCGTTAATTCACTATGAGTGTGTAGCAATATAGACCTATAGTTCATTGAGAGAAAACAAAGATTGTGTGACAGTATTCACGCCTGTTTGGCTTTGAAAGCTATACCTATACGTGCCCTAGATCAGAATGTTGAAACTTCTATGCGGGAAACTAAGGATTGAATGCGAGACGAAGAGATGAGGTAAATAAAAGCAAAATTATCTTTCTTGGATGAATCTAGTTCGCATATAGTGAGTCGTAATGGCTCTTAGGCGACGTGAACTCATAGTTTGTGTGTATATATCAAACATATTTGCTTGGAAATTGAGTTGTCCTTTAGAAAATTGTGTTTTATTTACGTTCCTTGTTTTCTATTTAAGTACACTTTGTCGAATCCATACGCGAATCCTTTCGCAAGTTGCCATGTTTTCCTTGCATTTATCATTTGGAAACAATAGCTTGAATAAATTGTGATGCTTCCAATCCCATTGAGGATTAAATTTGTGAAGAAAAAGAAAAAAACGATTCCCTTTTCAATTTGGAGAATCATTTTTGAAAGCATGAGACCAAGTTAGTGATTGAAGCAATCCTCGCAGGGTTTTTGGGAATGGCTGTGAGACTAATGCATGATGTACCTGATCTGTGGAAATAGCTCAGGTCAAACATTTGTGACTGTAGAAAGCTTTGTTAAGTTGAAGCCATAAAAACATGCGAATCAACTAAAGTGTCCCAGAGTGACAGAAAACAGGCAGTGACAGAAGACAGAAAGTGAAAGAAAACCAAAAATAAAGTTGACCGGAAGTTATACAGTAAATAGGAAGTAAAAGTAGACAGGTGATACAAAAGGTTACCGAAAGTGACAGGCACGACTAAAAGAGACAGATGACAGGAAATGTCAGCAGAAGTGAAGTGACAGAAGGAAAAGAGGGTTGACTGAAGTTGCAGATGAGTGGAAGTAGGTTTCAGTTTTCCTTCTTCCAAAAATATGCGTGAAGAGACAATGCAAATAATTTTAATGGGTTTATGTTTAATTAGAATAAATGGCGCTCAGTTATGAATATTTAATTTTTTTTGTTCACCCAATGTTTCGAATAATGAGAGTGTAGGCTGATGTTGAAGAAGATCTTTTATGAAATGTTATAAAACTTATTAAAGTGAGCTGAGATGAGAAAAACATACCCTAACAAAAGATGCTGCTCGTAATTTTAACATCTAAGAGCCTTTGCACTCGAAGCTACACAAATTTTCGAGATCCAACGATTCTACTCTCTACGGTCTACACAATGACCGCGATAAAAATTCATAAGGCTTTGAACAGAAACAAGCGTTGTCGACACCGGAAGCGCACTTTGTAATGGTTGATGTCGTCGCTTCAAAAGTTGAATTAATTTTCAAGATGGCGGAGGAATTATTCGTATGACCCTATAGCCACTATACCTACTGTGAAATAATAAACAACAGTTTTCACTGCCATGTGTATGCACTACTAGAGTCGGTGTGCAATTGCAAACTGCTTGTTGCTATATCTTGTTGCTTTCCGGGTTATGGTTTGCTTTGAGTGAGATGACGAATAGTTTCGACTGATACTGTTTAAAGCAATGTGATATCAAATAGCGGAATACTGCACGATGGTTCTCGCAACAGTTGCTATTTTGAAGAATGTTTTACTACAGCCTCCACTATTTGGGGGTTTCTTAGACAAAGTTTCAGTGATATCGTAACGTTGATGATGTGACACATTAGGACAGATTGTGTGGAAACATTCAGCCGAATAGTTAAAGTGTTGCACAGTAGCCACATCGAACCCTGATGCACGGAGGGAGGAGGTTAATACTTAGCTGAAACCTTCAAAGCTCTTGTCGGGCCATTGTGCTATCGGGGAAGCAACCTTCTGTGATGGTGCAGCTTATAGAAAAAAGGTACCTTAATTTGTAATTTCAAGAGCGACGTCCAGATATGAAACTAGCAATCTGAAAAAAATTGCCTTGCGTTGAATTCCATACCAATCTACTAAACACCAAAAACTATACCACTGCATCACACTAGGTACCTTTATCGTTATCCTTAAAAGAAACATCTTTTCAAATGTCCATCGCAAATCTGTCGTCTGCAGACTTTTTTCAATAGGTGAACTAAGGAAGATAATGGAGCTCACAGAATATTGGTTAACATGCCTGCCAGCTGCAAGGAATTTCGAGAGGATCGAACTCCGAAACATTCAGTTATTTTTTCACAAATATTAATTTTCGCGAAGAGTTGGTCTGTACTCGTAAACGAACCATCGGTTTTGTTTGGGGCCGGTTGAAACTGAGAAAAACAAAGGCTGTAGTTTTGATGGCTTTTTGGCATTGCTGCCACTGGTTTTCTGAGCTTAATACTGGAAGCATAGGATAGTTGGAGAGGCACTGTATTGGAAAGGACCTGGCTATTTCTTGCGATTGTAGTTTTCTGTCCTCATCGTCCCACAGCGTTGGTTCGTTCGAGTATTTAACAGGATATCTTCATTCGTACCGTGGCTTTAACAATATAGTCCTAGTCAAAAATGGCCTTTCAGAAAGTTTGAACATCCTTGAGATGGAAGAATATCTTGCATTGATCACAACATATTCAATTTGGTGGGGATTGCCATGTACTGAATTTTTAGGTGCGGGAAGCGTGTTCTTTTAACCACAAAACTTAGCCCCACAGTTACCGAAATCCGTTTTTGTAGGTTTTTATGCAGCCTATGCTTACCGATTTTATTGCTAATGGTTTTCTCCTTCCCAAGTTTAGCGTAAAAATCGCTAGAATGTCCTAGAACTCAGCTTTAATATAAGGATAAGGGCTTGCCATTATGTTTTAAAAATTCCAGCAGAAAGGCCCAATTTTTGACCAATTTTTGCAGCATTTAAGGCAGCTCAAAATATTCTCTTCAACGAAGTGCATAGTCTCAGGTTTATCTGCGTAGACAAGTGACATCACATAATTCCACAAAATATAGCCTAGTGGTGTCAAATCGTCCAGCCTTGGAAGGATTGCACAGGTTTAAGACTCGGAATTATGTATAATCGGCGTCTACAGCGATTTCGTTTCAAGACAATTTACCGAACGTACGCAGTGCCCAGTGGTCGTGAGACTTCAGATCTTCTACGATGAAATGCAAACAAAACTGAGCAAGTGAACATGTCACAGCTGTCGAAAGACCAACTCCGAAAAAGTATTGCCAGATTCAAAACCATAGGTCTAAAAAGACAGTTTTTATTTATTTAAATTTTCAGAGGTATTCATTGCTTGCTTTGCCTGTGGCAGAGGCTAAGATAGACTTGTTTTTATGAGCTTTGAGAAAATTTCTGGACTTCCAAACCCGAATGTCACTCCTCTGTTTTTACGCATTGACAACATGACAGTCATCTTAACATGATTGTCTCTACTCAGCAATCCTTTAATCATTTCAGCCTTTGATTTTACCACTGAACTCAACAATAAGTCTATGCTGAGAGCTATTAGCTTTTGTGTTCAGTGGTAAAGTGTATCTGGGCTAATTATACGAAAAACCTTTCAAACCAATAGTAAACGACATTATAAATCATGGTATGGAGGTTGTTAAAATGAGAAAATATACCAAACACAGACAAAATAGCTCAGTTGGAGCTGCCCCACGAGTAGGAAACAAACCATATTTATCTTTGCTGTTGTGACCATAAAGTTCATTGTGAAAATCAATAATTTTTTCAGTTCACTTCGAAATTTTGCATAATAGTAGGATATTTTTCTTTCTATCTCTAGTTGAGCTTTAACAAAGAAGGAAATCCTTCAAAAACTTTTTTTTTCACAGCTGTTTTGAAACAAGAACAAGTGGTAATCATCTTATCTCCCAAATTATAATGTCTGTTGTCTTAATAGATTTTGGCTTTCTCAAGACAAAACTCAAACAAAACACAAATTGTCCTTTTCTATTGCTCCTTGTTCTTCTGCGCAGCCTATTAATGAGAAACCTGGAGGCCCCGGGGCTCCTCGGTCTGTTGCGCCACCCTTTATATTTTTTTGTTTACTTTGAGACCTATTGTCAGTTGTACTCAAACAAACTGGTAATGACGTGGGAATAAGGTCGGTTGGATTTGACTTAAAACCGTTCAAATCTTTCATTGTACCGATTTTTTTAAAGTATCTTATCGTTTCTCAGTCTCATAGTCACGAATTTTCTGTAAAAACAGCGTTGTTGCCATTTTTGAAACATCTACCTGTAATTTTTGGCCTTCCCAGAATCACAGTATGAAATTTCTCCAGAGAAATTATTTTTATTATCTTTTTGCAATTTTTGAGTTCGTGGTCAAAAATGCAGCAATGGCCAAAAGTATGAGGCATCCTTAAAAACTGACCAACGTTCTAAAAGGAAGTGAGATAAAAAGAAAATAATTGGGCAGAAAAATAAAAATTTATTTTTTCAAATTTAATTTTCAAACCGTTTCCTGTTTATACGCATTGGTCTTAACAGTTGCTTCTTACAGTCTGAACAAACTTCTCTTCACTTTCTGATCAAAAAGATTCTTGATCATCTCTTAAGGAGTTGCGAGGTGTTTTGTACGTTCTGTTTTAAAATTTTTGAAATTTGCTGTAATTCGGAGAATAGGAACAAAAGTTTCAAGTGTCTAACACATTTGACCAATTTTGTATAGGGTCCATCATGCCTCCAAATATCTTTTTAAAAATTGTTGTCATGGTTAAAATTAAAATGCCATTAACGTTGAAAGACCCCTTAACTCTACAAAGCCTTAGTTTCTACCAATTTTCTCATAAGATGCGTTCCTTAGAAGACATTCTAATTCCATGGATTTTAATAAGTTGAGGTGTCTAGTTCACATTCCCAATAAAAATATAGGCAATTATAAATGCGTAACAATCAAATATTATGAAGTGGCATAACTAAACTCCCAACCCATATCAAGATCAGAAGGAAGTGTTTGGCTTAGGTTTCCTTAGAGTTCCGGATTAATTCAAGGGATATACTGAAGGACTGATGGTAGATATTCAACATTCCTGACATATTAAATGCAGGGTATCACCATTCGAAATCATTGGAGAGTGTTAGTAGATTAATGAAACCATTTCATCTAACTTTGAATTTCATTCATGATTGAATTTTCTCAAGTCTCAACATACTTTTTCTCGACGTGATTCATATATGTAGATTATATTGATGAAAACTTCAAAGAGCCTTAGAGTTGTAAAACAGTACTCAATAAAGTTAAGAGTTGAGGACCTACATTACAACCTTTAGGAACGCTATGTTTGAAAGTATTTATGTGAGACTTCGAAATGGGTCGCTCTCACAAATGATGTTATCCTTTTATTGCATATAATTGTCAGCTGCTTAAATGAGAATAGTGCTGAACTAACTTCCATTAAAAATTTGCTACAGATGTTCCTCATACAAAATTTCATTCATTTTTATATGTCGAAGTAAACATCATCTTTCGAGCAGTTTATTTTAATGTTTTTTTTTTTTAATGAGCTTTGCCACTGTGAAGAAATTATTCATTCAATTTAAAATATTACTCAACTAGAAAGAACCCCTTTACAAGGCTCTGGCGACAATACGGTCTGTCTTAACTTTTTCCCATTCGGGTCGTTGCGCTAATTGACATCACTGTATTTTCAAGAAAACGTCTGTTAGTTAATTGGTTTCATTTTCTAGTCACAATCTTGAAATGTATCCTTTTTATTATTTTGAAACTTGATTGACACGAGTTTGAGTTGGAGTCTCGTTTTTTATTTCCTTTTCACCAATTTGCGACACTAACCAATTTTAATGTTCCCTAACATAGCCTACCGAACCCTGACACCATTATGGTTTAGCTGGAACCAGCCACGTCATTTTATTTATTTTAAAGCTTGAGCAACAGTAAATATCGGTCATATTTGGGATCCTTACCACCACATCAAACAAGAAAAGGATAAATACTTGTCAAGTATAAGGGGACGTTCTCAGTTCTCACATCGGTTTGTTTGTTTGTGTTTCTGAAATTTTTGGTTGTTGGATTACAAGGGGGAAAGAACATAAAATGTTATTTGTGAAGTGTATGTTTGTATTTGTGTATGAACATGTATAAATGTTCAACTAGAAAACATAGTTTTATTAAAAATTGTGTTCTTATAATGGGGGTATTTTTTTCTTTCTTTAGTAGTTTGAGTTGGTAATTTGCTCCTACAAATTGTGCGAATGCCTCCTTCTGAAACTAAAATAGTTTTTTTTTTTGTTTGCGATGAGTATGATGGTAAGCAGGTTGGGGCTCATGTTTGTATTTCAACTTTGTAGAAAAGAAATGAATATGAGATGAAAGGATAACAATCCAATGTCAGATGGGATAAGTTTCGATGGGCACATAAGACACAACACACACAAGACAAGCTATACGAAAAGTGTTAGTGTGGGTTGGTGTCTGCGTTTTTGAATGGGATATTTGTATGATCTTCAAAAAACAAAGATGGCTTAGCTCACAAATATAATCACAATAAATGTAAATTGCAACAAGAGGAAGGGGATTTCATAGTGACTGGGGATTCAACTATTTTCATAGCAAAAAGTTAAAACAAAGAGCTTATGAAAACATGACTATGGTATGGTATGGTAATTAATATTGTCACTATTCGTATAGTCTTAATTAAGTGGTTTTATTAAACCGATATTGATGCTATGGTAATAATTTGCGTCTCAGAAGGGTACAGCAACATCTAACAGATGAGCCCTTTGTTGTACTAAGGCGAAACGCATAATGGACTTGAGGTCACTTGAACTTTTATTTTGATTTTTGATCAAATCACTCCGCTTAATATAATAAAAACAATCATTTTATTTATATTATTTTTCCCTCGATAATAATTTGCAAAGACTCTTTATGCGCACCTTACATAACTCAAAAGGTAATTTCATTTTTCATTGTCAGTCCTGGAAAGCCTGGATAAATCGTGGAATAAATTACATAAATTTTGAGCAAAGTTCACAGAAAGGATATGAAATTGTACTATCTCGTATCGTTGTCAATACACGATCGTTTAACGTATCTTTGTATATTAAATCTCAATATACCTGCCAAACATTAAAAGGTATGCAATTTTACGACTCATTGTCTCTTGGATCTCTCAAGCAGATCGGAAATATATCTCAAACCATTGATCGACTACCACGTTAGATGTGTCTCTTTAAGACCACCCTAATAAGTTTTTTTTTTTTTTTTTTATAAAAAAAGAGGAGGCTTATGCTAATCTGGAGAACTCAGACCTAATATCCAGTCCATTGTACTACCAGAGTAGCAGCTTTCCCTTTTTTTTTGTGTTGCAGTAGTTGGAAATAAGTTGTTAGTAATTTCACATATATAACCTCAAGGGCGGCGTTCATATGAAACTGGGAGGCTGAAAGAAAAGAAGATGCCCAGAGCGGGATTCGAACCCACGCGTCCGGCCTATCTACTAAACACTCTACCACTGCACCACGGCCGCCCTCACCCTAATAAGTAGTCTACCGGTGTAATATTGGCCTTAAGTGCTTTATGCCTCAGGAAGTCATATTTTTAAATCTCTCTAAGAAAAGGTTACAGTAGCCTTTACTTACTAAGGTAAAGTTTTCAAGATTTTTTCCTTGTTTCTTAATTTTTAAGCCATGTTAACATGAAAAACCATAAATAGCTCGTTGAAAACTCTGAAACTTGAGTTATAGAAGCATTTAGAACATCAGCAGATCATCATTTCATCATTTATAACTTTCATAGCAATGTGTTCTAATCTAATCGAACAGTATGGAAAGTAAGACAAATCATTTGATGGAGTCTTTAGAAGTCTTTCGATGAGTCTCGTTTGCGATGGAAAAGTTATAACCATTTAAATTTTTCAACAAAATCCATCCCCATAAACTCACAATGAAAGATTTTTTTGTCTCCAACCGTGTTTCTTTTGATGTTGCGTGGTATTTCAAGCACATAAGCCGTGTTTCTTTAGTAGGTTAGTAGGTTTTTTTTTAAATCTAGCTTCAGAAATAAACGAATTGATTTGAGATTGAAATACACAGCAATCAAAAATGGTCCGAGAATAGACCCTTGAGGCACGCCTTATCAATGTGGCTTCTTACATCACCCATGGTTTCAATTATTAGATACTAAAATCGCTTCCTTACACAGTGATTCTATGTTAAATGTGATAGGCCTTTGATACTTTTTTAAATATTTTCTTTAAAAGTTAAGGCTACTGAGCTCATGCAATCTCAACAAATAACGATACCTTTAAAAATTTTTAGCTCAGAAGCTGTCTTTGATTAGGTACTAGATTATGAAAGAAAAGAAATTGAAAATTCGCTCTCTATCAAAAATGCTAAATAATTGTGTGACTCAATTTGGATCGATTTTGTCATAATCATTTTCATTTGACGTTATCCTGATCAAAATCTTAATCCTTCGATTATTCACATTATTAGATCCAAAATGTTACTTACCAAAGTACCAGTTTAAATTAAAAAAAAAAATATTTATTTAAAAAATATTAAAGTTCTTATGAATAAACTGCTTGGCTAGGTTTTCATAGAAAGAATGAAACCGAAAAGTATGGAGAATTATCTGAAATATCAAGTTAAGTCAACATTTGAAGAGTAATGTGGGAATCGCGACTCTTAATTAAAATTATAAAGCTTGGTATTTAAAGTACTTTGATTTCAATTTGGCTTTAACTTGAACGGATTTCCTCGATTTACGCACATTTTTTTTTATTGTTTACAAACATATTATAAAACACCCAAAAATAAATAAGTAGGGTGTCTTGCCGACGCTTTCTGAGGTCAACGTGGCGTACCCCACAGGCGGATCACTAGTGTGAAGCAGAAAAGTGGGAGAGTTGTGATCGCTTCAAGATCACTACTCGTAACGCCGGAAATGAAAAGAAGAAGAGGGTGTCTCTGTCGGGTAGCTATCTCAAGATCTAACGCATTTCAGTTACCAACATTTTTATGCTGTTTCCGAATGGTTAAGTGAGAAAGCGCTTTTCATGTGAGTGTATTTAGCTACTATAAGACAGTTTAGCGATTATGAAATATTACCTAAAACTGTTTTAGATTTCAAAGCTATGCATGGAGTGGATCATAGTTTCGTAAATATGCTGGGACCGAATTACCGCACACGTGATCGAGTAATACGTGAATGAATTATGTGTTTTTGGCATTACTTCTCACGTTGTCGAGCACTTTTGTACCACAATTCGACATTCTTTCATCAGTATTTGGACGAATTGAAGTTGATAAATGAACAGCAGACTGATGTTGTGTAATATTGAGCAAATTTTGAAAGAAAAATAGTACTCACTCACTTCACTACTGACATCAGTCAGTAGGCCATATCATTATACAGTCAGTTTGTCATTGTCATGACATACGTTAGGCTCCGAACGTCCGAAAATTCCTGGAGTTTTCTGTTTTTCGAAGCTCTGTACATATCTCCGGAACCTCTCCGAATTGGTTCACATTTTCAACAGGCTGAAATAATGATGTTCTATACAGAAATGAACGTCGACACTGTCCGCATCTGTTAACATATGCAAATTATTTATAAAAATGCAATGAAATTGACAAAATTGGATTTTTCCCATACATATACATATGACGGCTTTAACAATTCATAAGAGCAAACATTCCCATTTTATATGCATGTAGTTGAACTGGTTGTTTCGACTTTCTTGGAATCAGCGCATTTTGTCACTAAAATTTTCCAATACCTTGTTGGTGGTTTCAGGTTTTGTTTGTAGATTTCTATGATGGTATTGGGCATAAGTTATTGGATCGTTTCCGTATAGTTGGCATAACATCGGCTGTTTGAGATTCTCCGAAAAGTAAGGCAAAAGGCGTCAAATAGCAGCTTTAAGTTGTCCAATTGATCTCTTCAAAACGACTGATAACACGATCAGGGAATTTGGGGCAGTAATGCCCACCGTTGACCGAAAACTTGTTCCCAAGTAGAAATGATGCCATTAATCAACATTCCGCACCAAACTGACCCACTTTGTGGATGCATTGGCTTCTTATAAATAACAAGAGGTTTTCCGAGCCGCGGGTGCTAGAATTTTGTTCGTTAAAGTAGCCGTAAAATGGAGGTAGGTGTTACAAAACCGTGTGGTCTTATGCCTTTAATTGCTTAGAATTTCTAGCGAGAAATCCGATATCTTTTTGCTGAACTCTTCTGACTCACAATATAAAGATGGTGTACCATAAGCTTTGTCTATTTGCAGCCAGTCTCACGAGCATTTTGCACAAACTTGTGAATGCCTACAGATTTGGGTGCCTCCAAAACTTTTTTTTTTTTTCAGAAATCACTTCACTTATTTGGAAATAAATTTTTAGTATTTCTCGCAAAGCTACTCATTTTTTCCGGGGAGGTATAATGCTAACTTTCTGTCAAAATTAAGAGCGGGGAGCAGGTGCCAGTCTTAAAAGAACATATAATATAAAAACATTCTACTACACTGTTATAGGAGTGTAGTACCAGGAAACTTGGCGCGAGTTAAAACCGTTCCGTTTTGTTTTTAATTTTGGGAGTTCAGGATAAACGTTGGTGAAAAATGCCAATCACATTGGTAATGCCGTACTTTTCTTTGCCTTTCTCATTAGGAATACTGATTGTTACTTTCGAAAAATTCAGATAACAATTTTTTCTGGCTGCCGGACTGTATGTATATGTGTGTCTGTCCGTATATGGATCTACAGAATGAACCGCTTGACCGATTTTCTTCCAAATTTGCTTTTAGGGTCTCTAAGACAGCGCACTGAGGATTTTTTTTGGAATTGGGTTCGGAAATGACGGTACCTGTCATACAAGTCTTATGATAATACCTATTTAAATATTATTTATTTACCTATGTACCTATTTTTTTTTTAAACGGTACCGATCAGGTTACTTTTTTTTTCAAAGCCGACTTTCTCGTCAATGACCAACACGATATTTAATATTTTTTAGGTCCTAGATTTTTTAAGAATGAATGCGTATCAATATTTGGAGAATTTCAATTTTAACATCTTCTAACAAGATCTAAAAACTTGCATACCTGACTTTTGACTTTTGAGAGACTCTGTGATTTCATTCAATTTTTTTAATTAGTGCATAGCTGGCAAGCCTGTACCACCAAATATATTATGAAAACGAATACTTAAACCCTGTAATTAGCCTCTCAATTTTATTAAAAAGTAAGAAAGGGGTGACATTTTGGAACCCTAAAATAAAAAAAAAGTTTTTTGAGGGCCTTTAAGTTTTGAATGGGCCAAGAAATTGCTGTGATAAATGGAAACTCTGTTGTCTTCCGGTTACTGAGTCCTGTGTCAGAAAGAATGTTTCATTGCAGGAGGTTGCCAACTCCGCGCCAAACAAACACAAAAAACATGAAAAGTCTTAGCAGAAATGGCACAATATTGAACTTAGCATTGTCTTTTGACATATTTCAGTATATAGACATCAAGCAACAGCAGGACACACACAAGAAAGTGTCGTAAAATGTGTAGGTGCTTCGACCAACATGTCAAAAAGCAAAGAAAAACTGAAGACACTTTTTAGAAACGGCTGACATTTTTTATTCGGGAGCGGGTCAAAATTCTGGCTTCAAAATTCTGGTTTACAAAATTCTGCTTTTAACCCTCGTTTACGAACCGCCAAAAGTCGTGTCCACCCGAACTGGGGTCCAAATGGACCCCACAATTTTTTCTTCGAAATTTTTTTGATTTCTGACTTACATTGTTCAGTTATAGTTCTTCTGGCTATTGTATGAATTGTTTCTAAGTATTATATATAGCAGGGATAAAGAAATTTAAGCAGAGATGTCATTATGCAGGTATGTAGGAGGTCAGCAATAAAATTTTTCAATTTCAAAAACGATGAAAATTGCCTAATTTCGCAAATCTGGGATTCCCGCTTATCCTTTTCGATATGTCTTTTGTACGTAATTACTGATTGTAAAATTCATCCACATCAATTGTTCCTGGCAGGTATGCCTATCTCAAAAACAATAGTCATTAGTTCAGTTTGGTCAGGTCATCAAATAATTTTATGACCTGAAAAGGATTGAATTTCCCCAATACATGCCAATCAAGCCTGCCATATATGGTTTGAAGTTTAGGTGGCTTAGTGAAAGCTCAAAGGGCTATCCACTGAAGTTTTCTAGCTCTGAGCAAAGTACAGGACTTGGTCGTGGATATGATGTGCTGATGTCGTTGATGCCATCATTATTTAATTCTGGACGCAACCTCACTATTGATAATTTCTTTACGTCGGTGGATTTGGCATTGAAGTTGCTGGATAAGAAGATCACTAATCTTGGCACGATTCGGAAAAACAAATGAGATTTGCGTAGACCTTTTGTAGCGAAGGAGGTTCTTGATGACCAGAATGAGCCTGTAAAGGTCAATAACAAAAAGCAGTATCGTCCAGTCCACTCATCCATTTTTGGATTTTCTGGAAAAATGGCGTTGGTGAGTTATGTTCCGAAGCCAAACAAACAAGTGGTATTGCTATCAACACAACATAACTGTGAGAAAGCCACTTCCGGTCATCAAAGTAAGCCTGCAATGATACTGGATTATAACCGCACCAAAGGTGGAGTCGATGTATTCGACCAAATGGTCTCAATTTATTCCTGTACACGCAAAACAAATCGCTAGCCGATGGTTGTATTCTACAACTTACTGGACGTAGCAGCCTTAGCAACTGTTATCATTTTTCGACACTTCAATCCACCTAGAAGAAACAAAATTTTGTACAGAAGTGATAAACTCATCGAACTAGCGGAGGAACTGGTTGAGTCAGAATTGAATAACCGTTCCCAACCTGCAACATAATCTGGCATTGGAAAATGTGCATTGGATGCTCTCTGTATTTTGGGGAGAGTTCAGGAGAAACAACCAACAGTCCCTGAAAGGTTCTCTTGTAAAAGAAGCAGATGTCACCTTTGCCCAAGAGGAGATGACAAGAAAACCAGAACCACCTGCGATGGATGTGGCAGATGTTGTTGCCCTTGCCACACTAGAACCTTATGTGTTAAATGTCTCCCGAAACTGCCCACAACTTCAAGTTAAATTCTTCTAAACATAAACTAGGCTGCTTTTAAAATAAAATAATTATTTATTAGAAAAAATATGATTTTTCATAGAATTTCAGTACTGGGGTCCAAATGGACCCCAGTTCGGGTGGACGGGTTCTTTTCACAAAAAAATCGCAGAAAAATCTGTAAACATCTGATAATCGTTTCAACTTAAGAAATGAATAAAAAATTGAATTTTGTTCACTGAGTAAAAATCCCATTGAAAAAAAAATGAAAAACAAAAAAGTTATGAGTGTTCAAACATGCTCTGGGGTCCAAATGGACCCCAGTTTGTAAATGAGGGTTAAAACGAAAATTCTGCTTTTCAGAATTCTGTTTTTTTTTTTTTTATTCTGGCTGACAAAATTCTGCTTTCCAAAATTCTGCTTTTCAAAATTCTGGCTTTCTTAAAAGAAAAAAATCTGCTTTTTTTCATACTCTTTTTTATTTGCAGAAGAACAAAAACAAAGAAGGAGATCGAAAAGAAAGTAAGAGTTCGCAATTATTATCAATATTCTGCCAATTATAAAGAAAGTGATGGTGTAGAAAATGTTAAGCTCGCGCTTTATACTCTTTCTTTTTTCCTTTATCCTCTCCCCATACTTTGTGCGCTCAACTTTTGTTTTGGCACTGATAAGCTCCTTTCGTAGGTCTCCAATTAATTTATAGACACCTGCGTGGCTACTGGCAAGGGCAACTATTACTTTAAGCCGACGATTCCAAGCCTCTACATTGTTTTGCCATCTTAGGAATTTTTTTCTAGTTTTAT
The DNA here is from genome assembly GCA_949752695.1 of Melanostoma scalare. Taxonomy (NCBI): domain Eukaryota; kingdom Metazoa; phylum Arthropoda; class Insecta; order Diptera; family Syrphidae; genus Melanostoma; species Melanostoma scalare. The sequence continues at coordinate 52,548,910 of OX456984.1, read as the reverse complement.
CACAGTTTTATCGTAAACTACTTGAATTGTGTAATTCTTTTGAGTAGGAGAGCGACAATGAGGAAACCAAAAAACTACTTCTCTACTTCGAAATTCTTCAGAAAGCAAGAGTTTGCAATTATTATTATCAATATTCTGCCAATTATAAAGAAAAAGAAGGTTTGGAAAATGTTAAAAAGCGCGCGCTTTTTAACATTTTCCAAACCTTCTTTTTTTTATAATTGGCAGAATTTTGATAAGCAGAATTTTGAAAAGCAGAATTTTGAAAAGCAGAATTTTGGAAAGCAGAATTTTGAAAAGCAGAATTTTGACCCCGGCAGAATTTTGACCCCAACCCTTTTTATTCCCCAATATTTTAGTAACGACCACGAATACTTGTACCCTTCCGTAAATTTTATTTTAAATCAATTACAACATTTTTTTGTAGAGTCATTCGAGTCTTACAACCTTACGCATTTTAGGGATCTACACGTTTCTACAGATTCAAAACAGCTCAGTGAATGAACTCTCTTCATGGCAGTTCTCTTTCCAAAAACTCGGAAAAGCCACCATCAACTCATAAAAGTAACTTTGATTTATTTTTCAATCGATGTTTCAATTTGGGGTTTTTGGCTACAGAATATATCATTTTTGTTTTTTGTTGTTGATTCAAATACATTTCCGTTTGAGAAATCAATCTGACTTGGGTAAGAAAACCTAACCAGTTCCTCTCTTTATTGTTATTGATTTTTCTTATCCAAATGTTTATTTTCGTAGACCTCGAAGGAATAACTGGTGTGTTCCATAAATACACGTACATGTCTCTAAAAAATGATTTCCCATTAAAGTGACTTATTATCTGCAATTAATTTATAAGTGACTGCTTCATTTCCTTTTCTCATTAAGCGGATTGGAGTAATGTAATTAAAAAACTAGGTTTCCGTCTCAAGTTTATTTAATTTTTTTTTACTTCCTAAGGTATTATGTTTTAGTTAAATTTCATTTGATAAAATATCCAATTATTTGACAGATTTACAATTTATCGCCACAAAAAAGCCGGTGAGAAATGTATTTTGATTACAATCTGTTCATAGGGTCTTGAGTCGTTCCTTGAAAATGTGTTCTTGTTCTTGTGTTTTGAATTTGTTAAGTCAGAAGTGATTAATGAGCAATCTCGATGAATTGCCATTCGTACTGATGAAATGCTATAAGTTTCTAAAAGGAAGCCTATTTTAATTGTATTCTTAATCTCGAAACTCGAATAATAAATTAAATGAAAAGCATTTTCCTTTGTATAATTATTTCATTCAAGGATGCTCTATTCTTAGACGGGAAGATGTACACACCAGAGCTATTTTAATATATGCATAAATTGTTAACTAGAGGATCAGAAAAAGTATATATATATCCCGTTTTATTAGATGGCATTTGACATAATTTTTATTTCAACAATTTGCCGCATAATATAACGAGGAAAGGCTTCTTTCTCCATACCTACACTCTATACAAGCATAAGCTGAACCGAAATGACAAATTTCTTACTCCCTTTTCTACTTAGGCAACAATTTGTGGTTATAACGCGTATCAGCAATAGCAGCCTTTCCGTAACGATGTTGTATGATTTTTTTCTCTTTTTTGTTTTTTTTTTTTTTTTTTCTTTGGGAGGTTTACACAGATCGTCTAATTCGGATAAATGGGACCCTTGTACACTAACACTGGCATAAGGCGAGGCGATACGTATATGAAATGGAATGTAATACGGTTAAGTACGGTATTTGCGTTTGAGGATTCCAGAAATAAATAATTGAAATGTTCAATATTACTCATACGTTGTGCCGTGTGCGTGTGAGGCTGTGGCGAAATGAAATTATTGCGCTGTTAGACGGGGATTTTAATAATGGTGTGCAGACTTCCAAATTGTATTCGAGGCTTAATGTTGAGAGATTTTTATTATAAGCTTCTTTGTTAATAAAAATAAATTTGCAAACTCTAGTGTTTATTTGTGGCAGATTACAAGAACTCAGAAAATGTTGGCTTGAATGTGTTCTTTGTTCTCATGAGACGAAAAATCAGAGATTTTTGGCTTTACATTTTTAAAACTTTCACACTCCTTTGGGTTTTTTTTTGTGCATTTGCTTTTTTCGCAGATATTCTCTAATAATTAAGAGTGAAATTCTTCTTATAGAGGTTGTAAAAATAACATCAAAATATTAGCACTTCCCAAAACCCCTTCCAAATGGTAAACTGTCTGTTTTTCTGTTGAGGAGTCCGAGAAGGGAAGTGTATTCGTACATTCGTATTCTTTCAAATCCACCTTTCTTTTATTCGAACTCATACCGTTTTCTTTGTTGTCGTTGTCGTTTTCGGTATCGGTATCGTTTTCGGTATCGGTACCGTTTTCGTTGTCGTTGTCGTTGTCGTTGTCGTTGTCGTTGTCGTTGTCGTTGTCGTTGTCGTTGTCGTTGTCGTTGTCGTTGTCGTTGTCGTTGTCGTTGTCGTTGTCGTTGTCGTTGTCGTTGTCGTTGTCGTTGTCGTTGTCGTTGTCGTTGTCGTTGTCGTTGTCGTTGTCGTTGTCGTTGTCGTTGTCGTTGTCGTTGTCGTTGTCGTTGTCGTTGTCGTTGTCGTTGTCGTTGTCGTTGTCGTTGTCGTTGTCGTTGTCGTTGTCGTTGTCGTTGTCGTTGTCGTTGTCGTTGTCGTTGTCGTTGTCGTTGTCGTTGTCGTTGTCGTTGTCGTTGTCGTTGTCGTTGTCGTTGTCGTTGTCGTTGTCGTTGTCGTTGTCGCTGTCGTTGTCGTTGTCGTTGTCGTTGTCGTTGTCGTTGTCGTTGTCGTTGTCGTTGTCGTTGTCGTTGTCGTTGTCGTTGTCGTTGTCGTTGTCGTTGTCGTTTTCATTATCGTTATCGTTTTCATTATCGTTATCGTTTTCATTATCGTTGTCGTTTTCATTATCGTTGTCGTTTTCACTATCGTTATCGTTATCGATGTCGTTGTGTCGCTGTCGTTTTTGTCGCTTTCGTTGTTTTCGGAAGTAAAAACATGGAAGCATTATAGTTTTCTGTAAATGTGGAGTTGCTTATACTAAGGTTGAGTTTAAATGAAGGTTTTTTTTTTCTTTTGGTGTAAGAAACCGCTAAGGTGACAGAGGTGAGTTACTACATATTTGCATTTTTCATTTTCGAAGTAAGAGTCATATAAACTTTCAAATGAAAAAATGGCTGTCTTTCAAAATACATAGACAAATAGAGTTGCGTAACTCAGCGAAGCGGAGAGTATGAGGTCTTGCACATTTCTCTCAACCATACCTTGTGTGGAGGGGACATACTAATTTTTAGTGATTCTATACGGCTTCGCCAGAAAGCACTTTTCTTACCAGTTTCTTGATTCACCCGTACAAAAACAATTTTATGCGAACATCGAATTCCCATGTTACAGGCAGACACGCTAACTTATGCTACGGGCACCACTGTCGTTTTCTTAGATAGTCAATTTATTTCATAGAAATCGATGGACAGAAATGGAAATTTTTTCAGTAGCTAGGGGCCTCGATCCCAGCAAGACCCCATCGTGCGCTTTCGTATTAATGCCTAAGCGAGGACATAAGAAAGCAATTTAGTAATTTATCGGTAAAGACTGTCTGCACTGAGTTCACGTACAGAACATGGCTGTTGCCAGCTTAAATACCGAAAGTTTTAATGAACTTAGAGTTGTTGAGCTTCAACTGGGTGACCTCATGTAGTGGATTTCATTTGAATATCAAATGTAGATTCGTCTACGACACTTGTCGGGTCTTTTTAAGATTGGGCCATCATCAGTTTTGTACATTCATTGGACTCAAGCTTTTAATGTGAAACAAAACTTAGACTTAAAACTTACCTCTTGAGATCCGGACTAGCTGTGTATGGTGCTGAGACTTCCTTTATCTTAAGAATGATAATAGCCGTTATAAAAATACAAATCACATTCACCACAGTCAAAAGTCCCGATACAATGCCATTGATGAGAAACTCTGTAGGTAAGTAGTCCGTGTAAATGAATGGATACGAAGAATTTCCCGTATATGGTTCTCCTTTTAAGTGTGGCATCTTAATATTTGGATATATCTGCCAAATACATGCCAAAGCCCAAAAGAGTCCCTGCAAAGGAAAAGAAAATGTATTTGAACTAAAGCCAATGAACGGTACGTACTTCGTTTATATTCCAAAAAAATAAAATAAATAACAGTTGCCTTCATAGAGAGCAAAAAAAAAAATAAAAAAAAATAAAAAAAAATATAGACATTGTGTGAGATTTTGTTTGGAAAAAATACTCACATGACTATTGAACACAATGTCATGTTTGTGAATGTATCTAAAAAGGAAATAAGACTGTTCATTGATTTACCTATGTTCAACATGATTCTAACATCCATGCTATCTGACCGATTTCATTTTCTTTTATTTCCCACTTCCTTACGCATAAATAAATTCGTATATGTAGAGATATGAAGGTACCATCAGAGAAAAGCCAAGACAAGGTTATGTTGATGTTATGTATGACCATTGTCATTGTCGTTTCAAATATCGGCCTACAGCCCATAGCTACCTTATGTTCATACTATGAAGGTACTTTATGTTGGTTTCTTATGATTTCCTCTGGTTTCCTTTTATTGATTGGTGTAGGTTTATAAATTGTTAGATTAGAGAGAAATCAGTTGATGACTGTACCTGATTTCTTTGGAAAAACAAAACAACTAGCTGAAGTACCTACTATCAAATGTTTGCCTTGTAGATTCTAAAGTTACTTTGACCTTGAACTTTGTAGAAGAAAATTCTTTTTGTGTGTGAATGTATGGGGATTGTCGACGAAGGTTTTTAGAATTGAAAGCAATCATTTCGATTGCAGATACAAAAAGGAAGCAAGCAGTTTGTCAAAATTAATTGGAAATTTATTTTTACTACTATTTTTTTAATTGTTATTTTTTTTGTTTTTTATTTTAAAATTTAATTCAAAAACAATTTTGTAAGCAATGAATTTAAATTTAAGCTCAGTTTTTCTTTAACAAAAAAAAAAGTTTCTCCTATCTTTAGTTTAAGTTTAGATATGAACTTTCTGTAGCAGCAAGAAAGCTACTCCTGTCTTCTATGATTTTTTTATGTTAATTCAAATTTTGCTTCAGACTGGCTTCATCATAATATTGTAATGTACACCCAATATTTAATACCAATTTCCTGAATCGAAAACGTTCAAACGAAAACACAAGCGGCAACACTATAATGTACATCTAATGAAAGGCGTTGCTTGTGAGTCAGTGTGTGTGTGTAGAAATATACCAGGAGGGGAAATGCTTGAAAGCAAAATACTGGAAGGCTCTCGATGTTGTGAAATTATCTGGAAAGCTCTAGATGCAATGTTATTCTATATTAATAGGCCGCTGATGCAACCAGAGTCAGTTTTGTTTATAAAGTGATAGTGAAAACATTGCGTTGAGATCCAATAAAAGTAGTAGAATTAAAATGAAAGGATAAGTTTAATTATTTTGAACCAAGCGAACGTTGCATTGGTGTTAGAAGTGTAAATAAAACTTATTTTATAAGAAAAAAAGAACAAGTTTGTGTAAAGTGTAAAAAAAAGACAACAACAAATGCAGTGAAATTGAATAAGGTTGGAAGAGCTCAACTGCATTAAGCTTAAAAGTGAGCTAGGTAAGCGAAATCTTTCTAGAGTGGGATCGAAAAATGAGTCCTCGTCCTGCTCTTGCGCAACTATTTGGAACATCCAGCGAGGGGAAGATTTAAACACTTTTGTTTTTAAAACGGAAGTGGAGGAAAAGGAAGTAAGTGAAAGTGTAAATTTTTCTAGTATGATGAATCTTTTCTTAGAACAGCGAAATGAGCAAAAGAAGGAACAGCAGAATATTCTCGCCTCAAGGCGCAACAGAATGTTTTAGAAGGTCAGAAAAACATTCTGGAAGACAAATTGGGCAGTATTGAGAAAAATGTATGTGGCCTAGAAAAACGCATTGAATGTGTTGAGAAACGATTTTCCAAGCTTGAGAGTCAATGCGAAAGTCAGCTTACCACTCTAGAGAAACGAGTCGAAAACATAGCCAAGGAGCTAGACCAGATGCGGAAAATGGAGCTACGAAAAACTTTTGGAGATCATCTAAAGAGAAGAGAAGTACAACCACCAGCATTCGACGGACAGTCTTCTTGGTCAGTTTACAAGAGACAATTTGAGCCAGTTGCGACAGCAAATGGCTGAGATGACGAATACAAGTACATAGCGCTGACTCTTGCTCTTAGAGGACAAGCAGCTGAATTACTTCAAACTTTTCCAGTTGGTAAGAGCGGTGATTTCAGTTTTATCGTGGCAGTTATACCACTTGAAGAAGTCTTCCGAGTCCAACTTAATAACAGAGTCCAGAAAAGGGGTGAAAGTCTATAAGCAGATGTGGAAAGACTGGTTCACCTGGCATACCCGGATGCTGAAGAAGAAATCATCAACCATTTTGCAGTTGAGTCATTCGTTCGTGCTATTTCTGACATACATACATCTTCAGAGGTCTGTCCGAACTGCTAGAGCACGAACTCTTTCTGAAACTCTAGCATTTGCATTGATGATGGAAGCATCTGAGCAAGCTTCTCAAATGGTACATGGTCAAAGAGAAGCCATAGTCGAGGCTGGATCATGCCCAAGCGCTAAACTACAAAGGAACCAGCGGAACGGACTTGCAAGATGTTGGAATTGCAATAAGACGTTGCACTTACAGCGACAATGCCGGTTACCACCAAAAAGAGCTGCTTGTCAATGTTGTAAAGTCAGTAGACTTCAGTGTTGTAGAGTAAAACCGCAGACTTACCACTACCAAATTGGACACCGTGTAGAAAACCCCCAATGGAATTCCTGGCGGAAGGAAGAGACCAAGACTCAGCCGATGAGAATGGAACCCATATTCGGCTGGAGCAAAGAAGAATTGAGGTATACATATGCTCAAAAGAGGGATCCAGGCATTGAATAGATTCTCACATGGAAAGAAAACAACACGAAATCTGACTGGAACGCAATTTCTGACAAAAGCCCTGTAATGATAATTTGTCTTACTTATGTCTGCGGGAACGTTTACTTGAATTGAGAGGCTGCTGCACTTTTTTTTTCATACTTCGAACATTGCAGCAAAATCGCGGACCAAAAGTTCCTATTTTCGAGTATCACAACGAATTGAGTGTGATTGGACATTTTATCTATGAAAGTAAAAATGCCTGAAAATCACATGCTTTTTTCGTCTAACTAATCCCCGGCATTATTTCATCACTCTTGAATAAAATTTATAGTTTTTTCTAATTCCAAAACTTATTTTTTCAAAGCAGAGAAAAACAAATATTTCGAATGAAGTTTTCAAATGTTAACCTCTTGTTAGGCAAAAAATTCAGACATCTGACAATGAAAAATTTAATAGGTAGGCGCATCAAAATTCGGGGAGCCAAAGACCAACTGTAGTAGGCTAACTATAAACGACTTGGTAAGAAAACGCTTACTATGGCGTTGTTATAATTCTTGGTAGACTTGCCAATTCTTCCTATGGACGACGAAAAACAATGGTGCAATTCGAATCTCTCTTTTTCGCTATAACTAACGCGCACGTGAAGGGGTTATGACTACCCTTATGATGTTATAAAACACTGTACTAGCATTCAAAGAAGTAGAAGAGGATTAACTAGGAAATACCGATGCACACTGCTTTTAAGCTCTTGTGAAACGTAATTTAGGGGAAAAACCGAATCAGGTAATGCATTTCCACATATCCGACTAAAATATGAATCTCTGTTCTGGTTCTGTATGACCGAAGTTTTGCTCAAAGTAAGACTGATGAACATTCCACGTAACAGACAGACATGCGCTATCCAATTACGCCATGGGTATTGAACTTTTTTATTGGAATTGTATGTATATCCAGATCCCCATCAAGGACAGAATTTCACAATAAATTCGTCTAAAGGTCCTTACTTTTTCCTAGAAACAGTAACTTGCTTTGTGGGACATTGTTTGCAATTCACTCCTCTTCTTTTACTTCATTTTAAGGATTCCATTACATGTGCATGTGTTTTAAAAACTGTTGCTTACTGAGAACTACTTCCGTGCAGTAACTCGTGAGTCGTGACTTTGAGAGCTCCCACTGATGTTTCGATATAAATTAATACTTTTGATACGCTGCACCCGAAATGGGACTACAGTACAAAAAAAAGAACTAAATGTTGTTCAAGTACATTTATGTTCAAAAATTATTATAACTCAGAAAACCAACTCCCTGCTAAAAATTTTTTAGAATTTTTGCGAAGAAAAACATTGAGTCTGCCGATATAGAATTTCGTTTATTTCTGATTGAATTTCCGTTGAATTTTCTCTTCCTTCTTAACATGAAATGTAAATATAGAATTTCTATGACTACTGACTTGGTATAGTAATTTGTAATGTTTTTAAAGAAATGTTGTTTCATATTTTTTTGTTTGTTTTAATTTGTGTCTTCGTTTGAAACCCATGCCATTTCCATCTGCTGCTCGGATAGATTTTTATTACAAGAAGAAGAAAACGTATCGTAGCTTTGTCACCGTAAGTTGAACATATTATAACACTCACGTACTGAAAATACCAATTTCGATTTCGAAAGATATGTGGCTTATTTCACCAAAGTTACAACCAACAGTTTGTATTTGTTATTTACAAGTTTGTAATCCAGTTTTTCTTTCACTAGTTTTCTATTTACAAACTTGTGAAACAAATACTGTAGATCAATTGTGATCAAAAATCTTGTTGCGCCAGGATTTTTTATTTTTTTTTTGTCAGGAGGAAATCTTCAAAAGACACTTGGCAGTATTCGATACCAAGTAGTGTGGCACTCTTACCTCACTAAAAACTCCTCGTAATCAGAACCAATCTATGAACGATCGACAACAGATTTTTCTTTCTCAATAATATAATCGCTTTAAAGGAAGCTTAAACTTTTAATGCTTCCCATGACTTTTAGACCATTAGCTCGTGTGGCTTGGTTCTTCTTAATCTCCGAACATTGCCTCTCGTATTTAATACGGACTCCATTTCAGAGTTGATATGACTATGCAGTCGCTGATTGTGTGATACAGCATGTTTTCTTAAAACTTCTGTAACCGTTTCTATTTGTAGGTCACGATGTAAATCGCTATTTCTTATATACCATGGTGCATTTACTATTCCACGAAGGACTTTGTTTTGGAACTTTTGGATGATTTCAGTATTTGTTTTCTTTGAGCAGCCCCATAATTGGATTCCATAGGTCCAAACAGGTCTAAGTACTTGTTTATAAAGCATTATTTTATTTTCGACAGATAGGTCAGAATTTCTACCGAGTAACCAGTACATTTTTCTATACTTCAAGTTGAGCTCTTCGCTTTTCTTTTTGATATGCTCTTTCCATTTTAGCTTTGCATCCAAATTCATCCCAAGGTATTTGGCCGTGTTGGCGTAAGGTACAGCTTGATTGTTGATGAATATTTGTACGTAGCTTAACTTTTTATTAGTAAAGTTTATATGTGCAGATTTAGCTTCATTGAGCTTGATACCATACGCCATTTTTTGGTCCAATCACTAACGGTGTCGACGGCATTTTGCAATTTCTCAGCAGCCTTGACGACCGACGCACTTACTGGATGCCAAAATTGCAGTATCATCTGCAAAAGTAGCCATAATGGTGTTGTTATCCACTGGAATATCCCTTGTATATAGCAAATACAGGGTAGGTCCGAGGACGCTTCCTTGTGGAACACCGGCTTGTATTTTACATAGCTTTGAATATTCTTGATCATACCGCACTCTGAAGAGCCGGTTTGAGATATAAGATTTTAGTATTTCGTAGTACTGCCTGGGTAGGTCCCTTTGCAGTTTATACTCTAGCCCCTCATGCCATACCTTGTCGAATGCTTGAGCAACATCTAAAAATATAGCCGAACATACTTGTTTTTCTTCTAATGCTTTTTCAACTGCATCCGTTATTCTATGAACTTGGTCTATCGTGGAATGTTTATTTCTAAATCCAAACTGATGATTTGGGATTAGATTTCTTTCTTCTATGACTTTGCTTAGTCTTTTCAGTAGCAATTTTTCAAAGACTTTTGCCATTATTGGTATAAGCGATATTGGTCTGTAAGACGTCACTTCTGTTGGTGTCTTACCTTGCTTTGGTATAACAATAACTTCAGCAATTTTCCAATGATGTGGGACATATTGGGTCTTTAGGCATGCATTTATTATGAATTGGAGTTTTATGAAGGCTTTTGATGGCATTTCTTTCATAACCTGAGCAGTTATTAGATCGTACCCAGGTGATTTTTTATTCGATAATTGATTTCGACACATACTTTTTATTTCTTTGAGTGTGACAATTGGTATGTCAACTTCATCGACTTTATCAATAAACTGTAAGCTGTTTTCAGATGTATTTGCTGGGAATGGCTTGAAAACATTCGCAAGATGTTCTGCAAACAGGTTAGCTTTTTCTTTCGGATTTCCGATCCAATTCCCGTTTAGAGATTTTATTTGCGGGTTTTGTAACTGCGGTCTTTTCAGGCGCTTAGCTGCTTTCCAGAGCGAATAATCGGTTGAAGCATCAGTCGTTAAATTTTTCAGGAATCAACTTAATGAATCATTTTTGAATTCGTAGATTTGTTTTTTCAGTTCGTTGCTTAGCCGGTTAAACGCTGTTTTATCGTCTTGAAATCTAGTATTTTGTCATTTTCTTCGACCTCTTCTCTTCTCCAATATCAACTCTCTTATCTCGGCAGGGTATTTTGTTTCAGTTTGCTTCCTACTCGAGTAAGTTGGTGTACTTTCTTCTGCAGCTTGTTGAACATCGGCAATGAATTGTTCTACTTCAAGGTCGATTTGCTCTTTGGTTTCCATAGGGGATCTGAGATTTATATAGCTTTCAAGCTTTTCTGTGAATTCACTACAGTTTGTTTTATTATTTACACACTTAGGATTACTTTTTTCCATTATCTCTGATTCATTAAGTGATGAAATCACCGGTGTATAATCTGATGATAAGTCATAATTACCTTCAACTCTTATGTGGTTTCGTTTGATGCCTTTAACTATGAAAAAGTCAACAAGGTCTGGTATTTTACTAGTATCCGATGGCCAGTAAGTTGGTGATCTGGAAGAATAAAACTCGCAATTGTATTTGAGGCATGCTTTGTAAAGCCTTCTGCCCTTTGTTGTTATAAGTCTGGATCCCCAATGGGTGTGCTTAGCATTGAAGTCACCGCCAACAAGGAAGTTATGTCCTAGTAGACTTAGCAGTTCTGTATAATTTTGTGCCAGGATGAAAAATAACTTGTAATTTACAACTGTTCACCACATTGTTGAATTTTGTGTTGAAAACATCAAAATGATCAAGGAAATCACTGATAAAATATCATCTCTTTGATTGCTGATATGCCTTTGTCGCAAAAACATTTTTCATCTTGAAGTGCAAAAAGAAGACTACACTTGTAGAATATTTTTACAAGCTGAAAAATTTTGTTATTCTGTTTGCTATGGTGAAATTATTTCAACAAGTCGGTTTCTTGTAATTAACAACTTTTTTGTGTTGATCAAACAGAAATGGAAATTCTCACACGAATTTCCCTTTTGTATAAGAAACTTCAACCAACAACTTCGATAACAACATATATCACGGGGAGCTCTCTCCACTTTTACCCTCTAAAAGCCTATTTAGACGATCCTTTATTTTATTTCATTCGAGCCTTCAGTTCAGTTAAACTGATGTCTAAACTTTAATTTGATTAAAAATCTAAAAGAAATAAATATCTTAATAGACAAGTTGTTTGATCGTGAAGATCGGCCTCAACGCCTTTTTGCGTTTCGCCCAGGTACGACAATGAGCTCATCAGTTAGATGATGTTTCCGTACCCTTCTAAAACGCAAACTATGTTCGGATTACACCGACACTTATAAAATCCACTGCACTCACATACAAAAAACTCGGTCCCAGAAGATTTGGTTTCAGCCTACTGCTTGCCAGACGCATTTTAACATTTTCAAGTGCATTTTCAGATGAAAGCACTAATAACTTTTTCCCCATTACATATAACCAAGAAAGTGGTATGCCAAAACATCAGAAAAGTTTCGCTGATTACAAAAAAGTCGGCAAGCAGTAGGCTGAAACCAGACGGCCAGACGGTTGAATCTGATATAATGGCGCGTGTATCTACACATACATGTGCATTATTTTTGGTTATCACTCCACTCCAAAAATTTGCTTCCAGCTCTTGGTCTATCAGTTTTGTTTCTCATTTTGATTTTTATCATATAAATAAAGCTCAACTGAACATCGAAATTGACGTCTATTTACACACTGAATTGAAAACTGAACTGATAACTGACCTAAGAACTGACCGTCTAAAAGGGCCTTAAGTGGGTTGAGTTCTTCTTCTACTAGATTACGCCACCTAAGAAGAAGTCTTCCCCTTTCATGATTTCCCTGCAATGTTGTTTCGAAAACTCCTCGAAGCGAAGCGTTCCGCTCTACTAGTCCCAGCCATCGTAGTCTGGGCACACCGACGCTTACTCTTCTAGCTATACACATGTCGTAGTACAGTTCATATACATACAGCTCATTTTTGTATCTTCTCCGCAGCACATTTTCTTCACATACGGGACCAAAGATCATTCGGCGAATTTTTCTTTGAAAATGGCCAAGGGTTTCCTCAGCTGCTTTCGGTAAAGTCCACGCTTCCGCGCCAAAAAGCAGGACTGGCACAATTAAGATCTTATAAAGGGTTGTTTTTTTTTTTTACAGATGGCTTTGTTTCTCAAATTGCTTTCTTAACCCAAATAAGCAACGGTTGGCAAGAGTTATTCTCCGTTAAATCTCCGCACTGATGTTTTTGTCCATGTCTATAGCGGATCCTAGGTAGACGAAGTCCTGTACTACCTTTAAGTTATGTCGGTGTATTGTGACGTTTTGTCCAAATCGTCGTTGTTGGGTGTCCTTGATTTAAGATAACATATACTTCGTTTTAACCTCATTAACCATCAGACATATTTTTGAGGCTTCTGTTTCAATGCAAAAGCACCTATCATCAGCCTTCTGTCTTCCCATTACGTCAATATGGTCTGCGTAAGCGGGTAATTGTACAGACTTTTGTAAGATTATTTCTCTGGTGTTGACATTTGAAATCGCATGACAGATTGTCGCCTTGGCTTGCCTGAGAACTACGTAAGACGTTACACATTTAACGTATCATCCTTGATCATAAAAGATAAAACAAACAAAAAGTTTGGCAATTGGAACTTCTATTACACCATGAATTTATGTCTTTCCATTTTGTATCAGTCTAAGTGGAAATCAGCTTCACAATTTCTTACAATCCCCGTTGGAATTAAAAGAACAGACATAACCCAATTCCCAACCCAACATAGCAACAAACGTATGAACAAGTTTTCTTTAATAAAACGAGCGTACCTACTCCCACATGTGTGCGATTCCCGATGGGCTTTGTATTTGCATAAAATTGTTTTAAACCAAAAAAGTAGAACTCCTTGCAAAACTGTAAACACATCATAAACAGCGGATATTGCATAATCTTGTCATTCACACATCAGGCTTAGTCTAGGTAAGCACTGATGAGAACTCAATTGTTCCTCTTCTGGCGTCAGCAGTAAGCTAACTGAAGATTTTACTTGTTTTTTTTTTAAACTCCGAACAGACGAGTCCCGAAAGAAAATGATTAATTACACTCAACAACATCGATCTCGACAAAAATTTTGTTCGGGTGCGAAAACCTTTATGTTCTTTTGTTTCCTCACATCGACAACTAATTGCCACGGACATGGAACAATAATTTCATACGGCTTATTGAACACACCATAAGATTGCGAATGAAGGTATTGAAGTATGAGTGTTTTGCAATACATATGTACACCATACAACGGTTCAACACCCTCACCATATTATTGATCGCAAGTACATAATATATAGCAAATGCTGATTAATGGATTATTTGTTTTTATTTCCAATACATCTGTGCCGTGATGTCATGCGGTGTGTTTATTATATGGCATTCGAGAAGAGTGTGTAAAGCTCTTAATTATTACCACAAGAAAAATTATATGACGCAATGAAACACTAAAAGTTTTCGCATGTTGATACGTTGATACACATCACTGTATATTGTCAATCTTTGGCAAGGCGCTCATCAGAGTAACATATGGTAAATCATTATTATGAAGCAATCCTCTAGAGACCTCTTTAATATTGTGTATTAGTTATGCATAGTCGAACCAATTCAAGTCCTTGTCGAATGTTGAATAATTTTTCTTCTCTCGTCAGCGTTAGCCTTCTCTCAAACATTATTATGCTGATGAAGAAGATAGGATATCTACGCCATCACTTTAATAGGCAGTGACATGGCTGTTTTTTTTTTCTTCTTTCTTCTTGACGTACAGGGTGTTTCAGAAAAGTTGGGAAAAACGACATGACACGGGGCGATTTTTATTCTCGTATTAAGATGGTGGGATAGAATGTCCTTGCACAGCTGTTGTGCGAATAATGAGGAATGTGCTGAAGTGAAAATATTTTTTGGTTTTGAAATGATAATTCAACGGTCTTTGTATGAAATTCCCAACAGGACATAAATGTTTTTCCAAGGGTATTGGCTTTCGCGAGGAATTGGCAAATCCTCCGATAGTAAATTCATCGTCATGAAAAGCGCTTTCTCGATTAGCCGTTCGAAACCGACAGTAAATTGTAGGTCCCCTCCGTTCCCTCACCAGTTATGGTTGTGAGAAATGCGTGCCTTGGGGCTTATTGGCTTGAACGTTCTTAAAACCGAGACTTGTCTGCCAACAGACCATGGAATAGCCTTTTCTATTGAACTCCTCAGCAAGCGGATGCCATGAATTTTATAAGTGTCGGAACAATCTGACAAAAAAAATTGCTTCTTTGAAGGGTACGACAGCATCTAACTAATGAGCCCACTGTCGCACCTTGGTGAAACGTCAATTTTTGGAGTTGAAGTCACTGGATCTCTTGCTCCTTTCTTTCTTTCTGACTTTTTACTTTGGTGTCTGTCTATGTCTACCATTTCCATTTCACACATTTTTCTCGAACGATAGCGATTTTGTTGTTGCGGTAGCGGCAGAAACGCAGTGGGCAGCATAACCGTCGCGTCGCCGCGGCAACTACAAACGGCTGGAAACGCGGGTTCTTTTTTGTCGCGTCAGTGTGGACACTCTCATATATCGCTATCTAAATACAATTTAACAGCTGACTTTGATTACGGTCGCAGCTACAAAATGGCTTTGGTTTGGGAGAGCCTTTATATTCAAGGATTTTAGTGACGTCTAAAAATATGTAAAAAACGGTTTTGTCTTTGCCCTATGGAATTTTTTTTTTTTATATTTATACTAAACAGAATTAATGCGATTTCCTTATGGCCTTTTAGCGGCCTTTTTTTAAAAAAAAAAATCCGCTCATGTTGTCAAAACATTTTTAATTTTGTTGTATCTTTTAAATCTTTGAATCTTACCAAGTTTTTCATTTTTGTTAATTTCAACCAAAACTGAAATTGAAAAAAAAAAAAAAAACCTTGAGTATCTTCAGAAAATCTTTTGTACCCTGTGTCTTTAGCCATCCTTACCCAAATAAAGTATGCGTCGTTTGCTTCTTACGTAAGTAACAAAAAAATATGAAAAAAAAAATCCATTAATCATCTGAAGGCAACAGATTCAAGTTTAATAGCTGTTTGGCATGAAAATGAACACACGCATTTAACGAGCTGTGATTTCAAATATAATAAATATAAGAAGTGGTTTTAGACATTTTTCCCCCTCGTCCTTTTTAAGCTAACGATTTGGTTAATAATGTAGACTAGACTTAGACATAGTTGTTGTATAGTTGTATGTCTTTATGCGCTTGCCTTGCATTTTGATGGATTAAGATTAAGTTTCTTTCATTTCGATTAATTGATAAAATTCTTTAATCACTCGGAGAGTAAGCCACAATGACTATGTTTATTACATTCGTAATTAGATTTCTGAAAACGATTCTTTGCGCAGCTGGATTCACTTTGAAAAAATACCAAGCATTAGATTGGGTCACAACAAAAAGAAAATGATGGGTATTAAATCATGGCAAACAAAATATTCTTTGGTGGACACAAACTATAAATAAGGTAGAACATATTCGTTAGGCTGATTTCGACTAAAAGTATTGGCGCAGTTCTGCCCGTCGCGTCGCACAGTGTGACGAATCGCTAATTTAGCAGGATTAAATTAATAACTCTTAGAAAAAAATGTTTTCGTTACTTTTTTTTTGTTTTATTTTTAAAATAATTGTTCAAAGATGAGAATCTGATAAATTTTGTAAATATACATAAATAGATTTGATACAAAAAAAAAACAACAACGCAAAACACGGACAATTTTTTAATCGTTCGGTACATCCAACAATAGGAGCACTTTATTTTCAATTACGTTTTTATTTTTTTTGGGATAGATCTTATATGCTTGCTAAAAATGGATCTGAGGATATCAACAATCTATTTAATTGGTCTTTATTTGTTTCGACTCGAGAAGTTTTCCTAGTAAATAATTCTCTAAATTTTCTATTTTCTTTATTCCTGGCTTGTTTTGCTTCTTTCCAAAGTTGTCTATATGCAATGTGAAGTACAAATTCC
Source organism: Melanostoma scalare (assembly GCA_949752695.1). NCBI lineage: Eukaryota > Metazoa > Arthropoda > Insecta > Diptera > Syrphidae > Melanostoma > Melanostoma scalare. Next base: position 52,532,246 of record OX456984.1, on the reverse strand, counting down.
AAGAGTGAAGGGGACTTAAACCGAATGACATTGCAAATTCGTCTAAGGACTTCTTTGGAATCTTTGACGAATTGTTCATTTCGGAAGGTTTTGCCGCACAAATGAAAGACGTTGCAGATGACAAAGCCGTTAAAATTTTGCCATCAATCATCGAAAGTAAAAAAACCGGCTATGATATTAAAGTTGTCCTCTTTTATCTTAACTTGGCAATAAAGTGTCAATTTGCTGCTGAATTGAATCTACTTCACTATTAATAACCTCAGTTGATTCTTTGACAAAACTTAGTTTAATAAGTCTACAGTACCTTGTTGATGAAATGGGCTGGGTTTTGACAAAGAGCTTTTTTTCATCTTAAAAAAAAAAAAACATCTGGATTGGAACCATTGAGACACTGAATAGATTTTCATCAAAATTATCACTTGAAGAAAATTTCCTGCTTAAACGCCTTTTTTGAGCCGCAGCACAACCCCATTTTATTAAATGGGATATTTCTTTTAAATTTGTTCCAAGACCATGAACTGTATTTAATACGCCTTTTCGAGCTAATACATTCTATTGATGCTATAATTTACTAATTCTTGTAAGTTACATTCCACAGATTATTCGTTTACAGTTCTATTCTATCGGGATAGTACTGTTTTGGCATCTTTGATTTTGTAGTGTAAAGCTAATAAATTGGGAACAACTCTATTTATTTTCTTACGCATTATATCATACTGATGAGTAGATATTGGTGAATCAATTTATCATTGCTAACGCTTCATTAGCAGATATGGAAATACAGAAAGGAGTACTATCTTCCAGTGTTTTTCTCGCAATAGAACCTGAGTATGAGTAATGATAAAAATTTGAAAAAATAATTCTAATTAAATTTAGATAAACAAACCTCTTTTGGGTGAACACATGGACAATTTTTTTATTTGCAATTGCATAATTTCTTTTTCCTGCTCTTCTCAGGTTGATCTTATACGCAGTTGAAATTTCTTGGGGCTGAACGACTCTAACAATCTTTGAACTTTTCTTTTCTTACTTTTTTTCGCAGAACTCATCAAAGCTTTTTCTTGGTCTTCCTACCTTTTTTATTCCAGATGAAGAAGGAAATTCATCTGAAACTATTTGTGGGAGTGGAGTGAGTTGTGGGTGAAAGGGTTTCATTCAACCACATTTCAAAGCAATCGCGATGACGACCACTTTTGGTAAAATACTGGTCAAACCTTAGAATAAGTTTCCTAGTGTTGTTTGAAATGCATTAAGGGGTTATATACAGTTGGAAGGCCGAAAAAAGCGAATTTTCCAGAATTTTTTCTGAGAAAACTTTTAAACTTATTGATCTAAAAATTTGTACACATATTATGGTGTCTTTTAACTGCATTTTAAGACTAATTATTAGAAAAAAATATTTATTTGGAAAGGAGCTACAGCTGATCTCCAGGAGCTCTTCTCAAAAAAGACGTTTTGCGGTGACCACTATATCTCTGAACTGGATCCTGTGAAATTAAAAAACCAAACAGTTTTCGTTAAAGTAATGTTAAATCTGGTAATTAATCGAAGGAATAAGCAAAATAAATTGTTTTTACAAAATGGCGGTTTCTCAAAAAAAAAAAAAAATCTAATTTTGACCAAAATTTCGGACTTAAATTGTTCATAAAAAAAAAAAAGATTTTTCCGTGAGAAAAAATCTTCGATTAATTACTAAAAAATATATAAGAAGCTCGTGTTAAAATTTGAGACTAATCTGTTTAGCCGTTTTCGAGTAATGTTGGTCACTGACTTTATAAACACCATTTTGAGAAAAACGCGTTTAAAATTTGAAAAGCACTTTACATTGGGTACAATTTTTTTTTTTCAAATTTGGGTGTAACTTCTTAAATATTTATAGGAACGATGTGAACATTTCTGTGTGTATTCTTAAATATATGTACATTACGAAAATAAAATAAAAAAAAAATCGATTTTTTGAAAATTCTAACTGTATACATATAACCCCTTCAACCACGAGCGATATTCGCTTTCAAATCGATCGCGATGACGATCACTTTTGGTAAAATACTTGTCAAACCTTAAGAATAAGTTTTAATTGCTTTAATTGCACCCTCAAAACTCAACATGAATTGAAATGGCTCTTAAAAAAAAAAACTGCTTTAAAGCGCTTAATTTTGATTTTTGAAATACAATCATCATAAAGGTGTGTCCACACCAGAGAAACATTTCAGGAAACATTGTTTCAAAAACGTTTCTAAAATGTTTCCCATTTGTATAAAAAACATTTCTGAAACATTTCAGAAACATTTCAGAAACATTTGAGAAATATTTCTGAAATGTTTTTTTGGTGTGGACGTTTCGTGAAACATTTGTGAAATGTTTCTGAAATGTTTTTTGTTTCCCATTTTTAATGGGAACTTTTTATTGTTTCTCGAGTTCAGTTCAATGCTTGAATATGGATTGTAAAGAAATTACAATTATAGCGTCGTGTTTTATAATCATTAAAAAAATTAAAAAAACCAGTGACAGTCGCAAAAAAGGTAATAAAAAAATTTTTTTTATTCTTTTTTTATTTCATCCTTTTTACAATTTAGGCTTTCACTAATTTCACTTAAAGCATGAGCTTTATGTTTTTATTTTTACAGCCTTCATCTTGTAGATCCGTCTCTTCATTCGCAAATGTTTCAGAAAAACAAAGAAAGTTTTCCATTCAGAATGGGAAACAAAAAACATTTCAGAAATGTTTCACGAAGCGTCCAGACCAAAACAGCTTTATAGAAATATTTCTAAAACATTTCAGAAACATTTCTGAAACATTTCAGAAATGTTTTTTTGTTTCTGAAATGTTTCTGAAATGTTTTTGGAATGTTTCTGAAATGTTTCTGAAATGTTTCAAAAATGTTTCTTTGGTGTGGACATACCTTAAGACATTTAAAATGGTTGCTCACATTTGTGACAAAAAAATTTACAAGGTTCTGACTACCAACATACAAGGCTTTACAACAAATAAGGTCTTTCACGTTAACGACTACACTTCGCACAAAAATTAAGGGAGCAGAAAAAAAAATCCAAATTTTTGGGGGATTTTCATCAGGCTGTAACTTATACAAAAATGGTCGTACCGCAAAAAAAAAGCAAATTGTAACTCTAACCGCCGTATTAATAAACGCGGAATAGCTGGATTAAGTCTTATTCCATGGATTAAGTGGAAAATGGTATAGCATTTTCCACTTAATCCATGGAATAAGGCTTAACCCAGCTATTCCGCGTTTATTAATACGGCGGTAAGTGTCTAGTTTTCGAATCAGAGTTTGAAAAAATTTTTTTTAAATATTTTTCGAGTAATCATAAGAAAACCACCGAAAAAAAAATTTTCGAAATTTTTTGTTTTTTTTAATATTTTTTCCAATTAACCTCTATATGGATCGGATAGCTTGTTTATTCAGCTATAATTTATTTTTTTTTAAATCTTTAATTCTCGATACGAGCATTTCTCGCTGAGATATCGGTGTTTGAATGGGAAAAGATCATTTTGTTTTTGATTACCAATATCTCAGCAACCAATGATCGCACAGAAATTTTGAGGTTCGTTTCAAAAACTTGAATAAATTTTCTACAAGGACTGGTAATCGAATTTGAAAAAAAAAAAAATTTCAATCATTACATGTATTTGAAAAAGCAACCAAAAAAGGGCTTTTTGTGTTTTTTTGGAAAATCAAGCGCCCAATAAAAAATATTGCGAAAACCACTTATGTTAAGAGTGCCTTTTACTGTTCAATATACCAACAAAAACCTTTCGAAGTTTCAATTTAATCCAGCCAACCGTTTTTTTCCCCACTTCATCGAATTTTTGCAAAAATTAAAGGAGCGTGTGGCTTGGAATCAGCGTTTAAAACTTATGGCAAACTCTATTCCTTATAATAAACCTAAATTCATGGCCATAGCATTAAATTAAATTCATTTTATTTCTTCTTGATTTCTTTTTAGTCTCATAAAAATAGCAGTTGGTTTGAGTCTTGTTTGAGAAAGTTAGATGCTGCTATAATTTCCCTTGATTCTGCTCTTAAACATCTAAAAATCAGAACGTCTTACTTATTTCTCCTTCTTTGGAGAACTCAACCCGTCCAGTAGATATGTAGATAGATAGATATAGATAAGTTCTTTATTTCATCAAAAAGTTTACAAAATAGAGAGCTTAAGATTAAGGATATACCAATTTAGCCGTCTGCCTGATATCGCAGTGCCGTAACTAGGGCGGTGCCAGCGGTGCCCAGGCACAGGGCGCATCCCCTGGAGGGGCGCAGAAATGACCAGACTAGTATCTAAAGGGTCCGCCAATTTTTTATTTTTTTTTTGTTAAAATGTGAAAAAAAAACTGCTGAATATTTTCTCAAATTTCTTTTTTTATTTGAAAGTACAATCCTTCCGGTTGATAACAGAAAATAATTTCATTCAAATGGCTGCCTCAGCTGGCCATGCAATAGCCTACACGATCCGTCCAATTTTTAAGCACATTGTCGATTGTGTGCAGATGTATTTTACAAATGGCTTCACGAATATTGTCCTTTAAAGCGTCAATTGTCTCTGGCTTGTCGGCGTAACACTTATTTTTACGGCACCCCACAAATAATAGTCCAACGGTGTTAAATCGCAGCTCCGAGGTGGCCAAACGACATCAGCTCTGCGGCTGATAAAGCGATCTTCAAAAACAGGGCGCAAAACATCGAGTGTAGCTTCGGCTGAGTGCCACGTTTCGCCATCCTGTTGACACCAAATGTTGCCGATATCCTCCTCTTCTATTTTTGTGAACAAAAATTCGTTCAACATGACACGATAACGATCGCCATTGACTGTAACGGCCACTCCTTGCTCATTTTCGAAGAAAAATGGCCCAATTATGCCTCTGGACCAAAATCCGAACCAAACAGTGACTCGTTTTGGGTGTATCGGCTTTTCACTGTAAGCGTGCGGATTTTGTGTGGCCCAGATGCGACAATTTTGCTTGTTTACATACGCTGACGGTGCTTCTCTTTTTCGAAAATCCGTACGCAATTTTCAAAGTAATGTCGCAATATTTCCCAGCGTTGTTCAAGCGTATACACAACAATATTCGTTCAGCGGAAGGAAAAACAAATTATCCGCCAAATCAGACATGAACTAAGTGTTACCAGTCACGAAATAAGCACTAGTTAAAAAAAAAAAACCTTAGATGGCGGACCCTTTACAGGCTGCCTCCACCTGCAATAATTTTTGTTATGTCGACTCGACATGGAGGCGGGTCATTTGATGTTATGTCGTGTGTTATGTTTTTTAGGTTATAATATGAGCTACCGATACGAACCGACACTGATAAGAGACGAAAAATTATGAGAAAAATTACATTTTCCACTAACACGCACAAAAAACAAGGCAAGATGCCTCAAAAGCTGATGTTAAGCTTTCTTCTACGTTACATCCCAAATTATTTCAAAAAACTTTGCGGTCTAGATTTCAACAGCCACACATCTAGCATCTACTAAATACATCCTCATCAGTGTTATTTACACATTTCTCACACACACTACGTCCTACTAAAAGGGAATTTACATTAAAAGAAATTATACTCTTCCCTCAGATATTTCAGTTTAACAGATGTGTTCTTCATCACAGTATTGCACGTATTGCAGTATTCGTTGCCTTATGAAATATTCGTTTCACTGTAGATGATTCGTTGCCTTAGACACTATGTGCACAAGTTCATACGCATACACATATTGTCATTGAGGGCGTTCGAGAATTGTATCCGGATAGCTTGTTGTTGTTGTTTACGTGTTAAACTTTTAGCAGAGTCACACACCTATTTCAACTAAAAAGCTATCTAAAGGTATCCGAGTATTTTTGGTTTACCTTTCTATTCAAGTGATCAGCTGATAGAAAACTTATTTTTATTTCTTTTCATGTTGATTTTTTGTTTTGGTGGGAAATCGACAAAAATAAGTAATAATCGTCTAGCAATGATATTTTGAATGCTTTTCTATTTTCAAAAGTCGAATTATAATATTTCACAGCTGTTGTCTGCAGCAATCTGGAAAAAGATATCTGGATGGTTCAAAAAGGTATCCAAGATACGGCTATCCGAGATAGGCTATCCGATAGGTTCTCAAGGACAAGGCTTCTGAACTTATCAAGGGACTGACAAGCCAGATACAAAGTATTCGGCAGACTGTAGACATTGTTTTCGAAAAGGCAAAAAGAATTTGTGAACAATGTGACATTGAAGTCAATTTTCCTGAAAAGCGACGAAAGCTAGTTAAAAGACAAGATTTAAGTGAAAGTTCAGACACCGGCTACGACATTACTCAGCAACTAAGTTTCAAAATTCAGATAAATGAAGCAATAGACAGAATTATTTCTGAATTAAAATGGCGATTCGAAAAACTACGCGATATACAAAACTCTTTTTCGGTTTTTTGACCTTACAACACATTAATACATATTCGGTTGAAGAACTAAAAAAACATGCAGCTGATCTGAGTATCAAATATTCTGCAGATATAAATTTTGGTCCGAAATAGAAAATTTGAAGAGTCAAGTGGAAGCGACTACATTATTTGATAAATGTGAATGTCAGTCAAGTATGGGTCTTCTCAAAGCTGTAGTGGAACTGGATTTAAAGGAAATGTTTCCCAATCTAGTAGTCGCTAAAAAGATATTTTTAACGATGCCAGTGACTGTAGCTTCTTGCGAGAGATCGTTCAGTAAGCTCAAATTAATAAAAACTTACCTCCGCTCGACAATGGGTCAAGAAAGATTGTCTGGCCTAGCGATTTTGTCGATAGAACGCGACATAGCACGGCTCCTGTCATATGAAAATGTAATCAAGGACTTCGCAATGAGAAAAGCGCGGAAAGTAAATCGTTAAGTAATCTAAAAGTAAGGACAGCCTTGGGTTACTATCGAGTACTTTGTTTCATTTTGAGCAAAAATTTTTTAATAAACAGTTATCTTAAACAAATATACTAAGTAGCTACTTATATACTTCGGTAAACAATAAAAAGATAGATTTATTTGTACGCACATTTTTCCATTTTATTCTCAGAGCCTGGTTAGAACATTTTTCAGGGGCGCAGTTTTGAAAGCTCGCACCGGGCGCATAAGAGGCTAGTTACGGCACTGCTGATATGACATGTCATGATGATTTAGACAAATTTTTTTGTAAAATGTATTAGGAATGTAAAATAACAATTTTAATGATTTGAAACACAAAGTTAATTAAATTAAATTACAATAACTGACTCGTTTAAGAAAAGCTGTTGCTATAAGAGAGCGCATATACATATAATAGAGACTAAGCCAACCTGCTGCCCCATTGAGTACTTCATATACATAGATGTTGTAACGTGAGAACATTTTTTGAAAAACATGTTTCATCAGACCTCAACTGGTGATTTAAGTTCTTGTATACACACTTCTGGATAATGACGAAGATGCTCTATCCAAGTTTTTTATCCACTTTAGCGATCACATCTGCGAAATTATTCTACCAAACATCCGTATTGGTCTCATCCAACGAAAGAACGGAATCATGCGACAGTGCGAGCTCATTCCAATCTTTGAATGGCGTAGCGTTTGTATGAAGAAGTCGCATCTAAATAGTTTTGTGAAGACTCTCATTACCTCGGTTCAAAACTTTAGAAACATAGTCTGCATTCGCTTTAAGGTTTGAATGTAAGCAGGCGGTATTCCTGATTCCTGAAGCATCGTGAGGTGTATTTCCGAAGACCTACGCTCCATAGCACAAACATGTATTGACTGTTGCATTGAAAACACAGTACTTGGAGGCCAGATCAATATTCCAGTTGGCAAAGAATTTTGGCCACATCATATTTAAAGCTAGTTTGGCTTCGTTGCTCTTCATTTGGGCGTGCTTAACCATATTGAGGTTATGAGTAAGCAAAACACCTACATACATAGATATTTGAACTCTCGAACAACTTCAATACTGATGTTGTTTAAAAACCAGCTCTCTTCAGATTGTCTGTTTCTCGAACGTGGTTCAAAAATATGTATTTTTGTATTTTGGCCGTTTACAGTGCAAAGAGAATCGGGCTCAGGATACAACCTTGAGGCACACCACTTATTTTTTCGAACCATTCTGAGAACTCGCATCCATCCCAGACCGTTGCCGTAGACTATGAAAGAAAATTGAGGTACGTTAAAAGGAATTTTTGTGATATTCCTAGGCAAGATAGCTTGTAAATAAGAGCCTGTCTGCTTACTTTGTCAAATTCAGCTTTGAAATCGACGAAACAAGCGTACAACTTCTTCTTTTATTCGATAAAGTTCCTCTTTATGCTGGTTATCGCAAACACATGGTCCGTCGAAGAAAATTCAGAACGAAAACCGTCCACTAACACATCCTCTCGATATTACTGTTTCAGTTCAGGACTAGACACCAAAACTGCAAATAATTATTTGTAACACCTGCATTCGTTCGAAGGCTAACGTAATATACTTGCTAAGACACGTTTTGCTCCAAACAGCACAACTTTTCCACAACGTTGTAATTCCTATCGATTATTGCAACTATTTATGAAATTTATCTTATGCTCTTCCTCAACCTTCAATCTTTCCAACAATATAAAAATCAAGCAAAAGCTTCAAACGTTTCTCCTAACATAATTTCGTGAAAGTTTTGACAGTTAAACTCTGTAGAATCATAATTTGTTTCATCAGAAAGCTCACAATCTTCAAAGGAAAATTGACGTTGTACTTCTGAATCAATGAAATTCGTGCAACTATGTACATATACATAAGTCACAATATCTTAAATTAAATTAGTGTGCTTGAGTCAATTTTCTTTTTGAAATAAAGTTTATAATTAAAATAATATTACAAACTACAATTGCACAAACTACATCTATTTACATCTCCAAAAAGGGTGGAAAGGAAAGTAAAATAATTATATATATTTACTTACGCAATTAACCACCGGTGGTAGTAAAGAGGCTGATATAGCAACACCAATTAACGGTCCAGTAGATCCTTGTAACAAAGCCACAGCAACACCTGTTCCAGAAGTAAGCGCCCATGGTAAGGCCATCCACAGCGAACGAACATTACCTCTGTAACGAAAAAACCACAAAGCTTGTTATTAAAATATTCCATTCTGACATAGTCAAGGATACAAATAATAGAGTTTGAGAATATTTGATACGAAAATCCTATACAAGCCAAAATGTCACCAATTTCTTCATGTTGGATCCATCCTTTCCACGAGGCGCCGGGATGCTGCCACATTGCTTCGCGCAACCTCTTCGTTTTTCCAAACGAAAAATGTGTTATGTTTCTGTAAATGTGAGAAGACCTTCGTTTCTTTTGTGTGTAATTTTTTTTCTTATTTGTTTGTTTGTTTTTGTAGCAAACATGACATATTTCTCTGGGCTGTATACGCTGGTTGATATCGGTTGACTGAAGAAGTAACTTTTATTAAGTAAAAAAAAAGAAAAAGCAACTCGGCTCAACTTTCTGGTCCCACAGGTGTAGGGGATAGGAAAAATTTTGATGTGGGGGAAAAAATGTTAATCGTGTCGGTTGTGTTGGTTACCACGTCAATCGTGCCTTTCCCAATTTTGATACTAGCTAACTTGTCGGTGATAACAGCAACAGCAGGATTTATGGGCTTACTGCTGTTGAAAGCATAGGAACTACATTATTTTATCTTCAGTTATTGGAAACAGCGTTTCCTTATACCGCTCAGTTTCGGTGATTAGGTTTTGTTTGGCTAGGCATTCTTTGTGGTGGTTTGCTTTTGTGGTTGTGTGTCGGCTTAATTTTGAACAAACAAGAGCCTATTTATGCGGATATTAGTGCCAGACAAGTTTTGAAGCGTTAGTTTCGTTAGACAGTGTGTGGGGGGTGTTTTTTTTTTAATGAGGGGGAAAGCTTTTTTCTTGAACAGCTGCACCGACACGGTTGTTTGTTCATTCCTGTATATAGATTCACTAAACGGTAATCCTAAATTATTAATCCTGTAAATGAGTAATAGGTTTTTTTATGGTTTAATAAGCTTTGCAAGAGTTCCTAACTCATAGATGATCCTCATGACAAATGAAAATTTACGAAGAATCCAAACCTCAAGAGTTTTAGGACCAAACATAAAGTGTAGATAAGTGAAGTAGTTGTTGCTGCTCTAATCCTATTTATGGAAATATAAGACTGCTCTCCAACATAAATTACATAAACATAATCTATTTGAAACCATCTTAATTCGCAAGAACACAAATTTCGGTTTTTCAAATTCACGTACACTCACCTCCATCCTACCCCCACCACCATACGCTAATTCTTTCTGAGGAATTTCCTAACAAGGATTTGTAAATAAATTACATAATGGAGGTTGTGATTTATTATCAATCTGCCATCGTGTACTTCATGTGTCAAAACATCAGAAACATCCTTAATAATCTATTCATTTCCACTAAAAATATACTCATACCTACTCATCCCATGATCGCGTAAAAATCATAACTTTTTATATATCACCTCGAGGTTTTCCTTCTCGACTTTAACAGCTAATTAAAAAAACCTCGCACGTTCATCAACAGCGAGAGAGAGAGTTTAACCTCATTGCAAAGAAGCAGAAAAAAAAGTATAATAAAATTTTCAAAATTACCCCAGATTATCCTGATTTTTGACATGTACCATTACGAAACCACCCTATTCCGGCGTATTCTTGAGGTGTTTTTATTTATGAGGCACAACCTTTAAGCGAACTTTTTGTTTCTTGCAGAAAAAAAGAAAAATGATGATTAATGTAGTCTATGAGGCAACGCAAGTGTTGGGTATGCTGACTGAACATGACAGTGAAAATTACAATAATTAAGTGAAATTAAATATAATTATATGAGCAGAGAGTGCTGGTGTATATTCATAAGAGAAACAATGCTTTTTGTTGATTGCTAGCATAATAAGGCAACTCATTGAGACAAATGCCAGCGGGAAGATAAATGGCATCGGAAGAGAAACCCTATGTTTGGAGAAAACTCGTCCTGTAGGATTTTTTCACTTTCATTTTGGGAAAATTTGATACGAGTAGAGGTGCAGATTGAAATGCAAACAGATTTAGAAGAGAAAAGTTTAGAGTCTACATTCTGTATATTTCAAAAATATGTATTAATGTTTTTATAGGAAAAAAGTATACCACTTAGTGCAAGAGCAAAAAATTGAAAGCAATTCCTCTAAGATTGAGGCTAATTGTCAGCCGTGGTTTATTAAGGAACTTGAAGTTCTCTATGACATAAAGGAAGCATGGCCGGGAAGACCTTTTTAACCACTCTTTTTTTGACTGACCACCAACTGTTCCTCAAGTCATTTTGAAAACTTCAGAACGCTTTCTCATAGTCTCTACTTTATCTTTGTGACCCTAATATGCAATTGCCTCTTAAAAGTGAACCAAAAAGCTTTTGGTCCTTTATGGTCCTCTAAAAAGAAAAAGAATGACTATCCAGCCACTTTTCTTAATAAAAGCAGTCCTTTTGAAGGATACTTCTGACATTCAATGCCTTTGCTACCTCGCTGTCTTTCACTACCTCTCTTCTCTTAAAGATGACATTTCTTCTCGTCAGGATATAAGATATAAGTACTTGAATCTTGAATACTTGTTGAAGCTCTCTTTAAAATCTGGAAAAGTTCCTAGTCTGTGGAAGAAGATTTTATTGCTCCTGTTTTCAAAAACGGTGGAAAAATAGGTATACAACACAACAATCCAATTGCAAAGTTTTCATGTGTTGTTATGCTCTTTGAACAAGTAGTCCGCGAAAGTTTAGCCTTACTTGCAAGGGATATGTAATCAGTAACACAGATTCATGCAGAGAAAGAAGATCGACGGCTAGTCGGCTACTAATTTTCTTGCATTTGGCCATAAATACTTCAATGTAATTGAAAAGTGGTATGAGTTTGACTATTTTTACACTAACTTCTCTAAAGCCTTTGACCAACATATTATACTATATAAGCTAGAAGTATTTAGATTTCCGCCAGTATTTATTATTCGGGTAAGTTCCTATTTTGAAAACAGGGTTAATCAAGTCAAATTTCGTGATGTCTGGTCAAATCCATTAAATAGTTGGTGTGCCGCAAGGATGTCATCTTGGTCCCTCGCTTTGTATTGTTGCAATAAATGGCGTGGTTTCATGCATTTCATGCAGGGTTGTTCCAATTTTTGCTGGCGATATGAATGGAGATTTTTCAACTTTTTTTTTTTTAAGATTGCCATTTATTGAAAAAAATATTGAGAGTTTTGCTGTATGATGTTCTAAAAACTGGTTTGGTTAGAACCCTTCCAAGTGTAGAAGTATGAAAAAGATTTCCGGCACTCCAAATTATTTAATATCTCAGCAATCAGTGTCTCAAATTTCGAAATTTCGTCACCTTGGTGTTCTTTTATCTTGTGAAATCCAGGAGGAAAAACAGAGATTGATAAATGTTTTTACATACGGGTAGTGAGACTTAAATTTGAAATAAATACTTGACTGTACGTCCGAAGTTGGGTTCTATGTAAAACTGATGAGCAATCTAACTGAGATGGGTGTTGTGGCTAAATGGTTTCAGGGGAGGTTTGCAAATGGCTTTTTCACTAGAGCACTGTTGTGAAAAAAAAACAATTAACGTTACGACGATGTTCAAGAGTATCAATCAATACTTCGGTTAAAAGGTCTTAACGCTCTGTTTTGTACCTTATCAAGTTGGCGCAAAGGTGTGTGACGAACACCTGACCAGATATGAGAAATACTCTCCTGTTTTGGGCAGACGTAGGCTTTATAAATTGTAGCCAACTTTGAACTGATGGAAAATTACCTGTTTCGTCTGAAAAAACCAACCCAGCATTTGTTTTACCTCAAACACATATGTGGTCATTCCGACGAAGATCATCGTCTGCTCACACCAAGAACTGATAGCTTTCTGGTTTCAAGGATACAGAATACAGATACCATTATTACAATGCTGTCAAGTTCTGAATTCAATAAGCTAATCATACGGAACCGTTCCAATCCCACATCCGAAACTATTTATTTGAGTAAGACGGGGCCAAAAACTAATTTTAAGCTCAAAAGCCTTCAATGCATTTTCAAATTAAAGCAGACTTTGGTTAAAAGTGTTTTCAAGGAGAGGAAGTTTATACAAAATTAATCTCATATTTTGAAGAACATTTTATACTTAAGCACGGGTCTCACAGGGCTACTTGCAAGCCGCTTCCTACCAGCGGCTAGCAGTAGTTGAAACAAGCGGTTAATGGGAACCCGGCCACACTACTCGCCAGACGCTACTCGTACATAAAAAAAATTGGGTTGGACTTTTTTTTATATTTAAGCAAGTTTGAAATTTAAGAAACACATTTTGGAAGAAAAACTTACTAAAAACTACTTGAAGTAGTATTTTTTTGTTTTGCCAGCCGCTGCTGGCAGCGTGTGCGGTGAGTTTCTTGATCACATAAAGCAACTTACACTTTACTCAAGCGAAGTCTTCTCTTTGATTGTTTTCTACTCTTTAGCGTAATAAGTACAAAATGGCGGTGCAGCCTTGTAAGCAATCCCAATCAGTTCAATTGAATACATTGAATTTTCTGCGCTTGTGATCACAAAAAAAGTGGTGTAACTTACCAATCATAATTTGGTTATATAAATTAAAAGTTGCAATAGTCCACATTCAAATCTGCAAAGTTAAAAGTGCGCTTTAGATTAAGCTCTGCCAAAGCTAAATTTCAACAGCAATAATTTGTTCAATAGAAAACTTCACTCAATACACAGATCAGATTTGTCACAGTCCTGCACCTGCATTCTACGCTCTGCATCAGCACCACACAGAAGGAAGAGAAGAATTAAACAAACTCTCTCCGTTGTTTTATTGACTCTTGCTGAATGCTGAGTTGTTGTTCAGCGAACTAGTGTCTGAAGTCTGAATTCTAAAAAAGTAAAGTCAGTTTGTGTTGCTTTGCTGTGCGATTTGTTGAGGTTGCTTAAGAAAAGGTTCTTTGTTAATATGTCATTAAATTCTTTTTGTTTGTGGTGTGGATGAATTAAATTTTTGTTTTTCTTGCAATAAAAGTTTAAGTGTTTGATCATTTCAAGTAAATAATAAGTACCTTGTGTAGTTTGTGGAGTGTTGATTGTTAAGTCATTGTGAATTCATGGGATTGATCATATCGGTAGCAATAACAAGTCTGTTCATGTCGAGACACGTTCAAACACGTTTAAGCATGTTCAACAAATCTTTTTTTGGTGAGTTCTTTTTTTTAATAAATTGTTATATTTAAATTATTTCATATCGAAAAAATGCCTATAGTTACAACATTGTTTCCATTGTTAAAATTTTATTCAACACCCATTCTAAACTAAAACTAGGTCCCAGCTAGAAATGGCGTATTTTATATTTTAAAGCCTCAAGTAGCGTTCGAAGGCTTTGGTTCCTTTTATGCTTGGGCTTTGTACAATGCTTTCAAGTATGAAGTTGAAACGATTAGACCGTAATATTTGCAATAAATAAACCGCTTCAATGACCTGGTTGCTCTTCGCTAGCCTTCATGAAGCAGGTTTCTTTAATCGAAGTCGTCTTGAAAGGAAGGGTTGGCATTCGGCGTCGCGGCTTTAGGCTAACAAGAGATTACACTCGCTTAGACTTCTAACTATCCAACAGCTCTGAAATCAGAGAAGCCTTTGTTGATTGAATTCAGTCTGTCAAGTTTTCATTTATTTATATTTTGTCTTACAAGAAACCAGTAAGAGAGGGAGACAGAGAGAGCTGAAGACAAAACAAGGCCTTGAGGCACACTAGCATTTATGATGTGAGCCAAGTAATCAGGCAAATCATTTCCAATCGAACGTAGATTCATCGATAACAAAAGAACTAATTTTCGATAAAGGAGCCTTATGCCAAACTCTGTCAAATGTCTGAGAAATATCAACCGCAAAAATCTCACTTACTGAAAAACAGTGTAAAGAATTGTTTAAGTTTTCGGTTCAATATGCCACCAAATCACCAGTGGATCTTTTGCTATGGTAGCCTCACTGTCGGTCATTAAGAAGCTTTCGTTCTTCAAGATTTCTCATCGGCTGAAGTATTTTATGAGCTTGAAAAGAAGGGATGTGAGTGATATCGGTGTTTTATTG
The DNA here is from genome assembly GCA_949752695.1 of Melanostoma scalare. NCBI lineage: Eukaryota > Metazoa > Arthropoda > Insecta > Diptera > Syrphidae > Melanostoma > Melanostoma scalare. The sequence continues at coordinate 52,517,118 of OX456984.1, read as the reverse complement.
GAAGAGAAGTGACCCACTTGTCGTTACACTCAAAATCTCGTTTCAAACGAAGCGAAGCTTCTGAATCGCAGTTAACTATTTTTAGAGCTACAGGTCTTTAGATCTTTTACGTTTAATTCTCTCAATAAAATGAAGACAGTGATAAATTTCATCAATAAACTAAAGACCCTACCTTCCCACTCTTTATTTTTGGTGATAATTGTTTCAATCAATTTCTGATAACGACGCAGTTCTATCGAAGTAATTTATAAAGTGCAAATGGATACTTATGTCTAAAATATTGTTATTTTACTTGTGTCCATAAATTTTGCTATTTGCCTTTTTTATTTAAGGTCCAATGTAAGCAATAAAATGTCTTCTATCGAGTCCTTGTTTGTTTATTCCCTCGGTCATATTTTTTCTTTTGTGATAAAATCTATTTCTATTGACTTCATTATGGCGGTTATCCAAGAAACGTTATGATGTATCACCTATCGGCAGTTGAAAATAATCGATACAATAAAAACCATTGTGGGCAAACACAAGATATAGAGAGAAGCGAATAAAAGCCTTTCCAACAACCATAGGGGAAAATATTTGAATTCTGGGTCAGGCATTCAATTTGTTTGAGACTGGGAGCTCACCAACCAACACTTAGTTTTATTGAAATAAATTCACCGGAACTTTAATTTTCACAATGAGTTGTTTTGACCAATGCCTTAACAGCAGAAGCACTAGCTATCCAATTTTCACTTTGTCGATATTTCAATTCTTGAACCCATTTGTACTGAAAATGTTTGCAGCTGCATTTAGGACGTTTTACAAAATTTGTGTTTCCATAAAATCAGTGCTGTCTAAATTTTATATTTTATTTCGTTATTGCTTCAATGATATCTACAATGTCAACAATAGGTTTTTGGTCTGTCTGTTAGCAAATAGATTCACTCGACCGAGCGGTCGTTGAGAATTTCTCACACAGAATAGTTCTTTTCAATTTTTTATTTTCTTCCTCATTACGTGGATCACATGCGGTAAAAAAGAAATTGTGTGCCAATTTTTATTCAAGTAACTCAACATCAACGGGGATGGAACTTATGACGGAAAACTCTTCAGTAGAAAATGGACTTTTTTCAAAAATTTTATTGAAATGAACATCGAAAATGAAACATGGCTGTAACGAAACAACCTAATTTGGCAAATTGGGAATTCCCTTAATTTATGCCTTTTCAGCTCACAATGAGAGAGATTTTTTGAATTTATCTTAATGTGAATTCCCGTCAAAAAATATTTAACATTCGAGAGCTTTCTTCATTAAAATTGTGCGCCTAAAAAGGCAGATTTTTTTTAAGTAATTGTCTTGTTTGCAACGTTTGATCGATGCTTACCGAGTAGATGCCAGCTTGAAGGTACATTTCCCTTGCTCAGCGGTATAAAATTACCAATACATTTGTATGTGCTGTTATTTTGACAGCATATGAACAAAACTTGTTTTCATTGCCAACGTTTTAAATTGGCTACTTCAAATTGCTTTCATTTGTAGTCTGCATGGCAAAAAACTGTTAGAAATAGCTTGATGCTTCGTTTGTCCATTCAAAGTCGTAAAATTTTAACAAAAAAAATTTAACAGATTTCTACTCTAATCAAAAATGTAATGAGCGATCGAACTGTTTAAAGCTTTTTCTTTGATTTTTCTTAAAGTATTTTAGTATGTAACGTATAGATCCATTCCCTCACAATGCATGGTTGTGAGAAATGCGCAAGGCTCAGAGGCTCCTCGCTCTGTTGCGCCACCCTATTTATTTATTTTTTTTTAGCGTATAGAGAGTATCGGCATACCAATCGCTACATACAAACTCTTGCTCAAGCAAGACGCATACAAGAAAACTAATCAGAGATGGTCATGCGGGTTAACGTGTAACGCACCGAAGCAAATCTGGCCCAAGGTAGATCTTTAGCGTTTGAACGGCTTGATCTCTCTCAAAAGAAAACACATTAGTGCGACGATAGGTATCATTACAGGACACTGTCTTATTGGAAAACATGCCGCAGAGCTAAGACTGGTCGCCTTCAACGATTTTTGCAGAAACTGTTGGGCGAAGAGGAGGAGGAGACTATTCCCCACATCCTTTGTTCATAACCCGCTTTAGCTCACAATCGTAGTATACACCTAGGTTCGTGTTTCTTTAATGACCCTTGTGATCTTACTCACATCGACACCCTACGTCTCTCCCGCTTCATTGTAAGCTCAAAATAGTTCCTTTAGGATGAGGATACATATCAGATCCATCACAATGGACTCAACGGGCCTAAGTGTGTTAGCTGAGCTGACAGCCACTTTAACCTTGCCGTTCCTAACCTAGTAGTATCTTGGAAAAGTGTAGTTTCTCTTAAGTGGACAACTCGTTATCAGATTTAGTTATTTAAGTTTCTGTCTACATAAGAGACATTCTGAATATTACAAATGAGAAAGTCCAGATTCTTGAAAGTGCCTAAAATTTAACTCATTCAAGTATTTAAGTAAAAACAACTTTCCAATACCCTCGTGCGGCATATAAAAAAACTTCTGGTACTAAGAATTGTCTTAATATGAGCATGTTGGCTCTACATCTGGAACGATCCGAAACCGGGAGGTTTATCGATGCCTCTTGATATCGATATAGCTTACCATTTACCAATGATGTTCAAGTAGAAAGTAGAAGAGTTGTGATCCCATACATCGTCAAAACAAAGCTCATATTGTGTTTGCTAAAAAAAAGAGTGGTTATTTAGTTTGCTTGGTTGTTTGATTCAGGACCTTTATTCCGTTACATTTGAGACGACTGCTGTCTTAATTCTAGAGACTTAAAAACGATTAAGTTACCAAAATATTCGAGTACCTAGCTATCGTTCAATCACTGGAAGCGGAGTTATATGAAACAATCTTTTGACGATACAGTCGATAATAGACGATTGGACGGGTATCGTCTAAAGTGTTACGACATCCGGGAGCTTGTTAATACCACGTAATTACAAACATAGTTTGGCCCAACAAAGCAGGGAGCCCGGGGGCTAACTAATTTCTCACAAACATTCCTTGTGGAAGAATGGAGAGGACCTACCATTTTCAACCGATTTTGAACGGTTTCTAATGTCATTGGACCTACTGCCGGTAATCTTGCCAATTTCTCGCAGAAGGTGATACTCGTGAAAAAAAAAACATATTTTGTTTTCTGTTGGGATTCCAATAACGAATCTACCGCATAACAGGCAAACAAGCTATACCCACTTCGCCACGGGCACCACAATGGTTAAGTTCAGAAAAGAAAGCCTGAAATCCAGGCCAGGGGACCAAAACCCCATCACTTACCAATAGGTGTTCATAATAATTTATCAAAAAATCCTTAACCTTGTCCTTTTGGTGAATATGAACATTTTGAGTCAGAACTAACAAAAGGTATTCGGACTTTTTGTCAACATCGATACATTTTCAGTGTAATTATATGTATTCAGTGTCGAAAGGCATCAAACATTTGCGAGTCTCCAGAATATTAGAGTCACTTTTTCAAATGTTGACTTCATGTAAAAAAGTATTTTCATTGTATCGTTTCTTGATAATGAAAAGATAATTAATACTGGGCTTTAGTTCCTTGCAAGTCACATGCTTTCAACGATAGTCTTGAAATTGCTTTCTCTTATCCTTTCTTTAGTTTTAGTAGCAAAATTAATAATAGCCTTGGAGCATTCACCAGTTGAACTGTTGATAGTATTGCGAGATTTTTGGAAAATAAAGTTTGACCAACTAAGAAACCTTTTTGGTGAGATGGGTGTTCCATCAACCTTTAAATGAGCAGCATTGATTTCACAAACGTATAAGTTCTAAAGAGTTTTTGGGTGAGCTTACGAATTCGAGAGTATTATTTAGCACTTAAAGTCTGTTTGAACCTTACAAAATTAATTTCCAATAATTGGAACGATGTTTTTAAAGCGACTATAGTTGTATTACTGGTGGTACCCGTGGCGTGATGGTTAGCATATCCACCTGCTTACACAGAAACTTCCCAGCAGAGGCAAAAATGTTTTTCCACGGGTATCGCCTTTCGCGAGGAATTGGCAAGTCCACCGTTAGTAAATTCATTGCTATAAAAACCGCTTTCTCAATTAGCCGTTCGGAACCGCCAGAAAATTGTAATTCCCCTCCATTCCCTCATAAAGCATGGTGGTGAGAAATGCGCTAGGCCCAGGGCTCTGTTGCGCCACCCTTTTTATTAATTTATTTTATAGTTGTATTACATGTGGTAGCCGTGGTTATCATGTCTACCTGTTGCATGGGAAATCGAGGCTCGAGTCCCAGCAACATCCAATTGGGTATCGCTTTTTTTGAAGAACTGGCTTTTGCACGTAACTCTTTCCATTTCAAAAACATAATTGTAGGTCCCCTCCATTTATGACGAGATATGGCTACGAAAAGTGCGCTAGACCACTGCCTTCCCCAAGTTTGTTGTGCGACCACCTTTTTTGTTTATTTCGTGAATTCTGGTTGGTGTGACAACTATTTTTTTTTTTCTGTTCAATTGAATTACCTCCTGTCTCGTATTATTGTGTTGCGTTTAATTCAGAGAATTGGATTCATTAAGCTCTCCGCAACTGTGGAGATTTTTATTTCCTAGAGTGCTTACGCAGTCTCAAATAAAAACAACATGAAATACAAAATACGATATGTTTCCCAGAATGCTTTAACACAAGTAAAAAAATAAAGAGTATGAATGAAAATAAATCTCCTTCCTTGATTGGAATTAATTGCTCGCAATAAATTAAATTGATCGACCTGCGATGGTTGAAACCTTTTTTCAATATCCCACACTAACCCCACGAGCAAAAAAAAAAGCACGTATATAATGTAAATTTATGTTCTGGTAATAGAGAATCTGAAAAAAGAAACGAGAAAACTAATGAGGCTATTTATTTTTATTTATCTTTGACGTTACAGGCTATTGAGTGTTTTGAGCTAGCCATAGGTATACCCTCATCTAGAAAGGCCATAAGCAATCATCATACACAAAGTCAAAACGAAAGCCTCATTATAAACATTATATTGCCCCTAAATTATGAACTTGATTCAAGTTGCTTTCCAGGTTGGGTATGTACACTCAATTTTCTTCTTCAAAAAATGATAAAAGCACACGACATGAAATGTTTTCAAAATGAAGTGGTAAATGGATTTCGACGCAAATACATCGACGACAACAGCATTGTTTGTTGTGTGTATATTGGTGTCTCGTTCGAGGTAACGATTTTCTGTTCCAAAACAGATTTCCTATGGTCGTTTGGTTACCTAATGTAGAAATAAACTCATTTTTGTCATTTACTACACCATGCCTCGCCATATTATTATTTTGCTTTTTTTCTTAATATAAAAGTCTTTTAGAAATCAGCACAGTTCTATTCGGTTGGGATAATGAGTTTTTCAGAGAGCCGAGCGGTTCATCTGCGTGTGGCAGCTGTACCATTTGGAGTGCAAATTACATGAAAGTTGTAAACCACGACTACATACACACTCAACATATATTTTCAGTACCTGCCACGCATTTCCTCTGTAGGCCAATCATTGAAACCCCATGGCATGTCGGTGGTGCCCGCAATTAGACCAAAAATGAATCCAAATAAACACGAAATGAACATGCCCAGCCCGAGCGAAATAAATCCCACTTTCTGCAAAGAAACAACATCAGTTTTGTTAGAAATAATTAGTAAATAGGAAAGTGTGTTTAACATTATGCATGAGGATGAATAAAAAAGTTTTAAGTGCCTACATCTGAGTACACTTTTCTTATGTGTATGAATGTGTGTAAAAATTGAGTTTCAAGGTACTCGTGCTAAACAAATTCACACTGCAATCAAGTGCTGTGTTATTTATTTTTCTCATACAAAAAAATGTTACTCATACGCCAGAGAATCCGGGTTGCATTAATGTGGCTTGGTATTACGATGGCAAATAAAAATCTAACCTATTTTAGTTCGAGCTTATCATGAGATTGGATAGAACATTTAGGCTCACCAATTACTTTTTCTAATAAAAAAGAAAAACAAAATAAAGCGGGAAAGAAATAAAAGCAGTTCGCAGCAGTTATACCAAAAAAATTGTGTCAATGAAAAACTTTCCGCTTACAAAAATTTAGTATTGCGTTGCACTAAATATAACCAATCCTTGTCCTTGACAAAGTTCAAAACTTCACACTATTGATCTACTAAGGTTTATTTAGGTAGAATGGGCTGACGGTTGGTCGTCCTAGCTCTATAGAACCTCAAGTAAACCTGTGAGTCTATGGTTGGTCAATTTGTAACCATTTTGTGGCCTTAATGAAATTTGACAGGCTTTTTTCTGCAAGGCCTGATAATTATTCTAGCTCGTTGAAAAACGAATTGTCCAGAAATTTTTTCCTGCTGTGTCTGTGGTAGATTGCTAGGATGTGACAAAGGAAGTGAGTGGAATACTCATGTTTGTTTTCTTTACTGCATCCTCTACATAATTGGTGCAAAGACCCATTCTCTTTGGGAGTGGTACGGAATCCCCCAAAAAAAAATCCCCATCGGTTAAAATCCCCAAAAATTAAAATCCAACTTGCTAATATCCCCACAGACATAATGCACTTGAATGAAATCCACACCTAAATAATCTTTTTTGCCAAAATCCCCACGAAATCTCCAAATCCCCAGTGTGCGAGTAAATCTAAATTATGTGCATATATAGTTTTCAGAAAAATGACATGAAATTATTTCATTGTGATACTAATTCTTCTTTTCATTTCCGGCGTTACGAGTAGTGATCTTGAAGCGATCACAACTCTCCCACTTTTCTGCTTCACACTAGTGATCCGCCTGTGGGGTACGCCGCGTTGACCTCAGAAAGCGTCGGCAAGCCTCCCGGTTTTGGATTGTTCCATGTCTGAGGCCAACCAAATGCTGCTGTTTTTGCATTTGCTTGTACCAGGAGTGTTTTGGCCTGCCTTTTCTTTTTCGTCGCGAGTTTGTTGAAACGTTGTACGATATTGCCTTTTGGACGGGGTTCTGAGGATCTCTCCTTTGAACATGACAATACCAACTGAGCCGGTCGTGCTGAATTTTGTCCAAGATGGTACTTTTGACATGAAGGCTTCCACGGATCTTAGTACTTCTAATTCGATCAATCTTTGTTACTCCTGCTGTCATCCGAAGCATCTTCATTTCGGCTGCCGTCAATTTGCTCTCATACTTTTTGTACATTGTTCAACATTGTGAACCGTATGTCAGAGCTGGACGGACAACTGCTGTGTAGAGTCTTCCCTTCAGCTAAGAGGGCATTTTTCGATCACAGAAGATAGCGGAGTTTTCTCGCCACTTCATCCACCCTACGCTTACTCGATGATTGATGTCGTCATCACAAGTTGCTTCACTATTGATCATAGATCCCAGATATTTAAACTTTTCACACTTGGGAAGCACATTTCCATTCAAATAAATGTCTGGAATAGGCTTGTCTGGATCAGAAAAAGGGCAGCACAGGTATTCAGTCTTTTTAGCGCTAATACGGTACCCATTTCTTTCCAGAGCATCAATCCAAACGGCAAGTGCTCGTTGCAGGGATGTAGGATCCTCGCTTATTATGGCTCCATCGTCAGCAAAGAATAATTGTTGTACTTTACTGTCCGTTACTTTTCCTTCGAGCAAATAATCCAGAACAGCAATAAAGAGAAGTGGACTCAAGATACTTCCCTGATGTACACCTACTGTTATTTGGAATTCTTCGGTGACTCCAGCTGGGCATCTCACTTTTGTAACTGCTCCATCGTACATATCCATAATTATTCGCACATAGGCTTCAGGAACTCCTTGGTGTCTGAGGGCCACCCATATCAGATCTCGTGGTTGTCGATCGAATGCTTTTTCGAAGTCAACCAACACAATATGCAAATCCTCTAAGGCATCTCGGTGTTTTTCCATAATGATCCTTATACTTTGGATTGCGTCTGTAGTTGACTTACCCGCGACAAACCCGCATTGGTCATCAGACAGCCTTATTATTTTCCGCAGTCGGCTATCCAAAACCCGCTCAACGATCTTCATAGTGTGGGACATCAACTTGATCGAACGATAGTTGTCACAGCTTCTGGTATCTCCCTTTCCCTTGTACATTGGAAGAAGAAAACTTTCCCTCCATTGATTAGGCAAACTGTCACCTCTTATAAGTTTGGAGATGAGAATCGTGAGCCATCTCAACCCGATGTCTCCCATATTTTTCCAAAACTCATATGGTACCTCGTGATACTAATTAATAAGTGATAATGATTAACAGTTTCTTAACAACAACTATGAATGCATGACTGCATCCACTTTTTAGTCTGACTTACGTCTTCATGGTGCGCAGTGTTCTGTCTTAGTTAAAAGTTAAAAGAAACAAGAAACTTTTTTTTGAATTTTTTTTTTCGTTTCATTTAACACTTTGAAAGGGACCTTATTTTGTTCGCATTATTGTAACATATTACATTTTTGAATATTTTTTATTAACTTACAAACTTTGAAAATGTATTTTTCTTTCAATAAACATAACGATTTTATAAAGAATTTTATGTTTACTCTTTGTATAACATTTTCCTGCAAACATCCCCAAAACAAATATGTTCAAGTAGTGAATCATGCGATAAAATCGTGGCGATTTTATCGCATGATTCACTACTTGAACATATTTGTTTTGGGGATTTTGGTTTGGGGATTTTAGCATTGTAGATTTTCTCTTTGGGGATTTCAGAGCTGGGGATTTTGCGTTTGGGGATTTACGTTTGGGGCTTTTGGTTTGGGGCAAACGTCACCAACCCATTCTCTTTTTGTGGTAAGCTAAAAAGAAAATGGGTCTTGGATGATACAAGTAAGCAAAGTCTTTCAAATTCGAACTTGACACATTTTCAGTCGTAAGAAAAAGAGAAACCTTCTTGTTGCTATCTTTTTTTAGTTTCCAAAATATGGAAGTTTGTTGCTATTGGTGTTGCAAGGATTTTGCGTGAGACAAATTAATTGCATGGAAGACGCGGAAGGAGAATACCTCGCTTTTTTGACAAATCGATAAAATTAGAACAAAATTGTAAACTAAGCGACATCAATCTGCAGTTCAGCTTTCAAGTTTTGTTCTTTTTTGCCGCTGGGTCACTTAGCCCTGGGCCTAACATGGGCTCGAAGTTGAAATTGCTGATGAAAGATGTTGGTTGAGGCTCAGGTTCACCTTGAACTGTAATGGTCAACTTAGTAAGTAAGTAAGCTAATAGAACTCTTTTCTTTATACGAATAGCAAACACTCATTTTGTTTAGCTTTAGCTTTTTTTTAATTCTTTTTGTTTGCTTCAAATCCTTATAATGAATAGCAAATCGAACTTTCGTCTTAATTCGACTGTAGAAGCGAATTTGGTTTAGAATCGAATTGTTCAACAGTGAGCTTCTTCAAAATAGGAAAACATCGACATTTGTCTTGATATTTGTCATGAGTTTTATCTGAGCGGTTCGCTACTCATAACATGCAAGTAGTGCATCCAAGTTATATTCTCTTTTCATGACAAGGACCTTGAATAGATTACTCAACCAATTCAAGTAGCACATAGTTGTTCAAGGGCTGCAAAAATGAAATAGAACTACCTATGCAAAAAGAGCAGCCTGGCGCAACTTCTGCTCAGATATTGAGTGCACAAATGACGCAGCAAGGCTAAGAAAGGTCATGTCCAAGGTCCAAAATACCCCTAGTTTTCTTAGAAGACCTGATAACACATGGACTGACTCATGCTCTGAAACCCTAGAGTCACTCATGAACACCCACTTTCCAGGGTGTTCTCAAATGACATCCCCAGAACGCGGAAACCCTAACGCTAACGTTATATCCAACATAGGAAATCTATTAGTAGATAATAGGAAGGTAATGTGGGCCATTGACTCATTCTCAGCATACAAATCTGCAGGTCCGGACGGTATCATTCCAATGATGCTCCAAAGCCCTAAAGACTTGATTGTGCCGATTCTAGTGGAAATATTCAGAGGTTGTCTAAACCTCACCTTTATTCCAACTAGTTGGAGGGAAGTTAAAGTCATTTTTATTCCCAAAGCCGGTAAGCCCTCACACACTGAACCCAAAGATTTCAGACCAATAAGCCTATCCTCCTTTCTACTTAAGACTCTAGAAAGACTTATGGAAACGCATATCCGAACAAAACTGAATAACAATGTGATTTCCACAGCCCAACATGCATATATAAAGGGCAAATCAGTGGAGACTGCACTTCATGAAGTAGTCGGAACCATTGAACAGTCAATCCAATATAAAGAGTATACGTTGGCTGCATTCCTCGATATAGAAGGGGCCTTCAACAACGTTGAATACAGTGCTATTCGCATGGCATTAAGTTCCATAAATATCGAGCCAACGCTATCAAACTGGATCGACTCCATGCTCCAAACGAGAATAGTAAAAGCAGTAATGGGTGCAAGTACCCTAAAAGTCAAAACTTGTAGAGGTACACCTCAAGGAGGAGTGTTATCCCCGCTACTCTGGCTCCTAGTAGTTAACCAAATCCTGGTTAAACTTGACAGGAGCGGAATAAAAGCAGTAGCCTATGCCGATGACATCGTCATCATGACTTCGGGAAAATTAACAACCACCCTTTGTGAACTTCTTCAGACAGCTCTAAACAAGCTCACCAGCTGGGCGAAAAACTGTGGGCTAAACGTCAACCCTTCAAAAACAGAACTTGTTCTGTTTACGAGAAAACGTAACATTCCAGATATACTTCCTCCCTCCATTAATGGTATACCAATAAACTTATCTGGTACGGCAAAATATCTCGGAATTGTCCTTGATCGTAAACTTAACTGGAAAGAAAATTTAAAAGAAAGAGAAAGGAAAGCTCAAATCGCTTTCTACACTTGTAGTAGAATTTTTGGGAAAAAATGGGGACCTGGTCCCAAAATCATTCACTGGATGTATACATCCATAATAAGACCAATCCTCACATATGCCTGCCTAGTCTGGTGGCCATCATTAGAGAAGGCTTCAAACCTTAAGACCATGACCAAAATCCAAAGGCTTGCATGCATTGGCTCAACTAGTGCCACGAGAACAACACCAACTGCAGCTCTGGAAACCTTCCTGTCGCTAGCCCCCCTAGATCTTTTTACTAAGGGGATGGCGGCCAAAAGCGCACTGCGACTCAAACAATGCAACAATTGGAAAACAGGCATATCAGGCCATAGAACCATCATGAACCATACAGACATAGACATTCAAACAGACTATACCCCCCCGCATATTGACTTCAATCCAGTGGCCCTAACAGTCTTTCCGACAAGAGAAACCTCGGAGGAAAACAGGGTTATAAAAGAAAATCACATTTCCGTCTTCACGGATGGTTCCAAAACGGACGAAGGGGTAGGGTCAGGTATCTTCTCAGACTACCCCACCATGAATAGATCAATAAAGCTTCCCGACTTCTGCAGTGTCTTTCAGGCAGAAGTACTTGCAGTGTGCGAAGCCGCGAAGCACTTAGCTACGCAAAACCTGATCAACAAAAATATTGACTTCTTTATAGACAGTCAAGCGGCCATTAAAGCTATCTCATCCATTATCACAAAATCCAGACTAGTAGACAGCTGTCGCAGTAACCTAAGACTGCTCTGCGAAACAAACACAGTTAGTTTAACCTGGGTTCCAGGACATCGTGACATAATTGGTAATGAAATGGCGGATAAGCTGGCTAAAATCGGGTCAGCACTCGAATCCAGCGAAACGAACACCTCAGTTCTAAGGCCACTTGAGCAAGAAAAAAACAGAATCAAACACAATTTTCTAAAAACCGCCAATGACAGGTGGTCATCTTTAGAAACATGCCGAGTCTCTAGAAACCTTTGGCCAGATATTTCCAAGGAAAAAACAGAATTTCTACTCCAGCTAAGCAGACCTCGGCTCTCTCTGTTGATTGGCATTCTCACGGGACACAACTCGTTGGGTACCCACATGATGAGAATGGGCATTAGCACATCCGACTTATGTAGAGGATGCCAAGATGAGGAGGCAGAGGAGGGATCATTCCACTTCCTCTGTGAGTGTCCTAGCTTGGCCCACACTCGGAAAAAAAACCCTCGGAGAATATTTTTTCGACGAACTGGGCGACATCTCAAGTCTACCACTGAGCAACGTCCTGAAATTTACTCAGGGCTCCAAATGGTTCAGTGGGAGTTCCCTACCACAATAACCATTTACCTTTCCAATCCTCCCATTTCCTCATCCTCTGATTTCTCGGGGAGCACAATGGATCCTTGAGATCCGAGTGAGGTGTTGCCACTTGTGGCTGCACCCCCCATTCAACCTAACCTAACCTAAGGGCTGCAAATATTTCTGAGTTGTTTGATAAGATCTAGAAAAGAGGGAGCTTTTCTCATAATCATACCTTGTGAGAATGGAAGGCACCTACAATTTTTTGCCGATTCCGAACTGTTAATGTAGAAAGGGCTATTCTTGGCAATGAATTTACTCATCGGAGGACTTTACAATATTCCTCGCGAAAAAAGAGTATCAAACAGAATATTTCGAAAGTCTGCATCTGGTAACAAATTCACCATTTGCAGGGACACATTAGTTTGAGGGGATGATTCCCTTCCATTTAATTACCTGAAATTGAAAATACGTACGCAGCCCTGTGATTTAAGAGCAAATATAAGAAGTTTTTATTTGAGTATGCTCAAATTCTCAGATAGGTATTTATGTCGACTATGAATTCGCAATAGTTTATTCACGCGGATTCCATCCGAACCGCAAGGCATCCGCATTCGCATCGAACTCAATGATTGGATCTGACGGATGAACTACTAATCTAAATAGCAAACCATTTTACAATTTCTCTAACCTATCTCACTGGCAATATCAATGGTATCGTTTTTTATATGAAAATAACTTTTAAGGAAGAATTGCAGTGAACTTTAATAAACATTTTTTATTGTATTAGGTTTTAATTTGGACACCGGGCTACCTTTCAGCTAAAATTTATAAAAAGGAGATGTCTCATTTTTCTATGGAGCCCTGGACCCAGGGCGTAAACCTATGACCTATGAGACTAGTACCAAAAGCTTACGCTCAGTTCAATCTGCCTGCCAAATATTTTTGAATTTGGTCTTGGTGATTTTGCGATAATTGGACTTGAAATTGAGCGCCGGAAATGGGTAAAATCTGACATTTCTGCAAATAGTTACGTATATCTCAAAAAGTATAGCACGTAGGATAATGATTTAGGTATGAAATGAAAGATCATAAAAATACCTTTCATTTTATATAAAAAACATTTTTCGAAATGCCTTATATTTCGAAAAGACAGACTTAAAAAATGCTTGAAAAGAAACATTTTCGTTGACGTTTGCCAGCCAATATCTCGAAAAAATCAGTGATGACCTATATTTTTTTTTTTACACCACTGTAATCCTCAATTGATAACCTTTAATTTGATATATAATTATGCTAGTATGATAGCATATCACGTACATTATACACAATTCCTAAAGAAAATTAAACCAAAGATATGATCCACAGCAAATGCATTTTTTTCATTTAATTGCTTGCAGTATCTACCTACTCTTTTTTTTACAAAACATTAAAACAGAATACATATTAATGCTACAGACGGAAAAAATACTAATCCTTGCCGTTTGTCCAATTTCACGACTAACCTCTAATACCGATTCCAACGAAGATATGCAGAAAAAAAAAAAACTGAAATCCTTAATCCAACTGATACTAAAACATTCCTGCGCATCAAAGAAACCACAACTTTACATAATTTATTTAAAGATATATGAACATTATGACTTTTTTATCCAAACTGCATCTATGGTCTTGTTGCCCTGATGTCTTCCGTATCTTATGAATTTACTTTGTACTTACTTTGCGGCGTACCCCACAGGCGGATCACTAGTGTGAAGCAGAAAAGTGGGAGAGTTGTGATCGCTTCAAGATCACTACTCGTAACGCCAGAAATGAAAAGAAGAAGATGAATTTACTTTGTAAGCTATTTTAGTTAAATAAATAAATAAAAATAAATAAAATAGAAATAGAAAAGCTCAACAGACAGAGGCGCTCCGTGGCTTAGTGCATTTCTCTCAACCAAACCTTTGTGAGTGGTAGCTGTTAACCCAGATGTTCGTGGTTCGAATTCCAAATCTCAAATCCTTCGTCAGTAAATTCATTTCCATGAAAAGGCTTTTCAACATTTTGGAACCAGCAGAAAATTGCAGTTCCCCCTCTATTCCCTTACAAGGCATGGTTGTGAGAAATGCGCTAGGCCTTGGGGCTTCTGGCTCTGTTTTGCCGCCATAATTATTTATTTATTTATACCTTTGTGAGCGAATAGAAGGAATCTTCTTTTTTTGTCCCATTTCCAATCCATTTCCAATGGCTAATAGAGGAAACGCTTTTCAATTACTATCGAAAGAATTGCTAATTCCTCGCAAAAAGCGATACCCGTGGAATACATTATTTTTTCCCTGATGTTTCTGGGATTTTAACCTCGAATATCTCTCGTACCAGGCAGACACCATAACCATTACACCACAACTGGCACCAATTGTTTCCATTTGAGTTCTCTTTTTTTTCAAAGTAAGAAAAGAGTTATGGGTTAAATGATGGATAGACTGTGTCGTCTCCAATTTACTACGGGGTCTTTCCTTCCAATAAAGCTTCAAATGAAATATATTTCGGAGATTTTATTAAGAACTTTGTTGGAAATAATTCTAATACTTCACATTAGTTGTTTCTGTCCTGAAATGGCTTTTACCAAATTTTCACCGGACTCATATTTTTCTATAAAATCGTTCATTACCCCTACTGACCACTGTTTTGCCATGTTGACGACTCTCAGAAAGCTAATCACCAAATACGAACTATGTTAGAATTCTACGAGCTCATTTCCTATAGTATTATAATAAAAAAGTGTGTCTTCTTGCAAGTAACTGTTAACAAGTTCGAATATAGAAAGTAGAAGTCAATCCTCTTCTAACCACTCTACAGGTTGTAGAGAGTGCATCTAGAGTTTGCTTAAAAGCTACTCTTCTTGTTTTTGTTCTCCAATGGACACGAACTAAGATCCTGAACTAGCGTTTAGTCTTTCAAGGCTTCAATCAACGATGTCATTTATCAAGAGAACAGCCGTAGATGGGTGCCTTTGTTAGATGCAGATAGAGTAAACATATAAATAAGGAAGATTTCTTGGCGGTTTCACGGGATGGGTATAAGCGTTACTGCCTTTTCTGTAAATTTTATTCTCATAAATATTTCTGTTTAACTATTTTAGGATTTGTGAAATTGTCATCTATTGTAGCAGATGAATTGGAGTTGTCATAATTTAAAATACTCTGCCGAATATTAAATTTTGAGTTGAACTTAGAGCTACCCTTTTCTGGCAATCGCGAATTTCAAACGAGCTGAAAAACGAAAAAGCTCCCGGGCCAGATGGCATTCCGGTGGAAGCATTGAAGCAAATCGCACAAAGCTGTCCCCAATTACTTTTAAAAATGTACAACAGCTGTCTAGCTGAAGGAATTTTCCCTAAGCGTTGGAAAAAGCAACGGCTTGTACTTATCAGCAAAAATAAGGGAAACCCGGAGTCTCCATCCTCATACAGACCTCTGTGCATGCTGAACACAGCAGGCAAGCTCCTTGAAAAGCTATTGCAACCACGACTCATAGCCGCTATTCAAAGAATGGGAGACTTGTCTGAAAGACAATATGGCTTTAGGAAAGGACGCTCAACAATAGGGGCAATAGAAGAAGTAGTAAGGGCTGTCGAAAATACTCAACAAGGCAGCCAAAACACCAAGAAAATTGTGCTGCTGGTAACACTTGATGTACGAAACGCTTTCAATTCAGCCCGATGGTCAAACATGATTGATGAACTTGAAGGAAGATTCCAAACTCCAGAGTATCTCTTACGGATGATAAAAGATTATCTCAAAGAACGAGAACTTATCTACCAAACCACTGAAGGAATGATACGAAAAGATATCACAGCTGGAGCAGCACAGGGATCTATCATTAGAAAAGACCTCTGGAACATCTCCTACGATGGCATTCTCTGTATGGAAATGACCGAAGACTGCTTTTTGGTTGGATATGCTGTCGACGCGACGTTGCTGCGGTGATAACTGCAAGGGACACCGAAAGTGCACAGAGAAAGTTGAACCAAGTGATGCGAAGGACAAATTCCTGGATGGAGGAACATGGGCTGTCGCTGGCTACTGAAAAGACCAAAGTATTAGTTCTAACGAAAAAACGACGGTCATCGATTTCCACATCGAAACCGAGCTTATAAAATGCAAAAACGTGATAAAATATTTGGGAATAAAGCTCGACACGAAACAGAGCTTTTGGGACCAGATACGAACGGCAGCTGAATGCGCATCAAAGGTAACAAACCACCTATCTAGGCTGATGGAAAATGTAGGTGGACCATTCGAAAGCAAACGGAGACTTCTCCTGGCAACAACCCATTCAATTCTGCTGTACGGAAGCGAAATTTGGGCTGAAGTACTTAAACATGAAAAGTACCGGAAACAACTAGCATCGGTACAGAGGCGCGGTGCCTTGCGAATAGCGAGCGCGTACCGAACAGTGTCTGAGCCAGCAATTCTTGTAGTTGCCGTACCAATTGACCTCCTCGCAACACAAAGACAATACATTCATGAAAAGAAAGCAGAAATCGGCGTGGAAGCGAAAGCAATCACACAGCAGAAGTGGCAAGCACGCTGGGAGTCCGAAAGCAGAGGACGCTGGACTGCTAGGCTGATCGGAGACATAAGCGAATGGAGTAACCGGAAACACGGTGAAGTGAACTACTACGTCACACAGTTCCTCACCGGACACCGGGTATTTCACCGGGTATTTCCACGCTTTTCTGCACAAAATAGGAAAAAAAGAAGTCCTTCGTGCCAGTACGGAGATTCGCTGACAGACGACAGTGTTCGAGTGTAGTAGATGAGAAGCTCCCCGTCAGGAAATAAATAGAGTTATCGGAGAGCTCAGCCCAAATAATATCATCCAGGAGATGCTGAGAGACGAGGAGAGTTGGAGGCGAATCAGCCTGTATCTGACGCAGATCCTGAAAACAAAGAAACAAGAAGAGGTAGCTGAGGTACAAGAACCAGCCACCTAGACACGGATCCCCCCTCGAAGAAGTGCGCAAGTGGTCCCGAGGGGAAGATCAGCGAGAAACTTTTAGAGTTTTAGTCGGTATGCCAAGTTTACACCTTGGAGAGTCCGACACACGGGGAAGTATGGATACTTCCTTACGGTGCGTAAAGCATTTCTCCAAAAGTAAAAAAAAAAAAAAAACCCCCGCCCCTGTAACGCATCGTAACGTTTTACGAGACCCCCTCCCCACAAATTACGTTACGTAATACTTGAACGCTCCCTAATCAGTGATCATAGCCATACACAGCTTTTCTTTTCTAAGAAGAGCGGACAAAGAATATTAACACTCTTGGTCGAACTACACTAAAGATCTTTTGTCTTTGACTTTTTCGATTTGTTTCAAGTCGAATTCAAGTTGATTTTTAAAATTAAAATAGTTGATTACGTGTTCTACTTTTGACTACGGCCAAGGCATGGTATGAAAGAAAGTTTTCATGCCACATACTGGATCACCTGTTGTATACTCTATAATATTGGTATCGACATAAAATGAATGCGTTGTACTATGAATGCCGCAACCGCCCGCCGCCGGGCTTATATGTTTAGCTAGCATAAAGATTTTCTTTATGGCGAAATAGTCAGTACGTAATACAAATTTATGACCGTAGATGTGCGTAAGAAGTTCTAAGTTAAGAAAGTGAATGCGAGTCATTCTCTACATAATATCGTACTCGAAAGTGACCATTACTTAAGGAGTTGGTATGATATGTGCTTAGATTGCCCGATTCCAAATGAGCTTAAATTATATAAATAAATAGTTTCCTTGACAGGGTAAGATAATTATATAAACTTAATGGCAGAACATTACTAGAGAAACTCCTTTGCCAGTTTCATTTCCTTCAGAAACCTTGTGATTATTGGAGTGGACCTTCCACTTATTTGTTTTGCAATTCAATTTTCCAAAAACATAGATTCACCACCACTTAAGGATCTAATAAACTTTTACTAAATAAATAAAAATTCCTTTTTATCCTGCCACATAATTAAGGTGAATAAATTTTGGTTATATTTTGCTGTAAGAATCCTGCTAAAGACACTCAAACGTTCATTTGAGTTACCGCTTCCTATTTCTATTAGGATAACATTCATTCACCCTGCAAAAAGTGAAAGTTTGTGAAGTACCCTTTTAAATATTTTACCTTAACTCACTTCAACCAAAACTAACTTCTTATTTCATCGAGCAAGCAAAGTAGAGCAGAGTAAAATAAGAAAAATAAACAAAAACTTTCCCTATTCCGATTCGTAATAGTTTCACACTCTTTAACTATCAAAAGAGGTGTCACTGCCCCACAATTATTTCTGTATAAGACTGTCTTGTGTGGAGCGGAGCTCCTGCTCTCCTCCACAGCAGTGTTTGGTCGTCTATGCATGTTGTTTTTGGCAATTATAGTTTTTTGCACCACTGAGCAGTTTGCTTATGACTTCAGACTCAAAATGGATGGAATATCTTCACTTCATAATTTTTCGTATTCAATTTGACTACCATAGGAATAAAACCATAAACACACAAAACAACCTCCATATGCTTGCATCAGCGCTAAATGAATGGATATTCCTTTGTTATCAAAAGCATTTATGATGCACTGAATTGCAAACAAAAAACCCACAAGCAAAAACAGCAGAGAACTACACTTTGGAAAATGCACAATCTTCACACGTGATATGTGAAATGAGATGTTGTATGCGAAGAATACACAAAAAAGGTGGCACAGAGTAACGGCAAACGGGTGATGTGACGACAGTTCAAAAAGTCATTACTTTCAAGCCCGGTCAGAGATAACACAGCTTATCCTTTACAATTTCATTTGCAGAAAGTAAAGGTGTTTCACACTCGTGCTTCGCTTCGAAGGAGCATGTGTCATGGTGGGATCGTGTTTATAGCTGCAACAGACAGTAACCTCATTTTGTGTAGAAGACATGTCGTGTAAGAGTGTTTATGAGTTCGACCGTCCTGAACTACTTTACGAATATAGTTGTACATAACTGTATGCCATATCACAAAGACTCGACTCCCTATTCCCCTAGCGCACTTGACGCATTCAATAACTCCTCACAAAGGACGAAGGAAGCAAAAAGATGAGTAACCCACTTATTTGGGCGCGCAAATAGAAAGAAGTAAAATACGTACGTCCTTCAACTTTCCTTTCATTGCAGGGAAAACACACATACCACAGGAAAACACACTCGTAAGGATTCTGTCTCTTCGTCGACGTCTTGAACACAAGAGTTGCTGATGATTCTGGTTTTTAAAGTAAGATTACACAAACTTCTAGCACTACAAATACTCGTATGTATAGTCAGCTTTGAGGGTGCTTAAAGTCTTTGGATAGGTATGAGTGCATAAGGAGTGTAAATAGGTTTTAATGCTAGCCTTAAGCAGGCACACACTTGGGTACAAAACTGAAGCATTCATGGTATGCATAGGAATTTATCAATTAAATTTTAATTAAAATCCATGTTCCTTCGACCTTTCCCTTGGAGAGCCGATTTTTCGAAACCCGCTTCTTCACATGTGGTTTCAAGGGTATGATTTGAAGGATGTGTAGCTGAGCGTGAATAGACATATGTGTCCGGAGATTCTTGTGGTCTCAGACAAGAAATAAATAAGTGCATAAGCATCCAATCTATCCCTACGAAATAAATCTTCAGCCTTTATGTGTATGTGGAATATGATTCATGTACAACCACTTTAATTTCTTACCTATTTTCAGGACTTCTTTTACGACATAATTTTCTTGATTAATAATAAACTGTGAAGGGATTATAAATGTTTTTGGCTCACATATATGTTTTATGTGGTACAGCGTAAAGTAATGAAAGAGTAAGGAAAATAAGTTACAAGAGAAATTCGAAAAACAATCAGCTTTATATACCAACAGCTCATAAAGGAAACTGTTTTCAAGAAAACTAATAAACAGCGATATTAGAAGCTTCACAATTAGAGATTTGATGTACATAGATCTTATAATTTTAAAATATGCTTCGCTGTATTTAAAAAAGCCGGTGACTAAGAGTCGTGTGATCTCTAGGCCCTAGATTCTTCTTCATTGGGCTCAATACTCGGCGAAAAGTGGAACTCTGTTTGACGTTCGTTGTGATTGAAATCTGCTATTTAATTGACAAAGATTTCCAAGAAGCTGTAGTAATTTGCGTTTACTTCGCGAAGTGAGTTACTGATTCTGTTTGATTTGTTAAATTTGAACTATAATCAAAATTTGACGTTTTAAGATCCTAGGAAGCTCTTCGGACTGTTTTTAACTAAACACGATAGTTGTGTGCTTGTGCATCCATTAATGTTTGCCTTGCTATGTCTGAAGGCCTGTTAAATAATTGGATTTCGGGTTGATCTGTTGAGACGTAAATCTTCAGAGTAAATTGGTTACCTGATCAAGCAGTTAGTCAACGAATAAGCTAAATCTTCGTCAAACTTTAATCTGATCAAAATCGAAATTGATTTTTCATGAAATAGACTCTAAAAGAACAGGATTAGTTGGTGTGTGAGGCGATTGGGTTGGTCTACTGACGGTCAACGGACTTCTAAATTTTTCGGGCAATACTCTCCTATATGATCGTGTCTAAATTTTTTATGACAGTCTTTATTTGAGTTGCTGTCAGCTTACTCTCATACCTTTTGTGCAATATTGTGAACCGCATGCAAGTGCTGAATCCAAAACCCTACGCTTACTCGCAATAAGCTCATCTCACACCGACACGAGTAACACAATGAGTCTTTTCTCCTCATATTACTCATAAAGATCGTATTAAACGAACTAACACGAACCATACAATCTTTTTTTTCTCTTCAAATAACTCCTGTTAGTTCGGGTAGAGAAAATCGATAGCAACTTTTGAATTTTTGTAGAACTTGTTTATTTTAAAGTTGGGCATGTGTTTTTGTGGTGGCCGTGGCGTGATGGTTCAAGGTTAGCATTTGTGCCTGTTAACCGGGAGATTCGTGGTTTGAATCCCAGCAGAGGCAAAAATATTTTTTCACTGGTATCGCTTTTCGCGAGAAGTTAGCAAGTCCTTCGATAGTAAATTCATTGCCATGAAAAGTGCTAACTCGATTAGCCGTTCCGAACCGGCAGAAAATTGAAGTTCCCCTCCGTACCCTCACAAGCCATGGTTGTGAGAAATGCGCTAGACTCTGGGGCTCCTCGCTCTGTTACGCCACCCTATTTATTTATTTATGTAAGGGTCTTAAAGACAAAAAAATTCTTTCAATTGTTTTCAATATGACTTTCAACTGTTAAAGCCACTAAAATCACGGTTGCCATTTTGGGCATTGATGACCAAATCTGGTCATTAATTTTTCGCTTTGCCATAATGGTCATTTTTTATTAATTTTTTTAAAGAAATAAAGTAAGAAAACACTTATGTAAGTGTCTACGTACATAAAAATAAAATATATACATAAAGCAGTTTTCTTAATGTATGTTGCAAAAAGTGCTTTAATATGTTCGTTCGTTCAATCCAGGGATTGCTCTGAGGTATCCACAATGCGTCTTTTTTTTTAACCTCAACTTATCAAGCTTGATGTTTCTAGTTTTGGGTTTGTCATCAACTTACCACGAAGTAGAACTATGGTTTTGCTGGGGGGAGTTCAGGTAAAAGTGATGTCAAATGACTCGGGGTTTCTTCAAATGATCGTCATGTATGGTGAATCGTTATTAAATCTCTTTTAAGAATTTCTGTCAATACTATCACACGCGAGCCTTTCCCAAAATCTCACGTTTGCTGTAAGAATTTGTTGACGTTCGGATTTTCAAATGCTCACATAGACAAGACAAGAGATGCGTCGTAATTTGCGGAGGAGGCGTATTCCTCAGTAATTGGTGGAATTATAGGGTTTTCCATTAACTGAACATGCTTTCTCCCGACTAAATCGTGCAGATGGCACATTCTTCTTTCTAGATAATCTCTAGCTGCCTTGAAAATGTCTGTATCGAGGACGTCTGCCAACACAATTTTATTTAATTCAAGCTAACGTATATATGATTTTGGTAACCCTACCATCGCTTAAGTTGAGTCTACAGAAGTAAATTTTCCAGATCCTCAGAAGTGACTATGGTTCCACCACTTTGTTTGCTTGGTGGTTTTTACGGGCTTGGTTCTTGGTTTTCCACCCTCGCATGATTTTTTTTTTTAAATTTCGAACTGAAGCTCAAACCTATCAAGACATTTCTATATTTAATCAAACAAACGCATCTGAGTTCGAGAACTTGGTGTTTTTCTCTTGCTTTCATTCATCGGAAAAATCATTATTTAGGTAATTTCTATTTTTATTTTTGAACATATATTTTTTTTTGGAAAATGGCTACCGTTACCAATATGGCATTCAGAATGTATTTAACCCTTTGATTTTGATATTCTACTTAGCAAGAGCAGTGATTTTACTCACATAGACGCCCTGTGTCTGTCCCACTGCATTGTAAGCTCTAAAGTCTAAACGGTTCGATTATACATCCATCTTGATATCACAATGGCCCAAAGGGCCTAAGTGTGTTAGCCGAGCTGATAACCCCTTTAACCTAACCTAACTTAGCACAAAGTCCCAAGTTCGTGCAACGCATTGTGTCCACTTCTTCCGATTCTGTAAATACTTGAAATATACGAGTATGTTCAGCTAAACAGCAGCTTCCAAGTAGTACTTATCTCATATATGAACGCACTGAGCCTAGACTTGTATAAAAAGTAGTCATTCTCCTTTGACCTCATGCACGGGACACAAATTTTCTACATACTTTTCAAAAAAGCACTGAAACACAATCCGAAATCCAGGTTTGAAAAAATTTAATTTCTTATATCACATCGAAAGCACCCATAAAATTGTAGGGCAGGTAATGAAATGGATATCTTTTGATGGCAGTTTTCAAGTATATGACAATTTGCGTAACATTTAACAAATTTATTTCATTCCATAAAAGTTTTCGACATTTTCCTTTCCATCACGCATCACTTTCTTCCGAAAAAAATCCTCAATGCCACCGTAGTCAATAATAGTTAATTTTACTTACGTAAAAAACCAAACTGTTGTGGCAAATTATCTGTTCATATATTCTTTTTATCGAAAACGGTAAAGAATAAATTAATGCATCGACCGCCTCAAATACACCGCAAAATGGTCGATTAGTTTAATTTAGCGAAAAAAAATGTGAAAAAAGATAGACATGTGATAATTCCACAATATTGTGGTTGTGGTTAAGAGTTCCAAGGACAATAGAGTTTGGATTGAAGTACCATTAGAACGGTAGTCATAAATAACGATGTTGAATTAAGTCACAAGACCTATACGAGGTTGTAATCCTTATCTTCCGAAAACAGTTGTGGTTATTGTGTTGTTAATATGTTTATTTAAACTACATGTGCGTTAATTCAATTTTCTCGGGAAGTGCTAAACAGCCGATTAACAAATTTGTCAAGCTGCCACATCATTTGTGTACGTAAACATATCGAATGTCGCTGTTAGTAACCATATTTAGTTCTTGATTGCTGGCTGTAGTAAAATAATGAACATTAAATTTCGTATCTGAATAGAGTGCATATTTCAGAAGGACTAGAATGTGAATGCGTGTGATTGTGGCAACTAGGAAGGACATTGTAAATCGTTTTCCTAGCCTACAGAAGTTCTTTGTTAGATTCCTACATTTATAAGTACTCCACCGTTGTCCTTCTAGAGAACGTAAAACTTCCCTGTTTGACACCCTTTCTGGTTGTTCATTACCGGTGACTCTCCTTCGGCCGACATTTTCCTCTTAAAAGCATTTCTGTAACATGAAAGTGGCATTATCTAAAAGAACGGATTTATCCACTTTGCAGATGGAACTTTCTAAGAATCAAGCTTCTTTGTTTTAATTTATTTTTATTGTTTTAACTTTCGATTCGGCTAGCGTATCAAATCTCGATTTGTCTAGCTGCCACTTAAGGTAAACTTTACTCACTGTCTTTGAATATGGGAATGCGTACGGAAAAACTTCTCACTGCCCACACTTTATTTGAGAAGAAATCATTTCTATTGCCAGACAAATGAGGTTATAAAACATTAAACACAAACTGACTCAATTTATGGGCAAAATAAAAACAACTTTAGATTCATCTTGGTTGGCTATAGGTTGTCAAATATCTCAAACAAAATCTAACACAACGCAAAGTTAAAACATTAACCATGTCAATAAATTTCACAGTTGCTATTAGGCCAAAATATTTTCTTTTGTGTGAAAATACTAAAAGTTTTCATTGTTCAAAACCATTTCCTTGCATTGGCACCCTCTCACCCTGAGAATGAATAAATATAAATCAATCTTCAAAGCTAAGAAGCTTCATATACTCCGTATACCAAAATCATATTTCTTCTCCGGAAAGTATTTTAATGTACTCCTGAAAGAAGAATTTGATTGTAGATTGTAGATTCACCGACATTCCAGATCTTAATGAGAAAACTTTCAGCTTTCAACTTTCAATCTCTTTTTGTCATTTTCATGTTACTTTGTTGAAATTTTTCATTTTGTTTGGTCGTGAATGGCACATTCAAAAGCTAAAAACAGGATATCTGTATTATTTACATTTGAAAACCAATTAGAGGTTGTTTCTCTTGGTCATTTATCTGAACAAAACTAAGTTACTCTCCTACTCATATTTACTTTGAAAGTATTTTAGGTCGAAGTAAAAATTTGATGCTCTGTAAATGGATCGTATACCAGTGAAATCAATAGCGCCTTGTGCTTTTTATGTTGAAAATCGGTAGAAGACAGACGTGAAGAAAACATACTTTGAATAACTTTCGGAAGTCAAACTGTTCTCTTTTGACAATCTGACGGACTATAAATATCATTGTAACAAAGTGAGTTTTAAAGTTAAATTTAATTATCGGGCTTACTCATGCGAAAACTCAACATTTTCTCACTTGTTTTGAACAAACATTAAGGAAGCGTTACTTATAGATTGAGAGTCCACTTCAAATTTTTTCTGTGATGTGTGAATGAAAGCACAAAGAGACTGATGCTTTTCGAGAAAGATTTTCGAGTTATATGTATGAGATGTCAAAGTCTTGGAGTCTGTCCTTTAGGCACCGGCGAAAAGTCAGTCCTAAGGATGGGCTTTTGGCCTACTTGGATATAGTTGAAAAACTCACAATTGCATCGTGAATTTTTAACTTACCCAAGTGATTTAAAGATCCACAAAAAATTATTAAAGGATTTAGTACAATACTTTTGAGTTGTGAGTTGTGACTCACTTGCTTTTAACAATTATGAACACATGTCTCACTTTTGGTCCACAAAAAAGTTTAAAGGGGCAAATCGTAGCTTCAAGCGGCCTATACTTTACAAAGAACCCTTAGATGGCCCACCCTTTTGTACTTATTCAAAAATTTGCATTTTTGCTAAGATACATCTCCTAAATGCCCCAATTGGACATCTTATATTTATAGTTCGTAATGCCGTCCAAAAATAGTTCATAATTATAATGTTTTTCGGTCTCCGAGTTGCTTGATTGATTTTGAAATAAATAGTTTTTTTTTAATCTTTTAAAAAATTTAAAATTTTTTTAAAATAAATAAGTATCTAATTGTACTTATGTTTTTTAGAGAATGTAACGCGTTTCGAAATCAAGTTCCATCGAGTTAAAAGCGCCAGACGGTGGATCATGATTCCGACACGCGTCGCATTCCCTAAAAAAACATAATTCTAAAAACTCCAACACATAAGCACTGGACTTGCAAAGAAAATTGCTCAGCTTTTTCTTTTGATTCACTCGTCTTAATACTGCTCCTCTTCAAAGCCTGATACTTCTTTTTTGAATACATTTGAACATGTTTTGAGAAATATAGTACACCGTGGAAATCAGGCAACTGTTTGCTAAAATCTGGAATTTTTAAACGTAATTTCACTGAAACCTTGTACATACTTTGATTTTTTTTTTAAGAAATGTTATAGTTTCCAAAAAACGTAAAACTTCTTTATGAAGAATTTTTATTCTTTTTCTTTTTTTCTTCATCTTCATCTTCTTTTTTTTCTTCTTCTTCTTCTTCTTCTTCTTCTTCTTTTTCTTCTTTTTACGGTGCGATGTTAACTACGTTTTATGAAATCACCCCCTCCCTTCCCACCTGCTTCTTACTAATGGGGGTTCGCCTAGAAATCTTTCGTAACTCTATCTCGACAAAACCTTCGACAACGAATGCAAGATTATTCTGTTTTATCGACTTCATAAAGGAAGGGTACATCAAAAGAAGCGCTTGTCAACTAGATTCTAGTAGTTCCAAACCTTCCAACGAATCAATCAATATTGACTTGAACCACTTTATTGTTGTATCTTTTGTAGCCGTGATCGGAGTCTACGGAGACTACTGACATACAATTTGAGGCACGACAACAGCCAAAGCAATTGTATTTTGGAAAGGAAACCCGGGGCTGCTCGGCAGAAAATTCATTCTCATTACGAATAAGAGGTTTGAGGAAAATGACAGAGGTTTGAGGAAAAAGAGCGGTAATGAAAGAGACCAGCTAACAGAAGCATGTTTAATTATGACTTCGCTATAAACTTTACATTCGAATAAAAAACTTGGGTAAGGAGACTAAAAACTTACAGCCTTATTCATAATAAAAAGATAATACACTGATGATCGGCTGACTAGATACACACTGAATATCTTTTTAATCAGCTTCCTATTCATAATGCTTTTTCCCCTCCTTGCCATATTATCAGGCTGATTATCTATTATGAATAAGAATTTCTGTTTTATCATCTGATTATCTTTAAAATGCGATTATGAATAAGGCTGTTAGTCCCTATCTACTTAATTTAAAAAAATAGGCTCTGCTAAAATGGAGAGCTACCAGCAACCCTTTTTTTATGGTGCTGTAGATGGACGACGTCGACCGCAATTTCCAGAACTCTGACTCAAGGAAAAGTACTTAGATACCTGCCCCGGGATTTAAACCGACTTATCCGGTCTATCGTTCGGTCTTATCGGCTAAAGTTCAGAGCATGTGGATTTGGATCACACAGATCGTATTGACATGTTCCGAAGAACCAAGAGTGGTGTGAGAGCGGGACCAGGAAAAAAATTACCCGCTTTCATCAAACAAGGAAAGATCGTAACAATAGACAGTTATAACTCGATGTAGTGCAGCTCTCCACAAGAAACACGGTAGATGACATAATGCTAAGATTAAACGGAATCTATCTTACCAATTGTTACATCTTTGGGCTGAAAAAGGCAATGGAGAAGTAGCATTCACTCTCTCGAAAACTTCGGAAAATTCGTTATAAAATAGAAGCTGATGTTTGGCTGGTGTAGAACAAATCGTGGTTTTCATTCTTAGTGGAGGACAAGGAAGCAGAAGAAGACAAAGAACAAACGAAGAATTATTTGAGCTGCTCTGTGTAATGATGGTTTTGAATACCAGACGACGACAATTTACTGGCATAATATTGCTGGAATTTTTACCCACTCAAAAACCAGGAGTACCAACTTTTTAAATTGAAAGATGTTCTTTTTTTAAATTGATTTTATATTTTCTCAAAACGAAATGTCTTCCGGGCTTTTTTTCATTCTTTTTTCTTTACGTTTCCGTCCTTCACACTTGAGTCTCTTTTCATGAATTTACTCTCAAAGATTGTACGAAAGTGAGTGGAAAGGTGTTACACAGCGATTATACTTTTCAACATATTTTTGTTGTTTGGCTCGGCGTCAAGCTTACGATAGAGTTTGTTACTCAACTTCGACAGTTGTTAAATACTTTCTATGTATAATTCTACTGGGAACGATATATCATAACTTGTATAGGCCAATCCGGTCGTCCTTCTACGAAATTACTAACCATAACGGGCGATATGTGTAACGTCAAAAACATAACGTCGTGTGGACAACTACCCCGAGTTTCACACTGTCCTTGGCTCTCTTGTGTTTTTTTTTATATTCTTACTTATTTCTACTGACTCCTAGAATTAATTTTTCCACCCGGCACGGCGCGGCGTATAAGTTGATTAAAAAGTCAGCGCTCTGTTTTGTTTATTTGACCAACTTCTAAAATGGAAAATATTTTAAACGCTTTCCCACTGCGAATGACAAGCAAAATTGAAAAAGTACCAACTTTGTATGCTATTGGCTGAATATATATTTTTTAATTTTTTTTAGTTTGATGGTGTGTGACGTTTTGACTGATTTATTATGTTAAAAGGAATATAAAGGCGGCCGTTGAAACTTATTTGATTTTGATTGGTGGCTTAACCCTGGCAATGATGGAGTGCTGATGTTAAAAAATGTTTTTTTTTTTCTTTAAATGGTGCGGACTACAGCAAAAGAAAAATCTGAAACAATTTTGTATCGATGAAGGTGCCGCTGGCGACGAAAAATAGGTCAAATCTTAAAATTTTTTTTGCTATCAAGTATTTGGTACAACTGAAGGGCATTCGAAATGAGCAGCATTGTCCTTCATTGAGGACAATGAAGTGAGGATTGAACTGAAAAATATTGTTTTCTGAATTCTATAGTAGTGACGTCATCTCATTTGAACTAGACCGGCATATTTATTTTTATATCACAGAGAAAAGTCTTTCATACATTTGAAGACATATTTTGTATACTTACAATCAATTCCCGATCCGAAATAATGGTTCCGAATGTAATCGACATCACCGGACCCATAAGAGGTGAAACCAACATAGCAGCAACGATATTTGAGGCATTGTTTTCTATCAGACCCAATGCTGCCAAAGAGCTGGAATCAAAATTAATTTAATACATAAGCATTTAGCTTAACACAAAATAGCACTAAACAAAATCATCACTTAGGCACTACTCACTCTGCTGTAACAATCAATAGAAGATAATCAAAGGAAAGGCAACCTCCGGCACGTACTCCATCGACAACTTGTTTCACTGTCAATTTAGATTTTATTGATTCCACGAAATTGTTCCACTTTGAGAATTCTTCGTTTTCTTCACTGTTCATGTTCAGGTAACAACGGTGTTCCAGAAGAAAGAAGAAAAATTAAAATCTTATTTGAAAGTCTTTTCGTTTATATTAGGTGAGATTTTGTCTATCCCATTAAGCCTTAGGAAATATTTATAGGTTAGGAATACCTTTTAAGAGTAGCTAGGTTAACATAAGCAGGGATTTGTGACTTTTTTATTTGCTTCGCATAAATTCAATGAGATCAATGAGATGGTTGTTATTTGAAGTGTGGTGCTTACATCACACCGGGGTTTCTTCCTCTCAAAAAAACGCTGTGACTTAGTTGTTGCGGTTGGATGCTTTTTTAGTTAAATCATCAATGTTTTTGATTTGGACCGATACCACATAATTGCATATTGCTTTCAGGATATGGTGACTATAGTCGCTACAGGTTTTTGTAAAAAAAAGTAGAGGGGTGTTTCTGTTCATTTATTGGTTTTGTGGACATCTACATTTTTGTGGTAGAATTCTGCAACTTTTAAGAGAATGGTTTTGATGCGAAGGTTCAATCGCAATCTCGTTGGGGAGTACCAAAAAATTTTTTTATCGCAGGTACTTTGTATTCATTCAGATTATTTTGCTCTAAGCTATCATCAAGGAACAAATCAAGTTGAAAGCGAGCTGTGCAGGCTGAACAGTCCTGGTCAAATTTGAGTGATTTAAAATGTTTTCAACTTGACAAAGGCACAACTTCTTTTTTTTTTTATTTTACCCAAGAAAAAGCAATTAGCACTGAAACGATACCTGACCCAAAAACTTAATAGAACCACCCTCTTCTACCAAATAGTGAGAGGGCTTTGTACAAAATCAATTACGGATCCTTACTTTAACTCTCATGTCTTCTCGTATGACATATTTGTCTGAACTGAAACTGGGCTCAATCCAAGTCATTTGGAAACTGCTAGCTTTTTAGTCTGGAGTTCTGAGTATATCATTAGGACCGTCATTACGATAAGCCTGAAGATGTGTGAGGAGGTGCATTGATTTCTGTAATAAATATTTATATGTCTTCTCAAATCACTTTTTCGTTTTCCTTTACAATTGATGTATTATGTGTCAATAAGTTTTCCATTACTAGCTTAGATAATCTTCACATTATTGACCCACCTTAAGATATTTTTCTGTACTTGAGCTCCGATTTATATGATCGTAGTAACTCATTTGAATGTTCAAACATTTTTGACGTTGCTGTCAAATATTTCTACTTAAAATAAATAAATAAATTGGGTGGCGCAACAGATCGATGAAGCAATGAATTTACTAACGGAGGACTTGCCAATTCCTCGCGAAAGGCGATACCCGTGGAAAAACATTTTTGCCTCTGCTGGGATTCGAACCTCGAACCTCTGGGTTAGCAGGTGGACATGCTAACCATCACGCCTCGGGTACCGCCATATTTTTACATATTCTTGGAAAATTGTCTGAACAAAATTATTCCCCGAAAAATTCTTAAAAACTCCTGCTTTAGTCGGCCTTGGTATACCAAAGAGCTAAAAATTCTGCGGAACAAAATAAGCCTGGAAAGCTAACATTAAGACTCGTTCCACAGCCTACTACCATGTTTATATTAGTTTTTTTTTTTGAAAACTTTAACACGCTCTCCATCTCGTAGGGTTTTCCCTGCTATGTGACCAGTGCTTTAAAGGGGTATTCTATCCAAGAAATTGAAATAATGTTTTGAGGTCCAATTTATGCAGCACATGCTTAAGCTTAAATGCGTCTGGCAAGCAGAAGGCTGAAACCAAATCGCCTTGGACCAACTTTTTTGTAATCAGCGAAACTTTTCTGATGTTTCGGTATACCACTTTCTTGGTTATATGTGATAGGAAAAAAGTTATCAGTACTTTAAGTATAAAAATGCATTTTACTAAAATGTTAAAGAGCGTCTGGCAAGTAGTAGACTGAGACTAAATCATCTGGGACACACTTATTTGAAATCAGGGTAACTTTTCTTATATTTTGGCTTACCACTTTCTTTGTTATATGTATTAGGAAAAAAGTTATTAGTGCTTTCACCTGATAATGCATTTGAAAATGTTAAAATGCGTCTGGCACGCAGAAGGCTGAAACCAAATCGTCTTGGATCAACTTTTTTGTAATTAGGGGAATTTTTCTGATGTTTTGGCGTACCATTTTCTTGGTTAAATGTGATAAGAAAAAAGTTATCAGCTAAATTGAAAAATGCTTTTCAAAAATGTTGAAATGCGTCTGGCAAGCAGAAGGCTGAAACCAAATCCTTTTGGACACACTTTTTTGTAGTCGGGGGAACTTTTGTGATTTTTTGGCTTACCATTTTCTTGGTTACATGTGATAAGAAAAAAGTTATCAGTACTTTAAGTTGAAAAATGCGTTTAAAAAAATGTTAAAGTGCGTCTGGCAAGCAGTAGGCTGAAACTAAATCGTCTGGAACGCACTTTTTTGAAATCAGGGTAAATTTTCTTATTTTTTGGCGTACCACTTTCTTGGTTATATGTAATAGGAAAAATGTTATTAGTGCTTTAAGCTGAAAAATGCACTTGAAAAGTGTTAAAATGCGTCTGGCAAGCAGTAGGCTGAAACCAAATCGTCTGGGACCGAGTTTTTTGTAATCAGGGTAATTTTTCTGATTTTTTGATGTATCATTTATGTGGTTATCACTTCGACCTCAAAATCTGAAAAACTACCATTTTCGAACGCCCACCCCCACCCCCGGCTGAAAAAGAAACCTGCCAGACGGTTAAATCTGATATAATGGTACGTGTATCTACACATACATGTGCATTTTTTTTGGTTATCACTCCACTCCAAAAATTTGCTTCCAGCTCTTAGACTATAATGGCTGATTGAATAAATGAAAGTCTCAAATACCACTCCATGAGTAAGGTTAAGTAAGGTTAGATGTAGCTGTGAGTATACAGAGACTAACACACTTAGACCACATTGTGATACCACTGTGAGACCAGAAGGTTCATCACCCTCTGGCCTCTGTTTAGGGGATCAGAGAGTTGAAACACCCTCTAATCGAACCTGGACTAACGAGTTGATCACCAGATAGTCAAACTATTCAGAACTACGTCCGAAAGGGGAGAGACTTTTAGAGTAATAATCTTGGTGATTTTTCCGTCTGATAGCAAGCGGGGGTAAACAAAAGAGATGTTGGACTGTCTCTTCTTCCTCCTCATCTAGGGAGCTTCTACAAAAGTAATTGCAGTAGACACCAAGTCTTTTGGCAGTGTCCTGTAACACCTATGGTGGGGCTAATATACAGACGATTTAGATTCAATAAGCTCATTGAACGTTTTGATTCCACACATGGCCAAATTTGTTCAATCATAAGGCATATTAATCTGCGTCCATCTAGTGCTAGTTATCTTCTCAGAAGCGTCCTGTTTTATCAAAAGTTTACATGTAGCGATACCCAAGCAACGCACAAGCGTTATCAAAAAAAAAAAAATTGCACAGCACTTAACAAGCACTTAATTTGATCTATAGAATATTATTCCACTTAATAACCCCTAATTTTATCTCTTGGTTTTTGTTTTAGGTGTAGCCAAATTCACTTTAGGATATCTTAAATAATTCTAAATAAGCATTTCTCATACGGACACTTTGTAGGAGTTTTTTTAAACCCTAACTAAGTAGCTTTTGCTCAGAGATCGTTGAAAATTTGTCTACTCACTCTTTAAAAAAAGTTTTGAAGTGATTTTCTAGATAATTTTTGAGTTGTGTATTGCAAGGTAATTATTGGCACGGGGTGCATCAAGATTCAAATTCGGACACAGTTGCACTTCAGCACTTGTTAAGGTTTCTGATAATATAAGACAGGCTCTTGATAAGAAATATACATCTGTGATAACAATTCTTGACTTCTCGAAAGCATTTAATTGTGTAAGCTCAAACCTACTCTGGGATAAACTGACTACTTTTTTTAAATTCTCAGATATAACCAAAAATCTTATTTATTCATATCTGACCATTCGCATGCAACCTGTGAGGCTCAATGGCAAATTATCCTCATTCCTCAATGTTGGTGTAGGTGTCCCTCAAGGATCTATCCTTGGACCTTTACTGTTTTCTATGTTCATCAATTTGTGGTACCCGTGGTGTGATGGATAGCATGTCCGCCTGTTAATCCAGAGGTTCGAGTTCGAATCCCACCAGAGGCAAAAATGTATTTTCTACGGGTATCGCCTTTCGCGAGGAATTGGCAAGTCCTCCGTTAGTATTCATTGCCATGAAAAGCGCTTTCTCGATTAGCCGTTCGGAACCGGCAGAAAATTGTAGGTCCCCTCCATTCCCTCACTAGGCATGGTTGTGAGAAATGCGCTAGGCCCAAGGGCTCCTCGCTCTGTTGCGCCACCCTATTTATTTATTTTATTTATTTATGTTCATCAATGATTTGCCATCAGTAGTGTCTTATTGTCAATAGCATATCTACGCGGATAATGTCCAGTTATACAGGGTGTCCCGTAATTCGTTTTACATACTTTGGGATATGATTCTTGGTCATATTCTAAGAAAAAAATTGTTTTACAGTAAAGTCCGTTTCTCAAGTTTGACATCACTTTTTGACAATTTAAAAAAAGGCTAACTTTGGTGTACCCTGACCTGTGTTAAATTCGATATCTCTGTCAATACTGATGATAGAGACCTAATCTTAGACTCAATTTTTTGTAGAAATAACAACCTTTAAGACTGCATTTAAATTAGGCTTCCATAGGTTTAGGGTTGCCAGATTTTCAATTTTAAGTGGTGTTCAAATTTTCCACAATGAAATCCAAAAACGGGCTCTGGCATGGATTCAAAACGAAGAAGGGCGCTTTGAGCACTTGTTATAATTGTATTTGTATTAAATACATAAAAAAACTACTAAAAGTGATCATATTATTGTTTTATTCAAACAAACCTCAAAGCAAAAGCTTTTTTTTATTTTTTTTTAAATTTTTCCCATTTTGTATTTTTCCAAGTATCATAAAATGTATGGGTTTTTGAGCTAACTTAATGCTGAGTTTTTTCTTTATTATTGTTTTGTTCATCTGTAAAAAATAAAGAAACTCTATGTTTATCAGGCCTTTTCTCCAAAAAAATGACCTCAAAGTCAAAACTTTGTTTTGGGAAGAAAATTTGAACACCACTTAAAATCTGGCAACCCTAAACCTATGGAAGCTCAACTTAAATACAGTCTTAAAGATTGTTATTTCTACAAAAAATTGAGTCTAAGATTAGGTTCCTATCATCAGTTTCGACAGAGATATCGAATTTAACACAGGTCAGGGTACACCAAAGTTAGCCTTTTTTTAAATTGTCAAAAAGTGATGTCAAACTTGAGAAACGGACTTTACTGTAGAACAATTTTTTTCTTAGAATATGACCAAGAATCATATCCCAAAGTATGTAAAACGAATTACGGGACACCCTGTATATTAGTTTCCGTTTAAGAATGATCAAAGATGCAATAAGTAAAATGAATGCTGATTTATGTTCAATTTTTGATTGGTCCACACGTAATGGGCTCAAAAATAATCCGGTAAAAACGAAAGCAGTTCCAATTTCAAGAAATAAACTTCATTTTGAAGACTTTCCTCATTTTGAAGACTTTCTTCCTCTTTACTTAAATGCTAGCCAAATTGAGTATGTGACCCAGGCAAAAAATCTCGGCTTAATATTCAACAATACGTTGACTTGGGATGCGCATATCAATTCTGTAATCTCTTAAATCTATGCTTCACTAAGAGGGCTATCTATAATGAACGCATTCCTCCCCACTGTTAAATTGAAATTGGTTAAAGCACTAGTCATTCTGTTCGCAGACCTTGACTCCCAATGACTGCAAAAATTCAAAGTTCCTTTCAATTCAATTGCTCGGTTTGGTTTTAATCTTCATAGGTACGATCGTGGTGTTTCTTCTAATAGTCTATTGATTATGTCATTTCTTAAGGAACTCGAACAAGGTTGATTTCCCATCAAAAAACACCTTTCGAATAATTGTAGTTTTCTATCCAAAATGTTAAAATTCCCGATGAAAAAAAAGTCAAAATTTTCCAATTTTTTAGTTTTGTCAGTTTTTTAATGGCATTTCCTTCTGGTTGAAGATAGGTATAGGTATTTCTTTATAAAAAAGAAAGTAAATAAAATTTTCTTTTAAATGCTATATCATAGAACTTTCTGCGTTTGAAATTCACCGAAATATTATCACTTAATCGTAGACATTTATCATTATTTTTAATCCTTTTTATACTGACTGCAGCTTCTTTGTATGGAACAAAGTTGAACCAGACCCGAAGCAACTGCTTCCAATATTTTTGCAAATTATCAAAAACTGCAAATTTTTCACGGGCACAAATACCACCCACACGCGACGGCGACGCCATCAAACATCATGGCCTAAGAACTTTTTTTCAAATCCAACAGTGGCATGGAAACCGCTTAGATCCTTTGAACTTTGGCTGCGATTCTAAATGTGGACTCATTCCGATTCGCACAATTACATTTTCTGCACCAGAGATATAGCTAAAAAAATGACTTGTGGTTGCACTATAGGTTGCCATGGAAGCTGTAGTTGCAGAAAACTACAAATGAAAATGAAACAAAATAAAGAATGAATGGGAGTCAATTGCGATAATGTGGAAGTAGCCGCCGATATTGCAGAAGATGACATTTTTGAAAATGTAGATGTTGTTGTCGATATAGACCTTCGAAATTTTTTTCAAGAATTATAGTAGCACCAGGATTAAACACTTAAATTGTAAAGTAAAAAAAAAAATTAAATGTATAGCATTTTTTTTTACATATAAAATACTTTTCCATCGAGTAAAAAATATTTTTTTTTCCTAATAAATGAAAAGATTAGTAAAAATTTTTAATAGTTAAAACACTGTTTACATTTCCTCAAAATAAGAATAAATGTAGTCAGTATAAAAAGGATGAAAAATAACGATAAATGTCTGTGAGTAAGTGGTAATATTTCGGTGAATATGAAACGCAAAAAGTTCTCTGATATAGCATTTTAAAGAAAATTATATTTACTTTCTTTTTTATGAAGCATTGCCTATTCCTATCTGCAACCAGAAAGATATGCCATTAAAAAATCTGACAAAACTCAAAAACTGCAAAAATTGACTTTTTTTTTGTCTGGAATTTTACTAATTTGGATAAAAAAAATTTAATTTATAATTTTTAAAAAGATGCATATCGATGGGAAAATTGCTCTCTACAAAAAACGTCCTTGGAATTGCATAAAAATTTTGCTTCGTTTTCGAGACATATTGAAAAAACGAGTGGAGATGGTTTAGAACCCATATCTCCGAATCACACCCTCTAATTTAATAGCACTTTCGGTTTTTTCTCTAAAACAAGCCCATTAATATATTCATGCAATAAAAACCCGCCCTTTTTCGAGTTCCTTTATATGCGCTTTTTTACGACATAATCAATAGACTATAAGGTGTATGC
Organism: Melanostoma scalare; assembly: GCA_949752695.1. Lineage (NCBI taxonomy): Eukaryota > Metazoa > Arthropoda > Insecta > Diptera > Syrphidae > Melanostoma > Melanostoma scalare. Next base: position 52,480,533 of record OX456984.1, on the reverse strand, counting down.
CAAGAAGTTTATTGAAATATCGATGCTGTTCTCTTCTTTTCAAGCTTATCATTAACAAGACTCCCAGCTATCTTTACAACAAAGTTGACTTTTGCTTCTCCAATCTTTATACGTTGTTACGCTTTAGCACGTTTGTCTCTTTAACTTCACACAGGCAATTTTTCGTTTGTGCTGTCAGATTGGGGAATAATTTTCCCAGTCATTTGAGGTCTGGAATCGAACACAGAAGGTTTTATAAACTCTGCTTTGAACATTTCTGCAATTTGAGCTGAACTTCGTAATATACTTTTGATTATAAGTAGATACATCCTTTTCTTGTTGTATTCAAATATTCACAAATTGGTGGCGACTTTGCCTTCTTCCCCCCCCCCCCTTTTTAATGTTCGTTTAAAAGATTTATAACTGTAATTAACTTTTCAATACGTTTTAATTAAATTCATTTTTATTTACATTCTTGCACATCCTTAATTTAACTTCCTTATTTATATCTTGTACTAGTTGTTAATTATCTTAATGTGCAGTTGCCATACAAACAATAAAATATCAAAAATGTCAAATATCAAAAAATTCTGAAATTATGGCCGTTAAACTTGAATACAACAAGGAAATTTATTCATTACTGAATATTTATTCTACTTCACTGAATTGCTTAGCCGAAAAACGCAGTCTTAATTAGAGGTTGTCCTTGACCTTCATGATGCCTGCTTACACAATACAAATATCAAATTCAATTACTGCCAATCTTAAACGAAATCTCCATCTCCTATCACTGGTCTATCACTGGTGTTTAGATAATTATTCGATGACTTGACTCTTCATTTTCATAACATCATCAACAGCCAAATGAGTGACCATTGAAGGAAGGCTCTGTTCGAACATTTTCCTATAGAACTACGTGTTATACAATTGTTGGATCTCTGAGATTTTCTGTTTACCAGAGAATGCTTCAACTCTCAATATAGAGCAAAAAGGACATTTACTGCAAACAGGGACAGTATTTCTTTCATTTGCACCAGAGAACTCAATTTTTCTTTAATTTTTGGCAATTTTGATAACCTCAATTAAAATAAAAGTAATAGATACTGTATTTTAGTATTTAGTATTTTAGTATTTATTTCAATACAAAACGCTGTATAATGTCACTAACTAATTATGATAATTATGTTTGTACTGGACGTGTCTATAAAATCTTCAATCATATGTAAAGCCTTAATTTGAGTGAAACCAAACCCACTCGTACAAACCAAAGGACAAATAAGAGTATTTTACAAGAAATGAAAATATTGTTCAGTATGTCAAACTATTTAACATAAAATGTTCTTCAATTTACTTAAAGATTAAATACACATGACAAATATTTTCATATTATCCCTTTAAATTCTGAATAAAAAAAGGAAAGATATTGGATGTCCCTTCCAGGAATGAGGATGCATTTACATATGAGACCATAAATCGGATCGATTGAAAAGCAATAGGATATAAAACAGATGGTAAAACACAAATAATAATAAAGTGAGGTACACATGCGGAAAATAAATTTGAAATAAAATAAAATGAGATTAAATTAAAGAGAAAAGGAGCACAATGGGAAGGTCTAAGAACGAAAGACAATAAAGTTGGAAAAATATATAAAGCAAACCGACGAGTTATGAGAAGGAAACCAAAGCAATATGTGGACGAAAACCACTCTCCATTTTATATTTCAGGTATAAAATGATGTCTTTTTTCAAACATAGCTTAAGAAATGGTACCTTTTTTGATTATTTATTTGCCATAGAAAACAATATGAACAAAGGACGAAGAATACCACTTTTGACCATTCATTATCTTGGAAATGTTTTCGGCTCAAAGAATTATTTGAGTGAATTTTTGACAGTAAAATGACCCGGTCATTTCATATGCTACGTATGGCTAAAAGATCATGTTTTTATTTTGTGTATTCAGTTTGCTTTAGGTATTTTGAAACCACATCGTGCAGGAAATATTTAATGGGAATTATTAGAAACACGAAAATGTAAGAAATTTTTGGTAGACTTTGTAGTTTATTGACATACCTATAGCCTAGGCTACGCAAAATTCTAGTTAGAACTTCTTTGGTATTGGGGAATCGTCGCAAATTATTTCTTATTTCAATTTTTAAAGGGAAGGAATGGTCATAAAAAGTTTCCTATTCAAAATTTAAGTGAGTTGAACAATAAATTGTGATAAGTATCACTTGAGCAAATACGATTTCTGATTTCTTATTATGGATAAGCGACATTTACATGAAAGAATTTAGAAGAAAGTGACTGAAAAAGGCAAACATTTAAAAAAAAAAAGGAAAATTATTCCTTTATGATAACCGCATACTCGGTGTCAAATAAACAAATTGCAAGAGAGCGGGTTCATTTTGGTGAACTAAAAAGGATCCTATTCGAAACTGAATGCAATAAATTTTTGTATCACTCATACAGAAGGGTCTTCCATTATGAGTTTTCATATTACGTAGCCTGTTCGGCAAGACTCTGTCTGACTGGTGTCAACTTGGCGACGTGACGCCCAGATGTTGCAACTTATGGTACACGTCAATTGTGCTAACTTTACCTCCACTGGGCACTGGAATACTGACCTGCTAAGCTAGTAAGTGCGAGGAATGCGGAAGAAATGAATTGTGATCAACACTATAATGCTCTGCAAGTAATGACTAACTACCCGAACCTCAGTGGTCTACCTGAGCTTTTCGGTAATGTCCCAGCGGATGAATTCCAATGATCGAATGGGAGCGGGTCAAAATTCTGGCTTCAAAATTCTGCTTTTCAAAATTCTGCTTTTAAAACGAAAACTCTGCTTTTGAAAATTCTGTATTTTTTTCATTCTGGCTGACAAAATTCTGCTTTCCAAAATTCTGCTTTTCTAAATTCTGGCTTCCTTAAAAGAAAAATTCTGCTTTTTTCATATTCTTTTTTATTTGCAGAAGAACAAAAACAAAGTAGGAGAGCGACGAGAAAGTAAGAGTTTGCAATTATTATCAATATTCTGCCAATTATAAAGAAAAATACGGTTTAGAAAATGTTAAGCGCGCGCTTTATAGTCTTTCTTTTTTCCTTTATCCTCTTCCCATGCTTCGTGGGCTAAATTTCTGTTTTGGCACTGATAAGCTCCTTTCGTAGGTCTCCAATAAATTTATAAACACCTGCGTGGCTACGTGCAAGGGCAACTATTGCTTTAAGCTGACGATTCCAAGCCTCTGCATTGTTTTGGGTTCTTGGGATTGCATCTCTAGTCTTATCACAGTTTTATCATAAATTAACTGAATTATGTAATTCTTTTGAGTAGGAGAGCGACAGTGAGGAAATCAAAAAACTACTTCCCTACTTTGAAATTCTTTAGAAAGCAAGAGTTTGCAATTATTATCAATATTCTGCTAATTATAAAGAAAAAGAAGGTTTGGAAAATGTAAAAAGCGCGCGCTTTTTAACATTTTCCAAACCTTCTTTTTCTTTATAATTGGCAGAATTTTGATATCCAGAATTTTGAAAAACAGAATTATGAAAAGCAGAATTCTGGAAAGCAGAATTTTGAAAAGCAGAATTTCAAAAGCAGAATTTTGAAAAGCAGAACTGTGAAAGCAGAATTTTGAAAAAAGAATTTTGACCCCGGCATAATTTTGACCCCAACCCTGATCGAATCAACTAAGCGGTGGACATCAGCAGTCAAAAAAAAACCCCTGAAGGAGCTACTCCAACATATTTGGCTTAAAGGTCTTTCAGGGTCTTTCAATACTAGGACAGGGTATTGAATTAGAGATGAGCTCATGGTGAGTAAACGGCAGCTCTCACACCCCTGCAGCAGGGTAATGACATTGGATATTCTGGCTTTTTATGTCCGAAGGGATCCCAAAAGGACCTGGCTCTCAGGTTGGGGGTTTTGCGTGGGGTTAACTACCCAACCACGGAAAAAGCATCTGGTTCCGAAACAACCAACTGCCTCGGATAACGATAATGATTTCAAAGTTGACGACCCAAGCAAACGTAAAAAGGACAAAAACCATACCGGATCTGCTCGTGGATTGTAAGATCCTTTAACGGACTACGTGCAGCCTGAGAACTACCGGACGCCCTTGACTGCTGCAAAGTAGACATAACCGCCATCCAAGAAGTGCGATGAAGAAGATGAAAAACTGTGACATCTACTATGGCGACTGCTACATACAACAGAAACAGCGCTTATTTGGGTGCGGATTTGTCGTTAGAGGAAGAATCAGGGATAAGGTGATTGGCCAAAATCCAGTTAATGAGCGTATAATGACCATCCGTATCAGGGCTAAGTTCGCCAACATTTCCTAATATGCGCCCACGCCCCCATAGAAGAGAAAGACGACAATTCCAAATATTGTTTCTACGAGCTCCTCGAAGAAACATATGAGCAGTGCCCTAGACACGACGTGAAAATCGTTCTTGGCGATTTTAACGCAAAAGTAGGGAGGGAGGACATCTTTGGAAACACAATCGGTAAGCATAGCCTCCATGGCAAAACCTCCGAAATCGGACTGAGGCTAATCAATTTTGCTGCGGGGCTAAATCTTGTTGTAAGTAGTACACGCTTCCCGCATCTCAAAATTCATAAAGGTACATGGCGATCCCCAGATCAAGAAACCGTCAACCAAATTGACCATGTTGCGATCGACGCAAGGCACTCTTCCAGTGTGTTAGTTGTCCGAACTTTCCGAGGGGCCAACTTTGACTCGGACCACTACCTTGTTGTAGCCAAGGTACGAATGAGGATATCTTGTTCCCGAACTGCACGAACTAACGCTGTGAAGAGATATGACGTCGGAAAGCTACAATCGCAAGAGATTGCCAATGACTTCTTCAATCGAGTGTCCCTTCAATTATCCTTGAATCGTATGCCGCCAGCATTAAGCATTGAAGACCAGTGGCAGCAATGCCAAGTAGCCATCAGAACCGCTGCCTCTGGGGTTCTGGGTTTCACTCGGCCACCAAAACGAAACACATGGTTCGATGAAGAATGCAGGCAGGCAAATGCAGCCAAACAAAGAGCACAACAAATGCTGATGCAAAACCGAACAAGGGCTGCTTACGATCAGTATAACGAGATCTACAAGGAGAAAAGAAGGGAAGAACACCGACTTCTCAAAAAGAAAAAGAAGCAACATGAGAAGCGCTCGTTTGAGGAAATAGAGAGGTGCCATGACAGGAACGAGATTCGGGAGTTTTACGAAAAGGTAAAAAGATCCTGCCAGGGTGGCAAGCCCCGAACTCAAGCCTGTAAAGACCAGCAGGAAAACATAGTTGTAGAGTCACAGTTGCTACTGAGGATCTGGAAAGACCACTTCTGCAGACTGCTTAACGGCGATGAGGGCACAAATTCCGCTGTCAGGCAGATTGCCCCATTCAGCTTGGACGATGATCAAGAATGCCGTCCTCCCGACCTAGAGGAAGTTAAGCTTGCCATATGCAAACTTAAATCAAATAAGACTGCAGGTGGAGATGGTCTTGATGCCGAACTTTTCAAGGCAGCTGAAGATCGATTGGAAAGGAGCATGCACCAGCTGATCTGCATGATATGGTCGGAAGAAAGCATGCCCGATGAATGGAACCTCAGTATCGTATGCCCGATTCTAAAGAAAGCAGACCCTCACAATTGCGCCAATTACAGAGGGATAAGCCTCCTTAACGTCGCTTATAAGATCTTGTCTGCTGTAATATGTGAACGTCTGAAACCCCACGTCAACAACTTGATAGGTCCTTATCAATGTGGTTTTAGACCAGAGAAGTCCACAATAGACCAAATTTTCACATTACGGCAGATCTTGGAAAAAACCCGAGAACGTAATATCGATATTCACCATCGTTTTATCGATTTCAAGGCCGCGTATATGACAGCATTTACAGAGACGAGCTGTACAGATCCATGTCTAGTTTCGGCATCCCGGCATCACGCCGCTCCGTCAAGGTCGGTAAAGAACTCACCGAGACCTTTGATGTCGAAAAAGGTTTTAGGCAAGGCGACAAACTGTCATGCGATTTCTTCAACATCATACTTGAACAGATTGTAAGAAACTCAAACGTCAACACCAGAGGAAAAATCTTTCAAAAGTCTGTACAATTACTCGCCTATGCAGACGATATTGACGTAATGGGAAGAAAAAAGCGTGATGTCATAGGTGCTTTTGCGAGTATTGAAACAGAAGCGGCAAAAATGGGTTTGATGGTTAATGAGGGCAAAACGAAGTATATGCTGTCATCAAACAAGGACACAGAACATCGACGAATTGGACAATTCGTCACAATAGACAGACATAACTTCGAGGTAGTACAGGATTTCGTCTACCTAGGATCCGCTGTAGACACGGACAAAAACATCAGTGCGGAGATCAAACGGAGAATAACTCTTGCCAACCGTTGCTTCTTTGGGTTAAGAGTGAAATTGTGCAAGAAAACCCTGTCTAGAAAATTCAGTTATACCTTTATAAGTCCTTGACCATCCGAGTCCTGCTTTACTGCAATGAGACATGGATCTTTTGTAAAGCGGATGAGGAATTCCTTGGTCGTTTCTAAAGGAAAATTCTCCCAATGATTTTTGGTCCCGTATGCGAAGACAATGTGTGGAGAAGAAGATAAAATAACGAGATGTATGAGCTGTACCGCGACATGGGAAAAGCCAGAAGAGTACGCCTCGTGGGCTACGATGCCGATGGTTGGGCAATGTAGAGCTAATGGACCCAAACGCTCCGGCTCGACTTGTTTTCGAAAGCATATTGCAGGGAAATCGTGGAAGTGGAAGACCACGTCTTAGGTGGCGTAACTAAGTGAATAAAGACCTCAACCGACGAAATCGAGAGAGCTCGCCCGAAATCGAAGTCGTTACAGAAGGATGTTGGTTGAGGCCCAGGTTCACCCCGAACTATAATGCACACCTAAGTAAGTAAGGGATATCATCTGTCATAATGTTTTTATGAATATTCTTGACAATTTCGACTGTTGCACGCAAAGGGTCAAGGGAAAGCTCTTCACATCATAACATCTCCTCCTCCTTGTCTTATTGTTTGGATGGTACGCTCATACTTTGTGTTGCATTGTTGCTGTCAATGAACAACATAAAAAGAATCTAACGTCAAGTGTGCACTTTATTACATAATACGGTACCTATTAGGGTGCTTTTTTTTTTGTTTGGACAAATTTTTTTTTTCACTCCCATCCCGAAATTTTGTGGAAAATACTTAAAAAAAAATTCTCAAAAAATTTGAGCCCTTAATATTAACATTTAGTTAAAATACACGTAAACTTAAACTTTTTTTCTTTAAAATTCTACAGTTCAGAGGCATTTTATGGTATGGTCTAGGACATTAGTGGGTTTTCTTTAGAATTGAATGCTCTACAAAAGCTCTTATTGCGGTGAAGGCGTAACTCACACCGGCGAAGTAGTACGGGTCACCGAACCCAATTTTTAAATTAAATTCTTGTTCTTTTGCCCCTATCTCGTAAATGACAGTAGCCACAAAAAAATGTTTTTTACAAACTTGTAGGAAATTTAATTTTCTACAAAAAAATGTCGAAAATTAATATCCTAACATTTATATTTATTGAGATATTGAGGTTTTAAGTGAAGAAAGTATGGAATTTTAATTATACCTATGTTTAATTTTATTTTACCTGTAGTCCCTTGAGATCACTGTGCTCATTAGATTTCACTGAGCCTTTAAAAAGAAGAAGAAAAAAGAAGCTTATGGAATAATGGAGTAGAAACCGTATAGCCTTTTATTGAATCGTTGAACAAGAACTTTATATGTATATATAAATCGACACAAAAATGCTAGGTGCCCGAGGGGCAACAAAACTATTAAATATAGACAATACCTCCCTCAGAATGAAAGTTCCGGCATTGCCCTGAACTATTTCAGATTTAAATATAAAAATATTAAAAAACTACCACCTGTCCATGTCGATAGATACTATTGTGTGCAATAACATTGCTTTCACACTTGTGTATAATATGTTATTCAGTTAATCACACTCTCGGTGTCTATAATAGGCTTTGAAATTCATTCCCACCGCGACAAGGATGTTTTTGACTGTTTCTATTTTTTTTTCTTTTCAGAAATAAAATGAAATTTTCAATTTTTATTTTTATATTTTTTACTTTACTTGTTCGTGCATTAAAAATGCGATATAAAAGTTATATTGCAACACCGCAAATCTTTCCATTTGAGGTTTTGTTTTTTGAAATAAAATTGAACACTTTTGTGTTTATGTTTAAAATAATAAAATGTTAACAGTTTGCAAATAATTCAGAATTCACTTTTTAAATCTCTGTACACAGAAGAGCAATAAAGTTACAGCGAATAAAAAAATCATTAATCGACTGAGAAAAAAACAAAATTCACTGCAATGAAGAATATTTGAAAAGAAACCTTGGGGCAATATTTTCGCATGTGATATGAACTCGTCAGTTTTGTTTGGGTTTTTTTGTTTTTTTGGTTTGTGTGCTCGCAACCATTCGAACCGCGGTTAGCCAGTTACGTGCTTTGCTAATAGAAATCGTGAAAATATAAAATGCAGAATTGGGAATCGATTCGGAAACTAATTGAAAATAAAATAAAAAAAGCTACAAACGGTGCCCTGTGGCGTTGTGGTAAGCATATTGGCTTGCTACGTGGGAGTTCTCGGCTCGAGTTTCGGAAAAAAACATGAAATTGTTTTTCGTCGTGTACCGCTTTTTGCGAGTAATTCACAAGCGAATCTGACATTAAAAACATTGCCATGAAGAGCGTTTTCTTAATTATTCGTTCGGAAACGATGAAAAGTCGTAGGTCCTCCTCACCAAAGTATGGTCGAGAGAAATGCGTTAGGCCCCAAAGCTCCCGCTCTGTTTATTATTTATTTATGTAAATTCCTTTGTTTAAATAGCACAAAAAATGCTCAACGCTCACTTCATTGTCACAATCTGAACCGAAAATACCCATCCGTGCCCCTATAGTTTCCTTAAAGTACCGCCAATGTTTTCAATAAATCGTAGTTTGTCCTTCAATCAGTTTAAAAGCCAACAACTGTACTGCAGAGTTGTCATAAAACAAGTTTTTCCTTGCTCATTGACTCTGTAACGCTATCAATTCATTTCATTTTTTTTTTTATTTGTCTTCAAGGTCTGAGGCACCTTATAATCAGTAAGACTTCTTGTTTTTTACTCAAAACCATTTCCTCCCTCAATAAACATTATTTTGCCACTTAAAATTGTTGTACTATTATCTACAGGACACCGCACTACCTTCCACAAGCCACAACAAAGTTAGACGAAAGAAGAAAAAAAACAAGAAAATGCCAAAATCGAAGCCAAACAGATTGCATGGGCGTTAGATCCACATGGCATTGCACTTAGTAATGAATGAGAAAAGGTGAAGGATTAACCACCTGCAAAAACGAAAGGATAATACCATATCTTGTTCATTTTTCAAAACCACTTCAGTCTACATCCGTCCCAGAGTATACCAATGTAGCTTTGCACTTGGCATTCATCTTTGAATAGAACATCCTTTAGTTGGCTTTCTTTTTTTTTTTTTGGTTTTTCTCTTTTTTTCTGTGTGTTGGTGTGTGTGAACTGAACAGGGAAATTAACAATTTTTCACCATGGGAAAATCCTCCGCAAATTCTTCTTGAGAAGTAGTATTCTCGAGAGCTTTTAGAAAAAGCGATTCCCCAAAATGGAGGAAAAAGTGAATTGAAAAAGCGAAATATAATAAAAGATGTGTGTGTTGCATGAAAAAAAGCAAACAAATATAGTCTTGAATATGTACACACGTATACAATAGCAGAAAAAAGAAAATACACTCACCTGTAGTCTTCTTTGTTAGAAGGGGGATCCGAAATAGCATCGAAACTTACGCTGCATGGTAAAACGCTGTTAGGTGAGGAGAGAAAAAGTTTGGTCTCAAAATAATGTATGTTAACAATGACACAGAAAAAAAATATGACGTACTAGGAGGTGAAAACGTTTGGTGTATATGCAAATTTAAGGCAGAACCGATTGTGTGTTTGAAATGTATTTTGAGGCATAGTGTAGTGATACATGACACCTACAGCATTACATATAGTATCACTATCAATCCATCAAGGCTCATGGTAAAAACATTTCTTTCTTCGATGATCGTAGAACCATTTTTTGCGTCACTTCCATTCGAGTCTCATCAAAAGTGTCCTTTGGACGTCGTTGAGCTACGTCTTGTATGGATACGTAGATTGTTTGAAAATGGATGGAACATGCTTTGAAAAACACTGTATGGATGGATGGATGATGTATGTACTATGATGACAGTGATAAAGGCAGGGAATTACCTGACGCTGGAATTTAATTTCGTGCCGATGCCTAGTTCCGTCAGACAATGTAATGTCGTTTCGCACGGTTCACCAGATGGAAGAGGAAAAACTACATGGTAATAGTATCCTTTTTTACCCGTTGACCATGTCACATGTTCAATTTCAAGTTTTGTGAGGAGTTCCTCGAGGACCTGGAAGTGGTAAAATGTAACCGATGAATGTTAATCACAGGAAGTGGTTTAATAGTCGGTAAAGGCATACAAAGTAAGGTAATGAACAAGCCCTTTATGTGCACATCTTGGTTTTTGTGGAATTATTCTTGGAAAATTTTAAAGGAAAAGAATATGAACACATTCCATGATAGGAACATAGATAGGAAAATTATGCTTCTATCCTGAAATAATTCGTATCATGCTTGTTATTAAAGCACTTTGGTTGAATTTTGAGGCCAATTGTTTCATATTGCTTTTAGCCATATTTCACTTCGTGGTATATTTGGGCTTTCCACATTATTTCAGCAATAGCAAATTAAGTTTTGTTATAGTCAAAGATTTTTCGAAATCAGTGCAATAGTTTTTGAGTTCCTGTTTTCGTATACGGGACTTTATATGGCCTTACTCTAAGATTATGTATATCCATCCAAAGGTGGAAGAATTTTTGAAATCGGTCCAGCAGCCACTTAACTTCATCAAGACGCTTATTGGCTGTCATGGGTTGTCGCATTGTATTTAGAATACTATAGCATTTTAAAATCCTTAGCTTAATATTTTTTTCAAAACGCTCCGAGAGAAATATAACTTAAAAAAAATTTTAATTGAAAATTGTTGGCTTTACAAATTTTAAAAAATGATATCCAATGTTTCATATAGGTACCAAAAATGTAGGATGTCTGTCCGTTAAGGTACAGACATTGTAATGAAAATGGTATCTGCTTTGGCGTTCGGAGTCGGCAGTCTATTGGTTGTTGGTTCCTCCATTCCTCACAAATTATGCTTAAAAGAAAGTGATAGGCTCTACGTACTAATAATTTTTCCTTATAAAACTCAACTCAACTGACATGAAAATTGAAAGACCAAAACCAATAAACTTTTATTAGGATGAAGTGACAATACCAAAAGCTACCAAAAACTACAACTATTTCTTTGTAAAGGGCTGACAGCAACCTGAACGTAAAATTAAAGATCTGCCTACGTGCCCTTACGACGTGAGTTGTGTTAGGCTGTGTAACACGACCTCAATTTAAGTAATTGGAAAAAAAATAACATCGTGTCATTCGTGTTGATTCGTTTAAAACGAAACTTCCTCTTTGACTTCTTCATTTCTGATGGAAAGCGATTGTTATAAGTTAATCTAAATTGAACTTATTGCAGTCGTTTGAGTTCAAAATCTCATGGTGTTGCGAGAATTCGCAAGAATCTTAGGCTGTTATTAGTTTCTTGATTGAAATTCTAAATTGCGTTCACAAATTATAGGCCATTATTTTCTAGCTGTAGGTTGTGTGATTAAACAATTACATTTTTTTAATTTGGCATTTCAATCACGAAGTTAATAATGTTTTTTTTTAGACGTGTGATTTTCAATGTGATAATAATTTTTCGAAGTTGATCTTTTTGACAGCTGTCACTTGATTTATGTTCAGTTTGGTTCGCCTTTCCATCGTGAAGAATGAATGTAAAGCCGTACTACCACTGGGAACTGCATACGTTCAATAAATTTTCTGAAAACGAAATCACTGTCTGACATTGAATTTTACATAATTTCGAGTCTTAAACCTGTGAGCTACCTCCATGATCGGGCGATTTTACACCGCTTGACTATTTTTTGTGGAATTATCTGAAATCGCTTGTCTACGCAGATAAACACGAGACAAAGCATTGGAAGAGAGTATTTAACGCGTTATTGCTCACATACGGCCCTAAATGCTGGACGATGGTCTTGATTTTATTCGAGCCAGCCTTGAGGGCAACTTGCCCGAAATCACTTTTAAACTACAATGATAAACCCTTATCTTTATTATAAAGCTAAGTTCTTGGCCATAACATTGAATTATAATAGTTTTAGTTTTTTAGTTTTATTTGTCCTTGAAAACCAAAAGTCAAAAAACGTTCTTTAGCTTAAAATTCGCCCAAGTTATTAATTTGTTAATTAATAGAATTAATTTCCGCTTTTACCTTTTCTTTCTTTTTTTTAAAACTTCTGATAAAATACTAATAACGGTTGTGAAGGTGCTTTTAGTAACTTCCCTTGGGTTGATAAGAAAATTCTTTAAGAAGTCTACTGATAATTGCTCGTAAAAGTGCCTTAAAAATTCTAATAATAATAATTATTAGAATTTTTAAGGAATTTTCAACTCAAGCAAAGTTTTTCAAAGTAGCACAGAAAAGTGCCACCTGGCATCACTTTTCAATCAGAATTGACGTTTTACAAGAACCAATACGAGCAACACATTGAGGTTTTCAATTCAAAGGACTGCAATTATGAAAATGAGCAAATTCACAAATCCAGAACAAAAAAGGATAAGAAAGATCAGGTGACAAATAAATTACCACAACTTCAAAACTTTGAGTTTCAGGGCAGCAAAGTTGCGGCATGTTTCTGTCACTCAGTTTTCAACTATGTTCTATAAGTCGTGCCCTTAAAAGTATATGACAAAATCTTAATGAATTCTCGGAGTTGAAATTACTTTATTTCTTGATCCTCATCAAACTGGAATAAGCTCGTTTCAAATTGATTAGTAGCAAACGCAATTACTTACTTCATCAATGACAGAGTGGTTAAGTTTTACACGATTTAGCACGAGTTACACGATTCATTTTTCACCCCAAATTACTCAGAAATCTCGTGTTAAACGTTCGAAAACGAATTACATAATTTTTTTTTACTCCTTAAATGAGTCGTGTCAGCTCGCCACCGTTGGCTTTCGCTAACAGACCCTACCTGCTTAGCTTTAAAAAAAATAGTCAGCTAAATCGTTGAAGTTTACAGAATTTGTATACCGACAGGCAGGCCAAGAAACCGACAGACCTACAAAACACACTCACTTGGGCAACTGACTTTTTTGTGACCACTCTATCATCGTTTTGATATTTTTGATTGTCATTTTTTTTTATTTTTTTTTTTAATGGATGCAAACGCAGCTCGCTTGAAGGCTTCTCCAAACGTTGTTTACATTTCGGTCAAGCATATTTATGTGTTGGCAATATTAATAATTTATGTGTGGTACCCGTGGCGTGATGGTAAGCATGTCCACCTGCTAACCCAGATGAAGGGCGGTCGTGGTGCAGTGGTAGAGTGTTTGGTAGAGAGGCCGGATGCGTGGGTTCGAATCCCGCTCTGGGCATCTACTTTTCTTTCAGCCTCCCAGTTTCATATGGACGCCGCCCTTGAGGTTATATATGTGAAATTACTAACAACTTATTTCCAACTACTGCAACACAAAAAAAAGGGAAGGCTGCTACTCTGGTAGTACAATGGACTGGATATTAGGTCTGAGTTCTCCAGATTAGCATATAAGCCTCCTCTTTTTATTTAAAAAAAAAAAAAAAAACCCAGATGTTCGAGGTTCGAATCCCAGCAGAGGCAAAAATGTTTGTCCACGGGTATTGCTTTTCGCGAGGAATTAGCAAGTCTTACGTTAGTAAATTCATTGCCATGAAAAGCGCTTTCTCAAAAAGACGTTCGGAACCGGCAAAAAATTGTAGGTCCCCTCCATTCCCTCACAAGGCATGGTTGTGAGAAATGCGCTAGGCCCAGGGGCTCCTCGCTCTGTTGAGCCACCCTATTTATCTTTTTTTACAATATTATTTCAAGGCATGGATCTAAACTTCGCATATAGGAAAACTTTTCTTGGGTAACTGTCAGCAGTATAAAATTAAATCGTTGTTTTTCCAAAAGGTTTAGCTTGTGAAATCGTAAAATATAAAACTTTTTTATTTTCGTGTCACTCACAATTTGTTTTCTCTATTCAAGGAAACAAAACATACTAAATCACTTATTTTCAATCAATTTTTGAATTTTATAGCGCAAATCCGTCCAACATCAAATGGCTTTTGAATTTTGTCTTATTGCAATGCAATCTTGATGCAATCGTCGTAAGCGACTTGGATCGCATACATTCGAATTTGGTTTTCACTTCAAAGCATTCGACATTGCGACATCGGTATACAGCAGTTCACTTCATTTACACACGCGATACAATCATAGCATGCGATGTACGATTATCGGTAAGATAATTGTATCGTGTATTCCCCGCTTATCATACAAAGTTGGACGATAAGTTTGATAAGTCTGAACACAAACTGCATCCGACCATCCAACATCCATCAAACGTTCCGCTATTCTCGAGCTTTTTTCATGTCGAATTTCAATATTTGTAAACTATTTTGGCCGGCAATTCACGACACAAAGAACTGCGCAAACTGACATTTAGCATATGTCAGTTTTCGCAGCAAACGATACAAGCGAACTGCACTGTTCTCATATTTAAAAAGTTTTCTGTTAGTGAAAATGTCTAAAGAAAAATCGCTGCTTTTTTTCTTCTAATTTTTCTTCCTTTCCAGAAGGAATATAGTGATAAAATATAGACTGAGGAATATCATACCATCGTCATATTGAAACAATTTTTCAATCGGTCTAGTAGTTCTTAAGTTCTCGTTTCCGTTCACTATGCCAGTCGGGACGGAAACAGAATCAACAAATCAAAAACCTTGAATGATACCTATCGCCTTTGCATAGTCGAAGCAAAAAGCTATTTTCTTGTTCGTCTAATTTTTCTGTACAATGATAGAACGACAGCGCTCAAATGACTCGATTGGATTGTGTTACACAACACAACACGACGCACACCGCGGGTGCACTGCATAAAGACACTCCCTTGAAAAAAGCTTTCTTGTTCAATGAGAAATGGAAAAACTATGTTTAAGGAAAAGGATTGACATTGTGTAGATAGGTGCAATTTCAGTAAAGTCTTGTTTCCCATAGAAGCCAAAATGCTTATGATAAAAGCGAATCTTTTCCATTGTTGCTGACTTGTTTCCGTTCTTCTCTCGCTCGAAAGACTACTGCCCACTTCTTACATAATAATCTTTTTCTTTTAGTTGTAATTATTCTATAGAGTTTTCTTTCTTATTGATTGACTCAACAGCATGACATCCCATTTTGTTCCGTATCAATTGGTTTTATCTAAAAAAAAAATGGTTCAGATAACAGATTTTATTGTTTGGAAACCATAAAAATCAGGAGCATTGTGTGTAAGTACCTTTTCATGTATCTAATGTATTAGAGACTAAGAAAACCCTCCTACATCGCTCACGAGACAATACATAGATACAAAGGCTTTCCATAGCCATTGTCGAGGAGAGAGTCTTGGACTTTCCTACAATAACGTTATTCCTGTTTTGTTATATGCCTTGAAGCAGCAACACTTCCTCCGTTCGAATTCTATTTTTGCTTTTGTGGAACTACACAATTATATTAAAAGGGATTTTTTATTTGGAATTTGAATTTGAAGAATGTTGAAAATTGTAATTTTCTAAATTTGTGCCCAAGACATCAGTATGTTTAAGATTTTCACACTTGACTAGCTTTGCTGATGTTTTTCAGTCACGTTTTTGTTGTTCAGACACAGATTAGTTGGTTCATTTATGTTGGTGTTAGTATAAGTTAAGTGTACTACAGTTTCAGAGCAGAAGGATACTTCAGTGGTTATAAAATCACTTCAGTCATGCCTCTATTGGAACTGAATACGAAAGGCTCTTGTTTGCCAGAGGCGTTGGAAGACCTAAAGGGAGTTCTCCTCACTTTAAGTTGGGCCTACTTATCTAATATCTTTCTTTATATTGATTATCAAAATTGGATAAGGAACTTATGTCCTTTTGGTACGTGCAAGGTAATAAAAGCTTCGAACGATAGTGTTTATGAGGAAAAGCTGTACGGAACCATGTCTAGTTTTGGTATTCCTGAAAAACTCGTTCGATTATGCCGGATTACTCGGTCTTCCAAGTTTTCACTTTGCTCCGTCGTCAAGGTCGGTATAGAGCTTACCGAGACCTTTGATGTCGATAAATGTTTTCGACAAGGCGAACACGGAAGGACTCAACATGAGGGGCATAATAAGTTTGTACAATTGTCAATTGCTCGCCTACGCACACGTTGTTTGTTTGGTGTGTACTATTCGGGAAGGCTCTGATTCGTGTCAACTTGGCGGCGCCCAGATGTTGCAACTTATAGTACACGTTAATTGTGCCTACTATACCTACACGCAGTAACCACTGGGAACTGGGATGCTCCACCCGTAGATGACCCGCTAAACTAGTAAGTGCGAGTGTTAACAAAGGCCTGAAGAAGAAAAGGATCAACACTAGAA
Organism: Melanostoma scalare; assembly: GCA_949752695.1. Taxonomy (NCBI): domain Eukaryota; kingdom Metazoa; phylum Arthropoda; class Insecta; order Diptera; family Syrphidae; genus Melanostoma; species Melanostoma scalare. Next base: position 52,463,856 of record OX456984.1, on the reverse strand, counting down.
TGCTCTGCGGGTAATGACTGACTTCCCGAACCTCAGTGGTCTACCAGAGCTTTTTGGGAATGTCGCAGCGTATGAATTCGAATGACAGAATCAACGGGCGAACTCAGCATTCAAAAAAGCAGAAACTCCTCAAGGAGCTACTCCAACATATTTGGCTTCAAGGTCTTTCAGGGTATTTCAATACTAGGACAGGGTATTGAAGTAGAGATGGTGGCGGATGAGCTCCTGGTAAGCCAACGGCAGCTCTCACACCCCTGCAGCAGGGTACTGCCACTGGATATCCCGGCTCTTTATGTCCGAAGGGATCCCAAAAGGACCTGTTCCCCTCCAGGTTGGGGGGCTGTTCGTGGGTTTAACTACCCAACCATTGAAAAAACATCTGGTTCCGAAACAACCAAAAGCCTCGGATAACGATAATGATTTCAAAGTTGACGACCCAAGCAAACGAAAAAAGGACAAAGACCTCCGGATCTGCACGTGGAACGTAAGCTGGAGATGTTAGCGGACGTCCTGGACTGCTGGAAAGTAGACATAACCGCCATCCAAGAAGTGCGATGAAATGGGCCGGGCATAAAGAGAACGGAAAACTGTGACATCTGCAATGGCGACTGCTAAAGACAACAGAAACGTGCAGATTTGTCTTTGGCACAGGGACAAAAAACTGGACAAACTGTCACAATAGACAGACATAACTTCGAGGTAGTACAGGACTTCTTCTACCTAGGATTCGCTTTAGACCCGGAAAACAACACCAGCGCCGAGATCAAGCAGAGAAGAACTCTTGACAACCGCTGCTTTTTTGGGTTAAGAAGGCAATTGAGAAATAAAACCCTCCCTAGAAAAACCAATGTGGCCCTTTACCTGACCATCCCAATTCTGATACACGGTGTGGAAGCATAGACGTTATCGAAAGCGGATGATTAAACCCTTGAAGGGCGTTTCGAAAGAAAAAACTTCAAGTGATCCTTGGATTCGTTCATGAAGACAATGTGTTTAGAAGAGGATTCGGCAACGAGCTGTGTATAGACTTTAACGTCATATGAGTATAGCTAGAAATGGGGAGACTGCTATGACTGTAATATGTAAAGTGGTTCGATCTCCACGATTGGGATCGAAGGGTTTTCGAAAGAAAATTGCCTTAAAGGAGTTACCTCAACTGACTTCGAGAGGAAAACTGGAATAACCTCGCCCAAAATCGACATTGATGGCAAAAGATTTTGGTTGAGGCCCAAATTCACCCCAAACTAAGGAAGGCTTAAAAATGTTCTGTGAAATCAAGTTTACTAGACAAGCTGACTTTGATATCGTATTCAAATTGAGTTTCTACAAATCGGAGACTATTTTGCTTATGACTAAGCTCGGTAAGGCTTCTTCGACATGAGAAGGATGTGAAAAAAGTTATCCTACATCGAACAATGTACCACTGTATTTTGTCTACATAAACTTATTCCTACTTTTTGTGTAGATATATGTTGTCAATTATATCGTTGCTATGCTGTCCAGCAACTAACTTCTTTGAAACATATTCGCAACACACATTCACTCTTTTCTGACTCTTTTTTTAAGAGGACCTTCGGTACATGAGCAAAACTTTCTCAACATACATCATTGATGCATCCCCATTTTACAAAAGCCATATAAAATAACAAATGAATGGCGTACCCCAACGACATCACATTGGTCAAATAATTTGTGCTTATTTTGTGCTTACGAGAACATAAATCCTTTAAATGCTCACTCGTTCAACATCACACATCGATCAAAAAAAAAAAAAGATGAAATAAAATGTTGTAATAAACTTCCTTGCACCGAGTGCAGAATCAATCCATCACTCAGTTCAGTGCTTCGAAACTTAACTATTACTATCTCAGTGTAAGAAATGATAAAACGTTCCATACCTTCTCCATCGGCACCATAGCATTGATGTTGTCCTTATCGTCACGTGAATGTGGTCTACCTCTTGTTTGACCACCAGCCATTCCTCTTCCAGCGCCACCATTAACAGCGCCACCGGCGCCTCCACCTCTTCCACCTCTTCGATACTTGGGAGCATTCTTGTCACGTAGTTCAACCTCAAGACGCAGCACGGCGTTATTGTCGGGAAGATTGATGTTCAAATTGTTGCCAGACGCAGCTGCATTCGATGCTCCTACTCCAATAAAGCCACTTCCAGTCCCGACAACAGGCACTGTTGGTGGGGTTGGGCGGATAACCTCTTGATTATTATTCCATTGCTTGCCTTGTTTTTGTTTTGTTGTTTCGAAGGACATGAAATGAAAAAAACAAACACACACACACATAAAAATACATGAAAAAAAAGACAACTTGAAAAGACACTTAAGAGCAGTTTTTTATCTAATTTAATCTGTGCTGGTTTTTTAGAAGAAGTATTTTAATGGTGGGATAAGAATTCGTTTGAACTACTGGGGTGGAAAAATATGAGCTTTGATAAGGTCGGGCAGGTTACCATTACCTCTCATTACCATTTTGCGTTTCTTCTTTTCACTTTCATTTTCTTCCTGTCTTTCGTAAACTGCGGGTGGTAAGTAATATTCATACGCAACTAAGTTTATCATTTGTATTTTGATTGAAGGGGGGGGGGGGGGGAGCAGCTATCACAGCCATTTAAACGAAATGGAAAGCGTGCACTGGAGAACGTTGCGAAATATGTATCGCCTAACATTCCGCAGGAATGCCGTTGGATTTTAGTTAAATTAGATTTAAACTCTAACTTTGGTTTGAAAGCCTCGGAATTTACAGAGACATCTTCGTCACCTTTGAATTTATCTTTGAGTAGATATCGTAGCGTGGTTGTTTTAGATTTCCAAAGCGAGCTAGCCTTTCTTTTATTTAAATCGAGAGGTTTTCCTAACAACTGTGTTAACCTTTGCAAGTTATGTTTGAGGACACTGGGTGAAGCCCAGTTTAAATACGGTTTTAAAGACTGTTATTTCTCCAAAAAATTAAGTCTAGAATTAGGTCTCTACCGTCAGTATTGACAGAGAAACGGAATTTAACACAGGCCAGGCGGTCAGGGTACACCAAAGTTAGCCTTTTTTTAAATTGTCAAAAAGTGATGTCAAAGTTGAGCAACGGATTTTACTGAATAACAAATTTTTTCTTAGAATATGACCAAGAATCACATCCCGAAGTATGTAACACGAATTACGGGACACCCAGTATACATAAATATGCACAATGCACATATGTTTGTTAGTTTGTCTGGTTTATACTCCTTAACCTCCTAACGGATTTTTATGTAATATTTAAGTAAATATACATAGTGTAGTTTAAAGATGGTTCCAGTCACGGAACAGAAACATAGAAACTACTGGACAGATTTAAATTTTTATTTCCACTGGAAAAACTATGGACCCGAGCAACGCCGGGCTGCTCAGCTGGTAATATAAAACAAAATCGGGGTTGTTCGAGCACTGACAACGGCTGGACCGATTCTTATGTAGTCGATTAATTGAACTTGCCTACACCGTGAATAGCAGCGTAACTATTAAAACCATAACTTTTGATCCTTTTGGGAACGGAAACTAAAAAACAACTGGACCGATTCTTAAATTTCTTTTTACACTAAAAATAAATAAATAGCTTGGTTTAGCAAAGCATTAGAAACCACAGTGCGCAACGCATTTCTAGGACCAACAATATGATGCCGTTTTCGACTAAGTAAGAAAGCGTTTTTTAAGGCAGTGTGTATTTACTCTCGGACGACTTCTTCGCTATACCCGTGGAAGACTTTTTTCAAAACTTCCATGTAACAAGCAGACACGTTAACCATTACTCAACGGGCACCACAATATTGGGATGGTACATCACCATTCAAAGACATCGAACTTATTTCATCTTCATGTTTCTTCATGTCTCTTCATATTCTCACGGGAACGGAAAACTTAAAACCTTAGGGCATTTTTCAGCACAGCTCTTCGAATGTTTTTGACAGTTTTTGATTTTTTGGCAAATTTGTTTGAACAACGCTTTGAATAAGTTAGACCCTAGCAACGCCAGGTTAGAATAGATCAATAGAAGTTTGCGAGAGCAAACCGAAAAGTCATATAATGCAATTTGGAATTTATAAACCACTTCGAATATTGAAAAACAGTTTACCATAAACAAGTTTCCAAACGAGTTAAAGAGTAAAATGAGTTATTGAATCACAATTTCTTTCAATCTACCGCTATCGGTGAGCTTGCACCTTTAAAAAGCGATATAAAATCGTCACATTTGATAGCTGTTGCTTTTCTTTTTCGTGTCTTCGTTTTAAAAGACCATTCACATTTTGAATGATGGAATTCAAAAACATACGTTGTTTTAAATAGCTGCAAATTACTAACACATTTCACTCAAAATATTTCAGAAATTGCAACTTTTAAAGAATTAACCTGAATGGGGAAAAAGCTAACACACAAAAAATTTTTTGAATTTCTAAAAGCAGATCTCAGTCTCTTCAGCATTTCTTCTTACCCATGAATATACATTATGTTCACTGAAAGTGTTCAGCCAACTTTAAAGAGTTTATTTTTGTTTATTGTCTTTCCAGTCGTTTAACCTTTGTTTCTTGTTTCAACTTAAGTTCATTTGTTTTTATGGCGTTTAAAAATTTCTAAAGTCAATAATCCTTTTTACACAGTAAACAAACATTTGTATACTTTTTTACTGCTTCGGAGGTGTATGAAATCGTATAACATTAAAACATTATTTGCATATTGAACGAGGACTATTTGTGTATGAACAAAAACAGCTCATATTTCAATTAAATTTGCTATACAAAAGTTATTGAGGGCCATAAGTTGATCTACGCTTTATGTATGTTCTTGCATAAACATATGTGTGTACCTATGTAGGTTTTATTTGTGCGAGAAGGCATACCTCCGAGTTCTTCTGGTAATTTAAATATTTAACCAGCCGTTAATTCTCAATATCCTAATGTTCCTTTAGTTCGTGGAGTAAAAACTATGAGCAAACAAGAGGCCAAGGACAAGATCTTCAACAGGCACAGCATTAAAGGAGTGTGACATAGTTTGAGTTAGGAACTGTGCGTGAGGAAGGACAAAAAACTTTCATTCGATTTGTTTATGTATGAAAGCTTTCATTGTATGTAGCTCGTAAGTTTTTGAGGTTATCAAATAGCCTTTACAAATACATTCCCAAGTGAAGGGTATGTTCTGGTCAAAAATATATTTACAAACCAACACAATTCAATGAATTTTCAACAGACTGAAACTCATAAGTTTCGAAATTAATAACAAAAAAGAGTTAACAGACTAAGACTTTTTTCCCCAACTATTTAAAGTATGTCACCAGAAGACACTGTTCAACATCAAAACAGCTATTCGTTTTTGTTTCTAGTTAAGACAAAAGTTTAACATTCCACCACTTTCATTTGAGTTTTGTTCTTTTTCAAACAAAAGACTGTAGGATTCATGCAATGGCTGGAGGCCCACCATACAGTAGGTGCTAGGTGGGTTTTAAGGTCCTGACTATGACTATATGAATCTGTATCTGAGTAGTCTACATTTATACACAATGCAAGCAGTGTTGCGGGCAAAACAATAAAAGTTTACTTTGAATGGAACCACTACCGCATTGTCTTATCCTCGGCGTTAGAAAAGTTGACCTCAAAACACTTTTAACCCTTTTCTTTCCCTCTGAATCTGCTTTTTTAAATGATTTCGTGCCTTCCAGGTTTTATGGTGTTAACACAAATTGTTAGGTGACATGTTGCACATTATTGTCAGATGAACAAGTCTGAAATATGACTGACAGTGTAAATTGAAAAGTAAATGCCGGCAAAAAACAAACGCAAACGAAAAAAAAAATAACAGTAATCCATCAATTTTACGTGTCGCCAGAGTGACAGCCTGACAGAATTCCCCATGGTCCTTGTTATGTTGATTTTGGAAACTTCAGCACAATAAAGAGGGCGGAAAAACTACATACACAGTCAGTCGACCTGAATCCTTAGCATATTAGGCAGAAGAAAATTGTTTGACAGGATGTCCTGTCTCAAAGTCTATTGAATTATTTTTTATTTTTTTCGAAAGAGAGGGAGAGAAACTTCTGCGACAGAAGGACAGTGTGATATGATTGATTGTCAAGATATTTATTTCTGTCACAACACATATTTATACTCAATATGGTGTGTGACAAAAATAAATCGAATTAAAAAAAAAATATTAAAAATCAATTTAACGAATCTAATATGAATGATCACATTGAATAAATAGCGTTTGTCAATGTGAGTGATTGAATAAGAGCGGTTGTATGTATACATACAAATGTACATATATTGAGGAAATTGGAGCGTTTATTCTCAATGGTAGATGCTTTAATGACCAAAATGGAGAGTTTACCTTTGTATCAAGCAGAGCGTCATCAGTGATGGATTATTGCTGCCCATTTTATATTACTGTCGGTATCATAGATGATTTTTCTGTGGGATGTAAAACATACTCAGATCATATGCCACTGTTCTTGACGATCAAATCTTCTGGAGACAACAATAGGGAGCAGTTGCTCCCTAGAAGAAAGTGGGTTGATAACAAACGCTCGGATTATATACAAAATATCAATGCAGACGTAACCCAACCAAGAAGAATCTATCGGAATTAGATGTGAAACCATAAAAAAATGTATATACAAACATGATGCCAAACAATGAAATAAGATTTGATCGAAAGAAACCTTGGTACGACTTAAATTGCCACATTGTTAGAAAAGACACATCAAGAGCACTGAGAATGTTCAAAAAAGATTACCTAGAAGTAATCAGAAAAAAATACAATAATGCAAACAAAAAATATAAAGCCCTTATAAAATCAAAACAATCAGCCTTATTTTGAGTTTCACGTGAAAAGCATTCCCCTCGAAAAAGATCCCATTTCACTTTTCCCTTATATGAGTTCCGGGGGAAAAATTGTCCATTTTTGAAAAATTTCCGTTATTGTGAGCTATTTTTTCCCGTGAAATGTACAAATGTTGAGAGCAATTTATTTCACTTACTTTAGTGAGGCGATGGATGGGCGTTGTACTATTCGGGTAGGCTCTGATTGGTGTCAACTTGGCGGCGGGCGCCCAGATGCTGTAACTTATAGTACACGTCAATTGTGCTTACTATACCTCCAAGCGGTATCCACTGGGACCTGGGATGCTCCGTCCAGAGCTGACCTGCTAAACTAGTAAGTGCGAGTGTTGACAAGGGAATCCGGAACAAAAGAATTGTGATCGGTCAACACTATAATTGCTCTGCGAACTATGACTGACTGCACGAATCTCAGTGGTCTACGAGAGCTTTCGTGTAAATGTTCCAGCGGATGAATTCGAAGGACAGAATCAACGGTGGACTTCAGCAGCCATAAAAGCAGAAAACCCTGAAGGAGCTACTCCAACATATTTGGTTTAAAGGTCTTTCGGGGTCTTTCAATACTAGGACAGGGTATTGAAGTAGAGATGGTGGCGGATGAGCTCCTGGTGAGCCAACGGCAGCACTCACACCCCTGCAGCAGGGTACTGACACTGGATATTCCAGCCCTTTGTGTCCGAAGGGATCCAAAAAGGACCTGGCCCTCCAGGTTGGGGGTTGTGCGTAGGGTTAACTACCCAACCACGTTAAAAAAGGACAGTTCCGAAACAACTAACAGCCTCGGATAACGATAATGATTTCAAAGTTGACGACCCAAGCAAACGAAAAAAGGACAATGACCTCCGGATCTGCACGTGGAACGTAAGGTCTCTTTACGGACTAGGTGCAGCTGGAGAATTAGCGGACGCCCTGGACTGCTGCAAAGCAGACATAACCGCCATCCAAGAAGTGCGATGGAGTGGGCCGGGCATAAAGAACATGAAAAACTGTGACATCTACTATGGCGACTGCTACAGACAAAAGAAACAACGCTTATTTGGGTGCGGATTTGTCGTTAGAGGAAGAATCAGGGATAAGGTGATTGGCCAAAATCCAGTTAATGAGCGTATAATGACCATCCGTATCAGGGCTAAGTTCGCCAACATTTCCTAATATGCGCCCACGCCCCCATAGAAGAAAAAGACGACAATTCCAAATATTGTTTCTACGAGCTCCTCGAAGAAACATATGAGCAGTGCCCTAGACACGACGTGAAAATCGTTCTTGGCGATTTTAACGCAAATTTAGGGAGGGAGGACATCTTTGGAAACACAATCGGTAAGCATAGCCTCCATGGCAAAACCTCCGAAATCGGACTGAGGCTAATCGATTTTGCTGCGGGGCTAAATCTTGTTGTACACGCTTCCCGCATCTCAAAATTCATAAAGGTACATGGCGATCCCCAGATCAAGAAACCGTCAACCAAATTGACCATGTTGCGATCGACGCAAGGCACTCTTCTTCCAGTGTGTTAGATGTCCGAACTTTCCGAGGGGCCAACTTTGACTCGGACCACTACCTTGTTGTAGCCAAGATATGACGTCGGAACGCTACAATCGCAAAAGATTGCCAATGCCTTTTCCAATCGAGTGTCTTGAATCCTATGCCGTCAGCATTAAGCATTGAAGACCAGTGGCAGCAAGAAGCCATCAGAACTGCTGCCTCTGAGGTTCTGGGTTTCACTCGGCCACCAAAACGAAACCCATGGTTCGATGAAGAATGCAGGCAGGCAAATGTAGGCAAACAAAAAGCACGACAAATGCTGATGCAAAAACGAACGAGGGCTGTTTACGATCAGTATAACGAGATCTACAAGGAGAGAAGAAGGGAAGAATACCGAATTCTCAAAAATAAAAAGAAGCAGCATGAGAAACACTCGTTTGAGGAAATTGAAAAGGCCATGACAGGAACGAGATTCGGAAATTTTACGAAAAGGTAAAAAGATCCTGCCTTCGGGGTTCAAGCCTGTAAAAACCAGCAGGGAAACATAGTTGTAGAGTCACAGTCGCTACTAAGGATGTAGAAGGATCACTTCCGCAGACTGCTTTCTTCTTGGACGATGATCAAGAATGCCGTCCTCCTGACCTAGAAAAAGTTAAGGTTGCCTTATGCAAACTTAAATCAAATAAAACTGCAGGTGCAGATGGCCTTGATGCCGATTTTCTCAAGGCAGCTGGAGACCATTTGGAAGGAAGCATGCACAAGCTGATCTGCATGATATGGTCGAAAGAAAGCATGCCCGATGAATGGAACCTCAGCATTGTTTTCCCGGTCCTCAAGAAAGGAGACCCTCTGAGCTGCGCTAACTACAGAGGTATCAGTCTTCTTTATATCGCATACAAGATCCTCTCTGCCGTATTGTGTGGCGTCTGAAGCCATTCGTCAACAACCTGATAGGTCCTTATCAGTGCGGCTTTAGACCAGGAAAGTCCACCATAGACCAAATCTTCACACTACGGCAGATCTTGGAAAGAACCCAGGAGCTGCAAATCGATACCTACCACCTTTTCATCGATCTTAAGGCCGCGTATGACAGCATTTATAGAGAGGAGTTATATAGAGCCATGTCTAGTCTTGACATCCCTACCAAACTTGTCCGATTGTGTAGGATGACGATGGAGAACGCACGCTGCTCCATCAGGGTCGGAAAAGATCTCACCGATACATTCGATGTCAAAAAAGGTTTTAGGCAAGGCGATGCACTGTCATGCGACTTCTTCAACATCGTTCTTGAAAGAATAGTGCAAAACTCCCACGTCAACACAAGAGGCACAATCTTTCAAAAATCCGTTCAATTGCTCGGATATGCCGACGATATTGACATAATTGGAAGAACGCAGCGTGATGTCAATGGCGCGTTTATGAGCATTGAGACGGAAGCGAAGAAGATGGGTTTAGTGGTAAATGAGGGCAAGACCAAGTATATGCTGTCATCAAGAAAGGACACCCAACACCGACGTCTTGGACAAAACGTCACGATTGACAGCTATAACTTTGAGGTAGTTAAGGACTTTGTCTACCTAGGCGCCGCTATTAATTCTGACAACGACACCAGCGCTGAAATCAAACGAAGAATAACTCTTGCCAATCGCTGTTTCTTCGGACTAAGAAGGCAATTGAGTATTAAAGTCCTCTCTCGAGCAACTAAAGTGTCCCTGTATAAGAGACTTATCATCCCGGTTCTTAGGTATATATGGCGCAGAGGCATGGACCTTGTCAAAGGCAGACGAGAACGCTTTAGGATGCTTTGAGAGAAAAATTCTCCGGGTGATTTTTGGTCCCGTCTGCATAGATGGAGAGTGGAGAAGAAGATTTAACGACGAATTTTACGGGCTGTACAGCGACACTGACCTTGTCAATCGAGTCAAGGTCCAGCGGCTTAGATGGCTGGGTCATGTAGAGCGAATGGACACCAACGCTCCGGCCCGGAAAGTCTTCGAATCCAATCCCGAGGGACGGCGCGGCGCAGTAGAGGAAGACTGCGACTCAGGTGGTGCACGGAAGTAGGAGAGGACCTCAACCAACTTGGTGTGCAAAACTGGAGGCAGCTAGCTAGGGGCCGAGCTGGCTGGAGAAACATGTTGGTTGAGGCCCTGGTCCGAGCCTTATCCAGTTTCGGCATCCTTGCATAACTCGTACGACTATCGGGATGACTTTGGAGAACTCACGTAGCTCCGTCAAGGTCGGTAAAGAACTCACCAAAACCTTTGATGTCGAAAAAGGCTTTGGGCAGGGCCACAAATTGTCATGCGATTTTAAATTACTACAGTTGAGGAATAATCCTACAAATGTTTTTACAATTACTCGCTTACGCAGACGATATTGACGTAATGGGAAGAAAAAAGCGTGATGTCATAGGTGCTTTTGCGAGTATTGAAATAGAAGCGGCAAAAATGGATTTGATGGTTAATGAGGGCAAAACGAAGTATATGCTGTCATCAAACAAGGACACAGAACATCGACGAATTGGACAATACGTCACAATAGAAAGACATAACTTCGAGGTAGTACAGGACTTCGTCTACCTAGGATCCGCTGTAGACACGGAAAACAACATCAGTGCGGAGATCAAACGGAGAATAACTCTTGCCAACCGTTGCTTCTTTGGGTTAAGAAGGCAATTGAGAAACAAAACCCTCTCTAGAAAAACCAAGGTGACCTTGTATAAGACCTTAATCATCCCAGTCCTGCTGTACGGTGCGGAAGCATGGACCTTATCGAAAGCGGATGAGGAAACTCTTGGTCGTTTTGAAAGAAAAATTCTCCGAATGATCTTTGGTCCCGTATGCGAAGACAATGTGTGGAGAAGAAGATACAACAACGAGCTGTATGAGCTGTACCGCGACATGGGCATAGCCAGAAGAGTACGCATCGCGAGGCTACGATGGTTGGGCCATGTAGAGCGGATGGACCCAAACGCTCCGGCTCGTCGGGTGTTCGAAAGCACATTGCAGGGAAATCGCGGAAGGGGAAGACCTCGTCTTAGGTGGCGCAATCAAGTGGATGAAGACCTCAACCGACTTGGAGTGCGAAACTGGAGAGAGCTCGCCCGAGATCGAAATCGTTATAGAAGGATGTTGGTTGAGGCCCAGGTTCACCCCGAACTGTAATGCCCACCTAAGTAAGTAAGTTAGTGAGGCGAACAAGTGAAAAACAAAAGCGAAAAAAATGCAAGTCTGGAATTTTGTTCTGGAGAAATTCATAATAGCTTTTTAAATTTCGGGCGAACAAAAATGTTCCTGTTGAAAAGCTGTTTCACGTCAAACTCATAATAAGGCTGAATATGAATTTTATCAAAATATCTAACGTAAACTTGCATCTGTTCTCGTGGCGAAAGATTGGTGGAGAATTGCAAGAGAAATTCGTGGAGATTCAGCAAAAAATTGTATGCAAGTCACTGCAAACGAGCTCTTGATCCACTTCAGAGGAACATTGAATTCAATGTCGTCACAAAGCATGACACCTATATCCTCTTTGGAATCCGTCCACAACCAAAAACTAGACTTACTTATTGGATAGGAGAGAACCACGTACTAAATGAATACCAGGCGGCATACAGAAGTCAATACAGCACTGTTGACCAAGTGTATAAAATATCGTGTATAGTTCAAATTCAACTAAGTGAAAGAAAAAATCCTTACGACTTCTTTGATCTACCAGCAGCCTTCGACAACAGCAATCGCGAGGCGTTGTTTTACAAATTACTTAAACTAGGAGTCTCAGCAAAAATGATTTCAATTATAAAATCCTTGCACAACAGACACTTCTTCGACAGTTTGGGACGGAAAAAGTATAACAAGCTTCTTTCAGACAACCAAAGGAGTCAAACAAGGTTGCGTGCTAAGTGCCTTACTTTTCGTTCTGTTCCTAGAAGATCTCCACTTTGAACTACCAACTGGTCTCACTCCAAATAATTTGAAAATAAACGTACTTTTATATGCAGATGACAAAGTTCTTCCTTCTGATAGGCCTCATACACTGCAAAGGACTATTGACGTGACGGCTTCAGTATGTACTGTATCAAATGGAAAGAAATTGTGATTTTTAGAAACGGCGCGGCGGTAGGAGAGCGGGTACTAAAAATGATATTCTTATTTGGAAAAATAAAAATATCAAATCAGTACAAATATCTCGGCGTTATCTTCACATATAACATGTGCTGGTCCGAACACTTGTCGAAACGTCTTGCAATGTCTAAACACTCAATAAATTCGACATGATCCCAATTTCTTCAAAATAAGTTCGTTACACACTCTGCTAAATAAATACAAAGTGCATGACGCAGCCACCAAATCAATAAATGCATTATTGTGGACAGTTGTTGGTATTCAAAGAGTACCTTCAAATTGAAAAGCTTATACGTTTCTTCGTGAAGAAATGCTTCGGGTTGCCAGACAACACACCTAATTATGCAATTCATATTGAAACTAGCCTCCCAAAACAATTCTTTACAGCTTTGAAAGTTCATTTTACGTACATACGGAAAGTAATTTCAATGCCACGTACTCGTCTCCCACGTATTCTCTCTGACGTTGTCATTCAGAAAAATATTTATTGGGCCCAGGAATGGTCAGGCCTTTTCCAAGACTTCAGTTTTGAAGCACCGTGCTTAATGTGGAGTCAATATCACAATATACTATACGTACTACCTACAGCATAGACTCGGTTTGCGCAACCCTCGATTCGTGCAACTCTACGATTTTCGCAACACTAAAATCTTAACACGCCTTGACTCTATAAGTGCAACTTTTCAAAAAAGCTACCCCGATAAGTGCAACTTCATGTGTTTATTTATCCGTTTTTTATATTCACGTTCTTCTTTTGATTCTTTATTTCTGCAGTTATTTTACAGCTAGTTTATCTGAACAATATTTCTTGCAAGAACATGAACAAACACTTAAAATGCATCTGTGTTTATTTGAGTGGGTTGTGATCTCATTCATACATCCTGTGCTACAAAACAAAATTACAAATTGTCAATTAAAAATAGAAGTGATATTTTATCAGAACTATAAAAGGGTTCTTCAATTAAGCCATTTTGTAAAAAGTATTATGTCCACATATCAACAATATGTCGCATTAAAAAAAAGAAAATTCCTCTCAGACAATTTGTGGCTAGAGCAGAGTCGGACCAGAGAAACGAGTTAAGATGAAGGCTTCTGACTATCCACAGATGGAAAAGGCTTTATATGAATAGTTTCAAAAGAAAAGAACAAAGCACATTCCACTTTCTAATGAAATATGATATTTCAAACATAATTTGTGTCAAAGAAAATATGACCAAGTAAGTGCGACAGCCTCGGTTACTGCAACTGTCCGAATTTCTATTAGTTGCGTTAATCGAGTCCGTACTGTACTTACAAAGCTTTCCGAAAAATACTGGTCTGATTTCGTGGGAAAGGCACTCCAATCACAATATCATGACGAATAGTAGTAGTAGTAGTAGTAGTAGTAGTAGTAGTATGTGTGACAATATTAATTTGTCTTTGGTTTACATTTTTCACAATATTAGAGCATTGGACTGTGCCGTCAGCCCGAAAAAGAGAGTACTTATTATCTAAACAAAGTTTAAATTTACATATTAATAAAAAGACATAAAAATACATAAAAATAAAAAGACTTCATTGATTTAATTTAAATAAATTGAAAAAGTGTTAACGATAACTTATGATTGAATTTAAAGTTAATATATAAAAAATTAGAAAGCTTCATTCATAATTTGGTTTCTATATCTTTGTGCAGTTAGGACAAAACTACTTAGAACATTCCAGTTTGAACCATTTAGCACTTCGATAGTTTCATTTTGGTTAAGAACGCTTTTTCCCCAATGCGCATAACGGATTGATGACAGTACAGGGCAAGTCCCTATGAAGTGGAGTACGTTTTCCACTGTTTTATGGTTGCAAAGAGTACACTCCGTGTTTTCTTCAGGGCCATATGGTCGGTAGTTTAACCGTATCAGCTCTCCTCTGGTTTTAAAAATGGTTGAAATGGTCTTTAACGGGTACTGGTCATGGTCATGGAAATAGTTGTTTTCACCAAGGTTGTGCTGCAAGGTCTTATACAAATTACGAGATTCACTTTCTTCAGCTCTTTCCGTAAAGTTCTCGAAGATTTTGTCATCAATTCTTTCCAACAATATTTGGAAGGTCGGGTCCCAGTTTCTCCAGTCACTTTCCACTAGCTGAACATTATGTAACACCTCCAAACGAGACCATTCTGCGAAGAACTGTGACCTCTCTCGGAGCAGCTGTCTTACAATGGCATTAGGCAGTCGATGATTTGGAAGCGCCAACACTTTTTTAATGTAGTTAAGATGCATCTTCAGCGTGAAAATATATAGTTGCGGGAGTCCGGTCTCTAAGTGCAGCATATACGTAGGTGTATGCTCAGGGAGCCAGAATATCTTTTTGAGGAAATATCTTAAAAGCTTTTCAACCTCCTCGTACTGTAGAAATCCCCACACTTGACCAGCATAGCATAAGATCGATCTCATCACCGCTTCAAAAACTTTAAATTTTGCACTTGGTGCTACATATTTTTTCCCCAGCACTCCCCTCCAGTTGCAGTTGATGGCTTGTTTCGATTCGATTAGTTTTGCCTGCAGGTGCTTCTTGAATGAAAGATTGGGTTTGATTATAACTCCAAGGTACTTATACTCCTTAACCAAATCCAGTGCAACATTATTCCAGGTCCATCTCTCTTCTCTGGCGTATCTACCAGATCCATTTCGGAATATCAAAATTTTTGATTTGTCGGTATTGACTGTGAGGTTCCAGAGATCGCAATATATTTTAAGCTTATTTATCATCATTTGCAGCATTTGAGGTGATTCCGCTAAAATTACAATATCGTCCGCATACATAAGCGCTTTGATGTTGATACCAGCAAACATTATTCCCCCGGGAAGAGCCGTTGTGATGTCATCTAAGAAAAGAGAGAACAGAAGTGGGCTTAGAAGGCATCCTTGCTTGACTCCAGTCGATGTTTTAAACCAATTGGACCCTTCGTTACCGTTCCATATCGCTGTCATATTGTTTTCATAGAGCCGTCTTAGTGCTGTCAACATTTTATGGGAGACTCCAAGGCAGCTAAGCTTGTAAAAAAGAGTGTCTCTATCGATTGAGTCAAAAGCCGCTTTGAAATCAACGAAAAATGCGTACAACTTCTTTCTCTTGTCTAGATAGGATCTAGCAATGCAGGTTAGGGTGAAAATATGATCCACAGTAGAGTATTCTTTCCTGAAGCCTGCTTGGTACTCGCTGAGTAGTTTATTTTGTTGTGTCCAGTTCAAAAGTAGAATAACTCCGGTGTAGATTTTGGTTATGGTGTTGATAAACGATATACCTCGATAGTTACTAGGGTCATTTACGTCACCTTTTTTGAATAAAGGGAAAATGATGGTTTTGCGGAAGCTTTCGGGAATGACACCGTCATTAAATATATAATTCAAAGCAGTCGTTAGTTTTTCAAAAAAGTTTTCGGTGGCGTTTATGAAAAATTCATATGGGACTCGGTCCTCACCTGGTGCCTTGTTGTATTTGCATCTACGTATTACCTCGATGACTTCTTGCGTGGAAAAATTTTGGTCCAGACTTTCATTTTCTATGTAAGGGTTAGCGTATGACATGGCGTTTGGATTTGTCCTTGAGTTAAGAAGATTTTCGAAGTGATCAGCTAAGACATTCATGTTTATTTTGATTTTTCTTGCAAAAGGAACTCCGTTTAGTGATCGGGCCAGACTCCAAAAAGACCTACTGTCTCTAACCTCTGATAATTTTCGTATAAGCTGTTGATTGTAGTAATGTTGCTTTTCCTTACATATCATTTTGTATGCTTTATTTGCTTCCTGGTACAAATTTTTCGCAAAGTCTGAATTAGTTGTTCTCAGGAGTCTTAGGAATCCGAAAGATTTTTTCCTAGCCTTTTCGCAGTCCGCGTCGAACCAGGGATCTTTCCAAGTCTTTCTTTTTGTTGATTGAAAGGGATGAGCTGCCTCCGATATGCATTTCACTAGGATATCTGCGCCACGATTTGTGTTGAGTTGGTTGATGTTGATGGGGTCTATGTAGTAATACCTATGGATGCTTCAGAGAACACATATCACTTCGTTGATATGTGCCCCATCTTTAAAGGATACCGTAAAACATACCTACGGAGCGAAATATTGTACAGAACTACATTTTAAGATTTCTTAAGTGCCTCAAATTACCAAAATCTTTACAAATTTTTGAAAATTCACTTCAATATCGAAGCCTTATAATTAACGAATATAGTTAGAACTCACTTAGCTTTACTATTATAAAGTAAAATAAATTTTTGAACCTGACATACAACTTAAAACAAGTTATTGTCAAATTTGGAAAACCAGCAAACTCATGTTTTTGTAAAAATTTAACTGAAAATAAAATTATTTTATCTATCTATTGAGGAAAATGAACAAGTTTTCGGTTGTCTTAACACTTTTTGAAACAAATGAAGGCACGTCTTATCTATGAAAGCTGTCAGATCAATTATTCTAATGTGAGCTGAGATTTGACAGCTCAACTTTTTTATTGCTTCATTTTTCTAAGGCTGGAAAATATTCGAAGCTACGCGTATGGATGGGACATTAAAGAAGGGTGAACAAATATCAAATATTTATTCCGAAATGAGAACATTTTTATTTACTTTCATGCGTACCAATGCCTACCTTAGGTGAAACAAAAATTATTTGGTATTTGCTTTTCGGAGAAGAAAGAACTTTTTATACATCACTTCACTCCTCCACATCAAATGGATGATCAAAGCAATCTTGTGTCAAGTATTTATTATGACTCAAGGGCACGAAGAGAAATGATAGCTTTTTTTCTTATTAATAAGTACATAGCGTGACCTTTACAAAAATTACACAAGTACATATTAATTCTGAGACGTCCAAGAAGACATGTAAGTAGGTAAGGATCAAGCAGGAAATATTAATACACACTTACATTTGGCCATGGGTTCCTTACATATTGAAATTTAAACACAGTTTTAGAAACAAGACGCATTATCTGCTTATTAATTCATCGACTTGTTTGTAAATAGACTGTTTTTTATTATTTCTTTTAATTAAGTTCTCTTTATCTTTGTTTTTGAACATTTTCATTTAAGATTGTTAAGGCAGAGGGGACGGTAGGTAGGGAGCTTTCTTCAAACGCTTTTTATGAGACTCTTTAACTAAGCTTTTTACACAGCTCCTCTTTTAATCAGGAGATAATTTTAGTGCTTCTTAAGCCTAATGCTTCATGAGATCTAATTTCTGAGAGGAAAGAAGAAAAACAAATTAAAAGCCCACAAAAGTAGACCAAATACAAGTTGCTTTTGTGCATTCATTACAAACCCTCATTTCGTAATGTTGCTCGTCATGAGACATGAGACGTCATGCTACACATTTAATTTCCAAATTAAATACGACATCGTTCGTGTGCGTGTGTAAGTAAATTTATATTTTATGATGCCAACGAACGATTGGCGGAATAATGAAGAACAAAATGAATAATTGTTTCAAGAAATTTATTTCATAAAGGGAAAAGTCGCAAATGTATTCAAAAAAATAATGTACCCTCTCTTTGTAATTTCCTGGCAGCTATTAAGGATTTTGTATTATTACAAGTAATTTAAATGAAATGCCTTGAGAGTTTTATGCTTTGGGTTGAGGAATTTAAAGCCAGTGAAGCGATTATTTTCCATCAAAACCACGACAATCTAGATTCATCAAATTTTGAACATGCTAATCAAACTGACAGATGGAAACATTTTTTGAGTGCCATTCATGTTTTGAATTTATGTTTTTTTCTTCGTGTATTCAAATTTTTGAACTCAAACACCTCGATATGAGTGGGTACATCAAAAATGATTTAAAAAATCTACACAATATGAGAAAGAGAAAAGAATTTCGTCATCAATCACGTAAACGACTCACATATCACTTTACCTGTAAAACATGCAAAACAAAATTAAATGTAAAAAAAAAACAAAATTATAAATAAACAAAATCAACCACGTCAGCACATAAATCGAGAGAACCTGTAGAGGCATACTTTCATTTCATTTCAGTAACAAAATATTCAACTTTAATAGTATTCCCCAAAGATGGGCACGAGAAGATGTGCCGTGCATGTGCATGGCCTTGTACGGCTTTATGGATGTTGTAAAAGGGAAGTTCCTTGTTCTTATCTTATTCAACCCAAAAGCAGCTTTTCATTTCAATGTGTGAACAGAAGAGTTTCAATCTTTTTGCAAATTGTGTTTTGTTTTTTAGAGGTGTAGGGCTTTATGCTGGCAGCACTGTTTTCACTCACAGCCATCACCTGATATGTGATTTATCGTTAGTTTGAGACATTTTCTTATGAATCGACTGCCGGATGAACAACTCATAAATGTTTTGCAAGAAGAGTGGCTCCGTTCGTGGAACACATTGCGCACTTCGTCTATCGGAGTAAGTTATTCGATTTAGGGTGAAATATTTACGGACACCTCTATATGATAGTAATCATTATCTTAGCCCTTTAGCGTTCTAAAGAAACTGAGTTCCGCAGTCATAAGCTAGTTGGATCGTCACATTAAAGTGCGCATTTCAAATTTATCAACTTAAATGAAACCGAGTGCTCAGCGAAATTAAACTATTTCGTCTGGTAGCCAGTCTTAATCAGGCTTAAACTCATATCTTTGTCTGTTTAGTATTGGGCTTACTCTGAACTGATTACAACTCTTCTGGGCTCTTCCCAGATGAGCGGATAGAAAACTGCATTTGTTCAGCCCGTCCCTAAAAAAGGCGAATCTTCATCCCCTTCCAATTACCATCCAATTGCACTTAGGTCCCTTGTTTGCAAGGTCATGGAAACGTTGATAAACCGTCAACTTATTAAATATCTTGAAGAACGAAAGCTTCTTAATGACCGTCAGTACGGTTTTTTTAGGAAAAGGTCTGCTGGTGATCTGATGGCTTATCTCACTGAAAAATGGAACCAATCTTTACACTGTTTTGGAGAAAGTAAGATTATTGCGCTTGATATTTCTCTACTCTATTTGATAGAGTTCGGTATCAAGCTCGCTTATCAAAAATGCGTACTTTTGGTATCGGTGAGTCTCTTCTTCGTTTGATTAGAAACTACCTTTCGGGCCGTTCAATACAAGTTGCATTGGATGGTTTCAAGTCCGATGCCAACTTTATAAATGCTGGTGTACCCCAGGGCTCCACTTTGTCTCCGACTCTCTTTCATATTTTCATAAGCGATCACTTGTCTGAAACTTCTAATCCTCTCAATTGTTTTGCTGACGACTTTAACGTCCTTGCAGTTTGGATGAGGAACTGGAAGGGTTGCGTTAGGTTAGGTTAGGTTAAGTAAGGTTAAAGTGGCTGTTAGCTCGGTTAACACACTTTGGCCCGTTTGACCCATTGTGATACCAAAGTGTATGTATCCTAATGTATCCTTACCCTTACCTTACCATTTCGAGCTTATAATTAAGTAGCAGAGACGCAGGGCGTCAATGTGAGTAAGGTCACTAAGGTCATCAAAGAAATACGAACCTAGGTGTACCCTACTTTTGTCAGCTTAAGCAGGCCATGAACAGAGAAGGTGAGAAATAGTTTCCTCCTTCTCCTCATTCACGTAGCTCCTGCAAAAATCATCTGAGACGACTCCTAGCCTTGCGACATGTCTTCCAATAAGACAGTGTCCTGTGATGACACCTTTTGTCGCACTTATGTGTTTTCTTTTGAGAGAGATCAAACTGTTCTACAGCTTAAGATCTCGCTTGGGACAGATCTGTTTCATTGAATTCCGACCTTCACAGATCACAGCATTGTTATATGGTGTAATAAAAGCCGAGTAGAATTCAGTGCTTCAAAAACTCATTGCTGTCATTTGTCATTAAAGCTAAACACCTATTTCCATTACCTATCTATGAATGGTACCTGGATTCAAGAAACCGAAAATTTGTCAGTACTCGATATGTGTGCAAACAATGATCTTCGTTGGAGTGATCACATTTACATTTGAGGTCATCAAAAATGCTGCTTAATGCTTAGTTTTCTTAAGACGATGCAGGAAATTCTTTTTAATTCATTTTTAATGGTTCACTAGAAGTTTCACCCAAATAATGAACCGAATTTGGATTACCAGTAGATCGTTTTTTATTCTTTATAAACATCCAAAAACATGTATTAGTTACTGCAAAAGAATGGCGTTTTTAGATTTTCGCTTTAATTTAATTTTTTTTTATTTAATTTAATTTTCATAATTTGTTTCGCTTTCTGAAGTCTGTGAATAATTTACATGCACTTGTTCATACACATATTTATTTCAACTAAATAAGCTAAAATAAATAAATTAAAAAATAATTTTTTTTCGTTCGGTTTTCTGTACTTGACTCAAAACTAGTAAGTGCATTGATTATTGAAAAAAAAAGTAACCCTTAATAGGGCAAATTTTGTGGAAATTGGACCCCTTCCCCGAGTTTTTTTTTTTTTCCTAGAATATATGACCAGGAATCACATCCCAAAGTATGTAACACAAATTACGGGATAGTTAAGAAAAATGTCTTTCTGTTTCTCGTAGCACTGGACATGGACATCTACCCATGAAATGAAAAATGTTTTCTCTTTGACGCATATTGCATAATTCGCACCCCAAAGGCAACTCTTGTCTATGGGCAATGAAATTTGGATTGAGCAGTTCTCCTCTAAGTCTAAATATCAAATCCGTTGTTAGGCCATCTCGGAAGTAATTCTTTTGATTAAGAAGTAGTCCAGCTTGCTGGGCAATATTCTATAGATGGATTCTTTTGCTTCGGATGTGCACCTCAGTCTATATCCATCGTCTACTGCAGCAATGAAATGGTATAGAAGTGGTTTTCACCTAGGATAGTCTACAGGTGCCAGGCTTATTACTTTTTCTTCAGCTAGCTCTAGCCACTATCTGAACAAACCTTAATTTCTATGTAGGGTCATTCCATGGTGTAACACCCGAAACGCACACTTTTCGACTCATAAAACTGTTAATCCTTATGCTAAAATCTACAAATCTACAATTAAGATAAAACAACTAAAAACGTAGAAAATAAAAAAAATTTAAATCGCTATCAAGGATTAACAGTTTTATGAGTATTGTTATGTTTATGTTACACTATGGAATGACCCTGTATCACCTGCAGTGCTTTTATTTTCGGGAGACGCTTATCTGACATCTGAAGGACCTTACATATGTAGTCAACATTCAACTTTAGTGTTTTATTAAACAATGAAGAGATTCCCGTGTCCAGTGTTAACATGTAGTTCGATGCGTTCGGTGGAAATCGAAATATCATTTTTATATAAAATCGGAGCAATTTTTCAACGGTTTCATTTTTTTTTTTGCTACCCCACACTTGTGCTGCTTACATTAAAGATGACTCCGCTATCGATTCGAATACTTTGTATTTACCGCGCTGAGCTATATCCTTATTACTGAAGATGTTTCTCCATGCGATATTAATTGCATTTTTCGCTTTTTGCAATTTATCAGCGAAATGTTTTTCAATGCTGTTTTTATTGGTTATATTGATGCCAATATATTTATATTCTTTGACCACCTCTATTCTTTCATTATTGTAAGTCCACCCATCATGGCTGCTTACTCTTTTTTTTGTTGGAGGTTTTTAAAATACCAGCTGGAGCACTCAGACCTAAATACCGGTCCATTGTACTACCAGATAGCAACCTTCTATTTGTGCTGCTTACTCTTCCTCCACCTTTTCGAAGAACCATTAACTTCGAGTTCTCAAGACTAACCACTAATGTCCAGGTTTTACAATAGATACCTAGTTTATTAATCATAAGTTGTAGCGATTCTGGTGAGTACGCAAACAACACTAAGTCATCCGCAAAATGGAGAACCTTGATGAGAATACCAGCATATTCTACTCCTCCTAGAAGACAATCCGTTATACCGTCAATAAAGAGTGCAAATAGGCTTGGACTCAGCATACAACCTTGCCTTACCCCTGTCTTCGTTTCAAACCATTTCGAAATATATTTTCTCTATCCCATACTGCAGCCTTAGTTTCCAGATAAAGGTTCTGAATCTGAAGTACCCGTCCAAACTAGTATGTCATTCCTAATCCAAACATCTTGTACATCAATGCACTGCAGTCGATCGTATTGAAAGCTGCCTTAAAATCGACGAAGAAAACATACAACTTTTTGTTTCTATCCAAATAGAAGTCAGCTTCGTAGTACAAAGATGTTCATGTTATCAATGGTGGTATATCCTCGTCTGAAGCCAGCTTGAAATACTTTCAATAGCTTGTGTTCGTCTATCCACATTCTAAGTCTATCTACTATGCAAAATTGATGTTGATATTTTGTATGATGTATTTAAGAAAGAAATTCCTCTGTAGTTTGCAGGGTTCATTGTATTACCTTTTTTGTGAATTGGAAAAATAAGTGCTTCTTTGAATTCCTGCGGTATAAGGCCTCTATCCATGATATTACCGTTAATTTGCTAACCATATTCTCTGTTCCATATTTATAGAATTCTGAAGCTATTCTATCTGATCCAGCCACCTTGACACCCTTGAGTTCATTAAGAGCTGCATTGCATATATTTCCCCCTTCTGTATTATTTCTTCTAAGATCTCATCACTAAAAGCAGGCTGCGCAAATTGCATCATTGGTGGTAGGTAAATGATTTAGAAGTTCGGTAAAGTGCATTTTTAATGCTTCAAAATTTAGATTATTATTAAAAACATATACCTTGCCATTAATTTTATGTCATAATATATAAATATTTTTTTTGTTATCATTTAAATTAAAATAAAAAATATAAATAAATATAGTGGTGCTACAAATCTATGGAGATTTCTGGGCCTAACGCAATTTCATGGCCTTCAATTTTATGCCGACTTCAAAAGCATAGAAATCGTTTTTCGCCACTGTGTATTAATACTGTTGGAGCACTTGCCACTTGCCAGTTAGTCAAGATACCCTCGAAAAGCATTTTTTTCGTCTATGTTTATGGAGTTCAAACATCGAACCTCTCACGTAACAGGCAGACATTCTAATCAGTAGACTTGAGACACCTTTTCATTAATATTGCTTTCGTTTAAAGAAAAACACTTTTTTAAAAAAAAATGTAAAAACTATTTGCAACATGTTCTCTACGTTATATTAAGTATGTTGATATCGACACAATTAGCAAAAGTTGTCGATTTAAAGAAAGTAGATATTTAGTTCATTAAAATTAACATTTTTACTAACCACCTAACGAAGGCGTTGTAGGTCTATCTGTCCACACTGCAGAGGACTGAACAGAAACGAAACATTTTATTTTTTTTTTACTGTTTTGTTTTAAAAAATAAAAAACCAGTGCACAAAATCCTGGTTATAAAATGCAAATTACTTACCATAAACAAGTTCACGTTCAAAGTTGGCTGTCGGCACAACTATTAAAAACACAACGCCTCCTGGCATAGTTTTGTTTCCTTCTTTATCTCTGCCGGTTTTATAGTCCTAGTGAAAATAATTCAAAATAAAACAAAAAAAAAAAAAACTAACACTTCCGAATATTCGTTTCCCCAACAAGACACACTGGATGTAGAGTTTTCTCATCTATGAATACCTTGAGGGCTGCATAAGAAAATAAGCCGAAACTTTGCTTAGCAATCACTTCGTTCCAACACAAAATTTTCACAAGTTTACACTCGGAGACTGTCCTCATAGTTGGAAAAACTACAACAAAGCTACTGCCAAAATGCACATAGCTGCAACGGTGATAGTTGGCTCAATAAATGGCATCACTTGATTATTTTAATAGCCAAAAACCCTTACAAAGGACACTGCAACACGCACACAAACAACGTCGGAACTGGGAAAAGCACAAAATTATGGGGCACGGACGTCCTGGTGTGTTGTTTTCTGGGATTTTAATTTGTCCATTACACGACACACATTTAAAAGTTGACAACAAACCCCACCCTTTGCTGTCCCTTACCCTTGTTTGTTGCTACGTCCGAAGAGACAAATTACATGAATTTTCAAGTTGACTTCGGTGGATTCAGAGGATGGGGTGAAAAGGATCTGGGTGTAGCTAGCTATCTGGCGCTAGAACAATTGGGCAGAGTATTAACTTCAAGTCAGCTTCTGGCTTGATTGGGATTGAAATAGTTTTTTTTTTCCTTTTCGTTCTTTTTTTTCTTTGCGATATTTCGTGTTTCTGAAACACTGTTTATTCTGCCTTCCCCACTCCGTTATGTTGGGACGACATTTTGTAATCCCAACCGCGAATCGAAAAAGCTTCGTCCCTGGTTATGACTGTCGTGCTTTCCTTTTTTGTTGATGTTTTTTTTTTTTTTTTTTTGTAAATGTTTTAAGGACACTGGAGAAGAACTTAACAGCCTTATCGGTTGGGCAAGCTAATGGCTTTTCGTTTATGGAATTTTATTTTAAAGCAACGCGACGGCTCTCGGTTTTATTGGTGTTTCTTTTGGTGACACTCAAAGCAGCTGCCTTAAAGTCGAAAAGTAGAACACTCTTGAATGGTGAAGACGATGGAGATGATACTGGCTGTGGTGGTGATGGTAGGTATAGCAACTGGACGGTAATGATTTCGTTAACGCTTCAGGTCTTGTTACGTTTAACACTCCTAACGAATTTGAGTTAATTAGAGATGCTAATTGGTGTGATGAGAGGAAGATGTTTAGTATTTAGTTTGGTAGCACGACTGGCTTGCGGCAGCGGAAGTATTATGCGCTTGAACTCTTTATAGGTTAAATCTTTAACACTTTCGTGTTAGTGTTAAATGGGAGCAATAAGTGTGGTATGACGTACGAGTCTACTTGGGGTTTGTGTTTTAGGCTGTTTATTTATAACTCAAAAGTGATCTACGCCATAAATAGAATGATGAAAAGCCACACACATTTCTTGTTTCACATTATTAGGAACTTTGGTAGGTGGAAACCTATTTTTGAAGTAAGGTGTCTAGTTGATTTATAGTTGCATGGAAAGGGAGAATTCTTATAATTGTTTGCTCTTTAGTGTCACGAAGGGGTGCCTGTGGCGTAGTGGTTTTCATGTCTGTTTGTTAAGTTGAACTACACTACGTTATTGTCATCTTCTTCCTATTTCCGGCGTTATGAACGTCATAATCTCGAAGGGACCACAGCTCTCGCATTTAACGGCTTCGCTTCGCTACGGGTTACGCTTGTTATTCTGAACTCGTATCAGAAATTCTTGTCGATCGTGATACGCAATCCCAAAAGTAAAGTTTATCGACGCTCTCGGCCTGAATACATAGATCGTAGATAGAAATGCCCTTTTTTTAAGAGTCTCCCAAAAGGTAACACCCTATTAGTTGCAAATTTTACAAATGGCAGCAATTATTAGCTTAAGTTTGATGTTTTTTGTGACGTAAACACAGCAACAGGTATGTAATACACGTCGATCGTTTGGTCAGACCTCTGGAACTGAAGCTATTAGAGCAAAAACGTGGTAAAATATCTGGGGAAAAAGCTCGATACAAAACTTAGCTGAACCTGCATCCAACGTTACAATTGCCATCTATCCAGGCTGATGACAAATGTAGGTGGATAATTTTCGAGCAAACGGAGACTTCTTCTGGCAACAAGTAACTCAATTCTTCTGTACGGAAGTAAATTTTGGGCTGAAGCACTGAAACAGGAGAAGCACCGGAAAGAACTTATTATTATCGTTATTGAGGCGCGGTGCCTTGCGAATAGCGAACGCGTACCGCATAGTTTCTGAGCTAGCAGTTCTTGTAGTTGCAGATGTTGTACCAATTAATCGAAAAGAAAGTAATAAGTGGAAGCAGCGAGTGCGGAAGCAAAAGCGCTTTACAAAGCGAAAGTTACAGGAACAATGGGAGTTGGACAGCAGAGAACGGTGGACTTCTAGGTTGATCGGAGACCTGTCTACGGAAGATTCTGTAATCAAAGAAACAAAAGGAAATAGATGAGGAACTAGAATCCGCCACCTTGGCTCAGACTCCCCTCCTCTTGAAGAAATGCACAAGAGGTCCCATCGGAAGAGATCAGAAAGAAGTTAAGAAAATAAATGCCGATCGTAAAATGCTAGTGGTCTTTTAAAAGAAAAATAATTCGACAACGTTCTTTCCGTAGCGATTGAACTCTGTTCGGTATAGTTCTGCCATTCTGCAATCTGGACAGATATAAAAGCCACTAATCTCACAATACATACAAATACAAAAGATTTACCGAGTAGTTAAAACAAACCAAGACATACTTTGAAAGCTTCAAATGAGAATGATTGATAAAAGTGTGAGAACTGAGGTATATTTTGATAAAAATTGATATTTGTTTCGTAAAGTTAGTTTATATCTTATTCCGTTTTCCAAACCACTGTAGCTTGTGCCAAGCGGAAATTCTGGTGATCAAAGAGGTCCTATCGTGCTAAAAGACAACGTGATATCCTCAGTGAATATCGGAATCTTCTCAGACAGTCAAGCAGCCCTCAAATCACTCGGCGCTGTTTCCACGAACTCAGTAACCGCCCTTAACTGTCACCTATCTCTTAAGGAGATGGCTGAACAGTTCAATATTCACCTTATTTGGGTGCCGCTGCACAGAGATATCGTAGGTAACTGCAAAGCCGATGAACTCGCCAGAGAAGGAACCGTTCTACCGATCTCAACCAGCATCAGCAGGTTGAATATTGGTATACCAATCGCTTCATGCAAACTTATGCTATAGCAAGAGGCAATGGACAGAACAAATAATAGGTGGTACAATATCACAAAACAGATATGGCCAGAGCTAGATCTTAAACGCACAAGACATTTGTTATCCATAACCCGATTGCACGTTAGCTCCGTAATCAATGTTGTTACCGGATATTGTCTGATAGGTAGACACGCCATAAGACGTTGCGTTTCCTCCAACGACTTCTGCAAAAGCTGTTTAGATGAAGAGGAAGAAGCGACACTCCTACACCTCCTCTGCTCGTGTCCTGTACTCTCCCTCAAAAGAAAACTGCATAAAGGAAGATATTTCCTTGATGGTCTAAGCGATCTGGCGAACACAGATACCCTTCATCTCTATCGCTTTTTTAAAAGCTCCAAATGGTTTTGTTAAGTGAAGTACTCCCACACATAATTCTTATGTTATCACAATGGACCTTATATTGCTCTTAGTGTGTCAGTTGTTTTCCTGGCAGCCATTTATACCTAATCTAACCTTACCTTAGTTTATAGAGGATATGAGTGATTACTTTGAAGAGTGCGTTTTATATATGTTTTTTTTTAGTAGATTCATTCAATTAAACCCCTTAGCTTTGAAAGTTTTTCCGAATAAACAAAATAAATAAGTTGCCGCAACATAATGTGGAAACCCAGGGCCTAGCCCGATTCTCTCTATACATTCTGAGGCATAGATGGGAACTACAATTTTTTTTCAATTTTCAATGGCTGATCGAGAAAAACGGTTATTATGGCAGTGAAATTTCTATCAAAGGACTTGCCAATTCCTTGAGAAAGGTGAAGACCCTCTTTTGTTGGGATTCGAATACGTCACAGATGCCACCAGTTTCTTCCTCATTTTTACTTTCATGTTCTTGGTTTTGTTAAATGATTCTCAATGTGGTACCCGTGGTGTGATGGATAGCATGCCCGCCTGTTAATCCAGAGGTTCGAGTTCGAATCCCAACAGAGGCATAAATGTTTTTTCCACGGGTATCGCCTTTCGCGAGGAATTGGCAAGTCCTCCGTTAGTATTCATTGCCATGAAAAGCGCTTTCTCGATTAGCCGTTCGGAACCGGCAGAAAATTGTAGGTCCCCTCCATTTCCTTACAAGTCATGGTTGTGAGAAATGCGCTAGGCCCAAGGGCTCCTCGCTCTGTTGTGCCACCCTATTTATTTATTTTATTTAAGTTATTCTCTGATAATAGGAGCTTGATCATATATTTAATTTGTGAGAAATTTTTGTTTTTTGGGCTTTTATGATCATTAAGTTGGATGCGATCAATAATTGAATAAAAATTAATCCATCTTGGTTTTACCCTACGTTTCGCCAGTTGTTTTCCAGCTTCTTCAGGGGTTTTATTTAGTATTTGATATTAAAAAGACATAATTGAAATTTGCACAAAAAGTGCGAAAGAAGTAAAATATGGACAACACTAGTATCACAATATTTAACAACTAGTTTATGGCAACACTATACAAAGAACTTCTCATTCTCTCTAACCCATTCCATGCCCTATTATTAAAAATTTTTTTTTTGACAAATACGAATTCTATAACTTAAGCCATTTCATTAGAAACCCATTATGAATGGTTATATAGGATTCTCATTTTATTTTCAGAGAGAACTGAATTCTGCTAATTAAGCCCTTTCATTTGATACCTAGGTATATTGAGGCAGTAGTGAAAATGTAGGCATATAATCCGCCATATTGTAGCAGTGGCCATTTTGGATTTGCAATGATATCGAATGTGCTAGATTTTGTTAAGACCACACATTTTTTAAATTTTTGTTTTGTTTTAGTTGTCAGCTTAACAAAAACGGTCAAAACTTTCTTCAGATTGTTGGTCGCTGTGGTGTAAACATCATGATGAACATTCAGAGTGAAAATCTGACGAGATCGAGTATTTCAAGATAATGATTTAAAAAAAAAAATTTTTACAATTTCGATTCGAGCTTTCGTCACTTGAAAATCGACGTTCTAAAAAATTGAAGCATGTGTAGAGTTCACTGAAAACCTTCAATCAAAATCTGACACGGTCTAGTAAATTCTTCTTTTTCTTTTTTTCATCCATGGCTGCATATCAGATAATATATTATAAAGAATTATCATTATCTGACAAGCTTGGCCATGTCTTTGTTTAAAAGTTCTAAGCCGCTTCCACCACTGTTGAAAGGGGGAACATTGTATTTCCATTTATTCTCCATATTACCGAATCTACCAATTATAAAAGGTTTTTGCAGCGCTAGAGTTGTCCACATCTAACATCACCTACGAATATTTGCATGCTGGTTTTGTACATTTGTCTGTTATATCAATTACCTCTAAGTTAAGGATTGTATGTGGCGAAGTTTTTTTTTTCCTTTAAAGGGAGGCTCTTTACAACTCAATTGAGCTGCCATCTACTTTGCGTTTAAAAATAGCTGAAATAAGATTGCTCCCTCTAATTAGAAGTCCTTCCTGGTCGTGGAAGAAGAACTTCAACTGTTTTGTGCTCAGTCAGATTATTATTTACTGAATTTTCGTCGACTAATAAATTTAAGTTTTTATGTTTTTGCTAAAACTTTGAGCTAATAATTCCATTTTTTCACAGTATAGCGTAGTCCACATTGTACAATTAGTTGGACAGACTTCGTTTGATGTTGCGTTCAGTCTTATAAGACTTGCCGCCTAACATTATGACATATATATTCCCCGGCTCAACCCAACTTCAAAATTTTCAAAAATATTTGAAAACCACCCAACAAGTGGATTCTCATTATTCAACATTTGGTCGTTCAAATCAAAGTAGGTCCAACAGTGTGAACGGCGCTCCTCGATCTATTTGAAAGTATATTGTTTTAGTATTTAATTTTGTTTTTTTTAATAACTACGTGCGATTATTAACTTGAAAAAATTCAATGTTCAGTAAAAGCCAAAGCAATTATAGAAGTCAACGATAATTGAAATCGAATTTCTCTTGTGGTAGTTTTGTTCCATCTTTCATATTCCAATTCATTGACGCTGTACTCTGTTTTCTGTGTGCCAATCATTCACAGAACGGGTTTGACTTTTGGAGGTCAATTCCAAAAATCATCTGAAAAACATTAATGATGTTCAATATAAGTGGCACTCAAACATTGAAGAGATCCTTGAATGACAATGAAGGATTCTAATGAGGCGGCATTGACAATACCAACATTTTCAGTTGAGTTCACCGCAGAACTCCAACTCATCGTTTCTTTTTCGTCTGACTTTTAATTGGTTTCGTAAGAATGTTTATTATTCAACGTCGTATTTGTATAAAACGCAATGGCAACGAAGGAGTCGATTGCAAAATTTCATTCTGCGGCAATTTGATTCATGAATGAGATCCATTTACCAAGAATAGTTGGTTACTATTTATGGAGAAAGATGAAGTCTTCAAGTCATAATGTTTGTATAGTTTGAGAGAGATATTGGCCACTATCGTACAATTTCGAACTACGAATGTCGAATAGAAACAATCATGAACACAAGGGCATCGATGATTGTTTCTATTCGACATTTTTGTGCGACATTGACGAAGTTTACATTGGTCGAATTGTTGAAACTTCGTGCAAATTAATTCTTGTTCTCTTTCTCTGTTACCCCAATTGACTTAGCCAATACCGACATATTGGTGTAACAGGGAAAAAAAACAAGAAATCAGCCGCTTTTATCGAAAGAACTATGTATCAAAAAATCGACCAATGTGAACTCCGTCTTTAAATGTTTTTCTACGAAATTTGTCACTGTTGATAAAATTATTATTAATAACTTATTGGTTTCAAACCTTTTATTACGAAAATATTTTTAGTCATTTCTCGTAGTCCAAAATTGTTGTTTTGAGTTCTGTTTTGAACCCGAAGAGTCCACTTTGTGCAAGCCTAAGCATTAGCTTTTCTGTCGGTTGGTTTCAAAGTTCTAAATAATGAAAATTTACTGATGCTACATCTCTTGCGATACTTGTTGTTGGGAAAAAATTATAAGAAAGTGAGTTATTAAAATAATTAAGTTGAGTTGAATAAATTCTCTTATGTTCATCCGCCATCTTTGTCTATGGAGAAAAAACTCTCTTCTCTCTGATCTCTTAACGACAAGCAAAAGCAAATAGCAAAATGCAAAACCTGTTTGCGTAATTCTCGTGATGAGTCACATTTCACATATGACACGATTAGTTTTGTCCATTATTTCATCCTGATCAGTCGCTCAATTTCGTCGCTCGGGATTTTTGTTAGTAATCAGAAGGAAAGTATCATGTTTAAAAGTAATTTTATAAAGTTACTAGCTGACCCGCCCGGCGGGCGTTGCTCGGATCTAAATTATTTAAAAAATTTGCAGGAACACCCGCTGGGCTAAGCTGAAAAAAGCCGGAAAGTTTCTAGTTTCCGTGGGAATATGGTCATGAAATAAAAAAGTCTATGTACGGGATAACATCCTAATATCAAAAGAATTTTTAATATCGGCTCAGAATTTTTTTGAGTTTTCGTTCCTGTTCCCTTTCCTATCCCCGTTCCTGTGGGAAATTTGGTATGAAAAAAATTGTAAATCTATTCTCGGAGCCGCAAAAAAATTTTTATCGAAATCGGTGAAGCCATTCCGTAAAATAACGTAGATGCAGACTGCAACGCCATCTGCTGAGCCGACTTTTACGGGTATGAAAAATAGATAGTAACCAATTCTTAGTAAAATAAGATCCATTAGAATCTGTTGAAAGTTACGGGCGTTAGAAGGAAACAAAATTTTAAGATTAAGAATAATTTATATATACATATGTACATAGATACTTACAACACAATACTTAGCCGTTGTTTGCAGGAGCTAGTGCAACGTGTTGAGTACTTTTGAGGTTTTGTAATTAATCACTTAGTTAACAAATCATGCAAACTGCACTTAATAAAATAGGAATAAATAATTTTTGTCCAGCAAATTAATAATAAATTTACTTGAGAATATAGTTGATATGACATTTACACTGAGACTGTAAAATCTAATATATAAAATTCTCATGTCACAGTGTAAATTAAAGAAATAATGTTAAGGGTAGATGGCCTTTATCACTTAGGGGTATGGAAAATAATTAGTAGCCGATTCTCAGACCTACTGAATACGCATATAAAATTCGATAAAAATCGGTAAAGCCGTTTTGGAGGAGTACGGTAACTAACATTGTGACAGGGAAATTTTATATATATAAGGATAATTGATATTGCGAAGTAATGTGTTAACCTGAGTGAATTTGTAATCTAAAATAGTTTTTTTTTTCTTACGTAGTGCAGTGCTTGTGTTTCTCGGCTTTTAAATCTCCCCCACGGTATGCTTAGTTATTAATTTCTTTTTTATCACCAAATCTTCTTCGCCTTTGAACATTTCTATCGTAGATTGCATCGTTAAAAGATTTTTTCATATAATCTTGCTTTCAGTGGTTGGTGGAAGGCTATTTTACTATCGTGCAACAAATTTTGGCAACTTTTTCAGGGTCTTAAACACGTTTTTTTAAGTGCCGTAAATTCAGACCATAGTTGTCTAAAACGTTACAGAATCCAGCCCCTTTGACGGATATCGAAACATTGTAAAAAAAAATAATGAACACAGATTCCCATCAGGCTGTAAATCACTTTAAATAAGCGTTTCACTTAAACCACTGAAAAATGGCAAAGCTCCAGAAAGGACTATTTGCATCTTAATAAAGTTGAAGTTTAAACTTTTCTCTGCTCATCATGGATCTTGCCATCATCAAAAGTTATATGACGCCAATAGCATCCACACCTATGCCTTTTCAGTGTCAGCAAATTTTAACAATTTTGTCATTCCTTTGATTCAGAAAAAAACCAACGTGAGATAGATAGATAGATAGATAGTTTTATTTCGTTATAAATTACATTTGAGTATTGTTATCACACATTATATAAAACAGAGATTTGATAATATCATATTTATCTTGCTTCTGAAACAGTATTTTTGACTAAGAGAAAAACAAAAGACGATGAGAGTAATGATTTGAGTTTAGAAGGAAAACACGAACAAAAACCTTCAAATAGGGAACCAACGTGAGTGTTCTAAGTTGTTACATTTTCATGATTGTTTTCAATGCTCTGTGGTAGCCATCAAGTAACCCAAACTTGATAAATTTTGTATTTTTACTTTTGCAGTTCAAATTTTTTAGTCTTCTTTTGGTTTTTCCGCTCAATTCGTGTTTTTCCGGTTTTCTTATTCGAAATTTTCAGCTCTAGCGAATCTTTTATTTCATAGGATCCGCTGGATTGTCTTTTCGATGTATTTTTCGAAAAGCTGTTCGGAATGTTTTGTCTGCACTTTTTCTATCGGCAAATTTCCTTGCAGTGCGATGAAGTGCATTTTTTTTCAGCTTCTAAACTAATCGGAATCGTTACAAATTCTTCACGGAATTCAGCTGCAAAATAAATACGTACACATTTTTGCGTTTTTCTGTTTCTATGACAGATATTTCGAATCCAAATTGATCCTCCAACGCAGTATGATTTGCGAAAATTTGTCCGATTCAACAGGTAACTTGCTTTGCTCATTAAAACTTAGTAAAAACTAAATGGCGAATAAACCTCGGGAACTTTGAAGCCTTACGCATTTAAGAACCTACAGTTGTGTTCCGATTGCGAACAGCTAAGCGAAGAAGCGCTTTTCTTGGCAATGATCCTCTTGGTGGACTTGTCAATTCCTCGTAAAGGTGACCACCTTGCAAGAACAATCAGCCCTACCACAGATTCCATCGTAATCAAAAAAAAAGTCTAGGTTTCCCGATGTAACTATCAAATTCCATTTGGAGTGGAATGAATTTCAAAATTCGTAGATTTAGTATCACCCAATCCGAGTGTAATGTAAATTCCTCGTCTTAACATACGAAAAAAGTTGTGTTTATAGAAAAATGAGAATGATCTTGCACATTTGGCGTAAAACAACTGATTTCGAAAACCAGTATGGTGTGACAACTGGCAATGCTTGCTTCGAAATTCGAATACATTCAAATTTTGTGAACACAAATTTTCGTAGTTCGTAACTAAGCTTTCCGTGTGAAAGTTTTCTACGATGGAATCTGTGATAGGGCTGAATCTCTTGGCGAAATCTCCAACTAATAGGCAGACTACTAGCTTGAAGTCTGCCATTTAGTTTACGAGTCTTAAACATATTTCTTTTGAAAGAGGTAGGGTAGCCATTCAACTGCGTTTATGCGCTGAGTGGTGCTCTTTTCACAATTTTCTTTGATACTGATCAAACAAGTGTATGGAGCTGTCTTGTCAAAAAACAGTCAGCGCAAGTAGCACTTTTTCGACATTAATACGGTTTGTGCTTTCTAAAATATCTACCCGTGGTTCCAATACAAGTTGCAGGGCATCGCTTGTATAGTACCTATCCTTGCTTATGATTAAAATCGTTACCTCCAAAATAATTGATGTAAAGTTGTCAGTACTTGGTATGTGTGTAAACGATGATCTTCGTTGGAATGACCGCATATTTGAAGTCAGAAAAAATGCTACTTTTATTAAGATGGTGCCCGAACTTTTCAACCACTTTGATCTGGCTACAATATATAAAAAATTTGAGTATAATTCTCACTTCTGTTCATTTGCTGTTCAATCATCTTTGCGCCTTTTTGATAGGGTACAAACAGAGCTTTAACTCTGATAGGTGTTAGTTCAACTGTAGGATCAATTGTTTCTTTTAAACATCGTCCAAACGTTACCTGTCTCTCTCTCTCTCTATTTTACAGTGCTCTGAAAGAGTTAAGCAGCAACACACGCTATGAATGCTCATCAGTTTTACTTGAGCCCAACTTCAGACGTGCAGCCTATTATAGGCATTCATATCTTAGTCGCACCACCCGAATGTGGAGTGCTTTGTCAGACTCGAGTTTCCCCTGCATGGACAGAAATTCAAAATCAATGTGGATCGGTATTTCCTACTTTATTCTCTTCTATTTCTTATAAAGTTGTTATAAGGTTATTCTTAACCAATTGATGTACGCGCAAATTATATATTATACATATAAAAAAGCATTACTTGAGTATTACCTACATGGATGTATGTCTTTCCAAAGTCAGCCGCCACAATACACAATCAGCCTTTGAAGCAGATCTTTTCTTTGGAAAGATCCTTGCACTTCTAATAGGATCTACTTATAACAAACTCGTCGAGAGCAAGCGTTATTCTTATAGTTTTTCCATTAAATTTACCTACAGTAAATTTAACCACAAAAAAATCGGTTTGGCGCCCGTGGTTTGATGGTTAGCATGTCTGCCTGTTAACAGGAAGGCTCGTGGTACGAATCCTAATAGAAGCAAAAATGTTTTTTCACTGGTATCGCCGTCCGAGAGTAATTGGCAAGGCCTCCGATAGTAAATTCACTGTTAGGAAAAGAGCTTTCTCGATTAGCCATTCGGTATCGGCAGTACTCGGTAGGTTCGCTCCATTCCCTCACAAGGCATTGTTGTGTTTGTTACTCCTTGCTCCTTACCCGCCCCATTTATTTTTTCATTAAATTATGTAATACTTGGTTAACTGATGAAAATTTCAGGAAACCTTTGCAATAAAAGCCGCAGATTAAAAACTTTTTCAATCGTAGAGAAGAGTCTCGAAATCCCCATCGGTTGCTGATTTATGTATTTGCTTTTCAATAAAGGTAAAATTTTGAACTTTTATTTAAAATTTGCAACTTATAATTCAAATCACCTTATTTGTGAGCGACTCTTAAAAGTGCACACACACTCAATGCATTTTTATACCTTCATTCATTGTGCAACCATTCAATCAAAAATAAGAGTAATTTTCTTTCTTCTGATTTATTTTATTTGTTTCCACATTCACTGGATAACGTCCATGTATGCATGCATTTCTCACCGTTTTTTTTCAAGTTTATGTGATTTGTTAATGTTTACACAACCCTTTTCGTTTGCTGGACTGTTATGCAGCGTCTACGGTCTGGCAGTTCTGTTGTTTGTAGCTTTCTTGCCTTTTCTTCTATAAAGCCATGAAATCGGAGATTATGTTTACCCTCGTTACAAACCTGATTGAAAATTGAGTGAAAACATAGAGCTTCTACACTGCACACGATGGCCTTGCCATATAGAATAGTCATATACTCAACTATTTGTTCAAATCCATGTTGTTAAGCTTTTGAACTTCTTTTCATTCAACCTTTTCCATCAGAAAGTCATGATATGAAATATCGAATCATCACTTTATATTTTAAACCTGAAAAGTCCCCCTACCTTTCCCTTTCCTCGTTATCATCATTAAGTAACAACGTTTTTGATCCTTCATGGAAGATACATTTTCTCTTGCAATTCCAGAAGAAAGCTTTCATGTGAAATTATCGTAGTGTTTTCGTGCACATGCACACCCGTCTACCTATACATTTTGATGCATTTGAATTCTCCATTTTCCAACAAATTTTATGATTTTTCAATTTGATCTCAATGGGTAGTAGAAAACTATTTGGATTAGGTATTCCCAAAGAGGATTGTTTAAATTTATTGGAATATAAAAAAAGCATTGTGTGTTTTGGACGGTTGCGAATAATGGATTAAGGATTAGGTCTTACATGGTTTTGTTATGACGTGTAAATATTCAATTTGAATTTATATTCCGTTGCCACGTTGTATCTCTACTGCATGATGGGAAAAGTTGTGGCACAACGGTGAAGAATAGACTACAACTGTCTTCGTAGCTTCCTCCTTCAATCAACAAATTTATTCTTTTGGAGCACATCGATATAGAAGCCTTAAATTGATGAATGTACCAGAAATCTGTTGCATTCAAACAAGAATGATAGAGTGCAGGATTACAGAAAGAGCTCCTCTCTACTTTGTTTGACAATTCCCGAGTCCCGACCAGTGCTGTCGTTTCGCAAAGTCCAAGAGTAACCATTTTCACAAATTTTGAGGAGCCTTTTCGGACGTTGAGGAGCCATGCTTAGTATGCACTAAGAATGGTGAAATAATAGTTGTCGCAATAAAGAAAAAATTGCATTTAAAATTACATGTAATGGGTAATTGAAAATTTTCAATTACAGTTACAAGTAATGGTAATTGAAATTTTTTCAAAGTAAAGTAACATGTAAAAAGTATAGGCAAATACATTCTGTTTAATCAGATTCTTTATCACCTTAGACAAAAATACTTATTGTTGCTAATGGTGATTTAGATAACTTTTCCAATCCAGAAATTTGCATGGTTGTTTGGTGTTTTCAACAACATCCTTCAACTATCTTATAAATATCTGCTGCTGTCTTCCCAAACATTGGAGACAAAACTTTCTATACCATTTAGTTTTAACTGAATGGTGGGAAACAGAGGCGACGCATCATTAGCTTCTTCTGATAATTCAATAAGATGTTCAAAACGATAGGAGAGCTTCACCTGCATATATTTTGCGACATCGTTCAAGAATACTAAGTGGTCGATGTTAATCATTCTATCAATTTTGACGATGGAAGATGGAATCAGCATACCAAAGCAAATTCCTCAAAAAACTACTTTATGTATTTTTCTTAATTTTTGCGTACTCACAATTCTCAATTTTTTTTTTTTTGAAAATGCAACTTTCAACATCTCAGTAATTTTTTGTTGTGTATAAAATCTGAGTATACAGAAATGAAGACAATTTTGTGTTTTAAAATAAATATATTTATAAAATTTTTTCAAAATCTACATTTTGACCGAGATAATCACAAAATCGCACTTTATTCTCTCATTTTCTGACAGTTTTTTACCAATAATTAAGCATTGTAAAGAGTTGCCAAAAATGTTCCAAAACAATTGTTTTAAAGAATACCGATTAATTTTGTTTAGTTTTAAAAATGTAATAGAGCAAAGTAGGTGATCAATTACATTTTTGTGTAATGATTACTGAAAAAAGTTATCATTGCAACATTTTTTGAATTACTTAGGCTTTCAAATACATTATGTAATTGAATTGCAAGTAATAGACACTTTTCAATTAAAAGTAATTTGTAGTTGAATTTTTCAATCTTTTGGGTGTAATGGAAAATGTAATGGAAGATTTCAATTACAAGTAGTTGTAACTGAAATTTTTTTGAGGTCATTACTTCCCCACTCTGCTAAAATCTAAATTCACTTTACCCTGATTTTTTTTAAGAATCACTTTTTTGAGTAAATAAAAAGTAAAGGCTTCATAAACTAAATAATTTTATTCATATTATTAAAAAACATTTGAAAGAAAGAAAAAAAAGCAAAAACTTAAACAATAACCAGTTTTCCACTGTTGTTTTTTGTATTTTGAGATCGAAGTCTTTGATGGCTCCCACTTTTCAACGTAATCGTCGCTTAACAGTTCTTTTGCCATTAAAATCGCATTCACTGTTTCAATGTTAAGATAGTTTCGTTTCTTATCTTTTAGTAGTAATCATTATTTTCAACTTTGATAGCAAACAAACAAAAAACAAACGTTTGATTTTGTAGTAAATTGTGGTTCTAGTTTAGGGAGCCATTTTGACATATGGGGAGCACGGTAGCCATTTACTCGACAAAGGAGCCAAATGTTACTATAGTAGCCACTTCGACAGCAGTGGTCCCGACAACTTTATACAGGATCATTCATTTCGTGGTTTCAAGTTGGTTGCGAAACTCAGCTGTCATTTAAAAAGTCATATTATTAGTTGAATGTTTGTCACAAACGATAACGGATCGTTTAACAATCGAATAACGCGTTAAAATGTTTAAGGGGGTATTCTAGTCTAGAGACATGAATTTTAAGTAATCCTTAAAGTGTCGTAAAAAAAGAAAATCAATATTTTTAACATCCATTTTTTTGTCAGTTATTTATTAATTTTAAAAGAGTACAGAAAAAAATATTTTTAAAAAGTTAAAAACTTTGACTTCTAGCAGGTGATGAAGTGGGGTATGTATCTCAAAAAATTGACACATGACCATACCCATGATTTTAACCCTCCTAGACATCCGAATTAACAATTAAAAAAGAAAAAAAAGATTCTTCATCTGTAATGAAGTCCCTATCTCATGAACCAGCGATAAATAAAAAAAAAAAATTGAAAAAATGGCGACTGTTTGAAAAAATAAAACATTCTTTTTAAACTTTTTTTGAGTTTTTCGAATTTTTTAAAAATAGTAAAAATTGAAATTTGAAGATGAGGCTGATTCATGCCCGAAAGGGGTCTATAAAGAAGATTCTCTCCAAATTTCAAGTGAATCGGTCTAGTAGATCTCGAGGAATCGTTGGTATCATATTTAAAAAGTGTGTTCTGAGAAAAACGCATTTAAAGTTTCGCGTTAAGTGAAATTCTAATCAGTTTCCAAGTCAATAGACGGCTATAACTTCGGAAATAATTTGAAAAATCGTTTTAGGGTAGATATTATATAATATCTAAACTATCAAAATATAATGAAAAAAATTTCAAATTTCTAGACTAGAATACCCCCTTAAAACTTACAACAACAACAGTGATTTGAACGCAACCTTTTTTCAAGCGATATTTGTGGTCGTCGTAATCGACTGAATACGCATCAATCAATTGGTTAATGATGCCAGTGGCGTAACGGTTAGAATCTCAGCTCTCAAGCTCTCTAGTAATGCTCTCAAGTAATGAGGTTGGTACGTGGCTCGAATCCCAACTGAAACGACAAATGTTTTTCCAAGGTATCGCCTTTTGCAATAAATTGGCAAGTCCTTCGATAGCTGATTTCATTGCCATAAAAAGCGCTTACTCGATTAGCCGTTCGAAATCGGCAGAAAATTGTATACCCTCTCCATTCCCTCAGATAACATGGCTGCCACCCTATTTTTGTAAATACATATTATAAAATTTTGAAAAAAAATTGAAAAAATTGGAAGTGCATATTCATGGTGCAACAACAACAACAACAACAACAATGACTGAAGACCCAAGCTTGGACTGTGTATAATCCATATTGAAGGACGAAGATGCTGGTATGGAGAATGCAGAATGGATAGATGACGATGAAGTGGTAGTTTTGATGATGTAAAAGAAAGCCGTGTAATACTGTTTGTAGATATTTCAGCGCATTTACAGAATCCTTGAACTTCTGATTAGTAGAAATATTATTTGATCGTCCCTTAAAATATATTGGTTAATTTATTATAAAAATAAGAAAATATCTTAAAACTTACAACTGCACTATCAATTAAAATTGATCATGCGCAGGGGGTGGGGGTAAAGCTTTTCTGACGTAATATTCATAGGAGGTTCACAGAAAGTGCGACACAGCGTGAGAATGGGGGAGGGGGTCCAAAAAACCTAATTTTGGTGTGAGGTATTTTATGAACGGCATCCATGTCATAGGACCAGTGCGTCATATCAATGCTCGCTCAGTCTGCGATTTTGTACGTACTCTTCTGAACAACTGTTCAACATTATTTTAATACATGCGGCGAACTGAGTTGAAGTGCGATAAATCGCTTTGTTTGTGAAATTTCTGGCAGCTTTATGCAAATTTTTTCCGATTTCGTGCGACGTTGCGGACAGTTCTCCACTTCCAAGGATACTTTGCTAGAGCCGATTGTTGCCGTAAATGCAAAAGCTACTAATGATTCGAATGTATCGATTTGCTCAATGCTAAAATTAGATCAGGTCTAAGATATAAAAACGATTGATAAATCTCTACTTGTTTTAAGAGCTTTCTTACGTACTGTACATAGCTCTTTTTTTCTTCTTCTGTCGTTTTTGGCTGATATCGTTATCTCCAAAGGATCACAGCTCTTTCACTTAATTGCTTCACAAGAGTGACCTACTTGCAGAGTACGCCACTTAATTTTACGAAATGTCGCAAAACATATTTTCAAATCTTTCGACACGTTTCTCCAAACTTGAGTTTTATCTCTCTTTTACTACACCGGTGATCTTCAGCCGTGAAAACTCTAAGGGTCTGTAATCTGTATGCGCACTTGTGGGAAAGTTTTGCGGTGTTTCGGCTTTAACACCTCACATTGATGTTATTTACTAAGAAAAGTTTCCTTCTTTAGCTCTGACGACAAGCGCTCCGTGGTGATATTATAAACCGTCACTACATAGCAAACTGTACATAGCTCTTATGCCAGTAAAATATTTAAAAAAATACAAGTGAGCTCTCATTTGATTTTTATAATTACCAAAAAAATCTTATTTAGCTCTTAAATTGATGCATCCCACTTTTTTCCCAGGAAGAAGAAAAAATTAACCCTAAAAAACAATTTGTTTGATAAATTATCTTCGCTCATTTAGCTGCGCTTTCAAATACAATTTTGTTTAAGCTCACATTTCATCGTTCATTAAGCTAATGAATAATGAGCTTTGCAATACCCTTTCATAATTAACCCACCAAATTGTATACGGCTGCTGCTGTTCAAGCTGATGATGCTTTGGCTTCGAGACTTATGATTAAACACAGAACAAAAAAAAAACCCCCGGCCTGGAAACAAAAAATATACATATTCAGAAAGGATAAATTATAACCCAGCCCAAAACATAAACTGAAAGGATAATTAAGGCGAATGTCATCGAAGGAGTAGGTAGGGCCAGTGTGGCAGTACTATAGAGAAAGAGAAAAATAAAGCCAAAGCCGAAGGATACCGTTGAAAGCAGGTGGTGGTAGTAGCGTGGCGGCGTTTTGTTCCAATGACTTTA
Source organism: Melanostoma scalare (assembly GCA_949752695.1). NCBI lineage: Eukaryota > Metazoa > Arthropoda > Insecta > Diptera > Syrphidae > Melanostoma > Melanostoma scalare. The sequence continues at coordinate 52,422,095 of OX456984.1, read as the reverse complement.
TCTCGAACAGTGTGGACACAATTTCTTCTTTTTTTTTTCAACGAATCTCCTGCGTTGTTTCTTCTTTGATGGTTTCAACAAATAAGGACGAGAAAGGCTGCAAAATGTGGCACAGCAGGACAATACATAATCAGAAGGCCGACTGGCCGGTTCGGAGTAAAGTCGCAACGGGATAAGAAGCAGTTCATAATGTTGTAAGGGATTCCATCAGGGCCTTAATTTATTGTATAATTTTTTTTTATCTCGGGTCGGTAGGTTTGTTTTGGATCTGATTGCTCTTGATTATGACCTCTCCACGTTTTGGGATGATATTTTGTTCAAAGGATATCTGGCCAAACACAAGGGGTTCCTATTGTATGTTCATATTTTTCCTTGTAGCTACCTCAAATTGAAAAATTAAATTATAGGAAATTGTGTATGTACGTGTACACAATCAAACTGCGAAAATGTGTTGTATTGTTGTGGGTGGAAGTATTTCGCTTTTGGCGTCTATTTTAGCACAAGATTTGCGAAAAAAAAAGAGCAGTAGATGATAATTGAATTTGGGAAACTTTTGTTAGTGCTAAAAATATGCAGTTGGTACTTTTACGTTTCCCGTTTTATTTTTAAGTAAGGTCGAGCGTTCAACTAATTTTTCTTTTAGTTGAAGAGATCACTACTCTTCCTTAATCAGTCCTTAATTATTCTATTAGTGTGGTAGTGAATGGAATATTCTGTCGAAAAGAGAGAGTTTTTTTATCGACACTTGTCTTATAACAACAGATAGTATGTTAGTTCTTATTCTTTTATATTATATGGATTTTATTGAATTTAAATTTGTTTTTTCTTAGTTACTTGAATTATATTCAGTTGCATTAAAAACATTAATCTGTCATGATTGTAAAAGAAAAAGGAATAAATAAAAATACTAAAAAATACTTTATTTTAAGAAGTGATATTTAAGTTGTAGTGATCAAGGCGGAGTCCTATCTCCTCCTCTTTGGAATATAGTCGTCAACGCACTTCTAATTGGCCTAGAAGCTGAGGGATTTAAAGTGATTGCATTTGCAGATGACGTCTCCATTGCGGTATCTGGTATATATGCTCACGTCCTTACGGATCTGATGCAAACGGATCTAAGCAAACTAGTAAAATGGGCGGGAAAAATTGACCTGGAGGTCAGTCAACCCTCAGAATACAGAACTCGGTCTCTTCACCAGGAAATACAAAATTCCTCAACTAATAACTCCATCACTCAATGGAATCCCACTTGGACTTTCAGACGAAGCTAGATATTTAGGTATAATCCTAGGCAAAAAGCTAAACTTTAAAGCCAATATACAGGAAAGAATCAGGAAACCCACCGTAGCCTTCTTTTCGTGTAAAAAAGTTATTGTGGTAATAAATAGGGTTTTTTCCCCCAAATCACCCACTGGCTCTACACCGCGGTCATATTAAAAGGACCTACTGCGATAATCTAAGCAAGGTCTAACGAATAGCATGTTTGTGTATAAGCGGAGCACTGACCTCAGCTGCCGTAAACATACTTCTTTATCTCACACCACTATATCTTCAGCAAACAAATGGCCGCCAGTACAGCCAATCGTATCAGAGCTATCTCCCAATGAACCGATAGTGACATCGTTCAATGTATCATTGCCATACCACCCATACAACAGCAATAAGAATGCATGGAGCAGTAGAGTGTTTACTCACCGAGTATGACTCACACGTGGTTCCTTCTGTAACATTATTTATATAGGCAACCTAAAGTTCATGGAAAAGTGATGTCCCACACTAAGAACATCCGAGACGTAGTCGCACAAAGTTCAAAACTCGGTCCTTTCCTCTACAGCTTGATGACATCAGACCAACCAATTCCAACTGGATGCGAGAACCTTCTTTACGCTGATGACTCGTTAACCTACGCCACATCACTCTCACCATTGCTCGCAGCCAAGAGAGTAGAGGCTCACGTCAGCAGACTGTATCACTACTACAAGAAGTGGGGCATACGGATCAACTCCCAAATCGGAACTGGTTTGCTTCAGGAGACCCTCAAATGGCAGAGGTGGTCGGACTGCCACCAAATGTAAGAATTTGGTTCTTAAACTTCCCGATGGATCCACCATTCAATCCAAACCGGATGTGAAATACCTACAATGAGCTGTTGAACTTCAATCCACACTAGTACAAGAATTTACTTCTCTTTTTGATTTACTTTTTTTAATTTTTTTGTTACTTTCTAATTTTCTTTTTATGTCGCAACGTATTAATCTTCTAAATTTTATTTATGTACAAGTTGTTTCAGTTCCATTTGTTCCTATATTCTATTTTGTTTACTTCTCTCTTTTTTGTAAAACGAATGTTTTATTTATATTATTTTTCTGTTTTCGATTCCTATCTCTTTTTAGACTTATGTTGCTTTAATGGGCAGCAACAATCATGATGCGGGCTTTGACAGTATAAACGAAAAAAATAAATTCTTACTTAACACTCTGCAAAAGTCATAATGGCTTGCATATTTGCCACATTAATGCTCAGAGTCTTGTTAACAAGTTTGATGAGTTTAGAATGATTTTTGAAGACAGTTTAGTTGATGTTATTTGCGTGTCTGAGACATGGCTATATCCGGGTTTAAATAGTAATTTTTTTTCTATTATTGGATTTAAAAAGCCTTACCGCGCTGATAGAACTCATTCTATGGGAGGGGGTGTTGCAATTTATGTCAAAAACCACATCCGGTCTTGTCATGTAAAATGTTCTAACGGTTCTGAAGAGTGCCACTATTATTTTATTGATCTTTTTGAAGGAGACAATAAATGTAGCATAGGTACAATATATATGCCACCACGCGTGGCAAGTTCTCGGCTTATTACACCAATTTATAGAAGAAATGTCTTCTCGTGTACCGAAATTAGTTATTTGTGGTGACATGAATATTAATATGCTCCAATCATCTTCAAATTGTTTCAAAACATCAATTAACTCTTTAGGACTCTCTGTGGTAAATTGTTTACAACCAACGCATTTTAAACCTAGCTGTGCTCCGTCATTGCTTGATGTTTTTATTGTTAGTGATGTAAATTTTGTTAAATGTTTTAGCCAATTATCCCTACCAGTGTTTTCATACCATGATTTGATATTTGCTACTTTTGACTTAAACTTTGATTGTAAATATCCACAAACCTTTCAGTATCGTGATTTTCGTAACATAAATGTTGAATATTTATTTAGAGATTGCTCGTCCATTGACTTGTGTCCAATTTTCACAACAATAAACGTCAACAATCAAGTTGAATGCCTTACTTCAGCAATCAATGATCTATTTAACAAACATGTTCCATTGAAAACTCGAACTATTAAATCACGTAGCTTTCCATGGCTTTCTTCTGAAATTCTAAGCGCAATTAAAACACGAGATATAGCATACCGTCGCTGGAAACGATTTGGTTGCCTAGAAATGCTAAGACAATTTAAAATTTCCCGAAACTTAGTAACTAAATTAGTACAATCTGCTAAATACAATTACTATAATAACAGGTTTAACTCAGATCGTTCGTCTAAATTTTTATGGAAGGAAGTTAAGAACATTGGTCTAAAAAAAGATGCATCTGTTTCGGACGAGAACATTGACTTAGATGAGTTGAATCAAAATTTCGTTACACCCCCAGCACAAGTTACTTTTGGTACGGATATAGCGGTAAATGATATAGATGATAAATTTTCTATAAGTGGAGTAGATGCATATCAAGTTGGTAATGCAATTTTTAGTATTAAATCAAAATCCATGGGACTTGATAACATTCATCCAGATTTTATTAAAATCCTCCTTCCCTTCATACTTCCTCACATAACTTATATCTTTAACACATAATAATGACCTCAACCTACCCCACATCCTGGAAAAAATCAAAAATTATTCCTATCCCTAAACAAGGTAAAAAAAAGAATATAGACCCATAGCCATCCTTTCTTTCCTATCCAAGGCTTTTGAAGTTATTCTGAGTGATCAAATAAAAGCATATATCAAAGATAAACAACTCCTTTGCTCTTTGCAGTCTGGATTTAGACCTGGACATAGCTGCATTTCAGCCCTTATTAAAGTTTCTGATGAAATAAGACAAGCTTTAGATAATAATTATACAACTGTGATAACCTTACTTGACTTTTCCAAAGCGTTTGACTGCGTGGACTCTAATCTTCTCTGTGATAAGCTGATAAACTACTTCAATTTCTGTGATACAACTAAAAATTTAATATATTCCTTTTTGACAAAACGCATGCAAGCTGTATCTTGTAATGGTAAACTTTCCTCGTTCCTTCCTGTTCATACTGGTGTTCCCCAGGGATCAATCCTTGGACCTTTACTTTTTTCTATGTTCGCTATTGATTTACCAAGTGTTTTATCTTATTGTCAGTTCCATATATATGCAGATGATGTTCAGTTGTACATAAGTTTCCCTATAGGCATGGTTGAAGATGCTATAGTTAAAATGAATTCAGATTTAAGTTCAATATACGATTGGTCTATTCGCAATGGACTTAGACTGAATCCAGAAAAAACCAAAGCCATTCCCATACCAAAAAATAAACCTTACCTCCAAAACTTTCCCCCCATCCTTCTAAATTCCTCCCAAATTGAATATGTCACTCAAGCAAAAAACCTAGGTATAATTTTTAATGACAAGCTAACGTGGGACACTCATAAAGTTTCTATAATTTCAAAGATTTATGCTTCATTGAGAGGCCTATCTGTAACAAAATCAATTCTTCCAACTGAAGTTAAATTAAAACTAGTCAAATCACTTATCATACCGATACTATCTTATGGATGTGAGTTATTCGCTGATCCTGATTCTCATTCGCTTCAAAAGCTAAAAGTTGCTTTTAATGCGATTGCTCGTTTCGTTTTCAATCTTCGTAGGTTTGATCATGTCTCGGCTCAGGCTCGTAAACTCCTAGGCTGTTCTTTGGAAGCTTTTTTCAAGTACCGCTGTTGTTCTTTTCTCTATAAAATAATTGTTAACAAGACTCCCAGCTATCTGTATACCGCACTTAATTTTTGCCACTCTAATCGAAATTCCTTATTGCGTTCGTCCAGATATACTTGTTTGACGTCACGCAGACAATTTTTCGTTTATGCTGTCAGACTGTGGAATGATCTCCCCAGTCACCTGAGATCTGGAATCGAACACAGAAAATTTCATACGCAATGCTTCGAACATTTTGCAAACTTAAACTGAGACTTACTTTTTTTTTTTTTCCAATTTTATACATATTATACATATTGCGACCCTAAGTTTTCTTTAATTCTTAACTTTATATTTATTTTTGTCAATCTTTCAATTTTGTTGAAATATGTAATGGTAAATTTTATATTATATTGTAATTGAATTTTTTGTTTTTGTAAATCTTGCACTATTTATAAAATGTAATATATCCTGTACAAATTATAAGTTTAATCTTAATGTACAGTTGTTAAAATCAATAAATCAAATCAAAATCAGTTGGGCTTTCAGCCGGGTGCACCTTCTGCTGAAAAGAAAACTTGGACTAAGCCAACCGACAAAGTTACTGGTCTAAAAGCAACTTATGCGACCAGTAATAAGCTACTCCTTCCCAGTCTGGTTCTCCATTTCGAAGACAGCCATGAAAGAACTTCAGCTCTATGAAAGGAAGATACTCAGGATCTGCACCGGCCTCTACTTTGACCGCGACGAAAGCACTACAGGAACGAGCAACTGTTCGAAGAAGCCAACATCATACCTCTGGACAGATACCTGGTGTTATTCACAAAGAAGCTAATCCAAAACGTCACCAACCACCCGAATCAGCTAATGATAAGGATGACCACAGAGCAACGACATCCGGAACCGAGGTACCTCAGTGTGATGGAGACTCTGAACGACAACATCATCAAGGACAACGAGGGACCTATCTCGTTTTACGCTGACACTGGGTCAGCACACCGCCGCGCCGTGGCTAAATTGCCAACCTCCACCTTTCAACTACAAACCCGCAATCGAAAACCAGGAATGAACTACCTGAGAGGACGACAAAGTCAACCGACTTCTATTTTATTACTTTTATCATGTAAACTATATAATATTCTATAATATTTTAAGTTAAGGCAATGTATGTATATGGTTAGGCCCCCTATGTGCCCACAAAAGACTATTATCATGCTATCCTAATTAGTTATAAGTCAAATTGTATATATTGTTCAAATAAAAACTGACTAACTAAATAATTTGAAAAGTGATGTTCCCGCCGCCTATGACTAAAAGCAAGCAGGCTTATACACAGAGAAACTCGATAAGAAACTTCTTTAATTCCTTTACTTATTTCTCCGACTGAAAACCGTCCGACTATTGCGTACTATCGGATTTCTGTAAAGATAGGATTTCTGTAAAACCTCAGTTCGCAGCTTCTATACGTCCTCTGTGCCACCATTTGCCGTACATAAACCTGCCGATCCACCAGAGCTATTGCCTGCTGTTTCTCCGTGCCACCAAGGGGCCGTAAATGTACCTGAACTTCTCTATTTGTTTCAGGTCAAGTAATTTTCAGCAGTGAGTCGTCAAACCGTAAGTTATTACGACCGAGGACCAACCGTACGAACTGTACATCACTGTCGCTAGTTTTAAGTTTACAAGTTATACCGCCTTAAGAGTTTTTCTTATTCGTGTTTGAAAAAAAGAGTTTGTACATTTTAGGTGAGGACCTTATCTTGAAGTTTCGTGTTTTTCATCAGAAAGACCCTCGTTAATCCGACGAGCGAAACCTCGGCTGGAAAGCAAAAAGCACGTGACAGTACTACACAAATTATTTTATCTTAAAAAGACATCGCAAATGTTATTAATAATTGAAATGAAAAAACAAATCAGTTAAATCGGTTCAGCCATTCTCGAGATTCAGCGAGGCCTCAATAAAGCAATTTATTTTTATAATCTTTTTTTTTTCTATAAATAAATACAAAATATGTGTGTTGACTTCTTTCTTTTGTTAGTCCTTAATGACTTTAAAGTCTCCTTCATCAGTGTCCTTGAACTCTACTTCTTTGTTATCTTCTTTATCCAGCATCGATTTTCTTGAACATCATAAATATTTACTTCTGCAAGAATACTTCTACTCGTATTTAAAGCAAACATCATCTGAATATCCGGATTTCCACTACCACTTTTCGTTTTCAAACAACAAGGACAGAGTTCCTAAACGTAATCGCGGTTTAATTTTAAAGTTCTTATTTTCTTATTCCCATAAACAAAAGAAGAAGATGGTTTTTTTTTCTTCCGCAAGAAAAGACCCTTTTCCCTTTCATACTTAATTTTCTTCTTTGATTATTATTATTGCGAAAGCAACGAAGGCAAAAGTGCGAAAAACTTTAAATTCCACTGCTTGAGGCAACAGGGACTTTCTTAGTTTAGATGAGTTTACTATATTCATAGAAGAAAAACAACTTCTCTTAATTTATGCTATGATTAAGGATAATTTTCTTTGTTTTTTTTTTATTTTTTTTATTTTACTTTATGACGATTCTTCTTTGAATATTCGGTCAAAAGTTTTATTCAAGTGGTTTGTTTTTACTTCTTGTGCTTTCAGATGAGCAGAATCTTAAGAAACTTCAACATCACAAAAATCAGCGACCTAGAACTAATAAGCAACTCGTAAGTAAAGCGAAACAGTTTTGTGAACTTTGTGAACTTGATATACAACAAAAAAAAAATGGGGTTGATTTGTTGCAGGTCTGACCGGTTGGATATAACATTTCATTTCTTTGGAGTTAAAAGTGATTCGTTGAGGATCCGTGAAGCAATCACGCGTATGGTGGAACGCGGTAGGATCGGAAATATAACATTGGTGTCAAATTTTCACCTCTTTGGAGAAAACCCGCCGCTGAAGCTTTTGGTATGTAAAAGAAAATTGAATTTAACGAACTTTTTTTTCGTTTTGTGAGTTGTGTGTTGAAAGAAGTTGAATAAGTTTTGAAAAAATTAGTGTTGTCAGGTTTAAGGAGGAGTGTACTCAGACAGACTAAATGTAGACAATGTCAGTTAAAGTGCAGGACCTCGCAAGTCAAAAAATTCAGGAAAAATATTATTTATTCGAAAAATGAAGATAAATTGGAGCCACTTTTTGGCACTTTCAGTGTACTTAAGTTGTTGTGAATATTTTGTAGAAAAAAAAGTCTTGAATATTTTATAACGAATTACCATACTCAAAACAACGATAGTCAGTGCGATAGCAAAATAACCATCGTAGCTAGTCGTAAGTGACAGAGAGTAGGTATCGTAATCGCAACGTAACAGAAACGAGGGACTTTTAATAGTACCGTTACTTGTCAAATGGGTCCAGTACTTGTTCGAAAGATAAAATAAAATTAGTGTTTCAAGTGGGACCGTGCTGTTGACACCACATATCGTCCACTTCCATATCTTCCAATTCATTCCATAAAAAGTTTGTTGTCATCTCACTATTGCGAAAGCCATTCACAGTTACTGCCTGACCGGCCTCTCATTTTGGAAAGAACACTGCCCGATGATGCCGCCACCCATAAACTGCACCAAACAGTCACTCTTTGTGGGTGTATTGGTTTTTCGACAATCACTCTTGGAATATCATTCGCCAAAATGTGGCAATTCTGCTTATTGGCGAGCTCACTGAGGTAAAAATGTGCCTCATCACTGAAGATGATTTTCCTTGAAAATTGTTCATTCACTGTTGCCATTTCTTGTCACCATTCTAATCATTGACGACGCTTGAAGTGGCCTTGAGTCAATTGTAGCTTGTAAGCGTGTAAATGCAAGTCTTTATGCATGATGCTCATCAACGACGAGCATGAGAAGTGCAATTGTTGGACGACGAGTTGAGGTGGGCGGCTCTATAGCCACACTATCGCAAACAACAGCAATATTTTCTTCAGTACGATCTGCATGAGCATGAACTGGAGGTGTTTTCACATCACCTACAGACCCGGTTTGCTCAAATTTTTGCACGATTTTTCTGATTGTACGAACATTTCGACGATTAAATTGACGAAAAAGTCACGAAGTCCTTTGATTTTGATTTGAACGCCCATTTTCGTAATAATAAGCTTGAAAAACTTAATTTTTTTCAATACGTTTTATTTATAGAACAAAACATGTTGAGTAATCAATTTTTTTACATATATGAAAGCACATACATATGTATATGAAACTACTAGAAAACATTTTTTTTTTTCAAAATGGCGGTCCTGGAAATGGCTGCTGAAATTTATCTGATTTGTAGATGGAGGACATCATTTCTTGTAAAAGAATTATCTGAAAGCAATAAACAAAACGGTTTCATGTTCTGTATCGAATTGGCTATGGCCTCAAGCAGAATGAAGCATTTTCAATGAAAAGAAACAAAATGGCGGACTTTTGAATATTTTTTTTACAATTTTTTTCATATTTAATTGCTTATACCTCTTTTAAATAATAATGAATACTTCTGGTTCTGCTTGAGGCCATAGCCAGACATCTTAAGAGTAAAATGCCGTTTGGTTCATATCGATAAGTGCAATAGTTTTGAAATGAGAGTGTCATCCATACAAAAATACATTGTTCGGAGAAAAATCAGTTCAAAGTTCAAAGCTACCGACGACGTTCGAGCGGCCGGATCTATGCAGCGCTCCCCAAAAGTCATTTATGAAAAAAAAAAATTCGATTATTTCAAAACTGTTTGGGGTAGCCTGGCCTAAACGCGTTGCTCGATTAAGTATTTTTCAATTATTCAAAAAACTTGACATTTAGGTAGGGCTCACTTTCAACATCGGGCCTTAAAATTTAACCACCCTTTTGCTTTTTTACTCCTACCAGTGTGACCCCAAAGCTTGACGCGTGCATTTGCACATATGGCTGGTTCGGCTCTGATCTAGTGTAGCGTGTTCTAAGTGGAAATTCTGGCGTTAGAGCAAGGTCCTATTGTGGCATAAAGAAAACTTAATATTTATCAGTGAACATCAGTATCTTCTTAGATAGCCAAGAAGCGTCAAAAATACATAGTCATCTTTGTTTCGGTTCAGGACTGAACGACTCTAGAGTTTGAGCAAGGAAAGGATTATTTTCGAATCTTCACAGTTGGTTTCAAATCTGATGATGAATCAGACATACGATTGCACGCCTCATTATGCCCATACGCATCAGTCTTCCAATCGGAGATGTATGCTATCCAAATGGCTTTAAGCTACGTTACGAACAATGGTTGGACAGGGAGTATTTGTGTCTGCAGCAATAGTCAAGCTGTCCTTAAGTATCTACTCAACCCACTAACTGCTTTGAAAGTGATCCAGGAAAGCAAGACATCTCTGAATGGGGACGGAAGACTAAATTCTTTGAGTCTCTTTTGGATTCCAGTCCATTACGGCATAACTGGAAACGAGATGGCCGATGAACTTCCAAGGCAAGGATCTCAGACGGTTTTCTCAGCATGTAAACTGGCGCTAAGCCAGCCAAGTTCCTTAGTGAGGGCGTCAATTGGACTTATTGGATTGGATCTGTCAAAAGCACAACCTTAGACGCCTTGCCTCCTTAGGTCGCAGGCAGAGTAAACGTAAGCTCCCCAACGTAAATAAGGAAGCATTTTTGGCATCCCATAGCAGAAAAGATTGTTGGCTTTGCGACGGGGCACTTCTCCTTTGCCAAGCTTTTAAGCGTTGTTGGCTTAAGACTTAAGTGATACCACACTGTTTGGTCGAGAAGATGATGACTCCGCAGGCCCCTTCCACTGTGAAAGTTCTCCATTTTCTGTTATCAGGTTACAGTCACTCGACGAAGACATGGTAAAGGCTGGTAATCTAAGCTCTTTATCATGGCAGCGTCTTTTGTCTTTGCTCCAAACATCTGGAAAGCTATAATAGAAGAAAGTTGCTTTCTGGTAGTACAATGTACAGGTTTAGGCCTGAGTGCTCAAAATTAGACTTTTAAAAACCTCTTTGAATGCAGCTGTCAAACTACTCGACACATATTTGAAGTTGCCAGAAATGCTTCGAGGCTTCTTAAGACGACGCAGGAAGTTCTTCACCCCTTCTGATCTGGCTACAATTTATAAGGCCTTCATCCGCTCAAAACTGGAGTATAACTCCCATATGGTCAGGTGCTCCTCAAACAACTTTGCGCCTACTTGATATGTTACAAAACACAGCGTTGAAAATGATAGGTGATAGTTCAATCGTAGAATCAATTGATTCTCTTGATCATCTTCGAAACATTAGTAATCTAGCTCTCCTTTATCGCTTTTTTCACAAACAGTGTTCTAGTGAAATAGCCAGTTGCATTCCTCTCCTGAATCAATTTAATCGCAACACCCGCCTCGCTAGGAATGCTCATTCATTTTTGTCTTGAGCCCAACTTCGGACGTACAGTCAAGTATAGAGATTCATTTCTTATTCGCACCACCCGAATGTAGAATGCTTTATCAGACTCTGTCTTTCCCCTACATTGCTATTCGAAACAAAAATTCAAAAACAATGTGATTCGCTGTCTCCTATTAAATCCTCTCCTATTTTCCTAAATACTCGCACTGTATTTTAAAACATTATAAGGGTATTCATAACCCCTTGTCGTGCGCGTTAGTTATAAAAAAAAACGTTCTTTTCAAGAACTCACTAACCGCCCGCAGTTCTCGAGTCCTTCTTATGGAGATGACTCAACAGTTTGACATTCATCTTTTTTCGATGTCAGTCGATGAACTTGAAAGAAATAGAACCGACATCGACATATGAATCTCAACCAACAATGTACCAATCGCTTCATGCAGACGTTCTATGAAATTTTGTAAGCTTTTTGAACGAAGAGGAACAGAAGACAAACCCAAATTGAGGTGGTTCATGTCCTGCGCTCCACCTTATATACAAACTACTTCTATAAGATTTTTTTTTTTCATATAACATATTCATGAAACAACAAAAGTTCTTAGTGTAAAAGTTAATGGTGCGCTCCTTCTCATCTTCGGTTTACAACGAAGTTATAAGTATTGTTCCATACATCCATTTAAACCTTGCCTAACGTTACCTCAAGTAACCTAACCTGACTTTATTTAACCTAACATAACCTAACCTAACCTAACCTTAGCATATTGTATGAAAACTTAAGTTTTCGTTGCAAATCTCTCATTTCCCCTAGAAAACAAAGGCAGGTCAACAACAACAAACCTCGTTGAATTTGTCTCATTTTCCCTCTTAGCCTTGGAGAATGGAAAGGAGGTCGATGTAATTTCAACTGACTTAGTAAAGCTTTCGATAAAATCTCTCACAAACTTATTCTTTTTAAACTTTCCACCCTCGGCTTTGAACCCATTCTGTTGAGATGGATTTCTTCTTATTTGGAAAACCGTTTTTACAGCGTTCGGTTCAGATCCGCCTTATCGAGCCGCTTTCTAGCTACATCCGGTGTTCCCCAAGGCAGCCATTTAGGCCCTCTCCTCTTCATTCTTAGTATTAACGTCATTGAAATGATCATCAAACACTCCTCTGTCTCTCTTTGTGGACGATACTAAATTTCACCGGGCCATTTCTTCTTCTGAAGACTCTTCCCACCTCCAACAGGATCTCGACAATTTTTCAATATGGTGCTTCAAAAACTGCCTGGAGCTAAATGTTTCCAATTGCCAATCAATAACCTTCTCACGTAAACGTATCAAATCTCCTCCCCGTTTCTATCTTCTAAACGGTCAAATCATTTCCACCGTTGAGGTGATTCGGGACCTTGGGATTATTTGCGACCGTGAGCTGAATTTCCTCAAGCAAATCGACGATATAATCCTTAAGGCAAATTCAGCACTTGGTTTCGTGAAACGATGGTCCAAAGAATTTGCAGACCCCTACGTAACCCGATACCTTTACAATTCATTTGTTCGTCCACTTCTTAAATACGCTTGTCAAGTTTGGTCGCCTTTCCAACAAGTGCACATTGTCAGAATTGAGAACATTAAACGCCGTTTCCTCCGATTTGCTCTTCGAGGTCTTAATTTTAGTAATGCTTTGATATTACCTCTTTATCAAGACCGAATCAAACTCCTCAACCTCAATACACTGAAAGATCGAAGAGAAATACTTGACATTCTCTTCATTCACCGAATCTTTACAGGTACCATTGACTGCCCAGCCCTTAACGAATCCATCTTTCTAAATACTAACCCTCGTAACACACGGAATCCCCGTTCTCTTCTATCTTCCCAACCATCGAACCTCTTTCGGGTCCAATGAACCCATCTCCCGAATGCTGAGGAATGTCAACTCCCACTCCTCTTGTTTTGACTTCAATATGAGTACTCCCTGCCTAAAACTTCGTCTCCTAAGCCCTCCAACTAAGTTAGTAAATCTTAGCTATTAAGTTTCTTAGTTTAAGTTAATAGCTTGTATTAAGACTAATGAATGGGATTTTTGCCCCCACCAAAATAAAAAAAAAAAAAAAAAAATTACCCTACCTAACCTAGCGTCACTAACCTAACCTAAACTAGCCTAACCTTAGCTTAAGCTAAGAAGTTAGTAGTTGTCATTCAAAAGTCTTTATTACTTTTCACGGCAGTGTAACTACTCTCGAAGGACTTGCTAATTCCCAGCGGTAGGTGCTACTGGTAGAACAAAAGCAAAATGTTTTGGGGATCCGAACCATCGAACTCCCTGGTTAGAGTCAGAACATGCCAACAACCATTGCGCTTCACTAAACAAATTTTATCGTCAATGATTTAGATTTAGATGAACCCGAATTTATTCACGCTTAAATTCATTTATGGCTTTTTAGTAAGTTCCTGGAATTTCAAATTATTTTAGATAACATCAAAATTTCGAAAGTGTAGTCTATTTACACACATTCAATTGATTTTTGAGGTTTCATATCCATAACAGGGTAAAATAGTGACTGAATATTTATGTAATTTATGTGTATGGATAACTAAATGAAATTTATATGCTAATTGGAATAAATATATGAACCGGCAGTAGGAAATTCCACACGCGTATCCTTTTGAGAATATTGATAACCGTTTCGTATGAAATCAGAAAAGTAAGGATGGCTGTTATTGTCGTTTTGGAGCATTTTTAAAGTCAAAAAAACCAACCTTATTTTTGTTGTTTTAATAGCTATTTATAATGCCGGGTCTATAAGAGGTTGTCATTGCTTTTTTCCAACAGAAATGGAAATGGGAGAGAGCATTGACAGCTGTGCCAATATCCAATTCATAATTTCATTTCTAAGAACAAAAATTTGGGCTCAATGCTGGAATTTAATAAGATTTTGATTTTTAGAATTCCTATGAACTCAATCTATAAAAAATGCGTATGAATAAACTTGCAACAGTTGATTATCATGAGCAATTTTTTCAACACTGTATCGCATTTCCTTGATGGCGGTAGTTAACTTTATAGCCATTATTTCATTTTAAACATGTCGACAAGTACTCAATTCTCATCACTCATATCTGTCATACAATTGCAGGATACAAATGTAAATCAGAAATCACCGATACGTGAAGGCAGCGAGTTTATTATATCATGCATTGCACAAGGATCCCCCCGAATCGAGTTCCAGTGGTATAAGGATGGAGCTGTTGTAAATGCTTCAAGAGCAACCAGGTGAGTGAACGACAATATCGATGCTATTGCATCATATAATTAAATTAAAATTATATGCATTTTATAATGCGAATTCAAAAAACTGTACGAAGTGGAAACATCAACTCGAAATGATAGTTCTTTGGTGTCATATATAAAAGAGTTGTTAAAAACAAGATAACATCAATTTAGTAAGCATTATGCACAAATATGGGTGAAGAAACTTTTGTTTGTTTGTAGGTTGCAGGAAACGTATACTTGAACAGGCATAGAAATATTTTCTTTGCGCTACATTGGACCAAAAAAAAGGAAATTCTGGATATTATTGAAATTGGTCTTCACAGCGAATGCTAATTGGCTTCAAAGTTTGGGCAATTCATCTTACCACTATGTGTAACCATGTAGTGAAACTTATAACTTTTCTGGAAGAGTCCTCGGACCAAGAGCGTTTCTCTCAACCATATCTTGTGGTGAATGAAGGGGATCTATAAATGTCTGCCGATTTCAATCGGTTAAGTGAGAAAGATGACAGTAGGTGCTACAGGCACCTTTTTTTATTCTTATTCTTTTCTTATTTAATGCTCATAATCTTCATAAGAAGATGTCAAATTATTTTCTGTTAAAACATCACTTCAAAGAATATATCTCCTGATTTATTTTCGTAGCAATCCTTTTTTTATTTTTCATTGAAAGCACTACGGGTATTGTGTTCTTGATCTGATCCCTGCTCCCTCACTTTTCTGCTTGGGTACTCAAGCTAGTTTTCTTTGTCTTTTTTATTCAAAATTTTGAAATTTTTGATTGCTCTCCGTCGCTGCACAGCCTTCAAACCTTGCTCCAATCGGAGCTAATTTGCTCCACTCTTAAAAAGAAAACAAAATTTACTCCAACGCTCCAATTTTTTCGGGATTTACTCCACTTTGTCCACATAGAAAATTTTGGATACCTAAACTACAGACAATTATGGATTTGAAGTTTAAGTTATGAATTTATGTAAATGAAAAAACCAATAAGAGGTGCAGCAAAACTCAGGGAGTTTCGGAGAGTCTCGGAGCCCAGCGCATTTCAAGGGTCTACAATTTTATGCCTTATTCGAACTTTTAAGTGAGATGGTGCTTTCATGGCAGTGTAATTCTCTTGACTTGCCAGAGTTCCTCGCGAAAGTAAATACGTGCTTGAATGGTTTTCGAATTCTCGACTTAACATTGCTCCTTCACAGTCCGCACTGAAAATAGTGGAAAGAGCTCAAACTGCAGCTACGGGCGGCCTATTTTCACCGCCAAAGATGACTGATAACAGGATTTGGCAATTTGGAGTGATTGCGGTTTTAAAATTGATTGCGGCATAGACATAGTCTGTGTGGCATGACACGCCATCCCGCACGAAACAGTGGTCGTCTTGGTCCTTGTCATCAATCGCCTTAAACAAAAGTTGGTTTACAGCTGTAAAGCCCACCGATAACCGAAACTGTAAAGCCCACCGATAACCGAAACATGTTCGTGGATTGAGTCTTAGACTCTCGGCTAAAGCAGCCACATTCCAGTCTGTGTAGACCATGTGAGGGGACCTTGAAGTTGTCCACTAGAAAAAAACAGTAGCGCACCGCGCAGCTGCCGCCCAGCAATAGACGCTCAAATACTCATAACTTCGTCAATCTTACTCCGATCGACTTGAAATTTTAACACAATATTCTTGAGATTTGAGATATTATGCATTCATTTAAAAAGTGTTCAAACGCAGAACGACTTCTTTCTGACCGCGGAGGTATGCTACTGACTTTAGTTCATTAGTTCATAGCGGGAAGCAGCTGTCTGTGTCAAAATAACCTAAAATGTGAGAAGAATCTATTAGATAGCTCACCCTTTAGTCAAATAAATTTCTTTTTTAAGACAAAGTAACGTTTCTTGGACATACAAGATTTCTACTCATCTCCTTCTCAGCTTCTTTTCTAGTTTAAAGCTTCGAATAGTCTTACTTCCATTGTTGAAACTAGCGATTTTTAAATTTCTTCCAATACCTCGCATTATTGTGCCTCTCAGAAACCGTGTAGCTTTGACTTGTACGTTTAAATGCCTGGTCCATGATCAATATGCTTGTGTCTAGAGAAAATTTCTGGAAAATGTACACCTATTTTTTGAATTTTCCTTCACCATTGTTTGGATTTGACTTTTTTACGATGATATCCATCTCAGGAAGATTACCTAAACTCTTCTGAGGAAGTTTTATGTTGGTATGCCCCAGGGATCCGTTTTTTCTTCGAATCTTTTCCTTTTTTTTTTTGTTAAACGATCTTCTGTTTGAAACTTCAAATCCTCTGAACTGTTTTGCTGACTACTAAACCCTCAGCTTTTCATATTCGTTTCCAAATTCACGTCCCTGCTCTTCGGATGTGGAACTGGAACGGTTGCGTATGATAAGCTCATTGAATTCTGACCTTGACAGCATTGTTACATGTAGTAATTGAAACCGGGTGGAATCTGGAATTTAATGCTTCGAAAACTCAATGCTGTCCCTTGTCGTTAAAGCTAAACATTCCCAAATTGCCATTATCCATGAATGGTACCTGCATCCAAGAAACCGACAAGCTGCCAGTGTTCGGTATGTGTGTAAACGATGATCTTCGTTGGAATGACCACATATTCGGGGTCGCCAAAAATGCTACTAGATACTTGGGTTTCTTACGACGACCGTGCAGCAAATTTTTCACCCCTTCTGATCTGGCTACAATTTAAGAAGCCTACATTCGCCCAAAACTGAAGTATAATCAACATATCTGGCCAGGTGCTCCCCAAATATATTTGCGCCCACTTGATAGGGTTCAAACCAAACCGTTGAAAGTAGTATTGATTGATTCTCTTGAACATCGTCGAAATGTTACCTGTTTCGCTTTCTTTTATCGCTTTTTTCTCAAACAATGCTCAAGTGAAGTAGCCAGCTGCATTCCTCTCCTGAAACAATTTAGCCGGGACATCCGCCTCGCTAAGAATGATCATCAGTTTTAACTTGAGCCCAACTTCGGACGTTAAGTGAAGAGATTCATATGTAAGCCGCTCGACCCGAATGTAGAGTGCTCTACTTGACTTTGTTTTTCACATGCATTACGATCTGCAAAGATTTAAGACCAATGTGCATCCTGGTTAATCCTCTCCTATTGTCCTTACGTTTGCACTGTGTTTTATTTATAACATTATGAGGACATTCATAAAACCTTGATGTGCGATAAAAAAAAATTACAGGGTCACTAGGCTCCTCTTGTTGCGAATGGTCGACTTTTAATCTGACCTCGAGCCGCTCTTTATCAGAAAGTGAAGTCACTGCAGTGATTTTAATTAAAGACTTTGCAGTAGTATTAATTTTTTCCCTGCATGAAATTATGAACTATGAAATGAACATAACCTCTGATTCTTTTTCTGCGGCTAAGGATCCTCTGCAAAGGTTTTTTTTCAGGCTGTCTTTAATTATCGATAATACTTTTGTAAAAAAACCTTTAGTATTACCTAACTTAGTCATTCAATCAAGTTGTGTATATCTTAGAATCCCTTGGTCAAGTGCTTAGAAAAGGGGAGAACAAAGTTGAACACAATTCTGAAGAAGCAGTTTGTTTTTCAAGCAAAATCATTGCAAAAATTTATTTATTTTTAATGACCGAGCCTGTTAGCTCTTAGCATACTAAAACCTATCGCTTACCTTAAAAAATGTATATTTTTTTAAAAGGAAATGACGAAATGTGCGAAAGGGCAAAGTAATGGCACAAGGTCCGCAAGAACTTTGCATCGAAATTCGCCACAAGGGTCCATTTATGGTCCAATTACTTACTTACTTAGGGGGCATTACAGTTCGAGGTGAACCTGGGCCTCAACCAACATCCTTCTATAACGACCTCGATTTCGGGCGAGCTCTCTCCAGTTTTGCACTCCAAGTCGGTTGAGGTCTTTTTCCACTTGATTGCACCATCTAAGGCGAGGGCTTCCCCTTCCGCGATTTCCCTGCAATGTGCTTTCGAAAACCCGTTGAGCCGGAGCGTTTGGGTTTATCCGCTCAACATGGCCCAACCATCGTAGCCTCGCGATGCGTACCTCCTCTTCTAGCTATGCACATGTCGCGGTACAGCTCATACAATTCGTTGTTGTATCTTCTTCTCCACACATTGCCTTCGCATACCGGACCAAAGATCATTCGGAGAATTTTTCTTTTTTAGTCCAATACTCTTGTATATTTATCAAGCCTTTCTGTTGTTTAAGCGACTTAATAGGTAGGTACTGTCTATGCTTCATCGCATTCATTAAGCATCATCTACGGTCAGTCCACTTTTAAAGCTCGACGGATTGTCTTTCTCGCTCGAAGATAATCTTCGGTTAGTAAACATTTTATCTATTTCATCGTTCCATTTCTTTTGTCTTTCCGGGTGTGATCGCGATCTCGAAGAAATCACAGTTCTCTCACTTATCTGCTTCACACTAGTGATTCTCTTCAAATTAAGTTTGGCTAATCCTCTAGACAGTTTGGTAACCGTAGCTTGCTTGCAGCAGCCAGTTAAATCTACTACGTTGTATTGGAGCCCGCTCACTACGCAGAAATTAACTCCCATGTTGAACAGGGTGGCTAGTGCGCACCTAGCTTTAATCTCAGCTCATTTCCACAAGAAAGTATGCCTCATAGATCAATGATAACGAATTGAACCGACCGTAAGCCGTAGCTTTTCTTGATTCTAAAAAAAACGTATGAACGTAAGCCACCTGTAGGAAGTTGATACTCTCTCTTCTCCTTGAATCGTATACTGTGGTTCCCGTAATGTGATGAGTTCGAGACTTGAATCACATAATCCTAAAATTGTTTTCCCACAAGTGTCCCACAAGCCTTCACGAGGAATTGGCAAGTCCTTATACATAGTGTAGTTACACGGCCATTAAGAACGTTTTCTAACGTAACCATTCGGAATGTACTCAAAATTGTAGGCTCTGTTGAGTCATCTTCGATTCATTTCGACTCACTATCCCAGCGGAACTTGTTTGTCAATGTTTCCTGTGGATGATAGCAGTGGTTCTTGTTTCTATTCCTCTCGCAACAATCGAAAAATTAAAGAAAAAAAAAAGCAAAATATATGCACAACAACAACTCGTGTCAATATTCTTTTGACACATTTAAACTGCATGCTGACTACAAATTTACCATTATTTAACCACTTGCCTCTAATTACCACAAATCGTGTTCATGCACACGCTCCAGTTAAAAAGGTACACGTGATTCGACCACAAAAATCGCATGATAATTTTCTCTATCGCAACACAAGCCACAAAAGCCTAAACAGGCATAAGCATTATATCAACATCCAGCATTTACACTCGTATGTAGAAACACGAGTACGTACAAACCTACAAACCTACAAACCTGCCAACTATCTACTAACTGATAGCAATATTAAACCAGATCATTTCCAACAACCAACTGTTAATTAGTTTTTGAATCGGCCGCCAGAAATAGAAAATAAATCAATGTAACTGAACCAAGTAGAATCTCAACAATCTATATGCGCCTTGACCACAGGTTGCAAATTACAAGCCTGCACGAAAATCCCACCTCTTAATCGGTCCGATAGCTTGAATATTGCAAGAACCCTTCTATGGCATCTGTCGAGCTACACTCATTACAAACCCAATCACCTTAACCCAGCCCTCACATAAATTGCTTTTCAAACAGGGCGAAAATGAGCTAGCATCCGATCCAACAAAGTATCCTGCCCTCTGTCTGTAACCGCCCGCCACCGCCGCGCCGCTGCCGCCTTTTTGAATGTAATGCGCCCATTTTAGAATGCATTTTACTTCATCCAGCAACCGCAATCAAATTGAATCTAAAAGCCAGCAAAACATCACAAGATGCAGAGTGCTGTGTGGGGGAAGCGGTCAGAAGGTATAGGTTAGGTACTGGTACATGATAATGGCTGTCGGTTTGGTAGGATGCTCCGTGCCTAGTACGGTTAAAAGGTCCATTAATTGCAAAAGCGACACAATTGAACATTACACAATAGAGCAAAAGTCGAGCGATTGCTGTGGTGGCACCGATGACACTGAGGTAAATTTCTGCAAAACCTTTTCTAGCTTATATAGAAAGAAGTCCACTGGCTGAGCTGAGCCATTTTCAGCCCACTAGCTGAAGCAATTTCCGGTATAGTGATATAAATACAAAGGCTTCCTAGCAATAAAACAAACAAAAAAGAAGCATCCCACCAGCGAAACTCCTGCGACTCTGCCTTGCACTTCTGATTTGGTTTTGAAATGGAAAACATTTTGCTACACTTCACAAAGAATCCCTTATCTGTTATTCCATCCAGTCAGATGGGTCGGAAACAATGTACAATAAAAGGTCCCGTTGGGATAGAAATGGGGCAGACCTTTTATGTCGCCCTGTTTGGTAAATACGAGCTAAATTTTATTGCAGAGAGAAGTGCGATGCCATACAATATGATAAAAACTGAAATATACCAAAATAAAAGACCTCTCTACTTTGACGGGTTGTTAAAGGAAACCAAAAAAAAAAAGAACACTCAATCTTATTAACTTTACTGTTAGAACGAACTTTTATGATCGACATTTAATGTTTGATGACTTTTTGTCAGCTATTGTTAGTCGGCGTTACTTTAACGCATATGACGATGGCCGCCGCCGCACATGTAATTTTATGATCAAATTGAAGACTTTTTATGGAAACTTTTGCAATAAAAATTTAATGACAATAAATTGTTTCTTGATGCGCTTGGCTTTGTGTACCTAGCACTAGCTACGACCGACCTCAACACGAGTATTTTACACTCGACATGAGCTTAAAATAAAATTTGACTTTTTTAAGTCGTTCGTTGTTTGGTGGTAGCTATAACTACGATAGCAACAGCTCGCAATCGTTTTTGTTTTCGAATAATTCTGGAAAGGTCACGGAATTAATGTGTACACAATGTTTTTCGATGGAAATAGATGTTGCTTGTGGTATTGATCAAACATTCAGGGGTTTTAAACCTTTTTTTGAGCAGTTCGTGGATTTGATTAGACTAGTTCCAGTTGTTGTGATTTATCCGCAGTAAAAGATTTCTTACAGAGTCTAGAGATCCACATTATGTGTTGCAGTTTATGACTTCTGCTAATTTATAAGCTAAGACTACGCCTAGCAAATTATTCTCTCTAGATAATTTTGCCCCACTAACCCTTCTTGAAAAGGTTGATTTTGTATTAACCGTTTATGAAATGTTTCAGAACCTACGATTGTTGAGATTTTGGTCAAATCACACAGCCCTGATACCGCGCTAAAAATTTGGGCGTGTTGAAGTTATTAGGTAGAAAATAAAAAACTGGCAAATTTCGCAGTTCTAACTGTGTTTGCGGTGTGATTGGTATCTGTCAGCGTCTGTAGTAGGCCTGTCGGGTTGTTCTGATTGTCTTTTTTTCTGTCTGCCTGTTATTCTGTCTGTTATTCTCCATATGGATTTTACAGAATCTGATTTTCAAAGGAAGATCATTAATAAAGAGGGTGAAGAGGAGTGGACCCAGGATTGACCCCTGTGGCACACCAGCATGCGTTGGAAGAAAATTAGATAGCTTAGTAAACAGCCTGCTTTCGGCCAATAAGGCATTCCCGAATAAGAGACACCGCAAAGGTATCAAAATAGAAAAAAAAGAAACAGAGTCAGATACTTTGGAGAAATCAAGGAATATAATTGTCGTTATAAGGTTTTCATGAATGTTTTGGAATATGTCGTCAACTATTTTCAAAAGAGCGGTGTTACTGCTATGACCCTGTCGAAAACCAGATTGATAGGGTGAGAGTAATCGACTAGAGTTAAGGAAAGATGAAATCTGCTGGCTAACAATTTTTTCAAATGTTTTCGAAATAAATGGTAGAATAGATATTGGGCGATATTCTTTAAGTTTAGAATTGGACTTTTTAGGAACTGGAATGACTTTAGAAGCTTCCTTAAGTTTAGGGTAATAGGAGGTAGTTAAGATGGTATTGAAAATGTTGGAAATATACATAGGGTGAGAGATACGGAAAAAGCAATCTAATAAACTTAGGATGATTTTCGTCTAAGCCGATAGCATCAGATTTAATCTTCATTATGGCCGACTACACCTCAAATTAATTAACACTTTGGAAACTGAAATTAGATAGAAATTCAGTTTCATTGACACAGTTGGAAATGTAATAATTTGTGTCACCTTCTCCAGTAATAGGGGAATTTACAAATATTTTGTTAAGTGCATTCGCATCGCAGGTTTCGTCTGTAAGTTTGGGTTGTTTAGTCATACCTAATGATTTAATATTTCTCCATATTTGTTGAGAGTTGGCGTTACTAAACTTTGAAGAATAAAATCTACGCTTCGAATCTTATAACTGTTTATTGACCAGATTGAAATTGAGAATAAAAAAACGTTGCGATTCTGAATCGTTTCCAGCGATTGTATGCAGCATTTCTCATGTCGCACTACGACTCATACAGTTCGCTACTGATTGTCACCACACACTGTTCTATAGAACGGGGCTAAATTTTTAATACAGTTTCTTTTTATCACTTGAAATGACCCAAGTCTTCCTCATCTGCCTTAGGTAAGGTTCATGCTTGTGCACCTTTTGGCAGAATTGGAAATGAGGTTGGCATGATCGTCTAAGGGGTTACATATCGGTCTTTCAAGAGATGGGCTTATTTCTCTATTGCCTTCTTGACTCTTAGTAATAGTGATTGGCAAAAGTTATTCTTCGTTTGATCTCCGAACTGTTGTTGTTTTCCGTGCCTATAACGCCTACTACGTCGATGAAGCCCAAGTCGTTCGTTTTGCCGTCATCACCCTTCAACACACTTTTTTGCCGATTTTGTTTTAGTGCTCACAAAATCACCTATGACATCACGCTTCCTTCTTTTCAATTCCTCAATATCGTCTGCGTAAGCGGGTAATCGTACAGACTTTTTCAGGAATAAGCCTCTGCTTGTGCTTTGTGCACAATTGTTTCAAATATGATGTAAAAGAAATCACATGACAATTGTCAAAAGCCTTTCATGACACAAAATTTCTCGGTGAGTTATTTACTGATCCTGCATGGATTCCAAAACTAGACATGGCTCTGTACAGCTATACGACTCTGTAAAAACTTTCGTACGTCGTTAAAGAGATTGTGTATATCTAATAGGGTTTTTTCCAAGATCTGCCGTAATATGAAGATTTGGTAGATTGTGAATTTTTCTAGACTAAAACCGCATTGACAAGGACCTATCAAATTATTGCCATGGGGTTCCAGATGTTATCATATTAAAGCAGATCTTATTTGCGACATTAAGGATGTTTGTTTCTCTATAATTAGCTAACTTTTGAAGTTCCCCCTTTTTCAAAATTAGGCACACAAAATTAGGCTTATATTCAATGTGCAGGCTTTTTTCTCACCTTGTGATGTAGATTCGCTGGAGCAAGCTTTTTTTCAGCGGATTCTCAGCTGCCTTGAAATGCTTGGTGTCAAGGTCTTCAGTCTTTATAGTGTAATTCATCCGGCTGGCGCAGGCCTAGGCAATACGTCAGTTTTTATTAGGCAGTATTGATGTAAAGTTTGGATTAGTAAGAAACGGAGTGGTATACTTATTGTGTGGTTATAAATTGGAATGTGTATTTGTATAACCATTGGCAAAATACAAATAAGAAGTTTAAAATAAAGTTCTATTTTCTCGAACCTACTGAGCGATGATTGAGAATCGGAGCTTAATTAAAGCAAGCTTAGCTTTATTTAGGATAAGGGGACGCCATTTTTGATCATATGTGATTTGAGTAAAAATAGAACTGACGCGAGATTTTTTTCTTCGTCGCTGCTAAGCAGTCTGCTAAAATATTTTATCCTTTTTTTGATTTCTTTACTGTGATGTTTGCCTAGTGGTCCTTGAGTTAGGGGCTTTCTACGCAGACATGACTTTTTCAGCTGTTGCTAGCTTTCGAATCTCATCTTTATCACAGCATTTCTTTCTTTTTTGTTTATGAGTACGACACTTATTCCTTTCTTAGGCAACTTTTTACTATAAGAGTTAGAGTCAATATTTATTGTTCAGAAACTTCGGACTTCCACAGTTTCAGTAAGCTATATAGATCTATCCACAACCTGGTCAATGGTAAATCAGCTAGAGGGTTGATTGATCTGAAAATTCACTAAGGCACATAGCGATCACCATGTGCCTTTGTGAATTTTGAAATGATGAAAGTGTGTGTTAAGCACGGGTCACACACGGCTGGTTGCCAGCGGCGAGTCGAGTTGCCGCTATTGCCAGCCGCTGATCAGCTTTGTGTGACCTTGAAATTCACCACACTCGCTGGCAGCCGGCGAGTAATTAGCGGTAATTAGCGGCTGGCAAAGTTGAACATGTTCAACTTTTGGATGCTGGCAGCGGCTGGCAAAATAAAAAAATATATATACACATTCTATTTAGTAACTGTTCATTCGAAATTTGTGTCAAATATCATAAATAAGCTTAAAAATTTGAAATAATGTTCAAAAACAATTTTTTTTATGGTTTTCTGCAGCTGTGTGTGACCGGGCTGCCAGCCGCTGCCTGCGTCTACTACTGCCAGCCGCTGGCAAGAAGCGGCTGGCATGCAGCCGTGTGTGACCCGTGCTTTACTGTAGTATAAGTTTTAACCTCTCAGCAATGTTGATTAGCCTTAGTCCGTTTTCAACTGTTTTATCATGCAGGCTATTCTTACCGTCGCTGAAATCATTAATGATGACTTTTGTGTCAGGCCTTCTAATTTGTTATTTTTTTTTTTCGAGAAGTTGTCAAGAGTTGTAAGAGGTTGTTTGTTAAGTAAGGTTAGGTTAGATAGAGGGTGCTGCCACTTATCTCAAGGATCAATTGTGCTCTCCGGGAAGCAGAGGATGAGGAATTGGGAAGATCGGTGAGGTAGGGGCTTGGGTTGATGGCTGGGTTATTGGGGTTGGAAACCCCCACTGAACCATTTGGAGCCCTGAAAAGAAGAAGTATTCTCCGAGGGCTTTTTTCCTAGCGTGGGCCAAGCTAGGACACTCACAGAGGAAGTGGATGATCCTTCCTCCGCCTCTCTTCGTCTTGCTATCTTCTACATAAGTTGGATGTGCTAATGCCCATTCTCATCATGTGGTTACCCAACGAGTTGTGGCCCGTGAGAATGGCAATCAACAGAGAGTGCGCCGAAGCCTGCTAAGCTGGAGCAGAAATTCTGTTTTTTTTTTCTTGAAAATATCTGGCCAAAGGTTTCTGGAAACCCGGCATGTTTCTAAAAATGACCACCTGTCATTGGCGGTTTTTAGAAAATTGTGTTTGATTCTGTTTTTATTGTTCTAGTAGCTTAAGAACTGAGATGTTCTGACCCAATTTTAGCCAGCTTATCCGCCATTTCATTACAGATTATGTCACGATGAAACCCAGATTAAAGTTACCGTGTTTGTTGAACTGAGCAGTCTAAGAGTAGCTTTCTACTGATCCAGATTTTGCGATAATCCATTAGATAGCTTTAATGGCCGCCTGACTGTCTATGATGATGTCAATATTTTTGTTGATAAATTTTTGCCTAGCCAGTTGTTTTGCGGCTTCACACACTGCAAGTACTTCTGCTTGGAAGACACTGGAAGAGTTGGTTGGGCCGTGAAATTTTGACGTATGTAGTTACGTAGTTGTCAGTTTAAAACCACCTACTTTGAGATCAAGACTTTGCAGGAGCTGTCAGATATACCGGTGTCAATATTCTGTTATTGGAGACGTTGGCTGCGTCATATCTATTTCAATACCCTGCCCCTGAAAATATTCTGAAAGACTTTTTAACCAAATACGTCGAAGTGACTGATTCAATGGTTTCTGCTTTTTGATTTCTTACGTCCGTCACTGACTTACTGACTTACTTAGGTAAGCATTAAAGTTCAGAGTAAACTTGGGCCTATAAACCAACATCTTTTGATTACAATTTCGGGCGAGCTCTCTCCAATTTTGCAATCTAAGTTAGTCGAATTCAACCTTAGTGCAGTGAGCCATGCCTCGAAGATCAATTAAAATAATGCTCTTTAGTCAACGCAAATAATCTCCTATTGAGCTCTACAAATACTTAGACCTAGTGGTTACCGCTATGAGGTATAGTAATAGTAAGCACAATTGACGTATTATGATAAGGACTTCACCATTACTCTGATAGCACACGCTCAATGACTTTAAGCTGTGCTTATTGGAATGGTTTAAGTATTATTTTAAAGCGTGATTTCTCCTCAATTCTGGCAAATATGTTGCACAATTCGTCTTTTTTTAATTTAAAAGATTTCGATTTTGTTGGGCAATATAAAGACAATTGTTTTATTGACTTTGCTTTTCCTTTTTTTTTTTTTTTTGTTAAATTCAACTCGAACGAAGTTGAAGATTCAATATTTTTTTACTCATATTTAAGTCAAGTTTCTGCAGTTATACAGATTTCTTACACATATTTTGTTATATCTTATTTTAAGAATTCATCAAAAAAGTCATTCATTACTTTGAAACAAAATGTTCTCCATCCCTGTGACCTGACCTGTTACAAAAGAAATATGACAACTGCACCCAACAGCACGTGTAGTGTAAGCTACCTACGGTACGACAATAATTCTGAATGCAATATTCCTTTTCCAAAAATAAATCGAGTAAGGGTGAAATGTAAAAGTCCCTT
Source organism: Melanostoma scalare (assembly GCA_949752695.1). Lineage (NCBI taxonomy): Eukaryota > Metazoa > Arthropoda > Insecta > Diptera > Syrphidae > Melanostoma > Melanostoma scalare. Next base: position 52,394,861 of record OX456984.1, on the reverse strand, counting down.
CGTGATCCAGTGCAAATCAAGCACGTGAAGTGAATACAACACAGCGACAGTGCTCCTACTCCCGTTTTATCAAGTAAAACAAGAAAGGTAGCAACAAAAAGAAAAAAAAAAAAAGAAATGTCTCTCATTCCTTCATGTTGGGACGATTGGTTCCACAACGACTGGGAGTGGGATTACGACAGGGAACCTTTTCATCGCCATTGCTTATTTAAGAGTGGTGCCTGTGATTTATTCCATCGTCGTCATCATTACAGATGGGATCCATGGTGCCACCGCAGTTGTCTGACCAGCAAAGTGACTGTCGACCAAAAATCTGGCTTCAAGGTCGTCATGGACGTGCATCATTTTAAGCTGGAGGAAATGGCGATCAAAGTCCTTAACGATACTATTATTCTAGAAGGTAAACATAAGCGAGATCACGACCGAGATACGGGACCACTTTGTATAAGTCATGAGTTTATTAGAAAATACCGATTGCCCCGAGGCTATGATCCTGCGACAGTAGTATCGACTTTGTCTTCGGATGGAATTCTTACTATCAGTGCACCATCACCCCCCAAGCAGGAGCCAACTGAAAGATTGGTTTCAATTGTACCAACGGGCGCTTATTTGACTTCGTCGTCCTCATCTGCCAATGATGCTTCTGGCGAAAAACAGAATGAAGAGAAGAAGTAATAAAAGCAACTGAAATGCATGTGCGGTGTGGGCCTCATATGGAATCGTTTCGCTGGATTGTATTTGGAATTTCATTGCTTTTGTTGTGGGATTTTGTGAGTAGCATTCGAAGTGTTTTCATCCAGAGGTATTATTTTTGGTGAAGTTTTTGAGAAACAATAAATTTCATTTAAATCTTTGAATTTCGTGTATTGACTTTTGAATGTGGGATGGGAGGCTCTGTAATTTGCAGGAGACTTAAGTGGCATGTGAAAGTTGCCAAATAAAATGGAGAAAATCATTCCTGAAATGGCAATTGTTTTGATTTCGATTGAGAGATGAGAGGAATTTGTGGTGAAGGAATAGAAGCTTTCTAAATTGTCGTTGTGTATGTGTACAAATGTTTAGTAGTTTGAAGCTTTCTTTTATTAATGAATCTGTGTATTTTATATATTCATTTCATTTATTCATTTATTTCTTTATAAGTGAGTACATTAAGAATTAAATTCTTTTCATTTGTACCTTAACAATATGAAGATATATTAATTAATAGACATACAATTAGAATAACAATATAAAAAAGTATGCAGATTACAATCGCAAGAGAATAAATACAATTTAGTTAAATAAGGTGTTCGATCGATTACTTTTAACAAAAGAATACAACATTTTTTTGAACTTAGTGGTTGCTATGCAAGATCTTACAGGCATTGGAAGTGAATTCCATAATCTGATAGCGTGAACAAAGAATAGGCGTTTACTATTTAAAAAGTTAAAATAAGGAATATTCACAGTTTTCGTACGAGTTGAGCTGGGGAAACTTAATCTTTCAAATATATAGGTTGGTTGATGGCTTTGTATTATATTATGTAGGAAAATACAATTTCTAATATTAATGTGTTGCCTTAATGAAAAACCTGTGATATTTGATAAAATCTTGAAAAGAGGAGCGGACCTAAAATGGATCCTTGAGGAACCCCACTTAAGACTCTCATAAACGACGAAACACCAGAGTCAGTGCAGACGTGTTGAGATCTTCCTTCTAAGTAGCTTTCGACCAGAAGCAGAGATCTTCGGCTAAAGTTGAAATTGATTTTAAGCTTACTAACGAGAATATGGTGATCAACACTGTCAAAAGCTTTTGAAAAATCAAGCAGATACAGAATTGAGATGTTGTTACGATCAAAATCATACCTCAAATCATCAAGAATTTTTACTATAGCCGTTGTGCAGCTGTGATTCTTTCGAAAACCAGACTGGCAAGATGTTAGTAAGTTATTTTGACCTATGTAATCATTCATTTGATCACGCATAACTATTTCGATAACTTTAGATAAACAGGGAAGAATACTTATTGGTCTGAAGTCTTCAGGCTTGCTTCTGTTTGTATTTTTGGGTACAGGAACCACTTTGGCAAACTTCCAAATTGCCGGAAATTCTGATCTCATAATACATGAATTGATAATGTGGGTAAAGGTGTAATAAATGTGAGGTAGGATTAGTTTTACAAATTTAAGAGACACCCCGTCATACCCTATGGCATTAGATTTTACGGTAGTTATTGCTTTTAAAACTTCAGACTCAGATACACATCGGAACTCAAAAAGATTTTCTCTTGCTTCTTCGTCGCCTTGCAAGCTTAACACCTTAGAGTTTGGTACAACTGTGTTTTGACTATTACCAAGAAAATAATTATTTAAGATATTAGGATCTAAATCACATTTTAAAGATGCTTTATCCATAACTTTTAACGCTTTTAGATTTTTCCAAATTTGAGAGCTACCGTGAGTAAGATCTAATTTGCTAGAGAAAAAATTTGCCTTAGCTTTACGAATTTCGGAGGTTACTTTATTTCTTTGGTTGGTATAAATTTGCCAGTTTGTTCTGCTACGGGTTTGGCGCCAACGGGAGTATGATTTGTCTCTTTTTTTGATCAATCCTCAATATGTTTCGAAAACCACGGTGCTTTAGCGTCTCTAACCCTTTTAGTTGTTATTGGTACATGACGGATAAACAAGTCCTGAACAATAGATTGGAAAACTTCAATCTTATGATTAGCAGTAGCCGCACTCCAACAAAGGTACCATGGAGAATTGATAACATCTAGATATAATGCTGACTCATTAATAACTAAATAACTAAATTCAGATGGACGAGAATGCAAGTCAAAAGAGATATCAAATGTAGCAAACAATAAATCATGGTATGATGGTACTCCCGGAAGACATAGCTGATTGAAAAATTTCACTAAACCCAAGTCTGAGGTAAGGATTAGGTCAAGAAGACTTTCTGAGCACCCAGGACGAAAGTGGGTTGGCAAACACGCATTAACAATATCAAGACCTACCATCGAGCAGTTGTTTTTAAAAGTTTGCGAGATCGAGGTGTCAGTCAAAAGGTTAACATTAAAGTCCCCACAAACTATTATATTGGTATAATTAGTACTAAATAGACTGAAACGCTCAAAAAAATACTGCAAGGGATTATCTTTATGCGGATTATAGACGCAGCCAATTAAGCAAGAATTTCCATTGTTATTAAGGACTTCAACTAAAATATATTCTACTTCAGAGTTCTTAGAGCAGTCAATCACTCTACACTTTAAGTTTAATTTGCAATAAATAGCAACTCCTCCAGCGCGCTTCGAGACTCTGTCATTACGTAAGATATTATAACCTGGTAAATCAACACAAAATTTTGAGATTTCAGGCTTTAACCAACTTTCTGATACACAAATTATATCAACCAAACCATCTAAGAAAATACTTCGCAACTCATCAATGTTAGCACGTATGCTTTGAGAATTTAGGTGACATATTTTTAGACCAGAATGTTGCCTTGTGAAAATACTAAGCAAAACACGACTAACGCAATAGTTGTTCACACTTTTCAGACTCATTTAACTAATTTACTAAGAATAATCAGTACTAAAAACTGCATGCTCAAAATGGAAATATACTTGTACAGCGGTACAGGTACGAGCGAAAACATAGAAAAATGTTTTTCATATTTACAGCTTAGTTGTAGCCAGTTTAGCTTCTTATGCAAATATTCAGCACGAAGGCACCAAAGACATTTTTTCGGATTACGTCACTTAATCGTCGACCTGTCAATGGTCGGGCAAAATATAAAATTGAAATAAACAAAGAGAAAGGAGAAATCTCTTTTATTTGCATCTAGTGTTTTTCAATGCACCTTGCGAAGTGTAATCGAACCATTGGAATAAATAGGTCATCTAAAAGAAGTAAGGTACTATTTTTTTTTTTGTAAAAGTATATCAAATATACAAGGGTTTCTATAATATGGCAATTTGGTCTGGTCGATTAAATAAAAAAATAAATAAAAAGGGCGGTGCAACAGAGCGATGAGCCCTAGAACCTAGCGCATTTCTCACAACCATGCCATGTGAGGGAATGGAGGGGACTCACGTTTTCTATCGGCTAATCGAGAGAGCGCTTTTCATTTCAATTAATAAACGTAGGGCTTGCCAATTCCTTTTGAAAGGCGATAGGCGCGGAAAAACATTTTTACTTCTTTTGGAATTCGAATCACGAACCTCGGGGTTAACAGCAAAGATGTTACCCATCACACCACTGGTCGATTGCGCTGGGAAAATTCATGAACTTATAAAAGACTTAGGTTAGGACTTAGTCCTAACCGGACTATATGACTCACTACCTGGGCTTTAATAAGTCCTTCTCAACCAGCTTCCCTAATAAACAGAATCGGGAGAATGAAACACCCCGTACGAACCAGACGTCCACATCAATTTATACTGACTGCTCGAAAATAGAAGTTGGAGTAAGTGCAGGTCTCTTTTCAGAAAGCCAATTCCTTCAAACTTTCTTGTTAGAGAATTGTCCTCCAAGCCGAGATCTTGGCAGTTAGAAAGGCTGCAAAACAGCTATTCATGATGGCGCTTTCACATGCTGATATCACTTTTTTCATTGATGGCCAAGCAGCAATTAAAGCCATTTCTGGTCACTTTTATCGAATCAAATCTTGTTTCTTGCTGTCGCAAAGACCTAAGGGTTCTTGGCACGCAGCACAACGTCATAGGTAACAAAATAATACGAAAGTCTAATTAAAAATGGGAATGTCTAGATTCCCGTGTCATCTTCAGGAAACTATGGCCAAAATACGATAGGAACAGATCTAGCTTTTCAGATCCCAGAATAAGCCTTCATTACGAGATCTTAGAAGTATTCTTACAGGACATAACATGCTAGTCTTGCACTGATGATTTGTGTAGAGGATGCAGTGATGGAGACGAACATGAGGATACCATCTACTTCCTTTTTCTCTGCCCAAGCAATCTGCCACAGCAGGAAGAATTACTAGACAGATCCTTCTTCAACGAGCTAGTAGCATTATCATTCTTTCCAGACAATAGCCTGTTGAAAGCTTTTATAATAGCCTTCCTTAAGCTTTTTAGCTATACGTGACGTTACAACACTCCAGGATATCACAATGGATCTACATTGATATAAGTGTGACGGAAATAAGATCAACCCTCAGCCTATTCTGCCTACCAACCTACCTATCACGCATATTTGTTCAAGTTGGTGTGAATTTTTCCTACAACAAAAGCGTTTTTAACTAATCTTTTCATTAAAAGTTATGGCCCAACTGTGATATACATGAGCAAACATGAGGATAAGCCTCCTCAACGTAGCTTATAAGATTTTGTCTGCTGCAATATGTGAACGTCTGAAAACCCACGTCAACAGCTTGATAGGTCCTTATCAATGTGGTTTAAGACCAAATTACGGCAGATCTTGGAAGAAACCTGAGAATATAATATCGATATACCTACACCTTCTTTTTATCGATTTCAAGGCCGCGTACCACAGTATTTACAGAGAGGAGCAGTTTCGGCATCCTGCAAAACTCGAACTACTATGAAGAATGACTTTGAAGAATCCACGCTGCTCCATAAGGGTGGGTAAATAACTAGCCGAGGCTTTTGATATTGAAGGTTTTAGGCAAGGCGACAAACTGTCATGCGATTTCTTCAACATCATACTTGAAATGATTGTACACAACGAAAACGTCAACGTCATAGGTGCTTTTCTGAGAATTGAAACAGAAGCGGATAAATGGTTTTAATGGTTAATGAGGATAAAACGAAGTGCATGTTGTCATCAAGCAAGGACAGAGAACATCGACGAATTGGACAAAATGTCACAATAGACAGACGTTACTTCAAAGTACAGGGTGCGCCAGAGAAACTTAATTATTTGAAAAAATTCCCGCGCGGTGAGTTGGGCGGGTAGAGGGGCAAGAGGGAGTGCATCTGGAGGGGGAAGTTCCCAAGTTTGTTTCTCCCTCAAGTCAGTTGCCACTTGCCATCATGCTCTGGTCTAGAGAGCAGCAGGCCTTCGCAGTTGAGAGCTTCTTTACGCAACGTGCCCTCCGCGCTCACTTTGAAATTCATCCTCACAGACTCGTTCCTGGCCGTAATTCGATTCACCAGAAGCCACTTAATTGTGAGCGAGTTACTGTTTGGTGTGCGATGTCGGTAATGGGAATAACTGGTCCTTATTTTTTTTTTTTTGAAGAAAACGAACGCGCAGTTACCGTGAATGGAGCTCGTTACAGGAACATGATCGAGGAATTTTTAGCTTCCAAGACTCGAAGAAATGAACGTTAAGAACGTGTGGTTTCAGCAAGATGGAGCCACATCACACACAGCACGAGACTCAATGAATTTCTTGCGACAACATTTCCCCGACCGCCTCATCTCTCTCAGAGGCGATCTCCAATGGTCAGCACGCTCTCCAGATTTAACTCCATGCGATTTCTTTTTATGGGGTTATTTGCAATCCCTGGTTTATGTCGATCGACCACGGATCATAGCACACCTCAAGAAAAGCATTCGCGGAGCCATTGCCAACATACCGATTGATATGCTGCGAAGAGTGGATACGAATTTCAAAAATCGAATTCATCAGTGTATGCGCAATGAGGGTCGCCATTTATCCGATGTCATTTTTAAGACTGCATAAAAAAAAATTGGGATATTGTATTCTCAAATAAAAAAACAATTTAAAACAATAACTAAAGTACTTTTTTTTTATTTACCTTTCAAATAAGTAAGTTTCTTTGGCGCACCCTGTAGTACAAAATCTTGATCCGCCATAGACACTTCGGTGATCTAACGGAGAATAACAACTTTTGCCAACGGTTGCTTCCATGGGTTAAGAATTAAATTGACAAACAAAACCCTCTCTAGAAAAACCAAGGTAACCCTTTATAGGACCTCAATCATCCCAGTCCTGCTTTACGGCGCCGAAGCGTAGACTTTATTGAAAACGAATGAGGAAACCCTTGGTCGTTTCGAAAGGAAAATACACCGAGTCATATTTGTATCATCCTGTATGCGAAAACAATGTGGGGATGTGCGCCATGGGCATAGCTAGAAGAGTACGCATCGCTTGTCTATACGATGGTTGGGTATTATAGAGCGGATGAACATCAAATTGGAGGCAGAAAAACCTCAACCGACTTAGAGTGCAAAACCGGTGAGAGGTTGCTCGAAATCGAAGTCGTTATCGAAAGATGTTGGTTGAGGGCCAGCTTCACACCGAACTGCATTGCCCACCTTAGGAAGTAAGTAAGCATTGCTACAGCCACACCATCTTGATTTTATAAAATGCTCTGTTATGTTATGTTTGTTATGTTTGTTTCCCTATTTTTAAAGTACTACTGAGCTCTACAGCCGATTAAGTGTCCGAGCACTGTTAAGTGCACGATTATACGTATTTCTAAGCTCTCCAGCCGAATGAAGTAAAACAGAACGATGTTCAAAGTTAAACTTAATCTTATTTTCAAAATGTACATTCTTATTTACATATACTGCCTTCAAAATAATTCTTCTATTATTCAATTTTCATTCAATTCTCTGTTTATGACTTACTTGAACTCAAATGAACTTTAGTTTTCAAATTCTTACTTGCATAGACTGAACCTCTAGTTCAATCCACTCAAGTGCAATATGATTCCCCAGTTCAGTAGGTCATTAACAAATTTACTATAGGGGAAGGCGGGGCATAACGGGCCCTTTAAGGTTTTTTTTTATAGTAAAAACATCAAAAACATGTTTATAATGTTCAAAACAATTTAATTCATTAAAGGAACTTTAAATACATTAATTAAAGAGATATAAAATAAATAAATTTAAAAATTCTTCAATTTGTAATAATTTTAAATAAGTGCTTGATAAACCCATTTTGCCCCGTGTCTGGGGTATAATGGGTAAATGTAAGGAACGGTGGGCATTCAATTAATGTTGTGTACAACGTGTGCAAACGTTGCTTAATTCATCATCGCCATCCTCCTCGCCAGCGCAAGAGCAATGGGCCCACTTACCGCAGGCTCTGCAAGACACCCATCCTTCTGTTGATTCGGAATATAAATGCCCACAATAAAGGCATTCTTCATCTTCTTCGCTTTCCGAAAATTCTATGTTTCTCTTCTTTTTAATTTTTGCAGCGAGCTTTTCTCCTTTCTTTGCGGCAGGATTGAGCTTTGGAGTTTCAGCCTCAAGTTGAGCCTTGTATGGCGATTCGGTTATTACAGCCGTTTTTCCTCTGCGTTTAGAAACTCTTTTCTTTCCTGGTGCTTTCGGAATGGCAATGGTTTGAGATGGTGAATAGTTTTTAAATGAAGATGTCGAAGGTTGAGCATCCATGGATCTTGAATTCTGGTCTGAAACAGTGGGTGAATTATTCTTTTCCACAGGCAAGATCAACGGATCGCTTGGAACGGATAGACTTGCATCTGCTTGTGGTTCTGAACTAAGATCAACTAAAGCTGTTTCATCTTCATTCGGCATGTTTGTTGTTTCACATGGTAAAAAGTCATAATCTTCGAAAACATCCGGATTATAAGGCCTTATTCCAGTTTTTTTGAAACCGATTATAGCTACTGACATTTTGCCGCTTTTAAATATGCTCTACCAAGCAATTGCCCAACTTGATAATGAGTTACTGTCCTTCCGGGATGTTGTCTTAGCCATTTTTTTACTTCATCGCCGTAATACGAGCTCAAGGGGTTCATTAAGCTTACATCCAAAGGTTGCATCCGATGTGTGCAATGTGGCGGGAAACAGATAATAACTTCTATGCTTTTAACGTGGCTTGCATGTCCATCTAGGAGCAACAAAACGGGTCGCTCTTCCGTTGCTCGTGACCACTCAACAAACTTTTTAAGCCACTTCCAAAACAAGCCCTTCGTGATCCATCCATTCTGATTGCACTCAGCCCATGAATAAGGTGGTGCTCCATCCATCAACTCCACTTTCATCCTCTTACGAGGGAAAATAAACATTGGTGGCATGTACGAACCGTTCTGAGGACGACAAAGATCCTACTTGTTTCCGTCCTTTTGTCGCCAAAACTTTTCCCAGACTCTTGGCGACCGTTGTGATCCCTGTCTCATCGACATTAAATATTCTATCAGATAAAAATCCGTGTTTTTTTATGCATCCCTCCAGCAGCTGGAAAAAATTCGTGACAGCAACACGGTTAAAACCCATTGCTCGAGCTGCAGACGTTGCTTCTGGCTTTCTCAATGCAATTGTTTGGTTTCGTTTCAAGAAATTATCAGCCCAATCTTTTCCAGCCATTCGTGTCATAATGTCGAAGTTGTTTGCTATTTTATTTTTTTCTGCCACTTCAAGTGCAAGTTGCCGAAATTCTTTCATAAAGAACCCAAACAAACGACCTTCCATATCCATGAGATGAGATCATGATGATAAGATGAGATGAGAGCTATACCGCGCCATGGAAATAGCCAGAAGAGTACGCATCCCGAGGCTACGATGGTTGGGCCATGTAGAGCGGGTTGACATCAACGCTCCGGCTCGGCGGGTTTTAAAAGCACATTGCAGTAAAATCGTGGAAAGTGAAGACCTCTTCTAAGGTGGCGCAATCAAGTGTAGGAGAAAATACCTCAACCAACTTAGAGTGCAAAACTGGTGAAAGGTTGCCCGAGCTGTATTGTCCACCTCAGGAAGTAAGTAAGCATTCCAACAGCCACACCATCTTGATTTTATAAAATGCTCCTTCTCCTTTTAAACCACAATCCACCTCTTTGCATTCCGCAACCTTTGCTAAGGAAATAAATACCCTCTATTAAAAACCACCTGTATACTTCTGCCGCTCGGTTTATACAAGACCATTGGTGCATACCAATTTTTTCAAAAACAAAAGGTTAAAATACAATTCAAAAGGGAGACAATATTCAGCAAATGCCATCCAGAACTACTAGTTAACGTTTTCGACGAATGCTTTCTTTGACTCTGTCAGTTTTGAGATATCATGTTTTAAAAGCTGATGAGAAAATATGAGGAACTTTGTTGCTTTTTTCAATTTTGCTATTTGAGTGATTCCTGTAGGAGTGTTCATTTATAAAATTGAAAAAGTCGATTATATGTTCGAAAAATAAAAACTGAGCTTGAAAAAATTCTTGTTTAGTTTTTGAGCTACTCTCAACTTTTCGGTTACTCTGTTCCACTTCAGTATAATTTTGAATACGTTTTGCAAATTTAGCATTCTTTATCTTGTTATTGAAACACCCTCCTTGTTTTCCAAATGATGCTTCAGATGATATTGAAAAGATCCAGTGTTCAATTTTTGCGTAATTTGTTGATGAGGAAAAACCTCTGTTGCAAACATACGTACGCCAATGTGATTTAATTAATATAACCAAATGGAACCCGTTAAAAAGATGGCATTCAGTAACACTACACAAAATAACAGCAATAAATAAATTTTAAGACTTTGACACCACAAATGCTTCCCGAACTTAACCCTCAAATTGAGATTTTCTTCTATGTAACGAATGACCCCATATCCGAAGCCATTATGTATCTCTGACTTCCTCGAATATAGAGACATCACTCAACCTGTCTGCAGATCATTTATGTAGAAGTTTATCATCACAGCTTGCTCCTTGCTTGTACGGCACTATACATTTCAATAGTATTTAATCTATTAACGCCCCGAACAATAGGCTTGTTAGGGGCCATGTTGTTCAGTAATATCCAAAACCATAATACATTTATAGCAGGCAATCTATATCCGCAATCAACAGATGCAGCCCCTTTCGTTAGTAGCTTTCGTTAGAGACAGAGGAGCACCAAAGGATATCGAAGGATTATTATGTTACATAGATTCTCATTTGCATACAACACAAGCAAAACCAAATCTAGAGAGGGTTATGCCAAGCCAAAGCACAAGTAACCCAAAATCTTCGCATTATGTGTGCAACAGATTCCTGCTGATTATAGGTATTGTATCCATATGCTCTTGTGTAGAATGGGTATGCAGCATCTTAGAGTTGCTCATCTTGGTTTTGTCTTTATCATATCAAATTCACATGCAAATGAATGCAAATACCCATCTCGGAATATCCCCAGACAAATCTAATCCATTCGGATAGGATTATCGTTGATGATGATTTTTTGCTCGTCCTTATATTGAAAGAAGAAATGAAGAAAGCATATGGATGGATGGATGGCTTTATGGATTGTGGATATTCTGATCAAAAATATAAAAAAAAAATATATGGAAACGAACTTAAAAGCAAATATATCTCCTCTTTCCGAGGAACCATTGACCAGAAAACACAACATCGCATTGTTATAATAAAATGGGAATGTTAACTCCCTCGTACTTCATCGTCATCGTCTTTTTCATAGTCATCACTATCACCAAAGCAACCGGGTTTAGTAAGCCGATTTTATATACTCGAATAGTCCTGAATCCCTGGGATTTAAGTACAAGAGCAAATAAGTCTGAGATGACTTACCGATATTATAGAATCGAGCGCTATGCTCTCATCTTTAGTAAGTGGTTGTCCTTTCTATAAAGTTGGATATCTTCAGTTCTCATTGTCCACCAATTTAAGGACCTTTTTTCTATATGTAGAGGTATGTCCATTTTTTCCTTGGCTAATAAAACACAAAGAATATGTTTGTACATACAAAAAATTCTGCTGACAACAAGGATTCTCGTAAAGGCAAGATATCCCTGAAAAACAGCAAGGGATGAAGACGACGCGAGTGGCCAACGAAAACGATTATGACCGTGGCAATGACGAGGGGTATACATTTTGCGACGACAGCGAATGTAAGATAGGATGGGCAAATGTCAACGAGAAGGACAATTTAACGTGGCACACAAATAAATAAATGGAAAAAAGAAAAGGGACTCAATTTGTATTATATCTCTTAAACTTTTTCGAGGTGGAAAAGGAAAGGGTCTGTCTGTCCGCTTGAATTAACAGTGGCACTACCAAATCTCCAGTAACTTACCTACTATGCCGATGCCGATAGCTATTTAGGACACATTTCCTTTTTTCAGTGTAAAATGACAAAGTAGAAAGAAAGACAGAGAAAGAAACTCTGCCAGGAGGCTCTTCAAAAAAGTAGGTCTTAATGGAAATCGGTGATTTTAATGCTTCCCCTGAGCCCAGACCTTTCGCAAATGTATCAAGTAACACCTTCTGTAAGTAAATTACTTACGAACTGTGCTCTATCTTGGAATTTCTTTATTTGGTTCCTTAACTGAGGCGTTAGGCATTTGGCATTCGTATTTGTTTTGCCGTAAGTGTTGTACCTATATCTGATTGTGTGATGTTCATTTGCATTATAGAACAAGTCGGTATCCAAACAGAGGTAGGTAATTGAAAATGTCAGATTCCTTTAAAAGAGGAAATAATTCAAATAACTTGCAACTTTCATTACCTACACTCATGCCCTAGTCCTCCTCCTCCTCCTCCTCCTCCTCGTCTCTAGTCCAAACGAACTCAAAGGACTCTAATTAAATTTTGATACATTTGAATCATTTGAATTTTAATCGAATTCTAGATGAAGTTAAAGCTTCTGTTGTGTTAAATCTTGAATGGAGTTTCGCTTTATTTGTTGAAGACTTTGCTAAGGGTGTTTTGAATATTTCTCTAGAAGGAGGGAATATCTAAAATATGTACCTATGGCTTAAGTTTTACATCTCAGTTGCTTTGAGAATGAATGGTTTTGTCTAATGGAAGTTCTAATGAAAGTAATTTCAAAGCTGCAAATGGGTACCTGGATTCCTTGTGCATTTCTGGAAATTTTGCAACATAAGCTCTGCAAACCTGAATGCAACTGATTATAAATCAGGAATTTCTTGGCATTTGTTGGAATGGTGTAACCTGACAACTTGTGACAATTAGTTTCGGAAACAAAGATGGGAATTATAATTGACTTTAAAATTTAAGTGATTTGATTTTTGAAATATTGTTTTTAAAGTGGGTTAAGGGTGGTTGAAGGGCGAGAAGCAGTTTATGAAAGCTGCCAAAAATAAATTGAATGACCCATTCAAGACCCAAGAGTGTGATGCAAATAAAACTTGAGTTTTAATGCGGCTCAATGAATCCTTATGAAATTCTAAATTAAATTTAGGTACTGCTTTTGTGCTATTGCATTGTGCCTTTCGGTGTGCGAAAAATGAATAAAATGCTTATTTTTATGTAACTTTTAAGTGTTTCATCATGTTAAGCCCAAGAAAGAGCATATTAAAACGGCATTCATTCCAAATCCACAGAAAGAATAATTTTCAACACCCTGGCTATCGTACAAACAATGAAACGAAAAGGGATAACAAACTGCAACCATTTGAAGCAGGATAGCAATACACGCAAATAAATTCAACTTTTAACGAAAATGCGAATAAAGAGACGTGAGGTGGAAAACACCATTCTGGCTCTTGCCGTTGATATGTCCTACACATTTTCAGCTTTGTCACTAAAAAGAAAACTTAGTTTAATTTATTATTCCTATATGCTCTTTTGAATGGTGCATCACAAGATTATGCAGGTGCAGCTCTTACGTTTCTGTGTAATTGAGTACTTTTGGGAAGCCGCTGTTGTTCATAAATCCCTTGCCTCTGGTGGGGGGGAATTTAAGAACTGTTTTCGTGATATCGATAAGAGATAACAAAAACACACACATAAATTCTGGACCCAAGCGCAAGTAATCAGTTGCTTGTTATCTCAATTTGTATGTGCGCTCATGTTTGCTAGAAAAAATACCCTAAGCAAACATAATGCATATCACTTATCTTATCACTAGTGTTCAATGTTTGAACAGCTGTAACAGACGGACTGACACAAAAATGTTTGGAGGCATAGGGCAAATTATTAGCTTCTTTCGAAAGCACCAAGGCATGAGGTAGAAAGTTATTTAGTTAATTTTTAATTATTTTTTCTTAAAAAAAACTTTGTATTTTTTTTATAAATATGCCCCTTCCGCATTAACAAAGACAAAAGGCCCACCTTGTGATTTTTTGCTATCCATCCATAGCAATTGGGCAACACAACTTCCTTGCCTACATAAATTAAACATGTCGACCAGTATAAACATCCCCATTTAGGGGGGGGGGGATAAGCTTGATTCGGCCTAGAAAAGACATCTATTTAAGATTTTTTTGCCGTTACAGGTAGTGTTCGTTTATTGTAAAATTTACATACAATAAAGTAACATTTGAATAACATTCTCCTAAATTCGCATTGCAAAATATTCAAAACTTAGCGAGTAAAAACTATAATTCAGAGGCGCCTCGAAAAAAGAGTTGGTTTGTGGTGTGCAATCGCAACAGAATCTGAAAGAAAAAAATTAAAACGCATTCGTTAAACGAGATGTTTCTCCAGGTAATGCCGAAAGACTTTTTTTTCGATTTTTCGTACAAAACTTGGAAGTCAAAAACTCGATTTTCACTAATAAACATCGGCTGATTTGTTGTTAGAAAGTTAGTAATTATTTAAAAAACGAAAAAATCTCGACAATACCTGGTGAATTATGTGAAAAATTGATCCAGTTGATTTTGAGTTATCGTGCGCACGGACTTCAAATATGATAAGTCTCGGAAAAACGTTTTGAAAAACGCGAGTTTGGTAGTGTAGCGCTAATTACACATAAGTTTGAGAACATCATGCCTCGAATCTCGAATATAAATAACAAGAGCGAAACGGGCCCGTTAATGAAGGAATTTATTGGGGGTCGAAAAATACAATACCGGGCCGCGCAGCTGCCGCCCAGATATAAAACCCGTCATGGAGCAATAGACGCTCAAATACTAAAAAAAATTAAAAAAAAAACTAAGAAAAAAAAATTTGCTTTCCTCCCCCCTTCCCCTTAATACGTGGTTTTTGTTTACCAATTATCATTTTTGAGACTATACAAGAGTTGCCACCTGTGTATTAATTATGAAAATTGAATAAAATAGCATGAAATTTACAAAAAAGAAATTAACTATTCAAAACAACTTTTGCGAAAATTCAGAAACCTCACTTATTGGCAACTGGTTTTCTTAATAACCTAGGTTTTCTTAAAAATAAATTCTGTTATAATCGGGTAAGATATTAAGGAAAAGTTGGTCTAGAAAAAAATGGTATTATGTGCTACCGCTAGGGTTTTTCCAAAATTTTTTTTCATCAAACAAAAATTGATCCCTCACATTCAATCGAAATTAAGGAAGCCGTTTACGAGAAATGCAGTGTAATGGCAGTCGCCATTATTTGACCCAATACTAAAAACCTCTCTGTAGACTGAAATTAGGAAGCAAATCCGTCAAGCGGTTCAGATTGTAGATCTTAACATATCTAAATGCTTACGTGAGTCGTTTAAGGTGCAAAAATGGGCAGAGTTGGAAAATAGTGATTGTTTTTTGTAATAAATTAATATTTCAACTACAATAACATATAAAGGTTAGTTGAAATTCTTCCAATTACAATTACATATAATGGAAAAAATAATGCATTTTTCCAAGTGATTGAAGAAAACACACCGATAGTTACTTTTTTAGTACATAATTGATTACTTCAATTGCAATTCATTACATTTTTTCAATTACAAATATGTATATAAATATTGTAATGTACACCCAACACTTATACCAATTTCCTAATCGAAAACGTTTAACCGAAAACACAACTGGCAACACTATAATGGAATTGTGTAATGGAAGACGTTGGTTGTGAGTGTGTGTGTGTGTGCAGAAATTTTACCGGGAGGGGAACTTGTCTAGACATCATGATTCATAGCAAAACTACCAGAAAGCTCTCGAGGTTTCACACTTCTATATAAAGAGGGAGCTGACGCAACCAGAAGTCAGTTTTATTTAGAAAGTGATAGTGTGAATATTGAATAAACGTAATTGAGTTGAGTTCGAATAAAGTGTATATCGAAAGTAGATACTGAATAAAAGTGGTAGAATTAAATTGAAAGGTAGAGTTTTATTTTTGCGAACTAAGCGCACTTTGCAATATATATATGTTTTTATGCATAGTCTATGGTTATTATTGTTCGAAATCAAAATAGTAGGTAAGCATTTTTTCAGTAAAAAATTTTGCAATACATTAAAACAATTTGTGGAACAAATTAATAAAATTCTCTTTTCACCCGTTTATAAAATACAAAACAAAGCATAAAAAATTATATTTCCAAATTGAAAGATCTGTTTTGGTTTGCCTTCAGTAGCACCGTCATCTCAGAGTTGGTATCGTTTAGGTTTGTCTTCGAGGAGTAGATACTGTCCCTGCAAACGAAAAAAGTCTCTCAATTGTGGCGGAAGATGTCAAGAAGTATTTGATCTTTCAAATACTTTTGATACCAGTGGGTATTTTTTCAAGCTGTTGAGAGAAGTCTCCATATTTTGGAAAAAACTGCTAAACTCCTCGTTCGATGCACTTGCAGGTGTGCTATTACTCAATGAAACAAAACAAAAAAAAAATGGTTAAAATTAAAAATAATTAAATTTTTTCCCAAAATCTTTTTAATTAGTTTTGATATTCAATACCTGCTGTTAAATCAGTTTCTTCGTCACCGTAGTCAAAAATATTCATTGTTGCAGGTTTAGCTACCTTTTCCATAGAAATTTAAATGGTTGTTTGTCGTTTTCCGCAATGTCCTTCAACTATATCATAAATATCTGCTGATGTCTTCCCAGACATTGGAGACAAAACTTTCAACCACTTACATAGTTTTTACTGAAGGGTGGGAAACTGAGGCGACGATAGCATCATTAGCGTCTTTCTGATAATTCAAAAACATGTTTACGACATCGTTCAAGAGTACTAAGTGGTCGATGTTAATAATTCTATCCATTTTGACTTTTAAAGTTACTAAAGATGGAATCAGCATACCAAAGTAAATCTTTCATAAAACTACTTAACGTATTTTTCTCAATTTTTGCGTACTCTCCCAATTCTCAATTTATTTACTTATTTTTGAAAATGGAACTTTGTCATGCCGTATCCCGTATCTAACTCATTTTTTGTTGTGTATTAAATCTGAGCATTTATTCAGAAATATAGTCAATTTTGTGTTAAAAAAAAAAAATAATATTAATAAAACTTTTTCAGAATCTACATTTTGATCGAGATACTCGCACTTTATTCTCCAATTTTCTGACAGTTTTTCACCAATAACTTTGTATTGTAAGGAGTTGCCAAAAATGCTCCACAACAAAGGATTTAGAGAATACCCTCCCCAACAAAACAAAAGAAAACACAATATTCTACGATAATTAGTAAATGTGAAAATGGCTTTCAAAAGTAGAAATGGGTTTTTTCAAAATGGCGGACAACGAAGAAGTTTTTGTTGTTAGAACTTCTGAATTCAGACTACAAACGCTACTCTTCACTTAACAAAAAAATAATTCGACACAGTAACGATTAAATTTTTTAGTTTCGATTAATTTTGTTTAATTTTAAAAATGTATTTGAGTAAAGTAGGTAATCAATAACATTTTTGTGTGATTACAACTAAAAGATAAAATCATAACATTTTTGGTAATTACTTTGGCTTTCAATTACATGTAATTAACACTTTTCAATTAAAAGTAATGGTTAATTGAATTTTTCTATTACTTTTGTTTGTAATGGAAAATGTAATGGAAGCTTTCAAATACAAGTACCTAATTGTAACTTTTTTGCAATCATTATTTCTCAATTCTGAAAATGGGTCGCATTGTTCTTTTTCGTTTAACAAACAAGTTGTTTTGAAGTAATTTGAGGAAAAAAACAGCTCGTGTAACTCATGTTGGGGGTCAATTCAAAAATATCATTTCAGTTTTCGGACAGTTTTTTTCATTTTATCACTTCACGAACCCATTCTAAGCGATTCCCGATCTCAAAATGTAAAGTAGTTCTCAAACTGTGTTCTTAAAGGTTCTAAAGCGTTCTAAATGATAAATTCTGACAGTGCCAGTGGTTTCTCTGTTCTTCCAATTGGATTTTTCCGCGCTTGCGTTTTGATGCCATTTTTCATAATTGAATTTTTTCACCGACTCATACGGCAATGAAAAGAAATTTATTATATGAAAAAAATTTGACATTTGAGGTTGGATTTTCACTAATCGAGAATCGAATTTTCGGTGAAGCTGTGATAAATGTTTTCACTTCACAGCTTCACAGATCGGGAATTGAATTGAAACGAAACCACTCAGTAATTTCTGTCGAAAACGGTAATTGCGATTCTATTCGTCAATCTAAAACAAGTTAAGTACTGTCATTTGACTTTAAGACCATATAATACAGCTTGAGATGGTTCTTGTAAAACGAAATCACTCTGTAATTTCTGATGAAAAATGTTTCCTATTAGTCATTCCAAATAAATCCATTACCGTGGTTTCAGTTGAATATGAATATTGAATATCTCATGGTACTGCCAAAATTCGTGCGGATTTAAGGCTCTTGTTTGATTTGCCATGTAAATGCAAAGCGTTTTTGATATACCGATATAGTATTAATATGATTACTATTTGCTGTAAATCTTTTCTTTGACCGACATTTCCGAGACTTTTTTTATGAAAGATTTGTCTAGGCATGAGTGGCACAAGAATTTTGTTTAAATGCCGATGAATCTTCTGAGAATTGTCATCAACTTTCAATCTTCTCCCCAGCAACATAAAAATAAATGTCTGCAATCCAAATTTCTCGCAGTTAAGACGACATGCGGCCTAAGTAGGGAAACGGACACAATCCCGAAAAAACTGTCCCCGAAAAGTCAAAATCACGAAAAAACATAATCCAGAAACAGACTTTCCCCGAAAATTCAAAATCCCGAAACAGATTTTTCCCGAAAACTCATAATCCCGAAAACATCAATCCCGAATGGCCAAAATCCCGAAAAAAATCAATTTTGAAAAATAAAAAATTTTAACCAAAACTATTTTTTAAATGGCGTATTTATTTTAACAAAAACAGCAAATTCATAACATAAATATTAAATTCAAAACAAAAATACTAACAGCAACAGTATATATATCACGTAATTAATTCTTTAACACTCAACTAAATATTTGTATTACACACAATAACTTTCACTTGAACCTTTCAAAACAATAATGACACTGAGCACATGAAAAGATTATGTTCTGATAAGCAACGAGAATAACGGAAAAACATTATGAACAATGATAACACTGATACTTTCTCCAGGTAATCATTCCAATAAACAGATTTCTTTTTACACGTGACGACCAAACTTTAAAAAACATATTTTTATATCGAATTAATGCAAAATAGAAATCTCGAAAGGTTTTCCCGAAAAACGATATAAAATGAAAAATTTGCGCAAATTTTTCATTTTATATCGTTTTTCGGGAAAACCTTTCGGGATTTTCGGGATAGTGGGTTTTCGGGATTATGGATTTTTGGGATTGTGGGTTTTCGGGATTTTGGATTTTCGGGATTGTGGGTTTTCGGGATTATGGATTTTCGGGATTTTTGCATTTCGGGAAAAGTTTTTTCGGGATTATGTCCCCAACCCGCCTAAGTAACTCTCTACCCCGTTCAATGGGCTCAGCAAAACTTTCCATTAAATGCGTTTTCAATATTAATCAAGCTGTTTCTTTTCCATTATCCTTTACAAATGAACACACATATATTTGCGTTGCTCTGATGCGTTATCTTGGTTTTAATCCGTGCTTTAATTTATTTCAGAGAAATATGGACAACTGTTCTTCCACCCGAAAGCAAAGATGTCTACACTGCAATTCTAGGAATTACAAAGGCAAACAAAATGGATGAAGGAGTCTACACATGCAAGGTAAGAACTTGTCTGTTTTGTATATAATTTGAGTGAAAGAAATCATAATTATTTAACATTCTGTCTGGCTGTGAGTTGTAAGAATGAGCGTTACGTCAATAAGGAGCACGGTAAGTGCATTAGCATTGACCTTTTTTTGGTAAGGCATGAAAAAGTTTCTGAATGCAAAACAAAAAAGGCAGACAAAGAAACTTTTTGAATAAAAAGACGAAGCTCATTTGAATACAAAATCCGGGGTCAAGTGTTGTTCATATTCATAAATTTGAGCACCAAAACAAGAACTGTTGATTTTGAATAAAATAATTTATTTATGTGTAACTTTTGGTGCAAAACTACTTCGAAGAAAAAAGGCCAAAGCTTCTTTTCTTAACCAAACAAAGGACAGTCCCAAGAAGTCCTCTTAAGCAATGAATTTTTATTTCAGTCTGGACGAAATTAAACCTTTGTCTTCTAACTAAAAAAAAACCAGAACGACATCACCGGAGAGAATAAATTTGAATTGGAGAACTTTTGATACTCACAAAAATTTGGTGGGCCTGGGCATATTCAAATGTTCACTTTGAAAAAGATTTTGTTTTTTTCTTTTCTTTTCTTTAGTCGAAAATCGATACAAATGTTGGTAGTGTATGATTGATGTAGCAATTGTCAAGTCTTTTTAAAACGCATTCTGGAATGGTAATGACTAAAAACAACGTTTTTTTTGCTAATTTTGGGAAAAAAATGGCCGTTTAGGTACATGTAGGCTGCCAAAGTTCAGTTTGTCTGCATATTAAAAAGTTCTGCTTGTTCTAAGGTTCTTGTATGAGGAAAGCACTTAAGTAACACTCCTATTACGGTGGCCAAATGATATTTTTTAGTATAACCGGCACCTTATACAGTAAGTTTGTTGTTTCTGGTTGTTGTGTTCATAAGGCAACATTATCAAACAATAATTAGCAACCGTTAAAGGAATGTTAAATACACACAACTCGAGTAGCTGTTGCTATCGCAAGAATAAAAAGGAAAAGGTGTGCATCCTTTGCATCCTTGGTTTTCATTAAATGAACGTGTAATCTGCAGGAATTGGTTACAGTTTGAAATACTCCTTTGCTTAAATTTGCTTTGAACACATTTTCCACTAAAATGAATGTCCATTTCATGTTTCATAAATTTTTGGGTAAAACCTCTGAGGGCATTAGTTTTTCTTTTGTTTTTGTTTATTGAGCGTTACAAGAGTACAGAAACTTAAAATAAGACCCTGTGGGTAAGATCCTGTGGGAATTATAACGATTTTGTATAAGTTATAGCGTTTGGTTTGGACACTAATGGCTTCGTTTTGCCCTCTGTTGCAAGGACGATACTTTTTTAAAAGCAGAATGATGAAAGTTGGTTGCAGCCATGAAATTAGAAACTTTGATGTCTTGCAAATAATGAAAGAAGAAGTAAAATAAGAAACTGATCATCGCAACTTACTTACTTAAATATTGTAAAATGCTTTTTTGAAGAAATTCGTGTGTGCATGGGATGCGGGAAATGTTCGGGGTGAATGCTGTAGGAGTATGTATGTATGCAAATCAAAATCAATGCTTGATAAGTTCGCCAATGAGTTGGTTGCAGGCATTTGCTTAGAGGATGGTCGGCATGCCTCCCGGTTCCATGCTTGGAAGATCTGGATTGGTAGGAACATGAGAATCAGACTGCACAACTTAAGCTCTTATATCATCTGGCATTTGCCTGAAAGTATCGACCACTTAAGGGAAAAAGAGTAACAAAAATTTCACCCAAAACTCGCAAAATGGAAGAACGTTCTAAAGGGAGTTAGGAGGTGCATCTGACGGCAGGACAACTGCTGTTCTTCGAAATGGTATCAGACCCAAGCCGATCTTATAAAAAATTTTTTTGGTCGTTTTGAAAGAATAATTTTACTTTGTTCTGCATACGGTGAGCGTTTTTTTTTTTTAGAGCTATGCACACACAAGCGAGGGGAGGTATATGTACATTCGATGGATGATGAATCCAATCAATGAAAAGAAGTATGCCATAATCCGAAAACGAGGGGTGATAAGTGAAAGCGAAGTTCATTTTGGGATTCAGAAATGGCGCTTATTTTTCCAAAAGAAAAGATAAAATCAAAAAAACAATGCTTAATTATTTGCCATTTTTATTTGAGTATCATTTTTGAAATATGGTCACCGAGGCTGGTTGAAATCTATCTTAAGGATCAATTTTCGACCAATTGTTGCAGCTTTGGCGCTTTCGATAACGCCTTTGATTTCGGGCGAAGTCTCTCCAGTTTTGCTCTCTCAGTCGGTTGAGGTTTTATTTCCCTTAACTCGATTTCCCTCCGATGTGCTTTTTAAAATTTTGTCGAGCCGGAGCGTTGATGTACATCCGCTCTTCATTTCTTAACCATCGTAGCCTCGCGATGCGTACTCTTCTGGCTATGCCCATATCACGGAACAGTTCATACAGCCCGTTGTTTTATCTTCTTCTCCGCACATTGTTTTCGCATGCTGGACCCAAGATCACTCAAAGTACTTTTTTTTCGAAGCGACCACCTAGCGACGAAGCAGGACTGGCATGATTAAGATCTTATAAAAGGTTTCCTTAGTTTTTCTGTTTGTCGATTTCCTTCTTAATCCAAAGAAGGAACGGTTGGCAAGAGTTATTCTCCGTTTGATGTCCGCACTGATGTTGTTTTCCGTGTCTATAGCGGATCCTAGGTAGACGAAGTCCTGTACTACCTCGAAGTTATGTCTGTCTATTGTGACGTTTCGGCCAATTTGTCGATGTTCTGTGTCCTTGTTTGATGACAGCATATACTTCGTTTTGCCCTCATTAACCATCAAACCCATTTTTGCCGCTTCTGTTTCAATACTCGCAAAAGCACTTATGACATTACGCTTTTTCTGCCCATTTCGTCAATATTGTCTACGTAGGCGAGTAATTGTACAGAATTTTGAAAGATTGTTCCTCTGGTGTTGACGTTTGAGTTTCTTACAATCTTTTCAAGTATGATGTTGAAATATTCATAATATTATTTATGTAGAAATGGTTCTGTACAGCTCGTCTCTGTAAATACTGTCATACGCTGCCTTAAAATCGATAAAGAGATAGTGAATATCGATATTATGTTCTCGGGTTTTTTCCAAGATCTGCCGTAATGTGAAAATTTGGTCTATTGTGGACTTCTCTGGTCTAAAACCACATTGATAAGGACCTATCAAGTTGTTGACGTGGGGTTTCAGACGTTCACATATTACAGCAGACAAGATCTTATATGGGTGGATGGGCTTTGTACTATTCGGGTAGACTCTGACTGGTGCCAACTTGGCTACGCCCAGATGTTGCAACTTATAGTACACGTCAATTGTGTTTACTATACCTCCTCGCGGTATCCACTGGGTTCAGGGAGGCTAATGTTTCTATAAATGGCGCAATTGTGAGGGTCTGCTTTCTTTAGAATCGGGCATACGATACTGAGGTTTCATTCATCGGGCATGCTTTCTTCCGACCATATCATACAGTTCAGCTGGTGCATGCTCCTTTCCAACTGGTCTCCAGCTGCCTTGAAAAGTTCGGCATCAAGGCCATCTGCACCTCCAGTCTTATTTGATTTACGTCTGCATATGGCAAGCTTATCTTCTTCTAGGTCGGGATGACGGCATTCTTGATCATCGTCCAAGTTGGGGCAATCTGCCTGACAGCGGAATTTGTGACCTCATTGCTATTAAGCAGTCTGCAGAAATGATCTTTCCAGATCCTCAGTAGCGACTGTGACTCTATAACTATGTTTCCCTGCTGGTCTTTACAGGCTTGAGTTCGGGGTTATTGCCACCCTGGTAGGATCTTTTTACCTTTAATATAACTTCCGAGTCTTGTTCTTGTCATGGGACCTCTCAATTCCCTCAAACGAACGCTTCTGATGTTGCTTCTTTTTTTTTGAGGATTCTGTGTTCTTCCCTTTCTTTCTCCTCGTCATCAGCCCTTGTTCAATTTTGCATCAACATTTATACCGTGCTTTTTTGTTTTTGCTGTATTTGACTGTCAGCATTCTTCGTCGAACATCAGGGATTACGTTTTCTGATGCCACTGGGTTTCAATGCTTGGTACTGGCGTCATAGGATTGTAAAAGCCACTGGCAATCTTTCGCGATAGCTTTCTGAAATTTTGTGGTTTCACAGCGTTTATTCGCGCGAATCGTATCCTCATTCCTACCTTATTTACTAGAAAATAGTGGTCCGAGGTAGTTTTGACCCTTTTGAAAATCTCTTTGGTTGTCGACGGTTGATTGATCTTGGAATCGCCATGTACCTTTATAAATTTTGGAGTGCGGGAAGTGTGTAT
The DNA here is from genome assembly GCA_949752695.1 of Melanostoma scalare. Classification (NCBI taxonomy): domain Eukaryota; kingdom Metazoa; phylum Arthropoda; class Insecta; order Diptera; family Syrphidae; genus Melanostoma; species Melanostoma scalare. Next base: position 52,370,785 of record OX456984.1, on the reverse strand, counting down.
TACTAACGATTTAGCCCCCCAGCAAAGTCGATTAGACTGAGTCTGTTTTCGGAGTTTTTGTCGTGCAGGCCGTGCTAACAAATTGTATTTCGAAAGATGTCCTCCTTCCTCCTTAAATGGAAATATTAACTCACCATTTTTGTGTTCCAAAATATCTGTAAATCCTAACGTTCGTATTTTACGACATACCAAATTTTTAAAGGAGAGCAACTCAAAGACTAATTATGCTTCTCATGAATGTTTCAACAGATGTTCAAAAACATTTAACAAATAATTTGACTTGTTCAATGTAAATATAAATAGGAAAAACTTCCGGAGAAAAATTCTGAATAGAATGATGTTTGAAGACTCTTCTTGACTTTCTTTTGTGTATTTTTGTATTAAATCAAACTTTCATAAATAATTAACTACATAAACAATTTCTATAAACAATGTCCAATTTATATAGCAAATCCGTTTTATCAATCAAAAAATTGGTTTTATATTATACTTAGTACAACAAATGTATTTTAATTTATTTTTTTTATGTATTGCAATCTTTGTTAAATCTCTTTTATACTTTTTTTATACTTATTAATGTTGTCTCACTTTGGCAAAATAAACTAAACTAAACTAAACTTCCCTAGTTTTGCGTTAAAATCACCCACAGAACGATTTTTCATAATGTCTTGGGCATCGCGCATAAGTTTCTTCGACGTGGGCGCATATCAGGCTAATGTTGGCGAATTTAACCCTGATGCGGATAGTGACTATACGTTCACTGAATTTGCCTGATAACCTTATTCCTGAGTCTACTTCTAACGCCAAATCCGCACCCAAATAAACATTGATTCTATTGTTTGTAGCAGTTCGCAAAGTAGATGTCGCAGATTGTCATCTTTTTTATGCCCGGTCCACTCTTTCGCACATCTTGGGTGGCTGTTATGTCTGTTTTCCAGCAGTCTAGGGTATCCGTTTATTTTCCGGCTGCAAAGATCCCTGTACAAAGGCGATGTTTGTTGATGATGTTCTTAAAAAGAATGCATAAATTAACTCAAAAAGGATGGATTTTTATAAAATTAAAAATACGCGAACTTTTTACCCAGACAGTGCAGTGTTATAAATTTTATTTAGTCCGTGAAATTGCCACGGATGGAAATACACGATATCGATTTATCGAATCTGCACCAAAGATTATATTCATGCCTTTCTCGTTGCAATTGGAACTCACATTACTATTCATTAAAATTCTTGAGGAAGCCAAATGAAATGCAGTGAAAGTAAATGTTCTAATTAATTTTCAATTAAAAGCATACACAACCGTTGTCACTCAAGAACCCCCTTTGCATTCTTTGCACAATCTTCCAAGCTTCTATGTTTTTGGGTTTTTTACTAAAGCTTATTCGTTGCTCCTTGGCTCGTTCGTTGCAGTAGAGGAAGGTGAAGATAAATGGTAAAGAATTTTATGCGAAGTGTGAAGAGGAACTTTACTTGATATTTAAGTCAAGTCTTCTCCTTCTATTCGATACTGCATGCATTCAAAAATGTCTTTTGCATTCATTAAGTTTTCCCCCACACTTAAGCCAATATCCTCTCTTTCGACTTATGGCATGTTACTGTTAGACACGATTTCAGAAACAGAAGCTATATGTGTGTGCTTGAACCATTCATTCACTCATTCAATACTTTGCTTTGTTTACAATTTTCAATGCACAACCACGAAGAATTTTCATATTCCCTTTGCCTTTAGGATAAAATTGAGTTTATTTTTGCCGCAGTTTTTTAAGGGGAGAAATATTCATTTAGTGAGTGAAAGCCGAGTTTGATAGACAAACTACAGACACTTGTGACAATGACAAAAAAAAAGGAAAAAACACATTGAAAATTAACTCCAATACATAATATGGATTTGCATTTAAACGATAGAACCGTTGTTTCTTTAGAATGGGTTTCGCATGTCTGCTTGAGATCTGTAGAGACCTACCAGTCAGTCTATATTTTTTTTATTATAAGTTATTGGAGGTGACTAAAATTCCATCAATAATTAAAATACATTGGGTGGCGCAACAGTTTGAGGAACCCCGGGGCCTAGCGCATTTCTCACAACCATACCATGTGAGGGAATTGAGGAGGCCTATAATTTTCTGCTGGTTCCGAACGGCTAATCGAGAAAGTGCTTTTCAACCAACGGAGGATTTCCCCATTCCTCGCGAAAGGCGATACCCGTGGAAAAATATTTTTGCTCTGTTGGTATTCCATTTGTTAAAAATAGTTTTATTCAGAAATTTAAAGAGATGAGTCCCACAGTTACAATTGAAGTCGTTTTTGAGCACCTAGCTTAGTTTTGTTGCAGTTTGAAGATGCATTGTAGGTACAAGTATAGGTTTCGTTAAAAAAAAATTTGAGGTTCGAATCGAAATACAATTGCCATTTAAAGAGAAGCTCGAAAAAGTGAATTACTCAGGGTGTCATTTCGAAGCGAAAACAGAGACATCGGGTTCAGATGGCTCACTATTCGCATCTCCAAGTTTATAGAAGGTAGGTCAAAGTTAAAATAAGTAATGCTTTGTTTTTGCCGTGTCCAAAGGAAGGAAGGTGCAAAAAGCTGTGATAGTCACCAATCCATCCAGCTGTAGTCCCATACTTTGAAATTCATTGAGTGGTTAGCCGACTGCGGAGAATAATAATGCCCCCTAATAGCCAATGCGGATTTGTCGTGGACAAGTAAGCAACAGATGCAATCCAAAGTAAAAACACTCTAGTTTGTGTCATCAAAATTTTTCTTGCAATCGATGTAAATGTTGTTCCCCGCTCCGTTTCAAATGATCTATTCGGAAGGTCCAATTTTATGTCACTTTTTCGAGCACTTCGGGCTGTATTCCACGATTTACGCTTGTTATGTTATCCTGCAAGGCTTCAGTCGTGTTCGGCTTGTCCACATAGACAAATGACTTTTCATAACCCCACCAAGAAATAATTAAGGGGAGTTAAATCGCATGATCTTGGCGGTCAAATCACAATCCCTTTCGAGAGATAAGCTGCTCACCAAATTCACATCCATCAACATGTCCATTGTTTCACGAGCTGTGGCATGTTACGCTTTGATGAAACCACATGTGAACCAAGTTCAACTCAGGCAACTGGGGCAAAAAGGTGCGTGTAGTGGTTCAATATCGTATGCCATTGACGGTAACGTTTCTTCCATGGTCGTCTTGGAAGAAAAATGAACTGATGATGGTTTGTGCGCTGTTCTAAAGGTCCCATTCGCCAAATATTCGACGTTGTGGTAAGTCATTCGGCTTCAATTCTTGCCGAAGTTGACTTCTTATAGGCTTTCAAACTCAAATCGACACAAAAAATGTTCCATGTGGTTGAGTAACACATGCCCAATTGCTGAGAACGGCGATGAATTGACATTGCACGATTCTCATTAACACTGGACGCTACGACTGCAATGTTGTCTTCGGAACTCACTGTACGCATGCCAGTCAATGCTTTACTGTCCAACAAAATGAATTTTGTGCGAAATTTGGTGATAACAGCACGAGTTGTTGATTCACCTGGGCGATTATGCCCACCATGATAAAAGATGCACATTTTTCACACAACACAAATTTTGATATTAAATTTCAATGATATGCAATCGTTGCTCGTTTGTAAGTCTTTCCATGATAAAATGGCAGAGTATACTGAAAACTTTTCATTTTGACAAATGACGTTTGAACGCCATTACCTATCAATGCAGCTAACCTGAAACTTAACTTGAACCATAAAAAAATCATCCTTTATAAGGGTTTTTAAGGAAAACGTAGTGGTTCCTTAGATGATTTGCATGTTGTACTGGTTGGTTTCGAAAATGCATCTAATATTTTATATATAACGAGGAATTCCTGTGGCCTGTGTTTGAAAGATCAAGCATAATGTATATGATGAGTGGATGAGATGTGGTTCCAACAAGACGGCGGTACATGCAACACAGCGCACATCACATTCGAGTTATTGAAGTAAACATTCGATGAGCTCATAATTTCGCGGAATGGACTTGTCAATTGGTCATCAAGATCGTGTCATTTGACACCATTGGATTGCTTTCTTTGGGGATATGTGAAGTCCCTCGTCTACGTCAGCAAACCAGAGACGTTAGGAAATTTGGAAGCCAACATTCGTTCGAAAAAAGACTTGGTCTTATTCGAGCCAGCCGCGGTAGTCACATGCCCAGAATCATAATTAAATATTAATGGCACAAAATCCTTCCAATAAAGCCAAATTGATGGACATTTAAACGATTTTCTTGGGTTTTATTTCAATTCGAAGTTCTATACCTCTAAAAAAAACACCATTTATTTTTATTTTATTCCTCATTTTCTTATTTGTTCCCCCTTCACTTTCATTAACAATTTTTTTTTTTCTTTTTACCTCTTCATTCTTTTGATATACGAGGTGTGTTGAAAAAGTAACGAGAATTTTTAAATTTCGCGGGTTTGGAGAGTTAATTGGCAGCCGCTAACATTAGACTTGTTTTTCGAGCTCGGCGATTTTCGTTTGTGAAAAAAAATGGATCAAAGAATTTGTATTCAATTTTGCATAAAAAAGTTTGTTAAATGTTAAAAAAGGTGAGTCTGCTATGAGTAAAGCAAGGATTTGCGAGTGGTATTAGCGTTTCCAAGATGGCCGCAAAAGATGACGAGCGACCCGGACGCCCAAGCACATCAACAAACGATGAAAACGTGAAAAAAGTGAAAGAAATGGTTATGAACGATCGCCGAATCACAATCAGAAAGTCGCAGATGAGATGTTGGCATATCAGTTGGCTCATGCCATGAAATTTTTTCGGATGTTTAGGGTATGAAACATGTGGCAGCAAAATTCGTTCCAAAATTGTTAAATTTCGAACAAAAACAGCGTCGAATGATGAGTAAGTAAATGAAGTTAATAACATAAGGTATGTGTTATGCGACCTTTTGAATATTAATAAAGTTGTCTCTGAGCAGGCTCAAGGTCAAGAAAAACAATGTTGTTATCTGGTTAACAACGTTTCGAGCATGGATACGCTCTTCATCAGGTAGTAATAAGACATGAAACTAGTTTTAACAATCATAAACATAAGTAAGAACGAACTCCACTATTGTCATTTAGTCATTTTCACGACGATATGAATTTAAAATTTTAGGCAATCCAAAAAAAAATGTTTAAAAACTAAAACAACAAACTAACTAGGAAGATCTCTATTTGTTCAAATTTGAAGAGGCAAAAATGTTTTATTCACTGGTATCGCCTTTCGCGAGGAACTGGCAAGTCCTCCGTTAGTAAATTCATTGCCATGAAAAGCGCTTTCTCAATTAGCCGCTCGGAACCGGCAGAAAAGTGTACGTCCCCTCCATTCCCTCACAAGGCATGGTGGTGAGAAATGCGCTAGGCCCAGGGGCTCCTCGCTCTGTTGCGCCACCCTATTTATTTAATGAATAGGTCTGTTTCTTTACTTTGTGCACAGAAATTTACAATCTGTCATAATTTAAGGAGTGGGGGTAAAACTCTCTGAGAAACTCTCTGAAAGAGCGTAATTGTCTTAAAAGTAAAGGAACGCCTTGAACAAAACATTCGCAGCAACGCTTTGAAAAACGTCTGTTTTTTTATTTTTTTTATATATAAAGCGCACATCAAGGGGTTATGAATACCCTTATAATGTTGTTAAACACAGTGCGAGCATTTAGGAAAATAGGAGAGGATTTGAAAGGAGACACCGATGGACGTTACTTTTGAATCTTTGTGAATCGTAATGAAGGGGAAATACAGAGCCAGGTAAAGCATTCCACATTCGGGTGGTGCGACTGAAATACGAATCTCTATACTTGACTGTACGTCCGAAGTTGTGCTCAAGGTAAAACTGATGAACATTCCTAGCGAGGCGGGTGTTGCGGCTAAATTGTTTCAGGGGAGGAATGCAACTGGCTACTTCACTAGAGCACTGCTTGTGAAAAAAGCGATAAAATAGAGTGAGACAGGCAACGTTTCGACGATGTTCAAGAGAATCAATTGATTCTACGATTGAACTATCACCTATCAATTTTAACGCTCTATTTTGTACCCTATCAAGGAGGTGCAAAGATGTTTGAGAAGCACCTGACCAGATATGGGAGTTATACTCCAGTTTTGGGCGGATGAAGGCCTTATAAATTGTAGCCAGATCAGAAGGGGTGAAGAACTTCCTGCATCGTCTCAAGAAGCCTAAGCATTTAGCAGCGTTTTTGGCGACTTCAAGTATGTGGTCATTCCAACGAAGATCATCGTTTACACACATACCAAGTACTGACAGCTTTTCGGTTTCTTCGATGCAGGTACCATTCATGGATAATGGCAATGGGGGAATGTTAAGCTTCATCGACAAGAGGCAGCATTGAATATTCGAAGCATTGAATTCTACTCGGTTCATAACACCCCATGCAACAATGCCGTCAAGGTCAGAATTCAATGAGCTTATCATACGCAACCGTTCCAGTTCCACATCCGAAGAGCAGGGACGTGAATTTGGAAACGAATATGTAAAGCTGAGGGTCGAGTCGTCAGCAAAACAGTTAAGTGGATTAGAAGTTTCAGACAAGAGTTCATTCATGAAAATGAGGAAGAGAGTCGGAGACAAAACGGAGCCCTGGGGCACACCAGCATTTATGAAGTGGGTATCAGACTTGAAGCCATCCAATATAACTTGTATTGAACGGTCGGAAAGGTAGTTTTTAATCCAACGAAGAAGAGACTCATCGATACCAAAAGCACGCATTTTCGATAAAAGAGCCTGATGCCAAACTCTATCAAATGCTTCAGAAATATCAAGCGCAATAATCTTACTTTCTCCAAAACAATGTAAAGATTGGTTCCACTTTTCGGTGAGATAAGCCATCAAATCACCAGTGGACCGTTTGCTACGAAAGCCGTACTGACGGTCATTAAGAAGCTTTCGTTCTTCAAGATATTTCATAAGTTGACGGTTTATCAACGTTTCCATGACCTTGGAAAGAAGGGACGTTAGTGCAATTGGACGGTAATTGGAAGGGGAGGAAGATTCGCCTTTTTTAGGGACCGGCTGGACAAATGCAGTTTTCCATCTGCTCGGAAAAATCCCAGCAGAATAGGAAAGATGGAAAAGTTTACGCAGTGGTTTTGCCAGCGTAGAAGAACACCTCTTCAGAATAACGGCGGGGATACCATCTGGACCAGCGGATTTATGTATGTTGAGATCTTTAAGGACTCTCGCAACCGAGCGACTTCGAAAAAATATTTGCTTCATCAAAGAATTTGCAGACTCGAGCTCAGGTGGAGCCAATATGCTATGAGGAAGTGTCGAGTTGGCAGCGAATTGAGCTGCCAGCAAATTGGCTTTGTCGATGGAGCTGACATACGGAGAGTCATTGAAGACGAGCGTTGTTTGACAGTTGTTGTATTTTTTTTTTTTTTGGCTGTGCACGATTTCTCTCTACAGAAATTTTGGTGGCACAAATTTGCAGGGTGGGAAATTTTTTACTCTCTCGTGATCACTCTCATTGTGCACTGCTATCTGCTACGAAAAATCGCTGTGCTGGAACGGGATTAGACTAACGTTCGCCGAATTTCAGTGCATTTCGTGCGACTTTTCAGTAAAGAAACACACCTAATATTGCTGACAATTTTATCGTACTTCAGGGGCTTGTGTACCAACATAATTAAAAATAATTTTATACAGGCGAACGAGAATTTTTAAGTTCCGCGGGTTTAGAGAGTCCCCAAACCCGCGAAACTTAAAAATTCTCGTTACTTTTGAACACACCTCGTACTCAAACTTTCAAAACAAAAGTTTGTTTCTTTGCTCAAGCTTATCCTTTATTGATTACTATGTACTTTGTGGCTGGTTTGATGGATTTCATTCATAGCTAAAAAGACCTTCAATGACCTTATTTAAGTCATTTTAGTTTAATGTGCAAGTGATGTCAGTTTCTCTTTACATCACGCTGACTTAAAACCTTCGTCAATCTCTTCTAAGCGAATTAATAAAGCTTTTCCTTTGAATTCATAGTTGATGACACTCTTCACACAATCACAGCGATTGCAAGAATTATATTTCAAAATTGAATTTTGCATCTCATTTATACGTCGCGTTGTCGGTCTTCGTTGTCGAGCTACATGCGCTCTCATCTTTGAGTGCACTAAAACTGAGAGCTACAAATTAACCCAATTATATAAAAGTTGAATCAAAAGAAACTAGAGCAACTTAAATCCTGCTGCTATCACTCGTTCGATTAGTGCTTGTCAGACAAATCTACATGCAACACCTTTTCTATACTCAGTATCCATCCACACTGCCACCCTCTGCCTATGCTTCTTACTTGCAAACTGCTATACGAGCTCAAATTTTTCATTCTGTTTTTTCCTCTTTTTTTTTCTTTGTAGGTGGTCGATTGGGGCATAGAGCAATGCCGTTCGATACATGTGCACATTCAAACTCCACCCCGGCTTCGTGTTGATCCGGCTAGCGTGACTTTGCATCGCGGTGATTCATTGCGTGTGCGGTGTCTTTCGCCCGGTAACGATATCAAACGCTATGGACAATTAGGATACAGCTGGACGCGTAATGGTGTACTCTTTCAATCGGATCCGCAAACGGTGATGTGGGAAGATTTATATCCGGACGGAAGCATTTTGAAAATCAATAACATCCAGGTGAGTCTCCTGAATACTACCTGTAGTGACATAACAGAGAATTTATTTCTGTGGGCGATTAATTAAGTGCTTTTGTCCGAGAGCTCGTCTCTCGGTTGTGTTCGAAAACAGCTATAGTTTTTAATTGAAGGACAACACTGGTCCTTCGCTTGTGCCTAGTACCCACCAACGAACCACTAACCGGCAAACGTTGTGCGGTACATTGTGTCCGAATTTTAGGTAGAACACATTTTGCTTTCACAACGTGCTACAAATCGGCTTGTAAAAAAAAGTATAACACAGTAGCTCTTTATCAGAGGAGCAGTGGAGTTTTACACAAAATTGAGTTGAAATTGTTGGGTTAGCATTCGAGTGGTTAATTCAAATGTCAGATGCAATTTTAGATATACAAACAATGCCGCATGATGATGTGATTCTCTTTAATTTTAATTAATTTCCTCTCGTTTATAGAAATCAGCTGAATATTCGTGTGTGGTATCAAACAGCGTGTCGCCAGTTTCGAAGAGTGTTTACGTAACGGTCATTGATAAAAACATCGTTGAGCTGTGCCATGCAGAAAAGAACTTCGGTGTACGATGGCCGACAAGTGCACCGGGAGCAGCGATTGTCGCAGATTGTCCAAAAAAGTATCAGGGATTTTCGAGGAGAGTTTGTGAAAAACGAGATGTTGGCAACTCAACATGGCTGCAGCCAGATTTCTCGCATTGCATTGCTGATCAGCTGATAGAAACTTATAACAAGGTAATTATTTTATTTTGATTTGCTCTGAGTGTCGAAGGGTTAATTTATTCGGACAATACTCCGAAAAATCTCTGGGCTTGTAACGTAGATATTAAGCCATAAAGCATGGTTTGAGTTGAGTATTGGTTTCCATGCTGCATGAGCTGCTGATTTTTCGACATACAGTGACTGAAACATAAAATGTAATCGAAAGACGTTAAGTCGCATGGACCAGGAATCCAGTTAACAGGACAACTTTTGGGAACAAAGGTGTCACCAAATTGATTTGCAATAAACTAAGAGTTCTGTAGTCACGCCATCTTGTGGGAACCATATGTCGTTGTTATGGTGGTTGATTTTTGGAAACTGGTCATCGTCATTTACTGCAACGGCAGAATCTGTTTCAATTCGAAAAAAATTAAGGTCGATGATGCTGCCTGCGTGTAAACGCATATTTCTTGTCGTGTAGATGGTTTTGAATCGAAAAGAGTTAAATAAGTGCGAAAACGATCAATGACTCCACGAATTGCTTGCTCACTAGGCCGATCATGTTGACCGTTATTTCCGGCAGTGCTCATTGAACTTCGAGAGCTCAATTATTAAAAAAATTTTCAGTACTTGAAAGCGTTGTTCTGTGGCGTTAGGCTTTTCATGATGAATACTTAGGTACATCGCCTGGCGATCTCCAGTCGTGAAAGATTCACTTCTATATGAGTTGTCCAAACCGGAAACAATTGCCAATTTTTGCAGACTTTTATAATCAAGCATTTTGTGGTTGCGAAGTCGAAGTGAATTCTGGATACCCAATATTTCCAATAATTCCAATATTTGAATAAATCTCCTCAAACCTCAGTTTCCGCACTGAATATTCTCCCCACCAGTATCAAGGACAAAATTGATTGATAAGAAATTGAATTGATAGATCAGAAAGAATTTCAGTATTCGAACGTTTTATTCAAACCACTCGCAGCCTTTTTCAACATCATATATTGTCCCTAATAATAAAGTTGATGTTATTGCTAGTGGTTTTAGCAAAAGATTCGACGAAATGTCACATGAAATCAGCCATTTCAAACCCTCTTGACTTACTTATTACTTCTCTTCCCGACAGACTTTTAGTATGATCTAGGCAACTCTGACCATTGTGCCATGTCGGTTGATTTTTCGTTTTCTGTCACGGTAAAAAAAAATATAAAGTCGCTAAAAGAAATAATCTGCCATACGAGAAAGCCAGTTGGAACGACCTGAACAATTTCTTTTGAAATTTTAATTTGTCATTGTGATTTCTCGATGGAAACTTTGACGCATCAGCTGATATGATGTCTAACCTAATCTAATTATCCCCACAATTCTTGGTTTGATTCGAGCTTAGGAATTTAGAAAGAAGTTTTCGAATATTTAAACACAACCCTACAGTAGAAACCCGAAATTTGTTTAAACGGGTCAGAAATACCTGTAATGCTCAAATACAAATGGTTAAAGTTTTAGTTAGTGTAAAAATACTGTTGTGTCCAAAAAGAAGCAAAAACTTCTGGTGTTGAACATTAAGAATTCGACCACGTCATCGGTCTCAACGCTAGTATTCAATGACTCCCCGTATGTCAGCTCCACCTACCAGGCCAATTTGCTTCTAACTCGATACTTCCCGAGAGCATATTGGTTCCACCAATTTTAGTCGGTAAATTCTATGACGAAACAGATATTTTTTCGAAGTCGCTCGGTTGCGAGAGTCCTCAAAGATCAAAAATCCGTTGGTCCTGATGGTATCATCGCCATTATTCTGAAGAAGTGTTCTTTAAAGATAGCAAAGCCACTGCGTAAGACTTTCTATCTTTCCTATTCTTCTGAGCTCTTCCCGAGCAGATGGAAAACTGAATTTGTCCAGCTCGTCCCTGAAAATGCCTATCTGCTTCCCCTTCCAATTAGCACCCTATGCTACTTACGTCCCTTCTTTCCAACGTTATGGAAACGTTGATAAACCATCAATTCTAATATCTTGAAGAACGAAAGCTTCTCAATGACGGCTTTCGTAGCAAAAGGTCTACTGGTGATTTGATGGCATATCTCACCGAAAAGTGAAACCAATTTTTACACTGTTTAGGAAAAAGTAAGATTATTGCGCTTGATTTTTGTAAAGCATTTGATAGAGTTTTAAATCTGGTTTTATTATCACGTGTTTTTGGTATCGACGAGTCTCTTCTTGGATTAGAAATTTCCTTTTGGGCCGTTCAATCCAAGTTGCATTGGATGGTTTCAAGTATGATACCCACTTCATAAATTCTGGTGTGCCCCAGGGCTCCGTTTTGTCTCCGACTCTCTTCCTCATTTTCATAAATGATTTCTTGTCCGAAACTTTTAATTCCCTCAGTTAATTTGCTGACGACTCAACCCTCAGCTTTTTCTATTCGTTTCCAAATGCATGTCCTTGCTCTTCGGATGTGGAGCTGGATCGGTTGCGTATGATAAGTTCATTAATTTCTGACCTTGACAGCATTGTTATATGGGGTCATAAAAACAGAGTAAATTCAATTCTTCAAAAACTCAATGCTGTCTCTTATCGTTAAAGCTAAACATTCCCCCATTACCATTATCCATGAATGGCACCTGCATCGATGAAACCGAAAAGCTGTCAGTACTTGGTATGTGTGTAAACGATGATCTTCGTTGGAATGACCACATATTTGAAGTTGCCAAAAACGCTGCTAAATGTTTAGGTTTCTTGGGACGATGCAGGAAGTTCTTCACCCCTTCTGATCTGGCTACAATTTATAAGGCCTTCATCCGCCCAAAACTGGAGTATAACACCCTTATCTGGTCAGTAGTTCAGTCGCAGAATCTATTGATTCTCTTGAATGTCGTTGAAACGTTACCTGCCTCAGTCTCTTTTATCGCTTTTTCTACAAACAGTGCTCTAGTGAAATAGCCAGTTGCATTCCTCCCCTGAAACAATTCAGCCGCAACACCCGCGTCGCTAGGGATGCTCATCAGTCTTACCTCGAACCCAACCTCGGGCGTAGAATAAGATATAGAGATTCATATTTAAGTCGCACTAACCGAATGCGGAATGCTTTGCCAGACTCTGTTTTTCCCCACCATTACGATTTACAAAAAGTCAAAAGCAATGTGTTTCGGTGTCTTCTATTAAATGCTCTCCTATTTTCCTAAATTCTCGCTCTGTGTCTTATAACATTATAAGGGTATTCATAATCTTTATTAACTCTTGGGTCAGTACTTGTCTGACTCAAAGAAAATATAAAGTGTGCTTCAAAAGTCATCTTTCTCCGCTCTTTTCATATCACCTTCCAGTGTCTCCCAAGGTAGCCACTTTGGCCTGTTATTTTTTATTTGAGCTATAAAATATGTCGAAATGCTGAATAGTAAGGCTTTGATATGCGCGGATGATATGGAAAAATTTAGAAACAATATCTTCCACTGATTCCTGCATCTTAGAAAACAGTCTAGATATATTCTCTGTTTCGTTTGTATGCTTTGATTCCTAAACGGTTGGTTGAAAGAATTTCCCAATCCATATATTCTTAAATCTCTGAATGCCACTTTCATAAGGCCAAACCTAGAGTTTATCCTTCTTAACTGTGGTCACCTTACCAACTAATACAGGCTGAACGAGTCGAAGGTGCACATTGCACAACGCAGATATCTTCTTTTCGCCTTTCCCAAACTTCTTTGGGATTATAGATACCACTTGTCTCCATATGCTGATCGTTTAAAGCTTATTGACCTCCAGTCTCGATTAAGAAGACATGAGATCGCAGACATAGTATTTTTTCAAGTTAAAAGATGGAGATAAAAGATAAAAGATGTTTTTCACTATCACTTTTAACACTAATTCCCGGAATCTTAGGCCTGTTGCCCTTTCCGCATTCCCTACCATCGACAATGGTACGAACTACAGTTTTCACAACAATATGTTGCATATGTTACTTAATAATGATTCCTTAAATTATCCTTTAAGCGATTAATCGTAACGAGATTGATACGACGCGACCGACGCACGGACGCCCAGTCGTACAAGAAGGGATCAAAGAAAAATATTGCAGCAGATTATAGCTCCTTTTTTATATCGGATTGTGGGTCCATCAAAGGAAAATAAGATCCTCATGCCGCCTCTTCAATAAACGATTTTGGTGAATATCTCAAGAACAACATCCACAATACGACCACAAAAATTGTTAAAGAACCTTTCAATAGAAAATATTTAAGCAGACATGTTTACAATTACGACCATAAACATAGTTAGTCAAACCATCCTAAATTCTCGGATAAATTACTTTGAGCAAAAGCTAAAGTTTAGTATCCACGTAGTCAAAATTAACGTTTATCTATATTAGACCTCATGAGCCGCTCCAACTGTTAGGAGTAAAACCTCTTACGAATGTTGGGATAGTAATTGTTTTGTAATTTACTCATCTTACCCACAAATATCCACTTAAACAGATGAAACCTTACAATGTTAGTGAATGCCAATATCAACTTCTATAATCGAACAATTCTCTTGCAATACCACATTTCCAATGATTACATTCATCTATTCAAAATTTGCTGGTTCACATAAATGACTGACTTAGTAATCAATTATACATACCATTCAGTAATCAATACGTGTGCCTAGGGATATCTTGTTTGATGTTTAATTCACAAAACGATTACTCAACGTTTATAAAAACAGCAAATTAAATTAAATTCGAATGACTCAACTCAAACATTTGACCACCCCAGACTAAATCAATTTATTAAATTGACAAGCAGCCCTCTGTATCTTTGCTTCACGAGATGAGCAACAAATAAATCAAATGAAATGTCACTGATACCATTTACGAAGCTGTAGAATTACGGGACATTTCAGAAAATTGTATGTCAAATATTTCTTAAAGTCTCAACAGAACTAATTGAATCAAATTCCATTCAGAAAAGAAAAGAAAGTGATATTTTTTATGTGTATTTTAGCAAAGCTTACGGAAATTTTTTTATTTGTATCAAACTTGATTACTAGGCCAACCCATGAACTTCCCGATAAGTGCCTCGGAACTATAGATTCCCTTAATCCAGTGGTATTCATACACTTGTGTAGCACGTGGAATTGAACTATCAGTGTATGATGACATGTTCCGAAAATTGCATTTGTGTTTAGTTTAACGCGTGTATTTGGATCCAATTGGCATTAAAAAAACTATTTCATTTTGAGATTAGAAGATTCGAGAAATCATTTTCTGGGAATACACTATTCGCATCCTTAGAATGAAGTGACCTAACTCAAAACTCTTGTAATTTTTGATTTCCCAATAAACTGACCTGATGTACTTTTATGAATACTTTTTTGTTCATTTTTCACAAATGCTATTTTAGGTCACTTTCATTCTTAGGACCTGGCCACGTAATATAAGCGGCAAGACGACATCGACAGCGGCAGAGCAGCAAATATAGAACTATATTGAAAGCTCGACGGAAAAAAAAATTGAGTTAGGTCACTTTCATTCTAAGGCTGCGTATTAATCAGCTCCGTAGCCGGGTATTGTTCAGTCAAAGTGTCATTTTAAGAAGACAGTCGTAAGCACTAGTGCCAAGATGTGATCGACCGAGTGACTACTCACTCTCACTAAATTCAGCTACTCATCTCACTAGATTCGAAAAAGCTATCAAGTTATTTTAATGATATGATTAAATTCGAAGATAACTTCGAAAACATAAATTTCATTATTTCATGTTTCAAATGCCAAAGGTGGGCCAAAACATTTTTTAGTATATTTTCTAATTTTCACTTCGGTTTTTTGGAACTAAATTTTGTGTATTTGGGGCTTCAAAAGTTATCGTGATAAGTTTTTGGACATTTTGTTTCATAAATGGAAACTTAAGTGAAAGTCTTATAAAATGAAATATGCCTTATAAGCAGTTTTATGATAAAAAAAAGCCTATACATACAACCAGTCACCACTAATATGCTTTATGAGTTATTTGGGAGTTACCTCACTCACTCACTTTTAATAGCTTCATCGATTTTTAGTTTTTCGTGAAATCACTCTTTGTTAAACCTCGATATTGGTTCCTGTGTTTGGTAATGTCTTCATTATGCCGCTTTCAACCTCCCAGACCTCCAAAAACAGATTATTAGCAAACTTTTCAAAAAAAAAAACTTCAATTTCATACTAAAACAAATTGGTCCATTGAAAAAATAAGGAAGATTTCAATCTGGCAGTCCTTTTTTGGAGTAGCTCTTGTCCACAGGTATGACTTTATTAAGCTCAGTTTTCCTATTTCTTTGTGAAAGAGTTGAAGTTGCACGATCAATGGGTACTGCAAACGTTCGGTACATTGTCTCGAAGCGAAAAAGCTGTTGACGCCGATTTTCACATAATTTCGAGTTTTAAAACTATGAGTTAACTCCAGGATCAGGCCATCGAGCTTCTCGGTTTGAATTTATTCGAGCCAACCGCTGCGACCACTTACCCGAAATCATTTTTAAAACAAAATGGCGAACCCTTATATTTGTTAGAGAGCTAACTTATTGGTCATAAGATTAAATTAAATTCGGTTTATATCTTCTTAAAATCCACATGTCTTAAAAACGCCACCATTTTGATCGTTCTTAAACCTCCATCGCCTCAACAGTCCTTCCTTGCCAAAACCCAGAAAACAGGCTTTCCTACTCTGTTTTGTTATATAAAATTTGAACTGATTGAGAAAGTACAGTAAAATACCTTAATGTGGTTAAAAATATTATATAAGCGACCAAATATTGCGAACTAGGGCTTACAATTGTATATTTCAAAATACGAATCGAAAGTTCTGTTCTATGTCGTAGTTTCCCATAAAAAAAAACGTTATTTTAATTTGAAAACACAAAACAAATAAATAAAGTGATGAAAATCCTGTCAAGTCAAAATGGAACCGTCATAAATATTGTTCCTTGTTAAACGGGAAATGCACTGAGCATGTTATACTAGAAACTATAGGAATGTCAAAAAAATATCGATATATCGAAATATCGATATATTTTTTCCCGATATATCGATACTAAAGTTCCAGTATCGAAAACGTGAAAAAAGCGATATTTTTTACTCGATTGAAGGTATACCAATTTCATTAAAAAAAAAATTCAATATATACCGCTACTAATTATTATTTTTAACAGACATGATAACTTCAATGGAGCTGGGCATCCTACGAGATATGAAATTCCTCCTTACACCGTTTATGGAAGCAAGGGACGGAATATGTTACTAGCTAGCTTAGTAATACCCATTGGATACTTATCCCAAAGATTGCTTAGGCAAATGAAACCAATAAATCATCTTGTTAAATTTTGTAGAGGTAACTTATTGCAGTAAACTAGGAAACTCTTAACTTTGCTAAGCCATCTAATCAAAAGATAATCAGCCTTATCGGGAATTCCTTGGGAAATATTTTTCCCACAAAATGTTTCCCTTCCCGGGAACAAGTTCCTACGATTGGGAATTCCCCACGGATTTTTTTCCCATGGGAATAAGTTTTTTGCAAGGAAAAACACAATATTTCCCATAATAAGTGAGTTCCCGATAGGTATTTTTCCCTAGGAATTTTTATTCCCAATTTCGAAAAGAAGTTCTCGATACCAATTTTTCTAATTTGGGAAAAAATCCATGGGAAGAAAAGTTCCCGATAGCCCTAAATCTCGCCCACATGTCAAAAGGAAAGTCTTTTACGAAAGTGTTCTAAAGTCGTTTGAGCGTAAAAAGCAAAGGAGTTGCCAAACTAAGAGTAAACATTAAATCTAAATTTTTCCTTAATACATCTACTAAGGTAGGAGTGGTTATGCAGAACAGTTTACTAGCTGCAAAACTTGAGCCTCTCGAAAAAAATATGCATATCGCTAAGGCTACAATACTGGACCCTCGCTCCAATGGATTCATTCCAGCTCTTCACAGACGGTTTCCCCATCAATTGCAGAACTGGCAGAATTTCAGTTAGAACACAGACGGAGAGGTTAACTGTCTCCCGAACAAACTAACACCATTGTCCCTGTATCGGAAAGCGCTACACTGTCTTTTGGGTCTGCCCACGAGCAAATCGCTACAGTCATTGAAAGCGCCATTTCCGTTCCATCAACCAGTAGTGACATGGCCAGCGAATTGAAGCAGTTACTGATCAGCCCGTCATATCCGGAAAGGAAAATCTAACGACTGGTATAACTGTAGCCATCTCACTCCTGTTCTTTCGGAAATAGCTCTGAAGTACTTGACACCAACTGCGTCTTCGGTTTCATCAGAAAGAATTGTATCTGCTGTAAATGTCACAGTGCCCAACAACAGAAGTCGGCTCACAGCTGAAAATATCAATCAAAGATTTTTTATTCTTTCTCTCTCTGAGAAATATTGGCTTAGTTAATTCGAAAAATTTTTCTTATATTTCGTTATATTTCTTACTAAAGTGGTGGGTAGAGTAATTAAGCGAAATTCTATTAATTTTTAAAGGTCACAAGATTCAGTTTGAAAATATATCAATATACTCGTATCACTAAACACTTTTTTTTTTTGATAATACATATATCGATACGACATAATATCGATATATTTTTCCATCTCCGACATCCCTACTAGAAACATGTTTATTTATGAGTAGCACGTGGGAAGCTCTAGTATGTACACACATATAACGATTTGAGGTCCTGCTAATAACAGTGAGAATAGCTTCCTAGGACCTTAAAACGTCGAAAGGTCTTATGAAAGGTTATATTCCACAAATAATAAAAACGAAACCAGCGAAAGGTGAGAAAAAAACATGAAATAATTTAAATGCTAGAAATCTCATAACGGATAAATTGGGTTCCAGACAAAAAAAAATATTTTATTGAAGCGAAAAAAGGATCTGTGGTACCCGTGGCGTGATGGTTAGCATGTCTGCCTTTTAACCCAGAGGTTCGTGGATCGACTCCCAACAGAGCAAAAATGTTTTTCCACGGGTATCGCCTTTCCCGAGGAATGTGGAAGACCTCCGTTAGTAAATTCATTTCCATGAAAAGCGGTTTCTCGATTAGCCGTTCGGAACCGGCAGACCATGATTTTCGAAGTAATGTCACAATATTTCCCAGCGTTGTTCAAGCGTATACGCAACCATAGTCGTTCAGCGGAAGGATAAAACTAATTATCTGTCAAATCAGACATGAGCTTAGTGTTACCATTCACGAAATTAGCACTAGTTGAAAAAAAAAAAAAACCTTAGATGGCGGACCTTTTATTTTGTCGTACCGTATACAAAACACCCTGTATATTATAGCTAAGTTAACGAGAATTTGTCCATGGCACTGGATAAAATTTATAAAAACTCCTTTTGTTATGTTGTGCGGTATTAAGACCAACACTATACCATTTAAGTTTGTATAGAAATAAGCTCAGTGTGCAGAATCACTTTACCTCGCAAATAAACCAACCGTGTATTTTACTTATTTTTATTTACTTTTTTGTAAGTCTTCAAATTTATGCTGGTTTAAATGTTGGTTAATTTTTTTATTCTTCTTTTCATCTAGTTCCAGGCCCTGATGTCAGGATATCAGAAAACGAATTTTTCAGCAATTTTAAAATCGTGCCTCGAATACACAACAAGGCGTCATCAAAAATTTTTACCCGGAGAAGCTGGATTTTTAATGGACCTGCTACAAGAGGTATGTTTGGCAAAGTCTTTTAACAGTAAACTCAACTTCTTTTGTATTGTATAATGTATACCTATGTGAACGAGTATATTTATTTATTTAACTAACAGTGAAAAGGTATCGTTGTGGATCTTCAACTAGAAGAATTTCTCTTATTTTTTTTTTACCTGGCTTGACATTTAATAGCAAGGTGTTTGTAATACTGACATCCTGTCAAGAACAATTGAAAATGTTACAAAAAACAAAATTAAAAGTAAAAAGAGGAAACTCGATTCAGCCATCGCTTGCTTTCAATTAAGAGATTGTCAGACTAGGTGAAGCTTGCCAGAGCATACAGACCTTCGAAGAAAAAGAAAAAAGAAAAACTCTTTGAAGTGATAGTTGAAGGGAAAAATTTTCCTTCAACATTTTCACAAACAATGTAAAGGTTGGTATAATTACGAGTATGTGAGTGAACGAACGTTTGATGTCAAGTAATTCAATGGTTAAAGTTCGTTGAGGGAATTAATTTTCAGTAATTTTAAGGATCTAATAGACGTTAAATTAAGTTCATTTTGACTGAAGTATTGAGGAAAATTATTTGGATTGAAAGTTTGTGATTATAAAGTTTGTGATATATTGAATACACTCGAAACGATGGTGCTTGAGAATAGGGTACTAGCCTTATTCGACCATGAAATTGAGCTTCATGTGGTAGAAATTGACCGTTCGTCACTAATATTGTTTCATTTATTGAAGGACCATCTAGAAAGCAATTCAATTTTAAATGAGTTTGATGGTTTCTCTGACTTAAGTTTAAGAACTGTGTGGCGTGTCCTAATATTCTCTTAGTGAGATCGCAATTATGAGTGATTTTAATGTACAAATTTTGATTGGCTTCGACATTCTGACCAACCCCACAAAAAAATAAATTTTAGCCCAGTTTAATCATTTAAGGGGTAACACCACTGTAAATTTTTCAAAAAATCGATTTTCGTTTTATAGGCTTAAAAAATTCTTCGAACCTTTTAGAATATGGCGAAAAATATTTCATACCTGAAAGTATTTTTTTCTTGTAATTTTGAACTCTTCCCTATGCGCGTCGGACTGCTCCGAAACGACACTTGCGTCAGATGTCCTACATTTTGATTTCTATCTTCACAAATACACTAACAGATGTAATTATAAAGCATTTTTAGATATATTCAGGTAGAAGCACTTCTACTCAATAGTACTTTAGTGTAGTACGTGTCAACACGTGTACAAAAAATGCATTTCAAAATTTTAAATTAGTTTTTCTCGAAACACGAATTTTCAAAATGGCACGCAGCATAACTCCAACGGTTTTTGTTCTTTTCATTTGAATTTTTCACCATATTTTAAGAATAAAATACGTATGGTATTTTTGATATGTTAATTTAATCATTATTATTAACGAATGACTATCTTTTTTTCTGTTCAGAATTTAATTATTTAATTCAATTGCTCGCCAATCGCACAAAAATCTGTATTTTTAAAATCCCCTACGTATTTCTCTAGCTATAAGTATGTACAATAAGTACAAAATTTTTTTTTATATATGGGGCATTCCACGCCAAATCGGACAACGTTCGACCTTTGCATCTCCAATTTTAAAAAAAAAATTTATGTTATTATGTTAATTTTATGTTTATGGAATATAGTTTCCATTGAAAAAGACCTTCATGATTTTTTTAATTTTTTTTTGGCCGATCCGTTTTTGAGATATCAATTTTTGAAAAAATTCCGCTCTTTTTTTTTCAATTATGTATCTGTAACTTTGCAAAAAATGAGCCAATCGGGACGTTTTTTTTTTTTTTTAATTTTCGTTTTTATTAAACACACTTTTAGGATATAAAATTAAAAAATATTTTAAAGTTATGTTTCTATAAGATTTTCAAATTTTGACTTTAAAATGTTGATTTTCCAAAAACATAGCAATCGATTTTCTTGAAAATTTTTTCTAAAAAACTGTCATTTATTCCCCAACTTTTAAGCCTAGTCTCGTAATGGGCAGTTGATGAAATCCATTTTTTTATAAATTTAAATAATTAAAGGTTCAGTTTTTTTTTTTTAAATCTTTAGTTTTAGACGCCTTTGCACGAGTACGATAACTTTGGCAACAAGAAATAATAACGGTTTTGGTGGAGGGGTTCAATACAATAAGTTTTTACTACAGAGTGGGGGTATATCTCCCCCCGTTTAGTCGGTAGGGGCAATTTCGTAAAAATAGACTTCAAAAAATATTGTCAAAGAACGGGAACATTTACTGATACAAATTATACTTTTTATGAAAGCCAGAAATCTGAACTTCATAAAAAATTTAAAATAAAGTGGTTTCAATTTATAGTTTTTGAAGTAACTGACTTCAAAGTCAAAATTTACGAAAAAAAAGAAAAAAAAATCGCTTTGAGTATTATGTTTCCTCATGATTAAAAATGCAAATAAAAAAATACACTGGTCGACAATAAAATTTGCCGCCAAACCACATTTTTAAAGTTTTTTCGGTCGCTGAATTCTGATCTGACCTTAGAATTGCTTTGTCACATCCAGTTTTTGCGTAATTAAGCATTCAAGATCGGAAAAATCCAGTTTTTGCTATAACTGAGATATCTAGCTTCAAAAGTTGTAATACACGGTCATGCAATATTTTGAAGATTACGTATGTATACCGTATAGTTTCAAAAAGAAATTTGAGTCAGAAATCACATTCTTTAAAGATCTTTTTGTTCTGAATTCGAATCCAGTCAGAGACTTACGCTACAACAGCAGGTTTTCAAAAAAGTAAAGCATTGATGTCTTGACTTTACTCTGGATATAATCTCAAGACACTGATGTGATAGACCAATTCTGTGAATGAATTTGAATTCAACACATCCAAAACCTTCTAAAATGTGTTTTCTGACTCAAATTTCCTTTCGAGACTAACGTTATCTTCAAAAAAAAAAAACAAAAAAAAATTCATGACCGTGTATTACGACTTTTGAAGCTAGAAATCTCAGTTATTTGATGTAGTAGAGCCATTTTGAGACCAGATTTGGATTTAGCGGATAGCAAATCATCGGAAAAGCAAAGGTTTGTTTTCAGGCTAAAAATTTTTCTACGTTAAAACAAATTCTGAAAAGTAGCTAAAACCTATTTTTCTGGATTTTGAAGGCTTCATATCTCGAAAACGTGATGTGACAGAGCAATTCTGAGGCCATATTTTAGTTTAGCGAGAAATATAGTTTGCTTTTGGCGGCATTCGAAAACATGAAATTTTGTTGGCCAGTGAATTGATGTAGTTAGTTGCTTCAATAAATTTTTCATCAAACGCTGTAAACAATTTTTTTCTGTCTTGTAGTTTTTGATATAATTGAAAAGTAGTAAAACTATTTCTTCTTTAAAACCATTATTATTTTTAAGTTTCTTTAAAGATTAGAGAATCTTTTGGTTTTAAAGAAGAAATATAGTTTTTTTTGATTTTATATCCTAAAAGTGTGTTTAAAAACGAAATATTAAAAAAAAAAAAACGTCCCGATTGGCCCATTTTTTGCAAAGTTACAGATATTTGAAAAAAAAGAGTGAAAATTGATATCTCAAAAACGGATCGGCAAAAAAAATTTAAAAAAATCATGAAGGTCTTTTTCAATGGGTACTATAACATAAATTTAAAAAAAAAGAAATCGGAAATGCAAAGGTTGAACGGTGTCCGATTTGGCGTGGAATGCCCCATATATAGTTCTGAATTTGCGGCAGCTACACTGCGTGCCGCAAAGCTCCTCAATTTGTACGTGCCTCGCGAATATGGCTGTGGTGCCGTAATTTTTTAAAATTTGTATATAATAATTTTCTGTTTTGTTACTTAAATATACGCTTAATAACTTCCTCCAATATTATAACATTATTTTATTAACTTTCCTTCCGCTCAAAAAATTGACAAAAAAACACGTTTTTATGGGCTGTTACAGTGGTGTTACCCCTTAAGTCAGCTTGCCTTTAAACCCAGTCGGGTTCTAGTTATTCTTGGTCTTGTGGGCAACACTTTTGCTAATTCTCACTTCTCACAAAGCGTTAAAGTATCATCACCTCGAGCGAATCGGATCAATTTGTCATATCGACTTAACTTATCGACTTAGCGAGTTCCGTAATTCGGAATATAAGCGGGAATATAAAAACTGGGATTTCGAACCCAATTTCCCAAAACCCCATTTCAAACTCAAACGCTGGCAGTAGCGGCTACTCGTTTCACCGCTCGCTGGCAAGCAGCCCTGTGTGACGCGTGCTTTAAACCTGATAATATCTGACGAGCAACGAGGACTTACACTTTACTCAAACGAAGTTTTCTCTTTGATTGCTTTCTACTCTTTAGCGTAATAAGTACAAAATGGCGGTGCAGCCTGCAGCCTTGTAAGCAATCACTTCAATTCACAAAGAAAGTGGTGTAACTTGAAGTGAATTGTTTTGAAAATTTTGTATAGACATCCAAGTGCTTCTTAGAAGCCTTACCAATCATAATTTCCTTATATAAATTAAAAGTTGAGAGAGCCCACGTAAAAATATGCAAAGTTAAAAGTGCGCTTTTGATTAAGCTCTGCCAACAACAACATAATTTTGTTCAAAACTTCACACAATACACAGATCAAATTTGTCACGGTCCTGCATTCTACGCTCTGCATCAGCACCACACAGAAAGAAGAGGAAACATAAAGCAAACTCTCTCCTTTGATTTATTGACTTTGACTCTTGGGTCTTGCTGAATACTGACTGCTGAGTTGTTGTTTAGTGAACTAGTGTCTGAATTTTAAGAAAGTAAAGTCAGTTTGAGTTTTTGTTGCTGCGCGATTTGTTGAGGTTACTTAAGAAAAGGTTCTTTGTTAATTTGTCATTAAATTCTTTTTGTTTGTGGTGTGGATGTCTTAAATTTTTGTTTTTCTTGCAATAAAAGTTTAAGTGTTTGATCATTTCAAGTAAATAATAAGTACCTAGTGTAATTTGTGGAGCGATGATTGTTAAGTCATTGTGAATTCATGGGCGAGATGATATCGTAGCAATAACAAGTCTGTTCATATCCAGACACGTTCAGACACGTTTAAGCATATTCAACAGATTATCTTTTTTCGGTGAGTTTTTTTTTATAAATTGTTAGTGATGAGTTTTTTTTTCATTTATTAAATTGTTAGATTTAAATTATTTCATATTGAAAAAATGCCTATAGTTACAACATTGTTTCCATTGTTAAAATTTTATTTAACACCCATTCTGCCAATAGCCGAGTTCACATTGTACAATTAGTTAGACGGACTTCGTTTGATGGGAGTTGGATGGTCGGGTGTAGTTTGCGTTCACATTTATCAAGCTTTTCGTCCAACTTTATGTCACATACTCTTCCACTCCGTCCAACTTCTAAATTTTCAAAAATATTTGAAAACCATCCAACAAGTTGGTCAAGCGATCGTCTGAGGGTTCACACTATCAAGCATTGGTAGTTCAAGCCAAAGTCTGTCCAACTAATTGTACAGTGTGAACTCGGCTAATGAAAATTAAAAACTAAAATTAGGTCCCAGCTTTAAATGGCATACATATTTGCTATCTTAAAGCCACAAGCAACGTTCGAAGGCTTTGGTTCCTAATATTTATGCTCGGGCTCTGTACAATTCTTTCAAGTATGAAGTTGTAGAGGTCAGACCATAATATTTGCAATAAATAATGGACCTTCATGAAGCATGTTTCTTTAATCAAAGTCGTCTTGAAAGGAAGGATAGGCATTCGGTGTTGCGGTTTTGGGCTAACAAGAGACTACATTCGCTTAGTTTTTCATGACGTCACTACACTTCTAACTATCCAACAGCTTTGAAATCAGAGAATCCTTTGTTGATTGAATTCAATCTGTCAGATTTCCGATTTACTTATATTTTTTCTAACAAGAGACAAGTAAGAGGGAGAGAGACAGAGAGATAGAGCTGAAGACATAACAAAGCCTTGAGGCACACCGCAGCGTTTATGAAGTGAGCATCAGCTTTAAAACCATCCAACTCGTCCTGAATTAAGTAATCAGACAAATGGTTTCCAATCGAACAAAGATTCATCAATGCCAATAGCACACATTTTCGATAAAGGACTCTGATGCCAAACTCCATCAAAAGCCTTAAAAATATCGTGCGCAATAATCTCACTTACTCCAAAACAGTGGAAAGGTTTAATTCCAATTTTCTGTTCAATATGCCACCAAATCACCAATGGATCTTTTGCTGTGGCAGCCTCACTCTCGGTCATTAAGAAGCTTTCGTTCTTTTAGATTTTTCATCAATTGAAGTACTTTCAACGTTTTTATGAGCTTGAAAAGATGGGGTGTGAGTGATATTGGTGTTTTATTCGAATAGAACAAAATTCGCCATTTGTATGGACGGGCTGGACAAATACTAAACTTATCACAGTAAAATAAAAGTCCTTAAACGGGCTGTATGGCAATATGAGATGCGAATAATAATTTCTTTTGAAATTTGAAATGGTCACTGTGCTTTGGACGCATATCTAAAAAAGTTCTCGAAGGCAAGAAAAACTTTAATCCTCACAGAACGAAAATTATCATCGCCAAAGATAATTCGTGGTTCGTTTCAAGCTGCGAAAAGGTTGTCAGGGACAGGCAAACTGACATTTCTTTCGTATATGCAAAAAAGACTTTAAAGAAGTAAACCAAAATGTCCACCACACCCCAAAAAAATAGTACGTATTTCTTCAATACTCGTACGTACACAAGACTAGGTTTTTGCATAGCCAAAAAGTAAGTCAATATGTTAATACTTTTGTCTCCGAAAGAAAGCAGTAATTGCTGATCTGTTGCAAACTTTACATCATCTGTCTTTACTGACTTTCCATAAGTCAGTTTCATCGACAAATCCAGTTTGACACTAAAAATGCGTTTTGCCTCATCTGGAATTCGAGAGTGCGAGGGATTTATTTGTTCGTCTTCTTTCTGTTGCAGTTAGAGATCCCGCAATTAGGGTAAATCTTCTGTAAAGCTCATATCCCGTGGAAAAACATTCTTGATTATGTTGGGATTCGAACCACTCGAACTTCTGGGTTAACAGACAGACATGCTAACCATCACACCACGGGTACCACAAGGCAGTAAGTTAGTGTCGAATATGTATGGCCTATACAAATGCAAAAAAAAACCCTGCTATCAACATTTGACGAACGGAAGACTGTATTGATCTCTCAAGATTCTTTTATTGTCTTGTGTGGATGCCGTGGGCAAATGATATCGATGACGATCTCTATTGGGTTGAAAAACAATTAGAATCCCGAATTCGATTTTGTAACGACATCAAGAAAAAGAAATACGAAAATATCGTTAATTGGTCATATCCGAACGTTGAATAAAGCCAGATACGCACAGCAGATGCGAGAATATTTTTAAATTAGGCTCAGTGATGATGAAGAAGAATACGACATCATTAACAAAAGTCAAATAAGAGATTTGATGCATCTAAATTTGAGACTTACAATAATTGAGAACGAAATTGAAATGTCGGAGAATCCAGAAATTAGGAAAATTTACGAAGAGATCAAGTTTGACGAAGAAAGGAACTTATAGCATGTCTTTAATTAGAGCATGAACAAACGAAGTTCGATTGCTAATTTTGTAACAGAACCGTTAACATTTTAGCAGTTTATGATATTAACTGGATATTTAGCTGGCGAGCGAAAACTCGTTCAGATGTATCCTTCATTGCAGGACGTTCTAAATATTTGCAACGCTGTTGATGCCATCTATCTTGCCTTGCTTACTTACTTAGGTGATCATTACAGTTCGGGGTGAACATTAGCCTCAACCAGCATCTTACGCCAACCATCTCAATTTCGGGCGAATTCTCTCCAGTTTTGTACTGTAAGTCGGTTGAGGTCTTCTTCCACTTGATTACGCCACTTAAGATGAGGTCTTTCCTTGCAATGTGCTTTGGAAACCCGTCGACCCGGAGCTTTTGGGTCTATCCGTTCTACATGGTCCAGCCATCATAGTCTTGCGATGCGTACTTTTCTAGCTATGTCCATTTTGCGGTACAGGTCATACAGCTCATTGTTGTATCTTTTTCTCCACACATTGTCTTCGGATACGGAACCAAATATCATTCGGAGAATTTTTCTTTCGAAACAACCAAAGGTTTCTTCATCCGTATTCGATAAAGTCCAATCTTCCGCGCCGTAAAGCAGGACTGGGATGATCAGGATCTTATACAGGGTTACCTTGGTTTTTTTGGAGGGGTTTTGGTTTCTCGATTGTCTTTTTACCTTTAAAAAAAGCAGCGGTTGGCAAGAGTTATTCTCCGTTTGATCTCCCCACTGATGTTGTTTTCCATGCAAATCCTATGTTGACGAAATTCGGTGCAACCTCGAAGTTATTTCTGTCTTTTATGACGTTTAGTCCAATTTGTCGATGTTTTGTGTCTTTGTTTGATGATACATTGTCATCTTATTCTTATACTTCTTTTATCTTCATTAACCATCAAACCCATTTTTGCAGCTTCTATTTCAATACTCGCAAAAGCACCCATGACGTCCTTTTTTTCTTAACATTACATTAATAACGTCTGCGTAGGCGAGTAATTGTACAGACTTCTGAAATATTGTTCCTATTTTGTTAACGTTTGAGTTTTGTACCATCTTTTCAAGTATGATGTTATAGAAATCGCATTACAGTTAGTCTCATTGTCAAAAGCCTTTTTCATCATCAAAGGCTTTGGATGTGTTCTTTACCGATCTTTATGGAGCAGCGTGAATTCTCCAAAGTCACCCTGCATAGTCGTAAACTATAAAGTCATTTAATATTTTGGAAAGCGAATGCCTTGACCGGCATTACAAATTTTTTATCAAAAGATCCACTTGTCATGAAATGGCTGACCTCTCTGAAAAGCTTAACCAATCTTTATATTGTTTTGGATGAAGTAAGATTAATACTTTTGATATTTCGAGAGTTTTTTTTTGTCGAAAGTGTTAGCTTTTGGCATCAACAAGTCTTTTTTTCGTTTGATTGGAAACTACCTTTCCGGATCACTCTGTACAAGTTAAGTAAGATGGTTTTAAAAGTTTCAAATTATGCTCAAGTTATAAATGCTGGTGTGCTCCAATGCTCCATTTTGCCTCCGACTCTTTTTATTGTTTCATTTTCAAATTTCATTTTTCTTTTTCCGAATTTCCGGTTCTTCCATACCGAATTGATTTTATGGGTGCGGCAGTATTAGAAACACTGTGGTCAGGATTTCTGCCGTCACGACAACTGCAAATGTATTAAAACACACTATGTTTTTTGTGTAGATTTCTATTAAACATTAATATTAACAGTTTTCCTAACTTAAGTTATAATAATAAACTATATTTTGTTTGTCTTAATATTTAGTTTGCACAGAAGGAGCCTTATTTATACAATGTCTTATTATTTATGGTATTTATTGTTGTAGTGATTTTTATTATATGCTTGCGATTCGCGAAGTGTTCTGGTCCGCTTGTCGATGTGTTAATTGTTTGTAACGAGGGAAGGGATTGCTGTGTTCAGCCACGGTATCGAGCTGATCCTGGGTAAGCGTAGAAGATGAAAGCATCCTCGTCGGTGTAAGAACATACTGTCATTTTTGTCGCTTCAGTGTTGGTACTCTCATACATCGCTATGTAAATATTATTTGACAGCTAAATTTGTCGCTACCGCAGTCACGCAAGCGCTATGAGGTTCTCCTAAACCAAAGCGTTTTTCCAGTTGCGGCAGGTGCAGAAACGCTGTTGTCATCAGTCGCTGCAGCGACTACAAAAACGCTTCGGTTTGGGAGTTCCTTAACTCGTATATTCTTTTCCAATTGCTCGTCCATGCTTTTCGAATGTGAAACTCATTCCTTCCTGTTAAAGACCTTGACAGCATTTTAACATGGAGCAAAAGGAACCTAGTGGAATTAACTGTTTTTTGCCTTGAAGCTCAACGAGCTCATATTGTTATTTTTCATGAATACTACCTGCTTTAATGAATCGGAAAGGCTTTCAGTCCTTGTTATGTGCGTGCAAACGATGATCTTTGTTAGAATATGACTTCATATTTGAAGTCGTCAAAAATGCTTCAGTATAATAAAGGTTGGTTTAAACTTAAACAATGCCTCTTATTTTTATCCTCAAGCCCAATTTCGAATGTTCAGTCGATTGTAGAGATTCATATTTTAGCCACACTGTTTTTCTGTCGCCTCGCTATTTACAAATATCTGAAATTAATATCCTCTTACGCCCGTGGCGTAACGGTTAGCTTGTCTGCCTGTTACATTGGAGGTTTTAATTCCAGAAACATCAAGGGAAAAATGATTTGTCAAGTGTATCGCCTTTCGTGAGAAATTGGAAATCTCTCCGATAATAATCAATTTCATGCCATGAAAAGCAATGTCTCGATTAGCCGTTCGGAATCGGCAAAAATTGTCTCCCTCACAAGGTTTGGTTAAGAGAAATACGCCCCGGGGCTCCCCACTCTGTTACGCCTCCCTGTTCATTTATTTGTTATGCTTTCCCAAAATCAGAGCACCACTTGAACATTTTAAGATAATAAATAATATCCCGTGGCCATGCTGTGAAAAGTGCTTCCATCGTCAAAAAAAAATAAATAGGGTGGCGCTACAGAGCGAGGAGCCCCTGGGCCTATCGCATTTCTCACAACCATGTCTTGTGAGGGAATGGAGGGGACCTACAATTTTTATGCAGGATCCGAACGGCTAATTGAGAAAGCGCTTTTCATGGCATGAATTTACTAACGGAGGACTTGCCAATTCCTCGCGAAAGGCGATACCCGGGAAAAAACATTTTTGCGCCTCTGCTGGGATTCGAACCTCGAACCTCTGGGTAAGCAGGTGGACATGCTAACCATCGCACCACGGGTACCATGATGCCATGCTGTGAGTGAAGATTAAAAAATTAAAGGTTAGTTTAGGTTAGACTTAGGTGGGTGTTGGGATCGACACATTTAGGAATTCCCTCTAATTTAAACATTTTGAACTTTCCATAAAACCATGAAGATTATGAACGTCTATGTTTCTAAGATCATTTGGATCGTGAGTAGAGCATTTACAAAGGAGATGTGGAACGTTTTCTCCTTTTTTCTCGTCCATGCAGCTTTCACAAAAGTTGCTTGATGGAATATATCTTCTTATGAGGCAGTGTCCAGTTATAACACCAATTATGGATCTAAAAAGCAATCTGCTTAAGGATAACACATTTTTGGGTACGCTTTAAGTCATAGTTCATAAATCATCAGATGAGCTACTGATCAGACGTGTTACAAAGGCGGCAGTTTTTTCTTGCGATTTCTACTATAAATAAGTTCCCAAACTCGATAATCTTGTGACTACATACTTTGTTCGGCTTAATTTGAAGAAAAACAGTGAAAAACCCTGATATTGTTCATGAAAAATACCAAAATTTCGTGATTGAAAAATATTTTCATTTCATAAACATACTCTTTTTTTTCTTTTTCTTTGTTCGCAATTGTGTTAGTGAAAGTTAATTTTATTGTCTCTCATCAAACACCAAATATACCGTCAATGTCCGGATCAAACAGCAAACGAAACCGTCCAACCGAATCTGATATTGAACCAAAAGCTCACAATCCTACAATAAGTAATTCACCTCATCAAACTTCAAAAAGAATGGCTCTTGAAGACAGCTCATCTTGGTCAAAATTGGATGAAATACTTAATAAACAAAGTGAGTCCATTGTTTCCCTTTTGACCAAACAAATTAAAGAAGATAATCAGAAACTCGCAGACAATATTAAACTTCAATTTGACCAAGTAAACAAAAATATAAGTGAAATTAACTTTAAAATTCAGCAACTCGAAATTTCCAACACTAACACTAACATTGAAATTAATTCATTGAAATCGGATGTCTTGCATTTATGATGAGGAGCGTAGATAAGTACGTACAAATGAGCTTGCTCTAAGCTTCGTGCGACTTAGTCTCTGAGATGCAAATAAAGTAAACAAAATCAATTCTTCCTTTTCCACCCTTAAATGCGAACTTTTCGACACTCAAAATGAACTCGCGCAAAACAAAAAACAAATCTTCGCGATCCAAACCGAACTCACCGGCGCCGGCGCCTTATCAATAATAAACGATCTTGATAACAAACAAGTATCCAGCGATGCAGTGATTTATGGTGTTCCACATACTCCCAACGAAAACTTGAAATTAATCTTTACTCACTTATGTCGTACACTTTGCATTGATCCTCCTGTTCTAAATGATATGTTCCGCACGCGTCCGAAAAGACAAACTGATAACAACACAGTCATTATTCTTAAATTTAAAACCGCATACGATAAGAACTTTGTTTTGACCTCGATCGCAAAACCTATTAAGGTGAAAAAAACGCAACTATCACTCAAAGACGTGGGAATAGAGTCAAATGAAAGTATTTTTATTCGCGAATCACTATCGAAAATAGCTGCTGTGTTTACTATTCGCGGCCGTGTATATGTCAAACGACTGCCATCTGATGTCAAAGGAGTATGTGTCGATAATGTAGAGGACCTCGATGGAATTGCCAGCCTAACGCATGATCAACATTAAATAATTAGTCAATTTTTTTTTTCTCTCTGATTTATTATTTTCATAAAATTTAAATTATTAATTTTATTTACATATTTATTGATATTATTCTTATTTTTTTCAATTTATTTAACTTTGATTGATTAATCTATTTTCATTTTTTATTATTTTTTGTTTCTTTTCTCTTTTCTCCACTTTAACACTATTTTCCTACACTTCGAATTAAAAAAAAACAATGCTTTCTTTTCCACTCGATCTATATTCTTTAACTAGCCAGTATGGGTGTGAATGGGTTCACTGCAAAAATTTCTATGTTTCGTCAACTTTTTGCTTCTTGCCTCTGCCTTTGTTTCTTTTAATTTATGATTGCGTCTCTATCTAATTTGGGTTCCACGGGTGGAAGCAAGGATGGTATTGTTCGTTCGTTGATTGATATCCTTAGTAAGAAAGAAACTGGTCTTAAGATTTGCCATATTAACGCGCAAAGTTTGTTCCCAAAGATAGATGAGTTCAGGTATTTGTTCATTGGTTCCATGGTTGATGTCATTTGCGTTTCTGAAACCTGGTTTTTGCCTAACACCCAAGATGCGCTTTATGAGTTGAAGGGGTATAATCTTATCCGTGCAGATAGACAAACTAGAGGTGGTGGTACCGCAATCTACTTACGCGAGGGTATAACTTTCAAATTTAACCGTAGATCTGATGCCGGAAGTGAAATAGAGTACATCTTTATCAACTTGATTTCAGGAGATATTGACTTGCTTTTAGGAGTTGTTTATCGACCTAATCGTACCGTTAACATCAATCCTCTTATTGCACTATTAGAAAACATTTCTTTAAGTTGCACCCAAGTTGTAATAACAGGTGATTTTAATAGTAACCTTTTAGAAGAGTCCTCCCTAAAAGATGCTTTGAGATCTTTTAATATGTTTCCTGTTAATACCAGTTTTCCAACACATTTCTCTAGTACTGTAAGTACATTACTTGATCTTTTTTTTGTAAGTCACACAGGAAACGTACTTTTATACGACCAACTTTCTGTGTCTGCATTTTCAAAGCATGATCTTATTTTCATGATATACGACTTTGGAACACCTTCCGATCCTGAATATTATGAGTATAGGGATTTCAATCACATAGACTATGCATTGTTAGAACAACACACTAGGTCCACAGAATGGGAAAGGGTGTATGGCTTAGTAAACCCTACAGAGAAAATTGAATTTTTAAACAGAAATATTGTCAATCTATTTGATCAACATGTCCCGATAGTAAGAAAATTTTTTAGACACGGGCAACAGCCCTGGTTTACTACCGAAATTCAACAGCTAATGCTCAAGCGGGACCAAGCGTATAGACAATGGAAAAAATTTAAACTGTTTGTCTTTCATGATATGTACCGAAATTTGCGCAATGAAGTTGTTTCTAAGATCCGAACAGCCAAAAGGCAGGTCTATATTAAAAGATTTAATTTGTCGTTGAATGGGAAACAACTTTGGAAGAACTTACGAGAGATTGGAGTTGGAAGGAAAAACAACGTTAAGATAAATATCGATGTTAATCAACTTAACCAAAGCTTTGTAGACCTGCCATTTCCAAGTTTGCCGGATGATCCCGTACCACATGTCGAATCTGTCATTGAACATGATGAACTCTTTCATTTCACTATGGTATACGATACCGATGTTGTAGAGAGTATCATATCGATCAAATCAAATGCAATAGGAATTGATGAAGTTCACCCTGTTTTCCTTAAAGCAATACTCCCAATAATTTTACCATTCATCACTCACATATTCAATACAGTGCTTATGACTAGAGTATATCCTAGCCAATGGAAGTTATCAAAAGTAATCCCTATTCCTAAGAGTCGCGTTGGTAATGATTTCAGGTCCATTTCTGTGTTGTCGTTCTTATCGAAAGCATTTGAAAAAATTATGCAAAAACAAATAAGCTCCCATCTGCATACACAACACATCCTATCGCCTGTTCAGTCGGGCTTTCGACCTAAACACATCTGCCTTACAGCTCTTACAAATGTCGTAGAAGATATAAGGCAGTCTCTTGATAAGGATCACGTCACATTCCTCGTGCTGCTCGACTTCTCCAAAGCATTCGACACAATAAATCATTCTATCTTGTGCAAAAAATTTCTCACGATAGACAAGTTCTCTAACTCCTCCATCGCCCTATTACAATCCTACTTAAGTAGTAAAAAACAGACTGTCTTTGCAGCAAATAAATATTCCAGCTTTCTATCCACGAATCGAGGTGTTCCACAAGGCTCCATCCTTGGACCTCTTCTTTTCTCGCTCTATATCAATGAACTTCCCAAGCAAATCACCACATCATCTGTTCATATGTACGCTGATGATGTTCAGCTATACAAAAGTTGTCCCCTGGGTATGATCGAAGACTGTGCAGCTTCTATTAACATTGATTTACAAAATATCTTTACCTGGTCATCCAAAAATAGTTTGTTTTTAAACCCAACCAAGTCTAAATGCATAGTTATTAGTAAAAAAACACTCGACCTCTCATATTTTCCCACATTGTTGCTGAATGACTCTGCTATTGAATATGTTCAAACTGCAAAAAATTTGGGAATGACTTTTAATAGGAATCTTAGCTGGGATACCCACATCAATCAAGTTGTTGGTAAAGCTTACGGAATTCTCCGTCAACTTCACTCATCACAATATTTCACGCCCCTTAAAACTCGACTTATGCTAGCTAAAACACTTATTATTCCGGTACTTACCTATGGTTGTGAGATATTTGCCAACTGTGATGCTGTCAGCAAACGTAAATTAAACGTCGTTTATAATAATGTTGCACGTTATGTATACTGCCTAAAAAGATACGATCATATATCTCTCTTCTCAAAAAGTGTATGTAATTTGTCCTTTGACAATTTATTGCGATACAAAACTTTAATTTTGCTTTTTAATGTAATTATTACACGTCAGCCTTGCTACCTCTTCGAAAAAGTACACAGATCCTCATCTAACAGATCGGAACAAATTATACTTCCTCGATTTTCTTGTTTGACGTCAGAACGGCAATTTTTCGTCAATGCTATACGCCTGTGGAATTCCTTACCGAGGCAAATAAGAAGTTTACGTGACATAGTTCTTTTCCGTAAAGAACTCTTCAAACACTACCAACTTCATCCTGGCTAACTATTTCTCTCTCTCTCTCACTCTCTCTCTATTTTTCTTTCTCTTTCTTTCTCTCTCTCTCTCTATTATAACTCTTCATTAAAATTAAATTTAAAATTAATTAAAATTAATTAAAAATTTATTTAAAAAAATTAAATATAAATTAAATTAAATTTGTTATCGAATTATTTTTTTTTTTTTTTGTTTCAACTTAGTTTTATTTACAAAATTAACTTTTGTCTATTTTAAGCTTGCCACTAGTTAATAAGATATTCTTTCTTAATGTGTGTAAGCAATGAACGAATAAAATATCTAAAAAAAAATATCTTTAAGTCAAGCTTTGGCCAGATCTGTTTGGTAGCCATGTAGGTGATGGTGGTGTTTTTACATCACTATTCGTTGTATTAAAAGCGTCTTGCTTTAGCATAAGTTTCCACGTAGCGATAGGCATGCCAATTTCGATTTTGTTTGGTGACATTGGCATTTAAGTTTCTTTCCTGGAGGGTTCACCGGCCTTGCAGTTTCTCGGAGTGTCTCTATGCCCCAGTAATGTTAAATTGTTCTGTCATCTCCCTAAGAGACAGTTGACAATCGTCACTTAAAATATTAGTGGTCCAAGTTGTCTTCTATTATTCGCAATGCCTTGAATGAGTTTGACAGTTATACGATTTTGGTGGTGTTCTTTTTACATTTACATCAAGAAACCAGTGGATAGAATTTCTTTTCTGTAATTAAAAAGCAACTAGCTAGCCTCACCTTACCTTACCTTCAGAGCAGTGTTCTAAATATCATTTAATTTCATAATTAATTACAAAAACTTATAAAGTCCAATGTAAAATCAACTGTCTTACTTAATTTTCAGGTGGAATCGTACATGGAACTCAAAGGCACTCAATTGGAACGAGAAATGGCAGCGGAAATCGTTTTGCATGTACTAGACAAAGTGATGCAAAATGTCAAATCCTTAAACAGCCAACAGGTGAGTAAAATCTTCTTTCTGACAGAATGACGTTCAGATAAATGGAAAAGACTTTGCGTTAGTCGTCATCTCTGCATCAGCACAGATAAGCACAGAGTAGACGAATTGTGCTCTTCTCTTATTGTTCATTCAACTTGTCATACATTTATCAAGGGAAAATGTGTTCCACCGTTACAGTTCATAATGCCATTCTTTCTACATAGAGCTGAGAAAGAATGACCATTATCCTGAGGCGATGGTACATGCGGGAGGAAACCGTTGATAGCAACATTCCATATCTACTTGGCTCAACATTTAATTATGCATAAATCATCCTCGTTGCTTTCCTGGTATTGTGATAAAAAAAAAATAGAAAAAAAGAAGAACCCTTTCCATTTTGAATTAATTTAAAGTGAAATTTATGATGATTAAATATGATTCTTATGTAAAATAGCCAAGAAATGTAGAGTGTGGATTTAAATTTGAAGCAAAGGCAATGACTGCTTGTGGTATAGTAAAATGTGCAATTTATTCATGTACAAGTGTTGGTGATGGGACAGACGGAAGAAGGATAATTTGGAAATTGCAGCGTCGAGTGGGTTATAAAATAGCATTAGCAACATCTGTTGCATTTGCACATTGTTCGTTCTTTTACAACACAACAATTTTATTGTTCTTTTCTTGGATATGCGAACACACTGCTTGGGTTTATCGTTTGGCAAATTGTATACGAGAGCGTGTGTTGGAATTCTTGTAAGAGATGATTGCTACCTTCTGGCAATAAACTCGTCAACTTCTCATAGATGTGCTACAATGTGTCATTTGTTTATTAGTCACTCTGTTGTGGCATTCTGAACAAAATAGAATGTTTTTTCTTTCATGATTTTCGTGATGTTTTTGAGAATAGACATTAAATTCGTTAACTTTTCTTTAGCTTTTCATCAATCACACATGTATTTGTAAGGAGATAGGCCAAAAGATGTTCGCCACATCATTTTTCTTCGTCAAAGGAAAATTCAAGAAAAAAAAGTACGCATACGCCACAGTGAACTTTTTTATTCATTGGGTGGTTGGAGAAGAAAAATCTTCATAGTCTAAACAAATGGTTACTCCTTCGTATGAGATCAGAGAAAATCTTCGAATGAAGAAATAATACACCGGGTGATTTTCATCAAATGCAACAAAGCCCTGAGTCATACTTGGGCCAAGCAAGAGAAAATGATGTTGAGCAAAAAGCCCAGAACCGATAAAGACAAGACGTATGTCATTTGAATGGTATTGATTTCTAGGCAACCATTATGAAATATCTGTTTTGAAATGTTGTCGTCCCTGAGACTGTCACCACTTTTGCAAAGTCTACACACAACTATTTGGGCTAAAAATAAATATTATGTAAAACAAGATACATGCGATTTGAAAATGTTCGAATTATTTATGAAGTAATCTTCTCTCAAAATTTCTTGTTACTATGGGTGGCTATGACCACTTTTATGTTTTTAACAATAGTTAGTCGTTTTCAATAAACTAAGGTGGATTGGGCGCTAAACAAAAGTCACATTACTAACCGAATTGGTGGCACAACAGAACTCGGGGAGCCTATGCGGATTTCTGTCAGCCATTCTTTGTGGAGAACAGAGAGCACCTACACATATTAAACTAGCGACTTCCCTGTAATGTGCTTTCGAAAACCAGTTGAGCCGAAGTGTTGATGTCCGTCCGCTCTACATGTCGCAGCCTCGGAATGCGTACTCTTCTGGCTATGCCAATGTCCCGGTACAGCGCATACAGCTCCTTGTTGTATCTTAGTCTCAGCTCATTGTTTTCAGATACGGTACTAAAAATCTTTCGGAATATTTTTCTTTCAAAACGACCAAGGGGTTCCTAGCCGCTGGCTGTGGATAAGGTCCGTGTTTTCATTTCATATAGCAGGACTGGGATGATCAAGATCTTATAAAAGACTGCCTTGAATTTGAGAGAGTACTTAACCCACAGTATCGGCAATTGGCACGAGCTATTCTCCAGATCAAACCTCCGTATTTTTGGATTACCTCAGGTATATGAAGTCCTGTACTACCCCGAATTTATGTCTGTTTATTGTGACGTTTTGTCCAATTCGTCGATGTTCTGTGTCCTTGTTTGATGACAGCATATACCTCGCCCTCATTAACCATCGGACCCATTTTTGCTGCTTCTGTTTCAACAAAACCACCTATGACATCACGCTTTTTTCTTCCCATTACGTCAATATCGTCTGCGTAGGCGAGTTATTGTACAGACTTCAGAAAGACTGGTGTTGACGTTTGAGTTTCTTACAATCTTTTCAAGTACGATGTTGAAAAAATCGCATGAGAGTTTGTCGCCTTGCCTAAAGCCTTTTCAATATCAAAGGTCTCGGTGAGTTCTTTACCGACCTTTACGGAGCAGCGGGAATTCTCCAAAATTATCCTGCATAGTCGTACGAGTTTTGCAGGGATGCCGAAGCTAGACATGGCTATATACAATGTATCGCTCGTCTCTGTTAATACCGCCTTGAAATCGATAAAGAGATGTTGAATATCGATATTTTGTTCTCGGATTTTTTCCAAGATCTGCCGTCGTAATGTGAAAATTTGATCTATTGTAGACTTCTCTGGTCTAAAACCACATTGATAAGGACCTATCAAGTTGTTGACGTAGGGTTTGAGACGTTCACATATTACAGCAGACAAGATCTTACAAGCGGCGTTTAGGAGGCCTCTGTAATTGGCGCAATTGTGAGGGTCTGCCTTCTTTAGGATCGGGCATACGATACTGAGGTTCATTCATCGGGCATGCTTTCTTCCGACCATATCATGCAGATCAGCTGGTGCATGCTCCTTTCCATTTGGTCTCTAGCTGCCTTGAAAAGTTCGGCATCAAGACCATCTGCTCCATCGGGAATTCGGCTTTTCGCGATAATCGTCAATGTTGAACGAGAGCGGAATTAATATCTTCATCGTCTTTAAGTGGCGTTTCCGGATCCTCTGTAGCGAATGCGATTTTATTACTATGTTTCTCCGCTGGTCTTTTCAGCCTTGAGTTCGGGGCTTGGTACTCAACATGATTTTTTTTACCTTTTGTCAAGACTTTCGGATTTCATTACTACCATGGCATCTCTCAGTTTCCTTAAACGAGCGCTTCTCATGCTGCTTCTTTGCCTTTTGAGAATTCGAGAGGGGAATCTTTTCTCTCTCTAATTTGTCGTTAAACTGGTCGAAAGCAGCCTTTGTTCTCTTTTGCATCTACATTTGTCGTGCTTTTTGTTTGGCTGCATTTGCCTGCCTGCATTTTTCACCGAACCATGGGTTTCGTTTTGGAGGCCGAGTAAATAACACTGAACCTAAAAAAGCAGAACCTGTAATTCTGATATCGTGGTAGTATTGCTGACACTGGTCTTCAATGTTTTATTCTGGCGCCATAGGATTAAACAATGATTGAAGGGACAATCGGTTGGAAAATCAAGATTTATCTAAGTAGCAAATTCGATTAGCTTGAGTTCGTTTTCGTAGATTTTATACATATTTGCAAAGATGTTCTCCTTTCCTAGTTTTGCGTTATAATCTCCAAGGACAATACTCACTTGATGCTAAGGAGATTGCTCATTTTTTGCTTCAATTAGCTCGTATGAAATCCTCTTATTTCTGTTCCATCGGGGCATGAGCGCATCTACGGCTTATGTTGGCGAATAAGATTCAAGCCTGGAAGCGGTCTATCATAATACGCTCATTAGCCAAACTTTTTCTGATTACCTTATCCCTGAGTCTTCCTCTAACGACAAATCCGCACCCAAATAAGCGTTGTTTTTGTTGTTGGTAGCAGTCACCGTAGAAGATGTCGCAGTTTTTGATATTCTTTGTGACCGGCACATTCCATCGCACTTTTCGTACGGCGGTTATATCTTCTTTGCAGCAGTCTAGAGTTGCCGCTGATTTTTGAGCTGCACGTAATCCGTTAAAGATTAGTTAAGATCACGTTCCACGTGCGGATTTTTTAGTTTTGTCCTTTTTTTGGCTCGCGTGGGTTGTCAACTTTAAAATTGTTATCTGAAGTTGTTTCGAAAACATGGAATTTTTTGGTACTTGGGTAGTTAGCTCCAAGCACAACACCCAACCTGAGTGGCCAGGTTTTTTTGGTATCCTCTTGGACGTAAGGGTTCGAATAATCCAGTGTCGTAACCCTGCTACAGGGAGACAACAACAGAAACTCACCCGCCACCGTCTCTATTTCAGTACCCTGTCCTAGTATTGAAATACCCTGAAAGACCTTTAAATCAAATATCACAGAGGGCTTCTGCTTTTTGACAGCTGAAGTCCACCGTTGATTCTCTAAGTCAAAGTCATCCACTGTAACATTCCCAGTAAGCTCAGACAGACCACTGAGACAGTCAGTCAGCACCAACAGAGAATGAAATTGTTGCTCTACTTATATTCGTACCTTTGGAGCCGGTTGACTCTCTCTCTCTCTCTGACCCTTTCTTTTGTTTGAAATTGAAAACATTGAAATTGTTCTTATAGTAATTTTAACACATTACCAACCCAAAGTTTAATTTTATGATTAAAAAACAGTCTCTTCTATAACCCAGTAGTTTCTTCTTTTAAATGATACCCCACGCCATAATTCAGAATCAGTTTTCCATTTTCTATGTAGTTTAGTATTTAAGAAAAGGACTCCTAGCCAAACAAACTGACACTAAAAGTATCTTTTAAGGATGGATATCAAATTTCCATGTGGAACCCTTAGAATATATTTACTTTCCACTCACCGACCATAAACAACCAAATTAAAATTCCGATTCGTAACAATGAAGAACTCAACTTCCCACTTAGTTTCCAAAATTAAATTAACATCCCCACCTGCAAGACATTCAAAGACGACAAAGCTTTCCCATCGTACGAATTCACTTATCAAAAATTGTCTCAAAAAAAGAAGATAATAATTTTGCCATTGTCGAGTTTGTTATAAGAAAAGAAACGAAAGGTAGAGAGACAGTCTTCAATGTTTTCCTTTTACTATCATATGACAACAATGCGACAATATCAATTCCATAATTTTATTTCCTTCCTCATCCGCCCCACGACAAATAATGGAGGGTATCAAGACTTTTCTGCTGGTGGTATGTATTTGAAAACGACTCAAGAAGAGCACTGAGGTGTATGTGTTTTGCCGTCACCGTCACCGTCACCACTCACCCACATAAAGAAACACACAGCCTCAAATTGAAGCTTTCAAACCATTGAAATTAAAGTGTGGAGGAAATAAGTTCTCTTTGCTGGAGAATGTTGAACCACCTTCCTTAAAAATTATGGTATTCATTTCTGATGGGTAGATGGTGCGTGCTAGCTACGTGGTTTGCTCTCTACCTCTTCATTTGATAATTTCGCTATGAGGTTTGAATGAGAATAACAATTGAAAATCCACTTCCGACATGGGCGAAGTTTGTGAATTGCGATACTTAAAACAAAGATTAAGTTAAGGGAAGTGTCGTTAATGTTCTTCTCTCCCACATTGAGAAAGCAAAGAGGAGAGAAGAGAAAAAACGAAAATCACAGAAGTTAAATCAAAATAAACTTAAATTAACTTTGATTGAGACCGCGAAATCAGTTTACGCAAAACGAAAAACAATTTCACCGCACACAAAGTGAAAGTCCAGTGCCGGTGTCGTCTCTGCCAGTGTATGATTTAAGAGGAAACAGTGTGGAATAAATTGAATTCGAAAAGGACTTAAAATACCGTCGTCGGTGTCGTGCCAAAAGAAAAACCAAGGGGGGAAATCAGAGAAGTTTCAAAGAGTCTGGCGTATATTAAAGGCAGTTTCATCCCTTGTTGGGTTAGCTGCAGACCAGACCAAAACAGAAGTATGACCAAAATATTCTCTAATTCAATTCCTCACAGCAATAAATTTAATTTAAAGGTCACTTAACAGGTTTATTGCACTGAATGGAAAGCGTAAGCCATCAAAGTTTGCGAACCGAACATATTCTTGTAATATGTTTTTAACGACTTCGAAATTGATCTGGAAAGTTCCAATTCAACCATAAAGGCAATTTATTCTAATTAACACAAATCTCCATTAATTACAACGTTTTATTGGCATCAATTTATTTGGCGGGCATTAAAATTTCTTTCCCCGCTGACAGAAATAACTTGACATTAGCGTATTATGATGGATGCCGCTATGCACAAACGTACACTTGAATCAATTAGGCATAGTACCTCCAGTGAAATGTTTCTATACAGGGTCATCAAAGTTAGGTAATCAATAAATTTAACAAAGTTGTTCTATAGCGGGAGCCATCTGCTTAGTTTTGTTTGGAACTGTGCTAAGAACCTTTGAAGTAATTTTAAACTTTTGAGCAACGTTAAAGTTGGAAGTTTCAAAGTTGTCTACCCAAATCAACCACCAAACATTATTATCTTGTGATACCAGTGTAATTTTGAATATGTTAAAGACAAATGCCAGGAC
The DNA here is from genome assembly GCA_949752695.1 of Melanostoma scalare. Classification (NCBI taxonomy): domain Eukaryota; kingdom Metazoa; phylum Arthropoda; class Insecta; order Diptera; family Syrphidae; genus Melanostoma; species Melanostoma scalare. The sequence goes on along the minus strand of OX456984.1, from coordinate 52,328,606 downwards.
TTCGTGGTTTCATCCTTTTCCAAACCTAAATACTCAACCCTTTACATCAACGGGTCACGTTTATTTGTTAATGTTTACGTTTGTTGATTTTGAAAATTAGTTTGAGTATTTTATGTTTTTTTCTTTTTCATGTTAGAGAATTTGAAAACATTTCGGGGAATGTTTGATACGGTTGCATATATTAAGAAACTCATTGAGATGATTTATAAAACAAAACGAAATGTCTCACGATATTACATAACCGAAGTATTGAATGCGACTGCGACGTCTTTAAGCAAAGCAATAACTAGTTGAAGCTTTTGTGCAGTTTACTCTCCCTTAATAATAATAATTGTTTTATTGAACGTTTTATATATACAATTGATACTTATACTAAATAATTTAAAAATGATGATGTAAGAATGTTGGCACATAAGGGGCCTAACCAGATACATTACTAACTTAATATTATGTAGCTGAAAAGAAAAGGAAAATCTTAATTATGATTTATTTATTTATTTATTTCACCTACGAGCAAACAGCTCAACAGATTACATATTACAACGACATAAAAGAATAGCCTTAAAATTAATTTTAAATGGAATAATAGCAATGTTTCAATTTCTTAAAAGTAAGTAGTACAATTCATTTCTGAATTTATCTCTGGAGAAGGACAGATCAATATGACCACAAATCTGATTGAACTCTCTAATTGATCTTGAAATTGGTTCACTCATGCCATAGTTAGTTCTGTGCCTTGATTGAAAAAGAAGATTTCTATCCCTCAACGGCCTCTCCGGAGCATAAATACAAATTAAGGACAACAAAGGAGGACTCTTAATATGATAACGTAAAATGTCTCGCACAAAAACTATGTCATGACTAGTTCTACGTGATTTGAGGGACTGCAAACCTAGAAGATTTTGCCTAGCTATGGAATTTGGAATAACCGACCATCGCATTTTGTAAAATGCATACTTCGTAAATCTATTCTGAACTTTCTGAATTCTATCTGAAAAATATTGTTGGTGAGGGTTCCAGATGATGTCTGCATACTCTAGGTTGGGTCTTACTAGTGAGGTGTAAAGAGACACAAGGGTGTAGGGGTTAGTAAAGTCTGTTGAGTTCCTTTTGAGAAATCCTAACATTGAGTTAGCTTTTGATATAATAGCTTCTAAATGTAATGTAAAAGAGAATTTGGAGTCAAAAATTACGCCTAAATCTTTGAATTTTTCAGTTCTCTGAAGAGGGTTACAATCAAGATAATATGAAAAATCTTGCGTATGATGCTTTCTTGAGAGAGAAATCACAAAACATTTCTTGGTGTTAAGATTCAAACGATTTAACATACACCATCGACATAGACTATCAAGATCCAATTGGAGTTTTTGACAATCACTTATAGAGGTTACTTTCAGAAAAAGTTTCAGATCGTCTGCGTATATGAGGCATTTGCTGAAGTTAACACAGTTAACAATATCATCAATAAATATGATAAACAGCAGAGGACCTAGATGACTATCCTGTGGAACACCAGAGGTACATTCTATCTGCCTTGAGGTAAACTCGTCAATTTTGACTTTTTGAACCCTTTTTATGAGGAAGGAACAGATCCATTGAAGAAGGCTTGAGTGGAAACCAAACGATTCCAATTTTTGAAGCAATATTTTGTGGCAAACCGAATCAAATGCTTTGCTATATTGGGTATCACTTATATGTTCCTTTACTAGGAAGTCAAGCTTTTTTTTTACAAGGCTTTCAAAAAACTTCGGAATTGCAGATAGTTTACAAATTCCTCTGTAGTTTTCTACATTGTTTTTGGATCCGACTTAAAAATTGTAATTAAGAAAGAGGATTTCCAATCATCTAAAAACAGTCCCGATGACAGTGATGAATTGAAAATGATTAGTAATGGAAGTGAAAGGGAATTGGAACATCTTTTTAAAACAATTGCTGGAATACCATCAACGCCAGGCTTAGCGTTCGGCTTGAGATCTTGTAATCCTTCTAAGACATCGTTGAGATCTAATTGTAAGGACCCTATATTTACTTTAGGATTACAACCAGAAAGGTGAAACAGATTTTCATTTGGGTTGGAATAGACCGATTCAAAAAACTGAGCAAATAACTCAAGCGTGTTTTTAATTTCGTCAGATTCCTGATTTTTAAAAAACATAAAATTTGGTTCAACCTGCATAACATAATTTCTGTGCGAGAATCTACTTAAAACCATGAATTCCCTGCGAAGATTACAAAACTGTATTTGGTCAGCCAAATCGTTTGATTTCTTAAACTTAGCAAAAGATTTAATTTTTTAAATTTTTAAGGTTCGCTAGCCTGTTACTATACCATGGAGGTTTGGAAATATTCTTTTTCTTTTTATGTGGCAGTAATAGGTTGAAAGCATTATTTAAAATCTTCGAAAAGCTATCGAACATATTTTGTAATTCTAGGTTTAGAAATTCAGTATTCCAGTCAACTGTTCCAAGATAATTATCAAGCTCAATAAAATTGGCTTTTAAAAAGTTAAATGATAATGAATCGTTACTATTAATTTTTAAATAAATGTACAGTTGAATTTCAATATATAGTTTCTTGTGATTGATAGAGTCATTTAATAATGAAAAAGGAAGCGTTTCAAATACAGAACCCTTGAATTCATCATGTGGTATGAACACAAGATCAAGAATATTATTCAAACTATTGACAACGTTATTGACTTGACATAAGTTAAGAGCAAATAAATGGTCAATAAAAGTAATTTCGACAGCACTTTTTAAGTTACAGGGAATTAGCATATTTTCATTCAAAGAATAAGACCATTTCACATCAGTTAAATTAAAATCACCAAGTACAAAAACCTTTTGCGGACAGTCATTTAAATTACTCACAAAATCAATGTTGGCAAGGTGCTTTTCATAGATATCCATGGGGCTTCTAGGTGGTATGTAGCTTGTGATGATATAAACGGAAATATCTGTTCCGAGACGAAGTGACACACAAAATTGTTCGATGTCGATGATTGGCAGCGGTAATTATAAGTCAGTAGTTGACTTGGGTGATCTCGGGATGATCCCGCCTGGTTTTTGCTGGCGTCCCTCTGCATAAGGAGGTGGTAGGGGGTGTCATTAGCCACGGAAATATGCTGACCCAGGGTCAGCGTAGAAGTTGGTGGCTTCGTCGTTGGCTAGTATTATTTCTTCGTCCACAGTGTTTATCACGCTTAAGTATCTTTTCTGAGTTCATTCTTCTCACCAAATGATTCGGGTGGTTGTTGATATCTGCAGCCGTTTTCCTTACTGTCAATAACACGTATTGATCCAAGGGCATCACTTCGGCTTTCTCGCTGTAGTGTCTTTGGCGCTAGTGTTCGAAAGTGAGGCCGGTGCAGAGTCTCAGAATTTTCCTTTCAGAAAGTAGGAGCTCCTTCATCGCTTTCTTGGAGATGGTAAATCAGACTGGGCTGATGTAGTTGATGACGGGTCTCAGCAGTTCCTTGTACATCAGAAGTTTCGTTGACTGACTTGGTCCTGTTTTTTTCTCATCAAAGGGTAAACTGGGTGGAAAGCGAAATTGGCTTTCTTCAGTACAGCGCGTGAATGCGGGTTGAATCTAAGCACCTCGTTAAAGTTGATGGCTAGATATCTCGCGTTCAGTTCGGCAGTCAGTCTGGTTCCATCGGGTAGCGATAGTGATGCTGCTCTGTATCTTCCAGCTGTGAGGCAGCCTAGACTCCAGGCTTTCTGAAGCAGACGTGCTCTGATTTGACTGAGTTGACCCGTATATCCCATTTACTATAGTAGGCATATAGTTCTGTGGATGTGAGTTTTCGTTCTCCGGGCAGCTATGGATGGCGACAAAGATGTGCAGTATGTTAAAGAGTCGTCAGCGTAAAGCAAGTTTTCGCAGTACCTTGAGGTAGGCTGGTCCGACGTTATTATGTTAAAGAGGAATGGCCCTAGCTTCGATTCTTGAGCAACTCCTGCTCTGATACTTATGGTGGCTAATTTTGCGCTTCCGACTTGAACGAAGAAGTTCCTGTGGGAGAGAAAAGAAAAAATTATTTTTATTAGCGGAGCTGAAAAATTTAGTAGGTGGTTTATGTTTATGGATGAGAGCATCAATTTATACGCTGTCGAATGCTATTTCGACATCTAAAGAGCAAGCGACGGTGACCCGTACAATTTACTCTGTTCTGTTCCTTGTTTGCGTGTTTTAAAGATTAGTTGTAGGCCTCGTAAGTTAATTAAGCAGTTTGCATTTCTCTTTAAAGTCCCTACTATTACTACGCCCCTACGAGTGCAGTTCCTAGAGATCTGTGTTTCAGGTCTTTTGAACCATTTTGCCTTAACCAACCGATTTTCCCTTGACTGTTTTACGATTTATACTTCCAGGGTGTGTCCCACTATTTCTGTGTCTCTGACTGTGCGATGTGAGTGAATTAAAATGAAAAAATAACAGAGTTGACAGATTATTGAGCCGTACTTGCATGAAATTCATAACTCTCAACCCGGTTTGGTCCAAGAAACCCTGTCAAATGCTCTCGAGATATTTATCAATGAAAGTTAACAGCTTCTCAATGACTACAGTGACTCTGCAAATACAGGATTCAACGTTTGAATGAATCAGTCTTTAAAGTTAAGGTGTTATTCAAATTTTGGACAGCATTTTGAAGACATCTTTCGTTTATCCCATTGGAAAGCTAATGTCCAGAGGTGTATTTTCTGTTGAGAAAATACACCTCTGGTATTGGAAATGTATAACTCTCTCAGCTGTAAATGAATAAATACATAAATAGGGTGGTGCAATAGAGCTGGGAGCCCCGAGGTCTAGCTCATTTCTCACAACCACGCCTTTTTGTGGGGAATGGAAAGGACATACAATTTTCTGCCGGTTTCGAAGAAGGACTTGCCAATTCCTCGCCAAAAGTGATAACTGTGGAAAATACTTATTTGTTTTCTGTTGAAATTCGAACCACGAACCTTCCGCGTAACAGGCAGACACGCTAACCATAACGCCATGAGCACCATTCTATTAGCTGGTTGTTGATAAAAGTTAATTTTGATTGATGAGATAGTTCCAAGAATGAACCCTTTATGTTATGCAATTTATCCGTGTTCTCAGTATTTCGGCTTTTGACTTCACAATCCTTATGTCATTTGAGGGATATCCATGATCCTATGAAAAATTAAGCATTCAAACGCACACTACTATTTTTGTTTTCGATAGAAACCCCATTGAATGTTCAGCTGAGCAGAACTTACTTTACTTTTTCATCGAGTGGGAAATCCTTGACTTACCTGACTTTGGGTCTGTATTTCTTCTTACAAACCATAACTTTATAAGGAACATATCATTTGGGACTATCGTATTTTACCTTCAAAACAGCAATTAATTTATTTGGAAGATGCTGTCAAAGCTTCTTGCCCTTTTGGATTTTAAGTGGTCCTTTCACCATCTGAATAGGTTTTCATTTTGAGTTGGTAGGTAACTGCGATGCGAGCCTTAAGATCTACTTTTTTTTTATGTCCACTGTTTTTCTACTGCGACCAACCAGTTATTTCATTTATCAAATAAGAATGCTCTTAATCCATTAGAAACCTACAGCCCTATTCTGCTATTCATCGGGGGGAATTTTTCTTGAATTTTCACTAATCACTATTCTGCTATTCATTCCAAGTGAATCTGTGTACACAATCTGTATACACAGATTCACTTCGAATGAATAGCAGAATAGTGATTAGTGAAAATTCAAGAAAAATTCCCCCCGATGAATAGCAGAATAGGGCTGCTAGTCTCTTTTGGATATAGAACGCCCCTTAAGTCTGTCGGTATTTAACTTGGGTACACGATTGGTTTCGTGTCCAAACTGAAGGTGCGCGTAAAATAACTATTGCCAATATCAGGTATGTGTCAGATTCGTTTCCCATATCTGCTCCTTTAAAGTTCTGGAAATTCAGACGACAATTTTTAAAGCTTTAGTAGAAACTCTGTTAGTTTTGTCGCACCACCTACAACTAAAAGTTTGGCTTTACAAAATTTGCGGTTGCTGAAAAAATGTTTTTCTAAAAAAGTTCAACCCGATGCTGCATTTAGCTATTAAATTCTCACATTACTCTCGCATGCAGTGTTATTTTACAAGCTGCATTCTATCAGCTATGAAATATCTCCTTCCCTTCTTTACAGGGGGGTATCGTTGCGTTTGGAAGTAGCACTGTATAATATAAACTGGACAGAACTTTCGAGACTGTAAAATATTTGTAGATATTAAAACAAAACTGTAGAGGTTTTGACAATATCTTTGCGTGTCGCCATTGCAATAATTTCGACAGAATGGTCGTGATAGAAAAAAACTTCCGCCATTACGGCAAAATTGCTGCAGTTGTTACAACTCTGTGCAGTTCAACTGAATTGTGGAGTTGTGATATTAACTACATCTAAATACTGGTTGACTGTACTAACAAATGAAAATTTTTTTCTGTTATAGTTCTCCAAATACTCGCAGAATTCAAGGGCTTTATTGTACTACACATGTACGTAATTGCGACAAAAGTGTCAAAGATCGAGAGACCGAGAAACTTGTCAAACAACAGAAGAAATGAATGATGATCATTAAAGAATTGATGCGATTTCGACAAAGTTGGTACACTGCCAGATTTTTGTGATTTTTACCGAATTATTGAGATTACGACAGATTTTATAGGACTACGGCTGAATTTAAACTCATAAGATGTTTTTTTCTGTTCTTCATCACATGAGTTGCTTTTCTAATTGAAGGAATTTATTATTTTGAGGACCTTTTTTCCAAAGTCTAGAATCGTCCTTTCTAAAATTAAATATGTGTTATTACCCAAGCAACACAAATGCCTCTTATGGAATACTTAAAGAATCAATTTCATAAGAGTTTTTACGCTTTAAATCTTCGTAAAGGAGCCAACTGCGTGAGCTGAAGAACTCTTAATATACTCTTCTTAAGAACAATGTAAGCGCTCTGGTTTCCAATTGTTCCAGTACAATGGAAAAATAGGTTTCTTTCTCTTTTTCACAAATACTAATTGAATCCAGTATTTGTGAAATGGAATAAACTTGAAATGAAAGAAGAAAATATTATGTGCAGTTTACTTTCGTCAATGACTAAGTAGATATTTTTGCCCATAATAAGGAAATCATTAAATGCATTTTTCTTTCTTTTTGACCGTCGCGTCGGTTTGATATGCCAGAAAAGATTTACCAGTGTCGATCAGCTATCCACCGTAGCCACACGCATCGCGCTTAGTGCCCGAATAATTCGCGACCTGTGCCACCTTCTACCACCCAAAAAATCAAAATTAAAAAAAAAAAAAAAAAAAATCCATCTAAAACAACCAACAATATTTACATAATTACAAATCTTCCCAGCCGCGCCGCGAGAAAACAAAATAAAAGAGTGCAATTATAATCAGTGCTGTGAAGTGTTAAAAAAAAAAAAAAGGAAAAAAAAGCCCATGTTCTATACAATAGCCCAAAAACTAAGTGCGTTACCTGTCCATCGTCTCCTCCCCCACATCACTCTCGCAGTCCCAGTGACTGCACACATTTCTTTGATTTGATAATCTCTTATCTTATCTGGGCAGTGTGTGCAGTCAATGAGACTGTGCGTTTGTTAGGCGGATAGTCAATCAACGGTGTTGATCCCGTTGGTGAATTAAAATCAAGTTGCTAGCTGGGCATAACACCGCTAGTAATTTGATTTTGTTTTCTAATAGGATATACACTTGTTGATTTGACTTAGTTAGCGTCTACGGTTGATATTTTGTTTTATGTGTTTTTGTGAATCGTAATGTCGGGTAAATTTCGGGTCGATTTTAGCAACATTAGGGGGTTGCGATCGAATTTCTTTGCTGTGTACGCTCACACTGCAAAATGCAGGCCAGCTGTTTTGGCACTAAGTGAAACACAGGTGGGTGTTGGTTCTGATCCCTCAGAATTCAACCTGCCTGGATATAGCTTAGTGCCACTATTCTTTTCCTCCCATGGCCTCGCCGTTTATGTACGGAATGATATTGCTTACCAGCTTCTACCACAATACGGCCTTTGTTCCAATACGAACTTTAATTTCATGTGGTTAAAATTCACTGTCCGTAAGCATATCATTCATTATTGTTTTATTTATAGAAGCCCCAATTTAGATAGCAATTCAACCTCTAACGAGTTTGATGCGCTGTCTGACTCCATAGTAAGAATTGTTTCCCTTTATCCTCACACTGAAATCGCAATTGCGGGCGATTTCAATGTACACAATTCTAGTTGGCTTCGACATTCTGGCCAGACAACACCCGAAGGAAAATATGTTGAGATCTTTGCTGAGTTTAACGAATTAACTCAACTTGTTGATGAGCCCACTCGGGTTCCAGATATTGAAGGCCAAGCGGCCAACACTCTTGACTTATTTCTTACTTCTCATCCCGAAAAATACAGGGTTGTAGTATCATCTCCTTTAGGCAAATCGGACCATTGTGTCATATCGGTAGATTTTTCGCTTTCCGTCACGGTAAAAAAAGATAAAGTCCCCAAAAGAACTGTGTGGCAATATGAGAAAGCCAATTGGGACGGCCTGAATAATTTCTTTCGAAATTTTAATTGGTCTTTGTGCTTTCTCGACGGAAACGTTGACGCATCAGCTGATATGATATCTAACGTAATTCTTAACGGCATGAGAAATTTTGTTCCTCACAGAACAAAAAGTATCATCCCCAAAGAGAATTCGTGGTTTGATTCAAGCTGTAAAGAGGCGATTAGGGATCGAGAAAGTAGTTTTCGAAAATTTAAAGGCAACCCTACAGTAGAAAATCGAAATTTGTTCAAACGGGCCAGAAATATCTGTAATGCTCAAATACAAAGGGCTAAGTTTTTACATGACCAAAAAGTAAGGCAAAAAATACTATTGTGTCCAAAAGGAAGTAAAAACTTTTGGTCTTTTGTGAAGAACATTAAGAACTCGACCATGTCATCGGTCCCAACGCTCGTCTTCAATGACTCTCCGTATGTCAGCTCCATCGACAAAGCCAATTTGCTGGCAGCTCAATTTGCTGCCAATTCGACACTTCCTTATAGCATAGTGGCTCCACCTGAGCTCGAGTCTGCAAATTCTTTGATGCAGCAGATATTTTTTCGAACTCGCTCGGTTGCGAGAGTCCTTAAAGATCTCAACATACATAAATCCGCTGGTCCAGATGGTATCCCCGCCGTTATTCTGAAGAGGTGTTCTTCTACGCTGGCAAAACCACTGCGTAAACTTTTCCATCTTTCCTATTCTGCTGGGATTTTTCCGAGCAGATGGAAAACTGCATTTGTCCAGCCGGTCCCTAAAAAAGGCGAATCTTCCTCCCCTTCCAATTACCGTCCAATTGCACTAACGTCCCTTCTTTCCAAGGTCATGGAAACGTTGATAAACCGTCAACTTATGAAATATCTTGAAGAACGAAAGCTTCTTAATGACCGTCAGTACGGCTTTCGTAGCAAACGGTCCACTGGTGATTTGATGGCTTATCTCACCGAAAAGTGGAACCAATCTTTACATTGTTTTGGAGAAAGTAAGATTATTGCGCTTGATATTTCTGAAGCATTTGATAGAGTTTGGCATCAGGCTCTTTTATCGAAAATGCGTGCTTTTGGTATCGATGAGTCTCTTCTTCGTTGGATTAAAAACTACCTTTCCGACCGTTCAATACAAGTTATATTGGATGGCTTCAAGTCTGATACCCACTTCATAAATGCTGGTGTGCCCCAGGGCTCCGTTTTGTCTCCGACTCTCTTCCTCATTTTCATTAATGATCTCTTGTCTGAAACTTCTAATCCGCTTAACTGTTTTGCTGACGACTCGACCCTCAGCTTTTCATATTCGTTTCCAAATTCACGTCCCTGCTCTTCGGATGTGGAACTGGAACGGTTGCGTATGATAAGCTCATTGAATTCTGACCTTGACAGCATTGTTGCATGGGGTATTATGAACCGAGTAGAATTCAATGCTTCGAAAACTCAATGCTGCCTCTTGTCGATGAAGCTTAACATTCCCCCATTGCCATTATCCATGAATGGTACCTGCATCGAAGAAACCGAAAAGCTGTCAGTACTTGGTATGTGTGTAAACGATGATCTTCGTTGGAATGACCACATATTTGAAGTCGCCAAAAACGCTGCTAAATGCTTAGGTTTCTTGAGACGATGCAGGAAGTTCTTCACCCCTTCTGATCTGGCTACAATTTATAAGGCCTTCATCCGCCCAAAACTGGAGTATAACTCTCATATCTGGTCAGGTGCTTCTCAAACATCTTTGCGCCTACTTGATAGGGTACAAAATAGAGCGTTAAGATTGATAGGTGATAGTTCAATCGTAGAATCGATTGATTCTCTTGGACATCGTCGAAACGTCACCTGTCTCTCTCTCTTTTATCGCTTTTTCCACAAACAGTGCTCTAGTGAAATAGCCAGCTGCATTCCTCCCTTGAAACAATTTAGCCGCAACACCCGCCTCGCTAGGAATGCTCATCAGTTCTGCCTTGAGCCCAACTTCGGGCGTACAGTCAAGTATAGAGATTCTTATTTTAGTCGCACCACCCGAATGTGGAATGCTTTACCTGGCTCTGTGTTTCCCCTGCATTACGATTTACAAAGATTCAAAAGCAACGTGCATCGGTGTCTCCTTTCAAATCCTCTCCTATTTTCCTAAATGCTCGCACTGTGTTTAATAACATTATAAGGGTAGTCATAACCCCTTGATGTGCGCGTTAATTATAAAAAAAAAAAAAAAAAAAAAAAAAAACTTTGAAATCACATATTCTACCTCCCTTAAAATTAAAATCGAAATTGTGTGACAATAATGCGAATAAGCTTGTGAGTTGTGTCCGAAAGTGTTGTTTTATAAATAAAAGCACAGGAATATGCATAAAACAACTTCTTTTTCTGAAACTTAACAATTTAATGCATTTTGAGGATATATTTTGGAAATTGAGCGAAAATGAAATTGGCTGGATGCGATTTACTGGGCAATATGTCAAAACAACTAAGGCATATAAATAATAAAACCAGCTGTTTTAGGCATTCAAAAAATGAATGAATTATTAGAAAAACGAAAATATCAGAACATATTACAAAAAAAAGTTTGCTTTTATATCTAATCATTGCTGTGAAACTAAATCAAACACATCATACTGAAAAACACAAATTTATAATAATATTTATTGATTTCTTATTTTTAAAGTGATTAGCGCAGGTCTATAGTCATTTAAAACCGGCTTAAAATGAACCATAGTTCAGTCACTGGCTCAAATATTGCTTATGAATCATTTATAGATTATTTTAACTTCACACTTTCAGAGTAAATTTAAATTCAGACACACCTCATTTTAAATATTTAAAAACTTGCGTTTGATCTTGTGAATGAGATATTTATAAATCCTTTTAAATACCCGATTTTAAAGGTAGAGTGGTTTTACCTAGAACCGTCACTTTCACTTGATAGCTCACTGACTTTAGATTCGCGCTATATTTTGAATTCAAATGAGACCAAAAGGCATTTTCATTCCTTGCCTCCGAATATAATATGACTATTAGGATCTTTTTAAGAAAAAAATTTAATTCTTCTCTCGAATCTAATATTTTAAGTACTCTCAGACTAAATTAAAAAAATAGCTTTCGATTCCAATTGATTTTTTTTTTTTTTTTTTCAAAACTGCATCTTTTATAAAGATGCACCCTGTACCAATAATTACCTTGCAATACACAACTAAAAAATTAATAAATAATTGAAAATAATTATTAGTTTTTGGCTACACCTAAAACGAAAACCACTTACAAAGAGATAAATTAGAGCTTATTAAGTGGAATAGTAATCTATAGATCAAATTAAGTGCTTGTTAGGTGCTGAGCAATTTTTTTAGATAATTCTTAAAGAGAGTGTTGCTTGGGTAATATACCAAACTTGTTCGTTATTTCGCGATCTTTATTTTTTATTCGGTTGATTGGAATACTCTCCACACTACCTTTAACCTGCAGGTACAGGTCTTATTTTGAAACTCTTTGAATTAAAATGGTAAAACAATGGGATGTCGCTTACTATAGGGTATTTGAGAACTTCGGTCAGCCCATGAGATGTTTGTCTGCCAACATCTCAATTTGAATTTCATATTTGGTTGACACTCGTACCTATTTTATTTCTACTTGTAAAAGTCATCCACGTGCTATTAAGGATTTAGTATGCGCTTTGTTGGCTTTTCTTATTTTAGCTACGCATTTTTACAATTTTTGCCGATTTCAAACGGCTAAGCAAAAGAGCTTTTCATGGCAGCGAAATTACTATCGGAGGACTCTCCAATTTCTCGTGAACGGAGATATCTGTTAGAAAACGATTAGATGTTCATGGAATTCGAACCTCAAGCTCTTCTCGTCTCTTCTCTTAACACTTGCGACAATTAGCTCCGAAGACTATATATTTTCCCTCAGATGAGAGTCTTGTTTTCAATCTTTCGTTGACTGCTTTGTTGCGTGTATCGTTTAAATTTCAACTCAAGCAATTTCTTTTTTACTCAAAAATCGAGTACTTGCTTTCACAGATTAGTAAATTCTCAAAAATTAGAAGTACCCCTGTGGCTGACTACATTTTAGACACCTCGCAACAAATAAACTTTCTTGTTTCTAAAGGTAACTCGATTTCCTGATGAATTACTAGATGGTTAAAAGGATTTACAAGAATTAACGTAGTTCGTAGTTGGCTAACGAATGACAGTTGCACAGCGAATTTTATTAGATTTGCACTAGTGGTACTTTTCATGAACTGACTTTTCACCGTATGAGCAAAGGATGTAATTCCTTTTACAGAGAAGAATCATTATTTGATTAAGTTTTGCTTTTGATTTACTTTCATCCTTTGGTTTTAATAATATTGAAGTCTTGTACCACTTGCATCACTCGTAGTTGCTACGCTGCCACCAATAAAGAACCAATTATAAAATGAATTTGAATTCAAAACTAGCTTGATATCCTTGTTTTGAAGCAGAACTTGTCTATCTTGAACGTGCTTACGTGTGTGTGTGTGTTTGTTAAAACTCTTATGGCAGCCGTAGTGTAATGGAAAGGCTTTGAGGTCGGGATTCGAGTCCCAATATGCATTAAAAATTGTTACACCAAAATATATTTTCGTTGCAAGTACAAATTTCATTAAAAAGACACACTTACATGTACATATTTCCATGAATATTTGTTGAATTGCTATTCTACTTCCGCACACAAAATGTAGAAGCAAGAAATGAAATTAATCTTTAAAATCAAGAAGCAAAAAGTCTCAATGTTCATAGTCAATGAAATTTCACTATTTGATGGCATTGTGTCTTCAACAATGTGAACCAAGGAAATTCATACAAACAATTGTCTTTTCAAACACAAAAGGATAATTGAAAATTACTGTCAGTGTAAAAGTATATATTTCAAAGACTTTCACGCTGTTTGCTTTGTTTTTCGCTCAACCATTTCTTTTCTTTTCATTATAGCAAATTAAAAAATTGCAGTACTTGACACAGTCGGCAGCATTTAGTCGCGAAACAATCGCAGCATCACAATTAGCTACATCAACATCTTCTTCCTCATCGTCCTTATCACCATCCGGAGCAGCTGATGGTGCGAGAAAAGCTTCATCTTCTTCATCGCACTCAGCATCACCGTCATCTGCATTGCCTTCATCAGTTTCAATCTCTGTGTCGGCATCCTCTTCATCGTCATCATCATTTTCTGCTCCCAATAACAGTGGATTTCCATCATCATCATCGTCATCATCGTCGTCGTCAGGAACTAGCAGTAGGTCTACTTCATCTTCTTCATCTTCTGGCACAGAGAAAACATTTTCAGAGGACGAAGGTGCATCAGTGACACTTGATGAGGAAACATTGTCCTTGGATCGATTAAGTTCGCTGAGAATTTATATGACAGCAGTTAAGACGCTTCCATTCAATTTAAGGATTTACGGGTGAGTTATTTGAGTTTATTTTAAAATTTTCCAACTTGCCCTTCGTTTTTAATGTTGATTTAATGAAGAGTTAACTCACTTAGAAAAGAGGCGTAATAAATAAGGAATCATATTTATCTTTTAAGAGGATAAGTGGATGTTTTCCTTGTTTTAAACACAAAACAAAACGATTTCTCGATTTATCAAGAGTAAATTATTACTGTGCCCAGGTCATACATTTCATAGCAGCAATTAAATGAGAAATCATTTCGGTTTCGATATAGGTTGGAGGTACTGATAAGTTATTTCCTGTTGGTTAAGCAATTCAATTACGATTGACTACATAATACTCTCATTTCAAAAACAAGACATAACTTTCCTTTCATTACTCTTCACAACAGTTCTGAAATCTTCAAATTCATAACTCAGACTGAGAAGCAAGTGAAAGACTGACTTTAAGCAAAACTATCTCTATACTAACCTTAATTCTTGAGATCATCTTAGTAACATCAACTCAGGCGCTTTTCCGTAAATCAAAGAATGGAAATAACTTCACCGAAGCGGTATCAGCTGCAGCATATATTAAACTGGATATACGAACATTTTCAAGTTTTAGTTTTCTGTAGTTGAGAAAGTTCATTAAAGTTTGTTTTAATTTCATTTGAGATGTTGCTCTCCTAACTGTCCACGCCAAACAACTGCTACTTGCTGTGCTATGAATAGATTGTGTACTTTTTTTTCTAATCAAGGGATTCCTCAGAAATTATGATAGCTTCAAAGCCAGTTTCGCAAAGTTTGATAACTGCATGAGGAGATCTGCATATGTTTGTTTATTGGAACTTTTTAACTTTCGTTTGCATTGAGTTTTTGATGTCATTATCTTGCTTGTGTAGGTTGCTAGACATATTATTTTCAAATTACAAATACAAAGAGAATATCAAGGACGATGATATCTTCAAATTATGATATAAAAAAATCAGGAAAAAACGCTGTTGAAGTAAAAGTTTTTTAAAATTTTTAATTAGAAAAAAACCTTCATAGAGTCAAGTCCTAGCCACTTTAAATATGGACTTTGATCCAAACGGAAATGTATTTTATTGGGTTAAAAAAAAATAATTGAAGCCAAACAGGACAAAGATTTTTGTTTATTTGTTAGAGAGGACAGTGAAACTAAGTTTTTTTGTAGGTTCTTGTTTTTTCACGAATTTTGCTATCGTATCCACTCATATACTTTATCGTTTGATTTTTTTTTTTTGTTTTTTTCTTTTTTTATTTTTCGCATTTTTTCAAGTTCTGCTGTAGGTTCGCCATCACTATGTCAAGATGTACACTGTACAGCCATGGTCAAAAGTATGGGGCAACCATAAAAACTGACCAAAGTTCAAAAAGGACCGAAGTGTGCTGAAAGAGTATAAACTTATTTTTATTTAAGAAACATTAATTTTTTTATTGTTATCATCTTTAGTTTCAATAACCTTTGCTATTCTTAGACGCTGGTCTAACCAGTGGCATCTTACAGTGTAAACTGAGTTTTTTTTTAATCAAAAAATTTTTGATCATCTCTTTGGATATTGCAGTTTGTTTTAAGACCTTCCTTAACTATAATCGGGATGGTGAAGTAGGTTCCTACCTTGTTGTGGGAGTGAATCAAGTCTCTGTGGTGCTCACCAAAGCTAGGTACGACTCCCGTCGGCATTTTCATTTTGCAAGGATTTATTTCCAATTTAATTCCAATCGGTGAAAGTGATGGATGGACGAACTAGTATTTATCAATGATAACAACTCAGATCAACCTTCAACATTTAAAGGCTACTACTGCACTGCTATGTAGCAGACCTTCCGTGTTGAATACAAAAACTCACCTCGTAGCAATCCAAGAGCCATGGGCCTAGAAGGGCCGAGTTCGTGGTCTGGGAGGGCTACTAGGGTTCTATATACTCTATGACGAACCGTCTGACTTATTCCGAACCTGTCTCATCATATCGAGCTCTTTTTCAGCAACTAAACTTGATCATTTTTGATGTCGAAACTTGCTTGCGGCGACGGTACACTACGAAACGAAAGGTGAGTGGCGTCAGAACGGTTGTTGCGTTAGTTTACTTTCCCTGGAACTCCATTTTACCTCATCCAACTAGACAAGCTGCGAAGTTGGTGGAGTTCTGTGAACGCCGGAATTTGAGACTTATCATGTGCTGTGATGCTAACACTCAAAAAATAGTTTGGTAGGTAGCACCAAATGCAACATGAGAGGCAATCATCTTGTTAGTTTCATTCTGTCTTCTGACTTAGACACTAGCAATGTTTGTCAATTGGCCAACTTTTGGTACTGGTATACGCCAGGACGTAATTTACTTGACACTTTCTAACAGATATGCCAAGTAAATTACCAACTGGAAAGTTCTGCCGGAAGTGTCACTCTCAGACCACAGATGCATTGAATTCCATGTAACAAATGTGGTCTCCACCCCCTTAGTTACAAGGAATCCCAAAAAAATCTAACTGGAAACTTTTCAATGATAAGCTTGGTAATTTTATCAAAGCTTTATCTAAGCTCTCTACATCACAAAAAGTGGAAGATGCAGTTCTTAAAGCAAATTGTGCCCTTACCAGTAGCTCTGAGCTGGCAAGTCCAGCTGGACAATTGCCTAGTAGATCTATGGCTCCATGGTGGAACAATGAACTACAGATACTTAGCAGGGAAACCAGGAGTCCTCTGAATAGGCATCCCTCAAGATCGAGGTCGACTCGAACCTGTACCGATCTAAACAGAAGGATTTTAAAACTTTAATTTGCAAGATCAAAGAATGCATCTTACAAAGAATTCTGTGAAAGTATAGAAATACTCAGTGAAACTAGTAGACTTGCCAAAGCAAAAGGAGCAAAGTGAGCAAACTAGAAACACTTAGGAAATCAGACGGTTCCTATACCGAGTCTAAAGCAGAGACACTCAGTATCATGATAGAAACTCATTTTCCAGGAAACCAGGTATCAATCAACAATCTATTTTCCTTAGATTAGGTGAATCCCATAAATCTTCATATAACTTCCTCTGTGAATGTCTTGCTTTTTCTCGCATGAGGTAACAGATACTCGGTGCAGGAATGGTGAGAGCTGGTACCTTAGGCTCCTTATCTTGGCAGCGTCTTTTGGCTTTTCTCCGAACATCTGGAAAGCTATAACAAATAGAAGGTTGCTAACTGGTAGTACAATGGACCGGTATTTAGGTCTGAATGCTTCAGCTGGTATTTTAAAAATCCTCCAACAGAAAAAAAAACTTAACTTTGGAGTATAGGACCAAAAGTTTCAAGTGTCTTATACTATAAGTCAATGTTACAATGTTAAATATATTAAGCACATCTATGGTATTTTCTTGGAAGAGATACAATTTCAAGTGTCAATTTTTATATTCTCGACAGTTTTAGCATTTTCAGAAACTAAAAAGAAACAAAAAGAGTGTGTGCGTAAACATGTGTTTTGGCTTTCTTAAGAAGTATAATGAAAGTATTCTTCCCAAGAATAGAGAATTCCCGATATCAAATTGGGTTTAGCATTTCCCTCTTTGGTGTCATAATGGCTACCATATCAGTCTGTTACGTGACAGTTTCGAATCTCATTAGAAAACAAATGATATTGAGTGTCCCTTTTCGCGAGGAATTGGCAAGTCCTCCAAGAGTAATTTCGTTGCTATAAAAAGCGTTTCTCGATTGTTCATTCAGAATCGGCAAAAAATGAAGGGTCCCCTCCATTCCCCACAAGATAAGCTTGTGAAAAGTTCTCTGTTACGCCACTCTATTTATTTTGATTTAAAATTTATTTTACTTTCCTGTTTTAACTGAATAAAAAGAGTCTTGTAGTAAGAAAACGAACTGAAAAACTTATGTGATAGCTGAGTTTCCTTGTTTGCAATGTCTTTGCATAGAGACCGATGGCGTTCAGGGCTTAATTTTTTCTTTTAAAGAATGGTACAGTGAAATCTCCCTTTACGGACACCTCCTTTAAGCGGACACTTCCCTTAGACGGACAAATTTTTTTGCACGGAAATTGCTCCATATAAGTTCCATTGTTTTCAGTTTCCTTTAGACGGACACTCCCTTGGACGGACGCGGACAGAAATTTCACGTATGAAAGACAAAATATTTTCTCTTAGACGTACACCAGAGCAGGATTGAACATGGCATCACGCTGACTATTTTGGCAGCGGTATTTTTTTTAATTGCAATTTTCAGCGAGCATCAAATTCTTTGAAAAATATGTTCATACGTGCCAGTTGCGAGTCCAGAAACTCTATTATGTATGTGTTAATCTTGTGTAACTGTTGAATGTGTATTTGATTTGAAAGATTGGCATGTATGTGTTGGATCTTTTAATATTTTAATTCTCTCATTCTCTCATTCATGTTGTGGAATTGATCTTGTTTGGACGTAAAAAAGAGTTAATTTTTTGATTTTTGTTTATTCGCGCTCAGGCAGTTCAAAATTCTTTTAATAATTTTTACCTATGTAAATTTTATAGAAATATATTTTTTGGATGCCACCAAAAAAGAGAACTTTGACTTTAAAGGGAAAGGTAGACGTAATTAGCTTTAGTCAAAAATATAAAAAAAATCATACGAGAAAAAGCAACAGAATTTAAAATAAGAAATTGCAGAAATTAAAAAAGAAACCCAAGTTGCTGATCTACTGAAAAAAAAGAATGAGCTTTTGAGTGAATGGCAGTCAAACTACAATACAACTCATCTTAAAAGATGATTTATTACGTAAAACTGCCTTGATAAAAATGTTTTCGAGTGGTTCAATGCATCTCGAAACAAAGGGTATCTTACTTTGTTTCGAAGAGTTTTTCCAGAATTGTTCTGGAAGAGCAATTCGACATCAGGCAACAGAAGTTGCAACGCGCTTAGGAATAACAGATTTCAAAGCATCAGCAAATTATATTTAAAATTTTGCGTTTTAGTTTGATTTCCCTTAAACGGACAACTCCCTTAGGCGGACAAAAACTTCTGCACCATGGCTGTCCGCCCAAGGGAGATTTCACTGTACTTTAGTTTCAATTACAAAGTTTCTTTTGAAGTGCACCGCAGCACAGTTAGTAGTTTCTGTCAACGTAAACTGTCTGCGATGGTGTTGAAAATGATAGTTCAGCTGAGATTGCTAACCATACGCTGAATGATCTCGGATGTATACCCAATTTCCGGATTTCTCAAGTTTTCTCTCTGAAGTTCCACCGCTAATATTTCCAGTCTTGCGAACATCTATATATTGCATCAAAACTGGGCTCCTTCACTTAATTTAAGAAGACTAATGAATCAAAAGTTGAACTAGCATGCCCGTGTAGCCAGTTACGTACCCTAAATAGAATGGGATTCTTCTATCCGCTGAATCTCAGAAGAAGAATCATTATAGTGCTAGTTCAAGTGCTATTATAGTGCTAGCTCCTCCATCTCCATCTCCATGTCCATCTCCATGTCCATCTCCATCTCCATCTCCATCTCCATCTCCATCTCCATCTCCATCTCCATCTCCATCTCCATCTCCATCTCCATCTCCATCTCCATCTCCATCTCCATCTCCATCTCCATCTCCATCTCCATCTCCATCTCCATCTCCATCTCCATCTCCATCTCCATCTCCATCTCCATCTCCATCTCCATCTCCATCTCCATCTCCATCTCCATCTCCATCTCCATTTCCATCTCCATCTCCATCTCCATCTCCATTTCCATCTCAATCTCAATCTCAATCTCAATCTCAATCTCAATCTCAATCTCAATCTCAATCTCAATCTCAATCTCAGTCTCAGTCTCAGTCTCAGTCTCAATCTCAATCTCAATCTCAATCTCAATCTCAATCTCAATCTCAATCTCAATCTCAATCTCAATCTCAATCTCAATCTCAATCTCAATCTCAATCTCAATCTCAATCTCAATCTCAATCTCAATCTCAATCTCAATCTCCATCTCCATCTCCATCTCCATCTCCATCTCCATCTCCATCTCCATCTCCATCTCCATCTCCATCTCCATCTCCATCTCCATCTCCATCTCCATCTCCATCTCCATCTCCATCTCCATCTCCATCTCCATCTCCATCTCCATCTCCATCTCCATCTCCATCTCCATCTCCATCTCCATCTCCATCTCCATCTCCATCTCCATCTCCATCTCCATCTCCATCTCCATCTCCATCTCCATCTCCATCTCCATCTCCATCTCCATCTCCATCTCCATCTCCATCTCCATCTCCATCTCCATCTCCATCTCCATCTCCATCTCCATCTCCATCTCCATCTCCATCTCCATCTCCATCTCCATCTCCATCTCCATCTCCATCTCCATCTCCATCTCCATCGCCATCGCCATCTCCATCTCCATCTCCATCTCCATCTCCATCTCCATCTCCATCTCCATCTCCATCTCCATCTCCATCTCCATCTCCATCTCCATTTCCATCTCCATCTCCATTTCCATCTCAATCTCAATCTCAATCTCAATCTCAATCTCAATCTCAATCTCAGTCTCAATCTCAATCTCAATCTCAATCTCAATCTCAATCTCAATCTCAATCTCAATCTCAATCTCAATCTCAATCTCAATCTCAATCTCAATCTCAATCTCCATCTCCATCTCCATCTCCATCTCCATCTCCATCTCCATCTCCATCTCCATCTCCATCTCCATCTCCATCTCCATCTCCATCTCCATCTCCATCTCCATCTCCATCTCCATCTCCATCTCCATCTCCATCTCCATCTCCATCTCCATCTCCATCTCCATCTCCATCTCCATCTCCATCTCCATCTCCATCTCCATCTCCATCTCCATCTCCATCTCCATCTCCATCTCCATCTCCATCTCCATCTCCATCTCCATCTCCATCTCCATCTCCATCTCCATCTCCATCTCTATCTCTATCTCTATCTCTATCTCTATCTCTATCTCTATCTCTATCTCTATCTCTATCTCCATCTCCATCTCCATCTCCATCTCCATCTCCATCTCCATCTCCATCTCCATCTCCATCTCCATCTCCTCCATCTCCATCTCCATCTCCATCTCCATCTCCATCTCCATCTCCATCTCCATCTCCATCTCCATCTCCATCTCCATCTCCATCTCCATCTCCATCTCCATCTCCATCTCCATCTCCATCTCCATCTCCATCTCCATCTCCATCTCCATCTCCATCTCCATCTCCATCTCCATCTCCATCTCCATCTCCATCTCCATCTCCATCTCCATCTCCATCTCCATCTCCATCTCCATCTCCATCTCCATCTCCATCTCCATCTCCATCTCCATCTCCATCTCCATCTCCATCTCCATCTCCATCTCCATCTCCATCTCCATCTCCATCTCCATCTCCATCTCCATCTCCATCTCCATCTCCATCTCCATCTCCATCTCCATCTCCATCTCCATCTCCATTTCCATCTCCATTTCCATCTCAATCTCAATCTCAATCTCAATCTCAATCTCAATCTCAATCTCAATCTCAATCTCAATCTCAATCTCAATCTCAATCTCAATCTCAATCTCAATCTCAATCTCAGTCTCAATCTCCATCTCCATCTCCATCTCCATCTCCATCTCCATACCCATCTCCATCTCCATCTCCATCTCCATCTCCATCTCCATCTCCATCTCCATCTCCATCTCCATCTCCATCTCCATCTCCATCTCCATCTCCATCTCCATCTCCATCTCCATCTCCATCTCCATCTCCATCTCCATCTCCATCTCCATCTCCATCTCCATCTCCATCTCCATCTCCATCTCCATCTCCATCTCCATCTCCATCTCCATCTCCATCTCCATCTCCATCTCCATCTCCATCTCCATCTCCATCTCCATCTCTATCTCTATCTCTATCTCTATCTCTATCTCTATCTCTATCTCCATCTCCATCTCCATCTTTATCTCCATTCCATTTTGGCATAAAATCAATCCACCTTTTAAGCAATCTTGCAGCTGATGTCAGCTTTCGTAGAATTCCTTCAAGAATAAAAAAATTGAAGAGGCAAACATGACAGTACAACACCCTTTTTAACTATTCTCAACATCAAAGTAGCCGGTTGGTGGTGCTATAGCCGATTTCGATTTAGCAGTGAGATTCCTCAAAGAATATCCTGCACAGTGTAAAGCTGTCTGTTTAGTTAAATTCGCTGGTTGGTGCTGTGCTTGTTCATAGCATTTCAAATTTTTAAGGATCAGTTTTCGAACTAAATGTCATTTTTGAGAATGAATAGGCTAACATATTTTTTTAGTGGCATTGCTTTATACAATGACGCAGTAGAGATGGTTTAGTGGACTCTTTAAGTTTTCATTATTACGTATGAGTTCTTACGAGTACTTTACAGAATTATTGTGAGATGCATTATTCCAAATAATATTTTATATGCTTCCAGGGATGACCTATTTTCTGATCAACTTTATATGGACATCGCCTTTTCCAAACTGCTACTTAGTATCATGGCCAACTCGACAATATTCGCTTCTGTGATATCATACAAAAACTTGAAAAGTTTCCTCCCCCGGACCTACTACTCCCGTGGCAGGTAAGAACTTTGAAACGTAATGTTGTCATATTCGGTGGTAATAGTGATTGAAAAAAAAACAGAAACCTTGCAATTGACAATTCAGAATGTTTATGGACCTTCAGTATCCGATGTTCGTAATGCCGGACAAGAAAGAAGAAGCCGTCTATACATCAGGAATACCATAATAAATGAAATCATGTTGAGATTATCATCATTAAACTGTGCTACCAACAAGCTTTAGAAATGTTCACCACCAAGCAACACTGATAGTGACTTTTCTGACAAATCCAATTAAAAAGTATTCGTCCCCCAAACAAAATAAAAGTCATTAAATTTGCCACGAAACAACAACGCACGTTCTTTCACGACAACGAACGTGGCACACCGTAAAGCCGATTCTATTCAACGCAAATAGAAAGGCTTGATTCCCTGTTGAGCACAAAAAGCCTCAATAACTAGCACTGACATGACAGCTAGCTGTTCTGCAATTATTTATTTAAACAGATTTGTAGTAACGTTGGCATAATCAAAGCTATACAACAGATTTGTTGTCAGCATTCCCAAGATGCATTTTGACATGCGATAAATTTGATTGGAAAATTTAATCCATGTTTATTGACATTATTTATTATTTTCTCATTTCAATTTTAGTGATTCTAAGGACACTGACTATATTTTGGCATCGAGGGTTGTTCAAACGTGGCTGTTCCAGTCGAATCGCTCAAATGATAATCTAAGGGAACCACTGGATTTGCCGTTGGATTCGGGGCACGTTGAAATTATTTTTCAACATGAATCACGAGACATGAACAGTGATTGGATTCCGGTGTGTGGGTGAGTAAAAAGTTTTGATGTAGTTGTAAGCGTGTAAATGGTGGATTAGGGAGAATAGAGCAGTTTAAAGGATTTAAATGTTTTTTTACTTTTCAAGGGTGTTTCAAAAATACTAGCACCTATGTAGAATTGGTAAAAGTCGGCCTCAGGCTTCACGGCTTAAATTGTTTAGATGCTCGATTGCATTGGACCTACACGATTTGTGTTTTTATTCTTTACATTGAAATTGACTACCATTGACCTGGATTGTATGTGTTTTGCTTTTTTTTTCGTAAATAAATTTTTAGTTCAGATCCGGAAACGAGTTGAAAAAATACGAATCATATGGCTATCACTAACTCGATACTTTTAGTTGTTTTAGTCGCAGTGAAATCTGAAACTGAATTAAAAATTTGTGTAGACACTCGTGCATTTAAATCTATATCGAATTTTTAAAGCATCGCACCGTAAGCTTTGACCAATTTTAGATCGAAGAAATGGAATTTGTGCCATTTATTGGTTTGAAAAGTATGTTTCAATCAGATATACATATCTCTGAAAATGCGTTGGTTTTTGTTTTTAAAAAAGTATTTTGTCATAGAAGAGATAAAAATATAGTCGCCTTTGCATTAATCTCTTATTTATTAGCTACGCCATTTTTTTGCTGCCAAAGTAAGCTATTTTGCTATTAGAAAAATGAGTATTTTTAATTGAAACAAAAAGCCCTCAAAATTTTTTCATGGTCATAAAAAATAATTCGTACCTTTGAAAATTCTGGAAAAATCAGTGTTCTTGGTTTCGATAAGCCTCCACGTGAGTCTTACAGAAATCTTTTAAAAAAGAAAATACTTGATTACAATGGTGCGTCCTCATGGGCAACAGAACTTCTTAAGAACTGGAATTTGAACAAAGGGAAAAAAATTTAAGTGGACTTTCGGCCAACATTTTTACAAAAATAAAATGAAATTTCGGTCAAAACATTTATCATTTCTGCTTCCGATTATAATGTATGTAGGTACTATAAGACAAGTTTTGCAATTGTGTAGAAAAAAATTTTGAGGTAACAATTCAATATGATATTACGATGATAGAGCGTACGTAAAAGTGGGTTTTGCAATTTTGTCTATCTGAATGTCTGTCTGTCTGCCCGTTTATGGATCTCAAGCCTGAACCGCTTTACCCAGGAGGCACCCTACAGAGGATTTTTTTTAATTGGATCTCTAGATTTTGAAATAAGGTGTCTACCAAAAAGCTGCAGTGAATGTCTCGTTTTATGAATGCATTCACTTATTCATTGCCTTATACACTATTTCATCTTAATCAAAAGCAATACAGACACTGCACTCTCTTTTAGTCAACAAGACAGGTTCTCACTCTCATTCACTTAACTGAAGCAATGGCAGGCAATGACAATATGTGTATGCGAATGAACTTGTGCGAATAGAATCATCAACAGTGCAACGAATAATTTATAAGGCAACGAATACTTCACATTCACAGTGCAATACTGTGATGAAGAACACATCTGTTTTGTTATAATTAACAAAAAAAAAAAAAAACAAAAAAAAAAAAACATCCATGTCAGGTCACAAAATCTGTATTCAAACCTTTCTGTTTCTCACAGAACATGAAAAAATGTTCGTTGTCATCCCTCATCATTCGTGGACATTCGCTTTTTTTCGAATGCTAGTGAATGGTGTACCTATTTGAGTTTGAATGGTCCGTCCATTCATTCATCATTCATGGGCACAAGCAATGCGAAGGCTCGTATTCGCGAGTGTTGTGTACTTTTTCTACAAGCATCACTCTTGTTTCATCATTGTGAGACTGTGTACGGCTTGTTTTTCGGGGGATGATTCGAAAGCGCAAGTGATTGCACTCATGCAATTCTATGGTGTCTGCCATACAACCTTTATGATAGTACTTATTTTTCTCGAAAACGGCTCTAACGATATCGATCAAATTTTATGTGAGGCATTATCTCTTAATTGTCTTTCTATTTATGTAAAAAAATTATTTTTTTACCCTAAACACGGTACTTCCCATAGTACCGATTTTTTTACAGAACCGACTTTCTCTCAATAGCTAACTTGATTTTAACCCAATTTTATATTTGAGAAGTCATAAATTGTTTTAGAATGATTGTATGCCACCATTTGGAAAATTGTAGTTTTTTAAATTTTTATAAATTTTTAAAAAAAATTTTATTTTTTTGGATTTTTTCTTTAATTATTTTCAAGTTTTTTCTCTGAAAGCATTTTTTGGCAAGATCTAAGGATTTGAATATTTGGTTTTTAAAAAACTCATTTTTTTAAAAAGTGAAAAATAAAAAACCGGTTTTTAATAGAACTTCTCTAATGATTTTGAATAAATATTCAAAGTTGATATGTATTAGTAGGTAACGGCAAGAAATGGCGCTTTTCTATGTTCGCTAAAAGCTGTGGGAATATTTAATCTAAATTTTTCAACATATTATGTTATGTTTTTCAATTTTCATAATCAATGTGTAGTTGGTATCCCTGTACCACCTAAACAAAAACCTTGTACTCAGCCTTAGATTTCGATACTGTACTAAGCACAAAAACGTTAGTTCGTGCGACACAGTCTTTGCCCACTCTTTTGTAAAAAAAATATTTACATGCATAGATAGGGTGGCGCAACAGAGCGGAGAGCCCCAGGTCCAAATGAATTTCACACCATCTTGTCTTGTGGTGGAATGGAGGGTTTTAACAATTTTCTGCCGGTTTCGAATGGATAATCGAGAAGGCGTTTTTCGTAATAATGAATTTAACTGACAGAGGACATGCCAATTACTCCCGAAAGGTGATACCCGTCGAAAAACATTTTTGTTCTGTTGGGATTCGAACCACGAACCTTCGGCGTAACAGTCAGACATACATTGTACACCAATACGCAACTGGCATCAGCAAAAATTGTTGTAATTGAAAAAAATGTTTTTGTTCAAATCCTTGTGAATTGCAATCTGGAAGACCTGTGCTGAATTTCATCAAGATCAGTTGAGTAGCTCTCGGAACTTCTCAAGTCTGTATCTTTAAAACTATTCTCGGGCCAACTTAAAAATTTGGGGCAATATTCTCAAAATACTGTCAAATAAAAAAATCGATTTTTTGAAGTTGTAAAACCCATGCAACCATCAAAAAAATTTACGTTTTGTGTATTTTTAGTTCTTGTTGCTTATAAAAAATTTAAAATTTTATGTCATGAAATCGTATGAATACAAATATCTTTTTTCGTAGGTTGCGTAAGTGCCTTGGTGATGTGATTTTATTTTTATCCATGCAGATCACGTAAGATCAATTGATAAATATAATTTTTAACTTGCATTTTTTTTTTAGAAATTGCGTATTATTGAGTACTTTGTTCAAAAAATAACTCTGAGAAGCAATCTTCTACCATTTCCATGTAGCAGTACAGCTCATACAGCTCGTTGTTGAATCTTCTTCTTCTCACAATGTCTTCGCATACGGTACCAACAATTTTAGGAATGTTTTTCTTTGAAACGGCCAAGGGTTTCCACATCCGCTTTCAAAGAGGTCCATCCTTCGACGCCGTAAAGCAGGACTAGGATGATCAAAGTCTTACCAAGGGTTACCATGATTTTTGTTTCCCAATTGCCTTCTTAACCCAAAGAAGCAACGTTTGGCAAGAGTTACTCTCCGTTTGATCTCCGCACCGATGTTGTTTTCCGTGTCTTTAGCTAAGATAAAGTCATTTACTGCCTTGAAGTTATGTCTATCTATTGTGACGTTTTCTCCAATTCGTCCATAATCTCTATCCTTGATTAATGACAACATTTATTTCGTTTTACCCTCATTAACCATCAAACTCATTTTTGCTGCTTCTGTTTAAATGCTCGCACCTATGCTCAAAGCACCTATGACATCACGCTTTCATCTTCCCATTACGTCAGTATCGTCCTGTACAGCTTGTCTCTGTTAATACTGTCATACGCGGCATTGAAATCGTTAAATAAATGGTTTTCTGGTCTAAAACCACAATGATAAGGTCCTATCAAATTGTTTTTCGTAAGGTTCCAGATCTTATACGCAACATTAAGTAGGTTAATTCCTTTATATTTGGCGCAATTGTGAGTCTCTCCTTTTTTTTTAGGATCGGGCAAACGATAGTGAGGTTCCATTTATCGCATATGCTTTCTTTTGACGATATCATACAGATTAGCTGGTACATGCTTTTTTCCAGCTGATCTCCAACTTCCGTAGAAAATCGGTGCACCTGTAGTTTTATTTGACTTAATTTTCCACAGACTTCTTCCAGGATGGCATTTTTGATCGTCGTTCAAGTTGAACGGGGCATTCTGCCTGACAGCGGAATTTGTATTCTCATCGCTGCTTAGCAGTCCGCAGGAGTCATCTCTCCAGATCCTCAGTAGTGACAACGATTATATCACTTTCTTCTTATTTACTAACTTAGGTGGCCATTACAGTTGGGGTGAACTTGGATCTCAACCAACATCCTTCTACACCGAAGTCGATTTCGGGCGAGCTCTCTCCAGTTTTGCACTTTAAGTCGGTTGAGGCTTTCTTCTACTTGATTGCGCCACTTAAGACGAGGTCTTCCCCTTCCGCGATTTCCCTGCGATGTGCTTTCGAAAATCCGTTGAGCCGGTGCGTTTGGGTTCATCCCCTCTACATGGCCCAACCATCGTAGCCTCGCGATGTGTACTCATCTGGCTATGCCCATGTCGCTTGTTGTTGTATCTTCTTCTCCACACATTGTCCTCGCATACGTGACCCAATATCATTCGCAGAATATTTCTTTCGAAGCGACCTAAAGTCTCCTCATCCACTTTCAAAAATGTCCATGCTTCCGCGTCGTAAAGCAGGACTGGCATGATTAAGGTCTAATAAAAGGTTGGTTGGTTTTTCTGGAGAGGGTTTTGTTTGTCAATTTCCTTCTTAACCCAAAGAATCTCCGTTTGATCTCCGTGCTGATGTTGTTTTCCGTGCCTATAGCGGATCCTAGGTAGACGAAGTCCTGTACTACCTCGAAGTTATGTCTGTCTATTGTGACGAATTGTCCAATTCGTCGATGTTCTGTGTCCTTGTTTGATGACAACATATACTTCGTTTTGCCCTCATTATCCATCAAACCCATTTTTGCCGCTTCTGTTTCAATACTCGCAAAAGCACCTATGACATCACGCTTTTTTCTTCCCATTACGTCAATATCGTCTGCATAGGCGAGTAATTGTACAGACTTTTGAAAGATTGCTCCTCTGGTGTTGACGTTGGAGTTTCTTACAATCCTTTCAAGTTTGATGTTGAAGAAATCGCACTTTCTTCTAATTACGGTAATAAAGCCATAATTAGTCGTGTTTTGTGGCTTGTCTTCCCGTCTTTTAAGTCAGGATCTTAAATCAACGCGCCCGCCGCCACCGTTGCGGTCCATACTTCTCAGGGGGAAATGAAATACTCTAACGGTGATAGAATTGTTGCAATCGGTTCAATATTTTCACAGCAATGAAAAAAGTAAAGAAAATTTAAGTTAGGGGAAAAGTTAAAGATCTACATTTGAAGAGAAAAATTACATAAACCAAAAAACAAAAGAGGCACCTGATGCATTAAACATTTTTGTTTTTTTTATGTAGGTACTTACATCATAATTATAATTATTCTAGAAAAGACCACCGAATCTTTTTTGTTTTTGCAGACATGACTACAAAGCAACATTTGAGTCAACTTGGCGGACGGACCTTTGCATTACCAAAAATCTCATGGCGAATATAACGCGGTGTATATGCCCATTATCCGGAACATTTGTGGTACTGTTGGCGAAAAAGAATTACAATGTAAGTATTCAACTTTACTGCACTAAAACTCCCATTTTGCTTATGTGCAATGTGATAACTCGCCGCGCCGCCGCCGCCTTTTCTTTAGGGAAATTGCTTGTTGTTTTTTTTTTTTTTTTTCATGTTCTATTTTCTTTTTTCAACTCGTGTTTTTATTGTTGATTATGCTGCTTCTTGTAATGGGGCACTTTATGCAATATACATATTTAGTTGGTCGTTTATTGCTGAGGTCCTCTTTATTGCTCTACAGCATTATAACAATTTCGGTATCCCTGAGGTTTTTTTGTGGCATCGGTGGTGAAAAGGAAGCAGAACTCAAATAAAAGTTAAAACAAAAACAAAAATAACCGCTCTAGCTTTGAAAAGTTTGTCTTTTTTATTTATTCATTTTTTTCTCGTTTCACAATTTTGTTCTGCGATTGTGGAATGCTGGAAGAATAATTTCTGGGTGCGTTTGTTTTGGGTTTCTCGCTGAAGGTTTACAAAAACGAAAAACTTGTATTTACATATATGTACTGGCTTTTAATTTAAAAACTCTTTGAGAAATCGAAAGGGTTACTATACATATACACATACCTACATATACATATGTATGTGCGATGAAACCAATGAAGTGTTTTTCAAAAGCCTTGTTTATTAACAACAACGTATGAACTTGTATGTGTATTGTTGGGTAAGGTAAATACTGTTTGAAATTGCACCTCCATCAGCGGGAAGAAATGAAGTGTAAAAAAATATTTTTCCTCCAAGGAAAATACCCACATTACAAATTATTCGATTACATCTTCTTTCTCAAAATATGTTTCCTTATGCCTATGTATGTCTGTATAGGACATATACATTGTTTCAAAAAGAAAGCTCGATATACCAACTCAAATAAAATATTTACACGTAAAATCCATCTTTTACATTTCCACAGACAACCATCATACGACCATCAGAACGTCCCATCTTTGTCATTATCGGATGTGGCTGTTGTTTCCTGCAATCCTGCACGGCCTTTGTTGTGCTGCTGCCAATTTGGTACAATCGGAAGTGCTGTGTTACATTTCTGAAAATGCAATTTTGTACATCGACATCCAGCGTAATGGTGATATTTTTGCTTGGCTTCCTCAAAATGATGCCACAGGTAAGTAGATATAGCTTCGAGCAAACAGGATATTTTGAATGACGTAGAATATGTTCCTATGACTATGAGGCAGTTTTTATGAAGGTATAGCGATTGGGAGAATTTTATAGAAAAATATTCTTGCCAAGATGTTTGTTGTGTTGTCGCTTCTCTTGTCGTAAACTTTGGTTTCACATTTATACTCAGAGTTGATATTTAACTTTTAGGGCATTTTTGCGGATTTATAGTAAAGTTTTCAGTGCTTCTTAAATAGTGGAGCTCAAATGATGTGAAATGTCCTATCAACATATTTGTGGGGCAGTGCATTTTTATACATCTCATTTACTTCCCAAAAAATAATCGACGTTGTCTTGGCAACCTACTGTAGGTATGGGCAAACAATTTCTGTGTTTTTTCGTATCAATTACCAAGTGATTATACCCATTCAACTTGTATACACTACACATGCCTTTCAGTTGTTAAATAAAAGTTTACTCAAACAAGTAAATAAAATGTAAACAAGTGGGTTAAGGCACATCTTAAAGCAACAGAATCACAGTATAAACAATGAATTGATTTTACTGTCTGAACAGAAATACTTTTGAGGCATGCGGATTAAATTATTTTAATTAATTTTGAAAATAAATTTAATTTGATTACGCAATGTCGAATTATGGATCCTTTTAGCCGTTCACTTGTCGTATACAGACACAGTCAGTGAATGGATATTGTACTTATTTGACCAATGAGTACAAATTAAATTAATTTCCGTTTGTTCGTTGTCCCTTTAATGTATTCACTTGAGTTTCCATATTCCGGTTAAGCTTTGCTTGAGTTATTACATTTAATTTAAACCAATGGCATGGAAGAAAAGGGTTAATAATTTCGTTTTATCAGCATCCAATAGACATACTCGCAATCTGTTCATTTATGGGTACTGTTGTTTAAGCATGCTCAGTAAAATCTGCTCGTCCTGCTTATGGAAAATAAAAAAGGACTAAATGAGCAAGTCTAAGGCAAAGGTTAGTAGAAACCAGCCCCGGATCTTCAATTTTTTAAAGGCGGGGCAAATACTGAAAAATGCCGCCCCCACCAATTTATATTTGCTTTTACTTTTATAATCTTTATTATTTCAGCTATCATATCTTCACTAATTGACTGACAACTGGACACAATCCTTTCAGAAAAAATACTTAAACCGCTGTTTTTTCTGTTTTAATCCTATTTATTTACAGATATGATAGGACTTAAAATAAAAATGTTTATAATAAAGACAAAATCAAATTTACTAATGTATTTATCATTTGCAATTACAATTTTACTCTTCGAGCTTTTTGCTCAGCAAATAAATCTATGACCTTATCATAATTTAATTCGTGTGCGATTCGATTTTCTATCGTTAAGATCGCTAGACTGGATAAGCGTTCCTGGATCATAGATGATCGCAAATAATTCTTAATTGATGATTCAAACTAAAACTTCGCTCTCAGCTTGTGGGAAGCGTAGAGTAAATTCGCACGGCAACAAAAAATTTGGAAAAGCATCCTGCAAATCATGCGCATAGATCTGTTGCAAGAGATAGAAACCGTTAGCTTTTTCAATGTCACCAAATAAAAGCGGAGCTTGCTCTTTAAAAACGTAAAGTTCCTGACAGAATTCAACGGTGCTCACATATCGCTAATTTTTTTTAGCCAGATCCGCTTTATACTTTTGCAGTTCTTCAATTGACATTTTCAAAATATTAGAGCTATTAAGAAAAGCGAAGTTCATATTCAACATGGTGGCGCACAATCAAATATATTTTTAATTTCTGATATGATTCGATCAAATACCATCATTATTTCCTTAGAAAAGAGTTGAACAGGTTTGAGTGTTCTTCACATATCTCATCGAAATGTTTTTTATGTTTCGGAATTCCTTTGTTTCGCAAGTTAGGCTCAACACCACTTTTTTCAGCCACTTCTCTAACCTCATTTATCCAATACTACATTGGATTTTGTCTCATTTTTTGTAAAGTTTTGAGGATAACGGCGAGAAGACGTGAATTTTATGGAAAAATCCGGTTTAGTGGCCCGTACCACTTGGCCGGTATGAGTAACGACTTTGCCAAAAAGAACATTTTTGTAGAACGTTCAATTTTGAGAAAAAACCACCTGTGGTTGAAGCGATCCCATGAAATGAAATTTAAAAATAAAAAATCAAAGTTTCCGTGTATTTTCAATGGAAAATCTTCATACCTCTTGATCGACCACATAAAATTAATATTAAGGGCTCAAAGTTTCAGGGCTTATTTTTTTAGTATTTTCAACAAAATTTCAAATCAAAATTTGTAAACACATAATATGTGTAGGTACATATTTTTTTATAACATTCAGCAATAAAAAATAGAAACAACAAATAATTGTTACTTTCAAATCGTCAGACTAAGAGTACGCCCCCATATAATTGTCAGATTATCATCCTGGAGGACGAAGACATCAAGTTGATAACTCTGTATAAAAATCTGACGCGCTCGTGTTTCAAGGTCGTGTTTTTTTTTACATTTTTAAAAATCAGCCATGACTTATGGCCCCACTCAAATTGTCAGATTATTGAAACATACTCTTTTTTGAGTACACTTAACATTCACTTTAAAAATCTGAAGGAAAAGTTGTCCACTTCTCGGTCGCATCAACCGATGCTGCTTTGAAACCGAAAGGTAGAAAAATTGTGTACTTCTCGATCGCAACTAGCGTTACTGTTTTGGAACCGAAAAGTAGCTAATTTTTGTTTGCGCTTGCAACCCTCGTTACCTGCACAAGATATGCTGGGTCTGGTTATGAATATGTAGTGTGAAATGGTTTTGATGCTCTTCTTGTGGGATTTTTGTTTTAGGGAGCAATGATTTATTGTAGCAGACACAAGTGCTGCAGCGTTCTGTGATTCCTGTGGGCGAGCGGGAGCAAATTTCGAACTTGTTTTTGCCGCCCCCTAAACTTGCCGCCCGGGGCATGTGCCCCGGTCTGCCCCCCCCCCCCCCCCCCCCCCCCTAGATCCGGGGCTGGTAGAAACAAACAGTATCGATAAATAGACTCTAATAAAAGTTGATGAAATTCAATGTCCATGATATCAAAATCAGTTAGTACCAATTTTTTTATAATTTTGACCAGAACTAAAATCGAATGATCGTATAAAACAACTAAATGTACTTAGACTGGTTCAAAAAAAGTGACAATTTTTTTTTCTCGAAACAATTCCATTTATACCTTCGAGGAGGTGTAAAAGGATGCCTGTTGAAAGGACAGCTTTTAATATTAATATTTCCCAAACAAAATGGGAAAAAAAACTTTTAAATTTGGGGAAAAGTGAAAGTGCCGGGATGAGCGATAAATTTTTATAGAAAATTAGTTGCTCTACAAAAAAAATTCTTATCATTTTTCGACCAATTCATTCTTTCGAAAGTTATTCAAGGTTAAAGTTTTGTCAGAAATCAAGAAAAAAAAACTTAAATTTACTCTAAATCAAATTTTAACCTTGAATACCTTTTGAAGGAGTGAATTTGTCGAAAAATAATAAGAAACCATTTTTGTAGAACAACTAATTTTCTATAAAAATGTGTATCGCGCAGTCGGCACTTTGCTTCTAGATCGGAATATAAAGTTGAAAAATTTAAAAGTTTGTTGTCCCATACAATTTGTATGGGAAATGGAAATCTGCGATGAGCGACCTCTAAATATTAATATTAAGAGCTCTTATTTTAACAGGCATCTTTTTACACCGCCTCGAAGAAATAAATGGAATTGTTTCGAACAAAAAATACTCCCTTTTTTTGAACCAATCCAATGTATATAGGGTGGCGCAATAGAGAGGGTAGCCCCAAGGCCTAGCGGATTTCTCTCAACACCATAACTTGTTAGAGAATGGAAAGGTCCTACAATTTCTTTCCGATTTAACGTTACCAGCATTTTCCCATTCAAAGACCGAAATAAGTAAAGTTTCAACCATTGTCGGTTCAGATATGCAAACACACAGCGATATGCAAATTTTATTTTGTTATAAAGTTAGGACTTTTCTGGAGGTCGGGAACTATGCGGATACAAGGTTTACTAAAGAAACAGCAAAACTTAAGTTCGTTAGTTTTTTTTCCTCAAAAAAAAAAAAAAAAAATTTATACAATGGTTTTAATATTTCAATCAGGCGCATAATTCAAATGTTCTAGGTTGGTATTGGTTGGTTTTTGCGGATTCTTTTTCGGCAAGTTAAAATTATACTCTGATGTTTGGCTGGGATGGGAATGATTCCCGACTTGGTTCGGGTAGATAGTGATATGGTGATGGTTCTGTTTTCAAGGCTTCTTTTGTTGAATCAGACTGTAGTAACGCTGAGTTTCGGTAAATCTGTCCTGATATGGTGATTCCTGAAATACTAGAGCGTGCATTAAAGTTTGCCCTGAGATAGATGCAACCACTTCGTTCACAGCAATGGATTAGTGTCCACAGAAAAATAGCAATGGACACTATTATGTTCACCTTTAACTTTCCTGGATGACCGCTTTCTTTCCACGGTCGGCGGTCGGCGCAGACTGATTTTTCATTTTGGTGTTAATTGGTTGTGAGTTGTACTAATGAGTGAGTTTGAATAGAAAATTGCACTTGTCACACCACACACTGTAGTACTTGATTTGTTGGTTTTGCTGCATTGGGTACCCGGAAGCCCATGATTCGGTTTTTGTTTTATATATTTTGGTGGACTATGGTTGGAATTTGTAATGGTTCATTATAAAATCCATAATTTTGTGCCTAAAAGTTAAAAGCTCTTAATATATTTTCTCTTTTCAAATACTGTCTGCAAAATCTGTGTTTTGTCTTACCCATAATGACTTATCTTAACAAACAAGAAATATGTATATCTTTATATATATGTATAATTCTGCTGTACGTGTGTATGTAATTGAACTCCTCCTAAACGGCTTGACCGATTTAAATGAATTTTTCTGTATGCGTTTGAGTGGCGATGGCGCCCAGGATGGTTTAGATTCACAAATCAGCCAGGCAAATGGCGCTGCAGTCGGTATTTAAGTAATAATTCCTATATTGTTAACTGTAATGAACAAAAAATTGAATTCAAACAATACTTTTGTTTTTTAATCATTTTGACAACAAAAATGTAAAACAATTAAGAACGGGAACCTTAAAACTACAGAACCGAGCAACGCCGGGCGGCTCAGCTAGTGACCATATAAAATAGCTTAAGTTTGCCTTTTTAAATAGAGATTGAAAGTTAAGAATTCGATTTCTGATAAACTTTGAAAATTAACTTAAGAGCTTTTGCCTTTTTAGCACAGTTGATCGGGTGTGCACACATCCACAAAATGAAAAATAGGCCATTGTGAAGTGTACGACATGCAAGCTCCGAAATCAATTGTTTCAATTAACTTCAGTAATACTTTCACTCTTTTCAAGTTTCTTTACAATTTCACCAATTGTTTGATAGTCACCAGTTTAATAATTTCAAAGCGATGTTCCATTGCAAATCGATCCGGTATCGTAAATTGCAATAAGTCAGCGAATATTTTGACACTTCAAATGCCAGCTGGGTTTGACAGGTATCAAATTTCAACCCTGCCAACTTGATACCAAGAAAAGAATTATAAACAAACGTTCAATTCAATGTATTGTATTGGCCATATCAACTCAATTTTGTTCAACACTTAAAAAAAGTAATGGATTTCCATTCCCGGGTCATAGCCATGTGACTTATTGCAAATATTATCATAGCTTCTTTTTGAATCTGTTGCAATTTTTTATAACAATAGCGAAGCTAATGATTGTGGCCTTCAACACTTGCTAAATTGTTGTCACGTCACATCTTCCTTCACTGGAAGATCCAACTTGCAGCATTCAACTTATTACGCCTACACCTTTCTTTATGGTAAATTGTGTTTCGACCAGATCTTGCACTGCCATAATGATATATTCCAATTTTCTTGGCAGTGGATCGGTTGGGAAAGCTCGCCTTAATTACCAATAGACTCGTGAGTTGCTATTCGGATGATCGACTTTAAGTCGAAGTAAATAAACCTCTTTTCTTTTGATCACTTACACCCAAAATGTACAGTGGGCTCTAAGCGTAAGAAGCATAAACTAGTCTTAAACCACCAAAAATTTTACAGTTGTAGTTTAGTATAAGATAAGAAAAAATTTAAATAAGAGAAGACTTTGTCGTTGCATTTGTCACCCCAGAAGCATTTTGCTTGTGGTACCTGTGGCGTGATGGTTAGCCTGTCCGCCTGTTAACCCACAGGTTCGTAGTTCGAATTCCAACAAAGGCCTTTCTTGCCTTTCGCGAAAGGCGAGGAATTGGCAAGTCTTCCGTTTTTGAATTCATTGACATGAAAAGTGCTTTCTTGATCAGCCGTTCGGAACCAACAGAAATTTGTAGGTCCCCTCCATTCCCTCAGAAGGCGTGGTTGTGAGAAATGAGCTAGGCCTTTTCGCAATCGTGTTGTATGATACCTATTGCATTTTTGATGTGACTCTCCAGATCTCTCCTTTCAACATGTAGTTTTTGCAAGAAGATATTTTTGATATGAAAGCTTCAACGATTCTTGGTTTTTTTTTTCTAATGTAGTTAAAAACCCATTTATAAATGAATCTATAAAAAGAAAATAGTTTTTGTTTATATTGAAGAGCTTCAAAACTACTGAACCGATTTGAATGAAATTTAGAACAGTGATGGTCTATAGCCGTAGAAATAACATAGACTGTTGCCCTTATTGCGAGTGTCGTTTGGCTGTCGATACACGACGGCTGTCGATAGTCAAACATCGAAAATGAAATTTGGTATTGCGTATTCTTATTGGTTGAAAATTTCAATTTTGAATTCGATCGTTATCGTCTGAAACTAACTCAAATGTCAAATTATAGGATTTATTCACAATGACTACTTTCACTATTCACAGTAAAAGAAATCCTTGTCGATAAAGATTCGCAATACCTAAAGGAAAATTTATCGAAGCTTTCGACCCTTGTCGTATCGAATGTTAGGCGACACTCGCAATAAGCCCCTGTATTTCATTCACATATTCTTTTGGGAAAGAAAACGGGAGCCTAAAAGCGAACTCCGTTCTTGTATTAAATTTTCTACACTAAAACTGCTGTGCTGATTTTTATTGAAATTTGGAAAAGAAATGGTTAAGCAAATGACATAGATTATGTTTCCTCTCCATATTTCCTCGGAAATGAAATGGAACAGGAACTCAGCAACTAAACATATATTTTGTGTGAAGCTTCTCAATCATACCTATTTTGTTTGTATTATGTACTTGTATAGCTTTTCCAATAATAATATTGACACTATGCTCTAAACTCCTGCTTACAGTTAGGTATAATATAAATTAAGAGTGCAAATAATTCCTTTAGGGTTTAAAAACAAAAAACAACTAAATTCCTTCTTAACTTGCATTGAAGTTGTGATTCACATACAACTTTTTCCAATTAGTGCAGTCAATGAAGCATTTTAGGTCCGAATTTTTTTACTGTGAACCGATTTGCATGAAATTTTGGAATTAGGCTCATCTTACCCTTAAATTCAAAAGTGATAATGATTTGCACACCGCCACCACCCTGGGGGTGGTTGCCACCCCTTCTAGGGGTTGATTTTTTTTTTTTTTAAATAACCTCGGATATCGATAAAAGACCTAATTTTAAGCAAAAAAACAAATATAAAGTTTTTTGTTAAGTCTAATACTTTTCGAGTTATTGGCAATTGAAAATTCGCATTTTGTTCACGTTTTTTATCTATTTATTGCAAATATCTCCAAAACTATACGTTTTATCGAAAATTTTATAAAGAACAAAATTGTAGCAGATAAAACAATGAACAATTTGGTTTTTTATAAAGTATTCTAAGTACAATATTAAGCTAGATATAAAAGATCAAAGTCATTTTTTATTTTGTCTGAAATTTAATCGATGTGTTCAATGCCATCTAGCGGCGAGCAGATGCATTTTATGCATTCTAATACTAGGAGATGTTTAGTAGTGCTTGAAATAAGCTTTAAAACAAGCACTATTAAAAGTCTTTTGCACGTAAAATAAGTGAGCTGTAGTGCAAATAAGGAGAGCATCTAATGTTTTTTTCTTTTAAATCAATGGCTTTCATAAGTGCCATTTCCACCAAAATTAAATTTAATCGTATTCCGCCTAAAATTAAGTTTGTTATGAAGAGTTTGATAGATAAATATCAGTTTGGCTGCATTTGGACTCATATTTTTCAAAAAAGTCACGATTAAAAGAAAAAACAAATTTTAAATTTTTTAAAAAACCCACTTCTTTTTCATAATATCTCAAAAATGACGAAAGATACGTATAAAAGTGTAAGAATAAAAAATTTAAGTATTTTTCTGACAAACAATTTGGTTTTTTTGTTTTTTCTGTCAAACAGAAATTGACGGAGATATGATCGTTTAAAGAGCGCGTGGCAGCGCAATCACAGCCTCTCTTAAGTCCTTTAACCCTTCACCGTTTTAGCAAAAAGTTGTTTACTATATACTGCAATCATGGATGTTTTAGCTCTCTTAATTACCTTTACAATGGTTTCTTACAAATTGTGATAGCATGAAAATTGAAGGAGTTATGGTCCAAAAACTCATTGATTTAAAAGAAAAAAACATTAGATGCTCCCCTTATTTGCACTACAGCTCACTTATTTTACGTGCAAAGGACTTTTAATAGTGCTCATTTTAAAGCTTATTTCAAGCACTACAAAACATCTACTTGTATTAGAATGCATAAAATGCATCTGCTCGCCGCTAAATGGCATTGACTACAACCATTAAATTTCAGACAAAATAAAAATTGGTTTTGATCTTTTATATCTAGCTTAATATTGTTCTTAGAATACTTTATAAAAAACCAAATTGTTCATTGTTTTATCTGCTACAATTTTGTTCTTTATAAAATTTTCGATAAAACGTATAGTTTTGGAGATATTTGCAATAAATAGATGAAAAACGTGAACAAATTGCGAATTTTCAATTGCCAATAACTCGAAAAGTATTGGACTTAACAAAAAACTTTATATTTGTTTTTTTGCTTAAAATTAGGCTTTCTATCGATATCCGAGGTTATTTCAAAAAAAAAAAGTTCACCCCCGAGAAGGGGTGGCAACCACCCCCAGGGTGGTGGCGGTGTGCAAATCATTTTCAC
This sequence comes from Melanostoma scalare, assembly GCA_949752695.1. Classification (NCBI taxonomy): domain Eukaryota; kingdom Metazoa; phylum Arthropoda; class Insecta; order Diptera; family Syrphidae; genus Melanostoma; species Melanostoma scalare. The sequence goes on along the minus strand of OX456984.1, from coordinate 52,289,178 downwards.
TTTTGAATTTAAGGGTAAGATGAGCCTAATTCCAAAATTTCATGCAAATCGGTTCACAGTAAAAAAATTCGGAGGTTGGGCCCTATTTTTCGCTTCATTGACTGCACTAAATGGTAACATAACTTACTAACCCGAGAGTTTTATTTTTTCTCGGCTTCTTTAGTGAAAGAAATGCCTGAAATGTTTTCTATCAAAAACTTCTATTTGTTTTCATTTACAATCATTAGTTAAGAAGTTAAATGTTCCTTTGCAAAGAAAGCTTTCTTCAAAATTAAAAAGCTCTTGTTACCAAGATTCAAGGCAGGATCTTGAAGAGAAACATCACAGCACAACTTTTCTACTTAATCAGCATTAAAGTTTTCGTTTTAGTTGTTAGTACCACAATAAGCGGACAAACTCTTTGCCTGTAAAAGAAATCTTTGGTTCATAGAAATATTTTGTAGCCAAAGTTGGAAAGCAAACTACTTAGTGGAATACAAAGAGAAGGCCGAAAACGACCCTCTCGCTCGGAAAGCATCGTTTACCCTTAGAAAACATGATAATTACATCGAGTTGAGTGATGTCAATGAATGAATGCGAAACGTTCTAAGAATGAATGTGTTCTGTTGTCGTTTGTTTTCTATTCCATAATTTCGGAAAATTTATAGGTACCTAATTGAAAAATCGTTTCCCTCTTTCAACGTTATTTTTATTCTTGCAACTCGTGTAATTATATTCAAAATGTCAGTGTGGTTGACGGCCAGAAATAGAGGCAAATCAATTGAACCGCATTAGGCGAGAATTTGGAAAGTTCTTCCTCCGATAAAATTTTGCAATGCTATGAAAAGAACATTTTCAATTGGTCGTTACGAATCGGGAAAAATTGTACGTCCCCTCCATTCCTTACCAAGGTATTTTTAAGTGAAATGCAATAGTGAACTAAAGGAAAAAGAGGTGGGAGACCCTCCCCTTTTTTTGTCCATCTTTCTATGTTTCTTTCAACATCTTTCGATAAAGACTTCGATTTCAGGCAAACTCTCAAGTTTTGCACTATAAGTTGGTTGACGTCTTGTTCTACGTTTTTCCGCCACCTAAGACGATTTCTTCTTCCGTGATTTCCGTGCAATGTGCTTTCGAAAACACATCAAGCAGGAGCGTTGATGTTCATCCGCTCTACATGCCCTAGCCATCGTAGTCTCGGGATGCGTACTCTTCTAGCTATGCCCATGTTGCGGTACAGCTCACACAGCTCCTTGCTGTATCTTTTTCTCCACAAATTGCCTTCGCATAAGGGACCAAAGATCATTCGGTGTATTCTTCTTTCGAAACGACCAAGGGTTTCCTCATCCGCTTTCGATAAAGCCCACGCCTCCGCGCTGTAAAGCAGGACTGGCATGATTAAGGTCTTATTAACGGTTACCTTGGTTTTTCTAGAGAGGGTTTAGTTTCTCAATTGTCTCTTAACCCAAAGAAGCTCCATTTGATCTCCGCACTGATGTTGTTTTCCGTGTCTGTAGCGGATCCTAGGTACAACGAGGTCCTGTACTATACGTTGAAGTTATGTCTGTCTATTGTGACACGTTTTGTCCAATTCGTCGATGTTCTCTATCCTTGTTTGAAGACAACATATACTTCGTTTTGCCCTCATTAACCATCAAATCCATTTTTGCCGCTTCTGTGAAAATTTGGTCTATTGTCTATTCCTGGTCTAAATCCACATTGATAAGGACTTATCAAATTGTTGACGTGAGTTTTCAGACGATCACATATTACATATCACATACAACAAGCATCCTTGCCTGTGATTGGCTTATTTGTGAGCTTCTCTTTTTGTTAGGATCGGGCAAACGGTATTTAGGTTCCATTCATTGCACATACTTCCTTCTGACCATATCATTCAGCTTCTGCATGCTCCTTTCCAACTCATCTTCAGCTGCCTTTAAATGTTCAATTGGGGATTGGCCTTCTATGTCTTGAAATGAAGTTACAACCGGAATTATCTTTTTTTTCGAAAGCGATTCAATCTTGTGTTAGGGATTAATTTTTGGTTGTCTTTCCTGTGATGTCAAAAAAAAATTGTGATCTAACAACGGTACCTTCCATTGTACCGTTTTTTCAAAACCGGCTCTCTTGTTAATGACTTAGGTACATGATTTTATGTTTAGTATCCCTAGAGATTGTTTGGAAATGATTTTTATTAATTTTTAAAAAAAATATCGCCCCTGTTCTGATTTTCGTTCGGATACCATATCATCCCGTTTTAGAATTTTTGCGGTTCTGAATAACGAATTCGTACGTTTTCGATTCGCTTATCATTTTGCTAGCGGAATTGAATAGGATTAAGGGGGGAGACCACTTCAAAATTTTGAAAAAATCAATTTTTATTTTTTTTTGTTACATATTAGGTAGGTTTGAGAATGTTATGACCAAAGGAAAACTGAAAATATCGAATAGATGCAGAGTTATCGCATTTAGAGCGCTAGTAGTCGGGTGACGAGTCAGATAGCTCGGGCCGTTAGAGGAGGAGCGACCTTCGCTTCACAATGCCCTCTACTGTTGACCTTTTGTATTGTCAGGCAGCTGTTTCGGGGAAGGAAGTCGAATGTCTTTTGTATGCACCTGTAATCGCCGGTTAATCCGTAAGTTACTACAATTAATAGTTTTCTCGTTGTGAAACTTTAAACGCAATCGTCTCGAAATTACTTTTCCAAAAACTGCTCGTGTTGTAGCTCAAAAATTTAGCGACCGATTTTGATGAAATTTCGGAAGATTATTCTCAGTAATATTATCAATATCGATATACCTAAAGTTTGAAAGCTAAAAATAAATAAATATGGTGGCGCAACAGAGCGAGGAGCCCCTGGGCCTAGCGCATTTCTCACAACCATCCCTTGTGAGGGAATGGACGGGACCTACAATTTTCTGCCGGTTCCGAACGGCTAATCGAGAAATCGCTTTTCATGGCAATGAATACTAACGGAGGACTTGCCAATTCCTCGCGAAAGGCGATACCCGTAGAAAGTTGAAAGCTAGCGTGTAAATGAATAATTTTTCGGGGGTCAAAAATGTCGAAAAAATTGCCGAAAATTCAAATTTTGAATTAAAAAGGCTCCCAAATTTAGAACTTTGCACTTTTTCGTTCTTTTTTAGGTTTATCCTTCCCCTTAAAATGTCAATAAAAGAATGAACTTTTGTAAATCTTTCTCAGATCAATCGAAAAAGAGTGGCAACTGCAGCAGTTTTCGATGTTGCCGGAAACAGGAGTCAATAACTTCAATAACGCCGCCATTTTGTTGGTCAGCGAATAGATAATTTAATTTTAATTTTTATAAATTAAATTATCTAATAATAATTTTCTTGAATACTGGACAGCTCTAACAAATATTTCTCCTAATTTTGAAAATGATTGGGTTGTTTTATTCCCTCTAAAAAATCCAAAAGAAACAATGTGCTTACGCTCCTAAAGTGGTCTCCCCCTTAATGAATTCTGTAGAACATTATTTATTGCTATAAAGAAAAAATATTAAACTCTATTATCATTAACATGTACTTAAGTTGTAAACTGGAACTGAACAAAAAAATTTTATTTCCAAAACGATTTTGTGACATAAAAACTCCGTTCGAAAATAAGAACACACCTTTTAAACACGTACGGATTCAATTTCGGGTTTCGTTTTAAATCCGGTGTGCAGTTGGCAACCCTGTACCAATGTGTTATGATGAGCGAATGCTAGAACCTTTTACTGGTACTGTACCTAACACACAATCGTAAGCTCGTGAGGCCCAGTCATGCTCCTTTTTTATTATTCGCATTGCAAGTTGGTCAGTCTGTGGTCAGCTTAATTTTATTTAATTAGGTAAAAAAATAGTAAAAGTTCTTGAGTCGACTTAAGTGTAATGAGCTATTTATTCTCTTTTCAATTCTGTTTGAAAAATCTGTGTTTTTGTCTTACCCATAATGACTCATCTTTACAAACAAGAAATGTATGACCATGTAAAATAGCTTAAGCTTAAGTTTTTAAATAGAGATTGAATAATTAATAAATTGAAATATTAATAAATAATAAATAATAAAATTTGAAAATGGACTTAAGAGCTTTTGCTTTTCAGCACAGATATATTCGTAAAAGATTTTGAAGTGCAGCAACTAAGTGCCACCTACCCCCATGTCATATCCAAAGCACAGCTTTCTCTTTTTATTGCATTTCCGAATGTGGATAATGACTGGACAAAAAGCCCTAAAGATGAACATTTGATACTTGACATTGGATTCAAGGAAGGAAAGCCAAGCTGTTAAACAAATTCAAAAACTCTATTGAAATAATAATTGAAAATAATTAAGTTTAAACCTTTTAATCTTCAGGTCCCTCTCCTACACAATCTTAACCTTTTCTCATTTATTATTTTCAATCGAATCGCAATAATTTTCCGGTTTTAATTAAACTTTTATAATCTCAGTGAATTTAACCCTCGCCTCGATTAGCCCATTCAGTTTGATTGCTGATGCTTAAGACAAACCAAAGCACTTTCCAAATTACCAACCCCATTTTAAACTTATTTTATCTATCAAAAATATACAACTTATCAAATACACACAACTTAACGGTCAATCCCAAAACGTTGTAGGTACCGAGAAGAAACTAAATTAGTTGCTGTATCTTCACCAAATTATTAACTTTATTCACCCTTGAAAGTTATTAAAATATCTACTAAACTAACCAGAAGGTTAATATACAAAATTCATACTAGGTACTTGTTGTGTGCCTGTGCAGCAACAAAAAGTTCAACTAATTGAAGTTTTGCCTTTCTCTACCACAACATTCAAGATTTTATCAAGCCCATATTCCCCTACCCACAACCATCATGAGATTAATTTCCCTGCTGAAAATTTCAAATTTAAGACAACTCGACCAACAAAACAAACTTTTATCCTTTACTTTGTTTAAGACCACAAGGTACAAAAAATAAACCATATTCAAACAGCTAACAGAATTATCTCGTTCGGTTGTGTGAGAATATTTTCGTTTATCTACACTTCTTATACCTATACTAGCCATAGCCAGGGACCAGGATTATAAGAGCATTTTTCTTGAAGGTTTTTCATCTTTTAGCGTGTGAAAAGGAAACATTTTCTAAGGACTAAGCACCTTATAGTTGGAGATTGGATGTTTTTCATTTTGGTAAAGGATGCGAATGAGAAATTACCTTTTCGTCTATTAAAAGTGTAGAGTTCAAACAAAGTGCTTCTTTGGTAAAAAAGTAATACACACAAACACACAAGAATAACAAGTACAAACTTAAGTAATTAGACACAACACAACGAATCACACAGTAGACTCTCTAGAGTCAAAAGTCGTCTATTGGGAGTGTTTACTTTTAAAACTCCTATTACATAAGATGAAGTAGCACAACAAATTGTAATAGGATTTTTTTCTTTCAACCTATCTCAAGTAACCTATACCTACTACTTTTGAAATTTGTTACTGCAGGGACCAAGGACTCTAGAACATTTCTTTTCTGTGTCTTTGGGCTTCATCATAGAATAGAGTAGAAGGTTTACTCGTCGTAAAAGAAAGAAAAAAAATCACAAGAAATTGTGAAGCAAAAATATAATAATAACGAATTCGTCCTCTGAGATAAAAACGGTTAAATAAAAGGATAATATTTGAATTATTAATTAATACCCTGGAGAAAATATGGTTAAGAGCTGCGAAGGATACGGGATCCGTTTGTTGTCCGTGACTGTGTACCTGTTAGGTACCTGGCAAAACAAAAAAAAAGCACGAATAAAAGAAACTCCCACGTGTGCCGAAAACGACAAATGTAATAAATTCTTGAGTCCACAAAACTACCATAGAGGTTAGCCATAGCCATTGCCAGGTTGAAGCAACAATCATTGGATTAGTGAAAGAGGAAAAAAGTTCTAAGAAGACAAATATGTATAAGCAAACACTGAGGGTCACACAATCTCATACAGTGAAAGTATCTTTTCATCTCAGTATAATTATTTTACAAGAACATTGCTTGGTATAAAAGGGAGAGAGCCCTGTGACGGGAAATTAGTGCTTGTTGAATTTTTTATTCACCAAACAGCTACCCTTGTTAAAAAGAGCGTCCGAATACGAATACGAATCCAAATGTGAGGGGGGATAAACAAAAGATGTGCTTGGGTCCTTGAATTCATTTTTTATCCGGGATATACTGTATTATTCTTTTCATTACGTATGCCAGAAAAAAAAAGCAACAAAGGCAATTTATTTTGTTGCTCCGGAATCCCAATGCTTAATAATTGATTCCACGGAGACAGGTACGCATTTATTTTATTTTTTGTTCCTTCTGGGCTTCCGCAAGGGTCAAGTATGGCTTGTGCGAAATCTTATTAATCAGTGCTGCTTCTCAGCAAGTCAATTCAAATGTTCTTATCTACCTAACATTAAAATGTGGACATGTGGTCCAGATAAATATCCTTGGATTAGTTTTTTGTTTTGTTTTTTTTTTTTCGAATAAGATTTTTCCAGATGAATAATTAAGACGTGACGGTGTCCGTGTCAATGAAATGACGTCGTAAAAAGCTTTTCTTACGCGTTGACAGCGAATAGTCCATTTTCCCACAGGGGACAAGGAGGTGTTGTTCTATTTTTGAACAACAAAGTAGGTAGTTTTTTCTGGTTATCAAAGTGTGTAATAAGTTCTTATGAGATAATTTAAAAGGGAATTGCTAGCATCTAGCGGTCGATTTGCTATTATTGTTTTTGTAAAAGTCATTCAAAAAAATGAGCGGGACCGGGTCGCACGAAATTGCGATTGTGTGCCAAAATCTTAAGGCTTAATAAAGGGTTTTAGTATTCGCTTTCATAAAATATATTTAGTTGCATAGGGTTGCCAAACACACAATTATTATGAAAATTGAATCAAATCACGCAAATGTTGAAAAAAATTAAACTAAATACTCCAAAGGTTTCAAGCGAAAATCTAAAAACGCTATTCTTTTGCAGTTTGTACAGAAAATTTAATCAAAATCGTTGGACCAGCTTTAGAAAAAAAAATGTTTTTCATTTTTCACATTTTATATGATTTTATATGTTTTTTTTTAATATTTTGCGTGATTTAGTTCAATTTTCAAATCAATGTGCAGTTGGCAACCCTGTACAACCACATATACAGGGTGTCCCGTAATTCGTGTTACATACTTTGGGATGTGATTCTTGGTCATATTCTAAGAAAAAAATTGTTATACAGTAAAGTCCGTTTCTCAACTTTGACATCACTTGACAATTTAAAAAAGTCTAACTTTGGAGTACCCTGACCTGTGTTAAATTCGATTTCTCTGTCAATACTGATAGTAGAGACCTAATTTTAGACTTAGTTTTTTGGAGAAAGCATAATCTTTAAAACTGTATTTAAATTAGACTCCTATAGACTTAGGGTTGCCAGATTTTCAATTTTCAGTTATGGCACTCAAAAACCCATACATTTTATGATATTTGAAAAAATACAAAATGGGTAAAATTAAAAAAAAAAAAGATTTTTAGTTTTTATATTTGTTTGAATAAAACAATAATATAGGCACTTTTAATAGTTTTTAATGTATTTTATACAAATACAATTATAACAAGTGCTCAAAGTGCCCTCTTTCGTTTTGAATGCATGCCAAAACCTTTTAAATACAGTCTTAAAGATTGTTATTTCTACAAAAAATTAAGTCTAAGATTAGGTCTCTATCTTCAGTATTGACAGAGAAATCGAATTTAACACAGGTCAGGGTACTCCAAAGTTAGCCTTTTTTTAAATTGTCAAAAAGTGATGTCAAAGTTGAGAAACGGACTTTACTGCAAAACAGTTTTTTTATTAGAATATGACCAAGAATCATGTTCCAAAGTCCACAAGACTAACTACACAAATAACCTCATTATTATTATTATTATTATAAATTCTTTATTTTGATAAAATCTCGAAAAATTTACATAAAAATACAAAGAACATTAGCATGGCAAAAATTATTTGCCGTCTGCCTGAAATTTGACTTTAACGAGGTTTAATGAAAAGAAAGTAAAAGTTTTGTTTTAAAAATATATAAATATACAATAAAAGTAAAACAATTGAGTATATAAATAAAAGCATATTAACATTGCTTATCAAAAAATAAATTAAATTGTTTCTATTTTATTCGATAAAGCTGTTTCGGTAACCCAAGGCATGAATAATAAAACTATAAAGAATATTCCAACTACACTGACCATTTAAAATATCTTTGACTTCCTCACGAGTTAGAAAGCTCTTTTCAAAGTAAAGCCTTCGCACTTCTTGTAAAATTGGGCAATTGGCTAAGAAGTGATTAATATCTTCGGTTTCGTTACGGTTGCAGAGGTTACATAAGGAATTATTGTTTCTGTGAGGTTTGTAATTTAAATTTAACATTTCAGTTCTTGCCTTAAACAGCCTCACAAATAACCTCATTGAACAAGTAACACATGACAACAGCACAAGACGATCCCCCATCTTGTCACTAACATCGCTCATTCCGAAATAATTACGGTGTTCTAATGGGAACCGACGCGACGCTTTTAGGTTGAAAAGTTATCAGTAGTTTTGCCATCCTATATCTGATTAACTTCTAACCAAACGGTATCAAATAATCAAATGCCTGCTCCAAGTCAACCAGACATGCAACAGTACACTGCTTTTTAGGTTTGTTCCATTGAATATCGGATACTAGTTTAGACGCGGCATGTGCCGCATGTATGGTATCATGACCCACCTTAAAACCGAACTGACTTTCCCATGTGGAAAGTGCTCTATTGAGAACCTTCTCGAATACCTTGCTGATACTTGGAAGAAGACTAATTGACCGGTGATTCGCTGAACTGGAACCATCCTTTATTTTTTGTAAAGAAGAGAATGGACCACAGCCGTCTTTCAACGCAATAGATAAATGGATAGTATGCATTATTCAGAGCATTATTGAACAACGTGGTGTAGATGTCCACCGCTTCCAAAGGTAGCACAATATTGGGTAAGACCCAATATCACCGCCGGCATGCAAACCGCACCAAACAATTATTTTTTGATAAAATATGGTCAGTCTTACTCGGTATTCTTATTAAGAAAGATTTATTCTAATCGGTTCAGTTGTTTTTGAACTTCTGTTCCCGTTCCCGTGTGAATGCGAGACTGAAATAAGATCAATATTTAATGTTACTGAGGCATAAAATAGAATTTTAATGTTCAAAGGCTTTTCAAGATCGGTTCAGTAGTTTTTGTAATGCAGTTCCTGTTTCCGTATGAGAATGGGTAAATATGGTTTATGCTACTATGATAATGGTGAAAGTGCAGCAGCTTATAGACTCCTATTCTCAAAAAATTCACAAATAAGTGGGGTTGCACTTGGTGCAAAAGAGCGGGGAGCTCCGAGGCCTAGCACATTTCTCAGAACCATGCTTTGTAAGGGAATAGAGGGGTCCTACAATTTTCTACCGGTTATGAACGATTAACCAAGAAAGCGCAATGAATTTATTATCGGAGGACTTGACCATTCCTTCTGAAAGGCGATAAAGGTAGAAAATTTTTTTTGTTTTCTGTTGGAATTTGAACCTCGAACTTCCCGGGTAACAGGCAGACATGCAAGCCATTACCCCACGAGTACTACAAAGATGCATGCTGAAATGCTGATGTAATATATTTCAAGAATAATTTTTCTACGTTCTAAACAAAAATTCCTATAAAATGTGTCCTTTCAATCCGTATAAGCAGTACGACTCACGAGAAAAGCGATCAGCTGATTAATTTTCGATTGCTTCAAATCATTGTTGAATTAAGAAGAACCAGTGCCTTTTGAGTTTGTCTGCCATTTTTCCTTCACTTCGCTTACATGGGTGGGTGGAAAACAAAAATTAATAAGTTTTATTGTGCACATGTCACATCAAAACTAACTACAGTTTATTAGTCAATTTCACAATTCTTCAAGTAGAACTCTATAAAACCATTTTGTGCCTGAAATAAGCAATTTGCCGCATCTGAAAAGTTTTGGTCTTAACTTTTAATCGAGACAATTTAGAAACAACCATCATAAAAATTATGGCCGGATACGAGTAGGTACATGAGTCCCGCTAGTCATTTAATTTCCACCGTTCAAGTTAGAGAGGGATATTGCAGTGGTTTGTTGTGGATTGTGGTGAGGACGTATAGAGGATGATCATATAAAAGCTTTTGTACACCTGTTTTGCCATATTACCATAAATCCTTTTACATTTATATGATTCTGTCCCAAGAGGAGCTTAGAATTAATTTGCTTGGAGTTGTAACGGGATTTAAATGAGAGAAGGTGTGCAAAACAACATAGCCAAAAGAATATTTTGTGTAGGCGAAATTCTGTCTCGGAGCGCAGGAAATATTTTATGTGTTTAGTATAATTTTTTTTTCTCTCTCTCTCACTCTCTTTTTGTTTGCAAAACGATGTAACAAAAGACTCATCAGCACCCGAGAGAATACTTTAATGTAAGTTGATGTTCATTTGGGACTATTGTTAAAAGTTATTACCGAGTTTCTGTTGAAGTGTTGTAAAAGAAAAAGAAATAAAAACAACAACAACAAGTGTGGGCAATGGAACAATGAAAGCATTTTATGGATCTGCAATCATTCTCTTTTCGATTTAATTATAAAAATTAATCCTCTGTGGTATAGGTGTTGTATGCACGTGCACACAAATATAATTATAATAAGTTTTAATTTCATTACATCAAAAGGAAATGATTTTATTTTTATTTCCGTTTACATACGTACACTTACAGTGAAGATAAATTCAAGGACAAGGAGGTAGGGAGTGTTTACATAGCTTTAGTGACAGAGAGCTGCTAATCCCAAAGACAGACCCTTCATAGAACAGACAACAATTGACAACAGTACGCTCCTGTTTCCAGATGGCAATGGTATCCATCTTACAACTAGCAGCAACCCTCAACTCGAAATCCGCCCTTCCCGCAATTTTGAGTTTACTGCTAAATTGTCTTAAAATATTACTTCGTGTGATTTGCCTCAATAGGATTTTCTAGGAAAATATGATTTAAAATGTTTTGAGAAAAAAAAAATTAAATAACTACGTCCTTAATTCATTTTCTTCCTCTCAACGTTTTCCTTCTCTTTTTTTTTTCATTGCAGAACTTGCAGGGCATTATAAGTTCAACTTTAGCTTCTTTGATGCTCTTGGGGCTATCGACCATAATTGCCATCGCCCTAGTTGTACACTCACAGCTGGTTCCACGTAAACTTCAAGTGACAAATCTATCTTCTGGCATTCGGGGAGCAATTGGTATCAGTTGGCTCCTGCCATTACTCTTTGCCATTTGCTCGCCATTGATTAGCAATATAATTGGCAAATGGCCGAATCATTGGTGGCTGGAGGTTGGCAGTTCCGGGTTTATTCTCTTTATTGTGGTGGAGGTGTTGTTCATTGTTCTATTTGGGTTGCTCTTGTATACACTAATCAGAAAACTTTTGTGGCTGTTGCGGAAGCATGACAAACATGGTCAAATAATATGGAGGCGGTAAGGAAACAACTTTTGATGTCTTACTAATATTTGTTAAGTTTATATTTGTTTGTCTTCAATTACAGGATAGGACTTCTTTATCGAGCTGGGATAATTTTATTTTTAAAACTGACGACGGATTCTTTGTTTGTTGCATATCTGAATACGGCGGGAACACCATTTTTGGGCTATGTTTTTTGCGTATCCTGCACATTACTGGTAAGTAGACTAATGGGTTTTTTTGACATTTGATTCTTATATAATATTCAAAAGGTATTTTATGGAACAACAATTTCTTCAAGAGGATTTAGTGCATGTTCCTTGTAAAATCTTACTTAGTTTTTTTCCAATGAAGTAATATTTGTCGATGTTCGGTTTTAGTTGTGTAGAAATATTTTAAAAGATTTATTGATCAATCTGGCGTTAGATTCTTATAAGTGGGTAAGTTTGAAATACTATTTTCCTCCGTCAGTATATAAAGGGTTTTCCAAAAAGAGTGATATGATTTCTTTTTTTGAAAAAAAACACACTTTTTGTTAGGAAATTCAAATATTTTTTTTTAATGTAAAGTTCAATCAATACAATTAAATTTTAAATAAAACTTCATTCAAATGGCCACCACGACTTCTTCTGCAGCAACAAATTAGATGAACCCAATTTTCGAGCACTTTTTCCACTAAATCAACTGATGTACGACATCAGGAATGGTACGTTCAATATTGACTTGTAAAGCTTGAAGAGAGTCTGGTTTATTTTGAAAGACCAATGACTTCAAATAGCCCTACAAGAAATAGTCCAATGGTGTTAAATCACGACTTCTTGGAGGCCATTCAATATCACCATTTCTTGAAATAATCGAATCTCTAAATTTTCTCGCAATAATTCAATTGTTGCATTTGCTGTGTGACACGTAGCCCCGTCTTGTTGAAACCAAATGTTATCAAAATCAATTTCTTCCAATTTCACCCATAAAAAGTTGGTTATCATCGATCTATACCGCTCTCCATTGAAAGTTATGATGTTACCAGCTTCATTTTGAAAGAAGTACGGACCGATAATTCCACCAGCCCAAAAACCACACCGAACTGTCAATTTAAGTGAATGTAATGGTTTTTCATGAATATTTTGTGGACTTTCATCGCCAGTTTTGTTTATTTAACGCACTAGTCAAGCCTCTTCGGAAAAGATGATTTTCTTAAAAAAAATCGTTATTGATTTCAAGTTGTTCCAAGGCAAAATCAGAAAGTTCACGACGTTTACGGTGGTCCAATGGTGAAATTGTAAACACTTTTGAATGCAATAAAAAACAAATGAGAGATCATGAAATAATACAAATGGCCGAAACGCCACTGCAAAATCATATCATACCTTTTGGAAAACCCTTTTCAAGTGAATCTTTATTTGTTTGAAGTTGTCATACAAAGTTTCGACTCTGTGTTTCCTTTTTTACATAGTTAATAAAGTTCCAAGTAGTTGTGTGTTCCTTCTCAGTCGCCTGTTGAATTTTCTGGTGAATGATGATGTCTAAAGGAACATCGCTGATGTTCCTTTAGACTAATTTAATGTTTTTTGCTAGCGAAATGCATTCCTTTGTAAAAAAAAAAAATTACAGATTTTAGTGAGAGTTTCAGAAAACAAAAACATTAAATGCACTCGAGTAGTGTTGGCAAAAGAAATCTTGTTAATTTCTACCTAGACAGTGGTGATCGTCTTCCGATGCACGTGCCTACATGGGCAACGAAATTGATAGGTTTGAACGGATATGGTACTTCTTTTTCGATATGGTTGGCACTTTCTTATTAACAAACTTATTTTGACTGGCATAAAGTAATCTGCCTTCGTAATAAATACAAAAAAAAAAAAAGTTTCTTATATTTTCGTTTCAAGAATGTTCAGTGAGCACTCCACGCGTCGAATGAAATTCCGTTCGATTAGTGATGAGAGAATGCCAAATTGTGGTACTAAATCACTCAATAACGTGAGCGGTAATACCAAATTCACTTAATTCCTTCACGAGTTATTCGATAACGTGTGCCGTAATTCGGCCCCTGTGCCTCAACGATCATCCTTTACAACAATTTTGATTTTGGGTGAGCTCTTTCCAGTTTTCCAATTTTAGTTAGTTGAGGTCCACTTCCACTGGATTTTAAAATCTAAGACTAGGGGTTACTCTTCCCCGACTTCCGTCCAATGTTAATATCCTCTTCTGGTTCTTTATGTCCCAACCATCTAAGTCTCGCGATGCGTACTCTTCCACTGCTCATGTCGCGGTACAGCTCAAACAGTGCGTTGTTGTATCTTCTTCACCACACATTGTCCGATCCTATTTGTGATCAAAGATCACTCTGAGAATTTTTCTTTCGAAACGACTAAGGGTTTCTGGATCCGCTTTTAATAACGCCAATGTTTCTGCACCGTAAAGCAAGATTGGGATTATTAAGGTTTTATAAAGAGTTACCTTGGTTTTTCTAGAGAGAGTTTTGTTTCTCAATTGCCTCAATAACCTAAAAAAGTAACGTTTGGCAAGAGTTATTTTATTCTTCGTTTGATGCTGCACTGATGTTGTTTTCCGTGTCTACAGCAGATCCTAGGTAAAAGAAGAAGTTCTGTACTACCTAAGATATGGGTGTCTATTGTGACGTTTTGTTTAATTCGTCGATGTTCTCTTTCCTTGTTTGATGACAAAATGTACTTTGCCCTCATAAACCCATTTTTGCTGCTTCTCTTTCATTGCTCGCACAAGCATCTGTGACATCAAGTTTACTTCTTCCTCCTACGTCAATATAGTCGGTGTAAGCGAGTTATTGTACAGACTTTTGAAAGATTCTGCCTCTGAGGTTGACTTCTTCACAACATGTCATGCAGACCACCTGGTGCATTATCATTTACAATTGATTTCCAGTTGCCTTGAAATACTGAGCTTCAAGGCCAGTTTTATTTGATTTAGGTCTGCATATGAAAAGCTTAACTTTTCTTCATCATCGTCTAAGTTGAATGGGCCATTCTACCTGACAGCGAAACTTATGTCTTCATAGCCTTTACAGGCTTAAGTTCGGGACTTATAACTCAGGTAACTCGATTCCTGTGAACTCGATTCCTGTCATGCAATCTCTCAATTTAATACTTCTTTTTCTTTTTGAAAATTCGATGATCTTACATTGTTTTCTCCTAATATCTCTTTCCACTATTCGAAGGTAGCCCTTGTCCTCTTTGGCATAAGGATTTCGACGTGCCTGCATTTGCCTGTCTGCATTCGTCATGGAACCATGGAATTTTTTTTGGAACCGAATGAAACCCAGAATCTCAGAGTCTGTGGTTCTGATGGGTTGTTGGTATTGCTGTCACTGGTCTTCGATGCTTAATACTGGTGGCATGGAATCAATGAGTAGTTGGAGGGACACTCGATTGGAGAAAGCACTGGCAGTCTCTTGCGATTATAGCTTTCCGACGTCATAGATATAGTTTCACAGCGTGAGTTCGCTCAAGTCGTCAATAAAATACCTATGTTCGTTACTCGGCCACAACAAGGCAGTGGTCCCAGTCAAAGTTGTCCCCTCGGAAAGTTCGAGCATCTCTGTCACTGGAAGAGTGTTTTGCTGCGATCGTAACAAGCCCACTTTGATCTGTTGACCTAGGGATTGCCATTTACCTTCTTGAATTTTGAGACGAGGGAGGCGTTTGCCAGATTTATTTCCGCAGGAAAATCGATTAGTCTTAGTCAGTTTTCGGAGGGTTTATCATGCAGGCTATGATGTTCTCCTTCCCTTGCTTAACGTTAAGATCGTTAAGGATAATTTTCACGTCGCGTCTATGGCATTCTTTGGGACTATCACTTTACTCTTCTGTGGGGGCCAATATCAGACAAATGTGGATTATTTAGAAATGGTGTGGATGCTCATTTAACGCTCGTATACTGGATTTTAACTTATAACTTTATCCCTAAGTCTAACCCAACGACAAATTCGCAAATAATAAAAGTTAACTGTAAAAGTCGCCATAGTAAATATCGCAGTTTTCAACTTCCTTATGCCCAGACCGACCATTGCATCGCAATTCTTGGATGGCGGTTTTGTCCGTTTTGCAGCAGTTTAGGGCGCCCTCTGGCTGCATGTAGTCCGGTAAAGATTTAAGGCTGCTTGTGCAGTAGTGCGGAAAATCGATACTATCCGAGTAGCGATGCGACAAGCTATTCGAGTTTCGATAGTGGTCAGAAGAATTTTAGAAGCTTGCGAGAACTTTGCAACAGACTCCCAAGTGTCGCATCAAATACCGCATCTCTGTACGTACGTGGATAAGATTACATGTATTATTTTTTATGTGTTGGGAAGTTAACCTCACTCACGACTCCCAACCTGTAAGACAAAGTCCTTTTCGACTCCGCTTGGACATAAGCGGGCGGATAGTCCGGTATCACTACCCTGTTACCGGGGCTTAAGAGCTGCCGTTGGCTCTCCTGAGAAGCTCATCCGCCACAGTCTTTATTTAAATACCCTGTCCTAGTATGAAAGACTCTGAAAAATCTTTAAACCAAATATGTCGCATTATTTCATTCAAGGATTTCTGCGTTTCTGACAGCTGAAGTCCACCATTGATTCTGAGATTCATTCGCTGAGACATTCTCAAAAAGCTCTGGTAGACCACTGAGGCTCGGGCAGTCAGTCATTACTCGCAGAGCGTCTTAGTGTTGTTCTATGTTTTCTTCGTCCCTTTGTCAACACTCGGACTTACTGGTTTAGCAGATCATCTCCGGGTCGAGCATCCCAGTTGAAAGTGGTTACCGCGTGAAATTATATTAAGCAGAATTAATGTGGAACTATAATTGCAACATCTGGGCCAAGTTGGCACATACACACACACTATGAGAGTGTGACAATGAGAGCTTTCCCGAATAGAACTCGTCCAGCCACTAACAGACAATACTAACCGTTGACGACCAACAGAAAATACTAGACCCTCTCCATTTGTCAAAAGGCTAAGAAAAGCGCAGTAGACCTTGCCCTTGGCTCATCTCAAGGCAAAATATTAATTTTTTCATATATGGGAATACTATGTACACTTTTCTAGTGACACTTTTTACCTGTAAGTTCTCGGATAAGTTTGGGGTTCCAAAACCATTTAATGGACATTTTCATTGATATGTTGTCACACTCTTTGTTAACAGCATAGTATCGTTCGCTTTTTACAAATAAGGAAATCGAAAAACAAATCATTTGTAACTAAAACTTTTTCCTTTTCAGGGATTTTCAATACTATTCTGCTTTGTTATAAAAGCCGAATACGGGCTCCGGTCAGCAATTGACCCACCCCGTAAGACAAGCATCAAAACCAGCCTTGAGGATAACTACTGCTCCGGTTCAGTTAACAGTCCACTGAATTGTAAGTGTTTTTTTTTTTCGATCACATTCATGACAGAAACCTGGTGTTTTAAACCATTTTTTTCTTCTCATTTTGTTCGCACAGTTTACACTAATCACGAGAAGGAAAAAGACAATGAAAGCGGCGCACCACTGCAACAATCACAAGCAGATGCGTCAATGACACATCTGCCACTAACAATAATCTCGACTGCACCACGTTGCCAGATGGTTACTGGATTGCATGCGGCTAAATCTGTTGAAACATTCCTTGGTATGGTAGTAGTGGGGCACGGTGGTGGTGACAGTCCTTCCGGAGGAGGTTACAATGATAAAAAGACTAAACTACATGAACTGGAACAATACCATACATTGAAAAAGGTCGGCGAGCAAGGTCGAAGTGGTATGTCTGGAGGCGTTGATGGCAGCAAAAACAGCCTCAGTAGTACAGGCAGTAATTCAAAATCACGTTGCTGCAATATACTTTTGGCAGTTGGTGGCGGAGGCAGTAGTCGCTCTGGAGGAAGTAATTCAAAGAACGACACTGAAAATGATACATCATCGTGGCAGCGAAGGGAGCACGAAATCACTGATGCTCGGGGATTTTATGATGCCTACACTCCGACTGCAACGATGACGGGTAGTGGCCATCAACATCACCACCTTCATCACCATACAACGAGCAGTTCTCTCGCAGGACAAATTACAAAGTGTGCCATGCCAGAAAGCCATGAGTTCGTGGGTGTTGAAACTTTAGACATCCTGCAAGGTGTTTCACCAGGTATGTATCACAAGTACTATTTGTTACGACGACGACTGTGTGTTGTAAGTGTATAGAAGGTAGAACCTAGCCCAGGCTTCATTGTGAGTGCACGACGTTGATGATGCCAATTTTGTTCAGTCATTCTTTACACAATTCTGTTCTGCAGCTCCCTCTTGGTGGGCCATTTGCTACTTCTGTGTGCAATTAGTAAACGCTGGGGTTAGGTGTACTCTATCTCCACAACAGTGAACCTTGATCTAGTACCAACTATTATACTCGTCACGTAAATATGATAAAATTTAATGAACTAAAGACATAGCAGTAGGAGAATTGTGTGTATGTCAACGAACTTGTTCTAGTTTTTCGTGCTTTTCCGTTTTCCTTGGAGGCTTTTGTTGTATTTGTTGCTGCCACATTAAAACATGGGCAAGTTTATTTAGTTCACAAAATTAGTTTCACAAGTAGGGCAGTGGTATGCTTGATGCTTCCCAAATATAATAATACAGTTTTGAAGTACTTTTCGTTATGAGCATCGTCGTTAGATGTTGTGGAAAGCTTTTTTATTAGTTTTATTTCCTCTATCACAGAAATTTGTTAATCTTTTAAAATGATGTGACGGGAATCATTGTTTGTTTTACTGTAGAACTTCATCTCCCGAAATTCGTAAAATGATGGCTTTAGAGAGCATAACTGCGTCTAACAGCCATGGGTGCCTTGGTCATTTAAAACGTGCAAATCGGGCTTTTATAGGAAAATATTTCCGATCTGAGTCAACAGAAAGTAGTCGATGTGATTAATATACGTGCACACATGTGTATGTGTTTCCAGCATGTGTTATGCCAATGATTTTTATTCATGTCGTACAAATGAATAATTGGTGGTCGGGCACGTGACTATTTGACTATTTGATCCGATTTGACTTATATGGGCTCTGTTATCACTTGCACGTTTTTAAAGCTAACTTAATTTGTTTACGGTTCGCAGAATCGCAGAAAGAAACCAAACTGACATCGAGCAACTCCAACGTTGTTATATTGTGTCTTTGCACACATCCTCTTTATAAAAAAATATAAATTAAATGCCATTTCAATGTCATTATAGTAAACCATTCCCCAAAGAGATTTTATAATCGCACTTTCAAATAGATGAGTAACATCAACCCAGTGCCGGACTAGCCACGTAATAGAAGTATACAAAGAAAGAAGTTGAGTTTTTCTTATTTATCGTGAAAATTGTACATCCAAAACGGGGGCCGTGTTTTGCCCCTCGGTTAATGGTAAGCCATTTACGTGAGAATTCGAGGTTCGAGTCTCAGAAACATCCAGTTGTATCGAGTATCGCCTTTCGTAAAGATTTACCAAGTTCTTCGAGATTAAATACACTGCCTCCTAGTTTGTGAACTAGCTATCCTCAGCTATATTTGCGTAGTGCCAGACTTTTTATTTTAAAGGTAGGCCATAATTCCCCTACATACTTGACGCATCCCCACAAGAAATAGTCTAACGGCGTCAAATCACACGGCCGAAGCGGCCAAGCTACTGGACCATTTCGTGATATAACACGTTCTCCAAACTTCTTCCTTCTTTCCAAGGTCATGGAAACATTGATAAACCGTCAACTTATGAAATATCTTGAAGAACGAAAGCTTCTTAATGACCGACAGTACGGTTTTCGTAGCAAAAGGTCTACTGCTGATTTGATGGCTTATCTCACCGAAAAGTGGAACCAATCTTTACATTGTTTTGGAGAAAGTAAGATTATTGCGCTTGATATTTCTAAAGCATTTGATAGAGTTTGGCATCAGGCTCTTTTATTGAAAATGCGTGCTTTTGGTATTAATGAGCCTTTTCTTTGTTGGATTAGAAACTACCTTTCCGACCGTTCAATACAAGTTATATTGGATGGCTTCAAGTCTGATACCCACTTCATAAATGCTGGTGTGCCCCAGGGCTCCGTTTTGTCCCCGACTCTCTTCCTCATTTTCATAAATGACCTCTTGTCTGAAACTTCTAATCCGCTTAACTGTTTTGCAGACGACTCGATCCTCCTTTCGTCCAAAACTGGAGTATAACTCCCATTTCGGTCAGGTGCTCCTCAAACATCTCTGCGCCTACTTAATAGGGTACAAAATAGAGCTTTAAAATTGATAGGTGATAGGTGACATCGTCAAACAGTGCTCCAGTGAAGTAGCCAGTTGCATTCCTCCCCTGAAACAATTTAGCCGCAACACCCGCCTCGCTAGGAATGCTCATCAGTTTTACCTTGAGCCCAACTTCGGACGTACAGTCAAGTATAGATATTCGTATTTTAGTCGCACCACCGGAAGTGGAATGCCTTACCTGATCCTGTTTTTTCCCTTCATTACGATTCACAAAAACAAAGCAACGTGCATCGATGTCTCCTTTCAAATCCTCTCCTGTTTTCCTAAATACTCGCACTGTGCTATACAACATAACAAGGGTAGTCATAACCCCTTGATGTGCGCGTTAATTACAAAACAAACAAAAACACTTGGTTTCCAATAAATTGATTGTGACATTCGCTGTGTGGCTTTTGGCGCCGCGCCGCGCCGTCCTGTTGGAACCACATGTCCTTGAAGTTCATATCATCCAATTGGGGCCAAAAATATTCTGTTATAATTAAACGGTAGCGATCCCCATTTACAGTAACGTATGCTTGTCTTGATCATCACGGAAGAAGTACGGTCCAATGACGCCGCCGGCCCATTAACCACACCAAACCGTAATTTTTTCGGGATGCAATGATGACTCATGGAGTACGTGTGGATTGCTGCCTGACCAACACCTCATATTTTGTTTATTGACGAAGCCATTCAGCCAGAAATGAGCCTCATCGCTGAAGATGATTTTTCGATGAAAATCCGAATCATTTTCAAGTTGTTGCTCAGCCCAATTCAAGAACAAACGACGCTTTTGGTGGCCAAGCGGCTTAAGTTCTTTCGTCAATTTAATCTTGTAAGGATGTAGGCTAAGATCTTTTCGCAAAATTCGCCACAACGACGTCACAGAGATGCCCAACGTTTGAGAACGACGTGTGAGAGACACATTTGGGCTTTCTGCAACTGAAGCCTCAGCGGCAGCAATATTCTCGGCACTGCGGGAACTTCTTTGTCTCACTGGCACGGGAACATTTTGTACTGTGCCTGTGGATTCAAATTTTTCCACTTGACGCTCAATTGTTGATCTGCTAGCGCTAGGACGATTATTACGACCATAAATTGGACGTAGCGCTCTTAACGTTGAGGCCACTGACTCCGAATTTCGGTAGTAAATTTTAATAATTTTGACTCGTTGTTGGCTCGTTGTATGGCTGTTGTATTTGCAGAAAAATGTGATTGATCTTGCACATTTGGCTGATTTGGAAAACCAGCATGGCGCAACTGGCAATGCTTTCTTCGATTATATTCGGATTTTGTGAACACAAATTTTCGTAGTTCTTAACTTAGCTTTCCGTGTGGAAGTTTTCTACGATATAATCTGTGATAGGGCTGATCGATTTGTAATGTCGAGTTTGATTGGCATGTGCAAGTTGTACTTCTTGAGTAAATAAAGCGGAAAACTTTTTTGAAACGATGTACAGAGTGTATCCTGTATTCCTGTCTGAATTTTACATTCAAGTCATTCGTCTTAAAAAGCAAAATGTAGAAAATAATGGTTTATTCAATTATCCTTGACAAATTAGACGTCACGCCATAAAATTTTTGAAGTAAGGGAATAAATCTCGCTGCTAGAAACTCTATTCGACAATTGTCGCAAGTCAGACCTTCTTTCACTCAGTAAAAGTCCTTAATTGAATTGCCCCCAAAAGGCAGCAGAAGTAAAATTGTTTTTCACACCCACTCACAAGTGAAATTCTCCTCTGTTCTTCTCTGTTTCATTTTTTCTCTTTCATTCTTTTCAAATGCAAGCATTAAAGTAAAAACTGCGCTCATAATTCAAACATCCACTTGGATTATGAGATATCTTTTATAATCCTTGTTGATTTTCAACAGCAATTATTATCGTTATTTTCACATACCCCGGAGGTGGTTTATATGTTGAAATTCCATACAAACTAAATTAACTTTCCAAATTGAAATAAAAGGAAAGAAACAACAACTCAAAACTCGCTACCACACCAATGCCATAGTTAAACCTTTAGGACAGGGTATCTAAGTTTTCGACTAGGTAGGAAGGAGCTTCTCCGGTTGGCACTCTGAGTAACTTGCTATGAGTACATATTTGATTGAATTTTCAATTAAGTTTATTTGAAAGAAGAACAACGCTAAATTAAGAGTGCCTTGGTACTTACCTATACCAACCTACCTACCCACCTACCTACCATAGGTAGGGTGGCTGTAAACAATTAAAATTTCAGCTTTACCTTTAGATCCCTCACTTCTTTATTCTGTATTATATCTTTTATTCTCAGTGAGAGACCTCAGACCGAGATCGTATTGGCCCAGGGCAGCATGTGTGTCTATGTATTTTACCGCTTCTCATTCAATTTTCTGCTTTTGTGTAGAAAACTTAGGTGATATGAGAGTTTGGATCTGGAAGTATAGTTTGAGTCATCATCATCATCAGCAGCACTAAAAGTAAGAGACTCTGAAGTGAAGTGGGTGGCTCTGTTGAAAGTTGAAAGTTAAATTAAAAGCAGCAGCTCACCTCATTATTACTTTCGGAAATAATGAAGCCACGCTTAATGGCTGCCTTTTCTAAATGCGACTCCGTCTGTCTGTTGCACGTTCTGTAATCTGTACCTTCTGTTTACTTTTTCTATCATATCCAACGTATGGGTTTCGAATGCTTGAGAATATTGCTCTAAAAATAGTTATAGAAAAGCTTTTCATGTAAGTTTTTCAATTGTTTGTGTGTTTTTCTTTTTAATTTTGGACTGCGCAACAAAAAACAAAACATCGAATGTGAGGATTATATTTTGTGGGCTGGTTGCAGTTATGTTTTTTTTATTGGAATAAAGTGTTTGTTCTGTTTTCTGTTTCGGAACAATTTTTACCAAATTGTTTGCTTTGTTTTTGGTTGAATTGTTGAGCATTATGGATTTAGGGCCTTTTTCTGTTGGAGGTTTTTTAAAATACCAGCTGGAGCACTCAGACCTAAATACCGGTCCATTGTACTGTCAGAGGCAACCTTATTTTTGTTACTACTTTACAGATGTTCGTAAAAAAGCCAAAAGACGCTGCCATGATAAGGTGACTAGGTTCCCAGCTTTCACCTTGTCTGCGCCGAATATGTGTAACCTCGTGCGAGAAAAAGCAGGACACTCACAGAGGAAATGCTTTGCGGTGTCCTCATCCTCGCCACAGAGCGTGGTATCATTCAAGCCTAACGTTTAAGTGTTTGGCAAAAGAGAAGTGCCCCGTTGCAACGCCAATCAGCTTTCTACATTCTTTTCTGCTACGAGATAGCAAAAATGTTGCAGTCTTCTTATTGACGTTCGTTGGGGAGCATACGTTTGGTCTGTATTCATCCAATGGAGGCATGCCATCTACGATTGTGCTCTTGACAGATCCAATCGTTGATTGAAGCCCTCACTGAGAACGCTGACAGACCTAGCGACCGAAAGTTCAGGTCCTGAAAAAGCTGTCTTAGATCTTTGCCTCGCAAGTTCATCGGCTATTTCATTTACAGTTATGGCGTGATGGCCTGGAAACCAAACTAGACTCCGAGAATTTAGTCTTCCGACCGCACTCAGAGAGTTCCTTCATTCTTGGATCAATTGCTATAAACACAAATGCTTCTCCCCATCCAGCCATTGTTCGTTATGAAGTTTATAGCTTGGAAGACGGATGCGTATGAGCCTTAAAAAAGCGTGTAGTCGTATGCCATCGCCATCGTTCTCCACAAAGGCACCAGCGCCAGATCCATCATCGGTTTTGGAGCCATCTGTGAAGATTCGATAACAATCCTTTCCTGGCTCAGATTCTAGAGCGGACCAGTCCTGAACCGAAGGAAAGTTGACTGGGTGTTTTTGACGCAGTTTGAGCCTTGGGATCATCTTGTCAGACGGCATATACATTAGACGTGAGTCAGAAGATATGCTACTTGCGAGTTCCTCAAAGCTCCAGTGCGAATTGTGCCAGACCACGTCTCTTTAAACGAGAAAAGGTCTTGAGAGTACTTCCCATGATGTAGGGATCAAGAGGCGGAAGATTCAAAGTGCGTCGAGAGCAGCACCTGGAGTGCTGGGGAAGGCCTCAAGACAAATTGTTCTGTGAAGTTTGGCGAACGAGGCAAGAACGTATTTACGCGAGAGCTTATTCCACCAAATAACTGATACAAGTGCCTCGGCTCACAATAAAAAAAAAAAAAAATCATAAGATTGATTTATTATTTATTCTGCTTTGGAGCTCAACTCCATTGTAAGAAGCTTAGTGATTCTTGAGCTCGATCTTTCTCTGCCCCGGAATTTAAACTTATAAACGACCATCACAAGCATTGATTGAGAATAAAACCACAATCAGTATAAGGGCACGTCATGTGATAAGCGGCAAAACGGAAAACTAAAACTAAATTTAAAGCTGAGTGAGCGGTAGAGCGATGTCGCTTGGTTTTTAGTTTTGTTCTAATATTGCAGCTCTAACGCTAAGTACTACGTGGCTAAAAGGTATGAAAATCGACGTCGCCATATTTCGGTCAAAGTTTTTTGAACCAGCGTTTTTAATATAGTTTTTTAAAACTTTTTTTATGAAGTGATTCTATACCAAAAAGATATGCTACACAAATAAGTACAAACTCAAAAATTGTAAAATTTTGACTTTCTTAGGTCAGGAATTCGAACGTTTCAGATAAAACTTTTATGCCCGTATTTAAGAAAAATTTCGTTGGAAAGTCTAGTTCTGTACAAAAAATTGTCCTAAAACTTATCAAAATTTTGTTCCGTTTGAGAAAAGGTGGTTTTCCACTCATGTCTCTGGTTTTAACCTCTTTGTGATTTCCTTATACCCTTTTTTTAGACATAATCCAATAGCTTAGTAGTGAAACAAAAATCAAAATTTTAAGCTCCTTCAACGTTAAGGAAAAATGATCCTTAAAGTTTCCTTTAAATTCTCAAAAAGTAAGAAATATATTCCAGTTTTGTTTTCAGTGTTTGATTCAGAATAAATAAGAGCATTGATAATTTGAAACAGAAAATGACACTTTATAACGGAAAATTAAAAAAAAAAAAATTAAGTTTAGTTTTTTTTTTTAGTTTAGTTGATTTATTTAGCAGAACTCTGCTACTGAAATTCAGTTTTACAATTTCAAACTTAAAATAGGTACATATATACATTTTTTACATATTGATTTGATTACTGTAAGGATATTTAAGTTTTATAAATTCGATTGAATATATTTTGAATTTTTTAAAATCTATTTCACTTTTAGTTTCATGTGGCAGTGTATTGAATAACCTACATCCTTTACATAAAATAGTGTTTTAGGTAATATTTCTTATATAGTTTGGTAGTCTGAAATCATCTCTATTCCTCAAGTTATATGGCTGAGATTCACCGACATTAGGCTGGGTCAAACAAATCGATTATTTTTTTTACAAGTGACACGGAAAAATGTGTTGCTAGACACCTTAAAAAAATTCTCACCAAGCATAAGCTCTTAATTTTAATAGGAAGATCCTCCGCATCGAAGTTTTGCATTTTTTTCTCAGTCCAATAAAAAAAAATCTGCACGACTGGGTCGCACGAACTTGCGATTGTGTTCTAAATACGATATCAAAATCTAAAGACTGAGTTAAAGGTTTTGGTATTAGCTCTTCATAATATATTTTGTGGTACAGGGTTGCCAACTACACATTAATTATGAAAATTGAATTAAATCACGCAAAATAATGAAAAAATTAAATTAAATATTCCAAAGGTTTCAAGCAAAAATCTAAAAACGCCATTCTTTTGCAATTGCTAATACATATGAATGATGAAAATTTAATCAAAATCCTTGGAGCAGTTTTTCCAAAAAACGGCTTTTTGTTTTTCACTTTTTTTAAAAAACTGTTTTTTAAAAGTCGAGTATGCAAAGTTTTAGATCTTAATAAGAGTTATTTTGACAAAAAATTTGAAAAAAATAAAAGTTATGGTTTCGAAGTTATTTTCAAAAATCAAAATTTTTTAAAAAAATTTATAAAAATTTCCAAAACTAAATTTTTTTTAGATATTGATATGCAGTCTTTCTTTCTTCTCAAATCCAAAATTTCGCTAAGATCGTGTAAGCCATTAACGAGAAAGTCGGTTTTGAAAAAAACGGTACTATGGGAGGTACCGTTTTTAACCTTTTTCCAAAAATTTTTTTTACATCATAAGAAAGACAATCCAAAATTAATCCCTCACACAAAATTTTATCGAAATCGTTGGAACCGTTTTTGAGAAAAATAAGTATTATCATATCGGTTGTATGGCAGGTACCGTTATTTCAAGACCTAGAAACCCAATTCCAAAAACCCCTCTGTAGTATGCCAAACAAACCCTAACTGCAAATTTTGAAGAAAATCGGTCAAGCGGTTCAGGCTGTAGATCCATATACAGACAGACAGACACACAGACAGACAGACAGACAGACAGACAGAATTGCAGGACCCACTTTTTTCGTATTCTCTATCATCGTAATGTCATATTTAATTGTTATCTCAAAAATTTTTTTCTGCACGATTGCAAGACTTGCCTTATATAGTACCTATAATCGCAAGTAAAAATTCATACCTCATCACTTATCGATTGAACAGAAAAATGTTCCAAGAGAATTTTTTAGGAAATTTAATGCTCTACAAAAAAAAGGATGACAATTGATTCTTTCCATGTTTCGGGAAAGCATCCGTTCATCATTGAGTTATTAATCAATTTTACAAGCATCAGTTCGATCGTGTCAATTCCATCTATCAGCATTTTCGTGTTTTAAAAGTTAAAATCTCTTTTATTTTTTAGTAATTTTATTGAATTTTTTCCTTTTGATAGTACTACGTTTTTAAACTTAAACGTTGTTTTCGTAAAATTATTTTGTTGGGCGAACAGAAAGAACGGTATCGAGTCGTTGATTTCCGAAACACTCCTCATGAAGTATTCATTAAATTTTTCAGCTATCTCTTCCTTCTTTGTTATGCTTACGCCTTCAAAAAATACACTTTGGATACACTGCTTTTTTTCATTTAAAACATGTGACTTAATGAATCTCCACATTGATTTCACCAGCATTCGCAATTTGTTGTTTAATGTTTGTATTCTTAGATTTGACAATCTCTGCTTTAAACATATTCCTGCACTCTCTGTATTTGTTCCAAGATTCAATGATGTTGTTCTGCCTGAACTCTTGGTATCTCATATTTTTTTTCACGTTTTAGTTGCATAAGAGTGCTATTAAACCATCCATTAGACATTTGGGAAGCATCTTTAATAACTACCAAGCTGTTTGTCACTTTGTTCAACTCATCACTAAGAATGATGCTTTGTTATAACGAAGAACTTTAATTTTGTTTTCGATGTGTATTTTTTCAAGTTTTTGTTTTATTTCGTACTCTATAACTAGAGTTTCATGATCTCCGATTTTCATTTCCATGTCAATTTTGGCTGTTGCCGGCACGGCGCGGCGGCGGGCGCGGCGTTAGATCGGCTATAACTTATAACATAATCAATTAGAGTACGTGTTGTGTTTATGATTAAAAGAAAAAATACTTAATTTAACTTTAAAAATTTTGACTTTGAGAATCGATTACTCCATTCACTAAATTAATTTGAATTAAAATTTCAATTTAAGAACAGAGTATAGCTTCTAAAAACAATTTAGCACGCGGTAGTGAGTGACTTAGTTGATTTTAAATTATAACAAAAAAAAAATTTGCCCTCTCGACTAAACGTATACGTAAATTGAGCCCTTTTTCCGTGCGATTTTTTCTTGTCTCGGCCCAAATTGGGTTTTTATCGTGTCGCCAACACTCTACTTAGCAGCTTATGTTACTCGGGGATACCGCAGCAGTCTAATGCTTAAGAATTTTTGAAATCGTTCCAGTACTTTATATTTAAAATCCTAGCCAACTTTATCATGTCACTTATTTTAGGGTGTCGCATGTACGATACGATTATGGGGGTGTCGTTGAAATATTTTTAGTTCCATAATTTTTCCAAAACGCGCCAAAAGAAATATAATTTCAAAAATAAATCAAACTAAATAATCAAGAAATCGTCACTTACCCCTTTTCACATTAACGTTGCAATGCTTTTGCGGTACAAAAACTTTATCCTATTGATGTGTCATTTGCGTAAATCCTTTATTCGATTTAATGGCATTTGGTCGAAGCAAAGCAACGACTTTTATTGCAAATTGTTTTTAACAAGTTCTTATTTGATTGATTTTGATGAACCATTTCGAGATAGCGAGCTTACGTTGGTGTAGATATTTTCCACTAGCTGTTGTTGTTCTATAAGTTTAAATCATGGGTGTAATTATGTCTATGTCTTCATTGTCCGTAAGCATCCAGAAATAATTCACATGCTATTATTTTTCAACTAAATAACATCGTTGTTTCCCTAAAACCAACCATTGCTTTGATTTCTTTTCCCATCTTCCCTTTGCTTTCTCTGTCTGAAACAAACCATCATCAGCAATTTTAGAAAATTGTGCCAGCTAGCATAAGTGGAGATACAACGATTATCAGTACTTTACCTTATCCTTGTGATTCAAAGTTAAATCTATTTAGTGGGATACCCCAAAAGCCGATTAAAACCATTGTCTCATGAGGCTTCGCCACCACCCAAAAAAAAAGAGAAACATAACAGAAAACAACTGGCACAGGACTTGTTCGTTTAATATCATAATTTTTGCGGGATTATTGTGGTATTATATTATTTTGTTTTTCCTTCGCAATAATCCTTGACCATAATGACATTGAGACTGTACCAAACCAAGAATTCACCAACACTTCGCCATTACACAAGGCAAGGCTATGAGAATGAAGATATTAAATACATATACAAACATAAAAAACAATCATTTTTGTTTTGTTTTCATTGTTTATTTCTCTGTACACAAAAAAAAAAAACTAAAAACAATGTGGTAGGTGGCAAAGTAATAATATAAAAACTTACGGAGGGTAAATGTTCTTGTGGGTATAAAAGCCTTACGAAAACTCTCACACGTTTGGAATCAACATTGGAAAATTAACAATAAAAAGCAGATGTATACTTTCAAATTAATTGTTTTCGTTGAGTAGTAAGATAAAAGTTGATGTACCTAGGCTAGTCGTGTCTATTAGGGATTGTTTTGCTTTGGTAGAAGTCATGAACAAAGTGTGAAATGGTTGATGTTAGTTTTGTATTGGGCAGATTTATAAACTTCGTTCAACAAATTTGAAAACAATGTCGAGAAAGCATAGGCAGGCATGTTTATTTTTAGAACAAAGTCCTTTCGAGTGCTTCAAATGTGAAGAAAGAGACAGGCTTTTGTGGTGTAGTGGGTGAGACTGAGACATTCGACTTACAATTGCAGCGTTTGATAGGTGTTGCCGCGACCAACATAATTTATGAGTAGAATGAGAAAATACTCCTTTTGAAAGAAAAGAGTCCCTTTGAAAATATTTTAAGAAATGAAGAACCGATATTTTTTAAATCACGGTACATGTGTAGGTGCATTTCTACTACCCTAAGAAAAAAATAAATAAAAAAAAGAAAACCTACAGAAAAAAGTTTATGAATTGAAATTGGGTCGAAGCCTTTCCCATATGCATAATCACTTTCAGTTAAAAGTCCTTTGGAAAATATGATGGCCTCAACCGTTTCTATATCCAATCTATTCGATGTTTTAGTTTTTCTATTGGTTGTAGCCTCAACACTTTACTTTCTAGAGGCTTTGCGGGGTGACAACACATCAAATATTTTTTCTCCATATCGCTAGTTGTACTTTGAAGAAATTTTTTTCAACATTTTATGAAAAAAATTTCAATAATTGACACCTCTGTGAACAAAGGGTGTTCAATTTTCTTTTCACATTTGTAAATTAGTGCGTATTTCATAAGACTATTGAGTCAAAATTTCAAATCTATCGGAAAACAAAATTTACGATTTTATAAATATTTTTATACCTGCTCAACCTGGGAGCGTTATTGCTACATATGCCCCTGTTTTGTAACTATAGCGCATCGATAACATCGATCGAGAAACAGTGAGAACCGAAACTAAATCCTACTAAATTCATAAAATTTCGTTCCATTTTCCACCGTTTCGCCTGCACAATTCACGTCGTTCAAGACTTTGCCCCTTACCTATAACTTCAAAACTACTGCATCGAGTTTTTTTTTCCAATCTGTTAATATTTTTATTTAACAATAACAAATGCGGAGATCTTTTTCTTTCTTTTTCTCTGCTCCTATTTTCATTTTTACACAGTGTCCTTCGAATATTAAATTTTAAATATTTTAAAGCAGCATTGATTTTAAAGTATGTGTTAGATACTAATAACGTTTTTCATAGAAATTCGAAAGATTTACTCTGAAATCGAGAACTACTCCTTTCAGTGAAACATGGTTTTAAGTTTTTTCTTGGTATTGGGGGTTAAACTGATGTTCACATAATATAATTCATATTTTCATGTTTTGTAATTTATTTTATCCTGCAAATTACTGAATTCTTACTTATTTCCTCATAATTTATAGCAATTTTTTCAACCTAACGCTGGCATAGTCCTCTTTCGTCAACACAAAATAAAAAATACTTCGATAAACTAAATGTTGCACAAGTTTAAAATAATCAAATTATTTTCCTTTTAACGTTTGACAGAACAAATAATGTTTTAGCATGTGTATGTCTACGTGAATTCAGAGTAGATCTCCCAACCAAATGGGAGTAGATCTTTGGCGTTTATAGTAACTCTGGATTTACTCCTTTTTTCAATGAAACATGGAAAATAGAAAAAGAGTAAATCTTTTCACAAAAGGAGTAATTTTTTTCGTCAGTGAAAAACGCTATATAGCTGTGTCCCCAAAAAACTCACAATTTTTGACAAACTTGTGTTTGTATGGAGAATTGGCCAATCCTCCGATAATAATTTCACTGCCATGAAAAGCACCTACTCGATTAGCCCTCGATTCCTTACAAAATAAAATTAAAAGAAATGCACTAAGCCCCGTTTTATTTATTTATGTAATAGATATTCTGAATAACCACGATCAGTTCATCCCAAAACTTTGGGCATGGCTTTCATTCTGATGACGAAATTTACTTTATTCACTCTGATTACTACTCCTCTTCTTCGTTATATTTCTTCATTTTTAAAAGCGCATCGTGAACTCCCAATTAATTTTTGCTTCACTTAAAGGATAACACAGTAACAGCAACTGATCCGATCGCACTTCATTATTATCAAACATTTGAACTTTTCTCAAATTGTTTATTTGTGTTCTTCAGGTGTGAATGATATCCTGATACAAAAATCAACCGACTACAGTGTTTCCCACATGTGTTTTCACTTTAAATTGGATCTAAATTGGCCAAAGGTTTGAAATTTTGTAATTGTACTTTTGTAGGGTATTCTGCTGATCGGAATTTCGTACTTATTGGTCTTCTGATACCCACACCGTCTTGTTATCGAACTGAAAGCATTAGTGCAAATTTATAGTTATTTAAAATGATCCTTAGTGCCACACTAGCTTAAAAGGACACCTCAATCATTTTTTTATAGCCACTCTAAATTTAAAATCAGATAACCCGCATTTTAAATACTTAAAATCTTGCTCTGACTAATCTGAAGTTTCTTGACATTTTTGTAAACTGTAATTTCGAATTCTATCTTTCACCTTTTTTTTTTTTTTTGCTTTTTAGGTCTTTTACTTTATTTCATTTATTTTATTTATTTATTTTAACTAAGTCTATTTGAAAACTGTCACTACTTGGTGTGGTGTTAATAAATCGTTTGTATTTAATGACCCAATTTTAAAGTTAGATTGATGTTAACTAGAGCCGACACTTTCTTTTATAAACGCGCTGATAATAAATTTGCACTATTGAATTTATAAACTTTAGTATGTCAAAAAGGCGATTCAAAAATCTTATGGACCGGAGGACGTAACAATCGGTGGCGTAACAATCGCTTTTATACAGGTGTTCCGTAATTCGTAAAACATACTTTAGGATGTGATTCTTGGTCATATTCTAAGAAAAAAATTGTTTTACAGTAAAGTCGAGGAACAAACTTTCAGATCACTTTTTGACAATTTAAAAAAAGGCTAACTTTGGTGTACCCTGACCTGTGTTAAATTCGATTTCTCTGTCAATACTGATGGTAGAGAACTAAATTTAGACTTAATTTTTTGTAGAAACAATAATCTTTAAAACTGTATTTAAGTTGGGCTCTTATGGGCTTAGGGTTGCCAGATTTCTTCCCGAAGCAAAGTTTTGACTTCGAGATAATTTTTTTCAGAAAATGCCTGATAAACATTAAAGATATTAATAAAAGAGTTGTTTTATTTTTAACAGATGAACAAAGCAATGATAAAAAACGTATAAATAAGTGAACTCAAAAACCCATGCATTTTATGATACTTGGAAAAATCTAAAACAGTTTTAAAGATTATTATTTCTACAAACAATTAAGTCTAAAATTAGGTCTCTACCATCAGTATTGACAGAGAAATCGAATTTAACACAGGTCAGGGTACACCAAAGTTAGCCCTTTTTTAAATTGTCAAAAAGTGATGTCAAAGTTGAGAAACGGACTTTACTGTAGAACAATTTTTTTCATAGAATATGACCAAAAATCACATCCCAAAGGATAATACACGAATTGGGGGATACCCTGTATAGAATACTAAAAGAGGTTTCCTCCTTCGTTTTATTTACAGCTGTGAGATTTTCACATTTTTAAATAAAATCAAATCAGATTTAATTTATGTACAAATCTAATATAAATGAAGTGTTCAGTGCAGGTAGTGTTCTTGGCGTAGTGGTTAGCATGTCTGCTTATTACTTGGAAGTCCAAGCTTCGAATCTCTGAAACATCCAATTTTTTTGTGGGTATCGTCTTTCGTAATCATTGACAAAAACTTTAGATCCTTTAAATGTGTCATAACCGGGGATGCCTAGGTTTTGTAAGTAACATTGAATTGGAAAGTTTACGTTTGGCACTTAATTTTTCTGATGTGGAAAAAATAAGACAATCGTTTTCCTCTTCTTCTTTGAATTCAATTGTGGCTTATAAGTGAAAGTTTTGAACTTTTTTTTTTCAATCGGAAGGTATTTCCTGAAGTGTATTAATGACACACCTGTGCAAATATTCACACTCGGAAAAAAGAATGGCAGCAGTCTTACTACCACAGGTGTCTTTAGTCGTAATATGACATTTTCCCAACCGTTGCATCTCTTACGAGAGCACCCTTCCTGCTACTCGGCTATCGAATCTTCTTCCTTTTTTGTGTCAATTTTTCGTATTCTCTTCAGGAAAAATTCCCCTTTTCAACTCAGCGTTCCTTTTTTGATTTTTATTTGTTAATTTCGACTCAAACTCTACTGAACCAATTTTTTTTTTTTTTTTTTTGAGATTGCGTCGCAAAGCTAATTTCACTGGCATTTAGGACATCGGTAATAGGGGTGATTGTGATCTCAAATTATGTATACATTTTTTCCGGGAGACGCCGTCGTCGCCGGGCACAATTATGGATTTTATGAAAAAGTCTGTTTTAGGATTATATTTTTTCGGGATTTTGGTTTGTCGGGGACAGTTTTTTTCGGGATTACCCATTTTTTCCACTTGTGTGCCGTGTTGCATGTTATATTTTATCGGAGAGAATGTCTACTCGATCGATCTGAGAACTACTGCGAAGCAAAATATCTCCGAATCGTAGGAAACCGGAGAAAATTCCGTTCCGACGGTTACCTCAATAGGGCCAAATATAATTGTTATCACTTCTTCAGCTAATACCAGAATACCACAGATCTTTTAAAAGATAGCAATTGTGTGGAGGGCAAGGAGTGTGGTATTGTCAAGCTGTCTGTTCAGCTTCAGTTTGTCTTGAAGCTTTTTTTTCGACAAACGTTGATATGCATTTTCTTTTGCACATCTACGAATGAACAACCTTCACTGTTATGAATCTTATAATGCAAGTAATCTTCTACTATAAAGGTTGTTTTTTGTAGAGATGTGTTTTACATTCTGGCAATACATTTTTCGGAGTTCGTATTTTTGACAGTTTTCATGTGATTTATGCTGAGTTTGGTTTGCCATTTCATTGTGGGAGAATTAAAGCAGCTCAACCACTGGGCTCTGCGTACGTTTGGCAAATTATCTCGAAACCAAATCGCGGTTGACACCGATTTTTACATAAATTCGAGTCTTAACGTGTGAGTTACCTCCAAGATCCGGCGATTTAACACCAGGTTCGTTCGTTGAACTTCACCCGGAGTCGACACAGGTTTCCTTGACAACTCATAGTTGTCAAAAAACCTGGGTTTTCCAGTCCTCAAATAACGCGGCCACTTTCCCGAAATCATTTTTAAGACATAGGGGCAAACTCTTATAGTTATAATAAAGATGAATTCTTGGCCATAACATTAAATTATACGGGTTTTAAACTTCTTCTTGAAAACCACACGACTAAAAAAACAACCTCTGTAACCCGGATATGGCCAAAAGCAAAGTACTGACTTTTAATTTTTAATCTAAACTAGTTTTGTTGATTGTATCAACCTACGTAAAAGTTAAGTCGTAAACTCCTCATGCTCTTGGTCCTAAGATGAAAAAACGAAAGAAGCAAATCGGATAAAAATTGCTATTGCATTTGGCATTCAAAACACACTAGATAGCAAATATGAACAGGAGAAGAAAAAAAAACAATCTTCAAGATGACAGTTCTCTCACAACTACACCATGCTCAACCAGCATTTTAATCCGTTCCCGACAAAAGCTTAAACGAAGATATTTTTACACTCCTTTAATATTTAAACATTCCCCTGTTGGGTGACCTCTTAAGCTGTCACGAATGCATCCGCGTATCCGTCTCCTTTGGTTGAGTCAAGTTGAATACAGTTGTCAGTTGTTAGAGATGTAGGAAATTGCATACAATAATGAAAAATATGAAGCGAGTAAGGTTTTTTATTTCGCGAACCTTTTCTCTTCAACTGAAGCAGATGCGAATCCCTATATAATATAAATGCACTTTGAATGAATACAATTTTGTTTGGTACTTCCTGTGCATTTTAGATGTCTGGCGCGTTGCTGATGTTGTTGCTGTTGCATTTGCGGATGTTTGGTTTTTTATATCTGGATTTTACTAAAGCTTAGGTAGCACGTTCATGTTTCATTCAAGAGTTTGTAACTCTGGATAAAAAAAGAAACACAGAACCATATTTAAATTTGGATGATGTAGGAACAGAATTGTACTGTTCATGGAACATGTATGAAAAGAAAGTGATGCAAAGCATAAAACATATGGATAAAAAGATGTTTTGTAGTTTCAGTGAACAGTGAAGGAAAACACATTTTTCTTGGTCAAATCCATTTGACTTTGACGTGTTGTTTCTTTTCTAATATCATCTCATCTTTTAATCTTCCATCACAGGAAGTAATAATTCTTTGGGATGACATATACAGTAGGAGGGGTGAGTACTGAGTACCCTGAATGAAGTTGAGTATTCTCATCGGATACTCGGTTATAAGTGTCATAGTTAAGGACATGCACATCTGTTGAGTTGTAAGCCTTTTGTTTTGAATCGATATGCTGATTCGAAAGAAGTTTTAAACCAGCGTTACGCAGAGTTCCGTTGTGAGGTGGCTTCAATCTCGGGCAACCTCTTAAAATTAGATTTGTTAAATTCAAAACAACCTTTGAAAACCTCTTTTTTCGAGTGAGTGAGAGTTTGTTTTGAAGTGAATCTGTAGAGGTTGTGATCTTAGACTAAACCAAAATCCTTAAATGAGTTTGGTTCAGTCAAAGAGAGCCCTAACAACCTTTTCAGATTCACTTCAATAGCTCTCGCTGTCTCGAAAAAGAGATTTTTAGGTAGTTAGGTAGATATAAAGTAACCTCCTTCAGACTGGCTGTTTTGATGAGACAGGTTATACTTCAAGACAACCTCTTTCAACAGGAAGTGCTTGTTTACCTCCTTAATAACCCAAGATCTTTACAAAAAGCTGATTTTTAAGAACCATAACAAAACAAAATTAAGTGCAACGCAACTGTGTTCCATAAGAAAGTTAAGGTACTTTCTAAGACACCATTGTTAATACAACAGGTTGTTTGTAATTCAAGACAACTTCTTTCAATAAGACCTCTTCATTTTTTGAAAATGTATTCTAAACACATATGATCCTGAGCTGTTTCTCTTTCGTGAGTCGAACATCTGCATTGTCAAAAATTTGTAGGTCTCCTTCATTTCGCACCGTGGCATGGTAATAGAATTGCACTAAGCCCCAGGGTTTTCTACAAACAGGCGAAAATACAGTGACTGAATAGTGTGAGGTTATTTGTGAGTGATGGTTAGGTTAGGTTCAATGAGGGTGCAGCAACACCTCTTACTTACTTACTTAGGTGGGCTGTGTTAGGTTCGGGGTGAACTTGGGCCTCAACCAACATCCTTCTATAACGACGTCGATTTCGGGCGAGCTCTCTCCAGTTTTGCACTCTAAGTCGGTTGAAGTCTTCATCCACTTGATTGCGCCACCTAAGACCAGGTCTTCCCTTTCGCGATTCCCCTGCAATGAGCTTTCGAAAACCCGTCGAGCCGGAGCGTTTGAGTCCATCCGGGCCATGTACCCAACCATCGTATAAACTCGCGATGCGTACTCTTCTGGCTATGTCCATGTCGCGGTACAGCTCATACAGCTCGTTGTTGTATCTTCTTCTCCACACATTGTCTTCGCATACGTGACCAAAAATCATTCGGAGAACTTTTCTTTCGAAACGACTAAGGCTTTCCTCATCCGCTTTCGATAAGGTCCATGCTTCCGCGCCGTAAAGCAGAACTGGCATGATTAAGATCTTATAAAAGGTTACCTTGGTTTTTCTAGAGAGTGTTTTGTTTGTCGATTTCCTTCTTAATCCAAATAAGGAACGGTTGGCAAGAGTTATTCTCCGTTTGATTTCCGCACTGATGTTGTTTTCCGTATCTATAGCGGATCCTAGGTAGACGAAGTCCTGTACTACCTCGAAGTTATGTCTGTTTATTGTGATGTTTTGTTCAATTCGCTGATGTTCTGTGTCCTTGTTTGATGACAACATATACTTCGTTTTGCCCTCATTAACCATCAAACCCATTTACATTATACTCGAAAAAGCACTTATGACATCGCTTTTTTCTTCCCATTCACCCCTGTTCTGATTTCCGTTCGTATACCATCCATCCATCCTCCCGTTTTAGAATATTTGCGGTTCTCAATTCCTAATTCGTTTGTTTTCAATTCGCTTATCATTTTGTTATCGGAATTGAATCCTGTTGATGAATTCTGTAGAACATTATTTATTGATAAAAATGAAAAATAATAAACTATATTTGCATATACTATATGCACTGAAGTGGTAAACAATAACAATGAACACAAAAATTTTATTTTCAAGACGTTTTTGTGACGTAAAATCAGTAGTGAATCCGTTCGGAAATAAGAACACATTGTTCAAATCCGTACGGATTCAATTTCGGTTTCCGTTTTTAATTCGGCCGAAAATCAGAACAGCCATGATTACGTCAATATCGTCTGCATAGGCGAGTAATT
This sequence comes from Melanostoma scalare, assembly GCA_949752695.1. NCBI lineage: Eukaryota > Metazoa > Arthropoda > Insecta > Diptera > Syrphidae > Melanostoma > Melanostoma scalare. The sequence continues at coordinate 52,251,863 of OX456984.1, read as the reverse complement.
GTACAGACTTTTTTAATAGATTTACAATTACAATATGTTCAAGTTGAAGAAATCGCATGACAGTATGTCGCCTTACCTAAAGCCTTTTTCGACATCAAAGTTCTCGGTGAGTTCTCTACCGAACTTGACGGAGCAGCGTGAATTCTCCAAAGTAATCCTGAATAGTCGTACGAGTTTTGCAATGATGCCCAAACTAGACTATATAAAGCTCATCTCTGTAAATACTTTCATACGCGACCTTGAATCGAAAAGAAAATGGTGTTTATCGATTTTACATTCCCGGTTTTTTTCAGGATTTGTCGTGATGTGAAAATTTGGTCTACTGTGGACTTTTCTGATCTAAAACCACATTGATAAGGACCTTTCAAGTTGTTGACGTGAGGCTTCAGACGTTCGCATATTACAGTAGACAAGATCTTATAAGCAACGTTAAGAAGGCTTATCCCTCTATAATTGGCGCAATTATAGCGGGATAAGCCATACGATACTGAGGTTCCATTCATCGGGCATGCTCCTTTCCAACTGGTCTCCAGCTGCCTTGAAAAGTTCGGCATAAAGGCCATCTGCATTTGCAATCTTATTTGATTTAAGTTTGCATATGGCAAGCTTAACTTCTTCTAGGTCGGGAGGACGGCATTCTTGAAAATCGTCCAAGCTGAATGGGGCAATCTGCCTGACAGCGGAATTTGTGTCTTAATCGCCGTTAAGCAGTCTGCAGAAGTGATCAGATCCTCAGTAGCGATTGTGACGCTACAACTATGTTTCCCTGCTGGTCTTTACACGCTTGAGTTCGGCCCTTGCAGGATCTTTTTACCTTTTGGTAAAACTTCCGAATCTCGTTCATATCATGGCACCTTTCCTCAAACGAGCGCTTCTCATGCTGCTTCATTTTCTTTTTGAGAGTTCGGTGTTCTTCCCTTCTTTTCTCCTTGTAGATCTCGTTATACTGAACGTAAGCAGCCCTTGTTCGTGTTTGCATAAGCATTTGTCGTGCTCTTTGTTTGGCTGCATTTGCCTGCCTGCATTCTTCATCGAACCATGGGTTCAGTAACAACACTTGCAGCGACACCTCACTCGGCTTTAAAATGCATTGTGCTCTCCGGTATAACACAAAATGAGGTAGTTATGAGGGGGAGATATTATGTAATGAATAACGAACGTCGCTGACTTGGTTATTGAGATTATTGGAAGTCCTAACTGAACCATTGAGAGCCTAGAATAAACTTTAAGATGCTGTTCTGTAGAAAGTTTGGGATGTCTTTGTCGAAGAAGTATTCTCCGAGGGCTTCCTTCCTAGAATGGGAGAAGCTTGGTCACTTACATACATAGTGAAACGATCGTTCCTCTGTCTATATGTCTTGGTATCCTCTACATAAGCCGGATGTGATAGTGCTCATTCTCATGATGAATGTACCCATAGTGCTGCCACTGAGAAATTTAAAAAATCATAGTTTAAAAACATGATTTGGGATAAAAAAAAACATGACGGACCAATCTCGTAATGAAAAATAAAATAAGGAATTTATATAGAGTATTTGGAAACCATATCATGAGTAAAACAAATATATATGTAATAAACTAACAGTTTATTAAAATTATTAATGAAAACATAAAAGCAAAAAAGTAACGAAACTTAAAACAAAAATAAACAGTTTTGATAAATGAAAAGATAAGTACATTTTTCAACAGTTAAAAACTTTTTATATTTCATAAGATGAAGCAATGCTTCCATCGTCAAAAAAAATAAATAGGGTGGCGCTACAGAGCGAGGAGCCCCTGGGCCTAGCGCTTTTCTCACAACCATGCCTTGTGAGGGAATGGAGGGGACCTACAATTTTATGCCGGATCCGAACGGCTAATTGAGAAAGCGCTTTTCATGGCATGAATTTACTAACGGAGGACTTGCCAATTCCTCGCGAAAGGCGATACCCGGGAAAAAACATTTTTTTTGCCTCTGCTGGGATTTGAACCTCGAACCTCTGGGTTAGCAGGTGGACATGCTAACCATCGCACCACGGGTACCATCGCACCACGGGTACTTCCATCGTCAGTGAGATTTATAAATTAAATTAAATTTTTTTGTCAAAAAATTAATAAAAAAAAACAAAAATGTTTCTAAGCAAAACTACAATTGAGTTGAATCTATTAAAAATTTTTTGAATATTTAATCTTTGATTGGTCCATCATCACTATTCATTAGATTATTTTTGTTTTTAAATATATAAAATAATTCAAAAGCATCTAACTCATAATTGCTATTTACATTTTTTTATTAATTTTAAATTTCACAAACTTAAAAACCTATATATTTTTTTGTACAATCATTACATCCGATAGAATAAATTCCTGGTTTTTGAAGTTGTTCAATTTCATCTTTAAATCGTCCAATCAATCAGTGCAGCGAAATAAAAATAAAAAATCTGATTGGAGGATCTAAAGATAAAATTGAACAACTTCAAAAACCAGGAATTTATTATATCGGATGTAATGATTGTACAAAAGAATATATAGGTTTTTAAGTTTGTGAAATTTAAAATTAATAAAAAAATGTAAATAGCAATTATGAGTTAGATGCTTTTGAATTATTTTATATATTTAAAAACAAAAATAATCTAATGAATAGTGATGTGGACATCAAAGATTCAATATTCAAAAAAATTTTAATACATTCAACTCAACTCAATTGTAGTTTTGCTAAGAAACATTTTTGTTTTTTTTTTTATTAATTTTTTGACAAATAATTTAATTTAATTTAATTTATAAATCTCACTGACGATGGAAGCATTGCCTCCGAAATGTGCATCTGAGGAAATATAAGAAGTGTTAACTGTTTTAAATTTTACTAATCTTTTCATTTATTTGATAAAAAAACACGTGGATTATCTCAACTACAAAACTCATTAAACAGTTTTGTACTTATTCATGTGGTTTTTATCCATTGTCTAGAGAACAAAAACTGAAATTGGCCAAATGTGATTTTAATAAAATAAATACATGATTTTTCTTAAGCCAAAATATATGTTTTCATTCTCTGCAATTGGGAATTGCTGAAGCTGAACTCAATTCTCAATGTTGAAAGCAAAATGATATCAGAAAAATAAAAAGCATTGAAAATGAAGTGAACGATTGAAAAATGAAAAAACTATTTCATCCTCTGATCTCTTTTACTCATCATTATTGCGTTACTCGAGCACTCGAGGTGGATATTTCAAGGCCCGAGGCGAAAGAAAGATTAGGTACCTATACTTTCAAACGAAGAGTCCATCCTGCTATTTGCAAAAAAAAAAACATGATTTTGGACTCAAAAACATGAAAACATGATTTGGGTCTAAAAAACATGAAAATCATGATAAATCATGATTTCTGGCAGCCCCACCCAATGAGTTGTGACCCGTGAGAATGCCAATCAACGGAGAGCCGAGGCCTGTTAAGCTGAGGTAAAAATTGTGTTTTTTTTTTTTTCTGAAAAAATCTGGGCATAGATTCATAGATTTCTGAAGATAACAACCTGTCATTGGCGGCTTTAGAAACTTCGTTGGATTCTGTTTTTTTTTTTGCTCTATTTACTTGAGTACAGAGGTGTTCGTCTCGCTTGATTTAAATGATGGCCCGATTTTGGACAGCTTATCCGCCGTTTCGTTACCAGTTATGTCGCAGTTATTCGTGGAAAGTGATTTAAGAACGTCCTCATACAGCGACTGAAGTAGAAATGAATCTTCAAAGCCTGGTTTTTTATTACCGATTCCTTTTTTCTAAATATGCAAATATACCACTCTTATATAAGCCCAAAATATTTTAAATTTTACTTTTTTTTATTAATGTTATTTTTCAGACAGCATCATTGGTATCCGCACCAGTACAATGCTATCAAAAACTTCCCATAATAAAAACAACCAAAGTAGAAGTAGTCCGAGTAACAATAGTCAGCAGCAACACCATAAGCCATTTGTGGAGACTCTGCCAACAGTGACTACCTCATCGACGACAACGACATCGGTGACAACACAAACGCCAAAATCACAAAAGCGTGTTACCATTGCTGAAATACAAAAAATCACTCACACATTCAATCCTTTGGCTGCTGCCGCAACTGTCACTTCATCGTCCTCACCAGCAACACCTGCTAGCCATTTAAGTCTACAATCGTCAGCAGCACTAACACCTATTATAATGATAACCTCTTCATCAATAGAACACTCAGACAGCAATGCTACTGCTGTCACAGGTGACGTAGCAGTCGATAGACAACAACTGTCAAAACCACAAAGCTCTCGGCGTGGTTCAGCAGATTTGCTTGACGAAACGGTTGGAGGAGCAGAAGAGGATTCTATCAATGGGATGCTCGATAGAATATCCCATGACCTAGATTATTTATTAAATCGAACAAATGACATTCCTCCAAGACTGATTAGCGGTGGACCACCAACAACGTCAACGACGACAACCTCTGTGTTGGAAAACAAAACTTCAATATCATCAACGTCACCCTTAGCATCATCACCACTACCACCACCACCACTAGCAGCAGCAGCAGCAGCAACAGCAGCATCAGCATCAGGAGTAGTAGTAGCTCCAACACCGCCATCAAATCTGACGGCGACGGTGGCGTCAATTGAATGCGACAGTTTTCCTAATTCTATGTGTTCCAAAGTCGATGCGCATGAACTTGTTAGCATACCACCGCCACCCCTTCCACCTAGTGGCTCCATTCCAATAACAGCATCATCTTCATCCCTGAGGACACGCACTAGCGTTCATCATGAGGTAATAATGGAAGAGGACGCCGAACAGGAGCAGGAGTGAATTTGTTTAGATTTTTCATTCCCACTCCGATGAACAACTAACAGGGCTGTGTGTTGTGTATTCCTCCGAGCGAGCGATGATGCAAGGTTGTGAACACACCCATACTCCCTCAGGGAGTATCCACTTTTTCTCCTGGACCACAATGATTATATACGACAACTGGGAGTAGTCCCATGAATCAATGTCTTACATCGCGGTGATGTGAAATTCCCAAAAGCCAAGTGATTTATTGGATTTAAATTATTATCAAAGAAGCTCCCACTGACATTGAACGGACAAGGACATTTATATCATTTTATACACACATGCATCTGAACAAAGGCTTGAATATAATAAATTTTGTTGATATTTTTTTTTTCCTTTATTTCCATATTTTATCTCCTTTTTTTTGTCTACTAAGTATAAATGTGTATAATGTAGGTACGAATAAGAAGATGAATGTTTTTTTTGTGTCTGTAAACTTAAATTATTGTCTTTTTAGCTAGGGTAATGTCAAAAAAGAGTAAAGTTATGTTCCATGACTTTCTATTGTATGTAAGCTAAGCTAATCATAAAAAAAGCAAACAGAGATTTTCTACTAGTAAGATATGTAGATAGTAACAATTTGTACTATATGTTTATTCAACACTGTAAATTAATAAATTAACAAACAATTTATCTTTAAAAAGCTTTTGATGAAAAAAAAACTTTGTGAGTAGCTATGGTAAGGAAGAGACGAAATCAAAAACTTCAATTAAAAATTCTTTGTTTAAAAAAGTGTCTTTTATTTGCTGCAGTTCACTTGTTCGATGGATGATTGGTTAGTGCAACAAATATTAGAAATGAAAGGTAAGTCAAGCTGGGAGTAGAACATGACGTATTTTTTATATGTCTATCCATTCAAAGTTAAGTGTCTCCTTAGAAACATAAAAGTATACACGAAAAAAGAGAAATTGCAATTCCAAAAAGATTGCATGAGTTCTAATTTGTCGCCCACTGGCCTTTAAATAAACCAACCGTGCTCTTTTCTATAAATTTATTTAATAATCTAAAGAGAAACCAGGCTATAAAATTTCTCTTAAAAACAAACGCTTGAAACAAAATTACAAACCCTTTACGTAAGCAACTAACGAAGAAAAATTAATAATTTGCCATTTTAATACCAGGCAACCAGAAATCTCAGCAAGCAGCACGCACATATTGTGGTATACTATGTTCGCTTTCCTCTTCATTTGAAAACAAAACAAAATTTAAGTGTAGGTGGCGAAATTCTAAGCAATTGCATGTAATTTGCCCCTCATGATACCAGGCGACCAGCAAACACAGAAGGTATTCTCTTATTTTCTATTACCTTCTTCGTAGAAAAGTAAAAACACACACCCCACCACCTATTATTGTGTAAGACGGTGTTCGTTTTTCCTCAACACAAGATTTTCAATGGAATTTCATGTATTTTGCCCAGCATGGTACCAGGCGACCAGAAAACACAGCAGGTATACTCAAATCGCTGGGAATTGACCGCCAAATGGTATTTCTCCTATTTTCTATTACCTTCTTCGTAGAGAAACAAAGCACACGCACACACATCTTGTGTAAGACGATGTTCGTTTTCCTCAAAACAAGATTTTCAATGATATTTCATGTATTTTCCCCCAGCATGGTATCAGGCGATCAGCAAGTTCAGCAGGTATACTTACATTGCTATGGTACTGTGTGTTTTTGCTTGTTTGTCTACATCATTTTCGTAGAAAACTGCTAGAGATGTGCTCCGTGTTCAAGTACATAGGGATGTGTAACGCTATGTGCTGTTTGAAGTTACCTTTACTTGCGTTAAAAACAAAAAAAAGTTGATGAGAAAATGTAACTGAGTGATGTACCATAAGATCACAGTCTATAACTTTTACTTTTAATCGTGTATAGTAACTACTGAATGTAGCATAATAAATTTATTTCTATCGTCCCTGCAAGTTACTGTTAGTTTTCTATTGAAAACTTTTAACACTGACGTACAACGCATCAAATGATCATTTCAAACAATCGAACTTCTAAAAACGACGCATTACTCAACCCTATTCGCTACAATACGTCATACATCCCTGGTAGGTTGTTGTTTTTCTACGAAAGTGGTGGCGAAGAATAGAAGAAAATACTACTTGGCGCTCAAATGCTTTTGCTACTGAAATGTGAGTAGGTATACCTGCTGGGTTTTCTGATCGCCTGGTAACATGCTGGGGACTACGTAGGAATCGATCGGCATCGAAATTCTTTTTGTCTTCTTGTTTTCTTTTGACTGTGTTTTTGATTTTTTTTAGCGGCAGACTTTATCTTTGTTTTCTTTTGACTTTATTTTTATTTTTTTATTTTGTGCGAAAGGGAAAACAAACAGCACCCATGTGTATGTAAACTATACTTGCTTAAGCTTAAACGTGTGGTTGTCTATGAACCAGAAATTCAATGGAAGGAGCCAACTCAGTCATCCTTTTTTAATAAACTTTATTCTATTCTTGAGCTAATTTTTTTTTTTTACAATACAGTGATAGTGAAGTTTGTAAAATATTGATTTAAATATTTCTAGAATCAAATGAAGGGCACAAATCTTTTCTTTATTTAGCTTTTTTGCTTTGTAACTTTGTTATTTGAATCAGAACACATATTTTGTCTAAACATTTCAATCCAGACGTGTATTGTCATGATAAGTGTAGCTCCTTTAATTTGTCAGGATTGAGTAGCGTGATGCCAATCTTAGAAATATAATAAGTTGAGACAACAATTGGATGATTACAAGACTTTTATTTTAATTTGTGTATATAAATATTTAGCTTTCCAAAATAGACAACTTTGCCACCAACAAACCTTCTTTAGTCTCCATGACTAATCAGCTGAACTTCTAAATGTAAGAAAAAAGAAGAGTAAAGTAATTAATTTAATAAAAAAAAATGGGACAATTAGCAGTACACAGTTGTTTAATAAATTGATTGATTACAAACAATAATACACAATTATAGAAAAATTAGATTTCACTGTGCTTCTCCTAGCTGAGTCTACCTACCACATTTTTAACGCAAATTATTACGACAGTAAAAATTTGACTAGGGGAGTTCCTTATGATTTTAATCACACATCGACGCGACGTCGTCGTAGGTACTTACATTTATGTATGTTCAGTTATGCAAAGAAAAACATTTTATTTGGATAAAATTGAACCATAATCTGTGTTTTTCAAATGGTTTTGTAAAGAGTTATTGAAATATAAACACTTACACCGATTTCAATTGTTTATATGTTTATTACTCTCGCTGTATCGCAGTATTTTTGTTGCTTGAAGACATTATGGGATTTTGCATATCAATTTAAGCTACATAAAAGGGAGACTCACATTTTAACAACACGATACACGACGACAAGCACCAACTGGCATTTCGCGCCATAATCAAATTTAGCGCCCGTTAAAAAGAACAAGCAGAAGGTGCCTTCTCTCTTCTGTACTGGTAGGTGGTAGCAGGTAGCAGCAGCAATGTATATGTAGATTCCACATACTCGTGCATGCAAAGATAGAGAGAGGAAGAAAAAACAAAATAGACATAGTAGAGAAGAATACAAAACAAAACAATATTTTACTAGAGATGTGCGACTATTGTGGACGAGTAGAGTTGTGCAAAAGTAACGAATTGATTTTTTACGGAATGTTTTAGAAAAAATAAAAGAGTCGATGAGTAAAGTTGCACTGCTTGCTGTGATTGACTATTTCGAACAAATACGTTTCTACCATTTCTCCATATGGAATTCAATTATTTGTAAAAACTTTCAACCATGCTATGAAATTATAATAAAGTTCATGTCAATAAATAATACTTTTTGCAAATTATATTACCCTTAGAAATGTCCTTCGATACATCGTTTCTAAAAACCCTAGAGTGTTTATTAGATGGAGTGCTCGTGTTCTCGTTGCTATTCTTAATGAGAAGCTTTCCTAGGGGATTCGAATGCACTGAAAAGTGAAATATCGGCAAAGTGAAATTTTTCTCAATCCCTCTTTTTCAGCTTGAGGTAAACTGCAACAAACCCACCTCCTCCCATCTCGGCTTCAGGTAGAAAATGCATTAGGGATAGCAACGAACATCCTAAATATAATAAATATTCTAAGGTAATTAATTAAATTAAATTAATTAATCTTTCCACTTTGGTGGCACTTTATTCAAAGTTATCCTGTAAAATTTTGAAGAATAATTACCTTCTTCTTTTTTATTGCTTGCAAATATTGACGACAAAATTTCTAGTTGGCTTCTATTTGTTTGTCACTCAAAATTTTTCAAAAATGGAAATACCATTGCAGCACAGCAACATCTGCCACAGCGATTTGGTCTTCCTTTAACACCAAATATGTTTCTCTTGGAAAGGCTCAAACGAACGAGTGACAAAGAAACAAATACCTGTCTACATTTTATAACTGGAAAATTTATACACATGTACATATGTAGATACTACGAAGCTAATTCCTTAAATAGTTTTTGATTGTTATGTAAAAATAAAAAAGAACCTAAATAAGTACTTACCTATTTGTGTATGTAATTTGTCAGTATTGACTTGCGGTCGATTCGACAAATTAGTGTAACGCATATAAAAGATAACTTCATTTTGTTTTCTTATGAAAACTTTATGAACACTTTTTACGACGTTTAGACAGAATTGATAGAAGAACGTTTGGCACGATGTTTGCTTATGCTTTAGATGTAAAAGCAACAGAACTACGAATTTGGGGTGAATGGTCTTTAATGGGGCATAAGTACATCCTGCATCATAATTTCTTGCATTGATCTCTTTGACCAAGTTCACATTGGCCGATTTGTTGAAACTTCGGGCGATAGGGGCCAGTTCTTTTTATATCTAGCCCCTCCACACTTGATTCTACTCAAAACTCAACTCATTAGCAATTTTTAACCACCCTGTTAAAAGTCATGGTTCTACACATGAAGCTACTAAAACTAAGCTGGAATGATTTGGTAAATATAGTTCTGAATAGGCTGTTAAAATAACCAAATTTATAATTAAATAAAGATTTTAGTTGATTAAATGTGAAAAACTTTACAATTTATAAACTTTTTCCACAAAAATTTACCGGACAGACTGTGGTCTTGACCAATCTTGGATAATGTGAACTCTCACAGCTCACACGATTGCTTGTCCAATTTCTGGGACTATTTTTAAATATTTTCGATAATTTTCAGATCGGACAACTTTATGAACCACATGACAGTTTGAGTGTTAAGAGGAAAGTTCTGACTTGACTGAAGCATTGTGACCTGTGAGGTATTAGTGATGTCGAGCAGAATCAGGCTGTGAATATAAGTATCAGCAGACAGAAGTTAGAAGTAAGTTTTCAATATGTGAACATATTTCATATACAAATACAGTCAAACCTGGATAAGTGAGAACTGGATAAGTGAGAAAACTCTATAAGTGAGAGTAATAGCCAGGACCCGACATTTTAAGCTCCCAAAACCTCTATTAGCGAGAAACAGAAACCTCTGTAAGAGAGAGTCGTTTTTCCCTCATTGACCATTCTTCCATTGTTTTTGTATTGTTTTCTCGTCAATATTGTACCCATTCTATTTCGTGGAACTAAAAATTTTTTGTTATTTTATCGCATTCTTTTCGGATGGACACGTGTCCCTGTGTACCGTCCTGTTTGTCGGACTTACTCAGTTTATAATTATCAATTGCGAAGGAAAGTTCAGTTCTGCATCATGTCAAAACGGAAAATTCTCTATTTTTCCTCTATAAGTGAGAAACGCTACCCATGTACCTGCATTAGCGAGAAAATCGGGTTAGTGAGAAACCTCTATAAGCGAGAATGCGATTGTGCTCCCTTGAACTCTCGCTTATCCAGGTTTGACTGTATTAAATTCCATGAACACAAAGCTACATTAATCACGGAGCAACTTAGTGAACTATGTGCCTAAATTTTAAACTTCGGTTTTTTTCTAAGAAAAATCAGAAGCGTTACTATTTACAGAATCACCGTCTAGAATGTTTTCAGTAAGTTACTCTCGGTGAACCTGCAAATTCCTTGCGAAAAGGCTTACCCGCGAAAAGGCATTTTGAAAATAACTGGGAATGAGTTATACTCCAACACTCTTGTTCTTAAGCGACGACACGGTTATTATGTACTGCGATAGTTATGAAAATTTTGGGTGAAATTTTTAAAGTTAATTTCCGATACATAAGTCCGCAGCATCACAGTAGATCGTCTGAAACGAAACAAAATATAAATACACATATAATTAAAAGAATGTGTGAGCATAAAAGAATTTGAAATCCTTATTTTGGATGCAGACAGCAACAATCAAATTCAAATTTTGAATTCGCTGAATTTATAGATCACCAAATTCGAAATGACTGGCGATGGGAAGAGTTTAATTGTCATTTGTTTTGAATTAGGGAACCCAATTAGCAATTTCTTCAATGCAAGCGCTTTGACAAGGCTTGATTATCTGTCTATCGAAATATGAATGAATAAGATTCCACAAATGTGATCGCCTAGGAAACCTGATCGTCTAGAGAACTCTCCCGTTACACTGTTACAGGCAGACAGCTTTCTATTGACTGACAGACTGGAACCATTGGAAATTCTTCTACTACTTCCGGCGTTACGACAACAATAACATTTTTCACCCTTAACTGCCTCATACTAGTGATTAAGTCGTGAGGGATGCCACGTTGGCCTCAGAACGTGCCACGAAACTTCCCGATTTCGAATTGTTCCATGTCTGAGAAAAACCAAAAGAAGATTTCGTTGCATTTATCTGTACTAGGAGTGTTTTGGTCTGCTTTGTTTTTGTTGATTTTATGATGGGCGGGGTTCCCTGGATCTCTCCTTTGAACATGACAGTACCAGCAGAGCCGGTGGTGCTCTATTTCTTCCAAAAATTATAATTTTGACCTGAAGTCATCCACAGATCTTGGTACTTCTAATTCGATCTACCTTTTTAACTCATTATGTCATATGGAGGATCTTCATCTCAGTACTGTCTCATACTTTTTGTCCATGGTCCAAAATTGTGAATACTGGACGCACAACAACGGTGAAAGGTTTTCTGCTTCAGCTTAGGGAGCATTTTTCTGTCACAGAAGATATGGGAGTTTGGACGACACTTCATCTACCCTACGCTTACTCAATGGCTGATGTCGTCAACACAAGTTGTTATACTATTGATCATAGATTCCAAAGGCACCATTGGTATGTAATAATAATATTCTATTTGGTGACATTTATAACTGATTTTCAATAGCACCTCTCTGCATAATATCCGGAATCCACGTCATAATGAAATTGCAATCTCAACTTTCGCCCAGAAGCTTGGTGATTTAATAAATTTGCCGGTTTACACCTTCAAGGCTCCTCAAGAAAATTTGTTGGACATCACAAGTTCACATAACACGAAAAGTTCAGTTCATTAAAAGCATATAAAACAAATGAGCACCTTAGTCGGGGAATACGCGACGCCCGCGGTTTCATCCCCGTAATTCCAGTTCCCGTAAAACTACGGGATAACCTATATGAAACTCGCTAATCTTTTAAGATCAGCTAATCTTTTAGGATCAGGTGTCATGTCGGTGCGAAAGCATCGAAAACAAATAAACTCACTTTCGTATTTATAATATAAGTTAGGATATGTTAGACCCGATAGCTTTCCGCCGCTAGTTAAGCTTATTATTAATTAAATGTTTTAATGTATTATTGATAAATATAAAATAAATAAGTAAGTATATCTACGGATTATGTATACTACAGCTACTACTGAAGGCTTTAATTACCCAAATTTTGTAATGCTAAAACACTGTGATGCTTACAATGTTCAGTAACTGAAGTCAATATAAGAACGTAGAGAAACTAAACATTTATAATCTTTTAAGAACATTTCAATTCTCATTATAGCTGTCTGTTAGTTGTCATCTCAAATATAACAATGTCGTAGCCATTATTTGAATTCTCCCAAAAGAAAAGTATATGTACTTGTACTTACAATGCGACTTTCTAAAGGCCTAATTGCTAACGAAATTACGGTAATTATATTTTGCAGAAATCAGGGAAAAATAATTAATTGGAAATAATTTCTTCATCATCATCCCCTGATAATAAAATAGAATAAAGGGGTTTGAAATGTCACGATAATTATATCAAAAGATTTTCTCCTATCTACGACTCTGTATATAAACAGAAACACCCCAACTCCTCCCACACTTATTTCAAAATCTTTGAAACTATAGTTCTTCTTTGCTGTGGAACGCAAATGCTTTTTATCTCCAATGTCAATCTATGCTGACACTGCACACGACAACTACCTCTGGCAAAATTTCAACATGAAATCGGTTGAGGGAAGTGTCTGGGGATAGACATATTGCAATTGGTGCTTGCGTACATTTAAAAAAAAAACCAATTCTTTTTCCCTGAAATGGGAAAAGAATAGCGTAGTGCCTCTGCCCCGATCAAGGCAATAACGTTTCAATTCAATTCGAGTTACACTAAATCCCATGCCTTCAAATCAAATCGAATCGAAACTTACTTCCACCAAAAGTGAAAAATATTTAAAAGATATTTCACACCTCTGGGGTTTGGAATCGGTTAGAAAAACATTATTAGTTGTTGTGTGTTGGTTCGTAAAATTTATTTTCCAGCTTTTTGGCACTAAGTTTATTATTTAATTTTTTTTTTCTCAGTTTTACTCGCAAAATAAAAACAACTTCAATGTTAAATTAAGGGGGTATTTTGGTGTAGAGGCATGAATTTCAGGTAATTTTTGAAGTGTCGTAAACAAAAATCAATAAATATTTTTACCACTTATTCTTTTATAAGTTATTTATTAACATTTAAAGAACAAAAAAAAGAAATTATTGAAAATTAAAAAGAAAAAAAAATTGTAGCTGATGAAGTGTGGAGTCTCAAAAAATTGGTCAGCTGCCAATTTTTTGAGACTCCACGAGGAGGAAATGAAACGTTTACTTTAATTTTAGTTTTTATTATTAGTTTTTATTTTTCTTCTTCTCTGCAGCTTACCAAATCCAACTGTTTTGCCGGCTTAAAGAGACGCCGAAACTTTAACAGTCGCTTTTTTCTACTTCAAACCAATAGATGTCATTGGCGGCAACATTGAGCTTGTTGCGATAAAATTTTGATTTAGTTTATTCAATATCATTTACATTTACATTTACATGAAACCTACTCCACACATAAATCTGCGGAGTAGGGGGGTTGCAGCCGGGCGACAAAGACCATTTGGCTGATACACCACAAGACTAACTACACAAATACTACATAGAACAAATAACACATGACAACAGCACGCAGTAATTACGGACGGTCCCCCATCTTGTAACTAACAGCAATCATTCCGATTTAATTACGGTGTTCTACAATATCATTTAAATAAAGTGATTGCGTGATTTTGACCAAACCAAAGACACTTTTCTCGACCATCAGTAGGTTTGGTAGTCGTACAGTGATAGTGACTTGACTAACGTTTTCTTGAAAGCCCTTTGACAATAACCAAACTCTTTGAAAACGAGTCAAAACGAATGAGAATTAACCAATAGGGTGGCCCAACAAAGCTATAGAAACTTTGGGGCCTAACGCATTTCAAGGACCTACAAAGTATGCCGGTTATTAACGCCTAGGTTAGAAAGCACTTCTCATGGCAGTGTAACAACCCGTATGTGGACTGGCTTTACCAGACTAATTCTTAATCCTCTCCTACTTTCCTGAATGGTCGCAGTGTGTTCTATAACATTATAAGGGTAGTCAGTCATAACCCCTTGTACGCGTTAAACATAAAAAAAAGTGGGACAAATTCGACAGGAGCCGGATTTCGTAAAGTTTTACAGCCCCATTACGGTTGTCAAATATCAATACGATACTTGATAAATTTGTTTGTTTATCAATGAAGTTGGTTAAGTGGTATTACGGATAACGCAACCATCGGAACTTTTGATCAGTTGTGAATGAAATGCTTTTTTGCGATCTATTGTGAACGTCTCTGGTTGCTTGTTCGGTATTGTGGCTATCAACATTTTTGATATATATCAATTTTTCAGTCAATCGCAAATTCGTCGTTGATGAACATTTTTTTGGGTTATTTTACTGGAATTGTGTAACCAATACACCGGTAAGTGCTTGACTATAAGGGCTATATCGTGAAGTGTTTTTTCTCTGCCGTATAGCAAAAATTCAATCCAAATTGAATTTTGAAGTTAAATGTTTTTAGTGTTCATTGAATGCAGGAAATTAAAATGGTCGCTTTGTACTAGATGTGGGGTGTGTCAACACTTATAGTACGAGCAGACGAACACACTGTTCACATTGATAGCACTTATCGTGTATCAATTGATTGATAGTTGACAACCATAATATGGCTGTTAAACAGAATTTCAAGCACTAAAAAAGCCTGAAAAATTTGCCAAAACTTATAAGATGATAGTAAAATACCTTCCTACCAACCACTGAAAGTAATTTTATATGAAACAATCTTTTGACGATACAATCGACGATAGACGACGGAACGATAAAATCGTCCGAAAAGTTACGAAATCAGGGCCCAAAGAACCCCCGACCGGTAACCTTCTTCGTAATTTTTTTATCAATTCGTTTGAAATCAATTTGAAAACGTGAACGTTTTTTAATATTTTACGGTAGGTATCCCTTCGGAGAGAAAAACTCTCCGTTTTTGTTCCAGCTTTTTGCTTCGAGGTATTTTTCCGAACAGCTTTGAAGTGCTTTGTTTGTGAAATTTCTGACAGCTTAATGGAATTGTTTTTTCCGATTTTGTCCGACAATTCTCCGCTCTAATCGGATACCTCGCTAATAATGAGAAGTTAAAATTATCTATAAATTAATTCAAGTGTCATTTTGAGCTAGTGTGGCACTAAGTCGCATTATTGCTATAAATTTGCGTTAATGATTTTTTACCTATACCTATTGCTGTGTTTACTTCTATCTTCTTACAAAGTGAGTGCGAAGCCAAATCAAGTAAAATTAGAGATAAATTGTTCATAGGAGATTCATTCACGAGCGCTTCCGCTAGGAACACTTCAGCATCATTGCCGATATCATTTTTTCGAATATGGGAAATGTTTCCAGGGAAATTTTATACACTGTAGGACCCCTTTCCTTGTTACCAACTACCGCACAAGCTATTAGACCTATTTAAATGAAATTTGGTAAAATGATACTCAAGAACCTGAGGTTTTTTTATATCTACATTTCAAAGGGAACGGTGACGGGGACGATGATGGGCTTGAAAATTACTAGACCGATTTCATAAATTGTTTGGCCATTATAACGCTTCACTATTCTTGACTAACTTAGATTACGATTATTTCATTCCCATGTTCACACAGACCCGAAAACGGGAACTCAAAAACTACTGGAACGACCTCAAAAATTCTATCACCATTCGAAAGCTACATTATTCATGAATAACATAGACTTTATTCTTAACTACTGAACCAATTTAAAATAAATAGAAGTAGGCTGATTTTTTAGTGGAGAAAAAAGACTATAAGGAATTGAAATAGGGGATGAAATTTGAGAGATGTCACATTAGAAATTCTAATGTCGCTTTCCAATCGGTTTCACTCGAGGAAGCACTCATTTTGAAAACCAATGGAACACCCAAAATTAGGTTCGTTCGTTGAACTTTCCCCAGGGTTGACCCAGGTTTGCTTGACAACCTTATGAGTTGCCAAAAAAACCTGGGTTTTCTAGTCCTCAAAAAACGTTTAACAACAAATCACCACACATCCCTGTCATTAAAAAAAAAATACATGCCATTTGACAGCCCTCAACACGCCACAGCAAAAACCTAGGGCGAGTTGTAGAAAAACCTAGGTCAACCCTAGGGTTCAAAAAACACTAAGTTTGACATTCAGGGTGATTTTAAGTTTCTCTAAAAACGCTTTGTGGGGACTCCAGGGCGACCCCAGGGCTTCAACGAACAAACCTATTGTTTCTTTCAGTTTATCGTAATTGCCTTTGTGTGAGAGAAGCACCTATGGCTCTTAAAAAATATTCCCTGAAGAAAATTTTCTTTTTGACATTTGAGTAACATGTATCAGTGTTCAGTGGTTCTTGAGTGGATTCTCACTTCAAATCGAGAAGTGGCTATCACTCTTCAGAATCACTCTTCAGAATCATGCACCAATGGAATGGGTTAAGAATGCTCCTGGACGCTCCTGGACGGTTCTTTTCGTCCAATGGAAAGTGACATAAGAGAATTGCACGATCATAACAACCTCATTTTCACTTTCAGAGCTGCATTGGAAAAAATGCAGAGAGAAGAATAAAAGTTAATCGTGCACTTTGACCGTACGTCAAATTTTGAACAAGGAAGGCGGTAGAATGAATGAGAGCCGTGAGACAGACTCGCAAGTGTCGCATCAAGTATCGCTTCACTGTACGCAAGTAAATTAAGAAAACTTGTAAACTTTTTCGAGCATTCAAACGCTTCTCGCATCGCATAGCTTTCTCGCACTACTGTACGCGGAACCTTTATTGTATCATTATTCGTAAAAATGAAACAGGAAACTAAAAACTTTTAGGGAATCTTGAGCATAACAAAGCGGGCGTTTATGACAATTTTAGACTTTTTATTGCATTTTTGTCCAAATAAAGCTTTAAGGCCCTTAGCAACGCCGCCGCCGACCAGGTCAGCTAAAGTAAGAAATATTTCAACTGTTGATTTGAATTCTATTCGATTGCACAATAATTGGTTAATCGCTCGTATCTTTTCATTCGAATTGGCAAAATTGCGCACTGAAGTTTGCTAAAGAAACGCCTGGACTGTGTTGCTCCAATTGCAAAATAAAATCCCAACTTTTGAAGCTACCACCTGAACCATTGCATTCACTGCATCGCATCGTGCCGAAACAACAGAATTACAACACTTTCGAGTGAACATTTAATTTATTTCGACGAATCCAGCAGATTGATTTCATTTCTGTACAAATTTTTGCAAACGCTATTTAGTATACATGTATCTGGAATACCTTTTTGGACGAACCAGATGTGCAGATACCGCAAATAGCTCGGAATTAAAAGAATTCATGTTTCAAAAACAGAAAAACTTGCGAAACATGGTTGCAAAATTATTGAAATTCATTTTCTTGATCTTTCTTGCAACTTAAATGAATCTAACGCTGAAATAATTTAAACAACTAAAATTAAAAGAAACGAAAGTAAATTTTCTATCATCTGAATTCTTGTGTCTTGACCCTGAGACACTTGTGTTTCCATGTCATTGAATCACTAGTTTCCGGTACAATGGCTTGAAAGTCTGCAAAGCCGATTGATAAGCCTGCGACCACCTGCATCACGGCACTATTCATTTATAATTTCTTTCTCTTGGTTTTATAATTCTCGCTGGCAACCATGTCGTGCCACCACTGCACTGAATCTTCTTCGTGGCATGACTCGTACTCAAAATATCATATTTGCAAGGCTTGTAGTGCATAGTGACACACACTTAAGTTTTAATCCGACAATTTATAGATGATAATACAAAGCAGAGTATCAACAAGAAATCTTTTAACCATTTTAAGTACCTAGTTAAACAAACTTTAAAAAAATAAAAAATAAAACTCTTTTCTTCATACAGTCTTCATACATAAATTCATTCTGAGAGATCTTGACTTATTGTCGTGTTGTTTTTAATATCAAAGAGCTTATTTTCATAGATAAGCGAGTTGTTTACTTCATTTTTTAAACAAAACTGTTGATACATACCTACGTGGTTTACCGCCAACTCCCTCCGCATTTAGCTGACGACAGTCACAGTACAGTTATCGTTCCTTAATAACGCGCATCGAGTATAAGAGGGACTGACTGAACCTCTGAAGGTTGTGACTATCTTATCATCTCAATTTATGCAAAAACATACATTGCTTTTGCTTCGAAAGCTATCGGGTGTTATTTTCTTTGCGAGATACCATCTCAAATATAATCTCTGCGAACTTGTATTCACAACAGCCGGCGAAACAAAGACTTTTTACAGAAAAAACTTTCTTTGCGAAGTGAACAAAACAAAAAAAAATCGATGGAACCGGCAAAAAAAATTTCCTTTGACTTCAAGGGCCTTATGGCTCCGGTGTTTACATCGTTTAATGATGACAAGTGAGTTCCAGGAAAACATTTTTCGGCTTGTTTTGTGAGTTGTGTATCTTTTTCAACAGAAAAAGGAGCATTAAAGTGGACAACATAGAAGAGTATGCCAGATTCCTAAAGAACAATAACGTTCATGGAGTACTAGGTGAGAATTAGAAAACAAGAAAAACAAAATTCAAGTATTTCCACTTACTTTTCCACTTTGTTTTTGATAATTATAGTCAATGGAACAACAGGAGAAGGTCCCGTTTTAAATCTGAAAGAACGAAAATTGGTCACCGAAAAATGGTGGGAGGCAGCAAAAAAATACGATTTAACTTTGATGGTGCAAATTGGAGGCGCTCCATTGCCTGATGTAATTGAGATGGCTAGTCATGCAGAATCACTTGGGGTTCATTCAGTTTTGTGCCTGCCCGAATTGTACTTTAAGCCGAAAAACGAAGAGTCTTTAGTGGGATACTTAAAATTGGTATCCCAGCATTGCCCAAGCACGCCCTTGCTTTACTATCACATACCGATGTTTGTTGGGCTTAATTGTAAGTAGCAACTGATATCATTTTACTTTACACAAACACATGAGAACAGTGAGAATTTTATTATTTAATCGTTGAATTTTTTGAGGTAATCATGAAAGTGTAAACAGTTTTTAAGGGCGATTTATTGCAGTTTAAGTTCTATACGCTATATTGACAATAGACTCTAAATTCTACAAATAAATAATTTCAAAATTAAATTTTGTCTAGATTCTCGTGATCAGCCCATGGTTTGTCTTGAAGTAGTTACAAGACTTTCTTTAAAAAACTGAGTTATGAGGAAGTTGATCGAAAAACAAGCTAAGTGCAAGCACTCGAGAACACGCTCTGAGGGTTAAATTTCATTTTTTGAACCTAAAAATTGATTTCCATTCAATTACCCTTAAATCGTTAAGAACTACAGTGTGGAATTATTTTTCGTTCCAATGGGAATACGGTGACAAAAATATACCCTGAGTCACTCGGAATAATAAAACATTCTAGTGGTGAAAGAATTTTAGAAATCGGTCTGGTAGTTCTTAAGTTTATGCAAAGTTTTATTACAAAGTTTTAAAAACACGAATCTTTCCGCATTATAAGCAGGATTACTTAAGCACGGGTCACACATGACTGCTTGCCAGCCGCTTCTTACCAGCGTTTGGCAGTAGCAGAAACAGGCAGCGGCTGGCAACCCGGTCACACGATCGGCTGCTACTCGCCAGCATCTCTCAGCATACCAGCAACCATACAAAAATTGTTTTCAACTTTATTTCTAATTTTTAAGCTTATTTATGTACATATAATATTTGACACAAATTTCGAATGAACAATTTACTAGGCAGCCAAAAGTTGAACATATTCAACTTTGCCAGCCGCTGGTAATTACTCGCCGGCTGCCAGCGAGGGGGGTTATAATTTCGTGGTCACACAAAGCTGATCAGCGGCTGGCAGTAGCAGCTACTTCACTCGCCGCTGGCAACCAGTCGTGTGTGACCCGTGCTTTACAAAGGAGGGCATTATAGGTTGGAGTGAACCTGCGCCACAACCATCATAGTTTGCCAACGATTTCCATTTCAAGCGAGCTCTCTCCAGTTTCGCACTCTGAATTGGTTGAGTTCCTCTTTTACTTGATTTCGCCACCCAAAAAGAAGCCTTTCCCTTCCGCGGCTTCGCTGCAATAAGCTTTCGAAAATCCATTGAGCCGGAGCGTTGGTGTCCAACCTGTCCAAATATCCCAGCCATCTTAATCTCGCAATGAGTTCTCTTCCAGCTACATTTACTCATGTTCATGTCGAGTACAACTCATACAATTTGTCGTTGAATCTTCTCCACACATCTACATCTTCTTCGTGAACGTGACCAAAGAGACCCACCGAATATTTTTCTTTCGAAGCGACCAATGGTTTCTTCATCCGCTTTAGATAAGGTCTATGATTCCGCGTACTTCCGTATGACTGAGAAGATCAGAGTTTTATAGGTTACTTTTTTTTCTAGAGAAGTTTTTATTTCTGATGTTCTTTGCCGTGTCTACGAAGTTCGGGACATCGCTTCTGTTTCAATTCACGCAAAAGCATGTATGACATAACGCTTACCTACTTCTTTACACTTATGTCAATTATGTCCCTGGTGTTGTCGCTTGAGATTTGCCCATCTTTTCAAGTGTTATGTTAAGAAAGTCGTATGACTGTGTTTCCTTGTCGAAAACTTCTTTTTTCAAAATCAAAGGTCTGAGTAGGGCAGCGAGCGTAGTGAATTCTCCAAAGTAATCATGCAGTCTTACAAGATTTGCAGGAATGCTTAAATTGAACACAGCTTTGTATTGCTTGTCTCTGCAAATACTGTCCTACTGTTGTACTCCCGGTTTTTCCCAACATCTACCGTAGAGTGAAAATTTGAACTTTTCTGTTCTAAAACCAAGGTCCTATCAATTGTTGACGTGGGGTTTCAGACGTTGACATCTTACAGTAGACAGAGTCTTATATGCGACTTAAAGGAGGGTTAATAATAAGAGCCATTGTGAGGCTCTCCCTTTTTCTATTCACCGGACATACTTTCTTCCGACCATGTTGTGCAGTCAGCACCACGCTTCCCTCTTTGAAAAACCCGGCTTCAAGGCCATCTGCACCTGCAGTTTTGTTTGGTTTAAGCATTCTTTGTGATTGTTCAAGTTGAATGGGGCATTTTTTCTGGCAGCGGAATTCTTACTTTCACCGTCGTTAAGCAGTTTGCAGAAGTGCTTTTTCCAGATCCTCAGATTTTCTGCTGGTGTTTAAAAGCTTGAGTTCGGTCTAGCATGACCTTTTTACTTTTTATTTGGACTTTCGAATCTCATGGGCATTAACTTCTTCAAACGAGCCTGCGCTTCTCATTCTGATTTTTTCTTTTCGAAAATTCCGTCTTCTTCGCTTCTCCAATGTTCACAGGTAGCAGTGGTTTCTTAATGCCTTAACATATATGTTCTGCCTTTAGTTTGGGTGCATTTTTTGCATGGCTACACTTTTTATCTTCGTTTCTATGGTTTAGTTTCAGCTGCCGCTGGTCTTTAATGTTAATTGCTGGAAGAAGATTTAAGGGTAGTTGCATGGGCAATATAATGGAAAAGAAATTTCCGATTGTAGGTTCCGTCCTTCTGATATCGTTTCTAGTTCATGTGAATCGTGAACAGGACATTCGGATTCGCAGCTTGTTAGGAATCAAAATTGGACCTTTGGAAAGTTCAGACATCCATAATACTAAGATATCTTTCCTCGATTGGTATATAGACGTAGATTTATTGGATTATTGAAAGTTTGTCGTGGGCCAGAAGCATCATCATGGCTGTGCGATCGGTTGTGCTGTGCTTGTAATACAATTAACGATCCTCACAAGAACCCTTTACTATCTTTACGTTGCGATTACGTTTCACTATACTCGCTGTTATTTACGACTACTTTTTACGGTCATTTGCCATCGTTTTGAAATTTTCATGGCTCCCATTCTCGTAATTTATAATCGGTCTGTGTCGTGGCTATCGTTGGTTCGGGTTTCGTTGTTTTTTGAATCGCGTTTCGTAATTCGTAACACGAGGTCTACTTTATTTTTTCGATCACGCTTATTTTGAAATTCTGTTTCGATAGAATAAATAAATATGTAAATAGGGTGGCACAATTTAGCGAGGATCTTCAGGGCCTAGCGAATTTCTTACAAGCATGCCTTGCAAGGAAATGGAGGGGACCTACAATTTTCTACTGGTCCCGAACGGCTATCCGTGGAAAAATGTTTTTGCCTCTGTTGGTATTCGAACCACGAACCTCGGCGGACATGCTAACCATCACACCACGGGTACCACATTTCGATAGAAGATTAGTCGAATTTGAAAAAAGTGCATTTTAAATATCGAACGATTCGAATGTTTACGGTGGTAACTTTCGAATCCTTCGTGTCTCAAAATGCACTTCTTTCAAATTGGACTCACTTTCTATCAAAATGAATTTCAACAAAAACATGGATATCTTCATCTTTGCGGACAAAAAACTCATAGGGCCGATTTTGTCTTTAAAATGGCATCTGACGTATAGTTGACTTCTATAACGTTTTGAAGGAAATTCTTTTTTCGAAATAAAAGGAAGTTCTCTAACTACCCAAACAAATGCACACTATAAACCCTAGCATCGTGTATCTGAACGAATCAAAATTTTGTCCGATTTTCTACGGAATTCTTCGGTTTTGTAACATTGTACGAGTGTTATCTTTTGCAATTATTCCATTCAATGCAGAGTTATCAACACATACTGTTTTCTCTTTTCAGTTCACATGCCCTCATTTTGCGAGCAAGCGGAATTATCAATTCCTAACTTTGTTGGAATCAAATACACATCTAATGATTTGGACATGGGGTCTGCTTGCATCAAACCTGGTCGCAGCGTATTTCTGGGAGCTGATACACTGCTATCTGGTGGATTTCTGCACGGCTTTGACTCAGCCATTATGACTACACTTAACATACATCCACAAATATCTGTAGACATCATCAAACACATGAAAGAAGGGAACATGAACGAAGCTCAAAAATTACAATCACGTT
This sequence comes from Melanostoma scalare, assembly GCA_949752695.1. Classification (NCBI taxonomy): domain Eukaryota; kingdom Metazoa; phylum Arthropoda; class Insecta; order Diptera; family Syrphidae; genus Melanostoma; species Melanostoma scalare. Next base: position 52,228,354 of record OX456984.1, on the reverse strand, counting down.
TAACAGATCTTACAAAACAAATACTGAAGAAAGGAAACGGCGAATGGGTTCCATCGATGAAAAAAGAATTCAACAGCATTAAGCCAGGCGGACTATTTGCAGGCCCTATTCGCGAGTTGTGCTAAAAACAAAACAAACCAAATTGCTTTGTTTATGAAAAATATTGAAATTTATTTGATTCACTTATTACTATACAATTGTAACAAAAAACAAAGCAGCGTAATTTTTGACAATATGAATTATGTATAATGTTTGTGTATGCATGCATGATTTCAGTTTTTAAATAAACAATGGTGAATAATCGAAATAATGATAATTTAAAAATATAAACAACAAGTGCATATGATCAACGACCGAAAAAAAAACAATTTCGGTACTAAAAATTAAAACCACCTTCAGGTGCATTTGCGTGTGAAGACGAACTAAATTCGAGTGCACCATTGACTTCTTTTGGAGCCAGCTCTGACTCACCGTCATTCGCGCCGCTGAAGTATGCATCTACGATGGCATACGCCTTCTTATAAACCTCCTCGTTTTCGTGATTTTGAAGATTTTCCAGTTTATCCAAACCACCCATTTGTTCAATCATCAAACAAAGATTCTCAGTTCCACCAAGTTTCTCCGCTAAGGTAAATAGGTTTGTGAGACCAGTAAGAACAACTTTGATGGTACGGGCATCTTTAGCGTCTAAGAGATCACAGAATGGTTTGAGAATTTGATACTTTTCAATTAAATCGATTATTTGTTCTGGCGTTCCACTAGTTGTTGTGTTTGTGACGGCCCAGGCAGCTTCCTTTTGTGACTTAAAGTCACCCTTTTCCAATACCTTGCGTATGTAGACGAAGAGTTCTGAGCAAAAAAAAAAAAAAAATACCGAAATTAAAAAAAAAAAAAACAAAAAAAAAAAATGATGAGGAACTCTGGACGATAAAAAAAAAAAGTTGGAAACTGTGGCATTGAGTGTTGAAGATAGACTTGGCCTTTTGAATATCAGTCACTTTACATACATAGTATTTTTTTGTCGATTTTCGTCCATCTTAAACTTATCCCGATTTTAAGCGTTTTGCATTCTATACAAAAAGATTCTCATAAAATATATCGAAATTTTACTTCGTTCGCGGTATATTTTGATTAAAAAAAAACTGATAAAGGTTGGATTTTCCACACAATCCCTGATTTTCACCCTACTACTCAATTCCACTCCGCGGTTTACTCTTCTTAAATAACTCATTGAGCGTTTCCTACAATAAAATTTGCGATTGTCTAGTTCTTTTACATTTGACATAATCAATTGCTGTAAAGGCTGCAGCAGAAAAATAAAACTGATCAAGTAACAAGCACTGTCACTATGCCTATGACCGGTCGTTGGTCCGAGGATCGGTTTGCCTAAATTGTCTACAATCTTATCAATACACAATAGCCGTGTGTTATTGTGAATCTCTGAGAAAACAACGATTAGTGAACAGAATCAAGTCAGTGTTCAGGAGTGAACAACAGGGATGGCAGGTAAATGGTGTTTATGGAATAAAGTTGCATTAGTGAGTACAGCGTTATATTGAGACTCATTACTGCATTGCACAAGCTATAAGATTCTCAATGAAACGCACCTAATGTCAACAAATAACGACAAAATAATGTCATCAATTCAAATTTATTATAACTCGACCACCATCTTGGTGTCCCCAGCTTACTTCAGAAAGCAGTTTAACAACAGTTGGCATTTTTTGGCTTTGTATTCAAATATGCAATTTACAGTCGCTTAAAAACTCATAACCTTGAAAATAGAATTGCCTAACCTACATGGACGACCGATGCAAAATGATACCTATTTAAATCTCAACGTGTTGTGACGCTTATCGAGTAATAACGACGTAATTTGACTCCTTTTCAAGTTTAAGTTAAAGTAAAAGAATGCTCTGTAAAAATTCAAAACAAAAAACCGTTTCTCAAATTCTTATTTAAAACTTCGTCTTGTAATTTCTATAAACTTAAATAATTTGATTTACTAATTTTTTAAGAAATCTTTTGTTGAAATAACAAAATAAATAATTTAAATTTAGTAAAATGTTTTGTTTGTTACACAAGCTGATATCATACAATTTTAAATTCTGCTTTGATTAAAAAAAATAGGTTGGTGCAACAGAGCGGGGAACCCCTGGGCCTAGTGCGTCTCTATGAAATCTATGAAATTTATCGATTCCAAACGGCTAAGTGAGAAAGCACTTTTCATGGCAGTGAAAATACTAGCCTGTTCTTAAAACGATGCCTGTGAAAACAAAACAATTGAATGTTTCTGGGATTCGACCCTCAAACTCTCACAAAACTGGCAGACATGCTAACCATTATTCCAAGGTCATTATGCTTCTACTTTGGGTATCCTAATAAGCACAAGATTCCATTAACACTACTTTGAGCTTTAAAGTCATTCACATTTTATTTTATTTTACAAAAACAGAAATATGGAAAATTTGGGGCAAGAAATAGAACTTTTATCGTTGGTATTGGTACTATGACTACCAAAGGGATTCGCCGGATTTAGCCACATCCTTTATTTGCCTTGTAAAGCTTGAGGAAGTTTTAAATCTTCTACCATCATAACCAGTATCTAATGTGAAAATGCTTTTTTTCCTGTCAGACAAAGTTTGGCAATTAAAGTAAAAGAATTTGAATCTGGAACAATGTAAACAGTTAGGTTCTACCCGCTCAGTGCAAGCATCAAAAACGCAGACAACCGAGAGGGATCCGATACGAACCTTTGGCGTTCGGAAGTTGGTCCAATAATTCAATTACTATTTTAATTATGTTGTGTCTACAAGCTGAACAGTTTGATTGCAATCAGAACATTTATTTAAATGCTGAGTGCAAATTTCATTTTATTTATTGAATTGGTAGTTTTGAAAGTCAAATCAATTGGTGTTGTGCACTGTGCAGTCAATCGTGTAATGAAATGAGAAACTATTATGCAACGGAATCTCTTCAAGATGCATTAAAAATTACACCTTTAGATTATCACAAAATAGTAATCAGGGGCCCTACTCTGTATTTCGTTTCGAAAGCCAATCTTTTTCGAAAGTGATTTTCGATCCGTATATGAATTCATACCTTGTAAAATTTTCGAATCGAATAAAAAGTGCTTACAATTTCCATTTACGTAATAAATTTTCGAAGTATTTTTCATAGATATGTCAAATCAAACAGAGAAAAAGACATCAAAACAAGTTGCAAACCAAACAGGAGTTAGTATTTAAATAAAACATTTTATTGCTTACTAAAAACTAAAATGCATTCTGTTGCACCTTGGATGCAAAATGAACGAAAAATTATGCGCGATAAATCAAATATTCCTTAAATGTGTTCCAGATTGTGAAATTTTATGGGTATCAAAGATTTATTTCATTTTTATAACTATTGTTTGTTTTTATGTTTGAAGTCCTACTTTGTAATAGGACTATAGCTTTAGGGTAGCCATGGATTCTATTAAACGATGGATGTGGGGGTCACTTTACAATTTATCCACCAAGAATATCGACTCCTTTCTTTGATTCGTATGATTATTTTGTTAAATTTTGGGAAGAGTCGGATGATCGACAGACAGACAAGCTTTCGCCTTTATTAATTTCAACAAAATGCATTACGTCCAACCGTTAAAAGTTTATGTTTACCAGAGAATATTGACAGCCCCAGAGTGGTATACCGCTTTATTTTGTTCATATTTAGCTTTCGACGATTAATTTAGGCAACCGATTACGGTTTCTAAGTTAGACAGCGATAGTGTTTAGAAATGCGTTTTAGTTTAGTTTAAAGTTAGCAATATTTAGAATGGGATTAAAAATACGACTGATAATTATCAGTTTTATAATAATTTATAACCTTGCCTGTTTCAAACGTTCGCACATAAGATATATAGCTATACATGGCTTACTAGATAATGTCAATAATCTCAGGTGTAATATTTCCTCTAATCGATATAGTTTTAGAATTTTTGTCATTACAACGAACTCAACGTAATATGAGTTTAATGCTTCATTAAATTAACTCACCTGCATCAATGACTGCCTGAATTTGCTTTTGATTACCAGCTGTTATGTTGCTTACAGTCCAAGCAGCTTCTTTGACGATATTGTGTTTTGAGTGTTGTAGAAGTAATCCCAGTTTTGGTAAACCACCAGCAGCAATCACAGCATCCGTCTATTTAAAAAAAAAAAATTTATTAATTAATTATCGTCTTTATAAAAATGTATATTCTTATTTTCATTATGACAGTCGTTTTACTAAAACGACAGTCAAATAACAACAGACCAGACGCCACATTGGTATTCAAATAAATCATAGTTTTCTCTCTTATCTAATAATTATCTAATCGCCTCTAGACCCATGTTATTTTACTGTGATGTTATTTAGTCAAACGATTACCGAAAGAGTGATTAAGCTATACGTTCAGGCGATTTAAGGACTTGACTATTTTTTCAGTTCACTGAGTTTTCTCACTTATTTCCTCTAACTTTGAAATTCTCGCAAAAAAACACCAATAACTTACAATAGTCTGGAAACTTTCGAGGAAAAAAGGTTGTTGTGATTTTTTATGGAAAAACATAAACTCAACCAAAGAAATGTCTGCTGCACACTGTACAATTAGTGGGACAGAGTTGGTTTAAAAGACCAATGTTCGATAATGTGAACCCTCAGATGACCGGTTGTCAAACTTGTTGGATGGTTTTCAAATATTTTTGAAAATTTTGAAGTTGGACGGAGCGGAGTTGTATTGGACGACAAGTCTGATAAGTCCGAACGCACACTACATCCGACCATCCAACATCCATCAATCAAAGTCTGTCCAACTAATTGCGCAGTGTGAACTCCGCTAATACCGATTTGAAGAACTATTTCAATATTAAATCAGTCAATTCAAAAATGTATTGGAAAACTCCATTGTGTTTTTGACATAGCCAATAAGATTTTATTTCTTGCTTTAAAGAACTAAAAAATGAACTGTGTGGGTGCTAAATCACAATCCATTACAATTGGATTTTAGCCTTTTAGTTATAAGATAAGTTGCATGGTTCCTTAATCAGCAAATTGAAAAACCTTTTGTTTTGCTTCAATGCAAATAAGAATTGCGATTTAAGCTCCCCCATGCAACATTTCCAGTACCTCAACAAATATTTACCATAATCCTCTTCAATCCAAAATGAGATAAAATATAACCCTTAACCCGCAAGAGCATAGCAGCAGCAATACATAGCCCTTACGCCTTACCATGTCGTTTATTTTAGATTCGGTTACAAATTTATGCAAAAGAATTTATTCAGGCTTATTTGATATTAATACTAAGGGTTTTTGATATGGCCATCCTAAGCAAACAAGTCAATTTTAGTTTGTCTGATCTTTGAAAGTTGAAAGATGTTAAACAGTGCGAAAGAGCGGCAAGGTTTAAATGCGTATTCATTTATACGGAGTAGGCTTAATACACACACACATAGTACAAACAAGTGTGTTTGAATGTATCCGAACGAAATGTAATCCAAAAAAACTTAACAACATTTATATTTCAAACTGTATTTAGGTCATTTCATTTCCATTTTATTTAAAATTAAAGTTCGCTTCACTAATTTAAGGTGAAACAGCTGCCTCATGGAGGAGTGAGTTCAAAGTTGAATTTGATTCAACTTGATTCGATTTGATTGAAATTTGAGATCGATTTTGAAGACAGTGAAGTTGATTGACTTTTTTAATCAAACCAAACTTTCAAAACGCAATTGCTCTTCTTATTATAATTTTTCTTAATGAGTGATAAACTTTGAATAACAATAGCGCAATTTTTTAACTTTTGTGGTTTTATGGGCAAAACGTTGAAACGTCTCGTTGCATGAGTTTGCTGCTTTTGGGAGTATAGTTGAAAATGAGGATATACAATTACCATACCGCCATATAATGGATTAAAGTTGTCAGTTGGGGTGGTGCTTCGATGTAAAACACAAAAAAAATTATCCTCTTTACAGCATTAGATAATAAGAACCCGTACTGCCCGGGAATGTACTGAGCGACATAGCAGCAAAATTACAATAAAATAGAAATCGATTAAACTATCTATCTTATGGACCGGAGGACACCGGTGGCGCCACCAGTCCAAAAGTCTACACAAAGTTTATATTCGGCCCTATCGTGGTAACCGTCGGAGCGGAATTCTCTCCGATCGGAGACATTTTGCTTCGCGGTATTTCTCCGATCGGACGATCCGACGTTCTCCGATAAGTTTTTGTTGCGGAGATTTTAGTTTTGGGAATGCAATGCATTGCCGCATTTGTGAAAAATTTCTTACGACGACAACTACTTCGAAGCAAAATTGAGTCTCCGAAAAAAGATGCGTTGCGGAGAAAACTCCGCTCCGACGGTTACCACGATAGGGCCGATTATATACAATGGTATTGGGTCCTCAAAATGCATTCACACCATCATAGGCGGCAATCGGATCCATTTCATTTGGTTTGAAATTTAGTCTACTTCTAGTATTAGAAGATGGCCGATCGGGACGCTAACTCTGTATTGCCGATTGGTGCCATTTGGCAAAAAGGACGTTTATTTATTGTATAGGAGCTAGCAACGTTTTTAAGAAAGAATTTTAGGTCTGCTGATTTCTTGTTATGTTGTACTTTTAGCTCTTTCGGTTAGAATCTGAATTATCTGGCGGGCGGTAGCGTTTGCGTTGACTTGTGGGAATCCTACCTGTACAGTTGTAAACTGTAATTGAAGTTTCATGATTGCGCAATATCGCTTTCGCCCTACTTTTTTTTTTTTTTTTTTTTTGAAAAAGAGGAGGCTTATGCTAATCTGGAGAACTCAGACCTAATATCCAGTCCATTGTACTACCAGAGTAGCAGCCTTCCCTTTTTTTTTGTGTTGCAGTAGTTGGAAATAAGTTGTTAGTCATTTCACATATATAACCTCAAGGGCAGCGTCCATATGAAACTGGGAGGCTGAAAGAAAAGTAGATGCCCAGAGCGGGATTCGAACCCACGCGTCCGGCCTATCTACTAAACACTCTACCACTGCACCACGGCCGCCCTTGCTTTCGCCCTACACTACTCATGCAAACTGCGCAATCTTCATTCGTGTTTTTATAGTCATGTAGACAAGTTGTAAAGATGTCAAGTTAAAACTCCGCTGTTGATCTTCTCTTCAATCGAATTTTATCACTTGACTGAGCAATTTTGCCCCAACACCACACATGAATGATTGCGCAAACAAGAAAATATCAGAAAATTCTAATATTGCTCAATCCGCATGCACAATCACTCAATCAACACCTTACGTCAAGTGATTGCGTATGCAGGTATGAGAAGTGTGTGGGCCCTATAACCGAGAGGTTCGTGGTTCGAATCCCAACAGAAGCAAACATGTTTTTCCACGGATATCGCCTTTCTCGAGGAATTGGCAAGAAAAGTCCTCAGTTAGTAAATCCATTGTCATGAAAAGCGCTTTTTCGATTAGTCGTTCGGAACTGGCAGAACATTGAAAGTCTCCACCATTCCCTCACAAAGGGCAATTATTGTGAGAAATGCCCTAGGTCGCTGGGCTCCTCGCTCTGTTGCACCACCCTATTTATTTATTTTATTTATTGAGAATTCATCATATCTTGAATAAAGGTGGTGTTCTAGCCAATGGTCGAGAGATTAAGAATTCGTTGATAAAAAGAGCAGTAATCATTGAATATCTCCCTGAAAATATTAAACTTTTTGAGGGTGGTTGAGCATAAATAAACTTGTTTAACCTTAATAGCAACTTAAAAGGTCGTCTCGTGTTAACATCCATCAACAGATGAAAACCGATCTTCAGAACTAGAACATACACTTTGAGCACCTCTATTGGCTGATTTATTACACAAATACAAAAAAATAATCTAAAACTACTTAAAATCAAAGAATTTCAATAACGATACTCAAGGACGGTTTTCTGTGAAAGACGATACAAAATTCTGCACATGTGATGAGAGTATTGTGAACGTCTATTGAACGAACAGTTTCCACTAGTGCATTTTCCAGAAGCTGAATCTAAATTATCGAAAATACCCGAAATAACAGTCGAAGAAGTTTAAATCTCCAAAAAACACAAAGCTGCTAGGCCAGAGGCCACACCATATGAGTTTTGGAAAAAGATTGAAGACATCGGGATAAGATGACTCACCATTCTCATCTCCAAGTTTATTGGTGATATTCTCCTTAAACACAGGAGGAAAAGTTACCCTCTCTATCCATGCACAAAAGAAAGAAAGATACACGAACTTCCTATAACTAAAGTTGGATCAAGCTGATGTACCACAATTTAAAGATCATTGATCGGGTACCAGGAAGTAAACTGCGAAAAGTAATAAAGCTATGTGATAACCAACGCAGATTTGTCGCGGTAAGCCAAAAACAGTTGCAATTTACAGTGCAGGAATTCTAATGAAAAAACATTCATGCTTGCTTAGAAAATTTGCATGCGATTATTGTACATACTTGTAATACAAGTGGTTTATGACAAGTGTAAAAAATTTCTGTAACACAAGGCTGCAAGTTTGCTTGCTCTTCTACAAGCCTAATGGAAATAATCCTACAATAGGCTCTTGACTTGTAGCTTTGTGTTGCACACCCCTAAGGTCACAAAAGCGCATTGAGTCCTCTACTCTTTTTTGCAGTCCTGTGGTGGAAGACTAACTACCTACTACTACTACCATTCGTTACGTGGGTAGAACTTTTTAAAGGCAGTGGGTATTGAATTAGTACAAGAAAGACTGAGTACTTGTATTGCTAGCTTTTTTATAAACATGAATATTCCCGACATTTATTTGAATGGAAAAGGAGACATCGATTACACTCGTGTCACTTGCATAAATTTTCGTGAAACGTGAAAGAACTTAATTGCTGCAAGTACCTATTTAAATTTCAAGTAAATCTACTTGAAATTTGCTTTAAAGTACAACTCGGACAGTTCGCGACTAGAGCGAACTTTAGATTTGCTCAAATTTCTTAAAAAACATTAAATCGTCCTGAATGTTAAAAGGAATGCTTTTGAGATCTGAATTTGGTTCCAACTCGCCCGAAAGTGGCACTTGATTTTTTCTGGGACATTTTAAAATAACAAACAGAACGATCAAGTCAAATGGCCCCTCAAGTGATTTTCTTGTTGTTGAGCCTTTAACAGAACCAAAAAACACAGACTTTTTATATCACTCATGGGTTGGTCAAGAAAAGCTGAGCCAACAACCCACGAAAAAGTTCAACAATCTAAGTCACCACTTAAAGAACCTTGCGGTTGCGAGGAGCTCTATACTAATAAGCAGTCGCCAGATTGTTCGCCGATAGTTTAGTTTGAACGCAGTTGAAAAACCTTTCAAACTTATTTATCGGCCGATACTAAACCTTTTCATACTGATTATGGCTATAATATTATATATGATTATATACTTTTTATGGATTATGGCCCGACCAAATTATCGGTCGATAGAAAGTTTGTGGTTTGCGGGGACCCAAATAAAGACTTTATTAGCAGCTGCCTTTATGTAATTGACAAAAACTTCAACAAAGAATCATAATCATCACAATTATCGTAAAACCCATAGGCTCTATAATTATATCGACAAGCGATTGCTTCTTGAATAAAATATTCAACAAGTAGAAATCGATAAATCAAAAACTGAACTCACCTGTTGATCTGTTCCAGTAACAATATTTCCCACACTACGCAATGCTGGAACTATGATACTTGGCTCATCTGTTCCCAACAAGTTTACCAACCTGGGTACCACTCCAGTTTCTACTACAGCCTGGATTTTCATATTGTCATCGTCTGTGACATACGATAAAGCCCAACAGGCATCCGCAAGTACTTGGACATCGTTTCCACATAGAAGTTGCGATAGAACAGGCAGCAGACGTTTTATCTCATCAAAAGGAGGTGATGGATTCTTATTCCGACACAAATTGGACATCAACCAAACAATATTTCGCAGGAACGACAAAGGTGTATTTTCATTGATTAATTGAAGTATACCATCAACGACACTGTGGTTGAGGACAATATCACGCGCTTTGGCTCCGTCGCCGGCAATGTTACCCAAAGCCCAAACAGATTGTTCCGCAACTGATATCATCTTTGATTGAAGCAAAGCAATAAAATAAGGAACAGCATCCGCTTCGATAACACAACGTGTTTGCTCCGATGTACCAGAAGCAATATTTGTCAATGCCCATGCAGCTTCAAATTGCAATAACGAACTGAAGAAGGAAACAAATAAGAAATGCCTTGTAGATGGAGATACACATCTTGTTAATATACATGTACTTACTTATCAGATCTCTGCAAGAAACGAACGCAAATTGGGACGATTCCATGGCCTATCATCATGTCAATCGGAGGATTTCGTTCACGGCTAAGCATTTTACGAGCGGCCTGGGTACCGGCAAATTGACGATCTGGATCAGTGCTATTCATTGCTGAAACTATCTCATCCACAGACATCTGTATTGGCGATTGGCCATTGACTTCTTTCAATGGCGAGACCAAATCGTCTTCGTTGATGTTACGCCTCTTGAAAAGTTGGTCTTCCTTTTTTGATTTGCGTAGCTCAATGGTCACCTCGTGCCTCCTCATTCGCATTTCCTAATTCCAACAAATTCTCGTTTACATTTTCACACAATTTTGTTATTTTACAATAAACTCACCTGTGTATTGACGGCATTATTTTTCTTGTAAGAACTTTGACGACTACTTGGTTCCATTTTGTTAGAGATCTTTCTAGAAAACCATACGGTAAACGTTGTCAGGTAACAAAGGACACTTCTTGGTGGACAAAGGACTAATTAGCACTCACCTTAGTAAAATAAATTTTTAGATAACAATTATGTTCGCAGACACAAATGGATTTACTTTTCAAAATCAATACCGAAAAGTTTAAAACAAAAAAAAATATTCCTTTTAGCAAATTAACAAATTAAAAAATATACAAATCAGAAATCAGTCACTTTGACGAGCAAGACCAACACCACAAGAAATTAGCGAATGGCTATGGCGGAAAATTGCCGTTTTTAAAAAATTTTAAATTCTTGTTGCGGTACTTGAATTCGCTGTCTCAGTCTGGTGTTCCTTGAATTGGTGTATTCTCATCTCTGTCACTGAGCGCAAAGTGACAAGTCGGTATTGCAGTTCCAAGTGATCTCGTCTGAGCACATATTTGTAATTCCTAGTTTCATATATAGATGGCAGTATAAAAACTTTTAAAATCGACCGTTGTTTTTAAATTTTATTAGAGTTTTGATTTGGAAGAAAATACTAACTTTGATTTGATAGATTTGAAATACTTTTTTTCATTTTTATAGCTCCATTTTGAAAATATATCGATGTGGCTATTAACGTGGATCTGCGGATTTTTCCATATAATATTCATCTGGCCAAACAACCTTTTGACATTAGAAATAACAGACAATCGAAGATAGAAGGAACAAAATACCACAAGGATTCAGCTTTCGTGATTCCTTAGAAGATTTGCATGTACTGCTGTGGAATTCGAAAAAGCGTGCGATCGGGTTGTCGGCGCTCAGACAAAGATGAGTTCCAGAGGCCTGCGTGAGGATGATTGATGATATATTAAACTATAAAGGCATCTGTGGCAGAAATGAAATAAGATGCACAGCTGAAGTCACCGAAGCATTTCAATTCACAGTACATGTACACCTAACAAGTGTTTTGAATCATCTGCTTTTTATGACAGCCCTTGGCCACCTGCTGTACATCAACTGTTCGTTGTTGACGATGTAGTCATCATAAAGATCCGACATTCCTGCAAAAAGCACTCAACATATGAGTCATAGGAGGTAGTAGGTACAACATTGGATCAAAAAAGACTGAGTACTTGTGTTCTCCGTCTTCTGATCCAGACGCATGCCTTGAATGGGAAAATGTACTTCCCAAAGTTTAAAAATTTAAATATCTGGGATCAATAATCAATAGTGAAACATCTTGCCACGACAACATTAATCATCGAGTCAGCGTAGGATGGATGAAGTGGCCAACAAAAATTGCACCATCTTCCGCGATAGAAAAATGCCCCTTAAGCTGAAGGGAAGCCTTTACAACGTTGTTGTGTGCCCATCTGAGTGATACAATATACGAAAAGATTGATAGAGTATGTTGACAGCAACTAAGATGAAGAACAAAAAAAAAAAACTAACAAAGCCTTATCGTTATAGTAGTACCAAGATCCTGTAAAGGCCTTAACGTAAAAAAAACACACACATCTCAGAAAAATAGAGCACGACCGGCTCAGTTGGTATTGCCATGTTTAAAGGAAAAATACAGAAAAACCCGTCGCGAAGGCAATAGGTTCGTTCGTTGAACTTTCCCCAGGGTTTTCTAGTCCTCAAAAAAAAAACGTTAAACCACAAATCACCACACATCGCTGTCTTTAAAAAAAAAATACATGCCATTTGACAGCCCTTAACACACCACAGCAAAAACCTAGGGCGAGTTGAGGGAAAACCTAGGTCAACCCTAGGGCTCAAAAACACTAACATGGCTGTTCTGATTTTCGACCGGATTTAAAACGGAAACCAAAATTGAATCCGTACGGATTTAAAAAGTATGTTCTTGTTTCCGAACGGATTCACTGCTGATTTTATGTCACATTAACGTTTTGGAAATTAAATTTTTGCGTTCATTTTGGAACTGTTTACTACTTTAGTACATGTTAATGCTTATATAAGTTTATTATTTTTCATTTTTAGCAATAAATAATGCTCTACAGAATTCATTAACCGGATTCAATTCCGCTAACAAAATGATAAGCGAATTGAAAACGCACGAGTTCGGAATTGAGAACCGCAAAAATTGTAAAACGGGAGGATACGAAAATCAGAACAGAAGCCTAAGTTTGACATTCAGGGTGACTTTGGGCTTCTCAAAAAACGCTTTGTGGTGACCCTAGCGCCACCGCAGGGCTTCAACAAACAAACTTAAAGCCTTGGCCAAACCAACGCGGTGAGATCGTACGATGCGATTGCGATAAGTCAAATCCCTATACATTAAGTCAAACGTCCATAAACGTTTGACTTAACGCATAGGGATTTGACTTATCGCAATCGCATCGTACGGTCTCACCGCATTGGTTTGCGCAAGGCTTAATGAAATACAACGTTCAAACTCGATCGTGAAGAAACAAAAAGAAAGATAAACCAAAATCTGGCGTGGTACAAACAATTAAATGCTACGACTTTTATATTTGGTTTTTCTCAGACACCGTGGCGTACCTTGCATTAATATTTTAAAAAAAGATAAAAGTGAAATTAAAACCGTTATATTAGGAACGGATATTTGTAACAAAAGTATACTGATTGCAAACAATTTCAATTAAGTTTTTTGTTAAGAGTGTAGTGAACATAATAATGACCATCCCGTCAGCCCCTTTCGTAAATCACGTTGAGGAAGTCGAAAGTGTTTTCAAATTTAAAAAATATAGCACTAGCCGATTTGAAACAAACCATAAAAAATATGAAGAACAAACGGGATTTTCAGTTCATAAGCCCAAGTATCTACTTAGACCATTTCAAAATCCTTGGCCCAGTTCTGTTCTTTGTCTACAAGTAAATTTCCTGATGCCTGGAAAGAATCTTTGGTGACACCAATCGAAAAAATAGTTAACACGGTAAAATGTGAAGAGTTTAGACCTGTGATGCTATGCCGTTGTGTGAAAAGATTTTAGAAAAAGTAGTATTCAAGCAGTTGTATGAATATATTGAAAGTAACCATTTAATTATTGACTTGCAGTCAGGTTTTAAAAAAGGACACTCGTGCGAAACTGCCATTAATGTAGTTGTTACGTCATGGAAGGAAGAACTTTTATTGTGTATTTTTGGATTTGAAACGGGCGTTCGAGACAGTCAGTAGAGATATTTTATTAATGAAAATGAAAAAATACGGCGTTTAAGATAAAGGATTACTGTGGTTCGAGTGTTATCTAAAAAATCGAAAGCAAAGAGTTAAAGTCAAGGGCAAAGTGTCAGAATCGATTGATGTGGAATATGGTGTGCCTAAGGACTCTTTTGTTTACGATCATAGCAATTTGTTTACGATCATAGCAATTTGTTTACGTTCATAGCAATATCAGTTAAACAAAGAATAACTATGAATGTTTAAGTGTTTATATACATAAAATAAAAAACAATTTAATGCCAAATTACTTATTTGATTATATGAGGTTTATAAGAGATTTACAACCATACGCTTTAAGAAATAGAAACGACCTAAGACTTCCTAACTTTGTAACTAGTAACACTCAAAATTCACTTATTTATAACGGCTTTAAATTATACAATACTTTGGATAACCAAACGAAAAATCAAACAAACTTCAATATTTTTAAAAGAAATGTGATAGATTTTGTCAAATCCAAGTTTAAAATACAGAAATCAATTATACATGTTAGGTTAGGTTTAAATGGCTGTCAGGAAAACAAACTGACACACTTAGACCAATATTAGGTCCATTGTGATACCATAGAAATTATGCGAGGAAGTACCTCACTTAACAAAACCATTTGGAGCTTTTAATAAAGCGAAGGAGATGCAGGGGATCTGTGTTCGCCAGATCGCTTGGATCATCAAGAAAATATTTTCCTAGATGCTGTTTTCTTTTAAAAGAGAGCGCAGGACATGAGCAGAGGAGGTGTGGGATTGTCTCCTCCTCCTCCTCCTCATCTAAGCAACTTCTGCAGAAGTCATTAGAGGGAACGCCAAGTCTTATGGCGTGTCTTCCTATCAGACAATGTCCGGTGATGACATTGATTACGGAGCTAACTTGCAATCTGGTAATGGATATCAAATGTCTTGTGCGTTTTGGATCTAGTCCTGGCTATATAATTATGTTAAAACATAACTTATAAATCTAAATAAATGAAAAGATTAGTAAAGTTTTTAACAGTTAAAACACTTTTTATATTTCCTCAGATGTACATTTCAGAAATATAAAAAGTGTTTTAACTGTTAAAAACTTTACTAATCTTTTCATTTATTAGATTAAAAGACACGTGGAATATCTCAATTAAAAAACTCATCAAATATAAATAGTTTAATCAAACTAAATAAATGAACTTAAACTTAAGTGGGGGCTGTTTTTTCTTAGAGATTACTATGATCATAACATCAAAAAGAAAGAAGAAATAGAAGCAGAAGAAGATTGAGCTTCCGGGGACCAGCAGTTCGTCCCGGTTAGCCCAAACAATTGTTATTTTGTATTTGAACAGCTCTCTATTTATGTTTTTACCTCAGCAACTTATGTTCCTAGTAGTGCTAGTAGAATAAATGTTTACCATGCCTGACTGTTACTAGCCCAATCAACAATTTGTAACCTGCGTTTCAAAATTACCGCGGTAATAATATTACTTTAAATAACTTTGGTTATAAATGGGTTTGTAATTGGTTAATTTATGAGCTGTAGTTGTTTACCAGTAAAAAAAAGTCTTATTTTCAACTTTAGTTTAATTCAGGTAAGAATTTATCTCTAAAACCTGGTTATTTGTGAGCTTCAGTTAGATTTTGGTTATAAAAAAACTTTTTTTGACCGCGTGGTTCAAATTTAGATTATTTTTAACTGCAATGTAACTTTTAATGTCAAATTTAGGTTATTTTTTAACCGCAATGTAACTTTTAATTAATTTACGGTTAAACAATAACCAGGTATAGTGGTTGAAACGTTAGAAATTGGTTTCAAAATAACTTCTATATTTGGCTTCAAAATAACTATGTTCTCAGTTTCCATTTCTCTATTTCATTGAAAATCAGTATTACCACCGTTTCATTTTGAATGAGCCCCAAATGCTTAAAAACGGCAATTAATTGAATCCAAGCCTTTGTATGTCTAAATTATAGTACGTGCATGAAGTACTGAATATTGGATATTACCTGACGAAAGCTACTTTCACATAAAATATTCCACACGATATCAATAAAACAACAAAATGTCACATTAAGCGAGTATTATAAATATTAGACATACAAAAGTCCAAATAGAAACATTTCTTTTGCAGGGGTAACACTGATCCAAAAAATATGAAAAGAGAGAAACAAAACAGACAACCGCTGTTTTGTTTCTCTCTTTTCATATTTTTTGGTATTTCCATTACCAGCAGAGTTGGCCGAAATATCACTTTTTAGAAAAAACTACATTTGTTACGTCTGCTACGTAGTTTATGTAGTTTATGTAGTTAAATGTAGTTAAATGTAGTTAAATGTAGTTAAATGTAGTTAAATGTAGTTAAATGTAGTTAAATGTAGATAAATGTAGTTAAATGTAGTTAAATGTAGATAATGTAGCAGACGTATTTTGAACTGTTCTCTTTTTTTCTATATTAACTACGTCAACTACGTGTATGTAGCAAATGTAACAAATTGTAGTAAATAAAGCGTGTAGTTTATTGAATTAACTACACGTAGTTAATGATGTAGTAAATGTAGTGTAGTTTATTCGGCCAACTCTGATTACCAGTTTCGTTTAAGTAAGTTCAGTATTCAGTTGAGAGTTGAGCGCGTTGCTTGCGGTTGCATTTCGGTGGTGGTTCGTGGATCGTGGTTCTATATCGTCGTGTGGTGTTTAAAAAAATATAAAGTGTAAATAAAAAGTGAAGTTTTCAAATCGAGAAAATAAATAAATTGAGGAATAATAATAATAAAATAAGGTAAGCAATTTTTCATTGTTTTCATTTTTGTTCATAGGAAGCTGTGTTGTTTTAATTATTTTTTTACTTGTGTTCTTAGGTAGCAAGTAGAAAAATAACCACAGCTGTGTTTTTTCAGTAATTTTTTTACTTGTGTTCATATGAAGTGAGTAGTAAAATAACTTGAGCGTGGTTTTTTTCAGTTATTTTTTTACTTGCGTTCATATATGTAGCAAGTAGAAAAGTAACTACAGCTGTGTTTTTTCAGTAATTTTTATTTATTTATTTACTTGCGTTCATAAGGAATAACTAGTGAAATAATATACTTTGAGGTGTTTAATAATAATGAAAATCCGATTTTGATATGGTTGGTGTCTTTTTTTTGGTAACGTTTTGGTATGGTAGTGTTTTTTTTACTTCCCTTAAACCATTTTTTTTTTTTGGTAACGTTTTTACTTGTGTTCATATGGAGTGAGTAGAAAAATTACCACAGCTGTGTTGTTTGAGTTATTTTTTTACTTGTGTGCTTAGGTAGCAAGTAGAAAAGTAACCACAGCTGTGTTTTTTCAGTAATTTTTTTACTTGTGTTCATATGGAGTGAGTAGAAAAATTACCACAGCTGTGTTGTTTCAGTTATTTTTTTACTTGTGTGCTTAGGTAGCAAGTAGAAAAGTAACCACAGATGTGTTTTTCAGTTATTTTCTTACTTGTGTTCATATGGCGAGCGATTATTTTTAAAGAAATTTGAAATATTTTCTAAATGCTTATATTTTTCTTTTCATTTAAACAGATTCGAAAATTGGGCACATTTGGTGGCATGAACGCCAACAAAACCATAAGAACCATTGCAAAGCTGTTGTTGGATGACAAGCTATTGTCAGATTATTCTTGGCTGGGCACGTCAAACAAAAAAAAAATTTTTGTCTACAAAAATTTATTTGGAGCTGTTGTTGAGGCGGTTAGGGACCGGTTCGCCAGCTTCTCGGACATCGATGCCGCAAATTTTTTTAAAACATTCATCAAGCAGGCTCGTTTTCGCTTGAAACTTTTGTAAGTACATTTCTACAAAACTTATAAAAATATTATACTCTTATTATGAGGCGTTTGTTTTTATAAGGGTAAAAGTACTCTTTTGCATGTTTGACTTTTTTTTCAGGTGGAATCAAAGACCTTTCAAGATCAACCTCACTCATGTTTTCTTTATCTTACTTATAATGATTATTCTTTAACCAAGTTTTTGTTTTATTTAGATTCTTTTAGTTACATGTACTTGTACTCTTGTGCATATTTTAATAAAAACATAAATTTTTCTTCTTTTCCACAGGGATGAAAATGACACACCAACAACACCAAGAGCAACACCAACACCAAGAGCAATACCAACAGCAACAACAACAGCAACAACAACAGCAACAGCAACAATAGCAGGACCAACAACATCAGCAAAAGCGATGGCACCAGCAGGATCACCAGCAGGATCACCAGCAGGAGCATCAGCAACAGACAGCAACAACAGTATTTTTGATATAGTAAATATTATTATTATTATTTATATTAATATTTATACCCCTATTATGGATGACAACTCAACTATTATTGGGTTGTCTTCTCATATATATAACACGTTCACACAACCCAGTTTTCAGTTGGGTTGTCATCTGCAATAGGGGTGTAGGAGGTAAGGGTTTAATTCAATTTAAAATTCTAATTTTAAGTTATATTAAAACTGTTTAGAGTAAGTTATTTTTTAACTCTAAATAAATACTGTACAAAAAGTAATTTCAAAACCATATTCTTTTTATTTACAAGGCTATTTACTTTCAGTTGGAAAACGGTTATTTATAAACCAATTTTGGAACCAAATACAGGGTTTTTTCCGAACCCAGTAAAAACCCTACTTTAAAATAAAATAGGTTACATGGAAACCAAAATAAAACGGTTATTAAAAAGCGTCAAAATAACGGTCGGAAAAAACGTTTTAGTAGCGTTAAATGCGTACCATATAAGAACGGTTAGTTTTTAACTCTAAAAAGTAGTTTTAAACTAACTGCTTTTAACCGGCTTTTAAATTACCACTACAGAACTCAGGTTACAAAGTTACTGCCCAAATCGGGTAATGGGAACGTCTCTGGAACGTTTCTGAGACGTCTTTCGAACCGATTTCTAACTTTTACGGTAAATAACCTCGGGTTATAATCCGGTTAATAAACCGTTTTTTAACCAAAAATTGTTTATTGGGAGGCAGTTTGGAATACGAATTGCAGAAAATTAAAATTTTTGTACGCGCATATCACTTTTCGCGAGGAGTTAGCAAGGGTAGAATAATAACACTGCCACAAGAAAAACACTTTCCAAATAAGCCATTTGGGTTCGGCAAGAAATTTAAGATCCCTGAAATGCGCTCGTCTCGAATTTGAGCATTGTTGCATCATCCTACTTATTTATTTTTATTTATGTTTCCAAAAAACAATTTAACAGTTAATAAACAATGAAAAACTTACGTAAAAGTTGAAAAAAGGTAATCAATACAACTTTTCAGCGATTTATACTTAGATTGGTATGTTCAAAATATTTACTCGCGAAGACATTTTTCAAATCTGGCATCCCTATCGCAACTGGACATGATGTACGAGATATCAAGTTTTTCCATCTTTGATTTCTTCTTAACATAAAACTGTCACATACAAAAACCAAATATAATTTTCTTTTATAATTATCCGTTTTCACATGAGTACATGTGAGGAAATGTGATACCCACCTACTCATTGTTCGTTGTCTAGACAATTTCGATTGTTTATTTGTGTGTGATGAATAGAACGCCTTAAGATAATTTGTCCAGTCGAGTAAACATAAATGTCTGTCTTTAAATGTTAGCAAAAAATGTGAGAAGTAAAATTGCCTGCGGAGACAGGGTTTTAATCACGTCAGGTCATGTCAACTGACGCCATCTAGAGTAAGCTAATGTAATCTGAGGACGACTCATACCAAGGGACTTCAACTCAGGCCACATTATGCCAACCGACATCATTTAACGGCTAATCACTCCAACTGACGTAAACTCGCACCAACTGATGTCAAAAAAAAAACTCCAACCATCTCCAGTTGACAGCAACTATTGAGAAACCATAGCGAGAGGAACACACAACGGCATCTTTGTCCCTTCAGAAGTTGATTTTTGAAATCCAAAAGCGACGTTTACAATTTCACTTACTCAACTTTAAATTAGGCAGAATACGTGCATCATAGATAGATTTCGTTTTACAATAGAACTACTGCGGAAATGGAAGTTGCGGGGCAAGAGAAGCAATCTGACGTCAACTGAGGCCATCTCAAATATTTATACTAACAGTAATCATCACAAAAGTGAATAAAAGGTTTTATTTCCATTTCAGCGCCATCTATCATAATGTTATCAATATGTTTGTTCGTTGAAGCCCTAGGGTCGCCCTGGGGTCGCCACAAAGCGTTTCTGAGAAACCTAAAGTTGCCATGAATGTCAAACTGAGTGTTCTTTGAGCCCTGGGGTTGACCTGGGTTTGCCCTCAACTCGCCCTAGGTTTTTGTTGGAGAGAGTTGAGGGCTGTCAAATGGCATATACTTTTTTTTAATGACAGTGATATGTGGTGGTTTGTGGTTTAACGTTTTTTGGGAACAGGAAAACCCACGTTTTTTTGACAATTAATTGGGTTGTCAAGAAAACCTGGGTCAACCCTGGGGAAAGTTCAACGAACGAACGTAATGAAACACGCCTTATTGTCATCATAAATACGCACCATTTTCTAAAAGTATTTTAGTTACCTATGCAAGAAAGTTTTTTTTTCATGTCAACGTCTCTTAGTAGCAAAACAAATATCCTTTGTCTACTGTTGGGCCTGTTGGGTGTTGGTTTTATCCTGATGAGTCACAGAGCCTCACTCAAAGAAAACTGTCCTCTGGGGAACATCGTGTGTTTGTTTAACCAAATGTAATTTCAACTAATTTTACTTGGCAACAAAAGTACAATTACTCTCGCTTTCACTTTGTCTTGTCTATCCTCTTGTCGGCCCTAGCTAAATGTCCTGCATATCCCACCATACATCATCTCTGGGTGATTTACTAGAGTTTGTGGCAAACTTATTCAATTTTGTTCTCGCGTTAAAATGGTCCGTCCTGCTACAGATAGAGTAGAAGGGCTGCGTGGCAGTGTATGTGTACGTATGTACATATAGGCTGAGCACAAACACTTGATGTTGATAGTGGACCACATTCGTTGCCTTGTTTGTGGGTTGGATGGTCGATTTTGGCATTTTCTGTTTGCACTTGTGCGTTTCAGTGTCGGTTTTGGTGTAGGAGTGTTGCGCTTGATTCGGGTCATTTATAATAGGTCCTTTTTTCTTCTTTCTTCCTGCAGCGCTGGCTGTACGAAAGTTTGAAGTATCACAAAAACTTTAAAGAGGGAAAGCATCTCCCGTTCTTGAGCATTTTAAGAGAAGTGCAATGATAGCTACTTGGCTTAATTTATGTGACGGAAAATGGGTGCCCTGTTTATGTCCTTACACCCTTCCTTTTCTGTATAGCTCAGCCAATTTTGCTTAAAATAGCTTGCGTTTCTGAATAATTTCTTATTTTTCGGAGCATTGTGATCACGGAAGAATCACAGCTCTATAGTCATCTGTTTGTGGGGATTTCAGAATTCGTCGACAAGCCATATCCCGTTCTGGATTATTGAATATCTGAAGCCTACTTTAGCTGGCGAATTTACATTTTTACGTCTCAAGAGTTTTCTGGCCGTCCTTTATTTTATCTTTACTGGTCGCGATCGAGTTGGAACGACGTCGTCGGCGTCGGCCAAGAAAATGATGTTTTAACAGAATTTTCTGCGTCTCCTTTCAACAGGACAGAACAAGTTTAACTTGTGTTCAGCTTGATGTTATATTTGACATGAAGGCTTCAACGGATCTTGGTTCTTTCAATGCGATTTTGTTGCTCCCGGTGTCATACGGAGCATCTTCATCTCAGCCCAATGCTAACTTATTCTCATATTTTTGCACATTATCCAATATTGTTGATGTAATAGCTGGATGCACAACCTTCAAGATAGGAAGCATTTCCTTACCACATGATCATAAATATTTTAACTATTCCCACTTCGGAAGGAAGACCATTTCGTAATCCAAAGTAACTGCGACTACCAAGAGTAATTTTTCGTTTGAATACGCTGATGGTATTTTGCGTGGTTATAAGTAGAAGATCTCAATTTGGCTTAGTTTATATAAACTAGACAAAATCTTGAACCATCAAGAAGTCGTGACTATGTCAATTGTGACTTTTTCGGTTTGATGAATGATGACACAGCTTATACCTCCCTATTACCCTCATCAGCCATTGTGTCCGTGGCTTAATATGGTTAACATGTTTGCCTGTTACGTGGGAGTTCCAGATTCGAGTTCTAGAGAAATATAAGTGTTTGACACGACTTGTCTTTCACTATGAATTGGCAACTCCTACGAGAATAATTTCATTCTACCATGTTTTTCATGGTCTGCCATGTAGAACCTTCAAATATGTAAGGTCCCGAGGTTTCCATAGCTTTGTTGCGCCACTCTATTTATTTATTTTATTTTATTTCAGATATATACATTCAGGGTAGTTGTGGTTTATCAAAAACACTTTGCGGCGACTACAGTTCAAGCCCATCAGGACTTCGCGGTAAGCCTTTCATCTGCGTAGTTTAGGAGTTGAACAGAAATAGCTCTGATGGTGTTGACTTTTATGTTTCGCACAGTTCTTTTGAGTACCTATGTAGGTATTGTTTTGAAGAAATAGCTTGATAGTTTTTTGGTTTATCGAAAACATATTTGACATTTCAAGGCCAAGGCGAGTTTTTACGATTTCACATACTTTGACGGGGAAGAATTGGTCTACAGCATAGCTGAACCACCTTTGCGGAAATTCCTAAACTAGAAATGGTTCTGTTTCTGTTCTGATCCTGCACCAAACACACAATGCAAAAGGAAAGAGCAAATTTTTGGAGAGAAAAGAAACAGCCATTTTAGTAGACACGCATTTTAACTTGTTGTGTTGCTGGTTTTTTGTTGTGGAAAGCTGTGGAACACCTCGTTAGCCAAATTTGAGCCCGTCTTCCAATCGAACACGCATCCTACCCAAAACGTTAATAACTAGACGGTGAAGAATACAGAATGGGAAAAAGTGTTTGTGTCTGCAGCGACAGCCAAGCTATGATTAAGGCTTTATCCAACCCACTTACTACTTCGCAAGTGATTCAGGAATGAAAAAGCTCTGTAAATGCGTCAGAAGACTGAATTTAAAGAGCTTTGTTTGGGTTCCGAGCCATCATACCTGAGAATAAAATGGCCAATGAACCTCCTAAGCAAAGATCTCACACATTTTGATAAAGACCTGCAACAGAACAGTCTGCCGGATTCTCAGTGGGGGCTTCCTTTAACGATTGGATCTGTCAAGAGTACCACCGAAGTAGGTGGTACGCCTTTGCTTACATTAAAACAGACTAAGGGCCGGTTTGTTCAAGCTTGATTATTTCTAATCAATGATTATTCCAGATGATAATCATGGACTCGGTTTGTTCACAAAATATTTAATCAAGGAATCTCTGATCAGAGCTTTTAATCAAAGATTTTGCTAACCAGTCAATTTTTCTGGGTTAGCTCCATTTAAACAACGATTAACTGATATTCAGTTTGTTCAGGCTTGATTTTTGTTCAAATTACAGCTATCCCTTCAAAATAAAAAAACTGTCAGGCTGACATATCACCTTGAATGAGGCGTGACGATGTAATTTTAGTTTTTTTTTTTTTTTTTATAAGCAGTAAAATAAAAACATAAATAAAAAAACATGAAGTGTTATTTTATTTACTCATAAATGGCAGTATTTTCTTTGGGTTTTAACTCCGCTTTGAGAATTTAAATTTTTAAATTTTAACGCACGTAGGGGGAAGGTTATTCAAAGCGATGTTTCTCAGGGCCGTGTTTAATTTTTTGTTCATTCGCCTCCTTATTTTGTGCCAGCTGCTGCCGTGGCAATTCTTATTTAAGACTTAAAATTTCTTCATCTTGACCTTTTTTTTTGTTCTGCACTGCTTTAGTCAATGTTCTCAGTTGTGTGGTTGCCATGTTGAGCAGCTTGCAGGGCAGCATTTACATTTTTTTGGGTGTTTTGTATGGAAGCAATTTCTTCTTGTGCTACAGCTTCAGCTTCGCGAACTTCTTTTTCAAGCTGTTCGACAATTCCCTGTTTTCCAACCAACGCAGCTTCTGCAGCACGAGCAGTTTGAATAGCCTTTTCATCCAACTGAGCTGTAAACTGATGGGAAGCCTGTTGTCCGGCTGCGGTTTGAGCATTTGATGCTGCTTTTGCCTCTTGTGCAGCTTTGAGAGCTATGCTAGATGCTTTTTGCTTTGATGACCCACTCATATGTAGCTCTGTAAGATGGGCAATTAGTTTAGGGCTCTTTATTTAGGTGGTCTACCTAGTCGGCATACCTACATTATGTTTGAAGCTAAAATGAAATTTAATTCAAATCTCGATAGTTTTGACAACCGAAAAAAAAACTGACTCTATCATCAAAAAATGTATGTATTTTCAATAATTTCCTTGATTAAGTTTTGACATATAGACTGGAAAATGGAACGATTTTTGAATAACCCATGATTTGCAAACCAAGCTATGAAAAACAAACACTCTTTGGTGATCACAGATTTTTAATCATAGATTAAGAAGAATCCTTGATAACCAAATTGCTTATTTAACCCGCTCTGAACAAACCGGCCCTAAACGTATGCTCCCAAAAGTGAATTATTTGCTACGCTTAAGTGATACCACACTCAGTAAGCCCTGTATAGAGAATTATGACACAGCGGAGCACTCACTCTGTGACTGTATTCCATTTTCTCGAAATCGATTACATTCACACGAACGACGCAGGCATGGTGAGGCTGTTAGGAAACCGATCGACACACTTCCACCAATAAATGGATCCATTGTGATAACACACATGAATTTGAATTATTTTGGGCCTTTAAAAAACGATGAAGACTTTGGATTTCTAGGTTTTTAAGATAATTGAAAAATTGATATTTAGGTTAGTTATCATTGCAATGTTTTCGGGGCCTGAATTCCGTAACATTTAAGACGACGACCTAAAGCAACCAAGACTTGAAGGATGATAGAAAAACAACTGTCCTTCAATAGCTGAAATCGAAGTTACATGAAACAATCGACGATAGACGATTGGACGACGATTATCTTCTGAAAGGTTACGGAATCCAAGCCTTAGCTTTTATACAAGCATCTAGAAAGGTACCACAAAAGAAGGCTTTACGACAGCATATTGTCAAAACCACTCAACAGATCAACTCCGAAATCGAACAAAAATCTAAAATCTAAGTCTTGGCATACCCTTTTAAAAGCTAAACATTCGACTTCAATTGGTTGATATCACAACTAAAAAATTATTATCTTCTCTCCTATTCACATACTTATACTATACGACGTTCACTAAAGACTGGTGATGTAGTTCCCTTGAAGTAATGCTAAGCATGTCTGCCAGTTGCGTAGGAGTTTTGAGGCTCGAATACTATCAGACAAATAAAACTGTTTTTGCATCAATAGTATCACTTTTCTCGAGAGCCTGGCAATCTCTCCGAGAAAAATAACATTGCCATGAAAAGCGCTTTCGGCACTTAGCCCGAGGTTTGAATTGCTTTATTTTGCCACAGTATTTATATTAAAATATTCAAAATAGATTTCTAGAACTTTAAAGCTCCGAGATATGATAAACCTCATAAAGTAACAAATCGGACGAAGACAATAAACTTTCAGCAATTTTGGGAGAATCGTGCTATAAATTTTTTAATAAGTTATGTCGCATGATTCCTCTCTGAAACTCTCAGACCATCCCGTTGGAGTAGACCCCTTACTGATGAAGCAGTTCCTCCTAGCGATTGATCTTCTCCTGCTAAACATGTTGCAGTTAGAGTGATCTCTGTAGTTACAACGATACGAAATCTTGTATGGCCGTTGGCTACTGTCGCAAAAGGACAGACTTCTCTGCAAAATAGCACAAAAAAATTCCAAGTACTGCTGATAGCTTTATATAGTTTTTCCCCGGTAAAACTCTTTTCAATCGTCTCTCCCGCCGCGCAGAGTTATGTAGACTCTGTTCACAGCAATAAAATTTTTCTTAGCACATCTGCAGTCTGGAGATGTCTCAATATTATCATCATATCTTGTATCTGTATGTATTGACATCGTGTCAAAAGGCATTTGAAATTTATGGAGACCTACGGGTTTGAAACTTTCGATATGCCAAAACCAACGTATAAACCTAACAACACGTGTGTATCGGGAGCATTTGCAATAAATGGAGCTTAACGCAATTCTCCGTGTTTGGAAAGCAATAAGCTATACTAAAATATAGTAACACCTACTAGTTTTGATCAAAGAAACTAGTATTTAATGATTCACTATATTGAAAATCGAAAAATGGACACCAAGTCAGTAAAACTTATTTTTCACCGAGGAAAAAAGTGTATCAAACAATAATGTCGAATGCCACAGTAATGAAGAGTGTCCCACTCTTTGTAGGTTGGTTGAAACTACGAAATGTCTGTCTTCTATTTGAATTAAATCCAATCTCCCAGGCAAACTCGAAACTCAGTCAGTCTCAGGTCTCACCCGTATTTTGAATAAGTTCTACATCCACAATTCACTGTAACAATTCATGCGCAGTATTAGCCCCGAAATGAACTCCTTTTTCAATACACTCCGTTTTATATTGAGTCTTGCTGAATGACCTTGTTTTTGGAGAGATTTCTGCAACAGCTGTTCGCACAGTTACCCAGTTTGTATTTTATCACTTTTTGCAAAGAGAACCCAGCTTGAATTCGTTTGTTTGCATTAAACATCGCCATTCGCCACCGCCCGCCGCCGCCAATCGTTGTAATTTATTTTATTGTGTGTCGCATGTTGTTTATTGAGATGTGTAGTGAAGGTATTAAGGGTTGGATTGAATCTCAAATGGCGCGCTAACAAAATTCAACAAAGATTTTCTGGTGTTCACTTAAATCCGATTGGTAGGGTATAACTACTTGAAATCGCACATGTCGATATCGAGTAGGTATATGCGATATGCCTCATATGCGGGGGAATGTAAGACGAATGGCCTGTTGAATGGACTTAAACACTTGTCGCCTGATTTAACACTTCTTATATTATGTACGAGTATCACCAGAGCACTTCTTTTCTTTGTGTGCAAATATGAGGACCATTATAAATGTAAGCCGTCTCACGAGGAATAGTCTTGACATTTGAGATTGTGAAAACAATGAATGTTCTAATGGTCCTCAGGGAAGTGCTTTTTTAAGAGTCTTTTTTTTTCTTTTGCTATTGTTACTTATGAAGGAGCACGAAAGATTCAACAATCTGGAAGAGGGTAAGCTAAAGAAGGGGACTTGAATTAACATTTTGAGAGGTCAAGAGCACCTTTATGAAATGACGAGTACCAGAAACCTAAGCGTCGTTCATCAAGGAAAAGAAAAAGAAACTTAGAGCTGCGGACTTTGTTAATTTGTAAACCGATGGGAAGAGTTCTGGGTTGTTATTTAATTTCATAAGATAATTAACTTCTTCTCATTCTCATTCTTTTTCGGCGTTATGATCATAGAGATCTCGAAGGAATCAAAGCCCCCCAGCTTATCTGCTACACACAAGTAGGGTGCTTGGGTACACCGCTATAGAACTAGTAATTTACTCTGAGAAAAGCAAAGGCGAGAATTTATACTGAAGCACTCCAGCAGTCTTATTTTAAGATAACAATTATCTAAGGCCAATATTGTAAGTAAAAGCAATGGCCAAAAAGCCTCATTTCCTGGAGGGCCTTAAAATTAAAAACAAGGTTTAAAGAACTTCAATGACGCAATTGACGTCGACATTGGGCTTGTTCAAGCACCTATTGGATAAGCTGTCTCAGATACTCGTTTTTTGAAATACCTTTTTAAACGATTCAGATACCTTTTCTAGATTGTAGCTGTGAGATGTAAAAATTCAACTTTTAAAAACAAAAAAGATGCAAAGAATCGTTGCTAAACGAAGGGAATGCACTATTTTTCCCATTAAAATAAATTTGATACTGAAACTTTCGCAAACGGCAATAAAAACCCAAAACGAAAAGAAACCAAAGTAAATTTTCTATCAGCTGATCACTTGAACAGATCGGTCTACCAAAAATTATCGGATACTTTTCGACAGATTTTTGGTAGAAAGAGCTTGAGCCTTAACTAAGAGTTTGACACGTAATCAACAATAAAAAGTTGTCCGGACACGATAAAGATTTCAAAAACAACATTAAAAAGCTCGAGCCCAAACCTTTTTCCGGGCATTTTTCCAAACCTAACCAAGAAAGTAAAAAAACAGACCTATAGTGTCGCTCGGCACAACGTCACGGAATCGAACAAGGTACCTACGTTTCTCATTTCCAAGTGAAAAGAAGGAAATTACTACAATTTTCGGTTCGTTTCGAATTCGGATTCTACACATAATTAATAAATTATTCAAGTCATCAGATTAATGGACGTTAAATCAAATTCGGTGATTATTATCGATAGAAAGTATCCACTGCATTTAGTTTTTGGTGACTTCATGATGATGAACTGAATCTAGAAAACGATAGAAATCAATTGCATGTAAATGCACCCAACAATGACACTGATCAAAGAGATAGTAACTCTAAGCAAACAAATTGAGTTCACGCTTTGTGATCTGATAACCACACTCAGTTATTCAAAGCATTGGCTTCATTGATTTAATTGGGGTCGAGAAATCATATTTTTTTCTAGAATAACACACACACTCGATTTTTCTTCTTCTTTCAAGAGATGGAGAGGTTCAAGGGAGTAATCAAAAGCTAGATAACTAACTACAAACGACTTTGTAGGACTAACTTAGATGTTAGAAGCTAAAACCTTACAACCCTTGTCAGAACAATCAAAAGAGAAAATGTATTCTCTTGAACATTTAAGTGACACGGTCACTGAACATGTTGATGCCCATAAAAGACACCACTATATTCCCAAAAAGCACAAGTCATACAGTCGCGGTCACATAACAACTTTTCACCCATCTTTCAAATTGAGATGTCTTTCTCAGCAGGTCACAAATCACAACTCACAGCGATGTGACATGTGATGCGTGGGACTATTAGTCATCCATTCAATTTCGTTACGGTTTCTTTTTTTTTAAGAAATTCATTGACATTTGATAAAGTTCTCAATCGTTTACAAGGAAAAAGGATGTCTCATGATGAGAAAACTCTGAGGATAGCATGGAAATGAGGTGAAGAACTAGTCTTCTTCTGACTGAACTTTAAATTAAATTAAATTGTTTGTGAAATTGAAACAATATAATCAGATAGATGGAGACTCAGATAAAAAAATAAAAATTCAAAATGTCAGAAGCAAATATGGTCTAACTTGGTCGGATGGATGTTGGATAGTCTGTTGTTGCTAGCGGTAGCATTGTTAGTTTTGTCACTTGGCTTCAAACCGTTTCAGGGCTCACATTATACAACATTGGTCCTTTGGACGAAAGTCTAGCAGACTAATTTTACGATCTTCAAACGGATAGGTGATAGTCTGCAAAGTAATGTGGGGAAATTTAGCTTCTTCCAATGCATGAGCGGAGTAGAGATACCGGAAACTCTGATAATAACTGTTTTATTAATGGGATGATTCAAGGTTCAGCGTACACTTTATTGTAATTAATTTTTTTCGCACCTTTTGTAAAATATTGAGCATACTTTTAACTACGTTTCTAGAACTTCATCATGCGAAATATTGAAGCCTAAGCCAGCAACAGAGCTTTCCCCCGAACGCCTTGGGGAAAATACATTGTGCGGTGTTCACCGCAACTTGGCCGAAAATTATCGGAAATTAAAAAACACTTAAGATTTAGTTAAATTATTATCAAATCTTCCCCCCAACGTTCTCGCATAATGTTTCCTTTCAATTTAAAAACCTTTCATTAAAAAAACTAAAAAGTAAACAAAAATTCCCGCCATTTTGAGGGTGGGAAACACCCTTAATAAAAATTTTTTTTTTTAATAACGTAGAGGGGAGCTGTTTTATGCCTAGACAATGTACGCATGTGGGAAATAAATCGATCAATTAGTATTCAAAAGCCAGTGAACACCGACTTTGAAAAAGTGGTTTTGAGAAAAATGCGTTCAAAGTTTAACGCTCGCACCTGTTGGAGTTCCAGAGCAGGAGACCGATCTGAGCAAAATACTTGAAGCTATTCTCTAACTAATCTGTCCTCACACTCTAACAGCTATGTGCGTTAAACTGTAAACGCGTTTTTTTCAAAACTACTTTTTCGAAGTCCGCGTTCTTACTTACTTACTTAGGTAGGCATCACAGCTCGTTGTGAACCATAGCCTCAACCAACATCTTACGTAAACAATATCGGGCGAGCTCTCTCAAGTTTTGCACTCTAAGTCGGTTGAGGTCTTCTTCTACTTGATGGTGCCACCCACCTAAGACGAGGTCTTCAACTTCCGATTTCCCTGCAATGTGCTTTCGAAAACCCGTCGAGCCGGAGCGTTTGGGTCCATCCGCTCTACATGGCCCAACCATCATAGCCTCGCGATGCGTACTTTTCTGGCTGTTCGGTACAGCTCATACAGCTCGTTGTTGTATCTTCTTCTCCACACATTGTCTTGACGGAACCAAAGATCATTCAGAGAATTTTTCTTTCGAAACGACCAAGGTTTTCCCCATCCGCTTTCGATAAGGTACATGCTTCCGCGTCGTAAAGCAGGACTGGGATGATCAAGGTCTTATACAAGGTTACCATGGTTTTTCTGGAGAGCGTTTTGTTTCTCTATTGCCTTCTTAACCCAAAGAAGCAACAGTTGGCAAGAGTTATTCTCCGTTTGATCTCCGCACTGATGTTGTTGTCCGTGTCTATAGCGGATCCTAGGTAGACGAAGTCCTGTACTACATCGAAGTTATGTCTGTCTATTATGACGTTTTGTCCAATTCGTCGATGTTCTGTGTCCATGTTTGATGACAATATATACTTCGTTCTGCCCTCATTAACCATCAAACCCATTTTTGCCGCTTCTGTTTCAATACACCTATGACATCACGCTTTTTTCTGCCCATTACGTCAATATCGTCTGCGTAGGCGAGTAATTGTACAAACTATTGAAAGATTGTTCCTCTGCTGTTGATGTTTGAGTTTCTTATACAATCTTTTCAAGTATGATGCTGAAGAAATCGCATGACAGTTTGTCCCCTTGCCTAAAACCTATTTCGACATCAAAGGTCTCGGTGAGTTCTTTACCGACCTTGACGGAGCAGCGTGAACTCTCTAAAGTAATCCTGCATAGTCTTACGAGTTTTGCAGGGATGCCGAAACTAGACATGGCTCTGTACAGCTCGTCTCTGTAAATATTGTCATATGCGGCCTTGAAATCGATTAAAAGGTGGTGTATATCCATATTATATTCTCGGGTTTTTTCCAAAATTTGGTTTTTTGTGGACTTCTCTGATCTAAAACCACATTGATAAGGACATATCAAATTGCTGACGTGGAGTTTCAGACGTTCACAGGAGGTTTCCCTTTTTTAGGATCGGGCATACGCTCGCGTTCATGCCATTTAAGAGCTACTCGATCGATTTATTTCAAACTTTGTATACCTCCCCCTACTTACTTACTTACTTGAGCCATGTTTAGCAAACCAGAATGATACTCTGATAATTTGGTAAGAATACGAACTTAATCAAAGCCGAGTTTCGAAAAACGAGAGCTAAGTATATACTTAAACTTTTAAAACTAATCTAATTAGTTTAACTTCTTAACTTCTCTGAGGTATGAAAAAGCAAATTTCTAGCAAATGAATGGTGTCGAACGTAGCGCTATTTCCTTACACGCATATATCTAACTTAATGAACTAATTTTAAATGTTATGAAATGTGACATAATATCCCTTACTCACATCATATTTAATTTATGTATAAAAGGAAGCGTTCTTTGAGATTCATAATTTCGAGGTTTTGAACTTGTGAATTTTTCCTCCACAACCGTGCAATTATTTAAGGACGAATGGATTGCTTATTATGAGTATATGTGAGACCAAAACGAATAATAAAGGTTCAACGGTTGTGAAGCACATATTTGAAAAAAAGAATGCGAGAAGTTGACTCTTTATTATGCTTTATTCGAGCTGGGATGCCCAGGTCACAAATAACAAAGCAGAAATTCAAGAATTGGCGCTCGGTTAATAAATCGAAGTTCAAAACAGTGGAGTTATCACAAACAGAAGTGCAATGCAGTTGAGCAAGAGAAAATGATGTTTACTATGCTTCAATGAAGATAAAAAATAGCAGTCAATTGAAACTTTTTTAACCACCAAGTTTCCGAAACTAACACATCAAATAGAGTTCAAAGAAAAAGTTCAACTTTATTGACATGAAAAATTAACACCTCTCGACGGAGATGTTATAGCAAGTGAAGGAATATTAAAATGAAAGGTCAAATTCCTTAATTAATATTTTGTGAATTTGCTTTCACTACAAATACATTCTTTAGATGTATGTATATAGCAACAACCAACAACTGTCAGACACTCAACTGTTTAATAAAATTAAGTATAAAAAGTATAAACACAACATGTGAGCTCCAAAAACAATTGAACTCAGTGAATATTCCAATTTCAAGGCTGCTTTGCTGATAATATGCCAAATATAATTAACTGCAACTGTCCATAAGTCAGTCACTAGTCAATTTAACAACACTTGCTGACACAACTTTTGCTCGCCTATAGAACTCAATTACCAAATTAGGTTTGAATTATCTTTAGCAACTTTATGGTCTATACTTCGCCTCAGCTTTGATTCGCCCAAAGGCTTAAGGGTAATTTGCACGAGCCTCTTTCGAGCAAAATCATTTCGTGCCAACAATGTTTATGTGCGCAAGTAAATAGATTACGGATAAATTTATTGGGTGTTTCCAACACTCATAATGCCTTACATCACATCACATCACTCATTTAGTGTCATAAAAGTCAATTTCTAACATAATTTCATCGGTATTCATCTCTTTGATTCAATCTGCACAACTCTTGACACCTCCATTCCACATACATATATGTGCGTATGTATATTTGTTGACCCTTAACTCTCTAGAGTCCAGACGTTTGTGCTGGAGCAGTAGTATTTCTTCTTTGATTACCTATGTACATTATTAACATTACACACCTACATAATATATATAGAAGACCTTTGTGATTAGCAAATTTCTGCACGAAACGTCTTAGTTCTCCAAGTCTGTTGCGAATGTACGTACGTATTATTTATGTACGGACGTGTAGGGGGAAGTTTGGTTTTTGCAAATGCAGCATTATAGTAGAAATTGGATTAGATTTAGTTACACAGAGCAAAGTAAACACACTTTATATTCAATATTCGACAATAAATATTGTAACTTGATAAATGTTTGTTTGGTACGAGTGTTCTTTGTGAAAAGAAGTTAACCAAGTTCATAGGAAGTAATTCTAATATGCTACGCCCATGGCATATTATTTTTTTTTCTTATTGTGACTGAATCATGTTTAGTTCTATTCAACTTGTCCTTTGAACTAAAAGCGAACAACAAATGTTCTTTTTGTGTACTCTACAAAAAATAAGATAATATGAAAGTATACAAGTACCAAAATGCAAACACAGGAAATTGGAGAATCTCAAACAGTCAGAAAAGAAAATTAAACAATTACGTCGTCATTAAATATTGAGCCAATTTAGTTGTTTGTTTTGAAAGAGTAGTGTTGGAAGAGTTTGACTCAAAAGTTAAACAAAATTCTTTGCTTTACAACAACACTTTTCAACGTATTTCATTTCTTAATGATTTTAAAATTTTGAGTCTCATTTTTCCTATATTTGTTTTTAATTTAATTTGGCAGTGACATTCACATGAGTTCACTATTCTTGCTTTGAGTTGGCCTCACACATTTAAACCATGTATTTATAAAGGGTTTTCCAATAAGAGTGATATGATTTCTTTTCGGAAAAAAACACACTTTTTGTAAAGGAAATTCAAATATTTTTTATTTAATGTGTAGTTCAATCAATACAATTAAGTTTTAAATAAAACGTCATTCAAATGGTCACCACGACTTCTTCTGCAGCAACAAATTAGATGAACCCAATTTTCGAGCACTCTTTCCACTAAATCAAGTCGTATCGTTCAGTGGTTCGTATGCGTAACACGCTTTCTCTCTGTGCGGTATAACAAAGTAAAACAACAAAATCGGTAAACGAAATCGTTCTACCAGTGCTGAAGACACTCCGTCTTCACACGTTAAAACTTTAAAAATGAGTTCAAATGAACCAAATAGACACAATAAATTTATTCCCTTACAATCACTTCCTGATTCAGATAACAGTGATATCGAATGTGATGAAATTGAGGATCCTAATCCAAAAATATCAAAAAAACAATCCAAAATTCCCTCGGTATGCGTTTTGCAAAAAACAAGTGAGGAGGTTCACAAACTCTTTAGTGATCTCAAGCTTTCAAGTTATAGCATTAAAAAAATGTCAATAGGCATCAAAATAAATTTGGAAAGTCTCGAAATACATAAAACTATTTGTTCCCAATTAAAAGCAAAGAACTGGCAGTTCTATACTCATGATCTACCAGCCATGAGATCGTTTAAGGTTATGTTGTATGGCCTTCATGAACTAGACACTGACTTGCTTAAAAAAGAGTTAATTTCATGTGGGCTAAAGTGCCAAAACGTTAAAATTATAAAAAAGAAGTATGACAAGTTTATAGATATCTTCTATTTAGTCTCCCTCGAAACTGGATCCGTAAGGTTAAATGAACTAAAACAAAATATACGTTCAATCTTTAGAACACAAATTAAATGGGACTTCGCACGCAGGCCAAGAAATAAAGTAACTCAGTGCTACAATTGCCAAATGTATGGTCATGGCGAAAAAAATTGTAATATCAAAACACACTGTGCAAACTGCTCGGACAACCATGCAACGGAAGAATGTAAATCTGAAAACATTAAATGTGCAATTGCAACGAAACACACAAGTCAACTGACCCGGACTGCATTAGCAGGAAAAGTTTTTTCAACATCAGAGAAAGACTTTCTTCAAAAAATAAACCACGAGCTCCTATTACAATTGTTAGACAAGGTTCACAACAACAACATCATCCATTTAAATCGTGCTCTTACGACTTTCCTGCACTTAAAAAACCACGACACCAAAGTTCCTCATCAACTGCAGCAGTGGTCGATGCAAACATATGCTCTACCTCAAATGCATGGCCCAACGCCAGCAGAGACACCCACAAAACCGGTTTTAGTGCACAACGTAACAATCCAAATGATTCGCTCTTTTCTTTGGATGAAATCAATGCTCTCACGGCTGAGATGATCACACTCTTAGGCAAATGCAAAACAAAAGCTGATCAATTCAATTGTATTGCACAATTAGCTATTAAATACTTATATTCTGGTAAATAATGATGGTTGGTAGTTTGAAAATTAACTGTTGGAATGCTAGAGGCATTCGATCTAAATCCATAGAATTTTTTGCTTTTTTATATAAGCATAATATAGATGTAAGTCTAGTAAGTGAAACATGGCTAAATAAGAACATTAACATAGGTAATAAGGATTACAAATGCTATCGTGTAGATAGAGTTGAGAGAAGGGGAGGAGGTGTTGCCGTTGTTGTAAAAAGATCAATAAGGCATAAAGTACTTTCAGTAGTAAACACAAAATTAATTGAAAATATTGGAATTGAAATACCTTTTGAAAATGGTAGGACAGTGAAAATAATTTCAGTTTATTTTCCAGGAGGAAATACATCGCCAGATAAAAGAAATGACCTCAGGAATGATTTGCTTAAATTGCTAAGAATTAATGGTTTTCTTGTGCTTGGTGGAGATTTTAATTGCAGGCATTCAACTTGGGGTTGCATAAGAGCAAACGCGTGGGGAAACATTCTGTCAGACTTAAATACAAGACACTCTTTTAGCATCCTGTATCCACCTCATCCCACCTGTATCCCTCCTAATAACAGATCGAATCCGTCTACAATAGACTTATTTTTAACAAATATCCCAGAACTTTTGAGTCAGCCAATGGTATCAAATGAGCTAAGTTCTAACCACCTCCCAGTGGTTTGTAGTATATTTAGATCACCAGTCCTAAATAATTATTTAGTATATGATTTCAAACATGCAAATTGGAAAAGTTATAGAAGAAGTATTCGAGCTAAAATAAGACGAATACCTCAAGTTGTCCCTAGTGAGGTAACTTGTGATGGTATAGAGTTAGCTGTAGATAGTCTTACAAATGCTATTCATGAAAGCATTGAAGAATCTGTCCCAAAAAAGCCTATTCATACCGAAACACAAAATGGACTTCCTCATAATATCTTAAACATAATAAAAGCTAGAAACAAAATAAGATCCTTGTGGATGAGAACTAGAGATCGGTTTTATGCTCTTGAAATGAAGTCATTAAATAATATAATCAAGACTTTAGTAATGCAATATAGGAATAAATCTTGGAACAGTAAGCTTAAAAAATTAGATAAGGCAAGCAAACCATTTTGGAACATTGCCAAGATTGTTAAGAAAAAAAATAACATTCCTGCATTTAAAGTAGGAAGTACCATAATGGTTTCAAACTCAGAAAAGGCTGATGCTTTAGCTAATGAATTCTACTCAAATTATTTGGTTACAAGCAATTTAAATAGGCAAAGTAATCTTGAATTTGCAGTTGAACAGTCTTGTGACTCAGTAAATGCAACTACACTCAATCTGCAAGGAAATGTGGTTTCTTTTGATCGACTTAAAGAAATCATACTAGATTTAAAAGCTTCTAAATCACCTGGTCTTGATGGTGTTAGAAACATATATCTTAAAAAACTTCCTACAATAGGCTTAGAATTTCTTGTAAATATCTTCAATGGATGCTTCAATCTAGGTTATTTTCCAAACAAGTGGAAAAACGCTAAGGTTATACCTGTCTTGAAGCCAGGAAAGACATCTTCAATGCCGTCTAGCTATAGGCCGATTAGTCTGCTAAGTACAATTAGTAAATGCCTTGAAAAAGTTATAAAACAACATCTTCTCGATCATATAAATTGCAATAATATATTACCCGCCGAACAATTTGGATTTAGATGCCAACACAGTACAGTTCATCAGGTGCATAGGATTACTAAGGAGATCAAAAATAACCTAGCATTAGGTAAAAGCACAGGATTAGTCCTCCTGGATGTAGAAAAGGCTTTTGATACAGTCTGGCACAAAGGTTTGATTCACAAATTGTTCATGTTGAATTTCCCTCTCCACATAACAAAAATAATTTTTTCATTTTTAACGGGACGAAATTTCAAAGTTTTTGTTAGTGCTGAATATTCAGAACAAAAGGATATCATAGCTGGTGTTCCTCAAGGATCGGTCTTAGGACCTTTCCTCTACAATATTTATACATCCGACTTTCCTAAGTTAACAGGATGTGAAATTGGTATTTTCGCTGACGATACATGCATTTATGCTACAGATTCAAATGGTTTCGTAATTGAAACCAATTTGCAAACTGCTTTAGATAATGTTAGGGAATATCTATCAAAGTGGAGAATTAAATTAAATGCTGGGAAAACTCAAGCTGTCTTTTTCACTCGTAAAAGAAAAACTTGCTTTTACCCAGCAGAAGATTAACCATTGATGAAGTTCAAACTGAATGGAAGTCTAGCGCCAAATATTTAGGAGTTCACCTTGATAAAACCTTAACCTACGCACTGCATATACAGCAAACCATAAATAAAATGAATGTTACCATAAAAATTCTGTATCCCTTTATTAATAGGAACTCTAAGCTTAGTGATGAAAACAAGTTAATCATATATAAGGTCATTTTCCAAAGCATAATGATGTATGGATCACCGGTCTGGGGTAAATGTGCAAAAAGCCATTTGCTAAGGTTACAGAGGATGCAAAATAAAATCCTAAAAATGATGCTAAGATTACCTTGGCACTTTTCGACCGAAGAGTTGCATAGAATAGCAAAAGTTGATAAAATTCATTCTAGAATAGCGTATCTTCTAGATAGATACGAATTATCATGTAGTTCATCTGAGAACTATCTCATTTCAAACTTGTCTTCATAAAAAAAAAAACAACATTTATGTATATATATTATGTTCACAGATCTTTATGTTACAATTTATGTCTTAAGAAATCTCCTCTTAACCTGTGATGAAGTTGGTAGTCACATCTTAAATCAAGCATTTAATCAATAAATTACTTGCTTTAGATCAGTGATATTTATTTGATATTAGCATTAAGATTTATATTAATTTTACTATTACCGTTATTGTTGTTATTGTTATTATTATTTATTTATTTTCTCTAATTCTTGTATCTAACCAAAAATTAATTTTTTTATTGATGTTGTTGTCACACATACATAATTGTTATTTATTATTTTGTTATCTACTAATCAATTTGTCATTTTTGTTTTCCTGTTTTTTTTGTTATCTATTTATTATTTTGCTGTTTTCATTATTTATTTACATATTTCTATTATATTTATTAATTTATTTATTTATTTATTCGCTTTCTGTAATAGTGCAAGTATTAGTTAGATTCTATAGTAGAATTGTTATCTATGTTAAAACAAATTTTGTTAACAAGACACTGTTTGAAGGAGGTATTTTTCAGCTTGCCCTCCCCTTCTCTATAACTATTCAATTATATGAAGGTTTTTCGTAGCTTTTCCTTCCACCATCAATTTAAAAATATATTATTTAAGAATCAATGTTAAAAATTTTTCAGTAGTAAGGTAGCCTTATACCATATCTCTGTAAATTGTGCAATATAGGTTTAATGAAAACATGTATAATAATTTTTGCTACAAGAAATAAACAATACAATACAAAAGTCGTATATCATGAATGGTACGTTCAATATTGACTTTTAAAGCTTGAAGAGAATCTGGTTTATTTTGAAAGACCAGTGACTTCAAATAACCCTACAAGAAATAGTCTAATGGTATTAAATCACGACTTCTTGGAGGCCATTCAATATCACCATTTCTTGAAATAATCGAATCTCTAAATTTTCTCGCAATAATTCAATTGTTGCATTTGCTGTGTGACACGTAGCCCCGTCTTGTTGAAACCAAATGTTATCAAAATCAATTTCTTCCAATTTCGCCCATAAAAAGTTGGTTATCATCGATCTATACCGCTCTCCATTGACAATAATGGTGTTACCAGCTTCATTTTGAAAGAAGTACGGACCGATGATTTCACCAGCCCAAAAACCTCACCGAACTGTCAATTTAGGTGAATAAAATGGTTTTTATGAATATTTTGTGGATTTTCATCGCCAGTTTTGTTTATTTAACGCAATAGTCAAATAAAAATAAGCCTCTTTGGAAAAGATGATTTTCTTCAAAAAATCGTTATTGATTTCAAGTTGTTCCAAGGCAAAATCAGAAAGTTCACGACGGACGTTTACGGTGGTCCAATGGTGAAATTGTAAACACTTTTAAATGCAATAAAAAACAAATGAGAGATCATGACATACTACAAATGGCCGAAACGCCACTGCAAAATCATATCATTCCTGTTGGAAAACCCTTTATTTATTTGTATTTATTACAAATTGTTCCTTGTCTTAGGTACTCATTCCAAATACTCATAACATTTGCTTATTTTACT
The DNA here is from genome assembly GCA_949752695.1 of Melanostoma scalare. Taxonomy (NCBI): domain Eukaryota; kingdom Metazoa; phylum Arthropoda; class Insecta; order Diptera; family Syrphidae; genus Melanostoma; species Melanostoma scalare. The sequence goes on along the minus strand of OX456984.1, from coordinate 52,188,897 downwards.
TTGTTTTTATTAACTCTTTCTTGTGTGTAGTAAGTTCGCTATGGCACGTCATTTCAAAAAAAAAAAACATTAAAAATGTTAGTATTTTGTGTCTCTACCATCAAAAATAAAATCCCATATCAAACACGGACAGAAACAGAGAAAAGCGATATTTTAAAATTCTTGTTTTTCAAAATTTACCGACATAACTTTTTTGGTGCTAAACAAGAACAAACAATAAATAATATACCAAATGGGAGTTCTTAAAGGCAGAAGTATACTTTTGGCTCAAAGCTATAGCCAGATGTCAGATGACCGGAGACCAAACGACAGACGACAAACGACAAACGACAAACGACAGATAGTAGATGACAGACGACAGACGACAGACGACAGACGACAGACGACAGACGACAGACGACAGACGACAGACGACAGACGACAGACGACAGACGACAGACGACAGACCAACAACTTCGAACAACTTGTGTTTTTAAAGAGCATTTTGATACACAAATACCTCACAGGAGCCAGCCGTTCAATCTCAAATCTAAGATCCATACTGACAACACCTCTTCTATATTGTCAGCTTGCTTGACAAGGATGATTAGAACTTGCTCAAATTATGGCTGGACAAACGGAAAGTTTAAATATGAAGATATTGCTCAATTAAACCAAAGCACTTATTGTGTTACGCAAAGCAGCGATGTTTGTGAAACGATATCGTCACACTATCGACTGCTTACGCGATCCGAAATAGCGGAGGAAAAGGATGGAAGTGATGACTAGGGGAGGATTGACTTGCTGAAATGGAACCATCTTAAGAAATCTGTTCAGTAAAGGGTTAGATATGTCGCCCAGTTCGTCGAAGATGTATTCTCCCCGTGCTTTTTCGTAGTTTGGGCCAAGCTTGGGCACTAACAGAGAAAGTGGAATGATCCTTCTTCTGCCTCTTCGATTTGGCATCCCTCACATAAGTCGGATGCGCTAAAAGCGGAGTTCAAACTGTACAATTAGTTGGACAGACTTTGGCTTTAACGACCAATGTTGAATAATGTGAACCCTCAGACGACAGCTTGAACAACTTGTTGGATGGTTTTCAAATATTTTAGAAAATTTGGAAGTCGGACGGAGTGGAGGAGCATATGACATAAGGTTGGACGACAAATTTGATAAGCCTGAAAGCAAACTGCATCCGACCATCCAACATAATGTCAAACGAAGTCTGTCCAACTGATTGTATAGTGTGAACTCGGATAATGCCAATTCCCAATGCGTTGTGATCCATGAGAATATCAATTCAAAGGAGAGAGTCAACCCCTGCTAAACTGGAGTACAAATTCTGTACTTTTTTTTTAATAAAAATAAATAAATGAACAGGGTGGTGCAACAGAGCGAGCCCCAGGGCCTAGCGCATTTCTCACAGCCATGCCTTATGAGGGAATGGAGGGGACTTACAATTTTCTGCCGGTTCCGAAAGTCTAATCGAGAAAGCGTTTTCATGGCAAAGAATTTACTAACGAGGGGCTTGCCAATTCCACGCGTAAGGCGATATCCGTGAAAAATACGTTTGCCTCTGTTGGGATTCGAACCACGAACCTATGGGTTAACAGGCGGACATGCTAACCATCACGCCACGGTTACCACACTGGCCATAGGTTACTGGAAACCCAGCAAGTTTCTAAAGATGACCACCTGTCAGTGGCGTTTTTTAGAAAGTTTTGTTGGATTTTGTTTTTTTCTTGCTCTATATTGGCTTGAGTACAAAGGTGTTTTCGCTAGATTCGAGTGATGACCCGATTCTTGCCATCATATCCGCCATTTTGTTACCAGTTATGCCACGATGTCCTGCTTCCCAAATTAATGTTACGGTGTTCGTTGAGCTGAGCATTCTTGAATTACTGCAACATTTGTCTACTTATTTAGATTTTGTGAAAGTGGCTGAGATTGCTTTTATGGCCTATCTGGCGTCTATATAGATAATTGTTTTCTTTGATTAATTTTTTGCGTAGCTAGATGCTTCATAGACTGCAAATACTTCTCTTTGGAAGGCAATCCAAAGGGCATGGAGCTATTTTGATCTATTTTTGGAGAATAATCTCGTCCGATTTGGAATCAGCCGTCTGTGAAGACGGAGACATATTATTTTTTTATAACCCTTTCTTTCCTCCCAGCATTTCCTTGTCGGGTTGAATTTGGTATGAAGAGGGGTAAAGTCAACAACAACAACAGCATGACTGTTAAGACAACGCGTTTCTTAAAGCCTTAAGACAAGTCCCACCAACCCGTAATTTTTTCTCTTATATTCTAAAAGACTACCTAACTGATTTAAAAAAATAAATTTATGGAAGTTATCTTCAACTTTTCACATAGTCCAACAAAGTTTCACAAAACAAATACAAGTATGAACATACACCAAATATTGTGTCGGTGTTTCTGTTTTGTAAATGTTAGGACCAAATTCAAAAATTGTAACAAAAAGAAAAAAAACCTCTACGTTGGGCGCCATTATAAAAACAAATCTCCACCTCTGAGGTTGCATTCACGACAAAAAAAAATTTTAAGCGCACTTAAATTAAAAAAAGACGCTCAAAGAAAAAAAACCTTGAAAAAAGTCAATTTTCTTAATTCGAACCTACTTACTCACTTTTGCCTGACTGCTATTCTCCTTATATTCGTCCAACTGAATGCTGAAAACTAAATGATAGTTAGAGATTATTGAAAAGAAATTGTGTATAGCTTGGAGATCTTTGGAAGAACTTCAGTTCTGTAAGGAAATAGAAGAGAAAACAAACCATTAAAGGCTTTCTAAGATAGTTCAATAATTTTAGGCACTTCATTTTTAAATACCATATAAATTTATTACTTTTATTTATATGATTTATTGAATCATTTAGACGAAAAATGGTTCAAAAGTTCTAGCTAATCAGCTCGGCGTTGCTGTGATCTAACTTATTTAAAACTTTGTTCAAACTTTGTTCATACAAATTTGTTGGCAAAAATTCTGATGACGACCCGATTGGCTATGCTGAAAATTGCCCGAAAGTTTTTAATGTCCAAATTCCGTTCCCGATAGAATATGGAGATGAAATATAGTCGATGCTACTGAGTGACAAAGAAGCGTCCTAATCTTCATAGAATTTTAGAAATCGGACCAGTAGTTCTTAAGTTCCCATTCTCGCTCCCGCGAGGGAAGGAATAGTGAATCTGGAGACAAATACAAAACATGAAAATCGGTCCAGTTCTCTAGTTATATGTTTTCGAACAAACCTGACCCGTTGAACAAAATACGTTGGGAACCGAAAACAAGTTTCAAGGCAAGTAACGTCCCACTCCATTTTGAACAGAAATTTAGTAAATATTACTCATGCATGTAGATGTATATAACCTACTCGCTCCCTGTGGCGCCAGGACAAACTACAAGTTGAATCTGTAATCTATACTAAAATCTTCTCTGACCCAAAAATTCTTATCATTTAAAAATAAAAAAAAACATTTATATTACATATACTAAGAACCAAACGTAGCTTGCAGCCAATTTCAAGATAAAGCAATCGTCCTTCTGTATCCGAAATGATATACACGAAAGTAAACCCTCATCCTAAATCTTATTAACTTTTTAAGCATATGCGGTGTCAGTCGTGTTAAATATAACAAGGATAGGTAGTGTAGCACGGATTGTCGCCTACACACATAAAAATCCAATTATTTATTCTACAAAACTCCAAAGAACAGTCACAGTAATGTTGTACAACACAACAAAAATCAGTACTATGGCTGCGGTAGAAAAGGTAGGCTGTAGAATACGTGACCCTATTAAAAATGCCCCATGGCTTAAAGGATTTCGAATAATTAAAATTTATAAAAATAAAATAATTAACGCGCTTAATAGCGCCCGCAATCTGAGCGCTAATGAAAGGAAAGGCAGGTTTCATATTAAACAAAAACCAAAAACAGTTCCGTATTACAAATGGGGACAGTTTGTAACAAAACCCCGTCTACAATCAGGACAAATTTATGAATACACAATTAAACCTTAACTGAAATCCTTTTACACAGTGGAACGATAATTTGATTATTAAAAAAAAAAGAAAATCCTGTGAAGGGGTATCGACCAATTTTATCAGTTTAAACCGTCTGACGATTTAAAATTTAATTTTAAATTCAGAACTTTTCAATGTGTCCTTTTCGCTATTTAATTAAATAAATTTTTGTATATCTTCTACACTCGAACAGGGTATTTGCCCCAATGTTCTTGGAAACGGCGCTCGTGAAAATGGTGCTTAAGAAAAACGAGTGGCAGATGAATATCTACGACTTCTTTTATTTTTTATCTTTAACGGCGCTATGAGCATTGTCAGATCAAAAAGATTACAGCTCTCCCGCCGAAATAAGTCTACAATAATCTGTCAAAATGAAACAGGCAGTCAAAAACATGACTTATGTAAATGTAAATAAATAAATAATAAATCTTTTCTAAATTTTTCACTTGCTTTTTTGATTGTCTGTCTTTCAGATACATTTTGTTCGAGTCCTGCCTGATAAGCAGGACTCCAAGGGCTTTTAAGGGTTTTGTCTCCTCATAACTGCAGTAGAGCTGAGCACCATTCTAAAAAGCTATGAAATAAGTTCCAGCCTTAAAGTATCGTGGCTTCAACGCCAATACGTGTTTGTGCTATAGAATGCGGGGAAAGTTATTCAATATACTAATCTCGATGCTTTCAACGATTCAGAAGCACTTTTTCAATTGACTTCCGACTGCCGAATAAGTCACCGGGTTACGCTATACATGCTTAGTCAGGATGTCAAAAACTAACACAAAAAACCATAAAGCAAATGGAAACTGTATTTCATGAGTCATTCATCGAGGTGATTAGATTCCTTATAAGTCTATTTTGAAACAACTTTTACAAGGGTGTTCAAAATAGAGCATTAAAATTGATAGGTGACAGTTCAATTGTAGGTTCAATTGATTCTCTGGAACAGTGTCGTAGTGTTTCATGTCTCTTTCTTTTTCATCGCTATTTTCACAAACAGTGCTCTATTTAATTTAATTTAATTTAATTTTGGTGGGGGCAAAACCGCCATTTATTAGGCTAAATGCAAGCTATTAACATACAAACTAAGAAACTTAATAGCTAAGACTTAAACTAACTAGTTGGAGGGCTTAGGAGACGAAGTTTTAGACAGGGAGTACTCATATTGAAGTCAAAACAAAAAGAGGGAAAATTGACATTCCTCAGCATTCGGGAGATGGGTTCATTGGAGCCGTAAGGGGTTTGATGGGTGGGAAGATAGAAGAGACGGGTATTCCGTGTGTTACGAGGGTTAGTATTTAGAAAAATGGATTCGTTAAGGGCTGGGCAGTCAATGGTACCTGTAAAGATTCGGTGAATGAAGAGAATGTCAAGTATTTCTCTTCGATCATTCAGGGTATTGAAGTTGAGGAGTTTGATTCGGTCTTGATAAAGAGGTAATATCAAAGGATTACTCCAATTAAGACCTCGAAGAGCAAATCGGAGGAAACGGCGTTTAATGTTCTCAATTCTGGCAATGTGCACTTGTTGGAAAGGCGACCAAACTTGACAAGCGTATTCAAGAAGCGGACGAACAAATGAATTGTAAAGGTATCGAGTTACGTAGGGGTCTGCAAATTCTTTGGACCATCGTTTCACGAAACCAAGTGCTGTTTGCCTTAAGGATTATATCGTCGATATGCTTGAGGAAATTCAGCTCACGGTCGCAAATAATCCCAAGGTCACGGATCACCTGAACGGGGGAAATGATTTGACTGTTTAGAAGATAGAGACGCGAAGGAGATTTGATGCGTTTACGTGAGAAGGTAATTGATTGGCACTTGTAAACATTTAGCTCCAAGCTGTTTTTGGAGCATCATATTGATAAATTGTCGAGATCCTGTTGGAGGTGGGAAGAGTCAAGAGTCTTCAGAAGAAGAAATTACCCGGTAAAACTTAGTATCGTCCGCATAGAGAGAGAAATAGAGGAGTGTTTTATGATTATTTCAATGTCGTTAATGCTAAGAATGAAGAGGAGAGGGCCTAGATGGCTGCCTTGGGGAACACCGGATGTAGCTAAAAAACGGCTGGATGAGTCGGATCTGAACCGAACGCTGTAAGAACAATTTTTTGAATAAGAAGAAATCCATCTCAACAGAATGGGTTTAAAATTGAGTGTGAAAAGTATAAGAAGAATAAGTTTGTGGGAGATTTTATCGAAAGCTTTACTAAAGTCAGTTGAAATTACATCGACCTCTTTTCCATTCTCCAAGGCTGAGTGGGAAAATGACAAAAAGTCAACGAGGTTTGTTGTTGTTGACCTGCCTTTGAAGAAACCGTGTTGTCTAGGGGAAATGAGAGATTTGCAACGAAAATTTAATTAATTGTTAACAAAAAAGTCACGAGTAGGAGCTGGGCAAAAACACGTCCGATCGGTTTGAAGGTTGAAAACTTAGTATTTCATCTCTCCCATTTGTCTACTTCAAACTTGAACTTAGAAAGTGTTAGCAAACCTCCCAGACTTGAACAGTTTCATGTCTAAGGCCAAGCAGACACTGATGTCGATTTGTTCGACCCTATAGAGTCTTTAAGTCTGCTTTTCTTCTTTTCTGGTCGAAGCATAGTATCAAATTATCTTTTTCTTAAAGATTTCCGGATATATATTTTTGACACGACAATACCAACTATTTTTTCCAAGATGGTATATTTTTAACGTTAAGACATCAATGGATCTTGGTAATTCTATACGATCAGTTGATGTTCGCTACGGTAAAGAACTGTAATAAAGAACAGAGGATCTAATACCACTCATTATTGTACACCTACTGTGACTTTCAACCTCTTACTCTTCTCGATCATCTGAAGTCTGATGTTGACTTAATTGCAACTATCTCACTTTGATTTTTTGTAGTCGAACATTACTTTGGGTGTTTCTCTTTCACTTGGGTGTTTTTTAGAAATCGGTATTTCGAATAGGAATAAAACTGACATTTTGTGATCAAATCACCAAACTCTAATGTTATTTATGTCCAATTTGATTTGCCCTTTTATCATGAACAGGTTGACAAAAGAACAACCCTTGCAAATCGTGCAAATTTATTTCGAAAATAATGGTTCAGTTCGCGAGGCTTACCGCAAGCTCCATCCATTTTATGGTCGACATAATCGTCCATCAGAGCAATTAATTCGGTTAACCATGGATCGCACTAAGTTTACTTTATGTGATAATACGCATCCGCAGAGACGTCGAACAGTGCGCAACGAAAAAACAATTGCCGCTATAGAGCAAAATGTTGAACAGGACCCGAATGAATCGATTTGTATTTGGAGTTTAGTCCATCAACTTGCAATGATCTTGACTAACGACCTTACAAGATCCAGCTTGTGCGAGAATTGAAGCCGCGATGCGTCCTGATTTTGGTGTATGGGTCGAAAATGAGATTGATCTCGATGCGGATTTTCATCGCAAAATTTTGTTCAGTAATGAGGCTCATTTTTGGAACAAGAGTGTGACGGTTGCCACTGAGCAGATCTGCAAACACTGAAATACGGTTCTAGCGATCAATGTTCAGCTACGTGCCATCACAAACAGAAGACACACACTTCCCACATCATCATCATCACATTTCATTAAAACAGCTCTAACTTATAGAAAAAGAATAATACGAGAAGACTTCTAAATTTAAAATTATATCAAACTCAATTAACTTACAACACACTTTTTTATTTTTATAAAGCTATCATCTGGTTGACGGCCCATTAGGCCATGCCTTTAAAGATTTAGTTTAAAATTTAACTTACGATATTTTAATGTATTCAAAAGAAGTTTGTAAATTTTTCTATTGTGAAATAAAAATCTTAATCTAATCTAATCTAATCTAATCTAGGCTCATTTTTGGTTGAATGATTACGTCAACAAGCAAAATTGCCGCATTTTTACCTTGATTAGGTACCACATGAGTACCTTGAGATACCATTACATCCACAAAAACTGACTGTTTGGTATGCTCTGTGGGCTGGTGGAGTCATTAGACCATACTTCTTCCGAAATGATGCTGGCGAGCCAGTTACTGTTGATAAAGACCGGTATAGAGCCATGATAACCGTCTATTTTGTTCCCGAATTGGATGGCATGAATGTGGATGAGATGCGGTTCCAAACAAGACGGCGCTACATGCCACACAGCGCACGTCACAACCGATTTATTGAAGGAAACATTAGATGAGCGCATAATTTCGCGGAATGGATCTGTCAATTGGCCACCAAGATCGTGTGATTTGTAACCATTGGATTGGTCCATCAAAACGATTTTCTGGTGTTTTATTTAAATTTAAAGTTCCATACCTCTAAAAAAACACTCTTTACATTGGGACAGGGCTGCTTTTCCTCCATTGGGTAAGAAGTGTCAGTCACTTGATATTGGCTTCGAAGTAAGAATCGTGAGCCCTCAAGATCCGATGTTTCCCACTCTTTTTTCCAAAATCATCCTGATCCTCTTGTAACCCAATGGCTTTGGTGTTTTTTGGATTTCTTAACCGCTTCACTTACTTCTTCGACTGAGATGTTGAATTTTTCCGTTAATTTAGGTGCAGCAGTTGCAGGATGCTTTCAAAGAAACTGATCGCTCAAAAGCCCATTGCCATAAGTTGTTCTTAAACATCGTTAGTGAACTTAGACGAAAGAATCTTCTAAACAATTCTAAGGCCCTCCATCCATTTTGAAAATAATTGCCCCTTATTCCAGTTGTTTTGTCGCAGAGTGGCTTGATTTACATCAGCTGCCATTTCCGACATTTCTTAATACTCTCGATAGATGGCATCCGTGCTTTTTATTTAGAGTTGTGCACACATCTTCTTCGATTCTTTCTTGTAGATTGTATATTACAATTTAAGGCGAGAGTTTTAATATTCATCATGTAATAACTTCTTTATCGTGGTTCGAATCCCAATGGAGGCAAAAATGTTTTTTCCACGGGTATCGCCTTTTGCGAGGAATTGGCATATCCTCCGTTAGTATTCATTGCCATGGAAAGCGCTTTCTCGATTAGCCGTTCGGAACCGGCAAAAAATTGTAGGTCCCTTCCATTCCCTCACAAGGCATGGTTGTGAGAGATGCGCTAGGCCCAGGGGCTCCTCGCTCTGTTGCGCCACCCTATTTATTTTTATTTATGTAATAACTTCTTAATAATAACTGTGTGATTCTTTTGCATTTAGGGTTGAATTGATGGTTGTCGTTTTTTGATTTCCTTCACATATTCTGTCAGCAGAAGAAAATTCTGGTGGACAACAGTTTTTACCAGTATCACTCCACTACAGTCTTTCGCCCGAGATTTCATAAATTTGACTACTTAATGGTATTCAATAAGGCGTATGCCCTGTTCAATGAGCATAATATTTATCCCGACGAGACCGTATCACTTGCGCATACTTAGGATACGAGTATCTTCATCAGAACAACTTCTGGTACGGTATCCAATAACACGATGGCAGCTTTCATAATTTCCGTCTGTTCTTCCGACATTTTTATGCTTTAGAAAAAGTTGTAAGTTGTACCTATACGAAAACATTTCTGATACAGACAAATGTAACGAAAATTGCATTTGATTGGCCTTAGACACGGAGCAACCCAAACTCGTAACATCGGAAAAAAGGAAGAATAAGGATAACTTGTAAGTTCCGAAAATCAAGTCAGGTCGCATTTTTTTAACCTGCTCACGCCACATTCAGTGAGCAAAATTATTAAGCATCGACAATATTCCACTCTTTTGATTGAATCATTAGTTTCAACGACATTTAACGGCAACTAGGTCTCAAAATGGCCGAGAAGCAGACGAAAACTTATAAGCTGTTCAAATTAATAATAAGCGAAATGGACATACATATGAGCCACTCGTGCATTTGGGTTTACGTCTTAGCTCCTGTTGAAAAGTTAGTATTTGATTTGCACTACTTTTCTAAAAATATTTATAATGCTTTTTACTTCATGACACGAAACGTCACGAGTGAGAGAAATAATCAAAAAATTTTTTAACTGTGAACTGATTTTCAAACAGAAAAGTCTCACACTCTAGGTAATTACATCCCTGTCTGAGGAATAAATGAAACAAGCAAATATCAAGACGACTTCCCTGACTCCTCAAGGTAAACAAACAACGGGAGAGAAGCTCCTCGTCACCAAAAACCCAAACTTGCTATAGCAGAATACCTGTGTATTAATTTGCGGCCATAATACTCTCGAATAAATTAAAACGATTTCTCGCCTTCGGTGTTTAAGTGACTTTTATTTCTTTAGATTCATTTTTCGGCTTGTTCTAATCACAGTTACGACTTGCGACTCAGTTCCAATTTATTGTCGTTGTTGCTGAACTGCCTTAGGGTTATCTTCAGTTTGGTTCTGGGATTCCTTTGCGTTCTTAGACCTGCCTCTTGCGGCAGCTCCATAGGCTTCAATAACATCGCTATCATCATCCGACTGGGGAATGTCTGGAAAATCATCATTATCAGGCTGAAAAGTTTCTTCTTGTTGTTCTTGTTGTGGCACAACAATTTCAGCATCCTCAAAATTGGGTTCAACTACTGGACTGGGCTCTTGAACCGGCACCAAATTGGGTCTCTGATCGACTGGTAAGTATTGTTGATGAGGATTTTCAACTGGAACAATAGGAGTAGCAATTTGTGCCAGAGGCTCCCGTTGAACAATGGCATTGAATCCATTTATATCATCAGCGGTATAAGTTACAGTGCGTTTGAAGCCATCCGAATCGATAAGACTGTAGGAACCTTGCACATTGCCTCCATCACGAGATTCTCGTTGGCTTTTAATATCGCCAGTCAAAGAGTCATGGACTCCGTACGAGAAATCGTATTTAGGTGGTCCTTGAATATATTCAACTTGACGCACAGCTGCCGCATTCGTTGTAGTGATTGGGCTAACTTGTGTCGCTGCATGGTAAAAAGTAGGCTGCCGGAAATATGCCAGGGGTTGCTGGTGATACACTGGGCTGTAGTTGTATGTCAGAGGAAATGCTGTTACGCATGCAATCAAACAGAGCACACCAAAAATCTAAACAAATGTCAGCTTTATTCAAACCATACGAGAATAGAATATTTAAACTTGCCTACCTTTAATGCCATTGCTGTGCTTGTAGCTGCCAAATGGGTTCCAGGTTAAAGAATCAGTGGTAAGTGATATTTGTCAAAATCCGATGATGGATTATATACCCGCAAACGGTTTTTCAAGCCCAATACACAGACTATCCCTCCCACCCACAGTCATAAGTCACAAAGTAAAATCCAGTTTGTCTGATACAGTTTTTTTGTGTTTTTTTTAAATCTATTGTTTCCTCCTTAACAGTTTTTTTTATGTCTGACATTGTGGTAGATATTGTTTGTTCCGTGAAGTTCAACGGTTGCTCGTTGTCACCACTTAATCCAATCTTCTATGGTAAATAGCGACCAACTAGCTTTGTCCATAACATTTTCGAATCATTAGTTTCGGCTTTATGTGCGCGATGGAGCAAAAAAGAGGTACAAAGTGGGCGCCAGATTGTACTTAGTCGATATCGTATGCGACGCGACGGACGAGGTGGTGCGTGTAATAGCAAGAATAAGGTTTGAATTTTAAATGACATTTTTGTCAGAGGCATCATACTGTTGACAATTGCGCAACCTTATGTCCGCATTTAGAGTAGTTTATTCAAAAGTTATTTTTAACTGGTTCAAGTTCATTGTGTGTGCGGTCGGTCGGTAGGTCGGTGGTAAAAAAACAAATTAAAGAGACAAAAAAAAAAAAAATCAGAATTAGGAAGCAAGAGTTTTCCGTTCAATAAACCCAAAATAGACTTATAATGTGCTTACCCCTTTCCGTCCAGGAGCGAAATTGAGAATATCTGATTTAACTTTTCATAATTCTATGATACGACTTTTTGAAGTGGCACAATTCCGTTTAATAAAAAGAACAAATGGCCCAAAATGAGACTCCGGTTTGTGAGTCAACAATTCCACGATTTTTGCGAGTGAAAGTTTAGTCCAGTCTTACAAGGAAGGGCACAATATAAGGTTTTCATACTTGCCAACAGAAAAAACGTGGAAAAAAGGAATGATGGTTCTTCTTTTCGCTAAATCCTTTCGAGAAAAGAAATTGTAAAAAATTCGAAAATCTCGAAAAGCCACCAAAAAACTGTTTTTGAACTTAAGCTTTTAGTCTCATAATATATAACTAGAGGTAAGGCGTATTATATGCATAGTTGACACAATGTTTTCACTTAAACCCGTCAAGGAAGGATTGATTCCTGCCTTAAGGAATATAGGAAACCTTAAGTGCTATTTGTTTACATTAGAGCAGAGTCACAAAAAGAAATGTCAACTAAAAATTGTATTGTCCTCAAAAACAAAATTTACAAATACTATACAAAAAGTATGGAACTCTTATATGTATTACGTTTCCCACTAGTTTGAGACAAATTTTGGTGTAAAGCTTGACCTTTTACTTCATATTATATTGAGGCATTTAACTTCAAACGATTAAAATCATAGCCATGCATTGATTGGAATCCTAGGTAAGGTTTCTGTATGAAAAAAAAAAACTAAACATGTCGGGTTTAAAACTACTAAAGCACTGTCAGTCTTCTGGCAATGAAAAGGGACCTTTGGCAAGACAGGTCCTTTGGATCTATACGGCTATGATCAGACCAATCATCTCCTATGAGTCAGTTGTTTGGTGGAATAAGCTCTCACTCTCACGTAAATACGTTATTGCCTCGTTAGCCAAACTTCAAAGAACAATTTGTCTTGGCTGTACTGGGGCTTTCCCCAGCACAGTTGCTCTCCCCCTTGATACCTAATTCATGGGGTGAACTCTCAAGACCATTTCTTGTTTAAAGAGATGTGGCGTCTGGCACAATTCGCACTGGAGTTTTGAGGAACTCGCAAGCAACATATCTTTTGATTCACGTTTAATGGATATGCCGTCTGACACGAAGATCCCAAGACTCAAACTGCGTCAAAAGTCAACTTTCCTTCGGTTCAGGACTGGTTCACTCTAGAATCTGAGTCAGGAAAGAACTGTTATCGAATCTACACAGATGGTTCCAAAACCGACTAAGGATCTAGTGCTGGTGCTTTTGTGGAGAACGATAACATACGACTGCACGCCTCTTTGGGCTCATAAAGATCCGTCTTCCTAGCGGAAACGTATGTGCTTAAGGCCCTTCTTAACCCTCTAACTACTTCGAAAGTGATCCAAGAATACAAGAGCTCACTGATGGTGGTTGGAAGATTAAATTCTTTGAGGTTAATTTGGGTTCCAGGCTATCATGGCATAACTGGAAATGAGATAGCCGATATACTTGCTAGGCAAGGATCTCAGACAGTTTTCTCAGGATCTGAACCGTCACTAGCTCTGCCAGGGTCCTCAGTGAGGGCTTCAATCAATGATTGGGTATGTCAAGAGCACAACCGTAGATGGCATGCCTCCACTGGATACAGACAGACCAAACGTATGCTCCCCAGTGTTGATAAGAACAGTGCAATTTTTGCACACTTTAACGTGTTAGTGCTTGAGTGATACCACACTCTGCCAATCTTGTAGAGAAGATAAGTAAAACGCGGAGCACTTCCTCTGTGAATGCCCTGCACGAGGTTACAGATACTAGGCACAGACATGGTGAGAGCTGGTTAATTAGGCTCCTTATCACTACAGCGTCTTTTGGCTTTTCTACGAACATTTGGAAAGCTTTATCAAAAAACCGGTATTTAGGTCTGAGTGCTCCAGAAGGTATTTTAAAAACCTCCAACAGAAATAAAAGGTTATGGTTTCCAATTTGCGTCTATTGATGAAATATACTCTGATAAACATAGAAAATACAAAAAGATGGAGAAATTTTGCTTTAGAAAACTTAAATTAGATTAGGTTAGGATAAATGTGGCTGTCATATACGTATACGGGGACCGACGCACTTAGACTACAGAGGGTCCATTGTGATACCACTGTGACCAGAAAGTTGATCACCCTCTGGTCCCTTTCTAAGGGATCAGAGAGTTGAGACACCACCTAATCGAACCTGAACGAACGAGATGATCACCACTTAGCCAAACCATTCAGAACTACGTACGATAAGAGACAAACTTTTAAAGCCTTTGTTAGCTAAATCGCTGGTGTCGTCGAAAAAGTGATCACCTAGGTGGGTTTTCCGTTTGTTAGCAAGCGCCGGGCATGAACAAGGGAGATGTTGCATTGTCTCCTCTTCCTCCTCGTACATGTTGCTTCTACAAATGTCATTTGAAATTGAAAACTTTATCTTTAAATGTTGCCTTTAGTTTGTTCTTCAAGTTTGTTTCGCTTTAGTTTAAGAAACTAAACTTAGATGAAGAGCAAATCAAAGACCACACCTAAAGATAAAAATGATATTTCAAATAATTTAGTTTGATTTGTGTGACCGGATGGGGTTTTAGAAACAGATAATAAATTTAGATACACTGTTTACAAACTTCCATAAAAATATCCACGAGACGAGACTATCAATCTGATCAGCTGTAGTAACACTATCTGTAGATCCATTCAACTTTGTTTTCAATTTTCGGACATTTGAAGTGTGTAGATTCAAATTTACAGTGGGATATAAGCAGCTGACATGGATAAAAATACTTTGGCTTTGAGAATTCTTTTCAAGTATATTAGGATCAAATATAGACTAGCAGAGTTCGCACTGTACAATTAGTTGGACAGACTTTGATATGAAAGACCAATGTTGGATAATGTGAACCGTCAGACGACCGCTTGTCCAACTTGTTCGATGGTTTTCAAATATTTTTGAAAATTTTGACAAGTCTGATCGCAAACTCCATCCGACCATCCAACATCCATTGAACGAAGTCTGTTCAACTAGTTGTATAGTGTGAACTCCGCTACTGGCAAATGATTACAACTTAACTCATTAAGCGTAACTTGCTGCGAAAAGGAATATACATTATTTGAAACAAAACATTCAGAGAATTGAAGGCTAAAAATACATAGCCTCAAAGTCATCCTAAGTAAAACTTTTCAACTTGCTGCGAAAAGGAATATACATTATTTGAAACAAAACATTCAGAGAATTGAAGGCTAAAAATACATAGCCTCAAAGTCATCCTAAGTAAAACTTTTCAAATAAAAAATTAATCTTTTTAAATCGGACAGAGACAGACTTTTACAAACAGAGAGGCCTACTTTTTTCTCACGGTTTTTAAAGACTTTCGAAAACCAATGCAGGAGTGTATTGTGGGTTTTTTTTTCTCTTTAATTTATGTAAGAGAACTCATTATATAATTAATTATAAGCCGTGTTTTATTAGGAACTTTTATATTCACTTCACTTAGGCGCTCAATAAAACGCTTACTCACTTATAAAACTTTATTCAATAAACTCCATTTACCAGCCATCCCTGTTGTTCACTTCTACAAGTGACTTATTTTTGTCCACTTATAGTTGTTCACTTAATCGTTGTTGTTTTTCCATGTGCGATGTTTTGCGATGTTTTGCTGAAGTTTTTTTTCTCTTTAATTTATGTAAGAGGACTCATTAGATAATTAGTTATAAGCCGTGTTTTATTGGGAACTTTTATATTCACTTCACTTAGGCGCTCAATAAAACGCTGTACTCACTTATAAAACTTTATTCAATAAACTCCATTTACCAGCCATCCCTGTTGTTCACTTCTACAAGTGACTTATTTTTGTCCACTTATAGTTGTTCACTTAATCGTTGTTGTTTTTCCATGTGCGATGTTTTGCGATGTTTTGCTGAAGTTTTTTTTCTCTTTAATTTATGTAAGAGGACTCATTAGATAATTAGTTATAAGCCGTGTTTTATTGGGAACTTTTATATTCACTTCACTTAGGCGCTCAATAAAACGCTGTACTCACTTATACAACTTTATTCAATAAACTCCATTTAACAGCCATCCCTGTTGTTCACTTCTACAAGTGACTTATTTTTGTCCACTTATAGTTGTTCACTTAATCGTTGTTGTTTTCCCATGTGCGATGTTTTGCGATGTTTTGCTGAAGTGTATACAGGTTCCCAATAAAACTCGGCTATAATGCTCTAAACCAAAATGAAAGAAAGCGATAGTGATACGTCAAAGAACGAGCAAATAATTTCGGTCACATGTTAACGTGTTGGTACCATGCGATTGTTCTTAAGAAGCCCGATGACATTTGCATTTGACAATTAAACAAACGTCGTATTTTCCCCGAATTAAAGTTTTACCGTAGATTTATTTGTATATGTTTCCTCGTTGCTGACAAAATGAGCCATTTCAAAAGAAAATGAGTCCCACAAAAACAAAAATCGGTTTAAAATGTTTAAAACTTAAAAAGGGGGAGGGGGGAAGGTTTGAATTTTTTATTATGTGTTTCATTATGACAGCAATCGAATCGCAAACGCAGGCCGCAATAGCTTACGCTGGGCTTAATTCATTCATCATTTCAGAATTGAATTAGTATCGTTCACGTACGAGTATACAAAGTTAGGTTTCATTTTGTAAGACAAAGCAATAAGATTTTAGTCTGACTTGATTAAGGTTCTTATGTTAAATGCTTATTTGACTTGATTAAGGTTCTTATGTTAAATGCTTATTTACTATATTGAAACGAAATGAGCCAAATTGAAGAAAGATGAGTCCCTGAGTAAGGTTAAAAAATGAGTCCCTTTTTGACTCAAATGAGTCTTAGTGGTAACTCTGCTACCAAACTGACCTCAAAATGGCAGCGCTTCCATTTGTTCGATGATTTTTTTTTTTTCATATCGTGAAAAACTTTGTTGAACAATATCGAGTTAACCAGTCTCAAATTCATAAAATTGGAACGTTTATACCAGAACTTTACTACTACTCATATTTTAAGAAATTGGCACAGTTTCTGGTTTTGTTTTTGGGCCCGTGTTGATGAGATCCGCTCTACCAAGCATTGTGTATGAATACAGTAAAACCCGCTTAAGGGAAACCCGCTTAAGAGAAAAACCCGCTTTTCTGAAAGAATTTTTTCATCCCCGAGTATTTGTAGACCAATTACCTTTTAAACACTCCGCTTAAGTGAAACTCGCTTAAGTGAAAAACCCGGATACCTGAAACATATTTTCAGTTAAATTTCATATTTTTCATTGAAAAAAACTCTCTTAAGTGAAAAATTTTTATCGAACAGAACAATTTGTGCCAACAAATGGATGGTCAGATCAGTGGAAAAAACGTAAAAAAAATATTCATTTTAATTAGATTTGTGGTGAAAATAATTCTGCTGACACAGTTGCTGTTAACAATTAGCTAGAAAATTTTTGGCCAAACATTCGTCAAAACTACAACCCAGATGACGTGCATAATGCTGATGTATCCGGGATAATGTTTAAGGCTCTACCGACGCGACGGTTTCATTGGTAAATAGATGTGAAAACCTTCAGGAATGAAGCTACCAAAGGACCGTATCACTGTCCTTTTCATTTTCAATTCGATTGGAACAGACAAAATTTTTTTTTGTATTGGTGTGTCTGTAGACTAAGATTAAACACAGTCTTTTTGTTTTTCTTTTGCTAATAATTTTTCTTCTAAATATGTATTGAACATAGGTAGATCTCATAATCCGAGATGCTTTAAAAAAGCACAATTCCTGTTAATTAGTGAAGCAGCACTACAATTCGAAAAGTTTGATGCTAGCAGATCTGTATCTGACAATGATTTAGATGTGAAAATTTTGGAAATCCAGAAAGCAACAATCAAAGAAGCTTTTAAATCTCTCAATGTTCTTAAGCAGTTTTCTTAGGGGGATAATGAACTAGATCTAATCTTAGATGAAATTGAATATAAAATGATGAATTGCCATTTTCAGACTTTGTCACAAACGAAAATTGATGACTTTTTGAAAGAAAGAAAGATTATTTTTGTCTTCATAAAACGTAACTAATTATATTCAAAAATATGAATATGTACATTAGGGTGGTCCTTTTTTTTCACTTTTTTTGCGAAAATTGAGTGCGACGCCCGCTAAATCGATTCTTAAAAATAAAAAAAAAATTCCCTAATTTTTTCCTATTCTTATCTCTAACCCTTGCTGGCCCCATTTTCCTGTCATTTTTGAACTAATCAACGGAAAGACTTCGAATTAGGCTCAAATGAAGCGTATCTGAACACTCTACAGCCGCGTGTATGTTGGATAAAATTTAGATCATTTGTTTATACTCTATTGTTAATAAACAAAAAGGGTGATTTTTTATTTCGCTCAATCCGACAAAAGTAATCAACATTTTGACATGGACTATTTTTTCAAAGATATCTACGGCAATTTTAATGTAACATTAAATTAGACTTTTTTTATTTATCATTTCATTTGTTATTAACAAAAACTCGATAAACAATTTTTTTATAACAGCAACCGTTTTTGAACGGATGATCGAAAAAACAAAAACTTCTTAATGAAATAGGGTCAGGAAGGGTTAGGAATAGAAATTTGAAAAAATTAGGGAATTTTTTTTCCTGATTTAGAACCAATCTGGGGGGCGTCCCCAATTTTTGTTTTTCCTTAGGACCACCCTAATGTACGTATTTGAAATCTGAAGCCAAACTTGGGAGTGGACTCTTTTTGTTTTGCCCAATGTGCCAACGAATTAACCTACAAAAACTCAAATGTGATTTAATTTGATTGTTGATGTACTACTGCATATGCCTATGAATTCCAATGTACATACAAATGTTATTTTTGTTATTCAATAATTTATTTTTTTGATGTTTAGTTATTCAAACACTTTTATTTAAATTAATTCCAGCCAACTCCAAAGATAAATACATAAAATAGTTTATTGTGTATATGAAGCATTAAACCTCCGCTTAATGGAACTTTTAAATCCGCTAAAGTGCAATTTTTTTCACTTATCAGGACTCCGCTTAAGTGAATTTTTTTTTCACTTAACCTGGGTTCGGTTAAGTGAAAAACCCGCTTAAGTGAAAGAAAAACGGTGACAATTCGCCTTTTCTCTTAAGCGGGTTTCACTGTATTAACTAATCATGAATGTAGTAGGAGTGCGGTAGCTTTGCGACAGTGATTACCTGCGGTTTTGAGTTTCAGAAGAATGGCCTTGAAAATCGAAGATTTGGCTGGTAACTAAAATTAATGAATCAACAATTCTTTTGTTATTGTGAGGGTTGAAGTTGAACGGCTTTATCAAACAGAAGATCTTTTTTTTTCTAAGTTGAATTGAGCTTTATTGAAATAAAGATACAAACGTAAGCTGATTAAAGAAAAATGTACGACAGAGGCTGTCTGCAAAAAAATTGTTCCACTGCACACATAAATAAAGTAACACATGCAAACAAACTATGGAAACCTTTTGCACCCGAGACAGAGCTACTAAAGCACTGACAACGAATTTTCATTTTGTTCAAAATCCAATACTGCAAAGTGGTTTTCTTATGTTTACAATCGGTTTATCGATTACAGAAGGAAAGTAGAGTCACGTTGGATTTGATTGATTAAAAACAGATTGGGACTAAGTTTGAATGGCAGAGAAAAGCCATTGGCATTGACTTGCTCTGCAACGTGTATACAATGATCAAGCTGCTAAAAATAGCTTCAATTTTTCCTCAAATCCAACTTAACCATCATACCGAAAAACTGCTGTCCTGTCCTCCTCGTATTCTCAAGAAAACTTTCGGATACGTGAGACTTATTTTATGGAAGCGTGTCTTCCTTCTTCTCTCACAGATGTAGGTCAAAATGACATTTCAATTTATTAATTTTTACAGGGACATTCTACAAT
The DNA here is from genome assembly GCA_949752695.1 of Melanostoma scalare. NCBI lineage: Eukaryota > Metazoa > Arthropoda > Insecta > Diptera > Syrphidae > Melanostoma > Melanostoma scalare. Next base: position 52,169,122 of record OX456984.1, on the reverse strand, counting down.
ATAAAATAAGAATACAGTAGACCACAACACTGAATAGTTGAAACTACTATTTATCAAATCGTCTTCTTAATCCGATTGTATTACCAACAGCACGTGACCCAGATACATATATATGTGTTATTTTGAAAGTGAAACACTTTGCTAACTAGGGTAAAAAAATGTGTCACTCACTCATTCGTACACTCTTGCGGGATAAGAGGAAGTAAAAAAAAAAAACTTTATCCAAAATAAAGGAAAATCCTTCAAGCCAAAATAAAGAATGAGTGTCATAAAACAACCAACACCAGTGGCAGAGACATAAATGAAGTGCTAGACCATGTTCTCGGCTCCGGTCGACCATAAGCTCATATGATGAAAAATGCTGGACAAGTGTCGCGTTCATTCGTTTAATTCATGTCAAGATTAAAACTTCTAAGGGAAACTATATATCACCTAAACATTTGCACACGTATGTCTTCATTCCGGTTTTGACATTAGGCCAAGGTTTTTGGGTTCCACAAACCATGGGTATTCCTGCATTTGAATTTGTTTTTTTTAGAAATGAAAGTACGATCTTCCAAAATCAATATTGAAGTAGTTGTTGGTCGAATGATGTGTAGGTGATGATGACCTAATATGTTGCGCATCCTGAGCTAGGGTTAATTGTACTGGAGTATGGCATATCAGTGTGAATTATGATCAGTAGCCTTTCTCCCATCGATTCAGTCTAAATATAAAATATTTTTCATTTATGCAATGAATACCCCAACAAATAAATTACGAAAAACTTTGCAGTGCAAGGACAAGTGCTTCCAGCAAAAAGCTTCCCAAACTAGATTGCTATACCAACCAACCAAATAAAATTCAAAGAACGCGACTCACTGGAGTATATAATTTAAACTCACATCCTTCCAAAAGGAACAACTGCGGCAAAAGAGTTTAAGCTGAAGTTACATCTCCTTTAAACAAAGTCATTTGACGTATTGCCGGCTACTTTCCAGTGAAGTTACCTGCTTGTTCTGAAAATGCCAATTTTGGCGTTCGTTGTAAAGTTGACGTAGTTCAAGGTAGTCGGCGGGAGTGGCATTTGGAATTTGTTTAAGGCTCGCGATGATAGTTATTCGGATATATATTCATCCAGTAAGGCTCTCAAGTTTTCATTTACTCATTTACGCTGTCATGAAAGTTTAACAGTGAAGTTTCAGTTTCGTTGATTGTCACCCGAATCTATTGAGCGTTTGATTCCTCCTTAATTAATAAAGCAAGGTTGGGAAATACAATCAGTGCATAATATGCGCCCCGAGTCTGATGCTGGCAGGTGAAACAAGATGCGTTTTGGATAGATATTGACAACCTTCTTAAGGACATCCCCAGAGAAAAGTTTTAGTTTCTGCGGTGGGATCTATTTAAGTGGTCATGTCGGTAAGGCAAATGACGTTTATAACTACATAAATAGCTGTATAAGATACGGCACCGCAGGAACTCACCTGGTGAAAACAGCATGTGCATATTTCACATATACCACCCATTGCGTTCATAACAAACCAACACCTAGTCACTCACAGTTGTGTTCAAAATGAAAGCGAGGTTGATTAACATTTGTAGCCAGTGTTATGAAATCACAACTGAAAGAGTGCAAAGGGAATACCGGAGAGACCGTAGTCCAGTAACAGCGCCTTTTGCGGACATTTGCTGAATTTTTTAATGGATGCATGGAAAAAATTAAACAAACAAGAATTTTCGCTGGGGAAATCAAGGCGTATAATCTTGTCTAAGAAAAATTCTAGCATTTTATTTCGAGTACGCAAAGCTATCTACGTAGGATAATCAACAAAGTGCTGAATGCAATGAGTGCAGCAACAGGAAATCTGGCAGTGGGTTGATAAAGCCAAAGAAGTGATTTGTAGGAGAAAACGGGCATTGCAGCTTGTTCAAAACAGCCAATAGTAAGAAAGGCGTGCATCGGGAGCTGAAAGAAATGTATTCCCCGAATATCCCAGGACTAACGACAATACACTTCGATTGAGGGGGTGATCATAGGATAAGTTAGGATCTCAAGTTTAAATGGGTAAGATTTCTCATCTCCAAACTATTAAGAGGCGATTGCGTTCCTAAGCAATAGTGAGGAGTTAAATTCCTAAAATCTACCTTTTAATCAAGCTGCTGTTGAGTCATAATCAGGTGTGTCTCGGACAAATGAACAACAGATGCAATCCAAACTATAATGAAAAGTGTGGAAAAGCTTTGTGGTTTTTAATGACTTGAATGTTGGATGACATCGAAAAGTCATCCGATAGAAAAAAACACGATTTGACTTCAGACAGCGACAACCATGGACTTTGTGTGAATAATCGAGAAAATGTCCGAAGGAGAAGTGACAACGATAAAATGCCCACCTGGAGTCACTAAATAATTCATAGTTTATGTATGTGAAGATCAAAGAAGCGTCTTGAGTCATCTGCGCTTTACTGAAGCCCTTGAGTACCTGCTAGAAGATTAAATTTAGATCACCAAAGTGCAGGGCAATTCATTTCAACGTTTTCAATAGGTATAGCGCTGTTTGAACTATGTCTTAAGGGGGGAAATCACAGCTGTGCACAAAAAAATAGGCATATTTTCAGGAATTAATTTTGGCTGAATAAAATTATCAATCGAAAATCTGTAGTGGAGGTTCAAAGCAATACTATAAAAGTACGAAATTAAATTTTTTCAATAAAAAATATTAAAAAATGACGGCTGCGCGGCATATGCACCATGACTCCTATTTTTGAAGGCGTGTCTATTGCCGAAGACGTAGACTCCTTACTTTTTGACCTGGAAGAAAAACCAAAATTTTTTTGTTTTCATACAATCAAATAAAATTTTTAACAAAAAAAAAAAACGCCATAAAATCGTCGATAAAAAAAACCAAGCTACCCAGGATTTTTTCGATATATTGATTTTTTACAAAATCAAATAAAATTTTTAACAAAAAAAAAAAAACCCCATAAAATCGTCGATAAAAAAAACTAAGCTATATAAAATAAAAATCCTACCTAACTCCGTGAAGGAATATATCTCGAAGCTAATGCCAAAATTTCAAGTCGATCGGCAAAGATTTGCTCGAGTTTTGACTACGGCGAGCTAAAATAAGGTGGTTTCGAAAAAACGCATTTAAAGTTTTAAGTACTGAGAAACCATATGAACATTTCTGAGAGGCGTTAGCGCAGAATGAAAATTTTGAGAACTCGGACACATTTGCCGAATTCCATCATTTGGTATATTGTTATTAAGGCTCTAAAGCACCTTTTAAGCGAAAAAATTCTACTGTGATTTCCCCCCTTAAAATTATTTAAACTTATCTAAAAATTGGTGATGGTCACCATAGTCGGCCGACTATTACACAAGCAACCAGTAAAATTGTGAAGAAATTTGAAGAAAAATGAAACTTTAATGATTCGCAAAGCATGTGTTTAATGCGCGCTCAGTGGCATTATTTGTGGCTGCAAGTGCAAGTGTAGGTTATCTTCCGAATTAATTCGTTTCACGGCATTTGCATCAACTGTGTGTTTGGTAAACCTTAATATGGCTTTTGGATTTGCATCTTTATCCATAAAAAGTTCAAATTACACATCTATTGAAACGTGCTGATCAATTAGAACGTCTTAGATAAACTTCTTGGGTGTTCGAACAATAATCAATAACCCTCGTTTTTAGTTCAAAATGTAAACAAGAAATAAAGTTGCACCACAATGGGCAACCTATTTCCATCGAATAAGCGCCATTATAAATAAAAAATAAATAGGGTGGCGCAACAGAGCTCACAACCATGCCTTATGAGGGAATGGAGGGGACCTACAATCTTCTGCCGGTTCCGAACGGCTAATTGAGAAAGCGCTTTTCATGGCAATGAATTTACTATCGGAGGACTTGCCAATTCCTCGCGAAAGGCGATACCCGTGCAAAAACATTTTTGCCTCTGCTGGGATTTGAACTCGAACCTCTGGGTTAGCAGGTGGACATGCTAACCATCACACCACGGGTACCACCATGGCGCCATTGCATCCATATAAAGCAACTGTTGAGTGAGCTCCATTGATGGATGGTTTCATTGGCTTATATTTCCTCGAAGCAGACAGACTTGCAAGGCAAGGATCTCACACAGCTTTCTCAGGACCTGTACCAGGGCTTGGTCTACCGGGATCTTCAATATCTTCAATATGATATCTTCAATCAACGATTCAATCGGTTAAGAGCACAACCATAGATGGCATGATAGCCTCCATTAGAAGCAGACAGACCAATCGTATGCTCCCAAACTTCAATAAGAATGTTGCAACGTTCTGCTAGAAAGCTTATTGTTGTCTTTGTCAATGCTTCAGAGATACTATACTCTTTGAATTATGTGAATTATGGAGGATGACGACACTGCGGAGCAATTCCTCTATATACTACATTTTTTTAAATCAGTGCCCCTGTTCTGTAACTATCGCCTCAAAAAAGCCGGCGATAAAAGGTGGAAAGTGGAACGAAATTCTATGAACTTAGTAGGATTTCGTTTCGGTTCTCATTATTTCTCGATCGGTCTTATGGGTGCGATAGCTACAGAAGAGGGATACAGGTCACATATATCTGCGCAAACTACATGGCGAGAGATGGCTGTTAACCTAATTTTCTCATCATAGTAGCTTCTTCTTTCTTTTCTTCAAACAACTGAAAAACTATAACAAAAGAAGGTTGCTATCTCGTAGTACAACGAAGTATAGTGCTTTGAGTGCTCTAGTTAGGATTTTAAAACCTCAGAAAGAAAGAAAAGTCATTTCGGGACTAGCGGTTGAAGATTGTGGCTTGAAGGATATGTGCTTCCAACAAGATCGGGCAACATATTACACAGCACAGCCAACTATGGATTTGTTGTGAAACGATGTATGTAGTACGTCAATTGGCCACCAAGATCATGCGATTTGACATCGCTCGATTTTTTCTCTTGGGCTACGCTAAAGACGGTTTTACGCTTATTGTTCCCAAAATTAAAACGCATTTGAAATCAACCTTACTCAAACTACTGCTGAGATACCACTCGAAATGTGCGAAAAAGACGTTAAAAATTACCTCAAAGGAATCACATGCAGCGAATCTTACCGAGGCACACACTAAGTTGCAATGTTTCAACTTTACAATGAAATAAAATTGAAATCTAGAATGTATCGCTATGTTTGTCTTATTTACTTCTAGATTTTCAAAATTTTTTGAAAACCATCCAACAAATTGGACAAGCGGTCGTATGAAGAGTTCGCACTATCAAGCATTGGTTTGTCCAACCTAGGTTTGTCCAACTAATTGTACAGTGTGAACAGGGCTTTACATAAAGATGGTTTCCCATGACAGACAAATGGCAAAGTGATCATGCATACAACTCGCAAAGTGCAATCAAACTAAAGGGAAGAGAATGAATTTATTGTTCTCAATTGTATATCAACGTTCATGTCAAAAAAAAAAATACTGTTGAAACCAAAATAATAGTGAAAATTGAACTAAATTTCAAAAATAGCCCACATACGCCAGAGTGAAAATCAAAAAACTTAATTTATAAATAACGCGCATACGCCAGAGTGGCTATCATCGGTATTGAACAGTTTGAGAGCAACCAAGGGCTCACTTCAGAAATGACAAGGTTTATTTATGGCTTAAAACAGAGTCGTTCACCTGCGCAAGCCAAAATATTGGCAAAACATTTTTTTTTTAATATAATTAACGCGCACATCAAGGGATTATGAATACCCTTATAAAGGTCCGCCAAATAACTTTTTTTTTTTAAAAACAGGGCACAAAACATCGAGTGTAGCTTCGGCTGTGTGGCACGTAGCGCCGGCCGGCGCCGTCCTGTTGAAACCAAATGTTGCCAATATCCTCCTCCTCAATTTTTGTGAACAAAAATTCGTTCAACATGGCCCGATAACGATCGCCATTGACTGTAACGGCCACTCCTTGTTCATTTTCGAAGAATGCCTCTGGACCAAAATCCGCACCAAACAGTGACTCGTTTTGGGTGCATCGGCTTTTCAATGTATGCGTGCGGGTTTTCTGTTCCCCAAATGCGACAATTTTGCTTGTTTACATACCCGCCAAGATCAAAATGAGCGCTGTTCAAGCACAACACAATTGTCGTTCAGCGGAAGGATAAAACTAATTTATCTGTCAAATCAGACATGAGCTTAGTGTTACCATTCACGAAATAAGCACTAGTTGAAAAAAAAAATGTTATACGGCGGACCCTTCAGATACTGTTTTAAAACACATTTCGAGCATTTGGAAAAATAGGAGAGGATTTAAAAGAACAAATCGATGCACGTTTCTATTGAATCAGGTAGGGCATTCCACATTCGACTGGTGCAACTATAAGATGAATCTCTATACTTGACTGTACGACTGAAGTTGGGCTTAATGTAAAACTGATGAGCGTTCCTGGCGATGCGGGTGTTGCGGCTGAATTGTTTCAAGGGAAATGCAACTGGCTTTCTCATTAGAGCACTGTTTGTGAAAAAAGCGATAAAAGAGAGAATCAATCGATCCTACTTTTGAACTATCAACTATCAGTCTTAACGCTCTGTTTTGTACGCAAAGATGTTTGAGGAGCACCAGACATGGGAGCTGTACTCAAGTTTTGGACGGATGTAGGTCTTATAAATTGTAGCCAGATCAGAAGAAGTGAAGAACTTCCTGTATCGTCTCAAGATGCCTAAGCATTTAGCAACGTTTTTGGCGACTTCAAATGTGTGGTCATTCCAACGAAGGTCATCGCTTACACACATACCAAGTTCTGACAGCTTTTTGGTTTCTTGGATGCAGGTACCATTCATAGATAATGACGACATTGAGTTCTCGAAGCATTGTATTCTACTCGGTTTTGTTCACCCCATGTAACAATACTGTCATGGTCAGAATTCAATGAGCTTATCATACGCAACCGTTCCAGTTTCACATCCAAAGAGCAGGGACGTGAATTTGGAAACGATTATGAAAAACTGAGGGTAGAATCGTCAGCAAAGCAATTGAGAGGATTAGAAGTTTCAGACAAGAGGTCATTTATGAAAATGAGGAAGAGAGTCGGAGACAAAACGGAGACAAAGGTCTTCTCACCAGCATATATAATTTGAGTATCAGACTTGAATCCATCCAACACAACTTGTATTGAACGGTCCGAAGGGTAGTTTCTAGTCCAACGAAGAAAAGACTCATCGATACTAAAAGCACGCATTTTCGATAATAGAGCTTGATGCCAAACTCTATCGAATGCCTTGAAAATATCAAGCGCAATAATCTTACTTTTTCCAAAACAGTGTAAAGATTGGTTCCACTTTTCGGTGAGATAAGCCATCAAATCAAAAGTAGACCTTTTGCTACGAAAGGCGTACCGAGAATTAAAATTACCAAAGTGAGTTCTCACTTCGGAGATATATATCGAAATAGTGTGGACGCCTCGATTGGTCTTTTTTTTTATCCAAGAGCCGAACCCAATTCAAAACGAATGAAATATATCCGATTGCCGCCCAGCATAGTCCGGACGGACCTTTAAGAAAAGACTGTGAATCTTCCAAATGAATGAAGTGTAATTTTAAAAATTATGAAATTTCTGTTGACCTTTTTTCTGCTTTTTCGTCAATGTTTCAAAACATTATTATTTCCTTGGAAACAAAAACTTCATTGAATATTGTATGTACAATACAACAAAGATATATCTACCACTCATGTTATCCGGGATAGTCGCTTCCACGAGAGCCTCAATGTTACTGCTTAAAAGATCATTGTAGTCTCCTTGATACAAAGGAAAATCAGAAGGAAATAGCTTTCCAAGCAGCCGACAACTGGATTTTCCATCCAAGTTACACAGCTGTCACATAACGTGTGTTTGATTAGCTTTCTTTTCATTAACTAATCAAAAATAATTACGATTTTATGTGGAAAACTGAGTGAATCTTGACATCAAAGAAAAAATGTTCTATAAAATGTGTAATTTGGCCTAATGAGAATCCATGTAAACGACGTCCGGGACAGCCCACATAATTTTTTTCTTAATGCATTTTCAAGAACAGTTTTACAAAGTATATGCCTGTTGAGGTCGGAAAAATAATGAATATTAAATTAACCCTCAACCACATCCTTTTCACAGACGACCTATTGTTATGACTTTCTTTTAAATCATCCAATCCATTTATTACGTAGGTTTGTTTAAATAAAACCCCACTCCACATCTACATATGTATGTGTCTATGCCTACCTTTCGTAAGGGAATTGTATATTGCGAAACAAAAAGGTTCGCAAGTTCTTTGCTTCAGCTGCTAGTTGATGATTGTAGGTTGATTAAATCTTAAGCATTCAGCCAATATGGTGCCAGTGCTGTCGTCAGTGGCTGATATACGATTTCCCATAACATACTAACTTTGACAATTGATATTTATTTGTTCGTATTTGTCCGAGCTGGAAAAGTGTGTAGGAGCTCCAAAAGAAGAACAAACAGTTAATTGCTTTCATTTGAGTTCTAATGCCCTGGGGGTAATGTGGTTCTTATTGTATGGAGCATGTGGAACATTTCCGTGTGTGTTTTGTGTAGTGACCATAAGTGGTAAATAACCAAAGTATAGCCAAAGGTTTAACAACAAACATTTCTGCTGGCGTTTGTTGTCTATGATGGGGTGAAAACACATTTGGAAAACATTTAAGTTTCCCGCTTTGACCTAAAGATGCATCATGCAGGACAATATTATGCGAAGCACGTCGGGTATGTAGCCCGCTTATCGAGTCAGGAAGCGAAATATGCCACCCTAAGTAAACTGGAGGTGAACAATTTAGGTCAAATCAAAGGAACCCCAAAGGAGTTTGAGAGGTTGCCAAATCCTAACCTGCTGTTGACACCCTCTGCATTTCAAAAGATGTTCTAAGTTTAGTTGTATAAGGGCAGCTCATTTATTCTATAAACGACTGATCACAATATCCCCACAAATTTGCAAAGTTCTCAGAGATTTGCATTGCTTCCAGCATTTGCTGAAACTTTTTCTATATTCATGAGTTTTTTCCTTTTTAATTGAGTCATTCGAAAGCCATTAAATCAATTTCACAGAACAATAATAACCTCTTGACCCAGTTGGTTGGATGGATGTCCATTTCACAATTCAACTATCAAAGTTAGCTCTATGCATATTTGTATTTCAATCCCGACATTAAAGTTGAATCCTTCAAAGGCAAACATTTATCGTCGAAATGAACCATTATTTCCTTATTGGTTTGGCTGAGAACAGCAAATAAACACCGACAGGGATAGGGACCAGGGACCAGAGACTAGGGAAAAGGACAGCATATTGGCCAATGTTGGACCATGAAATGGCTCTAAGTAGTAAATGAACACACACAGCCTACCAGCCCGCTTTTGTGTTGCGCCAGAGCACAAAACTCGAATGCTGTTAAAATTTGACTCGATTAAATTTATTTCACAGCCCCCCATTGTTAGCCATTGTAAGTACTTCGAGGCACATAGTTATGCAGAGAATGTGGCAAAAGCGGTCCTTTAGCCAAGCAACGTTACTACTCTACGCCAAACTTAAGTGCGGTCTAGGTCTAGGCATAATGTTTTTGTTGTGGCAGTGGTATTTGGTGGCTTGAAATGCTTGAATACAATCACCCGCTGGAGTTGGGTTTTTCTTTTAATATTTTTGTTCTCCAGAGTAAAAGCAAAAGTATGTGTAAAGCTTCAACGGAATTGAAACTTTCTTGTTCCCATGGAATGGCTATAAGGGAGAAAGGAGAGGCCAAACAAAACCAAAAAACCACTGTACTTAGACAATGCGGCGAATCTTTTTCATGGATGCGATGCTCCCTATAACCCCTGACGCCCAGGCCCAATAAATTCAACATGAAAATTATCCCTAGTCCCGCTGCAGCAAAAGGCATATTCCAATGAAAAACTAATATGGCTCGGCCCCGAACCACAATCACATAAAACGTGAACAAGACAAAAGGGGGATTTCTGATTTATACCGTCATCATAATAAATTGAAGTGATTTATCTGATGGGATGCAAAAATAAATTTTTTTTTTTCGCAGGCAATTTTGTTCATGGGACAGAGTGTGAACATGGTCGACGTGTGTATTGTATATGCTGCTGTATGTGCCTCTGGTTTCTTTTTGCCTTTCAAAGGTCTGTTGAATTATGAATATTACAGGATTAAAGTTTATTATGTCATCATGCCAGATTGTTGTGTACATTAGCCTAGTTTTGGTTTGCGTATATGCAAACCCAAAGGGCTGGTTTTATTGAATTTGAATGGATAATAGGAGTTGAATTCAAAATCAGTCTTGAGCTCTTTTGTTAGAGAACAGTTTTGGATATTGGAATTCATCTGGGAGAGTGGAAGGGAAAAGGGATTTGATTTAATTTAATGAATCCAGACAAGATCTAAAAATTACACTGACACCAAAATCGACATCGTAAAGTAACCGGCCCTTTTCGTTCATTTGAACGCACATCATCTACTCTTCACTCAACCGTGTTAGGATCCAAAAAATATTCCGATGTCAAGTCATACAAAAGGAAAAAATTGATAGTTAGTCTATAAAAGTTCTACATAAACAAACCGTAATGGATTTGTAAATCAGGTCTTTAAGTGTGAAAAAAGATGTAAGACTGCTCCAGTGTTCCATTAGAGAATATAAAATCATTCAAGCCAGTAGTTAAAATCGATTGAATTACAATTTTATTACTTTCTGGTCTTAAAATATGCCAACAATAAATTTTAGTAGAAGGGGGATGGCCACAAACACATTCGAAACTATGTACTTGAAAGAAACAAATTATTACACTGAGTTCCGAATTCCTATTCAGTTCAGATTAAGTCTCCTCCAAATTCAAAATCACGTGGCAACTGACAAATGACTTTTTACAAACTCATTAGCAACTTTTCTTAGAAATCAGTTTCAAGTAAATTACATAGCTGTAGAGTTTACCTCCTTCCTCGTTAAAAACGATGTGGTCTCTGGCACAATTCGCACTGGAGCTTTGAGGAACTCGCAAGCAGCATATCTTTTGACCCACGTCTAATGGATATGCCGTCTGACACGATGATCCCAAGGCTCAAACTGCGTCAAAATTACTCAGTCAGCTTTCCTTCAGTTCAGGACTGGTTCGCTCCAGAATCTGAGCCCGGAAAGAATTGTTATCGTATCTTCACAGATGGCTCCAAAACCGACGAGGGTTCTGGTGCTGGTGCCTTTGTTGAGAACGACGACATACGACTGCACTCATCTTTAGGATCATACGCATCCGTTTTCCAAGCGGAGGCTTATGCTATCCTAATGGCCTTGAGCCACGTAACGAACAATGGATGGACGGGGAGAAGTATCTTTGTTTGCAGCGATAGCCAAGCTGTGCTTAAGGCCCTTCTCAACCCTCTAACCACTTCGAAAGTGATCCAGGAATGCAAGAGCTCTCTGAATGCGATCGGAAGATTAAATTCCTTGAGTCTCATTTGGGTTCCAGGCCATCACGGCATAACTGGAAATGAGATCGCCGATGAACTCGCTAGGCAGGGATCTCAGACAGCTTTCTCAGGACCTGAACCGTCGCTAGGTCTGCCAGCGTCCTCAGTGAGGGCTTCAATCAACGATTGGATCTGTGAAGAGCACAACCGTAGATGGCATGCCTCCATTGGATGCAGACAAACCAAGCGTATGCTCCCCAACGTTAGTAAGAAGACTGCAACATTTTTGCTAGATCGTAGCAGAAAAGACTGTAGGAAGCTTATTGGCGTTGCCAGCGGGCACTTCTCTTTTGCAAAGCATTTAAACGTGTTAGGCTTAAGTGATACCACACTCTGTGAATCTTGTGGAGAAGATGAGGACACCGCAGAGCACTTCCTTTTTGAATGTCCTGCTTTTTCTCGCATGAGGTTACAGATACTCGGCGCAGACATGGTGAGAGCTGGTAACTTAGGCTCCTTACCATGGCAGCGTCTTTTGGCTTTTCTCCGAACATCTGGAAAGCTATAACAAATAGAAGGTTGCTATCTATCTGTACTACCAATGGACCGGTATTTAGGTCTGAGTGCTACAGCTGGTATTTTAAAAACCCCCAACAAAAAAAAAAAAAAAAAAACCTCCTTCCAAAAGGGACCACCAAATTTTTTTTATGGAAAACAGTTTTGGAACTTTACTTACCCATGTACGATGTAGAAGCATGGTAACGACAATAACGCATCATGTTCAGTATATTTCTTGCGACACATTGATGATATAAATACATAACATATGCGACGGCTTCTTCTTTGAAATTATTCAATTAGTACAATTTGTGTGTGGAGCGAATGACTGAATTTCTGGCAGCTATTCTCAGTTGGAAATCAAGTGCTTAGATATTTGATCAGAAACTGGGAAAAAATTATAAATTATGATGGCACATCTGTTTGACATACTCAAAACATATACATAGTAGATAAAGTATCAAAAGGATAGACTAATTTTTTTCATGATTTATTAACGCACATATCAAGAGGTTTCCAGTTCGCTTGTATTCATAATGTTACAAAACACTGCGAACTTTAAGGAAAAGAGAGTTTTTTTAAAGTCAAATATGCAATTTTTAAGATCTTGCCAGAAGATGATTTGGACAAGAAATTTGAAAAAAATTAAAGACATACTTTTCAAAATATTGAAAAAAATTTTTTTTTTTTAAATTAGCAGTTTTTTGTAGATCATAATATGGACAGAGAGACATACAGCCAGAGAAAATTGCAGGACCCACTGTTATCTCAAAATTTTTTCTGCACGATTCCAAAACCTGGATTGCAATGCCTATAATCGTAAGTAAAAACCAGAGTCAGGTAAAGCATTGCACATATGGGTAGTAAGACAAATCCTCTTAATGATTATTGGAGTCCTATCAGTTTAGTGCTGATTGAAGGGTTGTGGTATCATTGGAACATTTGTCTTCAAACTGCGAACAACGTTTCGGTCAACGGCATGCATTACAGAGCCCTATAATTTATAAGGGCTCTGGTTCTTGCATGATGGCGTACCGTGCATGCCCACAATCGATTTTTCGAGCACCAAATTTCCAAATCATGTTTTCAGTTGGTGATATCAATTGGCCGCCTCGGTGTTAGAATTTCATCCTTTTGGACTTTGTTTTTGTGGGGAACCTTGAATAATTTATGTTTTGACAACAAATCCGATACAGTTCAAGCACTTGAGGAGAATATCGCTGACGAGGCCTTGGAAAAACGGAATGACAAAATGGCAGCGCGGTAGTGGTACCCGTCGCGTGATGATGAGTGCGTCCACCTTTTAACCCAGATGTTCGTGGTTCGAGTCCCAACGGAGGCAAAAATTATTTTTCCACGGGTATCACCTTTCGCGAAGAATTAGCAAGTTCTCTGTTAGTAAATTCATTGCCATGAAAAGCCCTTTCTCGATTAGCCTATCGGAATCGGAAGAAAATGGAAGGTCTCCTCCATTACCTCATATATATATATATATTTATTTATTTCATCAACTGTACAGGAAAGTAAGAAAACTTATGTTAGTACAGGCAAAAGTAATAATCATAATTTGTGAGAAATGCGCTAGGCAATGGGGTTCCTCGCTCTCTTGCACCACCCTATTTATTTGTTATTTTTATCGCATTCTGCAAAGCTGGCCTAGGCAGCCTCTTGAAGGACGTTTTCTTTCAGAATCAGCGGGAATATTTGCTCTCTTTTATAGAGCTCTATGATGCAGGGAAAAATTTAATTTTTATCATTTTGCATTTTTCAAAACTAACGGTAAACGGTTTTTAAATTGAATTGCACAAAAATGTTTTCGGAAGGTAAATTACCAATTTTCAAGGGTAAACCCTTGATTGAATACTGTTCTTTTCCAATTAGGGCAGTTCACACCTTACAATTAGTTGGACAGGCTTTGGTTTGAACGACCAATGTTGGATAATGTGAACCCTCAGACGAACGCTTGTCTAACTTGTTGAATGGTTTCGTTTATTTTTGAAAATTTTTAAATTGGAGGGAGCGGAGGCATGTATGTCATAATGTTGGACGATAAGTCTGAAAGCAAACTACATCCAACCATACAACATCCATCAAACAAAGTCTGTCCAACTAATTGTACACTGTGAGCTCCGCTTTTCAAATATTTTTGAAAATATTAAAGATGGACAAACAAATTTGATAATGTGAACAAGAGTAGGTCCAACTTGAGGAAAGTCTTAATGACAAAACGATTTACGAGCATGTAAGCTGATTACATATGTGCAAATGTTCATAATGTATATTCGAAAGCTTCTTTCGTCATAAGACTGTTAGTTTCTCTCTGAAACTATCGCGACTATTGAATAGGAACTTCTTTAGCACCGTGTGATTTGAAAATTATGGTATTTATAAAATATAGTAGCACGCCGAAGGGGAAAACGCTTTAATTGCAACCTGTAGTCCCCACACCTTCTCAAATCGGAAAAGCTAGTCGTAGAACCTGTGAAACGCATAATACTAACTACTATTATAGATGTGAAGGTAACTCTGTCTGTCCGTCTTTCTATGTTACCATCTCCCGCCCAAACTACTGAGCCGATTCAAATGAAATTTTATACAGCGATGATCTAGAACCTGAAGTAGGAAATACGCCATATTTCATTCGAATATTCCCACAAAAACCGGTCCTTAGTATTATAAATGCGAAAGTAGCTCTGTCTGTCCGACATTCCATGTGACCAATGTGACTCCTGCCCAAACTACTGAACCGAATAAAACGAAATTTTGTACAGAGATAGTCTGGGAAGGACATGGGTCATATATTTTAACCCAATTTACTTAGAAACAAAAGCACCGATTTCAAAAATTCTTCCACCACCAGAATGCTTTGCTATCCCCAATCAACATAAACTTTAACTCATCCCCATATTAAACCGGGAACGGTCTTCATATTCCCACGGGAACGGGAGTCTTTACTATTATTATAAATCTGAAATTAAATCTATTTTTCTTTGTTACCATCTACCCAAACTACCATCTGCCCAAACTATTGTACCTATTTATATGAATTCCGGTACAGAAATAGTCTAGACTCTAGAACCTGAAGATGGACATCCTTACTCGTACTAATATTTCACATCCAAAATTAACTCTGTCTGTCCGTGTTTCTTTCTGTGGCTGTGAATGGCTGTGTGAAATGTCGATTTCGGCGCTGATTAATGAGATAGTTAACCATATAAACTAATAAATTATGTCAGAAGTGGTAATGGATGTCATCGAATATCAATAAGCAGACAATATTATGGTTTTATGGACACTGAGCAAGTCACATTATAGCCTATAGAGTTTCTCAATTCCTTAGAACTATCAGGAGTACCTTCCAAAAATTTGAGGTTTCAAGTTGGTGTTCCCGTGTCAATAATGAGACATCTAGAATTGTACACATCTACAAATTACACATCTCGGACGCGCCACTTTAAAAGATTTAATAATGCCTGGAATGGCAAAAGGAGAAACCATTTTGATTCCCACTGATTTGTCATTTCAGCTCAAAAGAATGCCACTTCCTCTGAAACCAGTATTTGATATTAGTGTAAATAAAGCTCAGACGCTTAAGGTTGCAAGTGTTCGTTAAGATAAAGATCCCATCGCAACTCTATGTGGCACACGTGTATCCAACCCGCAAAATCTTTTTATTTGGCAAAAGATGGAAAAACTAAGAACGTCGCGTCGTGTACGAAAATGTACTCAATAATATAACAATAGGTTACTTTAATGGATGTACATGTAGATGTACATACATATGTGTTTTATTTGCAAAATAGTTAGCTGACAAAATTAAAAATGCTGCCGCAAGTCCCCATTCCACGCGGACGAAGTCACGGGCACAGCTAGTTTTTGAATATATTGAGAAAGAAGCAAGGTTTCGAAAACGTGCTAGCAACATTTAAACTAAGGAAGAAAAGTAAACAAAACCTATGTGCTTTAGATTGTTAATGACAACAAATTTGTTGTTTTAAAACTGTTAGAAAAGCATTCAAGCATCCATAAAAATACCATCCCTATACCAAGGTGAACATCCAGAGTAAAATTTTCAAAACCGCTAAGGGGTTAAATGCAGACGGCATGGTACATTAAAAGCATTTTTCTCTCCGTTGTGCTACTATAGTTTATAAATACAATGTTGAAACTTCGTTGAAACGAAAAAGCGACACAAAACAGACAAAAGTATTCTGCGAGAGAAAAAGGCACAATCTTCGTCTCTTTTGTCGTCGTTTTGCTTCTTCTGAATTCTCATTTCTGCTGCGTTTGAACTCATTTTTTCAATAATTTTTTTCATTCCCAGAATTTTTTTCTCTATCGTCTGTGATTTTAGAAATCAAACTTAAGGAATATTGAAAACTAAATTTATTTAAATCAATTATTGAAAATTAATATTCTCCGTATTTTGCCAAATAGCTTGAAGAAAAAATTTTATCGCCATGTTTCTACAGTTTCATCAAAGAAATTTAATAATAGCAACGATCTTAGCTTCGTATAGAATAATAATGTATTTGAAAACAGAGAAAAAGCTGAAGGCTTAAAATGTAATCAGTTCATAAAATTGCGTCTTGCATTAACCTTTCAAACCTACTCTTCCTACTTCAACTAAGTACAACAACAAATGAATAAATTATTTAAGACCAATTGAGTAGGTATAGATATACATTTTAATGCTTTAACAAATTCCTTAAGCAGCACAATTTCAAACTTCCGAAAGGACATCAAAGAACTGACGCAACACAAATTCAAAATTCCTCGACCCCAACACTTCTTGTGCTCTGTCAGACACAAGAATCTTCTTGCATTAGCATAAATTCCTTCAGATTGTCAAGGAATAAGAGATCCTCAGATCTTTTTATTCACATGTAACTTGAGTTCAAAGATTTTTTTCATTTCGATGGTTGCAAGAAAACATTCACGCATACAAACACAAACTCAAAAGAACTTCTTTCAGTCTGTACTTTGAATTGAATCCTTCAAAGGGTTAACATCCACGAAATGGATATGTAACGCAACATCCATAATTCATGTTTTCATGAATTCACTCAGTTTAGAGTGAGTACCTAGTACCTACCTTCTTTGAATGCTCGAGCGACGATAATACCGATGATGCCGCCAACAACTCCGTATAACGATGGCTCTTTCGTAAAAGTGCATTTTTTACCGACAACAGGATGTAGCAGATGAAACACTAAGAACATGAACAAAAATATTGCTATATTCTGAAGTTAGCGAACACTAAAGTGAGCTTCGAGAGACAAAGGGGCAATCATCGTTACACCGAAAAGAAATCAATTTTCATGTCAACTGTAAGCTACACACTCAACAGCAGAGCGCACCAAGTGATGGTGATGATTTGCATATCCTTTCAACATCCAGCCAAGAGGATTCCTTTTACGTTCAAGAAAAAATTTGTGTTGAGTTCGCACAAAATGGATCTCTTTTATACACTTCCACATATACACACACTAAAAAACTTTTTATTTTTTTATTTATAATATGACATCTGTTTATGGGAGTCCTCTTAATGAATAAATCAGACTTCAGGCTCACGCATTGCAAGCAACTGTTTGCCCCCTGTGTGTTCCTGTTCAACAGACACAACTCACAAGATGCACTCATTCAATTTATTGGACGTGGGAGTAAATTTCTGTTCCGATGAGAAATCAATTCAAAAGGAAGTTCATTAGAGAGCAAAATCTAGTTCAAATGTAATTCTCTAGTTCTGTAGTGCATATTTACCCATCAGAACTACTTCCTTAAGTGCAAGTAAATTGACAATGATTGATGGCAATTGTTTGAAAGACTCATTGGCAGCACTTCAACGTGTACGTGTACACACTGGAGAATGGCAAGTCCTTATGAAGAATACATACACTCATTGGTTGTTATATTTAGCAGACGCGTTTACTGTAGGAATAAAGTAATCAGGAAATCAGGATATTCATCGTGAACTCAAATGAGAATTAGCATGATGTGGTTTGGAATACAACTATGGCCTTCTTAAATGAAAAATATGGCGTAGCTACATTTGATTTATGCTGACGCTTTTGTTGCAGAAGAAGGAACAAACCACAAAACTATTTCAAACTTTATTGCCGTATTTTTAAGATTGTTTTCCATAGACATGGTAGATATTTATGGAACTTTTGACTTATTTCCAGCAACGTTAGTCTTAATAAAACGCTTCAACATCTTGATTTTAAATCTGGTATGTGAGTTGCATTGTATTTCAGTGAAGTAAATCGGGTGAAGATGAACTGAGTTGGAGGTTACTATGGGTGAAGTCATAAAAGACTTAGAAGTTGTATTTGCACTTTTAAAACTAAGGCAAAAGGTTCTACTCCGCTTAGCTCTCTACAGCGTTTCTTCAGCTTGTTTTCATCGATAAAGAGAAAAAAAGAGAAACAAAAAAATGTATGCATAATGGAAATATTTTGATCTTGGCTCTCGCGGAAAATCAAAGAATGGAGAAGGTTCTTTAAAAATAAAAATGAACTTATTGAAGTCGTACACTTATCATAAATGGGCATTTCTTTGGGCCATTTGGGTTCCATTTGAACACACCATCTCAACCACTGTTGAACTGGATATAAAAATATGATTCAGTAGCCTACCTTGTCTACAATTTTTAGTAAAATTATTGGGTTGGATCCCCCAAAACCTTTCAATATCGAAGCTCACTTAAGCTTATGTGCTTAGTGGTATGGCCACATCTCTAGAAATGATATCCAATTTTAAAACATGACCAATATTCAGAAATTTGCACGTATTAGTATAACTAGTGGCACAAGAACTACACCAAGCAAGCCCAGAGCCTTTGAATAGATTCTTTTGTTTCAACCTTTGGAGGCTCTTACGAAAGATATGGGGATTCAAAGGACTCTACGACTCTGAAAGTATTTTTAATGAAAAGCTCATATCTCTTGTCTTGGAACTTTGATGATTTTCACTGACATTAACATCCAAATTCGGAATCTATTTTACTATTCATTGATATCACATCAACGGATTGATGATAGGAACTGGTTGGCTTGTCATACACGAACAAAACCGATGGTTCCAAATCGTCTAAGACTAATGAAACCAAAATATTTACCGTCAAAGCGAAAAACATCTTGGAACTTCGGAACCGATGAAAGAGTTTAATGAATTTCTTATCGACAGCCAGAGGCTAAAGTAGCCATTTTATCAATCGCCACAGGGTTTAAACTGATTGATAGTTGCCATAGAAAACATAACTGCTCATGCAACAAAATGCTGCCAGCCTTTGATAGGTCACAGGATAACTTGATGAACATGGAGACGAGGTGGTGGATGGATGGCCAAAAACAGTCACCTTTCGAACTACGCCCAAAAAGACCTTAAGCGCTCATAATACTGAAGATAAAAAAAATCAATGGAAATATGTAATATTTCGAGAGGAATTTATTAGTTTTCTTCTTCTTCTTCTTCTTTTTCTGGCGTTACGAGCATCGTGATCTCAAATAGATCACAGCTCTTAAACTTAACTGCTTAACACTACTGATCCACTCACCACTCGTGTGGTCCGCCGAGACAGGAATTTATTAGTAAAAAGCAGAACATACCGCTGTTGGTTGCCCCAATGCAATGGGTTGAAACTCAACAGTGAAAACTCGTATATGCATCAGCTCGTTGAAGTTATGCAGAGATTTTCAAGATGAAGAAGCGTTTACGAAGAACATATATGTGACAGCCCATTTGTTTGCCTTGACGAGGGCCCACATTTGTCACTTAATATCCCAAAATTGTATATTACGTAATAAATAGTGTTT
The DNA here is from genome assembly GCA_949752695.1 of Melanostoma scalare. Classification (NCBI taxonomy): domain Eukaryota; kingdom Metazoa; phylum Arthropoda; class Insecta; order Diptera; family Syrphidae; genus Melanostoma; species Melanostoma scalare. The sequence goes on along the minus strand of OX456984.1, from coordinate 52,149,318 downwards.
ACATTCTTGCACTCTTAGTTTTTCTACGTCACTAAGATTATTTATCTTTTTTCTTTGCATTCTATTTTCAATCACACTGTATGCATTTGGTAACTTTTCTGCTGTCAGCAATAAAACAGTTATTTGTCTTTGGGATAAAAGTGTATTTTTTCGTTCGTGCATTATCAGCAATAATATCATTTAATTTGTATTGTTTTCATTCACACCTTTTTTATGTTCATTACTTGTCAGCAATAATTCTTTAATGTTCAATTCAGTAACGTCATTTGATATTCGAAACTATAAATTATTTTCTTTTGTTTTTGTTTTCTTATGCACATTTGTAAATATGTAGAGTAAGCAATTTTTAGGTATAAATATTAAGTCAATCAGAAATAAAGCATGATTTTGAAATAACCAACCAAGACTTTTACACGAACCTTCAAGTGAGTCTGCTTGAAACCTCTTCATTATCATCTCAAGGTGTTATAGTGTTGCACTGTAACCACCCTTGCTAATCATAGTGATACACTGTGATCTAGCCTACATCATTCGGTAGAAGCACCGATTGAACATTTGGTGACCCCGACGTGATTATTGCTTCCCTCACCAGCAGTAAGAAGCAATTTTCGCTACCAAACGCGTTGCCAAGGCTATAACATTGGCATTTTAATTGAACGTATCTTAAAGCGTTGCCAGGGCTAAAACACTGGCAAAACTGCAACATTGAAATCTGCTCAATTCATTGAACTCATTGAAGACTAAAACTTCAGAGAGAGATCCAGAGACGACGCGACGATCCAAAAATTTAAACTATGGAGGATGAACTGGATATCTACACAAAGGGTGCCAGGCAGAAGGTCATCACCGATGAATTGCTGCGTTTGCAATCCAACATTGCAAAGGACGGACCGGAAAGGAAAACAGCAGAATATGCAAGGAAGCGGTTGGTGTTGATTGAAGATCTTTGGAGTGAGTTCGAAAAGAATCACAATGACATCGAGGAGGGGGGAAAACACGATACACCATACTTCCAGGGCGACACAGCTGGGAAGGTCAAGCAACTCTACCAATCGCTAACACAATACCTTCTGTCCGTGATGAAGGCTGGGACATCGGAAAAACAAGCTGAAAAAGAATCAGCAAAGGAAAACGTGATGAGGGCTGGGACATCGGAAGGACAAGCTGAAAAGGTATTCGCAAGGGAACATTGTGAAGCTACTTCTCATTCGCTAACCTCAACACCGAACCAGGACATCGACACAACAAAGGTCTTTCGAAGGCAAAGGGCAATCCTGCAGTCATTGAAGCGATTGCTGGAAAACATAGAGGAGAGCGCAGAAGAGTATTCAAGCACGTGTTGCCGCCTAAAGATCGACCAAACAAAAGGCGTCTGGTCACAGATGGAGGAGGTTCATCAAAAAATTGCTGAGCTCCTAGAAGACCCAGAGAATGCAGGTTATGACATCGAAGAGTACTTCGCATTCGAGGACAGAGTCCAGAAAAATCTCCTCATGTTGTCAACCAAACTTGAAGGAGGCCGTCCTGATTCCCATCAAGCTGACACATTGAGGCAAACGGCGAAATTACCTAAAATAACCTTGCCAAGGTTTGACGGAAACTACCTGACCTGGAGGCAATACTGCGACTTGTTTACCGAATTGGTCCACAATCAAAAAATAGCCGATTGCCAAAAGTTGTTTTACCTAAAAACAACTCTGGAAGGTGAAGCAGAAAAACTGATACGCCACTTCCCCACCTCAGACGCCAACTACCACGCTGCTTGGAAGGTAGTTACTGAGCGGTTCGAAAACCCTCGGCTACTTGTTTCAGCACTTATCAATAAATTAATGGCGCAACCAACTTGTCATCAGGAAACAGCAAATCAAATAAAGGCATTGCACGACACTACAGTCGAATGCCTGCTGGGTCTTAAAAACCTAAAAATTGACATAGCAAACTGGGACCCACTCGTAATGAGTATTCTGATGAAAAAATTGGATCGGAATACTCTAACCCTTTGGGAGCAGTCCCTAAAACAGCCCAAGGAATTGCAGCCTTTGGATATATTTTTGAAGTTTTTGGAAACAAGGTTCCAGTCACTCGAAGCAATTGGAGGCAAGAGCAGCAAAAGAGACGAAGAAGAAAGAAGACGAGTCCATGGCTTCAAGGTGACAAGTTCTATAACCACCCAGAAGAAGGATTGCACATTGTGTAAGGCTCCACATCAATTATATGCGTGCCGTGCCTTCCTTGATCTAACACCATCGAACAGATTAAGTCACGTAAGAAACAACAAATTGTGTGTAAATTGTTTGAAGGATGGTCATACCTCCTATGATTGTCGTCACGGAAGCTGCTCAAAATGCTCAAAAAAACACAATACGTTGGTACATTTAACAAAGAGGGAGCTGCCGAACTCTAATAACCACAGTATTGGGCAACCAATTCAAGAATCCACCAACAAAAACACAACACTAGCAGCTGCAGGAATAAACAAGAAGGAGAGTTATGTATTTCTCAGCACAGTCATCGTGAACTTAGAGGGACAAGACGGTTCAACCATCAACTGCCGTGCGGTGTTGGACTCTGGGTCACAGATAAGTATCATCACAGAAAGAATGATACGAAGGCTTAAGATACCACTGTCCTTCAAGCCTATGATCATCCAAGGTGTCGGAAGCTGCAAAAGAGGTGCCCAGAAAAGGGCAAACATTAGTCTTAGGTCTAAAACTACCGATTTTACCGCCAGGCTTGAGGCCATAGTTTTGCCTCAAATCATATCACCTCAGCCAACACAAGCGTTCGATGTTTCAACGTGGAAAATTCCAGGAAATGTCAAACTAGCAGACTCTCAATTTAATAAGCCTGACCACATTGATCTCCTTATAGGAGCCGAGTTGTTCCATCAATTACTCTGCGTTGGGCAGATTAAACTTGGAAGCAATCTACCACTTCTACAAAACACATTATTGGGGTGGATAGTGACCGGAAGGGTGAAGGCTGGGTCAACAACAACTACAACATGTGGAATATTCGCTGAAGAATCTTCTCTCGAAAATGCAATTACCAAGTTCTGGCAAACCGAAGAACTCCCGTGCTCCAACTCAAAGCGAACCATCGCAGAAGAGAAATGTGAAGAATATTTCAATCAGTCAACATCAAGAAATACGAGCGGAAGATTCATTGTCAGCTTACCCTTCGCTGACGATCCAACTAAATTAGGGTCATCAAGTGACATAGCTCTCAATCGATTTCATGCCTTGGAGCGCAGGCTGAACCGTCATCCAGAATTACAGAAACAGTACACTGAATTTATGAACGAGTACATCCAGCTGGGGCACATGACGGAAATAGATTTCAAAACAGTGTCTACACCACACTACTTCTTGCCTCATCATTGTGTTCTTAAACCAGACAGTAGCAGCACAAAACTAAGAGTGGTATTTGACGCCTCTGCAAAGACATCATCTAATACTTCGTTAAATGACATCTTGTATGCCGGACCAACAATCCAAGATGACCTGTTTACGATTCTATTACGTTATAGATTGCCCCGATTTGTAATCAAGGCTGACATTCAAAAGATGTATCGCCAAATTCTCGTACGTGAAGAAGACCTACACTTCCAACTTATATGGTGGCGCTCCCATCAGAATCAACCAATCAAATGTTATAAGCTTCAAACTGTCACATATGGAACTACGTCAGCTCCTTATCTTGCGACAAGGTGCCTCCAAGCATTGGCTAAAGAATACAATACGAAGTACCCCCTAGGCTCACAAGTATTGCAGAAGGACTTCTATGTTGATGACGTCATGACAGGGGCTGATAGCATGATCGAAGCAAAGGAAATTCAGACTCAATTGTCAGCATTGCTGCGCGAGGGAGGGTTCCAGTTAAAAAAATGGTGCTCCAACAAACAACAATTGCTCGCAAACGTCCCATTAGAAGACCAAGAGATTTCACTCAGCGACGATCGTAACGAAAGCAGTGTCAAAACCCTTGGGTTAATGTGGCGACCAAAATCCGACATATTTTGCATTAAAACAAATTATCGAACATCAAAAAGATTTACCAAAAGATCTGTGGCCTCAGATATAGCACGTCTTTTTGACCCTCTCGGCATAGTCGCTCCAGTGGTAGTTGTCGCAAAACTTTTCCTCCAAGAATTGTGGGAGCTTAAATACGACTGGGATGCTGCCTTACCAGAAGAAATGCACACCAGATGGGATAAATACTACAAAGGTCTCCGAGAACTAGATACATTCCAAATTCCTAGACACGTCTTCAGTCATCACATTCCATCATCAGTGCAAATCCATACATTTGCAGACGCATCAGAAAGGGCCTACGGAGCTGCTGTATTCATCAGATCCCTCAATAAAGAAGGTACAGTCATAGTGCGGCTGTTATGCTCAAAATCTCGAGTCGCACCAACTACCAAAACAGCATCAGGTATGAGATCAATGACAATACCTCGTCTAGAATTGTGTGCGGCACTGTTAGCTGCCGAACTATCACAACGAGTAAAGGGAGACCTAAACTTGGGCAATACTAGTAGCTTTCTGTGGTCTGACTCTCAAATTGTATTGAGTTGGATCAATTCAAGTGCAGACTCCTTTCAGACTTTTGTTGGACGTCGAGTGGCCAAGATCCAATCACACACGAGCGCTGATAATTGGAGATATGTAAGATCATCAGAAAATCCGGCAGATGTCTTATCAAGAGGCATATCCCCAGAAAAATTGCAGGATCATACATTATGGAAATTTGGTCCTCGGTTTTTACATGGTTCAGAAGCAATTTGGCCACCACCATTTAAAAACAGTAAAACGTGGTCAGATGAAAGGAAGAACGCTGCCTTGGTAACCAGTAAAGTTGACACTCAAAAACACGATATTTTCGAAGGAATCAGACATTCCAATTCCTTCCCTAAGCTCAAGACAATAATGGCATACTGCTTTCGATTTACAAGTCTCGTCAAGTCAGGTAAATTAAAGGAGTCGCTAAATTCAGTGAGGCAGAACCAAAAAAGGAACAAATCTGCATGGCCAATAACAACTTCAGAACTAGAGACTTCTTTGCAATTCCTCGTCAAGGAAATTCAATTCCACGGCTTTTATAAAGACATTTGTTTCCTCAAGGCAAATAAGGAGCTGGAAAAGGATAGTCCACTGAAGGGCCTAGCTGTATTTTTAGACGCGGACGATATTCTACGTGTTGGAGGTAGACTTCAAGAGTCATCATTATCTTACGATAGCAAGCATCCGATCCTGTTACCATATTCACATCCATACGTTGAAATGATCATGACAGACTTGCACATTCAAAACAATCATATTGGGCCTCAAGGTCTTCTAGCAATCACGAGACAGCGATTTTGGCCGATAAAGGGCAAAAACATTGCACGTTCCATCACTCAACATTGCACTTTTTGCATCAGAGCAAAACCACATATGTATTCCCAGATGATGGGAAATTTGCCAGGCACAAGAGTGCAACCAGCACGTCCTTTCATTAATACTGGTGTGGACTTTTGCGGCCCATTATGGGTTCACTACCGCACAAGAGGAAGTCGTCCACAAAAATGCTATCTATCAATGTTTTGCTGCTTCGCGACAAAGGCTGTCCATATCGAAGTTGTTAGCGACTTGACAACTGAAGCTTTTTTGGGAGCCTTACGAAGATTTATGAGTCGGCGTGGACACGTAAAAAATCTGTATTGCGATAATGCCACGAATTTCGTTGGCGCCAAAAATCAACTAGAAGCACTAAAAACAAATATATACTCAGCACAGGCGCAAAATAAAATCGCAACTTCGTGCAGTTCAAAGGGTATTGATTTCCACTTTATTCCTCCCCGAGCACCACATTTCGGAGGATTGTGGGAGGCCGCAGTCAAGTCCGCCAAACGTCTTTTACAATGCAAATTGGCTAACGCTTCACTAACCTACGAAGAACTTTGCACAATCACAGCAGAAGTTGAAGCGATTCTTAATTCACGACCCTTGACAGCAATGTCCAACGATCCAAGTGATCTGAATGCATTAACACCTAGTCATTTTCTGATTGGGGAGTCACTAAGGGCAACCATTGATACCAAGGCTGAACCAGTACGTGGGAGCCTACTGACTAGGTGGAAATTAGTAGCACACATAAAACGAGAATTCTGGAATCGATGGTCTCTGGAATACCTTAACGAGCTTCAATATCGAACAAAGTGGAAAAAACAATCAAACAATATCAAAATTGGTACCATTGTTATCATGAAAGAAGACAATACGCCAACAATGAAATGGTCACTTGGCAGAATCGAGCATATCCACGTCGGAAAGGACGGCTTGGTACGTGTCGCTGACGTGCGAACTAAATCTGGCATGTTGAGGCGCCCCATACATAAGCTTGCCCCCCTCATAGAAAATGATGAAGTCGAGTTGAATCCGCCATCAACAGATCGAAAACGGAGAAGCGATAGATCCACTCCTGATGAAACAACAACGTCAAAGGCAGCGAGAAATTCTACAAATCTTAATCCGCTTACTACGATGCTTTTGATTGGTCTTCTTTTACCAGCAGTATTGACAAGTGACATTGAAGTAACAACTTTCAACAACACTTCACCAGGAATGCATTTTCACCGACACGGAACAATCAGCCTGATTCATAACAAATGGAACATCATAGTATTCTACAACCTCGAGCCTTACCGAATGGAATTTGAAGCTTTGGAAAATACAACTACAATACTTAACCACATTTGTAAAAAACTATCCGGTAACGAACTGTGTCTTCAAATGGTTCACCAGTTTCAAGTCATCAAAAACGAGCTCAATGAAGACAACCTGATCGGAACTACCAAATTATCTATAAGAAGGAGACGAGGCGCCGTCGATGTTGTTGGAAATATAGCAAACTCACTTTTTGGAGTCCTCGACTCTAAATATGCTGAAGATATATCTCAAAAATTTAAAGGCATCGAATTAAACGAAGACCATCTTATGAGACTACTAAAAAATCATACCTCCATCGTAGATTCCACTATCAACATTGTCAGATTGAGTCAAGAAGATTCAATCAAAAGAAAACAAGCACTTGACCAACAACTTAGTCAATTGTTCAACAGTTTAAGCAATGTCACTGAAGAATTGTACCAAACTAAAATGAAGGAATTATTTTTATCATGGTGCACGCATGCAACACTAGTTATCATCAACATTCAGAGAATGCAGACAGCTATAGCAGACGTTCTGACTGACACGCACCGTGGACGAGTAAATCATCTTTTAATCACTCATCAACAACTCGTAACCGAAGTAGCAAAAATAAGAAATCATCTTCCTCCAGGTCTTCGCATCGCCGTAGAACCCGATCAAATTTTACAACTCTACAACCTAATGAATGTGGAGGGTCACATCAGTTCAAATTACATAACTTTCAAAATAGAAGTACCATTACTCAGCTTAGAGGAATTTTCAATTTACAAGCTTATTCCCATTCCGGCACCAGCTAATAATACTTACATGATTATTCAACCCTCAACTGACATGCTAGCAGTAAGTGCTCATCATGACCAATATTATCCAATCACTGAAGGTGAACTTTCAAAATGTTCAACGCTCAATGGAAATCATCATTTATGTATGCAAACTCACCCGGTGTATCAATCTGGAACCAATTTGAGTATGTGCGAGATGAATTTACTCAACAATAACTCAGAGATTTCCACCTGTGAACTGAAATTTGTCAAGGCGGAATCAGTATGGACGAAACTTCCTGACACAAATCAATGGATATTTTCATTAAACAAAGAAGCTGTGCTTAATGTTGTTTGTAATCATCAAACCTCATTTTTAGCATTGAAAGGAAGTGGGCTATTGAAACTTCAGCCCAATTGCGTAGCCAAAGACAAGCACTTAACACTTCAAGGCCAACAAATTTATTCATCAACGGTTCAAGCCTCATACACCAGGATTACTAACAATAATATACACAGTGAAGACGTAATTCGCCTAGCCTCTCCTCAGTACAACATGTTTAACCTCAGTTCATTCAGTCTTGAGCTAAATAAACTTCGAGAACAAATTAAACTTCAACAGCTTGAGCTTCCTACTACAATCAGTCTTCATAACACTCCTCATGTTGTTTCGAGTTCAGTTGGATTAATTATCATTTTCATAGCACTTATCTTCTTTATTTACAAGAAAATAAAGGGACGACAGAAGCCCCCTCATCCAGTTCCGTCTCCGCGGACAACCAACTCATCAAGTTGTACCATATCCATCTAGAAACTAACCTTCTGATGAAGCCTGGGATCATCAGCGCGGGGCAGGATGTTTACATTCTTGCACTCTTAGTTTTTCTACGTCACTAAGATTATTTATCTTTTTTCTTTGCATTCTATTTTCAATCACACTGTATGCATTTGGTAACTTTTCTGCTGTCAGCAATAAAACAGTTATTTGTCTTTGGGATAAAAGTGTATTTTTTCGTTCGTGCATTATCAGCAATAATATCATTTAATTTGTATTGTTTTCATTCACACCTTTTTTATGTTCATTACTTGTCAGCAATAATTCTTTAATGTTCAATTCAGTAACGTCATTTGATATTCGAAACTATAAATTATTTTCTTTTGTTTTTGTTTTCTTATGCACATTTGTAAATATGTAGAGTAAGCAATTTTTAGGTATAAATATTAAGTCAATCAGAAATAAAGCATGATTTTGAAATAACCAACCAAGACTTTTACACGAACCTTCAAGTGAGTCTGCTTGAAACCTCTTCATTATCATCTCAAGGTGTTATAGTGTTGCACTGTAACCACCCTTGCTAATCATAGTGATACACTGTGATCTAGCCTACATCATTCGGTAGAAGCACCGATTGAACAAATAGGTTATAGTTATAGGTCAATATGGACCCTTACATATCTAATTTTCGGAAAATTCATATATCCACATTTTATACTCCAACCTATATATTCCGAGAAGCATATTGGACTGAGTGATGATATTCAAGAAAAGTTAGTTGAACTTTTCTGGTTCTTGAGCTTCAGTTGTTCTTGTGGACGAAGTATGCTCCGTTTTCTGGGCAATCGCTAATCGTCGACGGTAATGTTTCCAGTAATAACCTACTATCCAGTAAGCATCATTGAAAAGAAAACGAATTCCTCTGAGGTAGAGTCTTGGACAGAAGAATAAATTCAATTATTTGAGCTCTGCAGATAGCGCTCTGTAACGTCAGTTCCTATTAATAAGGACATCTAATGAGCTTTAATCAACATTTCGGAAAAGAACAAATTCAATATCCAAATGAAACTTACGTGAACTACTTGGACAGAATCAGAAGAACGAACTGTTTTTTCATTGAATTTTTATAAAGGGTGGGCTTTACTTTTAGTATCGTAATAAAGTGAACATAGTTGATTCTTTTCTATCTATCGGATTTTCCAAAAAGGATTTGATGGGTTTTTATTTCAAATGCAAACCATTTGAGATATTTCAAAAACATCGCTATCGACTTGAAGTACAACTAAAATATTTATGAATGAAACTCGGCATCTTCGCAAAGGTCGATTCGTTGAACCCAATTGGACGCCGCGCCGCCCGTGGAATTGACTAGTTTAGATCGTTTGCTACAGACGTATTAACGACAGCGATATTTTCCACACCGTTGTGTCACTGGCACATGGCAGGATGAAACAACGAAAATGAAATTTCAAATATTTTTTTTGCACTAAACTTGTTGCAGCCTGTCTACTTGGGCGAGAATAACAACCGAAAATCGGAGCTAATAAAAATTTTGGTACCAAATTTGACTATAGCCCTGTTCACACTGTACAATTAGTTGGACAGACTTAGGTTTGAACGACCAATGCTTGATAGTGTGAACCCTTCATACGACCGCGTGTCCAACTTGTTGGATGGTTTTCAAAAATATTTGAAAATCTAGAAGTTGAACGGAGTGGAAGGGTATGTGACATAAAGTCGGACGACAAGCTTGATAAGTGTGAACGCAAACTACATCAGACCATCCAACTTTCATCAAACGAAGTCTGTCCAACTAATTGTACAGTGTGAACAGGGCTTATGAGGAATAATTTACATGAATTCTGGAATAGAACGTTGTTCGTAGCAACGCAATCTCTGACTCCATAATGGTTCCTATTTTTCAAGCCTTAGTTCACGGATTACTTGGATGATATTCGACTTAAGTGCTTGAATCACTTTTGGATTGTTGGCATAACATCGGTTCCTTACTGCTCCCTACAAAAGCAGTCCTAAGAACTCAAATAGCAGCTGATTGAAGTGGGTGTTTCATTCAAAAAACACACTGCCTGGAAAATGAGTTTTCATTAATTTCCAACGCTGTTCAAGTGTAGACAGATTAATTTCGTTCCGTGGAGGTATAATAACGAAAACAGCTGTCAAATAACCTTTGATATAAAAATATGACCCACGCTGTAAAATTTGCTTTTAACGAGGCATCTTTCGCTTTCACCCGTGTAATTGCTCTGGAGTAATGTGGCATTCTAAAGCGGGGAGTAAACGATACAATTATCGTACCGATAATCGTACATCGCATGGGATGATTGTTTGGTACGTATGCAAAAAATTTTGATTGAACTGAAAACCAAATTCGATCGTATGCGATCCAAGTAGCATTCGACGATTCTATCGTGTATTCTCCGTTTAATAGTGAAACAATTTTGAGGCCGATCCAGTATTGTTAATACATTGCAAACATACGAAGACACAAATCTTTCCACTTTATAAAATTGATAAATCATTACATAGTTTCCTCTTTCTGTATGTATGTATGCTAGACTACTCAACGGAAGAATTTATTACTTGTTATTAGGTACGTATTTTCCCGTTACAAATTCATAAAATTAAAGGGCTAATTCGGAACGACCGTTGGAATTTCCTAATATCAAATTATGAACTACTGAAAATAGGTATAAAAAAATGCGTCGCTAGGACGAGGCCACATGCAAAATTTTAGAAAAAACAAAAAAATTAGTGAAATGCATACATTTTAGGGGTTTATAATAATTTAATGACGTTTTTTTACATTAATAATGAGTATGTTCGCCATTTTTGGATATAACCTCTATTAGACGCTTTGGAATAGAATCATACAGTTTTTTTAAGTAATCATATGAAATTTGGGCCCAAGCACTACGAATAGCATCAATTAAGGTGTTCTTGTCTTCAAATTGTCTGCCACCTTCATAAGCTTTACAAGATAGCCGTATCCAAACGTTTTCAATTATGTTTAAGTCCGGTGAATATGGCAGCCATGACAAAAGTTCCGCACGTCTTCTGATTGAATCCAGCTTTTGACAACCCTGCTAGCGTGGATTGGGGCATTGTCTTGTTGTTGTTGTCCAAGTCAGAGGTCCAAAGAAGTTTTTCATTTTTGGGAATGACCGTTCCAGCAAACATTTGTAGCTATTTCCGTTCATTGTTGTGGACAAAAACTCCAATACGATCTTGCCATAGCAGGTATTAGCTCCCCACACCATTGCACCTGATGTACGGCTATGATGTCTCGGTCGTTTCGAATAAACCCGTTTATTTAATGAATTTGTTATGCGAAAATACGTACCTATTAACTGGTAATAAACTTTTCCGGGTACAAAACTTCCACCAGGTATAAAAAGGGATAATCGATTGCAAAATTTGTGGCCTCATCTTAGTGGTTGGCAGTGTATGTCAAGCTCATTTGAATATTCGAACGGGAACGAGAACTAAGTGTTTCCATTGCAAAGGCTGCAAAACTACTGGGCTGATTTGAATGGAAACTGTCAAAAAATGGTCTAGAGCCTCAGAAATAACATAACTATACAATCTTTCCATATTCCCTCGGGAACGGAAACAAGAACTTAAAAATTGGAAAATCACCACTAAGCTCACCAGTGTATTTTCAAGTGAAATCGCCAGTTAATTCACCAGTGAAATCCAAAAGCCATAAAATATTTTAATGACCTGAACAAAGTGACATTACAACGTTTTTGTTGTCGAAAAATTTTGTTGATTGCCTCATACATACCTGCTTATTGACCTCTTCTCTGCTTAAATTTCTATAACACTGCTATAATAAAAAATACTTGCAATGAATTCATACAATCGCTAGAAAAATTATAACTGAACAATATAACTTAGAAACGTTGTGGGGTTCATTTGGTGGACACGACTTCTGCCGGAACCGGAACGCAAATTAAGGTTAAAGCGGCTTCAATCAAGTGGAGCAAATATTTGTAAATTTTATCTTTGATAAATTTTATTCAATTACGGCCTTAAAGTGCAAAAACAAAATATGAAAACAAGTGCTGTTTATGATGTAAATCAACTTCTTTACTTTTTATTTTCGAAAAGCTGCTAAGTACACAAAAAAAAATAAAGAAAAACAAACGGTTTTTGCCAAAGTGAGCACAAAAACGGCATCACTTAAAACTCACACAGCATAAGGTTCTGCTATGCTTATTCAATGTCCTCGTTCACATATACAGGCTTTGGCCTTGCAGGTCTTCTCTTTTGTGGTACTTTAGGACGACTGGGATCTCTAGGTCTCGGTGTTGGATTTTCCAGTTGCTCGAGTTCGGCATCACTCAAACGATCCTTATACCAGTCAGCACTGTACAAAGTCAAAGATAGAAAGATGAGATTCAAAAACAAAAGCAAAAATCACTTCACAGTTGAATTAATATATATTTTCATTGTGTGGCAACTTCTTTTCCTTATCCATCATAGCCACATCCACATTTCATATACCAATCCACCTATCACCATCACCATCACCACCACCATACCCAAATTGAAACCAAAAATGTTGTAAGAGAGTTCTTACCAATCGGGAACTTTTCGTGCCCATTCGCAGTTCTTATTGCTTTCATCGAACACCTGGCCCAATTTGCAACCGTTACGACGTGGCGTGTCGCCATTGATGCAGACATAAAAGAACTGGCAATCATCTGGGTCGGCATAACGTGGATGTGTTTGTCCCACCGATTCGTTTACTGCCGGGCAGGTAAATTCAAATACGTCTTTTGAATTGCAGCCAACTTTTCCAGCCTCATCCGGCCAGGTGCAGATGCCAGTTTTTGGATTAAACACTAGACCACTAGGACAGGTGATCATATTGAATTTTCCATCCACACAGTAGTAGAATGTATCGCATATAGTTGCATCCTTGTGCCCAAAGTATCCATTTTTGCGAGGACAGTTCTGGCTGGGTATTGGCTCCTCTGTATAGGAAGAATAATAAAAACGTACGGTAGGTAATTGTCCTTGTTAATTTAAGCATCCAGAGAAGCGGACATTTTTCTTTCATCTTCTTTTTCTCTGGCTTCAAATTTTTAATTCGCTTAAACTGATATGAGATGGAAATTGAAATTATTTTGATTATGGAAAAACGCTTAACTGATTTTCCGGATGAATAATGAAAAACGGAAAATGTGAAAGGATAGTTAAAGTGAGAAAATGAAAACCTTGCCTTGCAATGCTGCATTCAAAAGGAAGGAAGAGAAGAAAAGTTATAAAAAAAATACTCGGATTAGGTTTATGTATTAACCACAAATCAAATAACCGATAAAGGGTAATGATTACTTCATAAAGCATTACGATCCTTCGACTACATATGTAATCTGTTTTATGTAATGACAACTATCCTCTTGATAACAGTTTAAAAGGTAATTTCATGCGAAGCACTTAAAATGCTCTTGAATACAACTCTTTTCCCGGGAAACCTATAAAACGTATGCCTGTGCGTATGTTCGACGTTCGTTTTAATATCGGCCATTCAACCTGCCTATTTAATTTGGAATTTGTTTTGCAAAGCTTTCCATATTATTGGGATCACGGCGCGATGTCGGCGTCTATTTAATTCATGACCCATTTTATTGCGTTTGAAAAATTATTATCATTCCCTCCATACACAGTGATTGCGATTTGGTCTAATTCTAATTCTCGTCTACCTTTATCCCGTATTCGAGGCTTGTGTGCGCGGCATACATCAGTGCGCATTAAGAAGAGTCACGTTCTGATTTCAATTTGCATAAGAATCCCATTGGCAGCGAGTATTATCTTTTTTATTATCACCCAAAAACCCAATACGCTACTCCGTTCAATCTGGCAATTATTGGCCACTTGTGGGTCATCGTAAACGAGTCAGAAATGGGTAACTTATTCCTTTGTTCTCAATGCACACAGAGACAGAGACAGAGAGGAATAAAAGGGAAAGAAAATTAAATGATTATGGATTACAAAAATCCAATTTAAATAATCAGTAAAGGGACTGCAACCATAAACTCTCTGAGCCTAGATGAAGGGATTAATATGATCCGGCTGTATTCTTGCCTAGGGTTTTTCTTGTGATAAGAGTTTGGCCCTTACCCGTCTTTTTCATTATTTATGTCTTGGCGTTTTCTTGGGTTTCCGAAGTCAAGATTGAAGCTCTTAACTTTAAGAAACGCATCGTTTGTGCTATCAAATCAAATCTTCTTTAGAAAATGTATTTCAAGGAATACAACACTCATTTTGACCAACGGCAAGAGGTTTTGTCAAACAAATTCACCCACACACATGAACATAACCTTAACAAAGTATCCATTTGAACTTACCTATGTGCATATGTTCAATTTGTATTCAATTCGTGGAATAATGCTCATCGGGCCCTCAATGCTGGATTTGTTTTACTATTCAAAACAACACAAAAGGGTGCATGTGGATTGGATCATAATAAGAAGTGGAGAAGTCAAGAAAGAATAATGACATGAGACGCAAGAAACTGTATAGTTATGCTTATATTGCATATTGACGGTGGTGATGCATTCGGGATTAAGGTAGTTTAGCTTTAAGCATAAGTCTTGACAAGTGTTTGCCGATGGCACGAACTTGTGTGTAATGACGCATGAATCTATTGTCTTGATTTTATAAAACATGAAATGGAATATGCACGGTTTTGTGAACCACAATGTACTTGTTGTTTGAGAGCGGCTTTACTCACAATTATGGGTGTGCTTTCTCTAAAAATAGGACACCAAGCAAATGTGAAAGACAAGAAGTAAAACAAAAAAAAGGAGATACAAGATTCTGTCCGTTGGAATTGCCATAAGTGCACCAACAGTCTGAGCAGATAATCGGATTTTCTTCTAAAGATCTGTTGAGTTACTTTTCTCGAGAACGGCTTCAACAACATTTTTCAGTGGAATTAACGTCTGGGTTTTGGGTATCCACATGATGAGAATTGGCATTAGCTCACCCGACTTATGTAGAGGGTGACAAGACTATAAGATAAAAAAGAAGAATTATTCCACTCCCTCTGTGAGTGCCTTGCTTAGCCCACACTGGGAAAAACTCCCCGGAGAATACTTCTTTTACGAGCCTCAGTTTTAATAGTTTGAATAGCATCCAAAAATTCATTAAGGGCTCCAAATGGAAACTCTCAGCCCCAAAAACTCAGTCACCAGCCCAGTCCTCTAACCCCCCCCCCCCCCCCCCCCCCCCCACTTTCTCATCCTCTTTTGCCAGGGGAGCACAACGGATCCTTGAGATCCGAGTGAGGTGTTGCAGCTTACGGCAGCACTTTCCATCTCCCTTGCCTTGGTTGTCTTTCAAATATCGAATTCATCATCACAAAAAACACACCTATATTGACTGAAAGGTATGCGTAGACTCGACGTTTTGGAGGCCCCATGGTTCTGCTGTCGCGGTATACGCCACAAGCAAATAACTAGTGTGTAGCAGTTAAGGGGAAAACTGTGATTCCTTCGAGATCACGATGACGGTAAGAAGAATGACTTTACTGTCTGGTACCTGGCGACTTTCGCCGAACACTGCTGTTAGTCATTTCTAAATCAGCTTCTGACGATTAAATCAGCGCTTGACTCAATTATCTTATCTCTAGCGCTATGTGAAGGAACTCCAGCTTGTAATAAACATGAGATTTGCATAGCCAAGCGATCCATCTGCTCAAGATATCTTCAATCAAATGCTAACTATCGGACACAGCCGTGTTCTTGTTCAGGAATGGATTGACTTAATTTCTTCCGAATTTTTACAATTTTGTCTCGACAAAAGATGTACTCATTAACAAAGTATTCACGAACATCATTGCTAACCACAAAAATAGCAAATGGTTAAGTGTGGAATCAAGTTTAGCGGTTAAAAATAAAGAAATGAATGTCTCAGATTAAGTAATTCAGAATCAAATCGTTAGTACACCGAACTCATTTGAATCGATTGACTCTGTTATACAGTCAAAAGAAGACGAAGCCACCAACTATAGAACTGATTTCTTAAATTTCTGGGATGTTCCTGACATGCTACTCCCATAATTCACAACTAAAGGTTCGCTCGGTGCTCATATCATGCTTTGAAATCTGAACCAAACAAGACTATGTAATGAAACGCTCTTCCTTTTGGTTTTAGGAACATTGATGACGAAGGAAACTCTTTCCGAGGGTTCCGATGATCCCAATCGATAAGAATTTAAACAAATTTTATATTCGTCTTTCAGTCGCAATGATGATAAACAAATCACAAGGTCTATCCCAGAGGTTTACCCAAGAGTGTTTTAAATTAAGAAAAAGCTAAGATGATGGTCAACTGTGCATGGCATGTTCAAACACCCCGGCAAATCATCTCATGTATTAGTTCCTTTCGCCTGATAAAAAAATGAAAAATGTTGAATATCACAACACTTTGTACTCTTATCGGAATTGAGACTCTATAGGTTTTGAAATAAGGGTACCTGATTTTCCTCGAAAACGGGTCCAACGATTTCGATAAAATTTTATGTGAAGAATTACTTCACAAAGGTCTTTCTTGTGATGTAAGAATTTTTTTTTTTGGAAAAAGTCTGCCATAATAGCGTTTTTCATAAAAACCAACTTTCTCGTTAATGGCTGTCGCGATTCTGACGAAATGTTGTATTTAAGAAAAGAAAAAAAAAAAATTTTTTTTGAAATTTTTACTAGTCTACAAAAATGTGTCTTTGATTTTTTTTTTTTTAGTTTTTGCCGAAGCGTCTTCTAGCAAGGTTTAGAAATTTGCATATTTGATTTTCAAAAAAACTCATTTTTTAAAAAAGTGAAAATTAAAAAAAACAATTTTTAAGAAAACTGCTTCAACGATTTTCATAAAATTTTCAGTATTTATATGTATTAAAATCTGCTAGAAAGTAGTGTTTTTAGATTTGCGCTAGAAACCTCTGAAACATATAATATAATTTATTTTCAATATTTTTTGTGAATTTATTCAATTTACATATTTATTGTGTAGTTGTCATCCATGTATCAACAAATATGTTATGAAGAGCGTGAAACCTTTTACTTAGCCTCAAGACTTTGATACTGTACTCAGCACAGTCATGCCCATTTTTATACACATATAAAGAGGAAAGATTTTCTTATTTGTTTGTATAGAATAGGCTCCAAAATTGCATAGGTTGCATTTCATCCCCATAATCCTGCGGGAAAAGGACGGGAACGGGAAGTTTAACCGATTTCAAACACATGAGACTGCTTCATTATCTCTGAATAACATGGACTGTATCTCATTCTCATAACCAGGAACTAAGATACTGGACCAATTTCAAAAATGATGTCATCGGTAGGGTGCAACATAACTCCTGAGCTGTATGGACTAAAATTAAAATTAAAAACTGCAGCACACATTTTCAAAATTCTTTCTACATTACAATGCCTCAATATGTCTCAGTTACATAAATTGAATTTCATCTAAACATTGCGAGCAGAGTAGATGCTATAAACTAGATCATCCCAGGACCCAAAATACGCCGGGATGGCTAGCTAGTTTTATTACCTTGATAATAAGTTTATCAAAAAATACTGTCACTATATTCGTTAGCTGTTAGACGGTACTGAGAACGCCGCCACCGGATCAGTGTCTCGTTAACAGCTGAAGCAATATAGGCTAAATAGCGTTCTATTAAGTTAAGCCTTGTACTTATACAGCAGAGATGGAGAGAACTCCGTCAAAAAGGTAATATCATACAACCTTCGGACACGATCGAGAAGAAGAAAAGAGAAAGGCAGGTCAAGTCACTCCTGGTAGGAGAGCTGTGATCCCTTCAAGATCAATCGAAGGAAGAAGAAAATTTTGTTCTCTTTAAAAATTAAACCTCGGGCTGAGAGCCACAATCTTGATGTAATAAGCTTTAATAATATTTTATATCCTTCAAGTCTAATAAGAAATGCTTAAAATAGTTTTTTTTTTTAACAAATTCTCAACATTTATATGTGCCTACCTTACACCATAAAATGAAGTTTGTGGAAAATTTACTACGTTTTCTAGAAAAATATTTCTTTATGCAAAACATGGCAGGTATTAGATTTTTTTAATTTTAATCATGTTATAGTTGCTAATGAATTAAGACACACTTCAGGCAATGGTCAGCCACAGCATTTTGTATCGAAATGGTACTCAGCGATCAGTTTCTTCTTGAAATGTTGGTGAAATTGCATAGACATATTATGAGATATTACGACAGAGCATTTAGGCTTTGTTTAAAACAAGATGCCGAAGAACGCGTTCTATAGTTTTTCGTTTTCCAAATTATAGGTAAACCAAAACTCTGGAAAATGATATTTTTTAAACTTAAAAGCAGGCAAGAGTTTTTTCAATTAAAATCGTGTTTTATGCCGTTATTCAAAGAAATTCAATCAAACATTAGAAAATTTTGAATATCCTTACTACTATTTTTTATTTATTTTTTTATTGTTTTTGTTGTTACTCTAAGTCCTTTTTTGCTAATTATTGCCTTTTATTTTAACTAGTTTAAACTCAAAATCAAATAAAAGTAAAAAGTTAAGAATTTGAAAATTTAGTTCCTTTTTAAACTTAAAAATTGCTGGTGGCCCTTGGTCCGAATTGAAAAGTTTATCAACCTGGAGTGAAATTGTTTGTATTATCAAACAATAATAAATCCTGATTTAAACAGAGCACGCGGTCTGACGGAGAAGGCAGAGTCCAAAGTGTTTAGTTGTAAATACTTTGAAATAATTTGTTCGGTTTTTTTTTTTTTTTTCACCAAAAAGTAACAAAGCATGAACAACATAGGTACTGGATCGATTGAACTTAGTATTAACACATCATCAGATTTCTTGCTCACTCTCTTTTGCTTGCACAAGTTGCTCGTCTCGTTCTTTCCTGTCTCGCTCAGTGAAACGGTCTTCAGTTTGAAGGGCACGGTATGATTCCGAACAACACAGAAATCACGATGGAGAGACCTCTATAGTCAGTGCGGCGACAGACCGCGAGCAAAAGCTGCCATTAAGGCCAGACTTTAACTGTTGGTTGTACTGTAAGCATAATTCCAGAGGAAAAGCTTATTCCAGTCATAACGTTTTTTATGTACTCAAAGTTGTTCGACGCGAAAATCTCCGCAGCTGAAGTTTTCTTATTGATCAAAAGTAAAGCAACTTGTGTTGACGAATATAACTATTAGATAATCGTAGGTTGAATGAAGTGTCAGAAAAACTCTGGTATCTACTACGATCGAAAATGCCCGTATGAAGAGAAAACTATACATCGCTACAAGATCGGCTCAAATGAAAATGCTTCGAATGATAGCAGGAGAAAAATAGCTGAATCGCCTTGAAAGTACTAAGATTTGCGAGATTCTAAAAATAGAGCAAGACCAACTTAGTTGGTAGGCATTATGTCCAAAGCAGAGATACAGTGAAACCCGTCACAGAGGCAATATGATACAACGTTCAGACCGGATTGCGAAAAAAGAAACAGATAGACAGACCAAAACAAGCTTTGGTACAAACAAGTGCAACGACTTGAGCGTTTGGCTGGTATCAAACATAGAGCAATTGAAATAATGAAGACCTGCCGATGTTTGCGGAGGTCAACGTGGCGTATTTCACTTATGTGGAGCAGATAAGTGGAAGAATTGTGATGCTTTGGGGTTCAGGATACTCAAGGTGCAGAGCCGTAAAAAAAAAAGGAGACAAAGACATGTGTGACTGTTCCGTTGGAGTCTATGGCTTGAATACCAGTAACACTCAATTTTTACCTGTCGCTTTCGATAGCCATTACACTCCTATGAAAGCGGTTTCCCACTTAGAAGTTCGTAATTTGCAAACATTTTGCAGATCCCCTCAGTTCCTCACCAAGTTATGGTTGAGAGAAATGCAGTATTCAACAGAGCTTCCTGAACTCTGAAACTCTACTTGTTTGTTTATTTGCATTGAAACATGTTGGCCGTTAGCATCAGAGCTCCTAAAAAATTCAGCCTTATTATGAGTTTCACGTGAACAGCTTTTCGCCAGGAACATTCTTGTTAGCCCGGAATTTTAACCGCTATTATGAGTTTCCCCTGTAGAAAATTAAAATATACATTTTTTCCGCTCTCAACGTTTTCACATTACACGGTGAAAATAGCTCATAATAAGGGAAATTTTTCCCCCGAAACTCATAATAAGGGAAAAGTGAAGTGGGATCTTTTTCGAGGGGAATGCTGTTCACGTGAAACTCATAATAAGGCTGATTATTATCTGAAGTTTCTGTTCAATACTGCGCTCCCCGAGGAACTTATTGGACGGTTATATTGGTGAAAGTTGGCATTTATGTGTAACTTGAGAGAAAGGATATTTTATATCTTAATTTATAATTTCAGTTATTTTATTACGAATTATTTGTTTATTAACAATGATTATCTCTGTTAGTTCCATAAGATTTTAACAGGCGGTAGTGTAAGCTTATTGGTTGACTGGATAAGTATAAGTATCCAGTAGATGGCAAGTTAAAAGCACAACATTTTTATGCAACTTACAATATATTTGAGTATAAGCACGTGTATTGGCGTTATATCAGCCACGTGTAGCTGAGGCTATTAAAGTTCCCTATCGTAAACGTAATGCAGTGAAATGAAATTATTGCTTCAACTAGACCCGAACCATACCCGGCAAGTCGTTGGTGAGTCTTCCAGGCAATCTTCAGCTTAGCCCGCGGGTGTTCCGGACAATTTTTGTTTTTTTGGCATTTTGTGTGAACAAAGCTTTGAAGTTTGACCGAAGCAGCGCGCAGCTGGGCGGTCAGCTGGTAACATTATCAAAAATCGATTATTCATTTTTTCGTAAGAACGAAATCTTTTGAAGTTAAAAAGTATAGTAAATTATTAAATACAAAGAAGAAGAATCAATACACTCATACCTCCTCGCTTTACAGTCTAGAAATGCTCCACTTTAATGGGCTGTTAAACAATATGTCGCAGATCGAGTGATTGCTTTTCTTAAAAACCCTTTCGAAATTTAAAAGATTAAGTTGCTGTAAAACTTGAACCGAAAGAACAATTGGAGTAATTTCTGTTAATTCTTTTTATATTATTTTTCCAACGTTTTATCTGACAACAGTTTTTTGCGTGCAAGTGATTTTAAAATAACTTACCAAAAAACGTTTTCTCTTTTTCCCTTGTGGAGAAAAAAAAGAGCGAAGTGAACAAAGCGCTAATTCCTCAAAGACCCCGACAAAAAAACGATAAACTTGCATCTCAATAAACTAAAACTTCATTACAAACACGTTATATCCTTTTCCTTATACGTACACATCATTTGTCTATTCTCTGTGAAGAACTGAAGCAACATCTGTCAATAGAGAGGACTCTTATGCGAACATAGCCCTGATTAAACACTTCTTAATCACTCAATTTAGCATAAACTGGAGAAAATTTTCATGACAGAGGTCTTCTTAACCCTAATCAACTTGTCCTACTTATTTTGCATCCCCAGAAAATTGAATTAAAAACCTATTACGGTTAATGGCTCAAACAACGTACAATGCACATTCACACATATCCCAAATAAGAAGTGTATACTTACGTAGCAACGGCCTCTTTGTACAGTCAATATTGTAGGGCAAGTCACACTTCTCCTGATCCGGACTATAGTCGTTGAAGACCATACCATCTGGGCACAATCTCGCTTCAGATTTACCCTCACTGAAAATTTTAAATCGAGAAAAAACAGTTAAAAACTTTGTGTTCATCCAACAAACAACCCCCATGTTTTGCTTACGTGCACGCATAATATCTATCACATTGCTCAGGATCGGGGAAGAAACCACTTGGTTCTGGACATTGTTCATTTGCCGGGATGTGTGGGTGTTTCTCATCTTCGACTTCGACTGGTGCTTTGATAGGAACTGGTCCATCTCTTGATGGGAACACCCGTTGTCGTTTTGGATGTTGTGCCACTGTCATTCCTAATGAAAATATAAAACAAATATTTAATTATTATCTTTCCAAAAAGTTCAAATTGGGTAAAGTTAAAGTTTCAAGTGCGGGCTGAAAAGTGCCTCTGACATACTCAAAATTATGATGGAAAGGGAATGAGTGATTATGTGTATTAGAACGGGGTGAGGTTTGAGTTTGAGAGTTGAAAGTACCTCTACGTCTTCTTCATACCAGACAAAATATGATATGAGCATTCGTTCTCAAAAACGGGAAACAGATTTTCCAGGATATCCTTGTGAATGACAAATGCCTTCGAGCATTTCTTATCTAAATCCTACCATATTCGAGAATAACAGGAAGATTAAGCCATACACCAAAAATTCTACTCCTTCCACCGATATTGTGTCATTATTTTGAACATCGTCGACGGTCGGAAGGTACGTACCAAAATATGTAACAACGCAATCGTTTTTCTTTGACGATGATGATGGAGATTGTGATGTGGCGTGCGACTATGTCTTTCTGTTTTTGAGAGGTTCTGTAGTAAATCATCGGAAGAGAGTGTTAGTGAGACTTTCCACACCATTAAGTTACATATTATGTAAAAGGCAAAGGGGCCAACCAGTGTAGGTCGGTAGCCAATATTTTTCTAAATTTATGAGTTCCCAACTGATTTCAGTGCCCAAGTTGACGACCACTTTGTTGTGTGTGCTCATAATTTCTTGCTTCTATATAAAAAGCCCACAAAGTTCAAAGAGTTGAGACATACAAATCGACAAACCAAGTTTTGCGATGAAAGTCACAAATCAGCTATCGCTGGTTTCAAGAGCTCACTTATTTGCCAAGACTTGATTAGAAAAAGGAGTAATCAAAACCGGTGACGAAAAACAATGGTCCACATAAGGTGGGAGCTTCTTTCGGACTTCCAATGATAGACCAAATTTGTCAACATCAAAAACTGCAAGGAAAAAGTATCACGGTCACAAAATTCATGCATAAAAAATTCCCCTGCTTGGTTCCACAGTACAACAAAATTCCACTGTGTACTTTACTGTAAGAATAATTCAATCTCTGTCGCATTACATTTGCCCCCTTCACTTGCAAGCTAAATAAATCCTCTATATGGGTGGAACATTGTGTAATTTATTCATTCCTATCAATTTATCATATTTCGATATGCGACAAAAAGCTTTTCCCACCCATATTAAGCTACTGTCAATTAGAGTGTTTATTATGCGTACCTCGTTTCTGGTGCACATGTGACGAAACAAATTGTGGGTTTCTTGGTTATTTAAATTCAAACAACGTTTATAACGTTCCAGAAATAGGATTCAAATCCAAAAACAAAACAAAAAAAAAAAGATTGTTTCTGTCTTATCCCATCCACAAAGCCACACCTTAACTTTTGATTGTTATACTGAAAGAAAATCCAAAACATTTCAAAGAACAAAAAAAAAAAAATGAAAATAAAAACGCCTATGGTGTCAGTGTCACGTAGAATAAAATCTTAAAAAGTTTTCTTCGCATTTGTCTGTCTGTTTCCTCGAAAACATCCTTTTGACATCTGCCCTTTAGAGGTTTAGATGATATATCAGGATAATCTAACTGATGTTTGCACAGTCGAGTAGGTTTGTTTTTCGTCTTGTTCCCATAGGTTCACAACAATCTACTGCCAAAGGAATTATTGATTTGTTGACACATAAGGCGTTTATCTATGGAAAAGTTCAGTGTTGGATGCACACTCTTTAACGGGCATTATTTTTCAATAATAGTTTCTTTTATTTGCAAAGAAGTGGTAATCATAGGTCGTAGGTCGTAGCTAAGTTGTTGAAGCTCGTATAGCATTATGGTTGTGGCATTAGTGTAGCCGGGGAGTGGCTCCACAACATTGAATGTGTGGGTTTAAGCCCTAACAATTTAACTGGGCTTATTGTTCCATTCTTTATCTTTCTCCTCGTTTTATACTAGTGCCTTGAAATATAATTCGCTTTGGAAAAACTCAAGGTCCGGGCAATGAACACCCCTTTGAAATACATTGAACTGTGTTCGTGGATTCTCTGCTTTTGAACTCTATTGAAACGGAATTTTGATTGCAACTAGGGAAGCAGTTGACGAATGTGTAGCTTAGTTTGAGCTTTTTAAAACAAACACTTCAGCTCGATTCAGCCGTTGCTTGCTTCTGCTACTGCCAACCTCTAGAAAGACCAGGCTGCCCTTTGGGACAAGTGCTTTACCAACTGGCTAGCTGATAGTAGCACAAGTAATTAGCCAGGTGGCAGCGAGTGTGGTGAATTTCGTGTTCACACAAAGCTGATCAACGGTAAGAGCGGGTAATTTACTGCTGGATGACAGCGGTAGGCTGGGTAATGAGCAGTAAATGACCCGTGCTTTAGAGTCGCAATGAAATTATCTCTTGAATCTTTTATGGCCATACTTATTGGATTTCACTAATACTCGTTTCAACCTTGGGTTAGTTAAAACGAGTTGTAGCACTTACGAACTTATCGCACCAATCCTTTTTTACAAAATATTTTTCGTTTTAGTAACGCCTTATGTCAAATTTTTCATTAAAAACATGACCCATCTAAAGCTCTGGTTACTATAAACGTAAACAAGCCCCGATTTATTTTTCATTGTGGTTTGCGAAACTCACCATTTTCAAAGCGTTGTTTCATGCGACTTTCCCAAAAAAAAAATTAAGATTAAAGATTTTAAATCATTCACAAAATCAAAATATTCTCAAAGTTGTAGAAATATTTCTTTTATACTTTTTTCTCAAAGTGACTTTAAGACATTAAAACGACCTAACACCGACTTTAATACTGCTACAAACCAATTTTAACTTAGCCCGACTCTGAAACTGGTGTATATTTTTAATAAATAAGGTTTGCATTATTAAAGGAGTCTTAAAGACGGAGTAATTTTTCTCCGCCGATAATACGAGTTCATAAATTAGGCTGTCATAGTCTTTTTAAATCGAATATCACTTATATCTCACCTCGATTCATTTCAATCTTGAATCTAGTCTTCTAACTTTTGTCATTCGTTTGAAATTTTGCATTTTTAAGACCAAACTGCGCAAAGGCTTTCGTCACATCCAAACGAAGTTTTTCTTCATGCTTCTAAAAGCACCCTGAACAGTCATGGACTTTTGTACAAAAATCTCAGTAGCAAACAAACGATTTCAGTGGATTTCTCCCAGATTCACTTGTCCGTCCGGTGTTGCTCGGGTCCTACGGTGATCTAGGGCACGGCATCGAATATAGTAAAAGGGGCATAATACAATAAGTTGAGATTGGGATTTTTTCACTTCGCGAAAAAAATTCTAAATAAAAAATATCTTAGCTCTTAAGTTGGAGCAAATCATACTAAAAAACAGTTTCCATCCTTTTGTATGCAGGTTAGAAGTAATGATTTAGCATAACATATAATCTCATTTTTTAAATTCATAACAGAACAGAAAGAGCTCAAAATATCATCCCGCCCATATGCTATGCTCAAAGATAGTAGAGCATTCTAAAGAGGAAAGAATTTTGAAAACGGTCCAGCAGTTTCAGAACTCTCCTACCATTCGAATACGGGGATATAACATAGTCTAAGATACTGAAAGGTGAACAGCTGTTACTAAGTCCCCGTTCCCGTTCCGAGGGAATACGGGAGTGTTGTTTCTATAGCCTTTGTAAATCTATTATTCAATTCAAATCAATTCAATTCAATCTTTCTTAATTTTTACAATAGATATATTAAAATGTTATAGTTAAAGAAATTATCACAAAGCCGTCTGTCGTAAGGAACTTCAGTTTTAATGAGAAAGTTTAATTTAACAAGCTATAAGTTTATAGGTTAATTTGTTATAAAGAAAAATTAGTATCAAACAAACTGTGACTTTTAGTTTAGAAAATACATTATTTTTTAAGGGTTAAGATCGCTTCAGTAGTTTTAAAGCTTTTACAATATAAACAAACAAACAAAAACATCTAAAGGTGCGTAGATAAATAAATAGAGTGGTACAACAAAACTCTGAGAGCCTCGGAGCCTAATGATAAGTTAGAAAGTACTTTTCATGGTGATGTTTTACTCTCGGATGAATTGCTAATTCATCAAGAGAGGTGATTCAGTGAATTTTTTTTATCTGTTATTCAAATAACTAACCTCCCACGTAACAGGCAGATTTACTAACCATTACGTCACGGAACACAGCAAAAAATATTTTAATGAAACCAAATCAGCTCAAATTGGTTTCTTTATCTTTCAAAATATGACGTTTTACGAAGAGCTGATCAGCTTTTACGGAAACCCACACCAGGTTTTCCCAAATGATCTTTCCACGCACCGAACTAAGGTAAAAAAAAGTTCTTAGTACTCCCAGGAAAACAGATTTTTTTCCATTCAAAAGTGATTTCTCTGCGAACATATTCCCTCATGACGTCAAAAAGCAACCGGGATTAATCTCGTACGTTGAAGCCTTACCCTAGCCCTCTATTCATATAAAAAAGCTATTGGTATTAAATGGGGTTTCTCCTCCCAAATCACCCACTGGCTCTACACCGCGGTCATAAGACCAGTACTTACATACGGAGTAGTGGTATGGTGGACCGCTGTTGATAAAAGGACCTACTACGATGATCTAAGCAAGGTCCAACGAACAGCCTGTTTGTGTATAAGCGGAGCACTGAGATCAACACCCTCAGCTGCCCTAAACATACTCCTCAATCTCACAAAACTATACATAAAGCCAGCAAACAAATGGCCGCCAGTGCATCCATTCGTATCAGAGCTATCTTCCAATGGACCAATATAATAACATCGGTCACGCAAAATCCTGAATCTGTTCAGTTCACACTCCTGACACTCCGACTACTTCATTCCCCAATTTGTTGTTGAAAACAAGTTCCATGTCTCAATCCCATCGAGAACTATCTGGGAAGATGAAGAATTTTTGAGACATGATTCAATTGGTTTCTATACAAATGGTTCAAAAACCGAAGAAGGGGTCGGCTGCGGGGTGTACTGCTACAGACTCAATGTAAGTCTCTCATTCCGCCTTCCAAACCATTGTGGTGCGTTCCAAGCGGAAATTTTGGCGATCAAAGAGGTCCTATCGTGTCTAAAAGGAAACGAATATCCGAATTTTCTCAGACAGTCAAGCAGCCCTCAAATCACTCGTCGCTGTTTCTACGAACTCAATAACCGCCCTCAACTGTCGCCTATCTCTTAAGGAGATGGCTGAACAGTTCAATATTCACCTTATTTGGGTGCCAGGGCACTGAGATATCCTAGGTAACTGCAAAGCCGATGAACTCGGCAGAATTGGAACAGTTCTACTGATCTTATGTTTACCCACAAGTAGCGTTCCCTTAAAACCTCAACTCGCCCTTGATGTTCAATAAAATATATTTGAGTGTTGTATTCGCCCTCATCTCCCCCTAGACTAGCACTCAATTTTTATTTCTTTATCGAGTTCAAACAACGAGCAGGGCTAGTTTATTCTTTTCTTCAGGTGGCGATCAAGTGAGGTGATTTCATAGTTGAGTTTCTTTTTGTTTTTTAACCTCAAAGATTCGTGTTTTTTAAAGTTTAACGAAGAAAATTATTTTCTGTAAAAAATGGAACAAAATTAGAAAGAAACTACTGACTTTACAAGTTTAAAAACTTGAACATTTGTGGGACTCGAAGATGTTTCAGATTTTTCTCAAAACTCTCTCCAGTATTGAAAAAATCCATCCTCTGATTTAACATTTGAAACAAGTTAAGTGAAATCGTTTGTCTACGTTTCTTCTTGAAATCCAAAAGAAAAAAAAAACCCTTTTTAAAATACTGAAAGATCACGTTTCAAATCGCCACTAATATTTCAGTGGAATAAGAAGATGAGTCCTCATAAAATTGTAAAAAAAAAGAAAGTCAACTTAGAGGATACCAATAAAGTCTTTTCTTACAGATAATACTTCTTTTTCTTTTTCAAAAGCAGCAGAATTGTGGTCTTGAAAGGTTCACAACTCTCACTCTAATTTGCTTGACACTAGTGATCCGTCTGTGCTTAAACTACTTACCAGCTTCTCATAAATTCAAAAAAAAAAAAATTTGTTTAAAGAAATATCTCCTTGGTCAGAGGAAAGAGACGGGCACTGAGAGTCACACCAATCGCACTCCGTACCGAAGGAAAAGCTTGCGAAAGTAGAGGAGTTAAATCATGGATCTGTTTATCCAAACACACTCCAACCCTATTTCGACTTATTTACCTGTTGAAAATCTAATCTGCATCCCACACTATACGGTATCATCCGCGGTTTAATGGTTAAAGCGTCAGACTATAAATAGAATTGGAGATTCCACTCACTAGGATACAAAGCCCTTTTCGCGTATATCACCACCAAATACGCAATCGACTGCAATAAAAAGTACTTTCACATAGCCCCTTCGGAACTTTAGTCGAAAATAAAAGGTTTTCCATGAAAGTCCAAAACAAACATTTTTGCTTTGTGCGGGTATGCTGACACAAATTGTTTGCAGCATATTCGTTGAGAGGAAGTTAAGTTAAAGTTTTAGAAAGATCTTTCCTCGACTCCTCATAACCCGGCCGACGAACGTTTGTCGCTCTTCCCTTTATTGCGTTATATCCTTTATGTACTGCCCTCCAGTGGATGGCACCAAAGCAAGTTCAATTCATGATAAGTCCCATTTCCTGATAACCAAGGCCCACAAAAAAAATGTCCCAAGGTGTTCGATTAAAAACCATGAAGCCACTTTTTTATATTTGACTATTGAGTGAGAGGTCCTGGCTTGGATTCCCAGTAATATCATAAATGACTTTTCCGGGGAAAAACCTTTTTTCGTGGAATCGGCAAGTTCTCTGAAAGGAGGTTCATCCGAGCTTGTTTCTTATAAGCTACGTTATGTTAAAATGAAACGAATCAGAGATTTCTTAACCATCATCTTTTTGTGGTAAAAAGCAATACCAACAATTCACATTTGTGTATAAAGCTTATTCAACAACACTTAAAACAATTAGTCCCAAGATGATACTCTTAATGTTGCTTGTAGCCTCGAAGGCTGCATCCACATACCTTTTAAAGAGGCGGTGATGGGACAGTTAATTAACAGAATGTAAGCATAGTCGCTACTCTGACTTTCATAGTGTTCTTATAACACAGATGATAGTCCAAATTAAGTCTCCTCCAAGGAGCTGATACAGTTCAAATTTATTACACCAGTATGTGTATGCGAATTACTCCGTGAAACTGCTTAATGTATAATAACAGCACAGGGATTAATTATGACACTTGAACACCCGCATTGTATATAGTAATAGTAACCCGCTATCTAAGTGGCGTTTAATGAGTTGAGAGAGTGAACCAGTGTAACATCAGAGATGCTGTTTACGAGCAAGACAGCTTCAGGGGTTTATGTGCAACAAATTAAACATTTTTTAGAGGCCATTTCGAATAGTGTGCCAGGAGTTTAGGGATACAAAGAATATGGTAGAATCTACTGTTAATTTGGTTTATATTGCCTTATAAACTTAGTTTTGAAATTTTGAGAAAGTAGAAGCGAATGATACGAAAGCTGTTTGTAGTTAAAAGTCAATTTGGAGGAGTGCTTGCAGTGCTTGTCATCATCATCAACCAAAAGTTTTATGCAGTGAGGGGAAAATTTATAATAAGAGTTAATACTTATCAAGTTTAATATGTCCCTTGGTTGGGAGGACACTAAAAAGTGAGTTGACTCCTTTTAAACTCATCAGACCACAAGCCGCAAGGTGGAGAGGATTGCGGAAAAAGAACACAGTTTAATTTGGTTCACCATGTCACTAACTCTATTATGAAGAAACCGCAGGACTTCGAGAGGAAAATTTTGAGAGTTGGTACAGAACTGCAATGAACTCTACTTACTTGGAAGTGGAAGAATAATCTAAAAGAACATGATTTTCGATACAACATATGTATATCGAACATATTTCATATGTTGTAAATTTTCAGCAGAATTTTTATCAAATGGAAGTTTTCACAGACTCAGACGTAGGGCTGCCAACCTACTCTGTATGTAGTATTTATTTTTAAGTATTCTTCTGCTCTCTAGCAAAATTTGTCTACTTCCTTTGACTCATTTATGTGTAACGATCATAATCCTAAATAGTCAGCCCTAGTAGCCCCCTCGGAGCGGAGAATTGCCCTCAAAGTCGTTGGACAATGTTGGAAAAACAATTGTATTAAGCTGTCAGAGATTTCACAAAGAAAGCACTGCCACGATGTTCGCTTGGTGTATTAAAATAATGTTCGAGAAAAATTACGAACAGCTGTTCAGAAGTACCCGTGACGTGATGATTAGCGTATATCTGCCTGTTAACCGAGAGGTTCGTGTTTCAAATTCCAACAAAGGCAAAAATGTTTTTCCACGGTTATTGCATTTTGCGAGGAGTTGGCAAATATTCCATTAGTAACTTATTTTTCGAAAAGGTTTTTGGAACCGGCAGAAAATTGTAGGTCCACTCCATTCACTCAAAAGTCATGGTTGGGAGAAATGCGCAAGGCTTTTGGGCTGCTCGCTCTGTTGTGCCACCATATTTACTTAATTATTTGTTCGTATTTTGTATTTTTCTGAATCGTACAAAATTGGAGAATTTTACTTTCCGAGCGGATACCTCGCTAGAAACGAATATGTGTTGAATTGATTCAATTGATTTATCGCAAATCGAAACAATCATTTGCTTAGTGCGAATGCACTGTCGAAAAATCTACTACAAATTTCGCAACACCTTTGTTCTATCGTGTAGAAAAAGAACCTACAAATTTGTAAGACTTATTCTTTGCATTGTTGTTCTTGTAGAAAGACTGTTCTTGGTAAACTTTTTTCGTTCTAAATACAAAATAGTTTTTTTTAGTGCTGCATCATTTTTTTAAATCTACTACTTTTTTGATGATTTGTACCACTTTCTGGGTTAAGCATTGGTAGCTCTGATTTCATTGCTCCATAATGACATCAGCAATGAATGAATTTTTTTCAAAAAAACACTTCGAAGGACCGCGCGGTCGACCGTAGAGAAAATATTTTTTCCTTAGGAAGGGTTCCGAAATACCAAATACACTTCCAATAACCAACTACTCATATCAAAGCACAGCATTTTTTGTATTTTTATTATTACCGCTTTATCACTTAGTCGTTTTTGAATTGCAAAAACTTTAAGGTTCCTTTTCATTCCCCAGAAGGCATGAATAAGAGATATGTGAATTAAATTTTCCAAATATAACAGGAAGATATCGAAAAGCAGGAGAACAAAAAGAAATTTAATACACTCGACTAATAAAAATGGTCTCCCAAAGGAAATCTTTTACGAGAAGGAGTTCAAGAGTAGAATTTTAAAATAGTCCCTTCCTCCAGTTAAGACAGCAAAATTATCTTCGTCTCGATGGAAACTCTAAAAAGTATCCATATAATTAAATATATTCGATATTTAAGCGTAATTGATACATGGCCTTAAGATATACCTACATCTATAATGCGTCACACAATCTTTGAAATTCAAACCGAGTTGTTTCCACCCTTATGCTTTTTTTTATTAAAATGGCTAGTAGCCTGTGGCGAAATGGATAACATGTCTGGCATTTACGTGGTAGATTCGAGCTTCGATTCCCAACAGAAGACAAAAAATGTTTTTCTACGTATGTAATCTTTCACGAAGAATTGGCAAGTCCCCCGATACAAATAATTTTATTGCCATGAAAAGCGCTTTCTCGATTAACCATTGGGAATCGGCAAAAAGTGGTAGGTCCCTTACATTCCCCAAAAGGTATTGCTGATTGAAATTCGTAAGGTTTGTTGCTCCATTCCCTGTTTCGCCAACATATTTACTTTATTTTATTTCGATATTCAAAATGAAATTTCAATAACATTTTAGAAATAGTATCGCTTATTTACACTCTATCATCAAAGGTCTGTTGGCCATTTTGATACAAATTCGACTGTCTTGGGTTCTGTAAACCTGTATGCGATTTGCAGATGAAATGGATGAGAAGTGTTTCGCTGAATTATGGGAATTTTGCTAAAATTTTGTGGTTTTTATGTTATTCTTAACTTCTGCCTATTAGTGCGTAGTTTGAATTTCAAAAACATAACATTTTCTTACAACGGGTATCGACGTTTAAGAGAAATTGGCAGGTCCTCCGAGAGAAGATACACTACCATGAAAATTGGTTTCTAACCTAGGTGTTCGGCATCGGCATAAACTTATAGGTTCATTGCTTTGTTGCGCCACCTTATGTAAGTGCAGAGATTCATATTTTAGTCGCTCAACCCGGATGTGGAATACCCAACACAATTTTCCCCACATATTACAATGCATAGAAATTCAGAAATAATGTGCATCGGTATCTCATTTCCTATCCTTCCTTATTTCCTAAAACCCGCACTATGTTTTAAACATCATAAGGGTAGTCGCAGCCCCTTGAAGTACACCTGCATTAACAAAAACACTACCATTTCTTGGTGATATCCTCGGCGTAGTTTCAACTTAGGGATTGAAAAATCCTCCAAAGTATATTTCACTAAAATAATGTCTAACAAAAGTTATTTTACTCGAAGAGATGTTTGTAAGAATTACAAGCTAAAAATTGGTCTCTGTGCCATATTTCACCAACTAACAAATTTGTAATTTCAACAGTTTAGCTTATGACATTTCAGCACTAAACGTTCCTGTTTACAATTTTACAGTTTAATTTTGCGAAGGAAAATTACTCTGCCATTAATTTTGCTTTGCAAAATTAAACTGTAAAATTGTAAACAGGAACGTTTAGTGCTGAAATGTCATAAGCTAAACTGTTTCATTGACACAAAATTAGAGTTGAAGATTGCAAGTAACAAATTTCTTAAAATAAAACTAATTCGTAGATTTCCATTTCACCAAAGAAAGAAAGACTGACAAAATTTGTTCTGTTGGTATACAGGTGAACGCTTACTTGTAGATTTTCTTACAAGTTTTTTCTTCGCTTCTGTAACTAAAATGTCTTGAAATAGGAACAGCGAAAGCAGATGATATTTTGACAATGTTTTGCTTGATCATACTGACGTTTTCAGTTAAGCACAGCATTCAAGAATATTAAAAAAAAACACTTGTGAGTCACAAGTTATTCCTGCTCCCGATGCAACAGAAATTTTTAAAAATTGTGTCCTACAATCCTTTTTTCTATAACTGTATTAGTTTGTAAACTAAAAACTTGCAATTGGTGAAACAAAAAACTTGATTACAAACTTGTGACTGTAAATTAAATGTGCAAAATTTGCGGTTGTAACTTTTGTTTTGGTGAAGCAGCCCAAAAGTTTTACAATTTTTTCGGGATTTCATGTTTCGCTAAAAAAAAAAACTATCCAAATTTTGTAAGGCACGTGCCAATCTTTTATGAGCACAACTTAGAGTGCAGTTATCTCGGCGCTTGAAAATCCGAAACCGTTACCAAACAAACATTTATGAGACGAAATAGCTGTCTTTCAATAGCTGAAAGGAGCGTTACATGAAACAATCCTTTGTTTCGAAGACGGGAGACGGATTAACGACAGTTTTATACGAAGTTACTTACATTTTCTTCATTGCAGTATAAATCTGAATATGCACACATTTTTCGACTAATCGATGAAAAAAGTAGAGCCAAACTTTAAAAAACTTGAAATTTGTTGATAGATTCACAAAGACAAAATTGTAACTTGTGAAAAAAGATTGAATTTTTACAACCCCTCATCAACTACTCACTAAAGCTGTAGCATATTGGTTCCAAGTACCATTGCTAACGGCATTCCCGATGAATAGACAAAAACTATGAAATAAAAGCAGAGAAAGTTCATTTGAATTGAATCCAGTTAGGCGGCTGGCGTAAACGTTGTAGTGGTTTGAATCTCATAACTTGTTATCCAGTAAGCGGGCGATTGAGTGATTGACCTTGAACCAAATATCATTAGCATTCGCTCAAAATTTCTTTGTAAGTACCAAATCGGGTTATCCGGTTTGGTTATAAAATATCGTAAAAATCGTTATTCCACATCAGTTATTGCATTGACATTGTTAAACTCGATTATATAACATGCAGTCTGGTTTATATACGACATAAGCGCATGAATTGAGTCAAAAACGAAAAAATTACACTCAGTTGCGTGATCGATTGGTATAAGTTAAGCTCAATAACAGTGACACTGAAATATGTACTTGTTATTGCATTGCAGATATCGATTTCCTGTATTACTTATATTGTAGTTTCAAACAACTAGAAGCGAAAAACTGTTATGGTGGACAAAAACTCCTGACACAAAGTCCGTCGTAAACACTTTCACTTTTAAGGTCATTTTGTAGTAACACAACACAACACAACACACCTCCACAGCACCATACCGTTTAAAAACTTGTTTTCCATTGTAAATGACCTGGTGACATTTACAATATGAAAAAAGGTAATCTTATGTCTTCCACCAGCTTCAATTAAATGTTGTTCTTTTAAAAACTCACCTATTGCCAGCAACAGAACAATAATCCTTACTGGAGCCATTTTTGTCTAAATATTTATTCCTAGACTCCGCAAAATAAGTCCAAAACTCTTGTTAACTTTCCACTGCACTTCCGTGTCTCGTCTTGTGCTTACTGTGCAGTTGCAAATAATCGACTAGGAGACCTCGAAGGTTGTTTCTTTGTTAAATATCTTTTATATGAGAGTTGAACACGATCTCCGGGAGCTGTTTTTTGTAAGCTGCGCTCTCATGTCTGAGCCAATCGAAGTAACCAAGTCTGATAGTGTCTTTCGTCTTTCCTGTTTTCATAGATATGCAGACGGCTCTCCCGCTCTTGATCGCTATGTGGATTGGATTGTTGAGTGAACTGCCTTGTGGTGGTTGGTTTGGTTAGCTATCAGTGCTCTCTGGCTATAATAATGTTGTCTTTTGAACATTTCTGGTTTTGCTTTGGCAAACCACTCGTAAGTGGTCGTAAGGCTTACTTGAGTTTCGTTTGTCTTATGGCAAAAAAAAAAATGTTGTAGGTGGCTTCAACGTGAATTAGCTTGTTTTAAGATGTGACAACTTGTTTTTGGGATGGTAAGGTAACTGGTCAAAAACATGATTGGCAGGTATAGTGCTTGATGAGTCGACCATATCAATTAATTCTACTTTTGATAACGTTATGGTTTCTGTAAATGTTTATATAAATGTTCGTTCGAGCTTTTATCGCTTTCAATCTAAAATACCTTCACAGTTATGACTTAAAACAGATTTAAGCCAAATATGAAATTCGCAAAAGCAAAACATTTAAATGACTTTTGTTCTTATGTGCCATTCTTCTTTTGAAAGAATATTCAATGGCGTTAAGTAGTGAATATTAAGTGTGGGCCAATGAACCCACCGCTCGCCGGTACAAAACCAAAGCCGTTATAGAAAGTGTCAACTTTGGTTGATTGAAATATGCATTTAATCAAATGTGGCCACATTGACACATTTCTTTGTTATTTTCGATCTTATTTTAGGCCAAATTACCAATAGAAGACCACTTTTTGGGTTTAATTTATGTACTTCTATTTGATATTCAAAGTGATGGGTTGGTATGAGTAATTCCAAGCACATGAGGCAAACAATTTAATTTTTAATTTTAGCGTGGGAAGGGAACTGCTACTTATCCGACTTATTGCAAGCTAACAAATTAGTTGAAGTTGAAAACTTAAAACTAATACGTGAGATTGAGATAAAGTAAAAGAGAGCTACAGATGGTGGAGTATTATGAAAAAAGTACAAAGTTTGAAGTTGAAATAGTAAATACTGAACACTCCGCAGCATTTAAGAGATAAGGGTTCTTTGGAGCCATACAAGGTATGGTGCGTAGGTAGATAAATGAGATGATGTTTTTTAGGTATAGAGTAAGTGTTGGGAAAGATTGAGTTCTTAAGTGTCGTGCAGTCAACGGTGCATGGAAATAGCTGATAAGTGAAGAAAATATCGGGATGTCACTCACAAACTTCTAGCGTTTTGAATTTTATCGGCTTCAATGCTGTATTTAAAGAGAGGTAGGATGACCTGGTCAGGAGTATGCACCAGCTCATTTGCAAAATATGCTCGGAAGAAAGCATGTTGGAGAACGCACTCTGCTCCATCAGGGTCGGAAAAGATCTCACCGATACATTCGATGTCAAAAAAGGTTTTAGGCAAGGCGATGCACTATCATGCAACTTCTTCAACATCGTTCTTGAAAGAATAGTGCAAAACTCCCACGTCAACACAAGAGGCACAATCTTTCAAAAATCCGTTCAATTGCTCGGATATGCCGACGATATTGACATAATTGGAAGAACGCAACGTGATGTCAATGGCACGTTTATGAGCATTGAGACGGAAGCGAAGAAGATGGGTTTAGTGGTAAATGAGGGCAAGACCAAGTATATGCTGTCATCAAGAAAGGACACCCAACACCGACGTCTTGGACAGAACGTCAAAATAGACAGCTATAACTTTGAGGTAGTTAAGGACTTTGTCTGCCTAGGCGCCGCTATTAATTCAGACAACGACACCAGCGCTGAAATCAAACGAAGAATAACTCTTGCCAATCGCTGTTTCTTCGGACTAAGAAGGCAATTGAGTAGTAAAGTCCTCTCTCGAGCAACTTAAGTGTCTCTGTATAAGACACTTATCATCCCTGTTCTTATATATGGAGGTAGATGAGAACGCTTTAGGATGCTTCGAAAGAAAAATTCTTCGGGCGATTTTTGGTCCCGTCTGCATAGATGATGAGAGTGGAGAAGAAGATTTAACCACGAACTGTACGGGCTGTACAGTGACACTGACCTGGTCAAGCGAGTCAAGGTCCAGCGGCTTAGATGGCTGGGTCATGTAGAGCGAATGGACACCAACGCTCCGGCCCAGAAAGTCTTCGAATCCAATCCCGAGGGACGGCGCAGTAGAGGAGATCGCGACTCAGGTGGCGCATGCAAGTTGGAGAAGCATGTTGGTTGAGGCCCTGGTCCGACCCGGACTGAAGCGCCACCTTAAGTAAGTAAGTAAGTAAGTAAGGATCAAAAAATTAAGAACATCAACTAGCAAATCAAAGAAAACTGCGTTGGATACTCTCGATAAAAACAATAAACTTGAAAGGAGTGGATGAAGAAAGATAATATCCTGTGATTAGCTACGGGTTTGGTAGAATCATGGGCCATCCATACTACTTCGAAGTCAAGACTAATTTGTTTTTTGATTCGTATATAAAAGATAAAAATCCTGTCACACACACACCAAGGTTGAGAGTATTGGAAACGAAGGACTTTAAGAAGCGGTGCAGTTGTTGTGATGCTTTGGGTTGAACGAGAAAAACGAACTATTTTCGCATAGCAATGCTAAGCACCTGACAGATTTTTTTTATGGTGGATCCATCAGAAAAACTTGTGAAGTCAAAGAATAGCTAATGTAATTCTAATGATTTATTTTCTATTTCCTAGGAAGTAAATATTTTAATTACTAATTAGTAATTAGCAATTCAAAAACATTAAAGAACTCAGTGCACGGCTGTGCCCCGGGTCGCTTTAAATCAACATTTTCTTCATTGCGCCACCTTAGACGAGTTTTCTATTTAACGAATCTGCAATGAGCTCTCCAAAACTCAACATTTTACATTCGGCCCTATAGAGGTAACCGTCGGAGCGGAGTTTTCTCCGCAGCGTATCTTTTTCCGGAGATTCAATTTTTCTTCGAAGTAGTTGTCGTCGTAAGAAATTTTTCACAAATGCGGCAACGCATTGCATTCCCAAAACTAAAACTTTCCGCAGCAAAAACTTATCAAGGGACGTCGGATCGGCCGATCGGAGAACTACCACGAAGCAAAATGTCTCCGAATCGTAGGAAATCGGAGAAAATTCCGCTCCGACGCCGACGGCTACCTCGATATGGCTGATTAGCACGAAAACCCGTCGAGTTAGAGCGTCGGTGTCTATCCGCTCTACATGGCCCAACCATCTTAGCCTCTCTTTGCGGCTAATGCCTATGTCACGGATCTTTCGTAACGTCCAAGAGTTTCCTCATTTACATTAATTTTTTTTAGTGATAAATGTATAATGTAGTGCCCATGCTTCAGCCTCGTAAAGCAAAACTGGGATGATCAAGGTCTTACAAAGGGTTACCTTGGTTTTCTAGAGATGGTTTTGTTTCTCAATTACCTTTTCAACCCAAAGAAGCAACGGTTGGCAAGAGTTATTCTCCGTTTGATCTCCGCACTGATGTTGTTGTCCGTGTCTACAGCGGATCCTAGGTGGACGAAGTCCTGTACTACCCCGAAGTTATGTCTGTCTATTGTGACGTTTGGTCCAATTCGTCGATGTTCTGTGTCCTTGTTTGATGACAGCATATACTTCTTTTTTCCCTCATTAATCATCAAACCCATTTTTGCCACTTCTGTTTCAGTACTCGCAAAAGCACCTATGACATCACGCTTATTTCTTCCCATTACGTTAATATCGTCTGCGTAGGCGAGTAATTGTACAGAATTTCGAAAGATTGTTGACGTTTGAGTTTTGTACAATCTTTTCAAGTATGATGCTGAAGAAATCGCATGACAGCTTGTCCCCTTGCCTAGAGCCGACATCAAAGGTCTCGGTGAGTTCTCTACCGACCTTGACGGAGCAGCGTGAATTCTCCAAAGTCATTCTGCAACGTCGTACGAGTTTGCAGAGATGCCGAAACTAGACATGGCTCTGTACACCTCGTCTATGTAAATATTGTCGTATGCGGCTTTGGAATTGATAAAAAGATTGTGTATATCGATTTTGTATGCTCGGTTTTTTTTCTTCAGAATCTGCCGTACTCTGAAAATAAAGTCGACTATGGACTTTTTTGGTCTAAGACCAAGGAGCTATCAAATTGTTGATGTGAGGTTTCAGATGTTCACATACTATGGCAGAAATGATCTTGTAAGCGACGTTTAGGCTTATTCCTCAATACAATTTTTTTAGGATTGGGCATACGATAATTAGGTTCCATTCAACGGGCATACTTTCTTCCGACCATATCATGCTAATCAGTTGATGCATCCTGCTTTCCAACAGATCTCCAGCTGCTTTGAAAAGCTCGCCGTCAAGGCCATTTGGGCCGTAGCACATTTTCTTGAGACAGAGGCAAGAGCTTTGAGAACAACCTGACTCTCCTAGAAGATACGAATATCTGTGGAGGATACAACGTTTTCGCGTGTTAAAATTTATCTGTTTGTAAAGTGCGGTCCACCTTGTTATTACCCCATAGGTTAGTGTAAGTTTTATGGCCGATATGTATATATATAACCATCGAGCAATAATGTGAGAGAACCGCCAATAGCCTTCTTTAAGAGTTACACTTTTAATGACAGGAGGTCTGATATCCGGGATCTTGTATTTTCTTGTGAAGAGAACAAGCTCCGTTTTAAAGAAGATATTCAGTCTTCGAACTTCAGTTCGATCTTTAGTTCGAGTTATCTAGTTATTTATGGCCGTTTGTAGCAGCTCTGCTAGAGTTTGCCTCAGACAACAATTGCCACATCATACGCGTAGGAAATAGCCTTGAATCCTGCTTATCGTTAAGCAGTTCGTTGACAACCAAGATCGAAAGAATTGGGGAGAATACTCCTCCTTGTGGAGTTCCTCTATTGGTTGTTCTACTATTTTCGTAGTCACCTATACTTTGATGATCCTACTTCCAAGCATAGAATTAATAAGAGTTTTTGATGTTTTCTTCAACTTTTAGTCTATCAAGAACACTCATCATCGCCGAGTTTTTGACGTTGTTGAAGCACCATCTATGACTAAGAAGGGATCAGAGTGTACGGAGTATTAAATAGTGCAGGTCAGAGAATGCTGCGCTGTTTCCACTGATTTACCCTTCGTGTAAGCGTATTGTGCCGTAGAGTCAGAAAATGCTGAATTTTCATTCTCAGCTATATGACTATTACTCTTTCCATTGTTGAGTGGGAAAAATGTCAGCCTAATAGGTCCTAAATCTTTTGGGGTTATGTTGGATCATTTGCCGGACCTTAAAATAAAGACCACCTTAGCTTTTCTCCAGGCTTTAGCAATGTAAGAGAACTTGATGCAGCCCTTCAAGATGACCACTAAATTCGTAGTGATCAGGTCAGAGACATGCTGCAGTTCTGCGGGAATGATTCCATCCGGCCCAGGTGCTGTTTGAACGGGTTGGAGCTATTTAACTCTCACATGACTATTCCATTGGAAATAAGATACCTTTCCATGTTTGACATGCTTTGTGACCCAAGTCTTTGATTTTTTCCGAGCTACACGGAAAGTCAAAGTCGAGTAGTAGTTCCGGGCGCTAGCTAGGCTTGTTTTGATTAGTGTACAGGATTTTTCTCTAGTCTAGATGCCTCGGAGGAGTCTTAAATTTTTCTACAGAAGTTTCTCCAGGAGGATCTTATACTTATCCTTTGATATTTTTTATTTTTAGATTGCTAAAGAATCTGTGTAAGGATCCCAGTCTTATGGGTTTCTACTGTATTAAGCTCTGTTAAAAAGATTTCCACTATTTTTCTACTCTCTTAAAACCTCAGCCCCAAACCTGCGATGCAAATAGCTTGACTCAGACTCAGTTTTTGTTGGCGAAACATTGTTTTGTTCGTTCCAATATATTGCATTCATGACCAATACCAACTTCAAATGCATCAAATTAGATACAACTATCCCTAACCATTATTTCGATAAATGTATGCATGTGTTCATAGTCCACAGGCATACAAAGCCACATTAATCGATTGTATGAAAGGATTTTAAGCTTTAGTGTCCAAACAT
Organism: Melanostoma scalare; assembly: GCA_949752695.1. Lineage (NCBI taxonomy): Eukaryota > Metazoa > Arthropoda > Insecta > Diptera > Syrphidae > Melanostoma > Melanostoma scalare. Next base: position 52,108,360 of record OX456984.1, on the reverse strand, counting down.
AAAAGGCATCAATTTAGTCATCATTGATTATTGATTTTAATATTTTCTGGATTAACTCAGTCTTTTGTTTACAACTTACAATAGCCATACATAAAAAAGACCTATTGAAACATGTGCGTTCAATGCGACAAAGTAAATACATTTTGATGTATTGACACTATTAAAATTAATAATAACAAAATCATCTTAATTTGTTCATCGAAAATATTCACAATTATTTTTTAGTCTGATGGCGACTCGTTAGACCAGTGATTAAAATTGTTCAATTCAATAAACGTTTTTCATTTGATGAATCAATTTGTTTTGGTTGCATTTATTTGCCTCTTCTTTTTTTTTTTAATTAATTAAAAACGAATTTGCTCTTCAATAGGTGTTCAGCTATGCGAAAACATCCTTTGGTATACATTTTATGCACGACTGGTTCGGTGACACTTTAATCAACGGCTCCCAAAATAATCCTTCCATCTTTTACTCCTTCACAAAGTGGCTATAACAAAAGGCTTATTATGCAATGTGAAAAAAAATTGCCGCTGCTAGGGGTATGCTTTTGTTACATACCACAGGGAAGAAAAGAACATCAACTCCTTTTACGCTTTCCTACGCGCCCTTCACTGTCTGTATACAAAAGAAAATCCAAATTTCTCTAACTACAGCTCTCCAAAATGGTACTTCCGTTCGACCCCATACACACAAGAGTGGCGTAAATGTGCTAGAAAATTTATTTCCTTTTCCTCTACACTACACACTTGCAAGGATAACATTTTTATTGGTTTACCGCAATTTATATGATTTTATGGGATTTCGTTGTTTGTACTCACTCTCGCGTATCTTATTTTGAGGGTATAACATTTACATTGCTCAAAAATGCTTTACGTTCGCAAACCATTTAACAATAATGTTATACACGAACACAAGCAGCCCTTCGCATTCATTTCTCTCTTTCTCCATAACTAGCGTTAAGTAGAACGAACCAAACAATGCTCCTCAAGAAGTCGCATTACCGGAACATCAAAGTCAACCTAAAGGTAATTAAGTGCTCCTTAAAATAATAAGCCCATTGAGTCTTCTCCACACATGTTGTTGGTACGTGTAGTGCTCTTTTTGCAATCTTTATATAGGAATCGATTCAACCATATGAAGAGGGACTATGAACACTTTTGGCCATTTAGAAAGGGATTAAGTCCTTGGAATGCGTGAATAATGTCGATTTAATTACATCGCCACACTCCATTGGCTCAAAGTTAAATTACCCTCATATCCTTTCCCACCCAAAAAGGACTCGTTGTATGACACGTTCGTTGATGTCACGATTTACAAATTTATACTCAAGTAGTGTAAAGGCATGGTTGAATTAACTCTCAAAATTTATCTGCTTGGGAAAACTTTTACCTCCGGGTGATTGAAAGCATTTCATTTTCAGGTTTTGGCAACAGATTGGATTAGGTTCGATTAAAAATTTATTGCTCCTTCAATGCTTTTGTGTTCTTCTAAGACACAAAACGAACCGAAAAGTCTTGCTTTGCCGCCTTCCTATGTGATAATGGTTCGATTAAGGTAAGTTTCGTTAATATTGAAGTTTCTCCTTTGCTTTTTTTTGAGATCTTACTTTAAGATGATTAAGCTTAAGAAAATCTATTGGACTTTTCTTGTTGATTTATTTGGAGCACACTTAATTCTTGGCAAAAAAAGTTGAAGTATCGAACAACTGCAAGTACTTTAATTGATACTGAAGCCGTAGTCCATTATGAAACTTAAAAAAAAGTTGCGCTTCTGTCTTTTTGAATATGTTTTTGTTTGAAGATCAAGTTTGTTCAAAAAGTTTAACGGAAAATTTCATGAAAATCTTGCATAGCCTTGCACTTACAGTTTTATAGAACAAATCGTTATAATCAATGATGTTTGTTTAATCTCATCGTAATACGATTTGATGAAGAATATTTTTAAGGAATTCCTGAGTATAAATCAGTAAGCGGGGAGAGTACGATAACTTTGGCGCCAAGAAATAAACGAAGGGAGATAGACCATCCCCCACCCGTAGTAAAAAATGGTTGTATTGAGCCGACCTAACAAAAAGTGTTATTTTTTCTTTGCGACAAAGTTATCGCACTCGTGCTCACTAAACTTAACGGTTATAATTAGTCATGTTAAAAGACCGGATTTTCTAGATTCAACCAACAAATCGAAATTGTTTGACCTTGTGACTTATTAAAAGTCATAGCAAATACCAAGGGAATTGGAAGGGCATAAATCATCTTATTCTCTCCTACAGTATTACAGATATGCATCGTTTGAATGAAACGAAATTCGTGAAAAATCTACTCAATTAATAAAATTCTACGATCAAGATATCGAAGAACCGTTCGCAAATGAAATGATTTTATTTAAAAGTTATTGCGTCAAAAAGAATATGGAAAAAAATTCTCCTATGGATCTGCTCAAACTACTAAGAAACAATGAGGTCCACACAACTTATCCAAATGTTGATATAGCGTTCCGAATGCTCATTTGCACACTCCCTGAACGATCATTCACTGCAGTGAGTGAAAAACTATTTGAGATCAAAATTAGTTGGAGAACGATTAAACGCACTCGCTTTGTTGACTATAGAGTCAGATTTGCTCATGTCCTTAAATTTCGATTCCATTATCGATAATTTTGCCGTCCGAAAATCGAGATGTAAAAATTTTATCAATAATATGATCAATAATCGCATAAACATTACAACAATGCTAATTGTTGAATGATTTTAGTAAACTGACTATAGTAAAATAAAAAATCTGCTCTCAGAAAGGTAGATTTCATTGATTGAAAAACTTTCCAAACCAAACTTTTGTAGGGCGATGCGGCAAATTTCGCAACTCCCTAGGGGCGGCAAGTTTCTAGATCCGGGCCTGGATTAACTTCAATTTCAAATTTTACGAACAGAATATTGCTCATAATTTTTTGATGACTTATCTTGTACTGTTCCATAGCTTTGGTTCATTTGATCACAAATTATGTGACGATGGAAAATTTAGCAAGTTCTATAACTCAATACAGGATAGTTGACTGCTTCGTCAGGATCGGTTAAAGTTTCGATCGATTCGGACATTATGTCATTGTTTGCCAATGACTTTTTTATTTTGAAGTTTAATAATGTAAATGGAGCGTAGTGTTAATAATAATAATATTATTATTATAAAAATAATACATCCTGTTGTATATTTACAAGTAAAATAAGGGTTAAAAGGAATTTTATCTAAGTTTGAATTTAAACTTAGTAGATTATTAAAGATCACAGATTAGATAAGCTCATTGGGCCATTATGCTCCAACAATACGATTTCAAGATCATTCACCGTAAAGGCAAAGGGCATGTCGTGAATCCTTGCAGGATTCATGAAGGCAACATTTTTAAATAGATGATGAAATAGAAGATGAATCCAAACTAGTAATTGGAAAGAAAGAGAGATTAGGGATTTTGAATGGATGTCACCATAAAACGTTGGCAGGGGCCTGTAACACAAAGCTACAAATTTACAAGCCAAGAGCCACTTGTAGGATTATGTCTCTTTTAACCTTGTAGAAAAACAGATAAACTTGTAGCATTGTGTCACAATAATTTTTTTTTCACTAGTCACAATTCACTTGCATTGCAGGAACTTGTTGTTTTGTGTTACAGGCCCAGCGTCATTTCGGAGCTCGGAAGACATTCGCTAGGGCATCTAAAAAGTATTATTGGCCCAAAATTAGGGATATAGTTCATAAGTTTGGCAAAAAGTGAAGACATTGAACGAAAAACCTGCTGACCTCATGACGGAGAGGGTAGAGGCCTCGAGAAATGATTCGCATCAAATTGGAAGTTCATTTACCCGAATAATCGAGAGGTGTTATTTTTGTGCTAACAAAAAGGTGGACTATTTTTCCTCACCTCCTCGCGGCCCCATCTTTTGCTTTACTGCGGTAAACTGGACTGATGTACAGAAAAATATATTTTGCATTAAATCCAACGCTGTTGGTCTTGATGAAATTTATCCTTCCTATTTGAAAATAATTCTGCGCCTACTTCTTTCATACATTGCCTAAATTTTCAATTCAATACTGACGACATGTGTTTATCCCTCACTTTGGAAATCAACCAAAGTACAACCCGTTCCAAAAACCATTAAAGGTTATGAGCTTAGATCAATTTCTATTCTTCCCTTTTTACAAAAGAAAATCAATCACGATCTGTAGACGTCACCTTTTATAACCTAAACAATCTGGATTCCCACAAAAGCACAACTGTAGGGTAGAGCGACGAGGATTTGACACAAAAATAATATTTTGTACTATTGGAACAACATTTAGCGAACTGTAAAAACGTCGTAGTGGAAGTTGATCCTTAGTTATTTGACTTCAGAGTTATCAACATCCCAATATTATATTCAAAAGAGTCTTTATGATATGAAGGTCAAAACGGTGCCCTGACATAAGCCATACGACATAAGGCCATATTCGAACATATGGCGCTATGACGCTTTCAATTGTGGCTTAAGGCCATATTCGAACATATGGTCTAATGACGCTTTGTCAAAGCGTCGTAAAGCCATATTTTTTTGCGACTTTAGGCCATATAATGAAATGCCCTAATGACGCTTCTCTAAAGTGTCATGAGGCCATATTTTTTTGTTAATAGTTGACCTTGAAACATTATACAGTTTTATGAAAGAAACACAATGTGCAATCTTACAAAAAAAAGCAACAGTTATGAGCTTGAAGAAAAATTTCCATTGATCAGTGAAAACTTGCATTCATTCATTCATTCATTCATACCTTCATCAAATCATTAAGATACTTCTTAATCAGTTGCACAAGCGGTCGTTACAATTTAGAAAAAATGGAATTAAAAGAGCTTATATAAGTTAAATTTCTAGGATTTAATTTTCCTTAAACTTTACGTTTTTTTCTTTATTCTTTATTTATTTACTTTGATTTACAAACGGGCAGCGAAGGCAGAACTTCCCAAATACAATTGACGAATGTTCTTTACATTTCTTACCTTAAATACTTATTTTTAGCTTGCTAAACAATACTTCGATTTCCATGATATCGATGGAATACTTAAATCTAGCTTAATTGACAATTTGATAAATTTCATATTTCATATTTCCCAATTCTAAGAAACCATGAAACTGGTGTCGATGGCGATTTTCCGTGAGAAGCGAATTGCAAATAACTTTGCGATGTCGTTAACTTATATAATTTTAATTTTTGCGAAGACTTTCGATAAGGCAACAAATTATGCAAATTATGTTCGTTTGGCTTTTTACTCACGATAGAATAATGAAGATAAGAGCGAAGCGGAAAAAATTTTCCCAGAGGAGTAGATAGATAGATAAATTCTTTATTACATCAAAGAGTTTACAAATAGAAAACTTAAGATTAAGGACATGGCAATTTAGCCGTCTGCCTGATATGACATATCATGATGACTTAGATACATTTTTGTGTAAAGTGTTAGGGTTGTAAAGTAACAATTTTAATGATTTGAAACATAAACAAGAAAATATAAAAATAAGAGCATACAATTCAAAATTTAAGCTTATTAATAATATTATTATTATAAATTATAATTTGACTTTTTCATCTTCGTGAAAAAAAACAATTTTAAGTGATTTGACACACGAAAAATAATTAAATTTAAATTAAATTGAAATAACTGACTCGTTTAAGGAAAACTATTGCGATAAGAGAGCGCGTGCTGGCAATACTGATAGAGACTAAGCCTGCTGCTCAATTGAGTATCTCATATAAATGTTGCAACGTGAGAATATTTTGTTGGAAATAAAGTCGCCGAATCTCTTGTAAAATAGGGCATATCGCAATGAAGTGATAGACATTTTCCGGATCCCTTCTATTACATAAGTCGCAAATTTGTGGCAGGTCTTCTCTGTGTGGCATGTAGTTCAAATTTAAAACTTCGACTCTAGCTCGGAAAATAACACTGATGACTTCGACGGAAAAATCTCTTCTGAAGTAGTTTTCATCACACCTCAACTGGTGATTTAAGCTCTTGTATACACTTCTGGATAAAGAAGAAGCTGCTCTATCCAAACATTGTATATACATTTTTTCATCCACTTTGGCGATCACATCTGCGAAATTATTCTGCCAAACATCCGTATTGGTCTCATTCAACGAAAGAACGGCATCATGCGACAACGCGAGCTCATTCCAATCTTTGAATGGCGTAGCATTTGTGTGAAGAAGTCGAATCAATAAAGTCTTGTGAAGACTGTCATCACCTCGGTTCATAACTTTAGAAATATAGTCTGCATTTGCTTTGAGGGTTTGAATGTAAACAGGGGGTATTCCTGACTCGACATATATTGCATAGCTCGGAGTTGAGTTCGGCAATCGAAATAAACGTTTGAAGAAAAGCCTTTGAATCGCCCCAAAAGCATCGAGAGGTATATATCCGAACACTTGAGCTCCATAGCACAAACATGTATTGACTGTTGCATTAAAAACACGGTACTTGGAGGTCACATCAATATTCCGGTTGGCAAAGAATTTCGGCCACATCATATTTAAAGCAAGCTTGGCTTCGTTGCTTTTCATTTGGGCGTGCTTAATCATATTGAGGTTGTGAGTAAGCAAAACACCTAGATATTTAAATTCTCGAACAACTTCAATACGGATGCTGTTTAAAAACCAGCTCTCTTCAGGTCTTCTGTTTCTCAGACGTGGTTCAAAAATAAGTATTTTTTGTTTTTTGGCCGTTGATTTGTAGGCCCCAAGTCTCGCAGAAAGTGTTAAGTTTGTTAATTTGTAACTGCAACGTGAAAGGGTTATCCGCCATTAGTACCAGGTCATCTGCATATAGTAAGACTTTTACTAAAACACTTCCAAATCTTACTCCACCAGGAAGGATGTTTTGGATTTCATCAATAAATAGTGCAAATAGGATCGGGCTCAGGATACAACCTTGAGGCACACCACTTGTTGTTTCAAACCATTCTGAGAGCTCGCCTCCATCCCAGACCGTTGCCGTAGACGATGAAAGAAAACTTAAGTACGTTAAAAGGAATTTTCGGGATATTCCTAGACAAGAAAGTTTGTAAATAAGCGCCTGTCTGCTTACTTTGTCAAATGCAGCTTTGAAATCCACAAAACAAACGTACAACTTCTTCTTGTGTTCGATAAATTTGCTGGCTATGCTGGTTATCGCAAACACATGGTCCATCGTACAAAATCCAGAACGAAAGCCTGCTTGAAACTTACTGAGGCGATTAGTTTCCTCGATCCATTCTATCAGCCGTTCGTACAAAATTGAAGAAAAAATCTTTCTCAAAGAATTTAGGATTGAAATTCCTCTATAATTGCAACATTTGCATCGCCTTTCTTAAAAATAGCGAAAATTACCGCTTTGTTGAAACAACTGGGAATACCTGCATCACTGTATATTTTGTTGAAGAAATTAACAAGGTAGTTTTTGAGCTTCATAGTGCTATTTTTGAAAAATTCGACTGGAACACCGTCTATACCTGGTGCCTTGTTGTTCTTCATCTTTTTAAGGGTTATCTCCAGCTCCGAAACTGTTATGGGCGAATCCAAACTATCCATGGTCGTGTTTGGCAACGCGTCATCAAAAGTTTGACAATTTTCATCGGACACCAAAAGGTTTTTAAAGTGGGTTGCAAGGACATCAGCTTCCAGACTATTTTTACCATTCCAAAATTCCTTTGAGTTTTTGCAGTTTTCTAAATTTTTCGCAACATTTTTAAGGTAACCCGCTTTTTTAAGCAAGCATAATTGTTTGAACTCTTTATTAATTCTGATGTAAGTACTTTTAAAAATCATAGAATTAGTTTTTCTGAAAAGTTTCAAGTAGACTAACGACAGTTTACGAAGTTTTCCGCATTCTTTATCAAACCACTTATTACCAGTTGAAAACCTGGAGCTGTTATTCATAGCAAAAGGAGCAGATGCTTTTATTATCTGTGTAATATTTTTGCTTATTTCATCGGCCCAAAGGAGTATGGAGTGTGGTGTAAAAATAAAAATTCGCGCGAATTTTCCAACCCTCTGTTCTTTTTGCAGAAGAATAGTGGAAAATAATTTAACAATATATTCTTAAAATACTTTCTTGAAATTTAAATTGTTAATCAATAATAATAGTCAAATTAGTCAAATTAATTAATAATAATATTAATAGTCAAAAATTTATATTTGCAAATATGTAAAGAGATGTTTTTTTTTTTTTGAATAAAAGAAAAATTCAGTTTCGTTGTTATTATGTTTGGTGTTTATTTTTTTTAACTTGGAAACGGAAGAATGGGTCATTAGACCATAATGGCATTAAGACGCTTTGGAAAGCGTCATTAGAACACATGATCGAATATGGCCTTAAGTCACAATTCAAAGCGTCTTAACGCCATATGTTCGAATATGGCCTTATGTCGTATGGTCTTACGTCAGGGCACCGGTCAAAACCAATAATCAGAAAGTGACAAAACCTCCTACTTTTTAATAGGATTTGACACATCTTTAGCAGCTTTTCACAACTGGTTTAAGTATTTGCCAATCTAAGAGTTTTTACAAAAATGTGCTCTGGATTTGGATGAAACGCAAGACTTTCTTCAATAAATTCTTAAATAATTACTGGAATAATTTTCAAAAAAGGTTAAATAAATAAAGGCAGTTAAAAAAAACTAAAGACTCGCAATTCCTCCGAGTTTTTTTTTTACGAATGTCGAGACCTCCAAAATGGACGTTAAATCTTATTTTTTCTTTTGATCTGGAGGTGCCTGGTAGAATAGGATCTTCTTTCGAACAATTCGAATAACGTTTTAAGTGTTTTAAATGATGCATTTCTGGAGTCATCCGGCCACTGTTAGAAAATAAGCCAATGGCCCCAGATATAGCCCCTTTCATGAATAAAAAAATTGACTTCTTTCGAGGGCGTATAAAGATATGGTTTCCAGTTGCGTTGACAACTGCAATCATTGTCACTGAAGTCCTTTTTTCACCTGAAGCGGTTTGATACACAATTTGGCTTGAATGAATGCTTCAAAAGGAGACCTTTAAGCTTACAAACTGCCACAGCTGTTTTTGTAAGAAATTGAAGTCGTGCCAAGCTTATATTCTCTAGTTTTTTTTATTACAAAATCCTGCAGCATAACCTTGGTGCCAATAATTATTTCAATGATCGATATTCGATTCACAAATCACTACCATTTTTAAAACCAGAGGAGAGTTACTTCGTCTAAATTTCCAACCATATGCAGTAATACAGAGTGTTTCTTGTGCAACCACCGAACCACAGAAAATACATTATCACTTCTTAGCTATCTGCCCTGTTTTGAAAGAAATAGGACTTTCCTATTGGGGAAAATCTACCTTAACTTTGAGTGAAGCTGTTGAAGCTCTAAACGGCCAAGAGAGGAATGCGTTATACAATTATGTGAAAGCCGCTTTAAGATATCGCAACCAAATCTTAAATGAAGCATTTAAAAAAAAAATATAAAAACTTGAAATTAATTTAATTGTCAATTATATATTTCTTTTAATTAAATATTTATAAAACAAATTAAATCGTAATATTTTCAAAATAATATTCTCTTTTTCGTCTGGCTGACGGCAAAAGCCAATGCTATACATATATTGTGAATTTGTAAACATATGATTTTGAACTATTTTGTTAAATAAAATTACGCTATTACTATTACTACTACTTCTCTAGTTTTCGCAGACTAAAGGCCCCAGCCCATAGAACGCGTTGCGTGCGGTAGAAGCGGCGGGCGCGGCAACTGATGCGGTGGGTTTTGCCGCGCGCAACTGATGGGGGTGACCCATAGAATCCGTTGCGGTGTTTTGACAGATAAATTTAGTCAAAATGGGGGCGTTCAAGAATCGTATCCGGATAGCTTGTTGTTGTTGTTTACGTGTGGGAAATCGAAAAAAATAAGTTATAATCGTCTAGCAATGATATTTTGAATGTTTTTCTGTTTTCAAAAGTCGAATTTTAATATTTCACAGCTGTTGTCTGTTGTCGATCGTTCAAAAAGGTATCTAAGATACGGCTATCCGAGATAGGCTATCCGATAGGTTCTTGAACGCGCCCATTGTCACTTTTCCACATAAGAAAAAAACTTCAAATTGGTTGTGACTGCGCATGTCTCTCTTCTGTCACCGCGTGAGAGCCGCGGCAAAGTAGAAAGTTGGGCTACTCGGCGCGTTCGGCGCGTTACTCGCGGTGCTTATGGGTCACCTCTCATAAGAACGTGTGTATTTAATCGAGCTGTCAGTTGGAAGCGGTGCCGCACGCGCGCAACGCGTTCTATGGGCTGGTGCCTTTATTGATGGATTGCGCCTCATGAATCCCGATGCCAAACTTTTCCAGTTGCTTGCTCATTATGCAAGAGAGGCATTTGATCTTATTTTTTATGGCATAGTCGTATACAAAACGCCTTGCCATATCAACAATCGGACCGTGGTGTAAATTTAAACATTTTTAAAAAATCCCGTCAACTCGGTCTCTTTCGATGTTGGTAGTACCTTACCCACAGAATATTTACTGCTAGCCTTACTTTCAAGCTCGTTTGGTACCCTCTTTTCTGACAAAAGTAGAAGATGATAAATTAGTGTTGTTCTGTTTATTATATTTCCGAGCGGCACTCGTTGGTGTTTCAGTTTTGTTTTTACTCTCGATCAATTCTTTTTTGAGAGAATCTTCCTCAATAACCCTTTCAGGATATTTCTTTTTTTTAATATTTGGCATATTTTCTTTAATAATTATACGAGTATCTATAAACTCGTTTTTGCGCGTTACAAGTAAAGCGATATTTGAAAATGACAAATCCTCCTTTCGTCAAATCCTCCTCGCTCTACCCTACCACTGCTGCTGTAATGGTTTGTTCAGAGGAAATAATTCAGACTTTTGATCCAGATAAAATCTCATTTTTGGTCTTGCTTTTCTAAGGCCTTTGATCTGGCTGATCATTCCTTATTATGTTAGAAGCTTGCCATTTTATCCTTTGCAAATAAGCTAATTTCATCATATTTTACAGATAGGAAGCCAACAGCGGCCATCAGTGATAATTTATCGAAACTTCTTTCTGTAAGTACTGGTGTCTCCCAAGGGTCCATATTTGGGGCCACTCTCTTTTCATTATATATAAATGAGCTTACAACCCTTACTGAGCACTTTTTCATTAATATGTATGCTAATGATGTTCAGCTTGTATTGAGTTGTCAATGGGGTTTGATAGAGCACGGTGCTTACTGTTTAAATGTTTATCTTGCTGAAATAGGTACCAGCTCATATTGCTCCAAGCTTATTTTGAATCCTAAGAAATCCAATTGTACCTATAGTAATTTAAGAAAAAAAACCTCTCGATTCGTCTTATTTCCCCTCCATTTTCCTCAATACTGAATCAGAAATTAATATGCGGGATTTGTTGGAAAGATTTATGGAGTGCTATGCACTTTATGGGCATAGTATGGGAAAAATAGTATGGGAAAAATCACTTGCTGTGCTTTCTCTAATTTTGGTCATACATCATCATACAGTTGCGTAATATATTTCAACTGAAGCTATGCATCGAAACGCAAACTCAATACTGCTTTAAACAGTATTGTGCGATATATTTTTGGACTAGTTATACTCTCGTTTCAAATTACGTTAATTATTTACACAACATGTCATTCAACAACCATATACAATTTCATGCATGTTTGACATAATCTTATCAAGTGAACCTTCATATCTTTATCAATAGAAAGGCTTTACAATCTCAATCAGAATAACTCAGCTGATTCATCACCTTTGCTCTTGTTTAACTTCGGAGCGTCAGTTTTTCATAAAATCTATTCGGTTGTTGAATTTCTTGACTCGGGATATGAGAAGAACTAAGCAAGCTTAAAATTTTACTATCTAATAATACCTCAAAATTTGTATTCATTTCCTCAATTATAATAATTTTTTACTCCTTTTTTCGCTTTGTTTTAACATGCGTATAAATGTAAAACTAATGTAAGTTTGAAATTATTTTATCTTCATGCTTATTTAAAGTTGTTTTAATTATGTAAATTTTAATTTTTTCACTTCTTTCCGTAACTAAACTCATGTAGCTTTCATTTATCTATTTTTATTTTTTTGTATTTCTCTATTGAAGCTTATCTCTATTTCATAAGATACTGTGTTTAGGCTATTCACTAAAATAAACAAATAAATAATAAATAAATAACTTCTAAAAAGAAAAACCTTAAGAAATATTTCTTAATAAAGTAAAAATGCACTTAAAATGAAAACGAAATGACAGTTTGAAATTGTAGTCCAAAAAAAATAAAAACTGATTGCTTTAAATTTGTGGAACAATTATTATTATTAAAAACATTCAATTGTTAAGTCTTCAAATCAGAAATTATGATTAACTTTTCCTCGAATTGTACAATATTCTATTCAATATATATATATATTATACTATATTCAAACTCACTCATCTATTACCGAGAAATGTCATTTGAATGTCCATTCACTCAATGTTCAACAGCAGGACACAAGCGAGAATAATAAAGCAAATACTCTGAAAAACTAAATTGAATGAAAATTCATGGCTAAGGAAAACAACTCATCGGATTTGTCTGACACATGTCATTGAGCTCGAATAATTTTTTTCTCATTTTTTTTTTTCTTCGAAGTGTGTAACATAAACCATGATGTCGGAGGGATAGAAGTACAATATAAGTTCTTATTTCTAACTTACCAGATCAAAAACAGAAACAAATTCTTGCAAAAAAAAATGTTTTTCTCTACGGTGTCCTTTTACACCACGTTTGTCTTGTTTTCTTTTGAACATCATCTGTGATTCTAATCATCTGGAAATAAGCCAACCAACAGTGCGGAAGTTGCTTTTACATCCAGGAATGTTCTAATTCAATATTCCGATGGGAAACACGATTCTCATCTTCTGTATCGCTTCGTCATGAACTATAAAATGAAAAAAAGCTTCCCTTCTCTTATGTACATATGTATGTAGGTACGTATATCCCTGTACACTAACTCATCCCACTCTTGATCCCTTGCTGCCAGCAGGATTCAATAACAATTCAATTGTATTTATGTAGAGAAGAGTTTACTATCCTTCGACTTGTAGTGTTGCATATTTATTTCATTCGCATCAGTGAAAACTGAAAACAAAAGAAAAACCACTAAACCTGTGAACTATCCTCTCAATCCTTTGGTCTTTTTTCTTTCAACTTGAAAAAATACAAAAAAAAAAAAAAGTATTAAAGCGAAACACTATGGATTAAACGAATTGAAACTTGAAGTAAATAAAGATTTTATTTGGTTCCTTTGGGATCGTTTCATTATATTTAAACAAAAAAATTCATAACATTTTTTATTTATCTACAGAGTCCCTACCTCGCTCTCTATCCACATGCACATGTGTGCTGCCTCAATTATTGTTTGGCTTTTTGGCATGTCCTGTCCTACAGTAGCCAGAATACAAAGGAAAAAGTTTCAATATACCATTTTCATGAGCTAAAGCGCATTATTAAATTTAATGGCCTGGCACTTTGGGACCAGACCAATACAAGCCATCCCTTGCCGCGAAAAATCAACATTCAGCCAACAAAAGAGTGGTTGTGTATATATTTCCGCACATTTAAAATAAAAAAAGAAAGAAACCATTTGTCAATATTTCAACGAAGGTCCATAAGTATTGAAGCTGAATATTAAATAAGCGTTTTATCCAATTTCCACACTGGTCGGTCTCATAAGGAAACTGGCTCGCAAAATTGAAGTTAAAATAAGTGTTGGTGTTCGTCTGTGAAATCATAAAGTCAACTGTTTAAGTTCCTAAAGGACGATCAGATTAAATGTCAATTTTCCAACATTAATAATGTTCTTGTTGATGGATATTTTTCTCCGAGAATGATTCACAGTGATGAGAGTTGTTGGTAAATACATTTGCGGCGAGAAAAGATTAAGGGGAGTGTATCCGTGACAAATTTTTAATTACATTTGAATATACGAGTATTGCAAAAAAAACTCTTCTTATCGAATCGTCATGATTTAAGGAAAGTTAAGTCCCCCATTATCTTCATAATTAAGCAGTAGATTCAAAGTTTCATTTAAATCACAAGTAGAATGGGAGTCGATGGCAAGCATTAGCAAATTGGAAACAAAGTAAAATCGGTAGAAAATAGATAAAATGTTTTATATTCCTTTTTTGACAACGTCAGCTTTATTGTACATAAGTTTGATGTGTGAGACGATATCAGACGAAAGGATTCTGACGATGTTTGGCGCCATAAGTCTCACTCACAAATTGAGATTGAGAACTTGTTAAATGACAAAATTTGAATGTTCAAATGCAATTTTGTCTAGACATACTCATGTTTTTCTTTTCTTTTTTGTCAATACATATTCGAATGCCGAATAATATTCTTATTTGGAGTTTTTTGAGAATGTGTCGTTACTCATTCGGAATTGGAATGGTATCGTAAATCGAAATCGGAAAGTTCTTTTCGATTGTGAAATGCTTTTTCTCAAGAGGAATGGGTAAACATGCAAATAAGGCTGATTGCAATGACCTTAAACATACCTCTTTTGTTTTGATTGTACATCTGTACAGATGAATGTTATTGAAAATGATTTGTCAGCCTTGAGTATTGCGGAACTTAAGCCAACTACCACCAAAAAAATATTCGTTCTACGACTAAAGAATAAGTAATTCTTTTTCTGTTTTTTTAGGAGCGTTTGATGGTGGGCTGAAAAAATAATTACCTTGTCAATAGGTGCAATATGGTCTTTTAAGTAGCCTAAGACTACGTGGTAAGTGTAGTGAAATAAGTTGGTAATAAGATTTATGATTTTGACTGAGATAACAATTAAACATAACATTACGATGATAGAGAATACGAAAAAGTGTGGCCTGCAATTCTGTCTGTCTGTCTGTCTCTGTATGGATCCACAGCCTGGTCCATATACAGGGGTTTTTGGAATTGAGTCTCTAAATCTTGAAAAAACGGTAGGTATCTGCGATATACCCGATATGATAATATTTTTTTTTCTCGAAAACGGTTACAACGATTTCGATAAAATTTTGAATGAAGGATAAGTTTTAGATTGTCTTTCTTATGATGAAAAAAAAATTAGAAAAAGTCTAAGAACGATACCACCCATAGTACAGTTTTTTTCAAAACCGACTTTCTCGTTAATGGCCTAAACATGTAATATAAAAAACGGTTTTTTTAAAATGGTCCAACGATTTCGATTAAATTTTCAGCGTTTATATGTAAAAGTAACGTAAAAAAGTAAAGTAAAAAAGGTGACCAATGTTAAATCAGAATAAATATAGCTATCGCAGGTACTAGAAGTATACATTTTTTTTGACAAAATGGCGGGGAGTTCAATGTAAAAACTTGAAAACGACCGGTAAGCGAAAGTATAAATATTTAACTGAAACTATTTTCTAAAGTTCCTGCGATAGCTAAAACTATACAGAATAGCATATTAAAATTTCAGATCAACTGGTTAAGCAGTTTTTGTTTTTTGGCATCCGTAAGACAAAAAAAAGTAGTTTCGAGATAAACGCGTTAAAAATTTTATGAGTAGGATTCCTATACCTACTTTTAAATAAAATTAAGCACTCAATGTATATATAGATGTATACATATATCGCCGAGGACTACGCCCAACTATTGGTTAGTTGGACGTAGTCCTCAGCTCTTAAAACTAAAATATGTCCCATTAAACTCACACAGTAGTGTTAGTTAGGTATACGCACCCGAGCGGCTGCAACTAGCGAACAATAGAACTTGACTCACGGATTCTTCTACTAACCTGACTTTCTAATTGGCTGTAGATCCTTAAAGACCAGGTACTTCGTCATCAAATTTTAGCAGGTTTTTTTTAAGATACTATTCTTTCAGAAAAAAAATCGAATTTTCATAAATTCTAGGACCACCAACTCCCGTAAAGGGGTTGGTAAAGCTAATTTCGGTAAAAAAAGGATTTTTTTTTGCGTAACACAATAACATTTGAACAACATTTTCCTTAATTTGCCCAGCAAAATATTCAAAATTGAGAGAGTGAAAATCAAACTCCGGAGGCGCCTCGAAAAAGTAGGTTTGCGGTGTGCACCATAACTCGCAAAAGAATCATCTAAATTCTAAAACAAAAAAAGTCAAAATGCATTCTTTAAAGGCGATGTTTCTCTAGGTGATGACGAGAGGATTTTTATTTTTTTCGATTTTTTGTAGCTAGAAGCCTAAGACCCGATTTTCGCTCAAAAAAAATCAGCTTATTTGTTGTTAAAAAATTAGTAATTATTAAAAATAAAACAAAAAAGCTCTCCACAATACCGGGTGAATTATGTAAAGAAGTATCTACTGTGCAAAATTTTGAAGCGATTAGCCCAGAAGATTTTGCGTTATCGTGCGCACGGAATTCAAATATTACAAATCTCAGAAAAACGATTTGAAAAACTCAGAAGAGTTTGGTCGTTTAGGTCGACTGATGTACTGACTAATGTGTATACTAATATACACTATGCCTTTTATTGTTATTTATATTCAAATAACAAGACCAAAACAGCCCCGTTTATGAAGGAATTAATTCGGGGTATAAAACCCGGCTTGGAGCAATAGACGCTCAAATACTCGTAACTTCGTCAACTTTACTCCGATCGACTTGAAATTTCAACACAATATTCATTAAAAAAAAGGAAAAAGAATTGAATACTTTACCCCACCTTAAGTAAATTTTTTTCAGTATTTTGTGTGACTTAATTCAAAATTCATGATTAATGTGTAGTTGGAAAGCATATACCACTAAATTTATTATGAAAAGCGAATACCAAAACCTGTACTCAGTCTTTAACTTTTGATACTGTACTCAGCACACATTCGCAAATTCGTGCGACCCAGTCGTGCCCATTTTTTAATATAACAATTACGTATTTTAGACATTTGCTATCAAAAACCGCTAGCTCTGTAGATAGATAGATTATTTATTTATAAATGACTAACAGTTTTTTTACACATTCATATATACAAATATCATATAGCATGGCATTTGCCGTCTGCCAGATTGACAATAAACATTATTTCATTTACTGTAATAAGCTTTCACAATTAATAATAATAATAATAGATAAAAAAAAGAATATATTTATAACTTGAAAATAATAATAAGTTACTGTATGTTAACTCAAAAGTCTTCATTCATTATTCTTTCTCTATAACGTAACGCAATTTTGCAATAGTCATATAGCTTGACAACATTCATCTCATTCAGCCTACTAATAACTTGAGCCTCTGTTAAAAAGTCGCTTCCGAGAATGCTTCTTCTAGTTTCTCTCAAAGTTGGACACCTTCCGACGAAATGGATTACGTCTTCTCTTTCCTCTAAGTTGCATATACTGCACTCCAGTAGTAAATCGGGTCTGTGTGGTATAAAATTCAAATTGAGTAGTTCGCTCCGAAGCTTGACCATTGTAGCGATCACATCAATCTTGTTCGAGTCACAGAAGTAATTTCTCTCTGCAAGATTATGGTTCAGCCTACTGTATGTTGTCCTGAATAATGATCCAGAAGCTTCAGCTGCATATTCTGCTCTACATTTCTCATCGACCTTTGATATAACGTCATACAAGAGAGTTTTACTGCTTAATATATTTTGAACGTTTAAATCAAAATTTAAATTGCATCCTTCCGCAAGACTTGACCATTCTCTGTACCAGCTGTTTTGGTCTTGTACCGCTTTAAGAACTACCTTCCTGACCAGCCGGTGTTCAGGCATCTTGAAGAGGGTCAGTAAATAATCGGCTTGAATCTTCAGGGTTTTCACGAATAGAGGTGGCAGACCGGTTTCTAACATAAGAACGTAGTTAGGCGTACTTGTTGGCAGACGAAATATTCTTTTCACGAAGTGTGTTAACAGTTTCTCAACCGTGTGAAACTTTTTACCTCCCCACACTTGCTAGCTAGCTAGCTCTGTATCCTATACTCAAAATTCAGTTATGGATTACTCATTTCCCTTTTTACCTTCAATGCTGCCTTTCACTAGGAATTGGCAAGTCAACAGAAATTACACTGAAATAAAAGCGTCTTCTCACTTAGCTATTCTAAATCGTCTAAAAATGCAGGGGCCCTGAATTACGATATTGAGGTCTACATTTTCAACGTATGGGAATGCCTTTACAAGTATTAAGATCCAAATGACCGTCTTTTTCATTGATAGGTCAAATGAGGGATTCATAAAATTAATAATCCTCCTATAAAGTAGTGCAGGGCATGAGCAAAGAAGGTGTTGAACGGTAAAAAATCAGGACATATCTTCTAGATTTTTTTTAGATGTTAAGTTTTTCAATTGTCAAGATCGTTTCCAGTGAATTGCCTATAATGTACGTGATATACTTTGTATACGATACCGTAATTACATATTAAATTAAAAGGTTATCAATTAAGGATTACAGTGGTGCAAGAAAATATAGGTCTCATCACAGATTTTTTCGAGATATTGGCTGGCGAACGTCCAACGAAAATGTTGCTTTTCAAAAAAGTTTTTGGTTTCTCTTTTCGAAATATAAGGCATTTTGAAAATTTTTTTTAAATTTCTTACATGAAATGAAAGATATTTTTATGATCTTACATATGATACCCAAATCATTATCCTACGTGCTATACTTTTCGAAATATACATACGTAATTATTTGCAAAAATGCTGGATTTTTCCCATTTCCGGCGCTCAATCACAAGTCCAATTATATCAAAGTCACCAAAGCCAAATTCAGAAATATCTGGCAGATAAATTGGGTTAAACGTAAGCTTTCATTTGGTACTACTCTCATAGGTGTACGCCCTGGGCCCAGGCTCCATAGAACTATGAGCCATCTCCTTTGTAGTTGCTACGTTTTGTCACCTCACATAGAATGGAGTTACTTCATAACGACGGCGACGCTGGCGAATTGTTATTGCCGATCTACTGCTCCAGTTTGTTTGAAAAAGTGAACAGAAATTGGACTTTCCGATTTCACTTCAATCGAGCCAGACGTGAGGCTCATAAGACCGAAATCGTTTTTGAGCACTAATGACATAAAAATGTCTTTAATTCAAAACCAACACCATTGCAATAAAACTTGTTTTATTCCATTTTAAGTTTGTATATCTTTAAATAAAAAAAAGAAGCACACCGGGAGTGCCGACAGAAGTGAAAACGGAATTGAATTTTCAGTAAATATTTTAATGTACAGGAAAATCTTTTATAATATATGTTGACGTACATATAGAAGAACATCAATGAAACTTATGAGTTTTCATTCACAATTTCATCTCTTCTATTATCATCTCTATACAATCATCGTATTCTAATACTGAAATAATAGGTCTATGGTAACTTAAATAGGAAACGAACAATTTTGTCTCGAATCTATTTAAATATATCGCAAAGACTGCATCAATTGTCGCTTTACATTTCGTTGTACTAAGGCTGCGGTCATTCGTCATTGTAAAATAGTATTCTTCTTTTAAAAATTGAAAAAGTGGCAAATTTGTAGCATCGGCGAAATTGATGTTAAAATCACCACTCAAAATCATTGGGAAATCATCAAATCTCTCCCTAATTTTATCGTGAAGGTATGCAGAAGCGTCTTCAGACTAAATAAATAAATTTTTATATAAAAACTGTCGTATTACACATGAAGACGTATTCGGTGAATTTTAAACGCCTACTGTAATAACTTGCGGTCCATTTCCAGAGTGGCAACGACAAACACACAAATCGCCGATATCAAAAACATTAGTACTAAACATACTAGTGTAACTCGTATGCAAATCCATATGATTTGAGCAAAATATGGCAGTTGTATCAGACAACCAGCTACTCCTGCTGCTGGACGATCGTGCCTTCTGAAACTTGAAACTAAATTGAAATCTGGAATATCATATCCATATTTCTTCGTCACCCTTGTCAAATTAAGGTTAAAATCAATACATTCAATTTTTTAACGATAGTGTCTACAGATCTTGTAACTGCGCTCGTAAACTTTGACAATAAAATGAAAAAAAGGACAATGCATTAAGTTTAGAAACGAAATTAATTATTATTTGAGTTATGGTTTTCAAACTATTTTCATGCAACCATTTCAATTCCATCGATAAATAATCGCGAATCATCGACCGTGCGTCTCCTACTCTGTCATGATGAAATCTCCAGCTTCACTCATCCACTTCATTGTAATGGTAGTAAAATATTTGGTGCTTTTTGTTTTTTCTGCGTTGCATAATTTTTTCCCTGTCCTTCAATTCCTTTCTTTCGTTCTTTTCGTTGGCTATTAAACTCAGGATCTCCGGTTCGAATCTCAGCCGTGGCGACAATTTTTATTTATGTTTTCACTTTAAATAAATAAAAAAATGGATGTCATGGCTGGGAATCGAACCTGAGACGCTGGGCTACGACGACTTTACATACGAAATACGATGAGCCAAAAAATGGTGTCGGCCGCGAATTCAATGCTTTACCCCCATCGCAAAAGTGCCAAACGCGCCTAAAGAAGTTTTCACTTCAAAAAACAATTTTTATAAGGCATTAAGGAAAGTACACAATTTTTGATTTGTACCATCTTTCACTCCTCTTTCTACAACCTGTGAGAATAATTACGCGAGGTGGCAAAGCTATCTATCTTTGAAGGACTCAAGTCATTGATTTTTGTTACCAAGATTTTGTTGAGATATCATATGCGAAAACTGTAAGGATAATCAAAATTTGCCAAAATATAAATAGGTATACCTTCATCGAAATCAGAATGAGGAGACCGTAGTTGAATCTAGAATGAATACCTGAAGACATTAAATGCAATAAATGCCGCGCTGCGCCCTAATGCAGACTACCTACATTAGAAATTAAGCATGTCGAACAACGAATATAAGTATATCAAAACATCGTGTGTATGCTCAGTGAATATGTATTAAGTTGTTCCTATCATTGTTTTGCTGAATCCTCTAATTCTATTAAATACATATACTTTCAAATACACAGGTTTAACTATACCAAAGAAAGGAACATGCAATAATGTACATGTTACTATTATCGAACCGGAAATATTAGTGTCGAAAAGCTTCCGGTGATTTTGCCAGCTTGAAATCCCCTTGGGTTGTTTCACGACATTTCTATGTGATGATATAGCTGTGGGAGCACAACCACTCAAAACATCAGACCGTCAAGTCCCCTAAAGTTGTGCGGTTGCTGCAAAATAATTTATTATTAATTTGCAATTTGTCTTGGATTCATTTGGTTCCGGTGTCCTTATAGTTTCAAGTTACCAGCAACCATGCGTCTATATTCTATAGGATCAACGCCTTAGTTTAGACAGGAAGGGAATTCAGTGCTTGCCAGTAAGCAATTCGTTCCCACGGACTTATGAAGTCAAATAGAAAAGCTCTTCTTGACTCCGTTGTGAAGGTGGTGCAATGACCGCATCTTGGTGTGGTTTCTTATATTACTTTGTCTCTAGTTGTATCTTGTATTTTCAACATTTTCTGTTCTCTCTCTCTCGCTCTTTTATTTTTATTTATGGAAGAGAGTATTTCATGTCTCTGTAGACGATTACCTGCAGGGCTGAAACTGATTTATTCAAAACTTGTATACTGTTTCCAATGATTATTATTATTCAATTGACGTTTTGATATTTAGGATGGGTGTTAACTTGTTTTGAAAGATACTAACGATGAATTGCAATTATTCAAATTTTCAGGAACAAGTCTTTGAAAGCCAACTTCTGACAGCGAAATTTAAAGGAAGTTTGTGGTTTATTTGGAGTTTACTGCGCTTCTGGTAATAAGCAACAATTTCTGTACGAGCAGATGTTTATTTTTTCCGCAAAAGTTTGTGGTGCCTGTGTAGTTGTAGGTATGCATGTCTACCTCAAATCTCAGAAACATCCAATTGGTTTCCGGGTGGTCTACCCTTTCGCAAATTCCCCGAAATTAATTAGTTAAGTAATCTGCTATCAAAAGCGCTTTTCACATAGTCCTTCGGAAAAGCGTTTTTTCGATTAGCCGCTCAGAATCGGCAGAAAGTCGTAGGTTCCCTGCACTCCTCCACAAGGCATGGTTGTGAGAAATGCGCCAGGCCCCAGTGCTCACTGTATGTATGTATGTATGTAGTAGTATTTTAGATTCGTTTTTCTGACAACCAATATTAGTCCGTCTATAAAAGGACCAGTACTACATCGATTTCAAATACTCCCGCGTTCGCAAATTTGGATAATGTCAAACTACGCAAAACTGTAAACTTTTCTGGCTATAGAGGGTTTGACATCTTACTTTAATACAAAAATGGGTTTTTATTTTTGCTTCAGTAAGGAATCTAGTACGCAGGAAGATGAAGTTATCCGAAACTTTGTCGTGACGTTATGTCGTTTGTTGTAGGGATAGATTCAGTGAGAAAGCGATTGAATCCCCCTAGAAACAATCGATATGTCCCCAATGACTCTTGACACTTGTGGAAAGTAATTAATTTTGAATATGCAGAGATATTTGTGTACACCGCCAACAGATTTCAAAATGCTGGAAGCACAGAAGAAAGTATGTGGAATTGCGTACAACAAACTTACTCAGTTAAGGCTAAATCACTGCTTTGGGCTTCAAAGGGACACTAACAACAAGCCAAAGAATATGGTGTTGGAGTGCTGAAGTTAAAACAGTGATAAGTAAGAATAAAACAACATTAAAATATCATATTGTACTGTCGAAGTGCCTCTCAAAAAAGTCGAATAGATACAGAAATCGATCGATTCTTTCCGGAAGGCTGGGGCATACCAAGCTATTCAAATAATACGACAAAAAACTTAAATGAGGAGCGACTGTTATCAAAATAGCCGCTCAAAGAAGAAGAACTGTTCAGAACAATCGTTAAGCCAAAGCCGAAGAATTAACGATGCTTAAGACAGTTTTTGTGGATGATGGCAAAATTCTGCACATCTGTAGACATGAAGACAACAAGATGTTTGATGTGGAAAAGAGTGACTCTAAAACGACTAACTGAGGTGTAGTTTCATTAACATCATACATTAAAGATTGTGCAAAACTCAAACGCCAACAACAGTGGTATAACTCTTCGAAGGTCAGTACAACATAGATGGAGTAGGAAGAAGAAAGCTGAATGTCATAATTCATACGAGAGGACAATGGGCTATATTGACGGGGTGTCACATGACATATGTGCCCTTGAATGAATTGAAACGGAAGCGATTAGGAAGGACTGGACTTAATGGGTGGGAGGATAAAACGAAAAAAGAATTGAAGCCTTAAAAAAACACTGCGAGGATATGACCCGTATGATCAAGTTACTGTATAAACAGGCTTAATCGGTTTTTATGTGCTTGTAGAGAATACTGTTCCCAATACACAGCAGTTAGATAGTCTGCCATTACGTGGAAGTTTGAGGTTCAAATCCGTGAAACAATCAGTTGTTTTCCACGGGTATTGCCTTTCGCGGAGTGTTGGCAAGTTCTCCAATAATAATGACACCGCCATGATTTTCTCACTAAACCGATGTCAACTCTTTTCACTCCAAAAACCACTGTTGTCACCGAATTTGTCGTGCCCGCCTTTTTTTTATAACATTATAACTCACATTCATCGTTGAGAGAAATATTCGATGAAAACCGGTATAGGTCCCAGGTTTTTTGCCCGCCTATTTGTTTGTTTCAATATTGCTCACATTAACAGGCCTGATTAAATCAGAGGTTCAATTTCAATTTGCCAATGTTACTGTCATCTTGTAACCAATCAAGAATACAAACGTTATGGTCGTCAGCTTAGGCTTTCTGAACTTTGCTTGCTTGAGAATAGGGGAAGATCAATGTAGAAAACTTACCCGTGGCAGTTATTTTTATATATGAATAATTGAGTCATCTGGTTAACCTAAGTATCATTGACTCACCTGAAAAGAAAAGAAATTAACTGATGAGAAAACACAAACAAGTTAACTAAAAAAAATATATATTTTAACTTATAGTGGGCCCCCGGCCAACGAAATCAGAGTCAAAACAGAAAAATATGTCCTGCGCGAACGCGAGTGTGATGGTCTAATTTTGCTTAGTTATATTCATCTATCAAAGTATAACAAAACTTCAGTGATTAAAAATTACACCTAGATCTTTTTAAAAGCTATAATAAAAATATTCTTACTATAAATTTTATAAGTGAAGTTGACAGGCCAACGGCTGCGACAAAAATTCAAACTTTGGCATTTAGATATATTCAGATGAAGTGAGTTCATCTTACACCAATTTGATAGATTATTAAGATCATTTGCTCGAAGTTGAGTTCAGAATTCTGTCAGGAATGCCATTAATAAATAGCAAAAAGAGCAGAGGTCCAAGATGACTACCCTGAGGAACACCAGATGTGACTTAAATTGGAGAGAATATTGTTAATACGGATGATCGAGGATATCTAGCAAAGGTTCAAAAGCAACGTGCATCGGTGTCTCCTTTCAAATTCTCTCCTATTTTCCTAAATGCTCGCACTGTGTTTTTATAACATTACTAGCTGTTCCCGCGACTTCGTCCGCGTGGAATAGTGACTTTCGGCAGCATTCTTAATTTTTTTTTGCAAATAAGACACATTCATGCGTTTTAGTAAAATATTGTAATATATTATTTTATTTCAGTAAATTTTTGCACACGACGTTCCTACTTTTTCCATCTTTTGTCAAATAAAAAGGTTTTGCGAGTTTCATACACTCTTTTAAACTAAAATGACAAATCAGTGCGAATTAAGGAAATACGGGGAATCAATAGTTTTCTCCTTTCGTTGTTCCAGTCATTTTTAAAACTTTTATAATGCCGCATCCCAGATGTGAAATTTGTAGCTGTTTACAATTCTAGATTACTCATTATTGGCACTGGAACACCAACTTGCAGCCACTCCTGATAGCTGATAATTCTAAGGAATTGAGAAGCTCTATAGGGTATGATGTGACTTGCTCAGTGTCCATAATATTATGTCTTATGATAGATATTCGACAACATCCCCCAATACGCCAAACATAATTTATTAGTTTATTTGGTTAACTATCTCATTAGTCGGCGCCGAAATTGACTTTTCACAAAGTCATTACCGATTGCCAATATTTATTTGAAGATCAAGATAGACAATTCTTCTCAGGTCAACTGTGTGATCGACAATTTGACATAAATCACCCCACGGTGAAAGAACTTTTGAAATCGGTCCAGTAGCTTCAAGGTTTCCGTTGACGTTACCGTTCCCGTAGGAATATTGGGATAACAAATACAGCCCATGTCCTTCTTCAGGTTCAAGAATATCTCTGCACCAAAACTCATACAAATAGGTTCAATAGTTTGGGCGGTAGATGGTAACAAAGAAAAACTGACAGACGGAGTTGATTTCGGATCTATAATGTTAGTAAGTACTTCCGTTCCCATGGGAATATGGGGATAAATTAAAGTTAATGTAACTTTGATATAGTGTAGCATTCTAACGGGGAAATAATTCTTGAAATCAGTTCAGTAGTTTCTAGGTTCCCGTTTACGATTGCGTTCTTATAGGAATACAGGGATAACTTATATAGCCTATGTCCATCTTCAGGCTCAAGACTATATCTCTGTACCAAAATTCATATAATTTAATAGCTATGGGGGCTTTTGATAACAAATAAAAATAGACAGATAGATTTCATTTCAGACTTATGATATTAGTAAAGACTCCCATTCCCGTGTGAATATGGTGAGCGTTCCCGTAGGAATATGGGGATAACTTACAGTTCATGTTACTCAGGGATAATGTAGCATTTTAACAGTGGATGAATTTTTGAAATCGGTGCTATAGTGTCAAAGTTCCGGTATGCGTTCTCGTTCCCGTGGGAATATAGGGATAAAATATATAGCCTATGTCCTTTTTAAATTTTAGACTACCTTTGTACAAAATTTCATTTAAACCTGTTCATTAGTTTGGGCGGGAAGTGGTTACATAGAAAGGCGAACAGACAGAGCTACTTTTGCATTTATAATATTAGTGAAGTCCGGTTCCGGAAGTCCCTACTTGTTATATTAGTAGGGACTCCCGTTCCCGTAGGAATATGGGGATGAATTAAAGCTTATGTTACTCGGGGAAAGTGCAGCATTCTGACGGTGGAGGAATTTTCAAAATCGGTGCTGTAGCTTCTATACGTCCCGTATACGTTCCCGTGGGATATAAGGGATAAAATATATAGCCTATGTCCTTCCTCAGGTTCTAGACTATCTCTGTACAAAATTTCATTTGAATCTGTTCATTATTTTGGGCGGGAGGTGGTAACATAGAAAGGGGAACAGACAGAGCTACTTTTGCATTTATAAAATTAGTGAAGACCGGTTCCCGTGGGAATTTTCGAATGAAATGAAACCTATGTCCTTCTTCAGGTTGTAGATCATCTCTGTATAAAATTTCATTTAAATCGGTTCTGTAGTTTGGGCGAAAGGTGGTAACATAGAAAGACGGACAGACAGAGCAACTTTTGAATTTATTATATAAGTAAGAACTCCCGTTCCTGAAGGAATATGGGGATGTGTTAAAGTTTATGTTACTCGGAGATAGTATAGCATTCTAATGGTGGAAGAAATCTTGAAATCGGAGTTGTAGTTTCTAGGTTCCCGTATACGTTCCCGTTCCCATGGTAATATAGGGATAAAACGTATAGCCTATTTCCTTCCTCAAGTTTTAGACTATCTCTGTACAAAATTTCATATCAATCAGTTTAGTAGTTTGGGCGGGAGACGGTAACATAGAAAGTCGGACAGACAGAGTGACTTTCACATTTATAATATTAGTTAGGATAAGGGTAATAGTCATAACCCGTTAAAAAAAAAAAAAAAAAAAAAAAAAAATTATGTCCTGTTTGAGTGACCAAAGTATTCCACAGTAACTGCACATTAAGGAAGCGTCTTGAGTCCTCTGCTCTTTATTACACTTCTTAACTACCTGATTGAAGACAAAGTACAGAACATCAAAGAAAGTCTACTATTTTTTATTCACGATGGAGCGTGAAATCTCTGCAAGAAACACTTAACGTATGAGCAAAAGGTAATGGGCACCTTATTGATCCAAAAAAGACTGAGTACTTTTGTTTCCCTTTTCGTATCTTGACAAGGCTATTCCAAAAATTTTATTAAAAATGGAAATGTGTTCTCAAATTAGAAATAAAGGAATCGCCATCTTTTGAGATCGAAAATTGCCCCTTAAGCTGAAGGCTAGACTCTACAACTCGGTTGTGCGTCCAGCGCACTCACATACTTCTCATCACAATGCCGAACAATGTACAAAAAGTCTGAGATTAGATAACTGCAGTAGAGATCAAAATATTTCGTTTGACAAACGGGGGTAGCAAATTTTGGTGGTATTGGAAGAAGTACCAAAATCCGTGGTATTGCCACATTCTAAGAAGAAATCCAGAGAGCCCCTTAAAAAATCATTACGATACGATTTTTAAACACGATCGCCAATCAACAAAAAGAAAGGCAGACCAAACACTATTAGTACAGACAAATGCTACAAGGGTGCACCTGAGACATGGAACAACGCGTTCTGCCGTGTTGACCACGGCGTACCCCACGGGTGTATCAATAATATGAGGCTGATAAGGATTAAAGCTGTGATTCTTTCTAGATCAAGATGCTCATAACGCGGGAATGGAAAGAAGAATAAAAAGAAGTTAAGCTTGTTCTAAGTGTCCTTTTGAGAGTCCTAGCAGCAATTTGATTTTCTAAGCAAGTTTTTTTCGGCAATCCTAAAAACCTTACACAGAAAATTTTGCATATACGAAATGAATTTCTCACCTTTTTTTACTTCCGAATTACACTTCTCGATTCCCCCAATATTTGTGTGACTATCACCGTGTCTATAAAAGTTTTGTCAGCAGGAGACGATGTGGTTTAAAACAAAAATTCTAGCTTCTCAGTCCTTCATCAAACAGCAACTGAAGTTGGCTATCAAACGATAATTAATCTGGGTTTCATTCCAACCACTCACTGCTTAAAGATGTTTGATGTTATGAATAATAATTTAAATAAATAGTGTGGGGTAACAAGCTATGGAGACCTTGGGTGCCTAACTTATTTCAAGGAACTTTATAATTTTATGCTGCTAATTTAGAAAGCTGTTTTCATGGCATTTCTCGATAATTCCTCGCAAAATGCAAAATTCGAAGAAAAACAATTTTATGTTCCTGGGATTTAAACAACGAACCTCCCACGTAACAAGCCGACATGCAAACCATTTCGCAATGGACACCACTTTGATTCAATAAGAATTGCAAACAGGATTCCTGAAACTCGTACAAGCGACATATCTGTTCAAATCTTCACCAACAAACTAAAGCTGGAAAACTACACAATATTCAATCCTGTACTAAACTTCCAGATCTTAACCCTTTTTGTTTTCACAGCGCTTTTTTTAACTTTTACTTTTAATTAAAACATAAAACTATTGTTCCTTCCTTCATATTTTTTCTCTGTTGGCTTACACATTTTTTATCAAATTCGAAATTTGAAATTAAAGCAGCTTTCATTTAAAAGATTTTCAAAAAAAATTCAATCTCAAGTCATTCACGATTCGAATTAGAATACGTAGCTTATTCCGTTTCCACTTCAGTGGATGCCATACGAAGAATAAATGAACAAGTCCTAATTGAGTATATTCGTCCCGAAATCGGGTATTCGTATTTCGTATATACAAAGAGAGATACCTTACCCTAGTAAATATTTTGTTATTTCAAAGAGAAAACATTTCAAATAAAATAGAACTAACCCCCTGCTTGTCCTTACCTATGGAGTTGGAGTCCTATAAATGCGAATCCTTCGTCGGGCAGCCTTACAAAAAAAGGCCATAAAATAAAACTACCGTTTCTTTGGATACACTAAAGTTAATTGAACTGGAATAAATAACAAGTCTCATAAGGGTTCGACATTCCAGTAACTCAAAGGCAGATGGTTAAGTCAGTATTTCTTTGCCTCTTTTAGAAGTCCTCTTCAAAGACCTATAGTAAATCAGGAGTGAAAGTGAAAGGTCTTTTTATGACATTTATATTTTCGAGGCTGATACATGCTTCAGTTGGTATTGTAAAACGGATTTAGAAGACTGCAATGGATTGCAATTTTTGTATACAAAATGTAGAATTTACTTAAAAAAAAAGGACATTTTTTTTCTTCTGACTTTGTCTTTTTATCACTGGTCAGTGGTTTTTTTTTATTTTGTAAATTTTCAAAAGGAATTTGATTTATGTACGTGTCATCATTGCTTTCATTTATTTTGCATCAATAGCAGAAAATAAATTGAGGGCAGGATGCTAATTCTTCTTATGTATAGTGATAAGGAATCAGACAATACGTGACCTTATAAAATAGGTTAAAATCCTTAAAGAATTAGCTGCAGATTAAAGTTACTTCTAAGGTTATTGAGAAAAGAATCTCAAATTTAAATTAAATTAAAAAGTACTTAACACATGGGAGCAGGAGAAGCAATGCAAAATGGCGAATGGTTTGGGAGAGACGTTCATTATTTCTGTCCATAAACAAAGCAAAAATTGTGAAACTATATAAACTATATACTCGTACATCAGATTGCTGCTGACAGTGAATAAAACGAAGGGAAAATTGATTTTAGCACTTTTTTCATCTCCTCCACATTCCAGCATGGACATAAAATTTATGACATAATCCCAACACGTGATATGTTATTGAATTCATATGAGCGCACGGGTATATGTACTCGACGATGGTTCAATGCACTTTACGACCATGTCCTATGCTATATGCGCTACGATTAGATTAAGGACGCGTTGCCTTTGTTTATAGAATCCTGCTTTTAAAGTCCACCGATGACTATTAAATACTCTAACTTTGAGCTTAGAAACTTTGAGTGCTCCTTTATCTCCATTTGCTTGGCTTGATAATACTAACGATTATAAGCTTTCGAATATTTTGAGTTTTTGGCGAGAGCAACTTACGATGAAGGAATTGTTTAATGGACCAGAAAATGGTGGTTCAATTAGAATGACGGCGGTGCGATAACTCTAAGAGTTTGTAATTCATTTCAAAGTAATCTACCACGTAACAATGCAGTATTCCTGTACATTACCGGTGCAATGATGCTTGGACTCCACGTACAAGCTTTAATGTTGAAAAATGTTAAGACAGCATTGTGAGTGCCGATTCTTGGGGGGATGGTGCACTTTAAAGATGATTCATTGTTTTAGGGCGAATTGTTTAAATTAGCCATGCTCTCAACATGAAATATTGTGTTAAGCAGAAAGTAAAAAAGGTACAAGCTTTAAGGGTAAATTGTATGCTTTTGCAAAAAGTAGGTTAAGAAGAACTTGAGAGAGCTATACTGGGAATAGTAACATGTCATATCTCTATGAAGATTCGAACAGAGTAATTTTCTAGTTCTAAACCAAGCCTGAAGCAGTCCTGAATGGTAAGAAGGAAGACACAAGCTTGTGTATTAAGTGCAGTATCAAAATGTTAAGGCTGAGTGAAAGGTTTTAGTATTCATTCTTTATAATATATTTTGTGGTACAGGGTTGCCAACTACACCATAATCATGAAAATTGAGTAGAATCACTAAAAAAAATATTGGAAAAAAATCAAATTAAATATTCCAATTTCTTAGGAGTTGCTAATATGTACATATAAACGCTATGAATCGTTACAGCATTTTTTTTCGAGCCAGTTTTTTTATTTTTCACTTTTTTTAAAAACTAGTTTTTTTAAAAATCAAGAATGCAAGTTTTTAGATGCTGCTAGAAGATGTTTCGATAGAAAATTTGAAAAAAATAAATACTGTGTTGAAAATATACGGAAAATTCAAAAATTATTGAAAAAAATCTAGTAAAATTATAAAAGCTTAATTTTTTCAAATCTTGATACGTTATCTTTGCTAACCCGATTAGGACTTCCATAAGATTGAGTTTCGTTAAAACCGTGTCAGGTATTGACGAGAAAGTCGGGTTTGAAAAAAACGGTGGAATGGGTCGTAACGTTCTTAGACTTTTCAAAAATAATTTTTCAAATCACAGCAAAGGCTTTTAATAAATAATCATTTGATCGAAATCGTAAGAGTCGTTTTCGATAAAAATAAGTATTATCGTAGAGGTTGTATGGCATGTACCGTTATATCAAGACCTAGAGACCCAATTTGTGGTACCAACAGAAGTAAAATAGTATTTCGCGGGTTTCGCCTTTCGCGAGTAATTGACATCATCTGATAGTAAATTTATTACCATGAAAAGCGTTTTCTCAATTAGCCGTTTGGAATCGCCAGAAAA
The DNA here is from genome assembly GCA_949752695.1 of Melanostoma scalare. Lineage (NCBI taxonomy): Eukaryota > Metazoa > Arthropoda > Insecta > Diptera > Syrphidae > Melanostoma > Melanostoma scalare. Next base: position 52,077,058 of record OX456984.1, on the reverse strand, counting down.
TTGTAGATCCCCTCCACTCCTTCTCAAGGGCAATGATTTTGAGAAATTTGCTAGGCCTTGGGGCTCCTTGCTCTGTTGCGCAACCCTCTTTATTAATTTTTTGGAGACCCAATTCCAAAAACCCCTCAGTAGGCTGTTTCCAGAGCCTAACAGGAAAATATGAATAAAATCGGTCAAGGGTAGATCCATATACGGACAGACAGATAGACTGGATGCAGTTCAGGACCCACTTTGTTCGTATTATCTATCAACGTAATGTCATATTTGATTGTTAACTCAAAAGTTTTCTCCTGCACGATTGCAAAACTTGGCTTAGTGGCTATAATCGCAAGTAAAATGGGCAGGCCTTGGTCGCACGAGCTTGCTTGAATAAAATCACACAGGCTAGGTAAGGTGGAAGTGGCTGTCAGCTTATGTGTATGTGCGTTCATGCATTACCTTACACACTTAGACCACGAGAGTCCATTGTGATACCACAGAGATCAGCAAGTTAATCACCTACTAATCCCAAAAAACCGATATGAGATCAACAAGTTAATCGCCCATTAGTTTGTCAATTCGGGCCTAGCCGGTTAATCACCTGCTAGTCGAACCACGCGGTACTTTTAATGTATTCTGAAAGACTTTTAGGGTCTATGCAAGCTAAGTCGCTAGTATCGTCGAAGAAGAATTCACCGAGATGAGTTTTCCTCTTATGAAGTAGTGCAGGGCATGAGCAAAGAAGGTGTTGAACGGTTTCTTCCTCCTCCTCGTCCATGCAGCTTCTGCAGAAATCATTGGAAAACACACCAAGTCTTTTGGCGTGTCTCCCTATTAGACAGTGTCCCGTATGAAGACCTATGGTAGAACCTAGATACAGACGGTTCAGGGCCAACAAACTCTTCGAGCGTTTTGAGTCAACACACGGCCAAACTTTTTTGGTTGCAAGGCAGTTGTTACTCTCAGTCCATCTAGTGTTTGTTATCCTTTCAGCGTCTTGTCTAAGTAGAGTAGTTTCTATGTAGCGATAGGTATACCCATATTGTTCCATTCTGAAAGTAGGGGAGTGGTCGTGCTTTTTTTGGCTAGTTCGTCCACCAAATGTCCTTGTGTACTGGCACTTATAAAAGGTGAATATTGAACTGATTTGACATCTCACTCAGAGGCATTGACAGTTTTGGACCGTGATGGACTTTGTAGAGACAGAGGCTAGAGATTTAAGGGCAGCTTGGCTGTCTGAGAAGATCCGAATATCCGTGGAGGATATGACGTTTTCTTTGAGCCAAGACAGCACCTCCTTAATCGCCAGAACTTCCGTTTGGAACACACTACAATAATCGGGTAAGCGAAAGAAAAGACTGAGATTCAGTTTTTCTGATTAGATTCTACTTCCTACACATTCGTTGGTTTTTGAACTACCGTTGCAACGGTGTAGAAGTGTATTGCTTCACTTTCCAGGATTGTACGATCCTCCCGAATCACACAAAATATTGAAAAAAATATTTATAAAATATTCCAAAGGCTTTCAGAGAAAATATAAAAACGCAATTTTTTTGCCGTAGCTGGAAATTTGATCAAAATCATTAGACCAGTTTCTTTAAACGAGTTTTTTTTTGACAAAAAACTTTACAAAAAATCAAACACACCGTTCAGAAAATATTCGAAATGATAAAATTTTTTTAAGAAATTAGTAAAAATTTCAGAGATTCAGGTTGTTCAATTGTTGATGCGCAATCTTTGTTAAACAATCTAGGACTTCCAAAATATGAAATTTTTCAAAATCGTGCTAACAATTAATCGGTTTAAAAAAAAAAAAAGTTCGATGTACGTTATTTTTTTTACTTTTTAACAAAAACATTTTGAAGTGAAAGCTTCCTTAGGCGCGTTTGGCACTTTTGCTTTTGCACGACCGACCAGCATTTTTTGGCTCATCGTATGTAAAGTCGTCATAGTTCAGCGTCTCAGGTTCGATTTCCAGCCATGACTTCCATTTTTTTATTTATTTAAAGTGAAAACGTAAATAAAAATTAACGGCTGGGACTCGAACATGAGAGCCTGAGATTAATAGGCAACGACTCTACCATTGAGCCAAGAGACAGCTTAATTTTAATATTGCTAAATGACTTCAACTTCGACTCAGAGAAATACAGAAAAAAATTAAAATCCCGCCTCTAATAATCCCGCTTTTTAAAATCCTGTTTGTTAAAATCCCGCTTTTGCCATCAAAGCTAGTTGTTTTATTAAAAAAAAAAAAATTTATTTTTTAAAATTTTTAAAGTTTTTTTTAAATAACTTGAATGCAAAAGGGGGATAAGGAATTCAAAATAAAGGAAGCAACAAGTGATTTGTTTGGAATTCATTTATTGTAGCGCTAAGCAAATAACAAAAATTCAAATCATCAAAATAGATTATTAGCATATCAAATGGTACACTAAAAAATAGAACATAGAAAAAGAGCTAATGATCATCAACAATATTTCTTATAATTTTATATTAGTGTAATTGTATGCTATGACCTATGAGTAATGCGACGTAAAAAAACTGTTTTACTCATTTTTTGTCTATTTTTTTCGTAGTTTGTATAATTTTAAAAAGGATAAAAACGGGATTGGCGGGATTTGAATAAATAAGGATTTTGATCGAGTGGGATTTTAGCAGTCGGGATTGTAAGAAAACAGTATTTTAGTAGACGGGGTCATAAGACTTTTTTCGGGATTTTTGAAAAACGGCATATTGAAAAGTGTGATTTCGATACGCTCCCGAGATCAACAATTCATCGCTATGATTTATCGATGGAATTGAAACGGTTGCATCAAAATAGCTTGAAACCAACCATTACTCAAATATTAATTAACTTCGTTTCTAAAATTAATGCATTTTCCTTTTTTTTCTATAGACACTATCGTTAAAAAAATGAATGTACCTATTAATTTTAACAGAAACTCACATGGGTGACGAAAAAATATATAATATTCCTGATTACAATTTAGTTGCAAGTTTCAGAAGACACGATCGTCCAGCAGCAGTAGTAGCTATCTATATACGAAATATAAATTGACAATTGATGCAGTCTTCGTGACATATTTAAAGAGATTTGAGTTAAAATTGTTCGTTTCCTATTTTATTTACCATAGACCTATTATTTCAGTATTGGAATGCGATGATTGTAGAGATGATAATGGAAGGGATGAAATAGTGAATCAAACCTCATAAGTTTCACTGATGTTCTTCCATATGTACATGTACATATATTATAAAACATTGAATAAAATTTTGAAATAATTTTTCTATTTTTGTAATAAGTAATAAGAAAAAACATTTCAATTAAAAGATTTTCCTGTACAATGTACATTAAAATATTTACTGAATATTCAATTCTGTTTTCACTTCTGTCGGCACTCCCGGAGTCCTTCTTTTTTTTTAATTTTAAGAAAGATTTGGAAATAACCCCTCACATTAATTTTTATCAAAATTGTTATAGAAGTTTTCGTTATTCTAAGACCTAGAGTACCAATTCCAAAAACCCCTCTGTCTCTTTTGTCATTTCATCCTGGAAGAATTGAAGCCCCTCGACCACAGAAAACTGCTTACGTTCGGTAAATCGGTTTCGAAAAGAAATCGCTGTTAACGCCGATTCTTAAATAAATTCAAGTTTTAAACCTGTGAGTTACCTTGGGTGATTTAACTCCGCTGGGCTATTTCTTGTGGGGTTTTGTGAAGTTGCTTGTCTAGTACGCAGATAAGCCCGAGACGATTGACAGTTTGGAAGAAAATATTTGACACGTTATTGCTGACATACAGCTCCGAATGATACAAAAATTGGTCGAACAAGGGGCCTCGAGGCTGGAATTTATTCGAGCCAGCCGCCGCGCCGCTTGTTCGAAATCATTTTTAAAACATAAAAGCAAACTTTTACTTTTATAATAAAGTCAAATTCTCAGTCATAATATTAAATTATATGGGTTTTATTACCCCCTACCCTGGTGCTTAAAACTATATTTGGGTCATTTCATAAAAAAAAAAATGCTGTTTCCCACTCGAAATCTTGATGAAAAACCAATATCACACTTCCGCAGAACGATATGAGTGAACGACAACTTCGGAATTCACTGAAAGTTCATTTCAAATTGAGGCACAGCAGCCACTTTCAGACAGGCGTTTTTCAAAAAGATATTTTGGCAGAAGTGAAGCACCCAACGCACCTGTTCTCAGGTTTGTGTAAACATTTCGTGAGACTGGCTTGCTGGTGGCCAGCTCTCAAGGTCTCCTACATTTCGGTCATCGGTGGGTGTTACAGAGCCATGTTAATCAACTGAATTTCATTTTACTAAAATCGGTGAATATGGACGATCTCTGGTTCTTGGAATACCGAGCACCATGCCACACAGTCAATATCATAATCCATCTTTTGCGACCCAAATTGTATGGGAAAAGTGATGTTATTCTCGCAAAATCCAAGCTTCAAAGTAGATTTTTTTTTACTTAAAAGTGGGGCAAGTTATTTCGGAGCAATGTTCGAAAGCTTATTTCTTTTTCGGTACACTCAACACAATCCTTATGCAGTATCCACTAATTCCATTAACAATTTCACTTTGTTTACTAAAACTTAATTTTTCTTATCCTTTCTTCACCACGTCACAATCTAAACTCGATTTAATCGAAATAGGTGTTCATTTAAGCATTGCAACTTTTTAATAAGCGTTATAAGCACCTTTAACTTAAGCCACAAATCCACATGGATTTAATACTCAGAAGTGAGAAGCAAACAAAAATACACGGCAACTGCAAAACCAATTGTTTATCGTTTACTATGAACTTGGGTTGGCTTAGGATTCGATATTTGTCGAATATTATACACATCTCACCCGCTTCTCTGAAAATTTGAGTAAAAGCTTAAGGTAAGACCTTCCCTATTTGCCATTTGTAAATTGTTAACAAAGGAAATCCGTTCTAGAAACTAGTGTTAACATATGCCAATTAATATGTAAATAAATGAGTCGGATTTTCTCCTAATTACTCTTTAATTTTAAGTAACTCCAAAGAAAATCACTTTAAAAATGTTAGCAACGCCCCACAACAACTACTCCAGTAAAAAAAGCAAACGTTTAGTTTTTTCAAATCGTAAATATGTAGATAAATGCCCACTTGTGCAATTCAGACTTTCAGCAGCTTCTTTGTTCATCTTAATTTTCCTCTTCTGACTGTTAAAAAATTGAATTTTGATTTTGTAATTTTCTTTCAGCGTTTAATGTTCATTAATACTCCCCCACAGCTTCTGATGGTCTTACCCATGGGCTACTCATTTTGAGGTTTTATCTGTTGGAAACTTGGATTACGGGCGAAATACGTTTGAGATTCCATTCCTTGCATACACTATAAGAAAGAAGAAAAAGCAAGAACTCACAATTCCTCACAGAAGAACCACTGTCGAAGGAGAAGTTGAAAGGATTTCTTTTCATTTACCATTATTGAATAATTATAACGACGAGTTAAGTGTTCGGATGGCCGAAGTAGTCCTTGGCTGCGGTAGTTAAGGGAATAATTTTTGCGGTATACGAAATCCTTTCAATGGTCAGACCGAGGACCAGACAGCTAAACCGATGGAATGTGCACTTAGCATTTGATGTCGCGCGATAAAATGGAATGGCTAAAGATCCTGGATTATCTTTATGCTCCTCGAAGAAGTACAGATTGTTTAATTTAACAAATTTACAAAATTTCTCAGAGGATTACTTTGGAATTCCCTTTGCGTTGTCAGCGGTACTTAGGGCAAAGACTCCAAAATAGACTTGAGATTCGAAATCATTTGAATACACTTCTACTGTAGAGGTAAATGATGTACAAAACTATTCGCAAGGGCAAGGAGCATTGAATTGAGATATTAGAACGAAATATGCACTACCATACCTCCTTTATTTGTGAGGGTGGATATTTTCAAGTGGAATCATTGCAAGAAATTGCTTTCGAATTGATTCAAATCATTTTATTTAACCATTGGATTGACGCCATTTCAAGTAACTAAAGAAGTTTGTGTGCTTGAACTTATAAAAAACTTTCTGGACACGAAAACATGCTGACATTTCTGTATAGTTACCTCCTTCAATCTTTCGAACGAGTTAACAATATGCAAGAATTTCAAAACAACTATCTAGTTACAGCTTTTTAAAATAGCATTAGAGCACAGCATCCCATTAATCAATGCGCTATTCAAAGAAACCCACATAATATTCAAACGAAGTAAGGTTCTTTTAGTTATAAAACCTCATTCCATCATACATTCCGGGATATAGATTCCGCCCAAGTACTCACTAATCTATCTTAAAGGATTATCCCATTAGAAAACGTATCCGCTGTAGATGTTATTACAAGAGTATACTCAATGTGTGGTATAGTCTCTCTTTCACTTTCACGGTTGTGGTATCATCAACGGAAGGCAAAGGAAATGAATAGATAAACAAGTTATTCTTCCATCAGTAGGTACATATTGTATCCGTTTAGCCTTATTCCTTACATCTGTCCCTCCTTCTCCAATCTCCACTATAAATGATGGATGTTAGAAGAAGTGTTTGGCTGTAGTTTAGTAGAGTAACAAGGCGGTAGTGTTGTTTAAGTGAATCCTTCATCACGGAAGGTAAACTATCTCTTACAGTTTAATAACGAAGAACTTTAACGCAATGTGTAGAGAAAAGTTGATGTGTTAGGCATAAGTATTACAAGTCAGACTGTAGGTGTTTTATCAGGAGGTTGGGTTACATGAGTTTTGTATAACCGCATAGAAAACTTTTAGAAAGCATTAGGGATATGTTCACTTAAAGTCCGCAGTTCAAAACTCTTGCCTATTAACCCACGTTTAAAATAATCCAGAGGTAAGTACAAATTGAAACTAGGAAGTAGTTTGTTGAAACTCGGTGCAGCTTTGTGAGTGTGGGATGTGGGTATTGTGTTTTTATTGAATTATAGTAAAACTGAGTTAGATGTTTTTTTTAACTTATTTCGCCTAAACAAGAAGATGGTAGTTGGCCATTCTCAACATTTTTTTTGACAAAAAAGGCGACATTTAGTTAAAATGTATACCTACCGCGGGATATAGCTATGGCTGGAGTGTCGTATTAAAGGCTGAAAGAATCTCAATGAGATCACAACTCTCCCACTTATCTGCTTAACACTAGTGGTCGGTAACCAGCCCCGTTTTGAGCTCAGATTTCGTCAGCAACCTTCTCGGTTTTGGTTTGATCCTTGGTTTTTTATTCTTTTCTGTTGGAGGTTTTTTAAAATACCAGCTGGAGCACTGAGACCTAATTACCGGTCCATTGTATTACCAGTTAGCACTTTCTATTTGTTTCAGCGTTCCAGATGTTTGGAGAAAAGCCAAAAGACGCTGCCATGATAAAGAGCCTAAATTACCAGCTCTCACCATATATGCGCCGAGTATCTTTAACCTCATGCGAGAAAAATAAGGATATTCACAGAGGAAGTGCTCTGCATCATCTTCTCGACAGAGCGTGGTGTCACTTAAGCCTAACACGTTTAAATGCTATAACAAAAGAGAAGTTTCCGCAGGCAACGCCAATAAGCTTTCTACAGTCTTTTCTGCTACGAGATAGCAAAAATGTTGCAGTCTTCTTATTTACGTTGGGGAGCATACGTTTGGTATGTTTGCTTCCAATGGAAGCATGCTATCTACGGTTATGCTCTTGACAGATCCAATCGTTGATTGAAGTCCTTACTGAGGGCGCTGGTAGACCTATCGACTGTTCAGGTTCTGAGAAAGCTGTCTGAGATCCTTGCCTAGCAAGTTCATCAACGATCTCATTTCTAGTTATGCCGTGATGGCCTTGAACCCAAATGAGTCTGAAGGAATTTAGTCTGCCGACCGCATTCAGAGAGCTCTTGCATTCCTGGATCACTTTCGAAGTAGTTAGAGGGTTGAGAAGGGCCTTAAGTACAGCTTTGCTGTCGCTATGTTATGTTAGATGGGAGATCTCGGATCTGATGGCCCCCATCCACCAGATCCGAGATCTCCCATCTCGGATCTCTAAGATCTATTGTGCTCCCGGGAAACAGAGGATGGTTGGGTTGGTTGGTTGGGCTGGTGCTGGGTTATTGGGGTTGGGAACCCTCACTGAACCATTTGGAGCCCTGCTTACTAAGTGCAATGCATAAAATCAAAATTCAAAATAAAAGTTTTTAATTTCAAAAAAAAAATATTCTGAAACATGATTTTGAAGTCCTAAATGTGATGATTCGAACAAAATTATTTAAAAAAAAAAAATAACTCACCGAAAGAGATTTTAGATATACAATACATAGAACATGCATAGACTTGTTTGAACGTGTTTAAACATGACGGAACACGACTCAATATTATTGCAATCGATAACACCGCGAACGCGAACCGATCAAACACAAAAGCACTTCACATTTTACAAGTAAAATTATAACACAAAATGAACACTAAAACTAATGATGCAACGAAATAAAAAACACTTTACAACTAAAAACTAAAATTGAATAGGATTTTTATATAAATCGGAGTAACGAACGAGCAACGACACAGCATATTGAATTGCGCATTTGAACTGACATTTCTTAATCCAAAGTCCGCAGTGAGCGATTTGCTGAGTGGCCATTCAGCAAGATAAAGAGCAGAAGCAGGAGAGTTTGCTCTATTTATTCTTTTTGCTGTGTTTAGACTTTAGGAAGGAAGGAAGTAGGAAATTTAAAAGCAATGCAAAGCAAACTCAACTCGATAAGAATACTTCTCTTTTTCATTAACTTGGTTAGCAATTTGTAAACTAAAACTGTTCTAGCTTAGGTCGAGCCATTTATTAAAACACGCACTGAGATAGCTTCCACCAAATAATCTGGACTTAGAGACAAAGTGCACCTGGTTGACTTTAGAAACACTTTCTGAAACAATTCCTCATATTTAAGACACTTTAAAAGTTAAAACCCACTCGCAAAAACTACCTGACAACTTTGAGTAAACTTTTACCAGACTACGCACTGACACATCAAAGTATTCAATTCGACTGATTAAGCAACGAACGGCCATTTTGTTTTCCTGCAGTTAAAGAAAAGAGAAGAGTATTGAAGAGTGCTTTTCGTTAATGAGGTGAAAAGTGACCAATTTTCAGTTCTGGCTCTGACGAGACTTTCTCTTGTCGGAAAATATTATAAAACTCTGCTGACGGAGTTTTCTCAAATCGGAAAAAGTGTGAATTACTGGGTTGAGATTCTGTAACTAAAAAGCGAACAAACGTTTTCGTGTGTGCGAACGATTTCCTTCATGTTACATGCAGGAAATCGTTCGCACACACGAAAACGTTTGTTCGCTTTTTAGTTACAGAATCTCACCCCTGAATTATTTCATTCTTGAATTACTGTTGCTCATGAATTAATGTTGCCATCACGCGAATTTCCTGCAAATGGTGAGGTTTATTAATCGTGAAATATTGCTTATTCGGGAAATATTCTACCACACAAGTTGAACGCCTCCTTTTCTCTTTTTCACTATCGAATTCTTAACAGACACAGACACAGAAGCCAGTTATTCCTCAAACCATAAATAAAGTTCCAGTTGAAGAGAACTGCATCAGCCTAACAAATATTGAAAAACTTAACTTGAAGCCCCTCCGCAATGAACTTCGGCAATTGATTTTGTTCATGTCCCCAAAACTTTTATGTGATGCCCGTAAAGGTTATCATATCTGCCTGATACATGTGAATAAAAGGCTTGAATTCCAGAAATATCCAATCGTTTTTCCACCTGCCTTTCGCGATAAATTGGCTGGTCGACCGATACACGACTATGAAAAGCGTTTTCCCACTCAGCTCAGGACTTGCAAATTCCTAGCGAAAGGTGATACTCGTGGAAAAACATTTTTTGTCTCTGTTGGGATTCGAACCACGAACTTCCCGCGTATGAGGGAGACGCCATTAGCACGACTTCTTACTTATCACCTCTTTATCTTCATCACTACATCACCACGTTCCTTCGGACTGTTGGTGGTGTCCCATGGAAACCATTAGCAATGATTTGACTCTCCTTAAGCAATTTATCTACAGGCAATGATGAAGTCACTGCATATTCAAAAAGAATTGCTGAATTGCCTTTGCCAGGATCCAAACTATCAAGTAGCAATTTTTTGCTTGATTTTCTTCACCACTTCCATAAAATGGCTGAATTTCAGCCCCAACACACAAACTTTAGTCAGGGGACAACACTCACCTTCTTCGTATAGTCCGCACATAGGATAAGGTGAATTCTGTAGCCGAGAGTGTAAGACTCAATAGACGAATCTCCTCAGGCTAGTAATCTCAACAGCTCAACATTTCACCCGCTTGAAATGAATTCTACCCCCAAAGATATTGGATTACTCGCTTACAAGGCCCAATTGAATCAGCAATCGAAGGCTTACTACCATCCGTTTCGTTATCGCTTCGCAGTGTAAACCTGACACTAGATTGAGTTGGATGACGATTTTCGTCTAAAAATCATGTTTTCTGACGATGAGCATTTTCATTTCGGCTGCATCTGAGTTTCAGAAAAAAACGCACGTTAATTTCGAGAAGCCATTGCAACTGCAGATAGTGACAAGTCCTACGAAGTCCAGACGCAATTGCAAAAGGAAAGGTAAACCAAAATACTTCCGGTACAAACAAATGCAACAACACCAGCATTTGGTTGGCATGAGTTATCATAACGTAAAATATGGTAAGGTTCTAGTGGCTACTAGGAAAACAATTGGCCAACTTTGACCAATCCATTAGCCGTTTTGCTAGACAAGTAGTAGTATTTCTCTATGAACCATTTGATTTATCCATGACATCTTGCTTTAGCAGGAGGTGAATTGATCTACTAGTGTTCATCCTGCTGGTTGAAGTTCGTGACCATTTCTGGCATTTTCACCAACTTTCAAACTTTCCACAATATCGCCGTGCCCCGACACCTACCACAGATGAGTGTAAAACTGTTCTTCATGAGAAATTGTTGCGAATAGTTACTGAGTTCGTGGAAACAGCACTGAGTGATTCGAGAGCTGCTTAATTTTCCGAGTAGATACAGTGAGCTCCACTTACACAAATACAGGCTGATTGCAGTCATGAAACAACCCAAAGTAAGGAAATTTGCCGACGCTTACTGAGTTCAAAGCGACGAATCCCACAATCGGATTAGTAGTATCAAGCAGATAAGTGGAAGAGTTTTCATATCTTTAAATACAATGGTGGATCAATAAGTCCGTGACTTTTTGAATGAAACATAGGCTTTTAGATAAAAAGTTATTTTATTTCTCAACATAGTCTCCTTTAAGCCCAACGTCTCCTCAGTTTTTTTATCCCTTCAGAAAAATATAATTTGTCGAGGTCTTCAAAATAGGCATTTGTTTGCGAGATACCTCGATTATCCTCGTTTGGGATCAAGAAATAGTCCCACGAGGTTAGATGGGGTGAATAGGCCGAAAGAGGGAGCAATTCGTTGCCCAATTCATGGATTTTTGCCATGGAAACTGCACATGTAAATACCAGTGCATTGTCCTGGTGGAAAAGGAAAAGGTCGCCTTTTTAGTAATGCCTCATCTTTCATCGAATCGACCCAATAAGTTGCTGTAATAATCACAATTGATTGTTTTTCCTTTTTGAGGGTAGTCAATGTGGATAATAACGCGTGCATTCCAAAAAACAGTCGCCATGAATTTATTGGCCGACAAACCCACCTTTGCCTTCTTTGGCGTCGATTCACCCCGAGAAACCCAATGTTTTGACTGCTGTTTGGTCTCCGGTTTGTTGTGGTGGGTCCACGTTTTGTCCACGGTTACGAAACCGCGCAAGAACTCGTTCACATTGCGATTGAACAACGCCAAACATTCCTGCGAAATTGTCACACGGTTGCATTTGTGGTCGATTGTAAACAAAACCGACACCAATATTGCGGAAAGCTTTCTCATACCCAAATGATCATTCGAAATTGAACGCACTGAGCCAAGTGAGAAGTGAGATGCCTTTGGCTTCCACAGCTTCGGTAAAAACCATATCGTCTTCAAAATAGGCTTTTGGGTGTGGGACTTTTTCAATATCGATATCGTGGACTTTTTCAATTGTTTCGAATGTGGAGACCTCAACTGGGCGTCGAGAACGTTCGACATCTTCCGTGCTTGTACGGCAACATGGAAATCCAGGAAACCCTTTACTGGATGGTGCAGAGTCCCCATAATATTTATCATGCTTAGTAGACTGGGCCAAAAAAAATTTTTCATTTTTGTTTCAAAAACCATATCGAAAATATTGTTTGGGATAGCTAAAAAAAAAATTCCAAAAAAATTTGAGCTAAAAAAAAAAATTATAAAAATTGTAACCTTACTTGAGCGTCAAAACTATGTTCAATTATTTTGAGCCCAACAAATTTAACGACAAATATTTTTGTAGAAAATTAAATTTGCTTTAAAAAAGAAAATTCTTGTTAGACAAACCGTTTCCGAGTAATCAAGCTTTGAAAAATGGTATGTTTTTTTGATTTTGCTTTTTTATTTTGGAGTTTCTTAACTAACGTACAAATCAATATGTGAAAAGTTGCAAACATGTTTTTTAAAGAAAATTTAATTTTCTAAAAAAAAGTATTTTTACATTTCTTTCAGAAGTTATTCACGATTAAAGTTGAAAAAATAAAACGTTCTCGTTTTTTTCGTTGTTGATTCTTTTTTTTTACTCAATGTTGCAAACTGATAGTCGAGATAATGGAAAATCAGAATTAATGTCTTAATTTGACGACTCAGTACTAATAGATGTAAAAAAAAAAATAGTAAATATTCTTAAAAATCGGAGTTAAACACCAAAATCAACCAGAAAATACGAGTTAAAATCAGAAAATTTGAAATTTGTAACTTCGTTTCAACAGAATCACTCACTCAGTTAAAAGTCTTCGATTTGCCGCATGATTTTATCAATGAAGAAGTACACACGTGGTCCATTATTGATAGTTGTAGATGTAGCTGAACGTGGTGTTGCGTTGATTGAAGAGTATAATAAATGTCTGACGAAAAACGAAGAGCAACTTCAGTACTTACTACTACTATTGGCTATTTGTGAATAGAAAAAAATTTCCTAGTTGTAACAAAAAAACTTTAATGCACAACAAATTATTGATTTCTGAATGAAATTGAGATCTTAAGCTGTTAATCATTTAAGCGTTATTTATCTTGTTTCATTAATACTATGATTTCAGAATCTATGAACAAATTTTTTCTATAATAGTAATAATTAATAAAATAATTATTTTGTATGATCTCGACTATCAGTTTGCTACATTGAGTAAAAAATGAATCAACAACGAACAAAAACGAGAACGTTTTATTTTTTTCAAATTTAATCGCTTCTGAAAGTACTTTGTGAAAAAATGTAAAAATACCTTTTTTTAGAAAATTAAATTTTCTTTAAAAAACATGTTTGCAACTTTTCACATATTGATTTGTACGTTAGTTAAGAAACTCCAAAATAAAAAAGCAAAATCAAAAAAACATACCATTTTTCAAAGCTTGATTACTCGGAAACGGTTTGTCTGACAAAAATTTTTAATAAGACCTTTTTTAAAGGAAATTCAATTTATACAAAAATATTTGTTGTTAAATTTGTTGGGCTCAAAATAATTGAACAGTTTTGACGCTCAAGTAAGCTTAGGTCTAAGAAATATAAAACACGATTGATAGACCCCTAAATAATTTTTTTTTAGCTCAAATTTTTTTGGAATTTTTTTTTAGTTATCCCAAACATAATTTTCATTATGGTTTTTGCAACAAAAAAAAAATTTTTTTGGCCCAGTCTAATGCTTAGCCTTCACTTTCTTTATTGCATTTTTTTTTTTTTTTTTTTTTTTTTTTTTTTTTTTTTTTTTTTTTTTTTTTTTGCATTTCAGAGACTAAGTAATACTGAGCTTAGAACAAGTTCATATGTACACACTTATATACGCTCTTCATCATGAATGCAAGTGTTAGTAGTTAGTTAGTATAACACCAACACCAGCACATAGAGAACGTAAGGATAGTAAGAAAAAAAAAAAACATAATAGAAAAAAATTACAAATGTAAATTACAAAATTATATTAAATAAAGTACACTATTAAAACAAACAAGACATATAAAATGTGAAACAATTAACAAGCATAAACTAAAAATAATTGAAACATGCAAACATGCAAACATGCAAACTAAACTTAAGAAAGTGGAGCACTGGTTTTTAACAAATTTTTTAAACTAGATTTACTTAAGTTAAAATCAATTAAACACGAATTAAGATTAAAAAGTCTACCCATTCGAGTCAATGGCTCATTCATGCCATAATTCGTTCTATGGTAAGGGCAGTATATCATATTGCGCAGGTGGTAAGATCCGCCTCGAAAGTTGAATTGAACACAAGAAAGTAACTCAGGTGCAACGATATGTCCGGTGATAAGTTGATGAAAAAACACCAGATCATTAATGGTACGCCTTTGAGAAAGAAGTTGCAAATGTAATAATTGGATTCTGTGCTCATATGGTGGTAAATCATAAGGGTTTACCCACGGAAGCCCTTTAAGAGCGAATCTTATGAATTTATGTTGTACTGATTCAATTCTTGAGTTGTGTATTTCATAAAAAGGGGACCACACTTGAGAAGCATACTCTAGATGAGGTCGTACTAAACAATTGTATAGAGCAAGGGTAACATACGGGTCTTGAAACTCTTTTGACCATCTTTTCATAAAACCAAGCATACTATTGGCCTTACTAATGATGTAGTTGACATGTTGAGTAAAGTCCATATTAAAACTGAAATTTACGCCAAGATCCTTAAAACATTTCACTTGACTCAAAATATTATTGGAAATAGAAAAACTTGGGTTGCTAGGCTCTTTCCTTTTAGAGAAAGTCATGCTTTGGCATTTGTTGGGGTTTAGGTTGAGCCCGTTTTTAAAACACCAAGCAGCAAAATGATTAATATCGGATTTCTTCCACTTTCTTCTCAGTCAACGCAATAGTCTGATATTGACGGCTGTCAAAAACAAACTTTATGTCGCAGCTTGTTCAATTCTTACAAGAATCAACTGACAGATGACTGTTGACGGGAACAATGTTGCCATTTCAATTAAGAAGCGGGATGTTCAAAAAGTCATGGACTTATTGATCCACCCTCGTAAATGATACTCGCGACGGCATTGATGATGAAAAAGAATCAGTTGTAAAATAAACATCAATCGAAACATTTTCGAAAGCATTTAAAATAGTAGAGAAGAATGCATAAAAATATTACGAGTAAGAGTAGGAAAAACTCTATTTACAAGCAAGCACTACTACACTCGCGAGGCCCCAGAGCAATGCTCAAATAAAGCTCTTACAATTTGGCATACTTTCGTGGAGTGTCCTGTTTCTCGCCAAATAAATACATCCGCAGAGAATATACCCGACACGCTCGCCAACATCCTGAATCCATCAGATGTCAACTCCATCCGTCGCATCAAAGCTGCCATCTCCGCCCACCAGAAGTTTGAAGAAATTTAAATTAGTTTCATTTGCCCGACATAATTTTTAATTTTTTTGTTTTTACTATTTAATTTTTTTCACAATGTACAAAATTAACATAACTCTTCAATACCTGCTAGATTCTTGTTAAGTTAAAAAACGGTATCATATGGTCTGGCTACATTGATGCCTTAAAAATAAAATAAATTTATAAATTAATTTTATAATTTATTTCAATAAATAAATAAATAAATAAATAAATAGTTGAACAATAAAAACCAAAGACACTGATTCATTCAGAGCTAAGGAAGACCGTAATATTCACTGTTATAATACAAGTAACCACCGATTTTATTGAACTCTCCATTTCAACTTTCTTATATTATTCAGAACAAAAAGTCTATGGTGAACGATACCGTCGTTCAAAAGATATTTTAGACTTTTAATAAGTAGATAATAGGTAAAATGGGTTCACAACTTTCCGTCTTAAATTCTTTGTAAAAAAAACAAACTTACACAAGTAATTTCATAGCCTCGAAAATTAAGAAAACTTTACATTAAAAACTACCAAAAAAGTAAAAAAAAATCTTAACTTCGGCTATCCCTATACGAACTTTCCACTTTTTACTTTGCGATGGACATCAAGGGCGAATGGGGAAAGTACGAGTAGAAACAGCAAATTTTCTTTTTGTCCAACAAATAAAAACAAAAAACACCGCCTTTCATGCTCTCATTTTTTCGTGAAATTGTGCCCAGGTCTTTAGAAGAAAGTATTCCATAGTTTATAGTTGAAAGTTGTTGAAGAACAAACTTTTTTATGACTTATATAGGATGTAAGCATTTTGAAACGCATTTACTGTACGGTACGCGTTTGTTTCATTGCCATTAAATGTATAGATGCGAGTATTTAAGTAATACCACCACCACACCACCGCACTCTGTCTGAATTAAAAATAAAAAACAAAATATTTTCAACACACAAAACACAGAGCGCCATTCATGGTGTCTCATTCATTTTGAGATTTAAGTTTTGTGTGGCGGTGGATGGCGGTGCGGTGGCGGGAATTGCAGTAATGCGCTATACAAAAATGTCTGCTGGTCTTTTCACATCCGGTTAGTGTACATCTCGTTACTTTCCGTTCTTTTTCGCTTTAGGTGCTCTTGTGTCTTTTATTTAATTGGCGAGTATAATTTTGCACGTTGGTAACAAAGCGCATCATACGACCATGCCCCATGTACATAGGACAGCATTCTATTGCGAATCCTTAATTATGGCCATCATCGTCTTCCCATAGCGCTACGGCCAAAGGTTTTGAACTAAACGTTTAGACGACTGGTCTTTTTCCTTTGCTTTTTTAGTTTAAGCTTGGTTTACTGCTAGATAGATGCTGTGAATGCAGAGATATGGAAAAGGGATGGGGCATCATGAATGTGTATTCTATAGAGTGTTCGTGGCTGGAAGACTTTGCTGCGTAAACTTAATTCACAGCTAATTAAGTTTCCAGTGATGATGACGACGCCGACGAGTGGTTAAGCAGGATATGTATGTACATTGTATACTGCACAGTATAGGGGATGGTGAGAAAACTAATTTCACGACGAATTCAGCAGAGACGAAACGTAACTAGCTTGTTTTTTTGCTGACGATTTTTGACTCATGCTCATCGTTTGGACTCGTGGATTCATATTCCTCGCAATACCATTTTGCTGTATCAAGCAGCTAAATTGGGCGGGAGTCCTCGTCGTGCTTTTTGTTAGGACTCAGGATGAGGACATGATTTCCATATTATTCAGACAGGAAGCTGCATAGCTTGAAGACACTTCTTTAACTTTTGTTGGTGCAATTGTGTTCCCTCATATTTTCTATGAAAAATTTCACTCGTACTCTGTTTTGTATGTTTTGTGTGTTTTGTGTGCGTAGTCAGAGAGCCCTGCTAATTGAAAGTAATTTGCTTAAAAGATCATTCCATTAATATGATAATTTCAGTGCTTATTTTTGGTTTTCTCAAACTTACACAAGAGCAAAGAAGGAAATGAAAGTTTAAATTATTCGGAGATGGAAACGGATGCGATTTACCTTTTCTGCTTCGCTATGCGGGAATGTAAAGAAATTTGATGTGGATAGAGACGGTCATGGTCAGGTCAAACTTGTTGGGATGGCAGGACAGCATAGGACGTTTGATGGAAAGTATGAAAATGTAATTTTCCAAGGGATTAACGTCAAGCTAGGTAAAATTATTTTGCTCTCTCCAACAAGGATATTGCTGCACAAGTTTCTTTTTGCTGATACATATTATTTAACATCCTGGAATTTTTGTTCTTATGTCAACAAAATATTTGCTGGTTTAAAATCTGGGGACAATGTGGGGTGGATGCTCCTTTGGATGTGTGTATGGAAATGAAAAAAAGTGAATGAAGTACACCCAGTTACAAAAATTCAATTTGAAACTTTTAACAATGTATTCATAATATAAGGGCTGTTGCTGGTAAGTCGTTTCGTAACAATTTAGCTGTCTGGTACCCATCGATATTCGACTACACAAAGTTTATTCTCTGCAAGAATTCCAATATCTGACCACGTGCAAGGAGAGCAAATGTTTTTAATTCCTCTGAAATGCGAGATTGCCACCATTTTGTTGCGCCACCTTATTTATTTTTAGGGTCAAGATGCCTTTAAAATTTCTTTTGAGACAGCGACATCACAGCAATTTTTTTTTTAATTTCAAAGGAGATCTGTGCATTCATCGACGTTTTAGTATTCCTGTTTGGCATTGGAACCATCAAGAGTAATTTATCCCAGAAATTTATTTGAAAGTAAAAGTGTTTTCCGAACGTGGAAGAAACAAGTAACTGAAATCTATCAAATTATCAATGTCGAATCACGTCGAAGATGACGAAATCATTAGGGCCGTTCGAACTATACAATTAGTTGGAAAGACTTTGGCTTGAACGACCAATGTTTGATAATGTGAACACTCAGACGACCGCTTGACCAACTTGTTGGGTGATTTTCAAATATTTTTGAAGTTGGACGGAGCGGAGGATTATATGACATAAAGTTGGACGACAAGTTTGATAAGTGTGAACGCAAACTACATCCGACCATCAAACATCCATCAAACGAAGTCTTTCCAACTAATTGTATAGTTTAAACTCCGCTAATTGATGAATGGAACAATTTAAAATCGGAAGCTTGCCAACTCGATGCTTTTAAATTAATTGTTTCACCACAAGAAATGGCATGATGTTTGTTTTTTCGACGTCAAAGGTCTCGATCAGTCCTTGACGGAGCAGCGTCCAAAGTCATCCTGCATAGTCGTATGCGTTTGGGATACCGAAACTAGGCATGGCTCTGTACACCTCGTCCCTGTAAATACTGTCATTACCAAAACAGCGGCGTTTCGGCGGAAATCTATGTATGGCTGTCTCATCAAAAATTGGGTCCAACGAATCGACCGCTGGAAACATGTCCGTTGTGACCGTATGAACGAAGTCAACCTCACGTTAACCCTCACTTAATAATTTGATTTTATTTCTATCCGATTTTTAAAATATTGTAAATAAGATGAGAAACTTAACGGACTACGACGATTTTCCATTTTTTTTTTTTTATCAAAGGAATTAATAATTATTGCTTCCCGAAGTGACGATTCGATTTCGAAACACGTCCCACACTGGGGTAGTTTCATAGAGATCAATGCGAAAAAATGTCACTTTGAAATGTTGGGTATACAAAAGAAACTGTTACTTTTCATAAAGTATACGGTATTTGTGATAAGAAAAATGCGAAGTGCGTGGCCCCACAATCTCAGAGCAAATTTGGGCTGATTATACCAAAATATAACGAAAATGTTAAATAAATTTAAAATTAAACTAAATTTTTCCGTAGCTCACTTCGTTTTCAAGATACCGATACTTGATTTAAATGAAATTTTGTGCTGAGATAGTCTAGTCTAGAACCTGATTTTTCCATGGCAATGGGAAAGGAATCGAGAACTTAGAAACTGCAGCACCGATTTCAAAAATTCTACCACCGTTAGAATGCTACACTATCCTCGAGAAACACAAACTTTAATTTATCCCCATGTTTCCACGGGAACGGAAGAACTTACTTATATTATAAATTAACTTTGTCTATCTGTTTTTCTTTGTTACCATCTACCGCCCAAACTATTGAACCTATTTATATGAATTTTTGTACAGAGTAGTCTAGAACCTGAGGATGGGCATAGGCTATGTAATCCCTATACACACACGGGAACAGGAACGTAAAAGTCACTATTCCACGCGGCCGAAGTCCACAAAAATGCTTAAAAAGTTTTTCTTTTTCATATTTACTAAGATTATTAAAAAAATTTGTTTTTTCAGTAAAATCTAAATCTTCTAACTTCATAAAAATACTACATAACATTTAAGAAAACTGAAATTGTTCGTTAAATATTTTACAATTACAAAAAGAAAACAAAAAAATTCATCTTTTACGTTTTTAGTCAGAAAGTTATTCTGTTTGCTATTTATGAAAACAATAAGAGTGATATGATTTCTTTAAAAAAAAACACACTTGTTGTTAAGGAAATTCAAATATTTTTTATTTAATGTGCATTTCAATCAATACAATTAAGATTTAAATAAAACGTCATTCAAATGGCCACCACAACTTCTTCTGCAGCAACAAATTCGATGAACCCAATTTCCGAGCACTTTTGCCACTAAATCAAGTCGTACATCAGGAATGGCACGCTCAATATTGACTTGTAAAGCTTGAAGAGAGTCTGGTTTATTTTGAAAGATCAATGACTTCAAATAGCCCCACAAGAAATAGTCTAATGGTGTTAAATCACAACTTCTTGGAGGCCATTAAATATCACCATTTTTTGAAATAATCGAGTCTCTAAACTTTTCTCGCAATAATTCAATTGCAACATTTGTTGTGTGTACGCATGAATGAAAGAAGACAAGATTACGACAGTTCGTGTTTCATTTTTGATTTTACTGCGCACATACGTCACAGGAGACATTTATTTGTTTATTTTGTTATTTTTGTAGAGTGGTCTTGTTGAGTGGACTTCTGTAAAAAATAAAATAGAGAATAATAACAATAAATCTGAATAAATACTTTACTTTGTTATTTGTGTGTTTATGTTGTTATTTTAACTAACTTCCTTTTTTGTGGTTTTGAGTTTTCGATTATTGCCTGGTTTAGTGTGCGTATACGAAAGAATATTCGTGCTCGGAAAAAAAGTGAAAAACTTCGCAAAGGATGGCAAGAAAATTCTTGGGACTGTCCTAAACTACATGTAAGAACTGAAGTCGACTCTTAAAAAAAACCGATCTATTTAAAGGGACATTGTGCGTGCTCGTAGGGTGTCAGTACCAAAAGTACCTTTGCTATTTTTAAAGCCGGCTTCCTCTTACTTAGAAGAGGGACAAGATATTGTTGTAAGTAAAGAAGATAATCATGTAGTTTTTTTTAAAGTTTGCCTGCATCAATAGATACCAAAAGTCTTCACAAAGGTTGCTCACGAAGTTGAGCTGGGATTCATTATTAAGAAAACATGTAAGAACGTTTCGAAGGAAGATGCTATGAACTATGTAGGTGGGTACTGCTTGGCACTGGATTTGACTGCACAGTACGAATTGGTAAGAAGATTTCCATTTCATTGAACAAACAATTCAAATCAAACCAAATCTGAATAGGGAAATGCTCGTCAATCATCCACTCCAGTTTCACCTCTAATTAATGTGTCTTCAGTCAAAGATCCTCATGACTTGAAATTGTGGCTTAAGGTGAACGGGGAAATGCGTCAAAATGGAAACACCAAAGACCTGATATTTAAAATTCCCGAATTAATCGATCATGCATCGAAATACATAACGCTAGAGGCAAACGATCTGGTGTTAACTGGAACACCAGATGGTTCGACAATGTTGGTCGATGGAGATTGTTGAATGTGGATTAGGTGAACTAGTCAAACTAAAGTTTAAGGTTGTCGATGAGTGACGATAGATAAATTAATAAACAAACATGGTTTACCTACTTTAAAAATTTTTTGATTTGTTGTTCTTTATTTAACTTTTAGCAAAGTAGACTTTTGTTCTTTTAACTTTTTTATATGCCCCATTATGTTGTTCATTTTTTGTTGGATGTTGGCAGCTTCAATAATGAGTTCCAGTGAGTTTTGGAATTTCTCTTTAGTCACTTGCAAGGGTCGTGGAACCAGTACTCCGAACCATCGAATTGGATCGATAAATCCAGCTTCTTTGTCAACGGGATATCGTTTTAGTTGGAATTCATTGTCAGAGCAGGCACTTTCCGATTTCACTTTTTCAACTCGAGCTAGAGCATGGAATTCTGGAGTTTCTTCTGTGGGTAGTTGTGAAATTCCAACAGTATTTGGTCCTTGTACGTAGCGAGCTTTAGCACAATTGATTCTGCCATCGTTAGTATCTTTTTCAATTGTTACTTTGCATTGCACTAGCTGTTCGACTAAGCTGAGGAGTTCCAAATACACATCATCCAGTAGATCGTGGATTTCTTGTAGTTCAAGTTCTTTATAATTATCTTTTATTAGTTTTTGTGTAATTTTCGCATGTTTAAGGACTTGTTTAATTCAATTTTTGAATTTAAAGTTTTGAATAACAAGTATTTCCTATTGAATTCCCTCGTTTTTTGTCTCCTCATACGTCACAGCTAAATGTCAAAAAAGCAAGCCATGCGCGTGTCGTAATCTTATTATTCTTTCATTCATGTGTGGCACGTAGCCCGTCTTGGTGAAAATAAATGTTGTTAAGATCAACTTCCTTCCAAATTTCGGCCATAAAAATTGGTTATCATCGATCTATACCGCTTTCCATTGACAGTAATGGTGTTACCAGCTTCATTGTGAAAGAAGTACGGACCGATGATTCCACCAGCTCAAAAACCACACCAAACTGTCAATTTAGTTAAATTTAATGGTTTACATGAATATTTTGTGGATTTTCATCGCGCCAGAGTTGACAGTTTTGTTTATTTACCACACTAGTCAAATGAAAGTGAGCCTCATCGGGAAAGATGATTTTCTTTAAAATAGTCGTTATCGTTTTCAAGTTGTTCCCAAGCAAAATCTGAAAATTCACGACGTTTACGGTGGTCCAATGGTGAAATTGTAAACACTTCTGAATGCAATAAAAAATAAATTGCAGATAATGACGACATACTACAAATTGCAGAAATGACACTACAAAATCATATCATAGCTATTGGAAAACCCTTTATTTCTATAAGAAACGAATTATAATAATAAAACTACAACTAAAACCTCGAATTTTGCATTTTTGTCTACTTTTTAATTTTGGGATCACAATGGGACTTCATTACAAAGTCTTGGTAACGGGTAGATTTTTAAAATATTTCAAATGGCCTGCGTTTTAATTTAAAAACAAATTGTCAAGGCTGTAATGGAAAACTCGATACATATACATATATTATAGTGTACCTTTAGTACTCTCTCAACAACTAATAACAGACACAATTGATGCTCCCGAATTTCTTTTCCACATAGGAATCAACTATCGAGATGGAACTCACTTTGAGTAGTGAGTGAGTATTTTTGGTAGATTTCTGTTTTGGACTTGGCTTTTGAAAGTTAAGAGCAGTCAAAAACTCTAACTATCTCGTACAAGGCCTAATGTTCATTTTGAAATACGACAAGGACGAGAAATATTTGATTAAAAGACTCAAAGAATTGAACAAAAAGCCAAATTCCTCATCGAATAATCATTTGGTTCGGGTGGAAAAAAAAATAAGCTTTACCAAAAAGTTGCCCTGCTAAAAATAAAAAAATTTAGTTTTTGAAATACTTATTGACATTGAACGCCAGCAGGCATATCAAAGTATATTTTTGACATGTTCAAGCTGAACGCTGACAAATTTTAGCACCAAAATATGAGCGGAAACTCCAACTTGCTAACAATGAAAGCTTTTGTTCGAAAACAATGAAATTCCTTTTTTAAGATCCTGAAATAAGACAAGTAACATATATACAACAAACTTTTTCAAAAACAGAAGAAAAAAGGATGCGTATACGCCACAGTGAACGAATTAATATTTTTCCTCAGACGTAGAACAATCCGAAATTTACCCGATCTTAGCTTTCAAATACGGCCCATTGGCCCAGTATCTGTAACCTTCTTCCTTCTTACCTGTGTTTGTATAAATGTTTATTTATCTCATATCTGCAAGGACTGTAAACTTTTTCCAACACATTTTACTTTTACGACGGCGCAGCACTACAGCCTTGGTTATAAGTTCTCCCTTTCAGACTCTATATCGTGGAGTTGTAATTTTATTACTAGCGGTGGTCCCCTTGGAAACTTAATATCACTGTGATTTAAATCACATCATAAGTAATGTGATTAGAATAAGATCTTTTTTGAATTTCTTTCCATTTCAATGTTTTGAATTTTTCTTTCCATCGAAAATATTCTGAGAAAAAAAAGGAGAGGATAAAAACTCAAGAGACATTTCGTAATTTATAATGACACAGTAACTCTAAGAGTAATTTGTTTCCGTCTCATCCACTTAATATTCAAGACGATAGAAACCCAAAAAGCGAACAATAAGGAGGAACCTTCATCACCTTTTGAAACCATATAACATGGTGTCACTTCACGTTTGGTATTCCAACTAAAAATAATAAAAGAAGAAAAAAAAACAAATGAAAGTCGTTAAATCCACCAAATAGAACATTCACACATTCAAAATATCGGAATGCCTTCGTTACAAGGGAATTTCAATAGGTTATTCGTTCTTCCTCAGTCGAAGCCCCCAAAGTTTTCTCGTTTCTCCATTAACTACAACGGCTGCTATATCACGGCCTTAATGCATCAGAAAATAGGAAAACCAAACTGTGGCTGACTACTTTTGTCTTTGAATCGTTCTCGTTCCATCTGTCCCAGTTGTCTACAAAAAGTATTCGACATTGCGGATGAGACCTATCAATCTTGGTTTTTGGCGGTCTATCTATGTTTTTGTTCTAACTCAAGAGTATATCGAATTCGAAGCCAGAATTTCTATTCGTCATCTGTAGCTTGTGCACATTTGCACACATTCACAAAAAAAAGAAAATAGGAAGCCGCTTTTGCAAATAAATTGAACTACGACTACACAAGAAACTTCTTTCTACCTGGTGATGTATTCAGAACTTTCAAAAGACAGTAGATAGACAGACGATATGCGACTTCACAGCGAGCATTATACATAAATAATAGAAAAGCCTTAGAATGCCGAGGGGGCGCTGGAATTTGGATGAAGGGTGGGGTTTGACTCAATGTGGGAAAAAAATATTCTGATCACGTTATTTGAATTTCTCTGAAGCGGAATATAAAAACGTATCCACATCGAATAACGTTGTGATAAAAAGGACTAAATGCCACAGAAATATGATTTATTATTGTTTGGATGTGGGCGTGATGTGGCACTGCAGAGTGCTTTCTTTTACTCTTTTGACAATAAAAGAAAAAACCTATTTCATAGGTAGGTAGGTATGATTTTGCTATGATAGAAAATCGCTTTTTAAGTGCCTTCGCTACTCAAACTGTGGTCAGCTTACAAATTTGCTTGTAAGCTATTTATATCCATAAATAACGAACAACAGGTAACGAGAGTTCATACTCATTGATATAGGAACAGAAAACATTACTTCATTTGAATTACGTCTTGGTGCCCTTTGTCATATCTAGGTGAGGTACGTAACTGTTTTCAAATACTTTCACATGACTTATAGGGCTTTCCACAAGGAAACACATTAGTTGATCGTAAGGTTTCTTTCTTTTCAACAATTGTAGTTCTGATTTTTTTTAAACGGCACAGTCGAGTTGCGTATCTGTTTCTAATCTTTCTAATGACATACGGACCGCTACAAGGGAGCCACTTTGGGCCTTTGCTTTTCATCGCTCTTATAAACTCACATATTTCTGTAATTTCAAGGTTTGAAATTCTGGTTTTCAGAAACGATACCAAGACTCAGACCTTTTCTTTGAAAATGATTCAAAATGTAAGTACATATCTGCAAAAACATACAGATGAAGCTAGTTCTGTAATGGAGGTTATCATTGCAAGCAATGTGCTTATTTTACACGAAATATACCTTAAATTCAAGGTTCTGCAGGGAATTAATATAAAAATCAAGACGAAATTGCGTTCGTTTGTAGACGCAGCAACGCAAGATATGACGAACTACCTTTTTGAGCCGCTCCTTCATCCTTATCATCCTTTTTTATCACGTAACCAGTTAACGCAAATATTTGTAAGCTTTCAAAAACCACATCACACTGAAATGGGGCTTACACGTTGCAGAGATCTAATATTTTCAACAAAAAAAAAAATCAACCACAATGAAAAAAGCAATTCTACCTTCATTCCCTAAACTTTTTCCTGCTATAGATAGTCAAATTCCTCTATGTGTTTTTCAAACAAAAACAATTACAAAGCCCTAATGTTGATAACTTTGCATTTCAGTGATTTAAAAGTTGTTCGGCAAAGCAAATGGTTCCCTGTATCTGTTTCTGGTAAAAGCACATTCTTTTTTTATATACTTTGTGTTTATCCGCACCAATTAAGCATCATGCAATACTCGTTCCAACAAATATTTGCACATTTCGCGGTCTGAATTCTAGAAACGCTACTCTGTGTTGTTGAAGTATTCACATTATGTTGAACGTTGGGTTAACCATGCGAAGAATTGAAGTTAAACTCAAATAATAGAAGTACTATTTGAAAATAAAGGAAAAACCTGCGATAGTGTATAGTGGAATCATGTTTGGAAAAAGAACATCTAGAAACATCTACATGTAGATTGAAATGTAGACTCGGAATGGTGCGACGTGCTGAATACAGTATTTGGGACTGGTGGAAAGTTATTTGAGAAAAAATGACAAAGCATTTCAATCAATTGAAAAAATATGAAAAGCAGCGAAAGTGATTTCGGATCTTGAACATGTAATCAAAAATCGTTTATTTTCTTAAAGTCTGTTACATAATTTCAAGAGGGTGTTTTCCAACTTAAAAAAAATACTTAGGGAAATTATTTCTAGGGAAGGGAAAAAATAGGGTTGTTCGTTGAAACAATGAGTTTGCCCTGGTCACTACAAAGGGTTTTTCAAAATCCTCAACTTTCCCTAAACTTTTAACTGAGGGTTTTTGGAGCCCTGGGTTTGCCTTGGCGATTTCGTGGTTAAACGTATTTTGCGAACCGAAAGCCCTGATATTGGGGTTGCCAATCAAGCCTGGGTCAACCCTAGGTAAAGTTCAATGAACGAGTCTAATTTGGTTAGAGGTTATTGGAGAAGAATTCGGAGAGGGGTAGAATACCTACTAGAATTGAAAGTGAAAGAAATACCAAAAAGAACAGATAGGATACCGAAAAGAGCATGAAACAGATGAGGATCTAAGTTAAAAGCAATTAAAAAAAGAAGCAAAAAACCAAAAATGAGAATGAGGAAAATAAAATTGGAAACAAAAAGAAGAAAAACAGATGATAAGAAAGGGTATGCTTTAGTACAAATAGGGTATAGACTTTTATGGTATGAACTATGGGCAGGCTAGCGAAAAAAAGTGTTTTTTTAAAGGTATAGAGCGGCTGGCTCGAATAAAGCCAAGTCTGGAGGTCCAATTTTCAACCACTTTGTCGAGCATTTGAGGCCGTATGTCGGCAATAACCAAACGAATGTTGGCCGTCTAACGTCTCTGGTTTGTTGACGTAGACAAGATACTTCACATATCCCCAAAGAAAGTAATCCAATGGATTACTTTGGAATGTTTCCTTCAATAAATCGATTGTGACGTGCGCTGTGTGGTATGTAGCGACGTCGTGTTTCACATCTCATCCACATTAATGCCATCCAATTCAGGAACAAATTAGGTAGTTATCATGGCTCTATACCGGTCTTCATTAACGATAGAAGTATTGCTCAATGACTCCACCAGCCCACATAGCACACCAAACAGTTAGTTTTTGTGGATGTAATGGCGTCTCAAGGTATTTATGTGGATTCTTTTCACTCCAAATGCGGTAATTTTCTTTGTTGTCATAACCATTCAACCAAAAATAAGCCTTCTCACTGACCAAAATTTTGCGATGAAAATCAGCATCGATATCAATCTCATATTTTGGCGATATACCAAAATCACGACGCATTTCATGATCTCAAGGGTTTAATTTTTGTACAAGCCGGATCTTGTAAGGTCGTAAGCCAAGATTTTTGGGCAAAATCATCCATAAAGTTGATTGACAAAACTCCAATTGCTGTGCATGGTGGCGAATCGATTCATTCAGTTCTACAGCGCCAATTGCTTCTTCTTTGCGCACTGTTCGACGTCTCTGTGGATGCATATTATCATATAAAGTAAACGTAATGCGAAAACGATAAATGGTTAATCGAATTAATTGGTCTGATGGACGATTATGTCGACCATAAAATGGACGGAGCTTGCGGTAAGCTTCGCGAACTTAACCATTATTTTCGATATAAATTTCCACGATATGCAAGCGTTGTTCTTTTGTCAACCAGTTAAATGACAGACCAAATTAAACATAACAAAAATTAGAGTTGGGCGGTTTGACTACAAAATGTAAGTTTTATCCTTTTTTGAAAACCCAACTTATAAAAAAATACCCGATATAGGTTAGAGTTGTACAATTGAATTAGTTCTTGGAAATATGCTGCAGGTGTGCTATTTATACGACTGGTCGTAAACTGACAACGATCATTAAAATATTAAAAACCATAACCTCATCTTTTTAAAAATCTCTATGCAGGCTAAAAAGAACAAAAACCTAAAATGAACCAAAAATCCTTGGTACTTTAACGTCGCGTCGATGCCCACCATAATTTCAAGAATTCAATTAAAGCGATTAGGAAAAATTATGAGGAAAAGTTGAGGCAAATGGAGACATGAATTTTTTGCTGATGAGCGTCTATATAGCAAACAGGAAAAATATGTCAGTTGCCTGGCGCTCCAGTCTCAACTCTTCGCAGTCACAAGCCAGCAACTGGTTTTCCTTATGCAATCCACACGAAAAAAAATCCGCTGTGAGTCTATCAGTGCAATATACGGAAAATGAAATCCAAATAATTAGAATTGTTTCTTTTTGGCTGAAATTTCAATCAGCTGACATGAAAAATGAAATTGCACCTGAGTTATTTATCATCCATTCTGTGCAGCATTTGTTATTCAATTCTAACAAAAACATAGTTATTATTCCATTTGAAAATTTATCCTGGTCTGTTATCCTGATCGCCATAACTGGCCAACAAAGTGCTTAACGTGAGCATTATCGATCCGCATGGTAAATCTCACATGCCATTATGTAGTAGTTCCAGACATAGCTAAAATATTCTAGTTTAATAATTCATTTTTTATTTTGTTTTTTTTTATTAATTTGTTTTAAGTATTAATTTAAATAATTATTCTTTAAATCAAAACCATTACGTAAAAGCTAGACCAATTCAAAGTCAGCTACATCATAAAACACTGTATATTTTACTCACATAAAATTGTAACTATGAAAAAAAAAAAAAAGTCTCAATAAAAACTCAATTATCAATTAATTATTTTGTTTTTTTTTTCAGATTTCTAGGAGGGTTGAAATCGTGGGTATTGTCAATCAAGACTCCCCACCTCAGCAGCTGCTATTTTTTGGAATTTCAAATTGTTTTTTTATTCTTTTTAAGTTAATAAATGACTAATAAAAAATGGATGGTAAAAATATTATTTGCCTTTTTTACAACACTTCAAAAATCACCTGAAATTCATGCCGCTAAACCAGAATACCCCCACCCCTCCCCCTTAAAGTAAAAATGAAATGAAATAACTGAAAATAAAAGAAAACAGGTCTTTCTTTTAGAACGAAAAAACAGCAACTGAATATAGTAAGTGAGCTAAACACATGATTTCCGAAGCGCCAGACGAATCTTTACCACATTCAATGATTGCTGTCAATCTCCTCTTTTAAACAAGTCAAAGCCCCAAGGGAAGATGGAAGATTTGTTCTAATACGAACTTTAATTTCATGTGGTTGAAATTCACCGTCCGTAAGCATATCATTCACTATTGTTTTATTTATAGAAGCCCCAATTTAGATAGCAATTCAACCTCTAACGAGTTTGATGCGCTATCTGACTCCATAATAAGAATTTTTTCCCTTTACCCTCACACTGAAATCGCAATTGCGGTCGATTTCAATGTACACAATTCTGGTTGGCTTCGACATTCTGGCCAGACAACACCCGAAGGAAAATGTGTTGAGATCTTCGCTGAGTTTAACGAATTAACTCAACTTGTTGATGAGCCCACTCGGGTTCCTGATATTGAAGGCCATGCGGCCAACACTCTTGACTTATTTCTCACTTCTCACCCCGAAAAATACAGGGTTGTAGTATCATCTCCTTTAGGCACATCGGACCATTGTGTCATATCGGTAGATTTTTCATTTTCCGTCACGGTAAAAAAAGATAAAGTCCCTAAAAGAACTGTGTGGCAATACGAGAAAGCCAATTGGGACGGCCTGAATAATTTCTTTCGAAATTTTAATTGGTCATTGTGCTTTCTCGACGGAAACGTTGACGCATCAGCTGATATGATATCTAACGTAATTCTCAACGGCATGAGAAATTTTGTTCCTCACAGAACAAAAAGTATCATCCCCAAAGAGAATTCGTGGTTTGATTCAAGCTGCAAAGAGGCGATTAGGGATAGAGAAAGTAGTTTTCGAAAATTTAAAGGCAACCCTTCAGTAGAAAATCGAAATTTGTTCAAACGGGCCAGAAATATCTGTAATGCTCATATACAAAAGGCCAAGTTTTTGCATGACCAAAAAGTTAGGCAAAAAATACTGTTGTGTCCAAAAGGAAGCAAAAACTTTTGGTCTTTTGTCAAGAACGTTAAGAACTCGACCAAGTCATCGGTCCCAACGCTCGTCTTCAATGACTCTCCGTATGTCAGCTCCATCGACAAAGCCATTTTGCTGGCAGCTCAATTTGCTGCCAACTCGACACTTCCTTATAGCATATTGGCTCCACCTGAGCTCGAGTCTGCAAATTCTTTGATGAAACAGATATTTTTTCGAACTCGCTCGGTTGCGAGAGTCCTTAAAGATCTCAACATACATAAATCCGCTGGTCCAGATGGTATCCCCGCCGTTATTCTGAAGAGGTGTTCTTCTACGCTGGCAAAACCACTGCGTAAACTTTTCCATCTTTCCTATTCTGCTGGGATTTTTCCGAGCAGATGGAAAACTGCATTTGTCTAGCCGGTCCCTAAAAAAGGCGAATCTTCCTCCCCTTCCAATTACCGTCCAATTGCACTAACGTCCCTTCTTTCCAAGGTCATGGAAACGTTGATAAACCGTCAACTTATGAAATATCTTGAAGAACGAAAGCTTCTTAATGACCGTCAGTACGGCTTTCGTAGCAAACGGTCCACTGGTGATTTGATGGCTTATCTCACCGAAAAGTGGAACCAATCTTTACATTGTTTTGGAGAAAGTAAGATTATTGCGCTTGATATTTCTAAAGCATTTGATAGAGTTTGGCATCAGGCTCTTTTATCGAAAATGCGTGCTTTTGGTATCGATGAGTCTCTTCTTCGTTGGAATAGAAATTACCTTTCTGACCGTTCAATACAAGTTGTGTTGGATTGCTTCAAGTCTGACTGATACCCACTTCATAAATGCTGGTGTGCCCCAGGGCTCCGTTTTGTCTCCGACTCTCTTCCTCATTTTCATTAATGATCTCTTGTCTGAAACTTCTAATCCGATTAACTGCTTTGCTGACGACTCAACCCTCAGCTTTTCATATTCGTTTCCAATTTCACGTCCCTGCTCTTCGGATGTGGAACTGGAACGGTTGCGTATGATAAGCTCATTGAATTCTGACCTTGACAGCATTGTTGCATGGGGTCTTATGAACCGAGTAGAATTCAATGCTTCGAAAACTCAATGCTGTCTCTTGTCGTTGAAGCTTAACATTCCCCCATTGCCACTATACATGAATGGTACCTACATCGAAGAAACCGAAAAGCTGTCAGTACTTGGTATGTGTGTAAACGATGATCTTCGTTGGAATGACCACATATTTGGAGTCGCCAAAAACGCTGCTAAATGCTTAGGTTTCTTAAGACGATGCAGGAAGTTCTTCACTCCTTCTGATCTGGTTATAATTTATAAAGCTTACATTCGCCCTAAACTAGAGTACAATTCCCATATCTGGTCAGGTGCCTCTCAAACATCTCTGCGCCTACTTGATAGGGTACAAAATAGAGCGTTCAAATTGATAGGTGATAGTTCAATTGTAGAATCGATTGATTCTCTTGAACATCGTCGAAACGTTACCTGTCCCAGTCTCTTTTATCGCTTTTTTTTACAAACAGTGCTCTAGTGAAATAGCCAGGTGCATTCCTCCCCTGAAACATTTTAACCGCAACACCCGCCTCGCCAGGAATGGTCATCAGTTCTACATTGAGCCCAACTTCGGTCGTACAGTCAAGTATAGAGATTCATATTTTAGTCGCACCACCCGAATGTGGAATGCTCTACCTGGCTCTGTATTTCCCCTGCATTACGATTCACAAAGGTTCATTAAAAAAAAAAAAAAAAAAAAAAAAAAAAAAAAAAAATCTAATATAGTGTCTAATATTTTTATTCCCAAACAGGTTAGGTTTTGGTCGCATACTCGAAAGCTATAGAAGAAAAACATCATTCCTTTCGGCCAATCAGCCTAATGTCTATCGTCCTTAAATGTATGAAAAGGGTCATTGATAGACAAGTCGACAACCACACAAATCTTGGGCCCGAAAAAAGTAAAACTGTTGAAAACGAACATGACATGAACATAGAAGGCTTACTATACCTGACATCGCAGACTCAGTCGAAATAAGCGCACTGTACAACATAACTTCAATAGTAATGAAGCTATTAACTTGAAATATTCAAAAACAAACTCTAACTATTTACTATTCTAAAATCTCTAGTCGTTTAAAAAATATTGTTTCCCACAATTTGTTTACACAATAAAAAGTGTTTTTTCGTTTTTTGGTCTCAAAGCTAACGCCTCGAGTTTGCGTGTAAACTCGAGGCGTTAGCTTTGTTTTTCTTGTTTCTCAAAAAAAAAATATGGTGATAGCTTTTAATGTCAAAAAAAAGATTTGTATATTTTTCCTATTTTCATTAAATGCATTCAATTTTCAAAAAAAAAATTATTTAAAAAACAGTCGTCTGCACAGATGCTCCCTTCCCCTTTATGCACACTAGAACAGATCGATTAGGGTAAGGACCCCATATAAGATGATACAATCAAATAAGCCCTTCTCATCTGGCTTGAAGTACAAAACTAGAAAAAGCTTATTAAAAGTTAACTTGTAGGTAAAATATTATATAATACAATAATATATGTTGGGCATCCCAAATTAACCATAAATTAGTGTCAGTATAGATAAGTTTTTTTAACCTTTAAACTAACTTTAATATCAACGAATATACAACGCCACTTAAAATTTTTTTAATTTTTAATTTCTTTCTATTTTGTTTGTGTTTGTCATGAATTAAAAAAATTGTTTCAAATGCAAAACAACATCACACCATTCAATTATTCCCATTAAGCCATTAAAGAGCGTTATCGTAAAAAAAACACTTCAAAATCAAATATCCCTTTTTCCATAAATACATACATATGTACAGATGTATTTGCTTTTAAAGCCATCAACACTTCAACCGCCTTATGAAACATGATAATTCACTTAGTCAAACCCCCTCTGTTTTAGTATATAAAACAATTTCTACATAATTAAATAAATTTTAACGCACTTTCCCGTGGCCTATATAAGTTGGTAAGTTGGTGCTCATTGACCAGAAAAGAACATTCAAACACATAGATTCTCTTAACTTATCTGCTTAAAGTTGGCAAATTTTTCAATTAATCACAATCCAACAAAATGGCAATTAAGTCAAAGTTTTTGAAAATATTTTTGGAAAAAGGAACCATCCATGGACTGCCATTTGTGGCTAGAGGACGACTAACGGTTTTTGAGAGGTAGCCTAGACTATGAGAATTATTCTCGGGATATAAAATTGTACTTTTCGTATAGAATCCTTTGGTTGGCCGTAACGTTTTTTGCGCTTTATGTCTCAATTCATTTGGCATTGAAGTCTGTGGACAGATTCAATACTAAATCCACAGTTCTGTCAGTTGAGAGGGATTATTATTATTGGAATACAAGTATAGCTTCTCTGACAGTTTGTCCAATGGAAAGATTGAGTCACGAAAAATTTGATGCATATGCTGAGTAAGTTTAATTGTCACTAATACAAATTTTACATTTAGTTTTGCCACATAGTAATAAATCAGAGAGTTATATTACACACTACTAAAAATTATATATATTTTAAATCACAAACAACACTTACTGAATGGTCGGTGTTGTGGTTATTGAGATAAACATTCTTAGAAGGAAGTCAAAAAATGTAGTCCCGAATGGGATATCAAATGAAAAGGCGTGGTTTGTGTGTTTCAAAGCCACTTTTCATTCATTCTTACTCTCTTAGATGGTGAAACTACGGGCCTCAACCAACATCTTTCGATAACTTATTGGATTTGGTTTGAGCTCTCTCCAGTTTTGCATTCGAAGTCGGATGAGTTCTTCTTCCACTTGATTGCGCCACCTAAGAAGAGGTCAATTGCCTAACAATAAGGGATCAGCAAACAAACCGCATTGATAAGGGCCTATCAAATTGTTGGCGTGGGTTTTCAGTAATTCACATATCAAAACAGAAAAGATGATAAGGAGGCTTATTCCTCTAGAGTTGACGCAATTGTCAGAGTCTCCCTTTTTTAGGATACTACGAGGTTCCATTCATTTGACAGGCTTTCTTCCGACCATATCATGCAGATAAGCTGGTGCATACAGCATACTCCTTTCCAACTGATCTTTAGCTGCTTTGAAAACATTTTGACAATTATGAGGATCTTGAATTTTAAACTTCTCATTTCAGATACAGGAACATCACTTCCAAGGACAAAACAGAGCTATTTGAGTTTCTGGAATCATTGGCTAATTCTTCATATTTTAATTTTAATGATATCAAAGAATATGCAAGTGTTGATGTAAGCCATAAATTTGTCTCTTTGTATATTTTCTTGAAGAACTTATCCTTTATCTAAATAGAAACATAACATCGATCCCATGGACTATATGACCCTCATTTACAATCTAACCGATAATTACCTTACATTGCCAAATGAGGACGAACGCCTCAAGGCAAGTTTTGAAGCCAACTTCATACACAGTGAACAAATTTTGACTGAATGGGGAATTTGTTACTCTACTAATAATTTCCTCAACGAAGACTTGTCTACAACAAATCTATTGTTTGGTAAACGAGCCCCCTACGTGGAAAGAAACAACACACTCAAAGTTTATAGTTCAAATTTTTTCGATGGCGAAGCAGTTTACAGTTTTTTTGGATTTAAAGGGCCAATTGTAGTGAGTGCAGAGAACTTTTGAACAATAGCAGAAAGATGTAGTTTAATTATACTCATGCTCATCTATTTCAGAGCTATGTTCATGGAGTGTACGAAGTGATGAAGTTTGAGAAGCGCACTATTTCTACTCCAATTCCTTTCGAATATAATGTTAAAACGTTTGATATTACATCAGATGAAAATTTTGACACGTTAGAAAAAATAGCGTAACATTATTTAAATGGATTATGAATTACATTGATGTTTTGATAGGTCAACAACAGTTGCACAGAGACATTGCCGATTTCCACATGAATCTAATTTGACACACTTTCCAGTCTACACAAGGAATCTCTGCTATCAAGAATGTCGCATTAACCTGGCATACAAATTGTGCAAATGCATTCCTCATTTCTACCCAAACCGTGGAGCATTGAAGCCTGTGTGTCACTACAAAGTACTTAAGAACTGCCTCTACAAATATGCAAGTAAGAACAGAACTTTACAGATAGCTATAGAGATATCAAATAGGGGTAGGTTTTGTCACTTAAGATTATGGGTCCCCGCAAGGCACAAACTTTCTTTCGGCCGATAGTTCGGTTGGGTTGGGCTGTAAGCGCGCACACTACGCCAGCTGAAAAGTCGGGTTGGTTGAGTTTGAAGAGTTTGATAAATTGTGTTAAAATTACAGCAGACAGGATCTTATAGGCAACGTTAAGGAGGCTTATCCCTCTATAATTGGCGCAATTGTAAGGGTCTCCCTTCTTTTGGATCGGGCATCCGATACTGAGGTTCCATTCATCGGGCATGCTTTCTTCCGACCATATCATGCAGATCAACTGGTGCATGCTCCTTTCCAACTAGTTTCCGGCTGCCTTGAAAAGTTCGGCATCAAGGCCATCTGCACTTGCAGTCTTATTTGATTTAAGTTTGCATATGGCAAGCTTAACTTCTTCTAGGTCGGAAGGACGGAATTCAAATCGAATTTGTGTCCTCATCGCCGTTAAGCAGTCTGCAGAAGTGATCTTTCCCGATCCTCAGTAGCGACTCTGACTATGTTTCCCTGCTGGTCTCTACATGCTTGATTTCAGGGCTTGCCACCCTGGCAGGATCTTTTTACATTTTCGTAAAACTTCCGAATCTCGTTCCTGTCATGCCACCTCTCTATTTCCTCAAACGAACGCTTCTCATGCTGCTTCTTTTTTTTTTGAGAATTCGGTGTTCTTCCCTTTTTTTCTCCTTGTAAATCTCGTTATACTGATCGTAAGCAGCCCTTGTTCGTTTTTGCATCAGCATTTGTCGTGCTTTTTGATTGGCTGCATTTGCCTGCCTGCATTCTTCATCGAACCATGGGTTTCGTTTTGGTGGCTGAGTGAAACCTAGAACCTCAGAGGCAGCGGTTATGATGGCTTCTTGGCATTGCTGCCACTGGTCTTCAATGCTTCATGCTGGCGGCATAGGATTCAAGGATAATTAAAGAGACACTCGATTAGAGAAGGCATTAGCGATCTCTTGCGATTGTAGCTTTCCGACGTCATATCTCTTTACAGCCTTAGTTCGTGCTTTTTTGGCTTTGCTTCGCATAAAAAAGACTAAAGAAAACAAGAATTCAATCTATTCTTTTCAATGATACTCAACGCTATTTTCAATAAACGGAATACATTTTGTTTTGGAAAAATTATGAGAGTAAAAATATTACAATGCGATTCGTTGGCATTTGGGACAATTTTTTTCTTTGAAATTTTGTGATAATATCCAATTATAATGCATTCGTTTAGGAATATTTGAAAACTTGAGCGAAATTAAAAATCTTTCCATGGATAACAATGCA
Organism: Melanostoma scalare; assembly: GCA_949752695.1. NCBI lineage: Eukaryota > Metazoa > Arthropoda > Insecta > Diptera > Syrphidae > Melanostoma > Melanostoma scalare. The sequence continues at coordinate 52,040,260 of OX456984.1, read as the reverse complement.
ATACAATGTTATTGCTTAGAAAACTGCCGAAGCTCTGAAGTTCTTGAGTTAAAATACCAGGTAATTTTGCTTTGCTTTTTCTATAGACACAAGGAACAATAGTTATTTAAATTCTTAAGGAAATGCCATCAGTGCATCACCTGATTCAGACCGGTGGTGCCTTGATCATTATGAAATCTTACCCAACTATTAGATATCGTCGACAAATTATTTTCACATTTACGGATTTATTGGGTGAGTTTTTTTTTATTCAAATTTCAAAGCAATAGTCGTTCTTTAATGTTGTTGTATATTTTCAGTTTCCATTGGTGGGACCGCTGGTTTTTTTCTCGGATCGAGTGTTCTTAGTGTAATCGAAATTATCTATTATTTCACTTTTCGTTTCTTTTGGCATTGTGCCGGTTTCAGAGAATAAACCTTCCGTTTAATTTATTAATTTTAATAAGCACTTCTGCCTTTACAAATTAATTCTTTTAAAAAATTATTCAACTTTGTTTCACTGCTTTTAGTATAGAAATGAACAAAAACACTAAGATTTAGATTATGCAAAGAAAAAAGATTATAATTCTGATCACATATTACTTTCATTACTTATTATAACAGCACATTTAAAATAAAAAGGAGTTTAATAAAAGAAATATACCACCTAACTACCCAGTTTTCGCCATTTCTTTAAAGGAAGAACTGCTTTTTGGTTTTTAAAGAGAATTTTTATAGATAAATGAATAAAAATTAAGTAGTCAACAAAACTTACCCCTGTTTTTGAATTTTCTTCAATAAAAACCTGCTGGTTACCTTCTCTGAGGAACTTTCTTTCGAAAAAACAAACATAAACGAGCACAACGCGGAGAAAAGTTTTTTCGAGGAACTTGTAACACCATTTGGCAAAAGTTAATAACAAAAACAAAATTTATCGAAATTCAACTCAGTGTTCTTATATTTTAAAATTGGAAAACGAAATTCACTTTGAACATTCAAACACTGCTCGAAACTTCACAAAACTGTGACCATAAGCAACAATAAGAGGGCAAACTCTTATTTCTCTTGCCTCGCAAGTTGCATTCGCTTGCGTTTTTCGTTATTGTTTTTGTAACACGAAATCTATGGAAATAAGTGGAAATAGGACCAAGTCGGACAGCGTTCCAGTTTCCATCGTTTCTCGATCAATGTTATCGTGTTATCGATGCAATATTTGCACAACAGGGGTACTAGATGCATATTGAAACAAAAACATACCTTTTCTTCTCCACGATTTCCATTTTCTTTTAATGTTTATTGTTGCTTTCTATGAGCTTTTTTATTTATTTTTTTCTACGTGAAGATGGAATTTTTTACCATGCAAAAAATCGTCATGATACTGGTTGCTTGGGCAAGAAGAAGGTCTTGTCAGAAGGAAATAGTATTGGGATTCACCTTTCAATTCAGCATGTAATCTGGAACGCCCGATTTCACTTCTTCACTTCTTCTTACCTTTCTAGCGTTAGGGAGGAATGTGATCTCGAATAGATCAAAGGTCTCCCACTTATCAACCTTGCTTCTCTACTTATCCGCTCGTGGGTACGCTGCCTCCGCATAGACTTCAGAGATCGTCGGTAAGCCTCTCGGTTTTGGATTGTTCCAGTTCAACCAAACGCAGATGCTGTTTTTTTTCTTCATTATGAATATGTCTGAACGTGGCACGATATTCCCTCTTTGAAATGGTACTCGGGATCTTTGAATTGAGCATGACAATGCCAACTGAACCGGTGATGGGGCTTTTGACGTAAAGGCTTCCATGGATTTTCGTTCTTCTGATACCATCAAGCTTTGTTTGTCCTGTTGTCATACGAAAGGCCTCCTTCAAATGTTGTTTTCAACTCACTCTCATTCTTTTCGTAAATTATCAAGCATTGTTAACCATATGTGAGTGATGGGCCCAAAACCGCGGCACAGTGTTGTTTTTGGTTTTAAAACCTGGGGCTGAATAACCACATCAGTGATCGATTGAGTGAGCACTATTTGTCTTTCAAAGTTGGCTCCATATTAAAAACTCTGCTGATCATTTATGGACTTCAATTCGTTCAAATACTGACGAAAGAATGTAAAGTTCTGGTACTAAAGTGCTCCATAACGTAATTCAAAAACACATAATTCAGTCACGTAGTACTCGATCACGTGTCGTAAGCCTGATTCAATATTTGTTGTAAGACTTAATAGTAAGTGCGTCATATTTTAAAACCATCAAAGCCTTACACTGCACCACGTCCAGTCAATTTCTAGATAAAAAACAAAACTTTCATTCCAAATGATGGTTTTCAATTAAAATTTACGCTAGTTTTCGCCAGAGTTAATATTTTTCCTATGTAAATCTGTTACTTCAATTCACTTGTCTGAACTTTCAAAATGTTGGCACTGTTCACATTTATTTTAACCAAGTCCGTTTTAAAGTTGTCACTAGTTAGTGCAGTGTTTATAAATCGATTGTATTTGATAGGTTCGTTCGTGTAACTTTCCCCAGGGTTGGCCCAGGTTTTCTTGACAACCCTATGAGTTGACAAAAAAAAAAACCTGAGTTTTCCTGTCCTCAAAAAACGCTAAACCACAAATCACCACACATCCCTGTCATTAAAAAAAAAGTATATGCCATTTGACAGCACTCAACTCGCCACAGCACAAACCAATGGCGAGTTGAGGGAAAACCTAGGTCAACCCTAGGGCTCAAAAATCACTCATTTTGACATTCAAGGCAACTTTAGGTTTCTCAAAAAACGCTTTGTGGCGACCCCAGGGCGACCCTAGGGCTTCAACGAACGTTGAAGCTAGAGTGATGTTAACTAAAGTCGGAATTTTCTCTTAAAAACGTGCTGACTATAAATTTGAGCTATCGTTTTTTGCTTAAAATGCACTTTTATATCATGTTTCTAAGTGTTTCGAAGCAGTCAACTTTGTGTTGTTATATGATGTAATATTTATTGAAGTGTTTACTAAATAAAGTAGCCGCATCAAAGGGCCCTCTTGCAAAATATTCTGAGTTTTTTATTTGTTGGTACATATCATGATGTTTTGAACAGGGTTTTTTTAATATCAGATCAGTTAATTACAAGTATGAGATTTAACAAACTTAAAAAATCATTATTAACAGATGTTTTGCTTTGATATCAGAAAGTACAAATAGTAGGTTTGTTCGTTGAAGCCCTAGGGGTCCCCACAGAGCGTTTTTTGAGAAACCTAAAGTCGCCTTGAATGTCAAACAGAGTGTTTTTTTAAGCCCTAGGGTTGACCTGGGTTTGGCCTCAACTCGCCCTTGCTTTTTCCTGTGGCGATTTGAGGGCTGTGAAATGGTATGTGTTTTTATTCAAATGACAGGGATGTGTGGTGATTTTGTGGCTAAACGTTTTTTGAGGACTAGAAAACTCAGCTTTTTTTGACAACTCATAGGGTTGTCAAGAAAACCTGAGTCCAACCCTGGACAAAGTTCAACGAACGAACCTAGTAGCTGATGGCGAAGAAAATAGTTCTGAAGAAAAACAAAATATTTGATTCCTTATGAAAATTATTTCTTTTTGTTATTTGTTAATTTTAACATGAAAGTATGAGCAGCAAATCGATAAATGGTGATGTAAAATATTTTTTGGTCAGGTTTTAGACCCAAATACCACAGTGTGAGCGGTGTGGAGACTCCCATGCAAAGTTTGTCCTAGGGAACTGTTATGTAACTTGCCACAGCAAATGCGGGAAAAACTGGAGTCTGATTTCAGACATCATGATGTGCAACCTTTATACGCAGTAGTCAGACCAATAATGAAGAATGCAAATGAGGTATGGTGGCAAAAAACAAGAGAAATTGCGATAATCCAAAAGCTAGAAAAACTTTAAATGCTAGCAACAACGTGCATTACTATCACCAATCCATCCAAAATTCAAACAAAAATAGCAGCAAGACTGGCCGTCTCTTTGGTCAAGAGCACTTCCTCTCTTATTCAAACGCGGAGGATAACCTTTTGGTGATTGGTAGCTTAAAAAAGCTAAAAGCGCTTTGTATGTGCTTATACTATTCTTGTGTACAACTTAAATCTCATCCCCTCTAGGCAAGACTCATGGGGTAGAGAGAGAGAGCACAAAAACTCATCCGTTAAGACTATTTATATGGTCTGATATACAGAAGGCTCAACAATGGAAAAACCGCATTGGTTCTTGAATTTTCAGCGATTATCCAAGAAAGAAGTTTATCGTAAGTCTTGGTAGTTATTTGCTATCAGTAAACTTGTGGTAACCGTGGCGTGATGGTTAGCATTTTTGTCTGTTAACATAGAGGTTCGTAGTTCGAATTCCAGCAGAAGCCAAAAATGTTTTTCCACGGATACCACATTTCGCATGAAAATGGCAAATCTTCTTAAAGTAAATTCATTGCCATGAAAAGCACTTTCTCGATTAGCCGTTCGGAGTCGGCAGTAAATTGTAAGTCCCTCCATTTCCTCATAAGGTATAGTTGTGAGAAATGTGCTAGGAACCGGGGCACCCCGCTCTGTTGCGCCACCCAAGTTTAATAAATATTTATGTTATGTTATGTTACTTGAGAGAAAAATAAATTTATCAAACGTAAAAGAAACAATTTTCATCTTCTCAGATAACCTTAGGCACTGAACTTACTAGTTATAAGTTCCAAACTAAACCAGGAGACAATTATACTCTCTGTACTGACGATAAAATACTCTTTTATCCTCTAGTTGATTCCAGGACACAAGGACTGGGATTGTCACGAGAATGCTGTCATCTAAGCAAAGAAGCATCGTCCTCTAAGCCGCTTGTTTTTGCTGAACCATTCTGTGGTGTCAATAAGAAGCAACTCTTTTTATCAAACCTGTTCAAAACTTTATATCCTAGAATATGCCTATGCTTAAAAAACAGCAAAACTCCTAATCAACCTCAATAAGTAAGCCCTCAAAACTTGAATCGGATTATTAATAGCAATAGCAACTGTTTTCAAAAGAAAACAAAAACACCTATCCCAAATAAGGTTGGCAGCAGTCCCTATCTGCACATCTCTAAATATCACCACAGAATGTCCAGCACTTTTCCGCCTAAGTAAGCGGATGCGTGATTACGAGATCATTCGCTAGGACAAAAGATCATTAACTTCTGGTCCAATTCAGGAGAACTGCTCTGAAGCTACATATTCAACCATTTTCATTTCTTATTTCTGTAATATCAAGTCAATTGAGTAGAAACGAAGGCAAATAGATATGCAATATTAGTCAAACTGGAACCGTACTAAGGCTGAGCAAATGGACAACGATCAGCCCACGACGAGTATTCCAAAGCACACTAAAGATGATCTATTGAGGTAGACGAATCATTTAAGGTGATGCAATCAAATAAAAGCCCTCCACAGAGGTGGAGACTGGAGAAAACTTGTCAATAGTCAGCTGATTGGGGAGATAGTCAGTTTATTGGCGAGATATGTTGTTTGAGGCCCTGATTTGCTCAGAACTGTAGCACTTGCCTTGATTACCACACAAGTATAAATAAGTTGTTTTAACCTTTAAACTTACTTTAATGTCAAAGAAAACGCAACCTATAATTTTTGTTTACATTCTGTTTGTTTTTGTCCTGAATTAAAAAATTGTTTTGAACCTAAAACGACCATCATCATACGCCTTAATTATTCCCATGAAAGCATTCAATAGTGGTGTCGTAAAAAACACTTTAAACTTAAATATCCCTATTTCTGTGAATACATATTTGCTTTTAAAGCCCTCAACACTTCAACCGCCTTATTAAACATGAAAATTCACTTAACCAAATCACTTGCTCTGCCAAGAATATACAACAATGTCTACATAATTAATAAACTTTTAATGCACTTGTCCGTGGCCTATATTTAGTTAAGAGTGTGGCCAACTATCAAACAAACAACGGCCCCTTTATTTAAGTATTTGCACAAGTAAGTAAGTTGGTACTCAATGACCAGTAAAGACCATTCTCTTAACTTAAAGCAGTTTAAGTTGGCATATTTTTGAATAAATCTCAATCTATCGCAATGGCAATAAAGTCAAAGTTTTTGAAAATATTTTTGGAAAAAGGAACCATCCATGGACTGCCATTTGTGGCTAGAGGACGACTAACGGTTTTTGAGAGGTAGTCCCAACGTAAAGAACTATTTTTTCCTGGACATAAAATTGTGCTTCTCGTATAGAATCCTTTGGTTGGCCGTAACGTTTTTTGCGCTTTATGTCTCAATTCATTTGGCATTGAAGTCTGTGGACCGATTCAATACTAAATCCACAGTTCTGTCAGTTGAGAGGGATTATTATTATTGGAACACAAGTTTAGCTTCTATGACAGTTTGTCCAATGGAAAGATTGAGTCGAGAAAAATTTTTAGCATACGCTGAGTAAGTTTAATTATCATTAATACAAATTTTATATATGAGTTATGGCACATACATAATAATAAATCAAAAACTTATATTACAAACTACTAAAAATTATATCTATTTGAAATAATTAATTATAAACGACACTTACAGTAGAAAAAATCTTATACTAGACTATAAGGAGGCTTGTACCTCAAGAGTTAACCCAATTGTTAGGGTTTCTCTTATAGGATCGGACAAACAATACTGCGAGATTCCATTCATTTGATATGATTTCTTCCGACCATATCATTCCGATCAAGCTGGTAAATGCTTCTTTCCGATTGATTTGCAGCTGCTTTGAAGAGGTCGCCATTAAGGTAATCTACAGCAGTAGTTTAACAAGCTTAACTTCTTCTAGGTCGGGATGACAGTAATCTTGATCAACTTGCGCTTGTCTGTCTGATAGCGTAGCCGTTAAGCAGTCTGAAGAAATGGTCTTTAGAGATCCTCAATAGCGACTGTGACTACATAACTACGTTTCCTGGTCTGCCAACCTCATATGATCTTTTTACCTTTTGGTAAAACTTTCGAATCTCATTCCAATCTTTGCATCTCCCAATTTCGTCAAACAAGCGCTCCATGCATTATGCTTCTTTTTCTTTCGGATGATTCGGTGTCCCTCCGTTTTTCTCTCCTGTAAATCTCCTTCTACTGATCGAAAGTAGAGTCCTTGTTCTCGTTTGCATCAATATTTGTCGTGATTTTTTGTTTAGCTAAATTTCGTTGAACTATGGACTTTGTTTTTGGGCCGAGCTATACCCACAAAATCATAGGCTATGATTTCGAGGGCTTGTTGGCATTGCTGCGAAGAAACTAGTGTTTCTAGATGATTAGCTCGTAGAAAGTCTATGAAATTACCGTTGTATCGAACAGATCCGTTCAAAAGTATCGTTCGATGTTTTTTTTTTTTGTATTCTAGGAGTTTGAGAGCTGTACCTAATTACCTTACGTCGCCAGAAGCTCATTCGCTGCCATCTCTATTTCAATACTATACCCTAGTTTTGAAAGACCCTGAATTCTTTTTAAACCAAATATGTCGGAGTAGCTCATTCAGTTAGTCAGTATCTCAAGTTAGCCACGTAACCTACGGTGGTGGGAGGTCAGTACACAGTTTCGTTTGCTTTCTATGGTCAGATAAATAGGAGCTGACCTGCCATTGGACAACCAATCACAAATTGTTTTTCAATAGCTCCGTTCGTTGAACTTTCCCCAGGGTTGGCCAAGGTTTTCTTGACAACCCTATGAGTTGTTAAAAAAAACCTGGGTTTTCCAGTCTTAATAAACGCTAAACCACAAATCACCACACATCACTGTCATAAAAAAAAAGTACATGCCATTTGATAGCCCTCAACTCGCCACAGCAAAAACCGAGGCCGAGTTGATGGAAAACCTAGGTCCTAGGTCAACCCTAGGGCTCAAAAAACACTCAATTTGACATTCAGGGCGAATTTAGGTTTATCAAAAAACGTTTTGTGGCGACCTCAGGGCAAATCCTAGGACTTTAACGAACAAACCAAATGTGAGTATTATTTTTGGTTATTATTAGCAGGGATGTCAGCGAGTACTATTATTAGCCGTGTTTTATTGGGAATTCACTTCAGCAAAACATCGCACATAAAAAAACAACAACTCTAAAGTGAACAACGTAAGTGGACAAAAATAACTCACTTGCAGAAGTGAACAACAGGGATGGCTGGTAAATGGCGTTTATGGGAAAGTGAACTTGGTAAGTGAATATAGCCAAAAAAGCGTGTGAAGTGAATATAGAAATTCCCAATAAAACACGGCCTATGTTGACGTCGTTCACACGGGGACGTCAACACAAATATAGAATCTAACATTTGCATATCACTGCCATCAGATTTTTTTTGCAAGCCATTTGGAGACTTCACGCAACCTTGTCATTAGTAGTGAGTAAGCCTCTACTAATGAAATTCTTTAAATTTAAGCAATTAGGAGGAAATTGAGTTTTTAATTTCTCATTTCAGAAATAGGAACATCACTTCCAAGGACAAAACAGAGCTATTTGAGTTTCTGGAATCACTGGCTAATTCTTCATATTTCAATTTTAATGATATCAAAGAATATGCAAGTGTTGATGTAAGTCATAACTTTGTCTCTTTATACATTTTGTCTAAGAACTTATCCTTTATCTAAATAGAAACATAACATCGATCCCATGGACTATATGACCCTCATTTACAATCTAACCGATAATTACCTTACATTGCCAAATATGGACGAACGCCTAAAGGCAAAATTTCATCTGATTTACTTCATACACAGTGAACAAATTTTGACGGAATGGGGAATTTGTTATTCAGCTAATAATTTCCTCAACGAAGACTTATCTACAACAAATTTATTGTTTGGTATACGAGCCCCCTACGTGAAACATAACAAAACAGTCCAAGTTTATAGTGCAAATTTCTTTGATGGCATTGCCGAGTACAGTTTTTCGGGATTTAAAGGGCCTATTGCAGTGAGTTCAGAGAACTTTTAAACAATACCATAGAGTTGCAGTTTGATTATTTTCAGACCTTTGTTCATGGAGTGTACGAAGCAATGAAATTTGAAAAGCGCACCGTTTCTACTCCAATTTCTTTGGAATATAATGTAAAAATGTTTGATATTACATCAGATGAAAATTTTGACACGTTAGAAAAAATAGCGTAACATTATTTAAATGGATTATGAATTACATTGATGTTTTGATAGGTCAACAACAGTTGCACAGAGACATTGCCGATTTCCACATGAATCTAATTTGACACACTTTCCAGTCTACACAAGGAATCTCTGCTATCAGGAATGTCGCATCAACCTGGCATACAAATTGTGCAAATGCATTCCTCATTTCTACCCAAACCGTGGAGCATTGAAGCCTGTGTGTCACTACAAAGTACTTAAGAATTGCCTCTACAAATATGCAAGTAAGAACAGAACTTTACAGATAGCTAGAGATATCAAATAGGGGTAGGTTTTTTCACTTAAGATTATGGGTCCCCGCAAGGCACAAACTTTCTATCGGCCGATAGTTCGGTCGGGTTGGGGTGTTAGCGCGCACACTACGCCAACTGAAAAGTCGGGTTGGTTGAGTTTGAAGGTAATCGTGAGTCCCAACAAACTTATTTATCGCCCTATACCAAATCGTTGTAGTATACGGACTTGCATACATCTTCATACTAATAATAAGCCCGACCAAACTATCGGCCGATAAAAAGTTTGTGGTTTTGCGAAGACCCTATATCTGCACTCTAATTATATTATTTATTGTAATCGATTTACTTCTCAATTTACAGTGTTAATGAGTGCTTAGGAACTAAGGTGACATCCAACGCAGCATGCTACATGCTACATGCACCAGAGATTAAAATGAACTAAGTCTGCTTATGAACTATGAGTATTTACTTGAAAAAAACGAGTTTGAACAAACTGAGTCAACCCACAAGCAAGTAAATTTGAACAATCTTATTTGTGAACCAAGCAACTCTGAACAACCCCTATTTTCAAACGAACCAAACAAGCAGGCTTGCTTGCAAGTCAAAATGAGTTTGAATAACATTGAGTTAAACTGCTTGTGAGCAAAGTGCTTGTGAATAAAAGTGATCACAAGCAATTTGATCGTAAGCAAGCAATAAGTTCATGAGCAAGCAGTGTGCTTGTGAATAAGAAGTGTGTTTGTGAATAAGCAGTGTGTTTATAAAGCAAGCAATGTGATCATACCAAAAAGGGTAGTTTGATGGCGTGATCGTTTTAAGTAAAATAAAAATCTAGGTATAGGTGAGAAGTACGTTTATTTAATAGCTTGGTTTTTCTTCTTTTCTTTTATATGAAGAAAATGGTTATTATACAGTAGATATGGAAACAATTTATTGTATTCATTGAAGTAGATAGTACAGGCTTGTAAGTATATAGAAACAAAAAATTTCAAGTAAACAGAAAACTCAACTAGAAGTTAAAAAAAGCAAAACATTAAAAAAAATATGCAACTATAAAAATAGGTATTTATACCTACATGTTTATAACTCTTCCTAATTCATTGATGACCTTTAATTTTTGTACCTACCTAAGCTTAAACCCAAACATTTGCATGCCATAAAACGAAAGGATAAGCAATCACTTGTCATAAAAAAATGATAAGCAAAATCCATTTCCGCAATAAAGGCATATAAATTTATTATACTGTAAAAATTATTATTATATTAAAAAGGGAAATTTTGGAATCAGAAATTAAAATATTTTATCATCCAGCAATGCAACCAATCCGTTCTTTCTCATATCCAAAGCCAACCATTTGTATGCCTTTCTTTGTTTTTCAATAGAATTATAGTTAGGTATAAATGTTCAGCGCATTGCTTTCCGATGGACACACTGCCTGCTTATAAACACACTGCTTGCTTGTAAGCACGCTACCTGCTTGTGAACACACTGCCTGCTTGTGAACACACTACCTGCTTGTGAACATTTTGCGTGCTCATGAGTATTTGAATATATTCAAGTAAGTTCAAACAAGTCAATCTGCTTGCAAGTCATTTGCTTATGAGTTCAATACAGAAAAAATGACTTGTGAGCATCCTTACTGATTTAGTTTGTTCAGTAGAATTTTTGCTTGTGAGTAAATATACTTGCGAGCTATTTGCTTGTGAATAGGGGTGGAATATGATCAAGTCTGAGCGATCGTTGAGAAATTTTTGATGTGTTTGAACAGATTTGAACATACTCATTTTGATCTCTGACATGCACCAAGCAATATACTCGTACAACGTACATTTCATATTATCATTGTTTTATTTTGTGCTTAGATCTGGAACCTTCTTCAGAAGTCAAACGTCCTTTTCTGATTTTAACTAAGAACTTGAGTTGAGAATTTTTACCAGTTACCTAGTTTTCTTCTTCGGAAATAGCAGCAAATTTAATTAGTTTCCAGTGCCAAAATTGCTCCACGACTTAAAGATTTTGTTTAGTTTTAGACTCGGTTAGTGAAAATGACTATAAAATTCTTAATAAAACACGAACTAACGAGTCTAAAACGCTGTACTCACTAATGCAACTTTATTCCATAAACTGCATTTGCCGCCCATCCCTGTTGTTCATTTCTAATCGTTGTTCAGTAATTGTTATTAGGCGTGTTTTATCGAAATTCTATGTGCAGTTATGTTCATTTCAGTAAAACATCGCTCATGGGAAAACAACAACTCCTTATGTCAATAGCCTAAATGAACATAAATATCGCAGTTAGCTAACTGCACAACAGGGATGGTTGGTAAATTTCTTTTTTGGCACCCAGAGGTTGGCAGTCTTTGGGTTGTGTTCGTTCATATTTCTGATTTTCGACAACAGATTGAATAAGTCTGTTTCTTTACTTTTTGTGCACAGAAATTTTTTTTTTTAAGGAGTGGTTGTAAAATTCTTTCAGAAACTCTCTGAAAGAGCGTAATTGTCTTAAAAGTAAAGAAACGCCTTGAACAAAACATTCGCAGCAACGCAACGCTTGGAAAAACGTCTGTTTGACAGTTGTGGTATTTGTTTTGGCTGTGCACGATTTCTGTCCACAGAAATTTTGGTGGCGGAAATTCGCAGGACGGGGAAATTTTTTTATTCTCTCGAGAGCACTCTCTTTTTTGTGCACTGCTACGAAAAATCGGAACGGGATTAGACTGACTTTCGCCGAATTTCGGTGCATTTCGTGCGAATTTTCAGTAAAGAAACACACCTAATAGCTAATAGAAGAGTCAGGTGGTGACTTGGTGGGGACATAAATAGACACGCAGTTACTAACACACACACACACACACACACAAGGAAAGTTTCGCAATCGGTCAGAAAAAAAGAACATCAGACAGAACACATAAGAACATCAGAACCAAGGCAACCAAAAACATGAGTCACAAAATGAATCTAATTGAACACAGCCATTGCGAAAAAAAATTAAAGTGACATTTGTTTGTTTACCTCGAAGGTAAAAAAGTTGGAATGCGGCAAATAAATTGAGAATCGAGAATTAAATAGAGAAAAATAGAAATGGAAAATAAAAGGTATGCATTTATATTCTTATGAATGCAAATTTTTAATGTTTCTTATCCTTAGAACAAGTGCCAAGAGTACCAACTCTGAAAGTTAAAATTGAAAGTGACCTGCTAAATGAATATAAACCAAAAATCGTTTTATCGTAAATGAACATAACTGAATATAGAAAATTTTCGATAAAACGCGGCTATTGTTTTTCCATGTGCGATGTTTTGCAAACATGAGTATAGATTCCCAATAAAATACTAGCCGAGTTTCATTGAGAATCTGTATTCACTTCAGCAAAACATCGCAAAACATCCCACATGGGAAAACAACAACTAAAGTTAAGTAAACAAAAATAAGTCACTAAACTTGCAGAAGTGAACAACAGGGATGGCTAGTAGTTGGAGTTGTTGTTTTCCCATGTGCTATGTTTTGCCATGTTTTGCTGAAGTGAACAGTGCCCCTGTTCTGTAACTACCGCCTCGGCGATAAACGGTGGAAAATGGAACGAAATTCTATGAATTTAGTAGGACTTCGTTCCATTTTCCACCGTTTATCGCCTGCTTTTATCGAGGCGATAGTTACAGAACAGGGGCACTGGTTGCCTCAGTGGCCTATTTATATAGAATCACATTACATATAGAGCGTTCCAGTTTGTTCCACATGGTCTCCACATTCCACTATTTTGCTGTCAACCATTTCCCCTCCTGGTATATTTCTACACTCACACACACTGACTTACAAGCAACGCCTTTGAACGTTTTCAATTAGGAAATTAGTATTAAATGTTGGGTGTGCATTACAATACGTTTAAAGCCTTGTACTTTGTAGTATGAAAGAATTACTGCTTCCTTGGCACACGATACACGTTTTTCTTTGAAATCGATAATATCCGATCATTATGCATTTTGTTTCTAGGGATATTTGAAAACTTGAGCGAAATTAAAAATCTTTCCATGGATAACAATGCAATACAATGTTATTGCTTAGAAAACTGCCGAAGCTCTGAAGTTCTTGAATTGAAATACCAGGTAATTCTGCTTTTTTCTATACACACGAAAAACAATAGTTTTTTAAATTCGTTAGAAAGTGGTAGAATCGAAAGAACTGATGCAGCCCGGCTCGTTGATCGTTATGAAATGGTACCCAACTGTTAGATATCGTCGACAAATTATTTTCACATTTACGGATTTATTGGGTGAGCTTTTTTTATTCAGATTTCAAAGCAATAGTCGTTCTTTAATTTTGTTGTATATTTTCAGTTTCCATTGGTGGGACCGCTGGTTTCTTTCTCGGATCAAGTGTTCTTAGTGCAATCGAAATTATCTATTATTTCACTTTTCGTTTCTTTTGGCATTGTGCCGGTTTCAGAGAATAAACCTATCGTTTAATTTTTAAATTTTTGTAAGCTTCTACCTCCACAAATTAGTTCTTTAAACAATTATTAAACTTTCTTGCACGTCTTTTATTATAGAAATGAATAAGAAAACTTACTTAAAATCTTGGCCATTAAAATAAAAATTATATTGCAACTCATTTTTTACTTCCATTACTTATTATAATAGCGGATTTAAAATAAAAAAGAGTTCAGTAAATAAAATGTACGTAACTAAACTACCCAGTTTTTGATGTGCTCTAAAGCAAATACCTACTACCTCTTGGTTTTCAGAGTTCCATCAAAAATTGATAAGGGCAGGGAAAACACGAGAAAAATTTTATAAATAAATGAGTAAAACTAAAATAGACCAAAAAAACTTACCTCTGTTCTTGATTTTTCTTCAATAAAATCCTGTTGGCTTCCTTCTCTGAGGAACTTTCATTCAAAAAAAACAAATACCAAGGAGCTCGCAACACCATTTTTCAAATGTTAAAAGCAACTCAACCGATACAACTCGTTCTTATATTCAAATATTGGAAAACGAAATTCACTTTTTGCCCAGCCAAACACTGATCGAAACTTAACAAAACCGTGACCATATAAACTACAATAAGAGGACAAACTCTTTCTTCTTTTGCCTCGCAATTTTTATTTGGTTACCTGTCCAAAGCTGTAAATCTAAATTAATCAGGAAACTTGTCGCATTGTGTTCGCGCTATTGAATTTGTGTGTATTCAATAATTTGACAGCTATTCCAGTTCCAGTTCCAGTTGCAGCTCCGTCTGCATTGTGTTCAGCCAGTAAGACGGAACCTCTCATAATCAAATGGTGCACATTTATTTGACGACCGATCACCGATGCAATACTCAATTTCTTCTCTGTAGAATATAATTAATAAATTAATTTACCATATTAATTTAGTTCATTAAGGTATTTTATTTACTCCTGTTTTGCAACTAAAACCATTTATAACGACATAGTATGAATATACGATTAGTAATATTATTCGCTTAAATTGTATTCTTTAATCTTTTTGATGTCGTGATGTTGCGTTTCAAATTCCATTAGAAGGTTCTCCTAAATCTCGAAAAAATCCTCCAATAAACGGAAACTGGAACGAAATTCTACGAATTGAGTATGATATCGACTCGGTTTCTACCGTTTTTCGATGCAATAGTTTCAGAACAGGGGTACTAGAGTTACTAGGATTACAATTGCCTGCCGTTTACGAACGGCTAGTCAAGAAAGCGCTTTTCATAACAATAAATTTACCGGAATATCGGAGGACTTGCCAATACCTCACAAAAAAAATTGTGGTTTTTTTTATTGAAAATCGAACCGCTGCCGCTGCCCCTGTTCTGTAACCATCGCCTCGATAACCACCGCACCGGCGATAAAAGATGGAAAATGGAATGAAATTTTATGAATCTAGTATGATTTCATTCCGGTTCTCACTGTTTCTCGATCGATGTTAGAGAACAGGGGCACATGAACCTCTCACTAACAGGTGGTTTCTTGAAAACTGATCCTTGGGAGTTGAACTTTGAGCTGAATAGCTCGAAAGTGTTTAAATTACTGATTTTGGCATAAAATTTGCGGTTCCAGTTCGTTTCACATGATAAAATTATCACCTGCCGTCGCTTACAGAACCCCGATGATGCGATAAAATCAATATCATTTCAATTCCTGCGATTTCTCGATAGATTTTATCTATGGGGCCAGTTATAGCGATAAGGAAAACGAATCAGGAAAAATTTTCAAATGGAATAAAATCTAGTTTTTCTTTCGATCTGAAAGACATTGTTAGATCAATCGATTGCAAATCACTGAAAGAATTTTTTTCGTGTGCGTTGCATAAAGAAAATCAGTTGCTGGTGTGTGGCTGCCATGGGTTGAGAGCCTGTTGTCCTGTTCTGTAACTATCACCTCGATAAAAGCAGGCGATAAACGGTGGGAAATGGAACGAAATCCTACTAAATTCATAGAATTTCGTTCCATTTTCCACCGTTTATCGCCGAGGCGATAGTTACAGAACTTCATGTTCGCTGTAAACGCCCATCAGAAAAAAATTTTTGTTTCCATTTATTTCAACTTTTCCTGATGGTTTTTCTTTATCGCTATAATTGGCCCCTATGCCAAATTTACAAAGCATTTGCAATGTACCCATCAAATTGATAAAACCCTGTTATAAGCGGTAGGCACTGGAATGAAGTATGTACTATGAATTTAGTACAATACCGTTCCCGATTGCACGGTTTCTCCATCGATGTTATCGAATTCGATGTTACGCTATGTAACATCTGTGCCCATTGACCCTGTTCTGTATCTAGCGCCTCGATAAAAGCCAATGATAAACGGTGGAAAATGGAACGAAATTCTATGAATTTAGTAGGATTTCGATCCGGTTCTCACTGTTTCTCGATCGATGTTATCGATGCGATAGTTACAGAACAGAGGCACATGTTCATTCCGAAATACAATGCTGTTGAACTGGCAGAATATTACGTTCAGTAACTTTTTCTAACTCAAGTTTGGGACTTAGGTTTCGATGTGAATCTGTCAACACCCTCTAAGATTTTTGTTGCTCAGATTTATTTTGGTTATTCTTTCATTAATCTTTCAAAATTCTTTGAACAGCTATTGATTTATCAATCTAATTCATTTCAGAACTCTATTTTCTTATCAAAAACGAGGTTCTTTTAGCTGGGTTTATATTTTAAGACATATTAAAAAAATCTTATTTTTGACAGACCAACAAAGTCGTTCTTAAATGAAATCATTTGTAACAAGTTAAACATACACAACTATGCTTTTGACAATTGACACTACAGCATCCCATAACATCGAGTTCAAAAAAAGAACGGACTATAGTGCCCCTGTTCTGTAACTATCTCCTCGGCGATAAACGGTGGAAAATGGAACGAAATCCTATAAATTTAGTAGGATTTCGTTCCATATTCCATCGTTTATCGCCTGCTTTTATCGTGGCGATAGTTACAGAACAGGGGCACAGGATTATTGAATCGAAATTCCATTCCGACTCATTCCGATTAAATACTACTCGATCTGCAAGTGTAAACGGGGTATGTGACAGTAGCCTTCAGCACTGAACGTTGGGACATTTTGAAGTTTGAACCCAACCAAATGTTTTAGAAGGCTGAAGTCTTCCCACACCCACATTCAATACGTAAACGATTACGGTAAATAACTTTGTCAGAAAAATTATGAAAAAGTTCCTTTTTTACCTTCAAAAAATTTAAAATCAGCCCTACAATTAATGGAAAATGGTTATTTGAGTTGAATATCGGTGTCACTATATATTACACATTTATGTTTCTTTGAAGCTTTCGTGTCCGGTGTGCCAAAACCACTCGTGTTTTATTTTGTTTTGAAGTGTTTATCATTGTTGATCAATTCACCATACCTGCTGATCAAAATCAATTGTCGATTTAATTTAGATAGTTTTTCTACCGCGGGGCGTGAGTGTACAAAGCAGAGTTTCCAAATTTGTGTTGGCATAAGAGCAGAGTTGATCCATATATTATATACGTATGTACATTGTACAGTGTCTGCGAAAAGATGAACCAATTGTTGCTTGTGCCTCGTCTTGTCCTTTCAATCAACACCACAAAATTAAAAGTCCATATCCTCCCTCAAATCACTTCAGTTTTCTTTCGAAAGTCTGTTTTTTTATTTCTGCATTCTATTTCTATACCTAGTGCTTATATTGTGAAAGTGTTTAAGCTTCAGCTTGGTTTTAATTTAAAGTGTACGTCTTAGTAAGCAATTTAAAGTGTTTCGAGTATGCCTGTCCAAATTTTAAAATCGCAGATGAGCCGATTTCTTTATGATAAAATAAAACTAACACAAGCGGTAAGTCATTTGATTTTCATTTTGTGCATGAGATTTTATATTTTTTATGTTTGAATAACTGTGGTGGCCAATGATGCTTTCTAGAATGGTTTATAAATATTAATGCCTAAATACCTACCCGAGCCCGTGCCGGAATGGTCAGCACGTATGACTGTTGATTGGAAGGTTCGTGGTTCGAATCCCAGAAACTTCAGGGAACAAATTTTTCACCGGTAGGTACCTACCTATTGCTTTTCGAGAGGAATTATATTAATTATTAATGAATTAATAATGAACTATATTACTACTATATTAATTATTAAGTCTTCCGTAGAAAAGGGGACATTACTATGAGTAACGCTTTCTAAACCAGCCATTCGGAATCGGCATAACATTAATATGCGTTAATCCCTCAAGTTTCCATAGCTTTGTTGCGCCATGCTTTTTATTATATATTTTACAAACACATATTTTAGCGCTACAAAATTCTGATGAATGAGAAGGGGTTAATACATTTTTCTTAACTACTCCTGGAAAGAACCGTGGTGCAATGGTTAGAGTGTCGGACTATTGCGTGGGATGTCAGATTCAAATCCTAGTACTGCAATCATTATAAGTGTTCTCTCACATTGGGAGCTGTAAACGACTTTTGTTTTATGTCTTTTCTTTCCTTTGGGTCTCCCCGATCCCAGGCAACCTTTACTTTTAAAGTGCAGATTTACTTGTATAAAGCTACTGTACATAATGCTTGACGACTTGATACACGCTATTCCCCTCAATCAGAGCTGTCAGTCTAAGCCGGCCAACATTCCGAAAATGTAGTTAAAATAATTAGCGTTTGCTAGGCGGACATCGTCTACGTGCATTACTTGATTACACTTCAATTATAGGCGCCTTCTTGACAACTTCTTATACGATGTCCCCACTTATAAAAGCGCGATGCCTGTGAGCCGGTAAACCTTCCAAAAAGGGCTTTAAAATAATGAATATTGACTTAATTTTAGGCAAAACAGACTAAACATTTACTTACTTAGGTGCGCATTAGAGTTCGGCTCGAACCATGGTCTCAACCAACATCTGTTGCCAATAATTTCAATTTCGGGCCACCTCTCTCCAGTTTTGCACTCTAAGTCGGTTGAGGCTTTCTTTTACTTGATTGCGCCACCTAATACGAGGTTTTGGCTTCCGCGATTTCCCTGCAATATGCTGTTGAAAACTAGTCCAGCCAGAGGGTTGACAAACACCCACTCTACATGTAACTGCCATCGTATTCTGGCTATGTGTCGTCTTGCTGTTTTTTTCACATATTTTTCTTTCGAAACGACCAAGGGTTTCCTCATCCTCTTTAGATAATCGGCCCTATCGAGGTAACCGTCGGAGCGGAATTGCCTCCGAGTTCTTACGATTCGGAGACATTTTGCTTCGTGGTAGTTCTCCGATCGGAGAAAATTTATTACGATGATAACTACTTCGAAGCAAAATTGAATCTCCGAAAACGGATGCGTTGCGGATAAAACTCCGCTCCGACGGTTAACTCGATTGGGCCGAATATTTAAGCTTCCGCGTCTAACAGCAGAACTGGGATGATCAAGGTGTTAAAAAGGGTTATCTTGGTTTTTATCGAGAGGGTTTTATTTCTCTATTCAATTCTTAACCCAAAGAAGCATATCGGAAAGATTAATTCTACGTTTGATCTTCGCACTGATGTTATTGTCTATGTCCATGACGCTCTATAGGTAGACGAAGTCTGGTACTATGTACCTCAAAAACATGTCTGTTTATTGTGACAATAGATTAAAACCGTTTCGAATCCGTCAATATCTAAATTTAATAAAAAAAAACACTTTGAACACAAATAAGGCCTGTATGCCTTTATGTAAGTATACTGTAAAAAAATGCAATAAAAGATTGTCCAGTCAATGTTGTTAAGAAAAGTTAACGACAGTCGACATTGCTTATAGAAAAGTCGTTTCAATTGGTTATCCAAGTCTTTCGACAAAAAACACTAACCGTTTGTCAACTTTGGTTTTCATTTGATTTTTGCTTTGCACTTTCCATTGATTTATTTGTATTAATTAAATTTAAACAAAAGTTTTTGCATTCATAAAGTATCTAATATAATTTGTTTTTTTGTCAAATAAATAAAAAAATTATATATACAATTTTTTCAATAGAAACAACTGTCAATTGTATGAATGTAGATATTCCGGCAAATGCTCTCTCTACCCCCAATAAAATTCAAAATAGAAAAAAATTGATCAATGCAATGAAAAACAGAAACAAAGAAAATGTGATGATCGCTTTTGCACTCAGTTAACAGTTCAGTTATTTTGTAGTAAATTAGTTGTTCGTATCATAAATTCACATAGTTGAATGTAAGTTTTAAATATTTGTATATTTATTTTTACGGTATTTATATATAAAATTTATTTTAAAGATTTAATTTTTAAATAATAACTTTCTTTTTAAAGTGTAAACATTAAGGATGCTGAGAAACACTTTAAAAATTAAAGATGTATTGACAAGCAAGCACCAGTACTTGGCCTGTTTTAATCAGCTTTGAATGTGTGTTTTTGTGTATTTGTTGTGATCGTTAAGCTTTGTTCCGGTTGCTGGGCATACAAGTCCTTTATGCACATCGCAAGGAAAGAGCTTTATCGGTCCTCTTTTCTTTTTCTCTCTAATTGACATTGGGGACATCACTTGGATAGATTATTTCGTAGTCCTTGCCAGAGACTTCAGATGATCCATCACTTTCTTCTGAATGTGTGCGGGAGCTGAAAGTATTAAGAAAAAACTTTCATTGAGTTTCTATTTGTAGGAAGTACCAAGTTTAAAATGCTTTTAAAAACAGAAAAAAAAACTTTCTAATATTATTTTAACTTGCAATTGTAGACAGTAAAAAGCAAGTTACGAGTTCGAACAGAAAAAAAGACGTTGTAGGGGGATGATAGGTTTGGTGGTAATTGCCGCTCATGAAATATTTTAAAAATATGTGTTCAACAACGAAACATTACGAGAATGTCCAATTAAATGGGTCAGTAGAACAACCAAAGCCAACAACCTACAGTGCCGATAATGCATTTAAAGCATTGGAACACAAGAACGTACATTGAATATCTACAATTGCTGATGCTGTGACAACAAACTGGGTTGCGGAACTGTTGCAGTGTTTTACTTATGTTATCAAGTTAATATAAATTCTAGAATAAATAAGTAAATGAATAGGGTGACGCAACAGAGCGAGTAGCCCCGGGGCCTAGTGCATTTCTCACAACCATGTCATGAATGGAGGGGACGAACAATCTTCTACTGATTCCGACCGGCTAATCAAGAAAGCTCTCTTCATGGCAATGAATTTATTAACGTAGGACTTGCCAATTCCTCGCGAAACGGATTCGCATCTGTTGGGATTCGAACTACCAACCTCTGGGTTAACAGGCAGACATGCTGACCACCAAATTCTAGAATAAGAAACCTTAAAACTACAGACCCGAACAACGCCGGGCAAATAGCTCAAAGTAGTTCAAATGCTTAGAGTTAATACATTCATTCAAACGAGTCTGAACATTTTGGTGACCTTAGTGATCTAATTGATCATTTATACAACCAAGAACCGTAATCGGAAAGAGCGATTCCATTTACGTCTACATCTTTCTACTCATAAAGATATACATACCCACGATGACAACATTTCAAAATTGGGTTGCAGCCCTATCAGCAAGCGGCAGAGAAATTTCCAAGACAGGCTTCTACAGTTACACGACCACGTGAAAGCAATTTGAACAAGGAGACCTGAAAATCAAGTGATTGTCCAATGTTGAAGAGTACCATGACTACCTCACTAAAAAAATTCTTCATATAAATTAAAGCAGCATTTGGACATGCAGAAAAAATCGTCGAACTGATTGAGTCATCAAAAATGACGGATGCTATTCGAAGGCAGAGACCAATCATGTGCTCTCTATAAAGGTTACTAGATAAGTAATTGGGTTATTGGAGTTGGTTTCACATAAGTCAACAATCAGAGCATGAACTTATGTCTCCTGAAGTTACGTCTCTGCGCCATTTTATTCACATTGAAAATAAGTTAAAGTATAAACGGCGATACTTTTTTCCATTAGGAAATGATATTTGAGTTCACAGAAAAAAGAACTTTTTTCCGAGGCTCTTTCTGCAATTCCTTCATAGAAACACCCCCGGTTTGCCTTACTTCCAAAACAAAAAGGAAATAAGACCAATGGGTCTTATTACCGCGGGCTTATTTTACTGCACCTTTATATAAACTATCTGTAAGAAGATAAACGTTTTAAGGTTGCAAAAAATATAAAACTTGTAAGCCAAGCCGTCGTATTCAACTTCGGAAGTGGGCCAGCCCTAAAGAGCAAAATACCAAGCTTTGCTCAATGAACACAATATGCAATATGGAGCCGATGCAAAAGTAACAAAATAAGGTGAGCTTCTTGAACATGATTGTAAAAATAGAACTCCGAAAAAAAATTCATTTAATATCATCCTCGTCACAAAAAATTAAGTAAACCTTTATTTGGATTGAAGCGGAGTGGATGTAAAAATTCAGATGTTTAAAAAAAAGCTGACCGCGGTGCCTCGTAAATTAGATCGGCGAGAAGAAATTTTATCGAACTCCTTTCATCGATGCAACCTACGCTAAAGGACAGTAAACGTTCTATACCACTTTATTTTGGTGACAACTGATAAATGTTAATCAACACTTTTGAACCACCATATGTTTCGGGTGAATAGTGTATCCCGATTTAAATTCATTCAGACAATCAACTTTTTTGAATCTCGACTGACTTTTTCACTGACCACATTTACCATTGAGTTATTTATAAAACTAAGGTGCTTCCGCCTGTATGTTTTCGGTGACGATGAACATTATAGAACACAATGCGAACACGTTCAGGGTTTCTTTCTATGATAATTTTTTTTTTTAATTTGCAAATGAAAATGTTGCAGAAGCACCTAAACCTAAAATTTACTTGTTTCGAACTCATTTGTTCTTTCAAATACAGTCTTAGATCAATAAAAATATTGCGAAGCGAAAATAAACAAGTGTGACTAAATTCCATTTAACAAAACGTTTTAATTATGGAGTTATGACAATTTGTAACAAATTTACTTTACCTTAAAGATCTCAAATTAAACGACTGTCAAAGCGTTAGTAACTATTAAATCAGTATTGCTTTTAATACGATATCAATTAGTTTTCAACCAAAGTACGTATACTAGTGACGAGTTAACCAGTAGACGCAGGAGATTTCATATCCTTAGTCACAACTCGTGATTCGTAAAAAAAAATTATTTCCTATAAGAATTTTTTAATATACATCTGGTTTTTGTGATGATGTTTGTGTTTGCATGCAGAAACAATTTTCTCTTCTTTTTCTCCCAACATTTCGTCAGTTCTTTTGACTTCTGCAGGAGACTTCGTTTTATTAAATATAAAAATTGTTCCAATTATTCTAAAATAACCAATACATAACTTGCACTTATTTGAATTTAATAAATTACCGTTTAAAATTCGTTACTATATAAAAAGCAAGGTCTTTTTGTTTCAAATATTTGTGCTTGCTTTTTAAATACCTATAGCAACGAATTTATAAATGGCAGTTTATTAAATTAAGTGTAATTGGTGATTTTAGAAAAACTAACTGAAAAAACAAGAAGTGCTCGTGTCGTGCCAGCATATTGAAGACAATATTTTGAGTTATTTTACGGTTTAAATAAAACACGAACTTGTTGGAAGGGTGGGATGCATGGCATTAAAATTCAATTGGCTTTAATAATAGAGTGAAACAGCGAACCCCTAACTATAGGCACAATCATGAGCGGGTAGACCAATGGCACTTCCTGTAAAAAATATATAAATGCGAGTGGATTTGGCCTGCTGCATGAAAAGTAAGGTTATAAGGAATGGAAAGGACCTTCAATTTTTTGCAGATTCCACACAGCCAAGTCAGAAAGCGCTTTTCATGGAATTGAATTATTTTCGGAGGACTTGCCAATTCCTAGTGAAAAACATTTTAATGTTCTTAGCATTTAAACCTCGAACTCCCACGTAGCAGGCAAACATCCCAACTATTACGCCACGGCACCACTCATTTATGGTTTTCACTGATTCTTTTTTTATTGTAAATTTTTTTTTTTTGTTCAAAATTCAAGTGTCAAGAAGTTTGCATTAGGTTTGTTTGGATAAAATCGTACTGAGGTGTTTTGATGTTTCACATTTTCTTAGAGTATTTGCTCTGTGTTTTATTTTGGATCGGTGCAAATACTCAGTGACTAAATAGAAAGGTAAGATTTTAAAATCACCATTTGAATACGATGTAGATTGTAAAATTAGCTGTAATGGAAAAGAAGATTATTTGCAAACAAAATCAAATCTGTTTGCGATTTTAAAAATTAGAACCTAATCTCCAATTCCTAACCGTCTTGTATCTCAGGAAGTATTGTTGCCTTATTTTTTCCTAAGCGGATTTTTTCCTGCCGATTTCATGAAAGTCAATTGCGGCAAAACTTTTAACTCTAAAAATTTTATGTGAATTCAGATCCGTTGGAGCTATTAGTGCTTCGACAGATAATAGTTCGTTCGTTCGTTGAAGCCCTGGGGTCCCTGTGGTCGCCACAAAGCGTTTTTTTGAAAACCCTAAACTCGATTTGATTGTCAAACTGAGTGTTTCTTGAGCCCTGGGTTTTCCCTCAAGTCGCCCTAGGATATTGTTGGATCGAGTTTAAGTTTAAGAACAGGGCTGTGAAATGGCATGTATTTTCGTTCAAATTACAGGGATGTGTGGTGATGTTGTGGTTAAGCGTTTTTTGAGGACTGGAAAACCCAGGTTTTTTGACAACTCATAGGGTTCTCAAGGAAACCTGGTTCAACCCTGGGTTAATGTTAAACGAACGAACCTAATGTCAGTGAACGGCGAACAAACCTATTGCTGCTTTATGCTATGTCCACACCTAAAACTTAAACTTGTTTAACTCTAAACAGTCCCAAACCAACATGATAACCAAGTGGTTTGCCATACAAAATGAAACCTTTTTAGTCACTGGGTTTCATCTTATGCTATGTCCGCACCTGAGAGTTAAACTTGGTTATCTCAAAACAATCCCAAACCAACATGATAACCTAGTGGTTTGCCATACAAAATGAAACCTTTTTAGTCACTGGGTTTCGTGATAACCTACTCGAAACCAAGTGCGCTGAATGCATTATTTCCAATATTCCATTGAATTTGACATTTAAGAGAGTGGAAGTGAGTGGAGAGAGAATGAATTCTCTCATACGTCGTTGACGTTCTGCTCACACTTTATATCTGTCTCTTTTTAACTTAAGACGAAAATATAAACTCAAAACTTTTTTGCATATGCGGACGCTACTTGGTTAACTCAAACCATCCTGGAATGAAACCCAGTTTAACTTCAGGTGCGGACAAAGCATTAACCTACTCGAAACCAAGTGCGCTGAATGCACTATTTCAAATATTCCAGTGAATTTGACGTTTAAGAGAGTGAAAGCGAGTGGAGAGAGAATGAATTATCTCATATGTACCAATGTAAGTCGTTGACGTTCTGCTCGCACTTTATGTCTGTCTCTTTTTAACTTAAGACAAAAAGATACTCAAAAATTTTTTTCATATGCGGACACTACTTGGTTAACTCAAACCATCCTGGAATGAAACCCAGTTTAACTAGCATTAATGAGCAACTATTACCACGTTTCCACTTAGGATCGAGTAATCAAATCGGATTATGAATCAGGTTTCGATACAGGTATCTATTTACCTCACCGAAACGGGTAATCGAATTCAAATGGAATCGAATATGCATTTGTGTGTAATTTCACTGGTTCACTTAGATTATAAAAAAAACACACACCAACACACTCCATTAACCGATTACTCGATGTAGGTATACACAGTACATACCCCCTTTCAAATCGATTCAGCTATCAAAGCAGTATCGGATCGAGTAATCCTATTTCAATTCGATCTAGGTATACACTGGCACTAATTCGAATTGGAGCGAGATTCAGTTCTAAATGGAAACTTTTTTGAACAATTCAGATATCTTTTTCCTGATTGCTGCAGACAACAGCTGTGAAATGCATTTTAGGAGACTCCAATACTGAAATAAGTTCACACCAAAACAAAAAACCAACATCAAAAGGAATAAAAATAATTTTTCTATCAGCTGATCACTGGAATAGAAAGGTATACCAAAAATACTCGGATATCTTTAGATAGCTTTTTAGTAGGAAAAAGGGTTTGCGACTCTGCTAAACGTTTAACACGTAAACAACCACAAAAAGCTATCCAGATACGACTATTGAACGCCTTCATTGCTTCCAAAAATTCAACTTCTTGAAACAGAAGTAGAACACAAAAAAAAACATTTCGATTATGGAATCCGCATACGCATCGAATTAAATTATAACATGGCTGATTCTGATTCAATTATATTTATGGCTGATTTACACGACTGCCAAATTTGTCACTATTTGCTGGCAAAGATATTGGCAAAAATATGCATAATCATTACTTTTGTTAGATCGTCCTTTTTTTTAATGAAAAGAAACATTTACCAAAACTATTTACCAAAATTCTGGCAAATCGTCAGTGGTATACCACTCGGACATTATAAGGATTTTTTTTTATATAAAAACAACACTTAAGGAAGAATTGGAGTGAGATTTAATAAAGGAAGGAGAAATTGGCAAGTCCTCCGATAGTAAATCATTGCCATGAAAAGCGCTTTCTCGATTAGATGGATGCGGATTCGGTAATAGCAAAAATGACAAAACTTGTGCGGATTGCTTCCACAGCCCATTTATCGGATTCTTTAATCGGGGTGAATTACTGTCTATTCCGTTGGAATTTAACAAAGCACTTTTAAAATGAATTTATTTCTGTGGAGGGGTCAAGACACAAGTCCTTTTTTATATTCGTATTCGTGCCATTTGAGTGCTGGTTTCCAGCTGTTTTTTTTTTACAAACTCAGTTAATATTTCCGTAGCAGCAACTGTATACATATCGTGTTGCTTAAACTCTCAAACTACTTTCTCACAATGTTGGACAATATTCCAAAAGGATGTGAGTAAGTAGACGGTAATTGAGATGAAGAAGCTCCAAAGAACAGCAGGAGTAACAAAGCTTGATCGCTTCCATCCCATCTTGAAAAAAAGTAACCATGGCCCCGATCGGGTAATGTCATGTGTCAAAGGAGAGATTCATAGAAATTTGTAAAAATGGCAAGAAACGATCGCGAAATAAATTACGGATGGCAAACCAAAACACTCCTGGGACAGACAAATGCAACGACTTCTGCATTTAGTAAGGACAATCCAAAACTGGGAACTTTATCCAGGCTTTCTGAGATCAACGAGCGTGGCGTACCACCTTCGGATTATTAGTGAGAATCAGATAAGTGAGAAAGCTGTGATCCTGTGGTGATCACGATGCACGTAACGCCGAAAGGGAATATAAAGAAGACGGAGTAAAATAAAAAAAAAACAACATTTTGAAATATGTTTCATTGGATAGAGTAATTTCAAATTTGATTGAAAAACTCTATATTTTATACGTATATATGTTCTTGAAGAAAACGCAAGCTTTATCGTGGGAACTGTATGCATGCAGAACGATACATCCTGGGTTCATATTGGACTATCTTCACATAGTTATATTAACCCTAATTTGTATGTTTTATTGTTCTCCCTCTTCGTTAAAAAGAACCGAAATCGAAAGAATTCTGTTTGGATGAAATAAATAAAAAAAAAACTTAAGCTACCTCAGTCTATGAACTTCATTTAAATACACGTAAATGTTTAAATACATTCCTAGTCGCTAATAAAAAAAAGAAAAAGAATAAAAGAAAATTTTATTTTTGATCAAATTTTACAAACCCTTTGGCATCCGAACCATCTGGCTGACAATCACTGCTCTCAGCTCCACTGTTGTCACCAGCGCTACTATCACCCACATTCCTTCGTCTCAGAAGCATTTCAGCATCGTTTTCTTTGATTTGTTCAATTTTTTCAGGTTCCAATGGAGGAACATCTCCAACAGTGTCTTCGCCATCGTCACTATCTTTGTCTTTCTTCTTCTTTTTCGATTTCTTATCATTTTTGCCTTTATTCTCTTCGGTAATATATTTGCTCTGAAAAATAAATACGTTTCTCCTTATTTTCTGTAAAATTGTTATTCATAAGAAAAGCTCACCTCATAAAGTGGCCAGAAAGATGCGAAAAAGCCTACATCTTCTGTAAGATTGGGGAAAATCCAGAAATGCCATTTTGCACCAGTCACAACCCACACCATAGTGAATATGAGAAGTCGGATAACAGTTAATGCCAATATAAATACAAGGAATCCAGCCGCAGCTACACTCAAATAGTATACGCCTTTGCGCAACACCAGCGGCCATAAGGGGAACAAACATATCACAATAGCTCCCAACAATAATATTAAGCCATATATCCAATAATGGATTGGAATAGGATCGTATATCCAAACATATGCCTCAGATCCATCGACAAATACTTGCTCTGGATGCATGTCAAGGCGAATTTTGCGTTTACGTTTTTCCTTTCCTTGGGCATCGTCTGTTTGTGTATTACCTTCAACGTGGCTATTCTCGGCATCTGTTACTTTTTCTACGGCCGAACCCTTTTCGGATTTTTCCTCCTTGGGTTTTTCATCGGTTGTTTCTTTGATTTCCTTATTGGCGGAATCCTTTTGTTTTGAGGATTTGCCTGACCGGAGTTCTTCAATGCAAACTGGTACCTTCTTTGCACGATGGAAAAACTTATGCTCCAACATGATGTCAAGCAAATTTATTACATGTTCACGAGTAGGAAATACTGGGTCGTCTCCAGTAGCAAACTTGGATTTCATCAAAGCATCAATAGCTTTGTTTGCGGTAAAATATTCAACATTGTGGCTGAGAAATTTAGTTTTCTTGGTTTTTACATTACTACGCAGCCACTTTGCGATTTTATACTCTTGTTTCGATGGTTTGTTGGTTTCCTGCTCACCTGGGCCAACATATTCCTGGAAAAATTAAAGGAACGTAGTGTTTTCAACAATAAAATTATTATTTTTGCAACTGATATTACAAAAAAGAATAAATTTGAAATAGAATAGAAAATAGAAATCCGGGTGGGCCTAAGCCTAAGTCATACGACAAATCGAGGAGGCCTACAAGTTTATGTATCTGTTTCCAAACGACAAGGTGAGAAAGCATTTTTCATGGGAGAACTAAACTTGGAGAAGACTTGCCAATTTCTTTACTTCTTAACTACTCACGAAAAACATTACTAAAAATCGAACCCCGACATCCTACGTAAAAGTCCGACACGATAACCGTAACGATTACTCCACGGGCAGTAAAAAAATAATGCCACCAACATAAAAATAAATACGGTGGCTCAACAAAGTTATACAAACATCGGGGGTTAAAACATTTCAGGGGCCGAAAAAATATACCGATTCCAAACATCTAATTTGTAAAGCAGTTTTTTTGACAGTGTGTAGTTACTTTTTGGCTTGACTTGCCAATTGCTCAGGAAAGACAATATCTTTAAAAAACATTTTTTCTTTGATGTTTCTGAGATTCGACCAACGAAGCTCGCACGTAACAGACCGACATGCTAACCACGTAAACCACAGCTCGTCAAAAGTAAATTATCTAAAGACTGTTTTCATGAACTAATTTCTCATAAAGTAGGAATTTGGGTAACGTAAAGGCAGATTCTGAGAGATCAAACGGAGAATAACTCTTGCCAACCGTTGCTTCTTTGGGTTAAGAAGGCAATTGAGAAATAAAACCTTCTCTAGAAAAACCAAGGTGACCTTGTATAAGACCTTGATCATCCCAGTCCTGCTGTACGGCGCGGAAGCATGGACTTTATCGAAAGCGGATGAGGAAAACCTTGGTCGTTTCGAAAGAAAAATTCTCCGAATGATCTTTGGTCCCGTATTCGAAAACAATGTGTGGAGAAGAAGATACAACAACGAGCTGTATGAGCTGTACCGCGACATGGGCATAGCCAGAAGAGTACGCATCGCGAGGCTACGCTGGTTGGGCCATGTAGAGCGGATGGACCCAAACGCTGCGGCTCGTCGGGTGTTCGAAAGCACATTGCAGGGAAATCGCGGAAGGGGAAGACCTCGTCTTAGGTGGCGCAATCAAGTGGATGAAGACCTCAACCGACTTGGAGTGCGAAACTGGAGAGAGCTCGCCCGAGATCGAAATCGTTATAGAAGGATGCTGGTTGAGGCCCAGGTTCACCCCGAACTGTAATGCCCACCTAAGTAAGTAAGTAAGTAACTAAGTAAGTAAAGGCAGATTCTGTCGCTCGAAAAACCATAAAAATGGTTCTGATCTTCACTATACCTCCTTTTGAATCAGCCATAATCCACACTATCACAAAAGAAATTAATCAAAAAGCAGAAACACGCTGGAACAACTCCAACTCTTTTTTAAGACAACACAAGGCAGCATTAGGACAAGTGAGCTACAATGTACAATCAGTCATATAACCGTCTTCAATCAGTGCAGCTCTGTCGTAGAAGACTAGGTCATACTCTGTTCAACAAAGTTCTTCTGTCCTTTTGTAAAAAATGAATAATTAACTGCCATATGGGCTAAGTTCCCCGTCGCTATGTATTCCGGACGATATAAATTAATTTGCACTGCTTCCTGTGACTTAAATAAATAAATAAATGAAAACATGAATTTTTCCTGTTGAACGTTTAAAGCAAACAGGAAAAATTTGTCAGTTGCCTGGTTCTTAACTCTTCGCAGCCACAAACCACAAACTGGGTTTCCTAATGCAATGCAAACGAAAAAACCGCTATGAGTCTATCAGTTAAAATATATATGGAAAATGGAATCCAAATAATTGGAAGCATTTGTTCCTTTTTGGCTGCAAAAATTAAATTGCATCAGGAAAATAGGAAAATACAATTTTAGAAAATATTAGTTCAAAGGACATTTTCTTCGCAAAAAAAATTCTCTGGGTTATTTATCGTCCATTGTTCCGTCTCTTTCTCTATCTTTCTCTCTTCTTCTCTCTCCCTCTTCTTATCTAAATAAGATTCAGGCCAGGCGTCTGTGTCCTGTGATTTCTCTCTTTTCTTCTTTTGCTTATCTCTTCTTATTTATCCTGGCGTTTGTGTTTTCAACTGCCCTTTGAAATATAAACAAAACACGAAATGAGCTCCTTAGCTCTCTAATTATATTAATCGATTCAAAACCAGCTGCGTAATGTAAGAGCGTTTCACAAAGTAGAACTAGAGGCCGTATTACGTAACGCAATTTTTGAAGACTTTAGCCCTAAAAAATGTTAAATACCACCTCTTGCTCCGTAACGTTTTTCAAGAACCCCTCCGCTTAAATCGTGTAACGTTATTCTTGAATTCCCCATGGTCAGAAGGATTTTGGATAGTGGAATTCAATTTGCGTTCAGAATTATCAGACTTGTTATCAAACCCCATTCCCAAACAAAAGTATCAAACATTTTTTAAAACCATCTAACAAGGACAAGCGGTCGTATGAGGTGTCACATTAGGCACGGGTCACACACGGATGGTTGCCAGCTGCGAGCCAAGCCGCTGATCAGTTTTGGGTGATCACAAAATTCAGCACACTCGCTTTAATAAAATAAATAGAGTGGCGCAACAGAGCGAGGAGCCCCTAGGACTAGCGCATTTCTCACAACCATACCGGTTCCGAACGGCTTATCGTTAAAGCGCTTTTCATGGCAATAAAATTACTAACGGAGGACTTGCCAGTTCATCGGGAAAGACGATACCCGTGGAAAAACATTTATGACTCTGTTGGAATTCGAACCTCGAACCTCTGGGTTAGCAGGTGGACATGCTAGCCATCACGCCACGGGTAGCACACTCGTTATCACCCGGCGAAAAGTTGGACATGTTAAACTGCTAATACAAAAAAAAACAGCTACACGAGTGTTTTGAAAATATTCTTTTGAAAATCTGTAACGAGACGGGGCTGTGCGAGCCATTGCTTGCTTCTGCTGCCGCCAGCCGCTAGTACAAAGTCGCTGCCAAGCAGCTGTGTGTGACCCGTGCCAACATTGGTCGCTCAGACCTCAAACCAAAGTCTGCCCAACTAATTGTACAATGAGAACTGCCCTTTAGACAAATTCACAAACATATACATACATGCATCTTAATCATATTAAAAATACATACTACGCAATCACGCATAAACGGCTAAATGGCTTTAAATGAAGTTTATCACGCAGATAGTTTTTCAACCTGGATTATGATTTATGTGAAAAAAGAATACCTATAAAAACGAATGTTTGTTTTTTCGAAATTGTAGACTTAGACACCTACTACGACTAATCATCATGAAAGCTTTTTTTTAACTTTATAATTACTATACAGGTTGAGCTTACTTCGTTACTGTTGAGGGAGTTTATATTTTGTTTATGTAAAAAGAATTCTTTCAAGCCATACGCTCTATCTTGTGTTCCTAGCTAACAAATGTAAGAGTTTTCTCAAAACTCATATCAAGAGTAGATTAGACTCACTGTATCATACGTCCACTTTCTAAGGCATATTATCAATTCCTCTTTATGTGCATAACAGATGTTGTAGCAGTATTTTGTCTCGCACCTTGCTCTGCAACATGTTTATAAGATTGATCGATTAGAGTTAAGTAAGAGATAAGAGTTCAGTTGTAATAAAGCTTTCGAACGAAGAAGAAGTCAATTGTTTTATTTAAAAAGAGTATTACAACTTTCTCAGAAGTGGGATAACGTTTTTATGTATAACGTACTTATGAAAGGTTTTATGATCTTATTGTTTGCAAGAAAAGTTTTTACCGTATAAAGTTATTTAAATTCAAAGAAGATGAGTGCGTGTGCTGAAAGCTTTTTGGACAGTGCCACTCTCAAGCAATTAAAAGATAAATTGGCAGAATGTAATTTGCCCACTAACGGAACCAAGTGTGTGTTAAGGGAGAGATTGCGAAGTGCAGTAGAATCTTTCGACGCTGATCAGTTAGCTCAATATTTCCCGTTGAACATGTCCTACGAAGTATCCGAGATGGGGAATGTTTCTGTGTTGGAGGAGCAAAGTAGAGATATTACGCAACAGGTGGACCGATTGCGTGAAATCATCGCTAAGAAGGAAGAATTGCGTTCTCTCGAAAGAAAGCTAGCCGAGTTAAGCATGCCAGTTGAACCATCGCAACAACATAATTCTTTCAAGGAAGTTGAGGATTCGCTTCCAGTTTTCTCTGGTGATGACAACTACCCCGTTTCCAAATGGATCAAGGCATTTGAGGATGCAGTAGAGCTTTATAGGTTGGATCAGTCGAAGCAGTTTATCTATGCTCAGAGGTTACTCAAAGGTACCGCAAAACTGTTCTTGAGGTGTACCACGTGTCGTTCATGGAATGATCTCAAATCTGCTTTGCTAACGGAATTTGATCACCGTTTAACAGCTACTGATGTTCATAACAGTCTAAGAAACCGTAAGAAACAGAAGGATGAAAGCATGCAACAGTATGTTTTAGCTATGTTGGAAATTGCTTCTTCAACCGTTATTGAGGAACAAGACATCATTGACTATATAATCAGAGGTATTCCTGACTCCGCTATAAATAAGCAAATTTTATTTACAGCAAACTCTATCACCGAATTGAAAGCTGCGCTCCGAAAGTACGTTTCGATGAAATCTGAAATTCTGCCTGGCCCTTCAGGTTATGTCAAAAATACACTGCTTTTAAGACCAACAGTTCGAGCGAAGCCACCATTGAGATGCTACAACTGCAATGAGGTTGGACACATTGTGACGACCTGTCCAAAGCCGCAAAGAGAAAGAGGGTCATGTTTCCGTTGTGGTCTTAAGGGGCATCTGGTGAAAGATTGCCCGCAGTCCACCTCAGTTATGATTTTGCACGATGATGAACCTGTTAGAGACGTTCAGCCACCGTTCTTGCACGATTTTGAAAGTGTTTTCCACCTTACTTTCAAACTCCAGGATCAAACAACTGTAGTTTCAACTTTGAGTGCAAAAACGATGATTGACACCGGAAGCCCGATCAGCCTCATACAGGAACAGTATATTCCACCTTACCTCATGGAACCAGCACCAGCAGGAGAAAATTTTGTAGGTATTAATAACAGTAGGTTGATAATACAAGGTAAAGTTAGTTGCATGATTAGAATTAATGATAAAAACCTTAAATTATTTCTGTTTGTTGTAAGAAACGGTACAATGAAAGATGTTATATTATTAGGACGAGACTTTTTGGCTAAAGCAGGCATAAAATTATATTTTAATAATGATATACCCTATTATGAGAACGAAAATGATTTAGAACAAGGTGTTAGTGAGATTTTAAAAATTGATGCATGCAATGATTATGATTATAAAGACTTTAAAATTAACGAAAGCTTAGATTATGTTGAAAAAACAAAGATACAGAACCTAGTGAATGGGAGTTTATCTAGTAACAGTTTTCTAAATTCAAATAACTATGAAATGAACATTAAATTAACAGATTCGAAATATGTTTTCAATTGCGCTCCGAGAAGATTACCGTATGTTCACGTGTTGCAGTTACGCACTATCCTAGATGATTTATTGAAAGCAAATATCATTCGCGAAAGCAATTCTCCGTATGCGTCTCCAATAGTGCTTACTTCAAAGAAATCGGGAGAGTTACGTTTATGTGTTGATTATAGAGAGCTCAATAAAATTACTTTCAAGGACAATTTTCCTATTCCCCTCATTGAGGATCATTTAGACAAACTACGCGGTAAGAAGTTCTTCTCATTATTAGATTTGAAAAGCGGGTTCCATCACGTTAAAATGTCAGAAGAATCCATTAAATACACTTCTTTTGTGACACCGTTAGGTCAATTCGAATATCTCCGCATGCCTTTTGGGCTGAAAAACGCCCCAGCAGTTTTCCAAAGGTATATTAATACAATTTTCGAATCACTTATAAAGGCAGGAAAGTTGTTGATTTATATTGATGACCTACTAATTGCCACTGAGACTAAGGAAGAGCATTTCTCAATTCTGGCAGAAGTTATGAAGGTAGTATGCGAGAACGCACTGCAATTGCGGTATGATAAATGCCTTTTCATGTTTGAGCGAATTACATACTTAGGGTATGAAGTTTCGGGAGAAGGAATAGGTCCAAATAAAGAAGGCTTGCAGGCAGTAGCGAATTTTCCACCACCTACAAACGTGAAACATTTGCATTCATTTTTAGGATTATGTTCGTACTTTCGTAAATTTATAAAAGATTTTTCGTTAGTATCGAAACCTTTATACGATCTTTTAAAGAAAGATTCCGTTTTCGTGTTTGGAGAAAAACAATTGTCAGTATTTGAGATTTTGAAAAAGAAACTATTAAATGCTCCTTTACTGAGTATATACAACCCAACTGCGGAAACAGAACTTCATTGCGATGCAAGCAGTTTCGGTTTCGGTGCCGTATTGCTGCAACGTCAGGAAGACAAGTTGTTTCACCCGGTGTTTTTCTTCTCCAAGCGGGCAACCGCTCAAGAGTGCAAATACCATTCATACGAATTGGAAACATTAGCCATAATTTACGCTCTTAGAAGGTTCAGGATATATCTTACGGGTTTAAAATTTAAGATAGTCACCGATTGTAGATCACTTACTCTGACATTGAACAAAAAGTTACTCAATCCAAGAATTTCTCGTTGGGCACTAGAGCTCCAGGATTTCGATTATATAATCGAACATAGAAGGAGTGAGCGAATGAATCACGTGGATGCTCTAAGTAGATGCCACAACATTCTTGTTGTTGAGCCAGAATCTTTTGAATTTGTTCTTGCTGCATCTCAGCAAAAAGATCCATTCATAAAACAGTTGATATCAACTCTGGAAAAAAGAGAAAGTCCTTCTTACGAGTTAATCAATGGACTTGTTTACCGCAAACTTAAAAATAAGGTTTTCTTTTATGTTCCATCCAATATGGAAAGAAACGTCATACAAACACATCATGATGCCTTGTGTCATGCAGGCGCAGAAAAATGTTTCGAATTCTTGCGTAAAACTTATTGGTTTCCGCTTATGAAATCTAAAATAAAAGCATATATTGAAAGTTGCCTGAAGTGCATTCATTTTTCGGTACCTGCAGGAAAGCGCGAAGGAATTTTGCATACCATTCCCAAAGGTAATGAACCATTCGATACACTTCATATTGACCATTATGGCCCATTACCATCATCTGTGACAAATAGCAAAAAACATATATTTGTAGTGGTCGATGCCTTTACGAAGCATACTAAGCTATTCCCTGTAAAGACAACAAACACCAGTGAAGCGGTTAAATCATTAGAGGCATACTTTTCATATTATAGTAAGCCTAAACGTATTGTTTCCGACAGGGGAAGCTGTTATACGTCGGAGGAATTCTCAAATTTCTGCCAAGGTCATAACATCCAACATATCAAAGTAGCCACAAGCTCGCCACAATCAAATGGTCAGGTGGAGAGGATTAATAGAAGTATAACACCTATGCTCGCCAAAGAATGCGAATTAGATCCAGGGGAATGGACAAAACATTTGTTTAAGGTAGAATTCGCAATAAATAATATGGAAAACAAAAGCACCGGTTTCAGTCCAAGTAAGCTTTTATTTGGTGTGGCGCAAAGAGGGATTTTGCATGATCGGTTGAAAGAGTATTTGGAACAAAATGTACTGTTTAAAGAAGATAGGAACCTTGAGGCAATCAGGAGTAAAGCAAAAGAAAACAATTTTCGTAATCAGGAAGTAAACAA
The DNA here is from genome assembly GCA_949752695.1 of Melanostoma scalare. Classification (NCBI taxonomy): domain Eukaryota; kingdom Metazoa; phylum Arthropoda; class Insecta; order Diptera; family Syrphidae; genus Melanostoma; species Melanostoma scalare. The sequence goes on along the minus strand of OX456984.1, from coordinate 52,003,789 downwards.
AGTATATTTTGATAAACGGCATAAGACTCCTCATTCATACAAGGTTGGTGACTATGTTATGATCAAGAATGTCATAACAAGCCCAGGAATAAATAAGAAACTTTTGTCGAAATATAAAGGGCCTTTTGAAGTTAAGAAAATTTTGCCGAATGACAGATACGTCATAAAAGATATAGATAACCTCCAAGTTACTAGGAAGCGCTATGAGGGAGTTGCAGCTCCCTACAATATGAAACCGTATGTAGCTTTGTAATCAGGATCATTGCTAGCGTTAAAAGTGACTTAATTCATACATTTCAGTTTATGTATATCCTTTTTTTTTATATTTCCTTGACTAAACAAAACAAATACAAAAAAATGAAAATATTGTTTCAAATTTTTAGTTTTCAAAACAAGTGTAAAATCAATTTTCATTAATGTTTCAATTTATCGTTTAAAGAATTGATTAATAAAAGATGTCAGCATTATTTGTCGTTTTATAATAAGTTGTAAATCATACTTGTCTTTATATAGTATGAGAGCGTTTTATAATATGTAAATCATATTTGTCGTTATAAAGTATGAAAGCCTTCCAGAACTATGTAAACATATGTTATGCACATTAAACAGTTGAAATGTAAATCGGGGTCGATTTATAGTCAGGATAGCCGAGTTGTAAGAGTTTTCTCAAAACTCATATCAAGAGTAGATTAGACTCACTGTATCATACGTCCACTTTCTAAGGCATATTATCAATTCCTCTTTATGTGCATAACAGATGTTGTAGCAGTATTTTGTCTCGCACCTTGCTCTGCAACATGTTTATAAGATTGATCGATTAGAGTTAAGTAAGAGATAAGAGTTCAGTTGTAATAAAGCTTTCGAACGAAGAAGAAGTCAATTGTTTTATTTAAAAAGAGTATTACACAAATAAATAGCGACGATTTGTTGCCTTATAACGTTTTTTGCTAAAATTCAAAAGATTTACTCTCAAATTGAGAACTACTTCTTTCAATGAAACATTTTCTTAAGTTTTTTCTGAGTATTAATGGTAAAGCCGACGTTAATTTGTCTCAACCATATAGGAGAAGGAGCAGATTGTCGCAGAGTAACTCTAGAATTGCTCGTGTTTTCATTGAAACATGAAAAAAGAAAGGAAAAAGTAAACATTTTCACAAAGAAGAAAATTTTTCGTCAATGAAAAGAGACATCAGTGTTTTTGAATTTATGTCAATAGAGAAAAACCACCCACAAGCAGCCGCGATTCTTCTAAAACTGTTGAATTGCCCTCTTCAGACGAATCAGGAAAGAATATTTGGTTTCTTGATTTAAAATCAATCCAAGCACTAATAGGAAGGTACGTACATGTAACTCTAATCAATGTAAAAGGGAATATTTGTAATTTCCTTACAGACAATATTTCAAAAATTATCAAAAGCAGTGTTGCGTGTTCAATTGGTTTTCGAAATAAGTGGATCCCCGATTGAAACCATTGGCAAGTGATACTACGTATTATACCCAATTATAATGAATTTCAACATGTGCGTGTTTGTTAAGAGTAGCCCCCACGTGCTGCTTGAGTATTATCAGTATAACATCGATGCCAATAACCTCTCTCATTGACTAACAAAGATTTGCAATGATTGTTTCAAAGAATTATACTAAGTAGAACAATTTTTGAAATTTATTCATTGTGTGTTGCCTGGCTTTTGTGACATACTGTTGAGAAGACAGAGAAAAACAAACAATAAAACCAAAAACAATACACTGCCATATCCAGATTCATAAAATAAATTGAGCAGATCTAATGTATCTAATAGGAAGGTGCATGCGCTGTTTCGTAGGTTCCGCGTTCTCGTTGCAAATTATTTAGTTTCAAAACATATCAAATCTTTGTTATAACAAAATTAGCATCGGCTCTGTTATCAACTGTCTACGTCTCTCCTACGTCTACACATCCACGTACTCAACCTAAAAATGCATACTTAACAAAAATAGAAAGTCTAGATCATTGACGATTTTCCAAACTTTGTAATTAAACATTTTTCAAACCAAAAACATCTCTGGAAAACCCCCACATAGTCACGATTTTTTTTTCTTTTCATAGAAACCATGAGTTCTTCTATCACACAACTATTACGTCTGACGCAACGTATACCGTATTTGATACGCAAAAAAAAACAAGAAACAACTTTAATTTATGCACTGGAAAACCAATTGTTTTCAATAAGAACTAGAAACAAATAGGAAAAAAAAAATAGTAAAAAGTTTTCACAAGTCCACTTTCCAATTCCCCACAAGTACCTAGTACACCTAATTATTTTTGAGGAGAACTGTCACGTCACAGAAACAAAGATGTTAAACAGGTACAACCAAATTGCAGCAAAAACCAAAACTACACAAATTTTCTATCGGCGTTTTATAACATACATTTTAAACCTTTTCTTTGAAATTATATGTTATTAACAAGTAATAGAAATACAAAAACTTACATCCTTGCGACGTCTTGACCTTTTTTTCTCGGACATTGTTCACAGTCTTTAAGAATTGAACTGGAGAAACCGAGTTAAATGACTTCGGATGAAAAAAAAATATTGAAAATACAGACCTGCCAGATGGCATGAAGTAGTTTATTTTTGTGGAACGTATCGGAATTCTTGTGGAACGTGTAGAGTCTCGTTCCACTGAGGATTGAATCTCTCAAATCGAAGAATTTGTTTCAGTGAATATGTAAATAGATCGAATCGAAATAGGATTACATTAACAGATTGGACTTGCTATACTGCTGGATCGAAAGGGTATGCATGTACCTAGACTAGACCGAGTAATCGGTTGATTGATTGTGTTATGAGTGTGTATTGTATACAAAATAGAAAACATGGCTTTCGACAAGGCGACAAACTGTATTGCGATTTCCTTAACATTATACTTGAAAAGATTGTACAAAACTCAGACATCAAGAGGAAGAAGGAAGGGTAATGTTGTAGGTGCTTTTGCGAGTAATGAAAATAAAACAGAAGCGGCAAAAATGGGTTTGACCGTTGTTGAAGGCAAAACGATGTTTGCTGTTATCAACATAAACCCAGGACCAGGAACATTGACTATTTGGACAAAAGGTGGCAGATAGACATAACTTCGAACAACATCAGTGCCCCTGTTCTGTAACTATCGCCTCAATAAAAGCAGGCGATAAACGGTGGAAAATGGAACAAAATCCTACTAAATTCATAGAATTTCGTTCCATTTTCCACCGTTTATCGCCAAGGCGATAGTTACAGAACAGGGGCACAGTTCGGAAATCAAGCGGAAAATTATGCTTGCCAACCGTGCTTCTTTGGGGTAAGAAGGCAATTGAGAAGCTAAACCCTTTCTAGAAAAACCAAAGTCGATCATCACAGTCCTGCTATACGGCGCAGAAGCATGGACCTTATCGAAAGCGGAATGAAGAAACCCTTGGCCGTTTCGAAAGAAAAATACTCCGAACGATCACTGGACCACGCAGACAATGATTGGAGAAGAATATTCAATAACGAACCGCAACATAAGTGTAGCTAAGAGAGAACGTATCGCCAGACTTACAGCCCGATTATGGCAAAAGTCACAAATCACAACTTTGTGACCTGCTGAGGACCACATCATAATTTTATGTCGAATTCCTTTTAAAAAAAAACGAATGCAGTCGACTGCAGTAAATTTTTTTTTCAAAGGAATTCATTTAGGAGGAAAAAAAATCGACTGCAGTCGATCTCTTTTTTGGGACGGATTTGCCCACATATTTTCACACATACAGCAATTTTGACAGATCGAAAACGGCAAACAAAAACAACAGCATATGAAAAAAATTAAAGGAAAGAGAATTGTTTTGTATTTAGTTGTGAATTTGGAAAACATTTGGTGAAAAAAAATATAAAAATTGTGTGCTTAACAATATGAATGTAATTGTTTTGTTTCATGGTACTTGTTTTTCTTCATTAGTCAGTTGGGCACACATACATTCATAAAAAGAAAATCGCTACTTTTTTAGTTTCCTAAATACCCAAAAAGAATCGAATTTAGTAGCGACTGCAGTCGACTGCAAATTGGTAAAAGGAAATCGACATTAGTGTTGAGTGGAAAGTTTTATGACTTAACTGGAACTTTGTGACTTGTGAGACATCAGCGACTTTGGCCAGAATCGGTCTGTTAGATGCCTTGGACTTGTAGAGCGAATAGAGATCATCAGGTTTTTGAAAGTAGCAGAAGCAGACAGCGGCTGGCAGCCCGGTCACACTATCGGCTGCTACTCGCCAGCTTCTCTCAGCAAACAACTACAGAAAACCATACAAAAATTGTTTTTCTTTGGCAGTATTTTTCTATTTTAGCAACCGCTGCTAGCAGCCAAAAGGTGAACATGTTCAACTTTGCTAACCGCTGCTAATTATTTGCCGGTTGGCAGCGAGTGTGGTGAATTTTGTGGTCACACAAAGCTGATCAGCGGCTGGCAGTAGTGGCTACTCGATTCGCCGCGATTTTCCAATCCGCTATTAGGATCGGGTTTAGAGCCTTATGCTGGGTTTACATGCATCTGCAACTGCGGAAGTGCAGAAAAGTAAAGCGAGACGGATGAAGATTACAAAGCACAAAAGTTTAAAAGAGAGACGAATAGGATTATGGTTGCAGATGAAAAATTATGGTTGCAGATGAACATGTTCATCTGCACCCATAATTTTTCATCTGCAACCATAACTAGGAAGTTCGTTCCCTCTCTATCAGACAAGTATGAATTTTACATCTTGTGTCTTTTTCCGATTTTCATCTGCACTTGCAGATGCATGTAAATCCACCATTATGCTAAACTGTTTTGTGTAAGGCTTTTTAGAGGTTTTCATCCAACTTTTTATTTTAAAGCTATTCTTCTCTGCGACAGTGTGGTGGTACCCGTGGAGTGATTGATAGCGCTTTTCTCACAACCATGCCTAGTAAGGGAATTGAGGAGACCTACAATTTTCTGCAGTTTTCGAACGGCTAATCTTACTAACGAAGAAGTTGCCAATTCTACCCGAAAGGTGATGCCCGTGGAAAAACACTTGCGACTCTGTTGGCCCCGATGTTCCTCGCTCTGTTGCGCTACCCTATTTATTTATTTATTCCTACTGCGAGATTCTACCTAATTGTACAAACAAATTCAATAAGTGTTTTTTTGTGGCAAGTCAGTAACCCCATAATCAGCTTAGCAACGCATTTAACCACTGAACACGAAAACATACCAATCCTGTGCCAAAAACATAACGTTTTGGATGATAGTGTTGTCTAAATGTTAGGTACTAAAGGTTGCAAAATGAGATTTGTTTTTTCTTTCAGTATTACCTAATATAGAACGGCGGAGATTTGAATTATGAATTTCAATGATGACTAAAATGTAAAAGGAATCAGGAAAAAATCATCTCAATTATTTAACTGAGAGATTTTTCCAAAACAGAGTACGTCATTTGAATTATTGTCACTTCCTACTCTCTTCTTGGTTTTTTGTTATCAATAAATAAGCATTACTCACTATTCTACGAACTTCACCAATCTTAAATTTAAAATTATATTCAATAGATACTCAAAAAATCTATCCGCTGTGAGTGGAGCTTGATTGTAACGGTAACCTTATCCCATTTCCTTTAATGTTCCAATGAAAGAGACAACTAATATCTGTGAAAATAAAAATTAGTACAGCTGTTGCGCTATGTGTTTTCTCTTGAAATGAAAGAGAAATTGAACGCAATCAGCTGTATTTGTATTTCAACTTTTGAGAAATCGAGGATTCCTCAACATCGAACCTTTTTATTTCAAAACAAACATCAATTTAAAGAAGCAAAATAGATACGTAAATATTGTGATTTAACTTTATTTATTTTTTTGATTGTCTAACAACATAATAATTTTAGATTTTTAAACTTCCCAAAATGCAGATGTTAAATAATTTGTTTAGAAGCAAATGTAATTTCAATTATATTCCTATCCGTATGATGCAGATAAAACGAATCGAATTGTATCAGGTATCGAGTAAAATATTTATGTGTTTACAAATTAAGAGACAAAAAATACAAACCATAGAAATGCTTCCGTATTCTTGGCGTAGCTGATACTGCAGATCAAAATACGGTGCGACGAGCGTACATCGAAATAGTGAAAAAAGTTCACCCGGACAGTGGGCACGAAGAAGCTTCTGCCGATAGATTTCAGGAAGTTGATGAAGCTTTCAAAGTGTTGCAAGAAAAATTTGCCAAAAATCGTCGTGGGATTAACGACGAGGAAGAGGAAGAAGTTTTTGATATAAAACACACAGCACCTCAACACCGGCAATATCTTAGTTATGAAGGCTATGGGTTTGGAACTCCATTTCAGCGTCAAAAACAATACGGGCAAGTGAAAGCTATGAAAGCTCAGGAAAGAGTTCTCAATCATAGGCTAGAAAAAGCACAAGCAGGGGAGAAGTCAATCATGAAGAAAGGTTCTTTTTATAAAAACCATGCAATTAAAACCAAATACGGCTTTGAACGTGTAGTGGAAGATTTGATTCAAGAAGCAATGACAAAAGGGGATTTTAACAACCTCACTGGAACTGGAAAGCCGCTATCTAGTGCTCAGTCACAAAATCCCTACTTAGACTTCACCACACACAAATTGAATAAAATTCTACTCGATAATGGATTTACTCCCGAGTGGATTATGCTCCAAAAAGAAATTCGCGACTCTATAGATTTGCTGAAAAGCAAAATAGCAAAAGACCGATCGTATTTTGGCGAATATCCTTTCATAAACGATCAGGAAACTATAAAGTGGGATCTAACTGTCAACCAATATACTTCCAATGTGGAGCAAATTAATAAGGACATAGATAAGTATAACCTTATTGTACCGATACTACAAAATCAATTCTTTCGTATCAGTTTGGAAAGGATATCACAACAGATCTTAAGCGATGAGACACTTCCAAAAAATCAAAATCGAAATGACGATCAGCGATCGGAGGCAAACCTTCCTGCACCTAAATCGGATTTTTTAAGCTTCATTGGTTCCTTGTTCTAATTGAGGAAGAATTTATTTGTACATACCTGGTTGTATAAAGTCGTGAAAGGAAGGAGTAGAAACATTTTGCGAAACAAACCCGTTAAAAGTAGTTCTAATTAGATTTTTAGAAATTTAGATAACTATATTTATTAATTAAATCTTTTACAGTCAAAACAAAAGTTATTTGTTAATTTGGAGCGTTTTGTATACATTTTTCTTATATTAAATGTTTCACATATGACTAATAATTCTGAATAATTTTCCCGTGCTTGTCCAATTGAACGGCTCCGGTTGCCATGAGTCGAAGAGCTTGAGGGAAAGCATAGTGTTCGGCTGGTTGAATTCTCTGTGCCAAGGTTTCTGCGGTATCTCCCGGTAAAATCGGAACCCTTTCTTGAACGATAATTGCTCCAGTGTCGACCCCCTTTTCGTAATAATTTTTTTTTTATGAAATAATCAAATTCTAACCAAAAGTATTCTCACCTCGTCAACAAAATGAACTGTACATCCTGATTCCGTATCACCAGCATCGATGGCTTTTTGCTGAACATGCAATCCTGGATGTTTGGGCAATAACGATGGGTGTATGTTTATCAGTTTACCCTTCCATTTACGAACGAATGTCTCTGTTAGAACTCGCATGAATCCTGCCAAGCAAATAATATCCACATTGTGCTTTTCGAGTTCTTTAGACATTTCAGTATCAAAATCTTCCCGATTCTTGAAGTTCTTATGTGATATGACAACGGAAGGAATAAATGCTTTAGCAGCTCTTTCCAGTCCAAGAACACCCTCTTTGTTTGATATGACCAAAACGATTTCACTATGAAGACCCATGGCTGAATTTGTGCTTGCGTCAATTAAAGCCTGCAAATTAGTTCCCGATCCGGAAATGAGAACAGCAACTCTTTTGCGTGGAAGCTCTAACCGTCGCTGTGTACTTAAAAGGCATTCATCGAAATGATCGACTACAACTTGAGGTGTGTTCGTGGATTTTCTTCTGATTACGTGTCCAATTTTCGTAGCCCGGTGTTGGAATCGAAGTTGCTGTAAAATTTGGGCTTCGTATTTAGGATTTATAACTATAATCATTCCGATTCCGCAATTATATGTTCGCTGCATTTCGTAACTAGCTACGTGGCCTTTGGCAGAAATCCAACCAAAGACTGGAGGAATCACAAAAGATTTTGCATCGATACGAACACCCAAGTCTTTGGTTAGAACACGTGGAATATTTTCAATCAAACCACCACCCGTTATATGAGCTAAAGCTTTTATGATACCTTTTGATAAAAGAGGTGTAATCGCTTTAACGTATATCTGAGTTGGAGTAAGAAGTTCTTCGCCTATTCGAAAAGAGAAAAGAGAGTCTTCTTATCAGTAATAAATAAAAATATTTGCTTTATTTTACCAAAAGTTTTCCTACTGAATGGAGTTTGATCAAAAAAGTTTACTCCAGCTACTTTCATAACCGCATGGACCAAACTAAATCCATTGCTGTGAACTCCACTAGATGGAATGCCAATAAGGCAGTCGCCTTCGCAGATGTCATTAGTTCTAGGGAGGATACGTTCGTTTTCAGCTATACCCAGAGAAAATCCAGCCAAATCATAAACCTTTGGTTGATACAGCAGAGGAACTTCAACTGTGTGCACATCTATAGATAAAGAAGAACATAGAGAAACACCATTAATGAAACAATCTTTTAAGATGACTTTTATCAAAAAGGTCCTACCTATCAAACTGCAACCAGCTTGTTCCGATCCATCAATGATGCCAGTCATGACGTTGTTGGCAGGTGTTCTCTCTAAAGCACCGCCAGCATAATACGAAGCAAAAGTAAATGGCTCAGCTCCATTGCATAAAATATCGTTCACGCACATGGCAACTAGATCCACTCCCACTGTTGAATTAAGTGTTGTTTCTTGTGCAATTTTGATTTTAGTTCCACAGCCATCAGTGCCAATTATTAGAATTGGGTGTTTGAAAGTTTTTGGGACCCGAGTTAGGCGCTTACCAGCCTGTGAAAGATATGATTCTGGTCGGTGTTTAACAACGTGTCGCAACCTTCTTTGTTTATCGGTTTCTATGTCTGTATGATGACATCTGGTGATTGCCACAGATGTTTGCTTGATATTATTAAACTTTGCTTTTGTTTTCTCCAAAGATAGATCAAAATTGGAGATTTTTAAAGTACCACTACCATTATGAGCAGTAATCTTTCCGATTAGTTTTGCATGTGGAATTTTTTGCCATTCGGAACATTCTTTTGATACAACCAGTGCCAATCCAAGTCCACAGTTGTAATTTTTCAAAAGGGTATCACTTGACAGTCCGAGCTTTGTGGCCAACCACCCATACAACTCCATAACTTCCAAGTTGCTCAAATCAATGTCAAGCTTGATGTTTGATGTTGTTAGTTTTGAAAGTCCTTCCTCCAGGCTAGAATTTATGTGAGCAATCGCCTTAACTGCACCGGACTTTATGAGAGGAAGAACATCTTTAACGTAAACACGTGTGGGTTCTGCTAATTGCTGACCTTAAGAGTAAAAGAATCATGTTGACCAAGAGCTAAGAGATGAGACCAACTCAAGTAACAAACCTAATGTTTTGCGTTTATCACCGTATTCAGAAGCGCCTCTCCAATCAACTCCCATGCTTTCCAGTGTTTTATATATAGCATCAAATCCTTCACAATGAAGACCAGAAGAAGTTAAGCCGACAATCAGATCTCCAGGGACATACTGGTCAAATTTCGGGAGTTCTTTGCCTTCTTCTAAAACACCCAAACAATAACCTGCGATGTCATATTTTCCTATTTCGTACACCGAAGGCATCTCAGCTGTTTCTCCACCTGTGTGTACATTAATGATAAGTAAAACAAATAGATTCGCAAGGCTCAAACCCACCTAGTAGAGCACAATTGGCATTCCGACAACCTTCAGCAATTCCTTTGACAATTTGAGCAGCAACTGGTACTTGAAGTTTGCCACAAGCTATGTAATCTAAAAATGCCACCGGCTCTGCTCCTGATTCCAAGACATCATTTGCACACATAGCTAACAGATCATAGCCGATACTTTCGTACATCTTATTTTCCAATGCCAGTTTGATTTTAGAGCCCACACCATTTGTCGCCTCACACAAAACAGGATTTTTGTAATTTAACTGCAGTAAATGTTAAAATGAAACGTAAGTTCTTACAAAAGGTTTTGACCTTTAGGTTAACAAACCTCATTTAGATTGAAAAGCCCACCAAAGCCACCCAAACCACCGACAACACCCTGACGATGAGTTCCACGACTTAGGGGCTTAATTCTCTGTACTAAATCATCACCAGCATCAATGTCAACACCGCTGTCTTTGTACGAAAGAGGTTGACTGCATAAATAGAAACCCCATCGAAAATGAAACAACAGGGTTTGCAACGTTAAAAAGTAAACATAAATGTATATTCTCTTAAGATGAAGGACATTACATTGTGTATGAAGTGAAATGTATGGTGGGAAATGAAAACACATACATACATATACATACTTTAGGCAGTTTATTGCAGATGTGGGCATTTAATAAATTTCCTAGAGCACTGTTTATTTATTTTGCAATATCTCTTGTTTGTTTAATTAAACAATGTTTTTGGATTGGTTTTGAGTCAGAACTCATTTTTGGTTATTTAACAAACAAATTTAAAACGGAAAGTGTTTGTTTATTTTTTTAGGTGGGCTCGGATCGCGTAACTTATTTGACGATTATATCGTTCAATTCTTATTGTCAATCACATAGTTAAAAGATTACATATTTCAGGTAGCTTCACTTTTGGGGATTAAAGGATAGCTTTTTGGAGTTTATAAACCCCTTTTTACCTAGATCTCGGATTCCGTTTAAAAGTTTCACGATCAGCCTGTGTTTTATTGGATTTAAATCTAGTTTCCACATGCTTTAAATCTATCGCAACTATTACAGCAGCATCTGAATATCGCAAGTGTGAGACCGTCTTTGTCGTCATAGCCTGCGATAGAAAGCATACTTTTGTCGCAGGGTATCTATTGCAGCTATTATAGCAGAGATAATTGTCATCTGCATGTGTTTTCCACCGTTCTGTTATTTCCTTGTTGTGTTTGGTATTGAAAGTATTAAAAAAGTATGCTATAAAAAGCCTATAACACAAAATTTGGCTGCTGCTCTGCTTTTTAAAATCTGCACTGAATGAAAAGCAAATGGAGGCAAAACGTTATTTGCACTTGTTTCAGTTGATTATTTTACGAGAGCTCTGTTTGTAGTAAAAGTGATAGAAAGAGAGTAAGGCAGGTGTTAAAGAGAATCAGTCGGTCATACACGTGAACTATCACGTATCTATTTTAAAGCTCTATTTTGAACCCTATCAAATAAGCGTTAAAATGTTTGAGAGACCAAACATGGAATTTGTACCCTAGTTTTGAACGGATTTAACCAAATCAGAAGGGGTAAAAAACTTCCTGCGTCGTTTAAAGAAACCATAGCACTTTGCTGCATATAAGGCGACTCCAAATATGTGGTCATCGTTTACAAACATACCAAGTCCTGACAACTTTTCGGGTCAATTGAAGCAGGCACCTTTCATGGACAATGGCAGTGGAGGCATGTTTAGCTTAAGCGACAAAAGATAGTATTGAGTTTTTGAAGCATTTTACTACATATGTTCTTATCAGTTATGTTCACAAGATTGTGAGTGTGTGGTTTGCTCTCTTTCTCTCTCTCGTTTTCTTTCTCTCTCCCATGGTTTGATAACATACATTTTCAAACGGTTGTTTTTGACTGAAAAACTGAATTTGACAAAAACTAGTAGCTAATTAATTGTCAACTGAAAAACTAAACTTCTGATCAATCAGAGGACGAATAATCTGGTAAACTGAACTGTTTTGGACGTACCCAATGAGTAGGCAAAATTAAAACTATTGGTACAATCCTTTTTTTGTGAAGCATTCCGATTCTTTAATTGTACCTAAATTACTGTGGCGTATGAGCACTTTTTTTCTCATTTTTTTGAGAACTTGCCCAGGCACTACTTCCTAAAAACTAATATTATGGCGTCAAATGATTATAAAGCTCAATTTTTGAGGTTGACCGCAGCAGTTTTCCCGTGGTACCCGTGGCGTGATGGATAGCATGTCTGCCTGTTAACCCAGAGGTTTGTGATTCGAATCCCAACAGAGGCAAAATTGTTTTTTCCCTCGGATATCGCCTTTCGCGATGAATTGCCTTCCATAGATTCATTGTCATGAAAAACGCTTTCTCGATTAACTGTTCGGAACCGGCAGAAATTTGTTGGTCCCCTCCATTCCCTCACAAGGCATGGAAATGCGCTAAGTCCTGCGGCTTCTCGCTCTGTTGCTCCACCCTGATTATTTATTTTTAGCAACAGTTTTCTGTTTGATGCTGGTGTTTTTTGTGGCAAGCACATTTATAGAAGTTTCATCAAACATTTAGTGGAAAGGTACTAAGGTACTAGTATTCGATTGAAATCTTTAAAAAGCAATAATGCACAGGGTGACCAAAAACTAGTTCAACGTAGGGGTTCTTTCAAAATCTAACACACGTTATATAAAGACGGTAATTTGGCATGTATAAAGTACCAAATTCTGAGAAGTCATGACCTCACCTTTCACCAATTTTAATTTAGACCATGACTTCCGGGACACCCTCCAATAAAAATTCAGTTACTTATTTTGACGAATAAATAAATAAATAGGGTGGCGCAACAGAGTGAGGAGCCCCAGGGCCTAGCGCATTTCTCTTCGGTGAAAAAAACTGTTTTGCCTTTGTTGGGATTCGAACCACGAACCTCATGGTTAACAGGCCAACATGGTAACCATCACGACTATTACAAAAAAATCATAGTGGAATTATGTTTTGTGAAAGGTGAATTATGAAACATCAATTTATCACTTTTGTTGATTATTCCGTAGGTATTGATAGTTTTAAACCATAATCGTTATGATACATACTTATGTTGACCAAACAGAGAAAACATTTATGGTAATAGAGTGTAGGTATATTAAATGTTTAATGAACAAATGAGTATTTGTGAATAGTAAATCAAAACGGTGACTTTGGATTCATCTCACCATCCTTGTTTAATAATTACAATTTAAGTGCCTTTTGTGCAATGTCAGTCCGGAACTGGGCTCCTTTTCCAGAGAATTTAATCTTTCGACATATGTTTGTTGCTTCTGTTGCTGCAAGTTGGAGGTCTTTTTCCAAAGCTACTGATATCAAAACCCGGCCACCATTCGTAACAAGTTTCTTTTCTTCGTTAACTGCAATGCCACTGTGGAAGACAATCCGATTGCTCGAGTCGTTTGGAATTCCTGAAAAGTAAAGTTTATAATAATAAAAATTAAAGGATCTTTGGAAAGAAAGTTTTTCAATCATCATCAAGTCTAAAGAGCTCAAGAATAATACATTTAATAACAAAAGTTGAATTTTGTTTTCAGAAATTCTTGTATGTATGTGTATAATTACCATCAATTGTGCATCCTTTTGTTGAAGTCTCTGGATATCCAGCACTTGCCATCACAACTCCAACTGCTGTTAGGTTCTTCTTCCACTTAAGTTGTAACTCATTCAATTTATCGTCACAGCATGCACTCATTACTTCATACAAATCGTTCTCCAACAATGGAAGAATGACTTGTGTCTCAGGATCGCCAAAGCGGCAGTTAAATTCCAAAACTCTAGGTCCTTCAGGAGTGAGCATTATACCCGCATAAAGCACACCACAGTAATGAATACCCTCTGATCGAAGACCATCGACAGCTTTTTGAAGAACGTCTGTTTTAACTGATTCTAGGTCAACGTTCGATATGAGTGGACAAGGACAATAGGCACCCATACCACCTGTGTTGGGTCCTTTGTCGTTTTCCTTAAGTCGCTTGTGATCTTGGGCAGGTAGCATAGCGCGAACATTTTTTGTATCAACAAAAGCAAGTACCGAGACTTCTTCGCCTGTTAAAAGTTCTTCAATTACTAATACCTCTCCAGCTGATCCATGTATTTTTTGGCCCAAAATCTCGTCAACTGCTAAACAAGCTTCATCTTTGTTAGCTGCAACAACTACACCTTTTCCAGCAGCCAGACCACTGGCCTTAACAACGAGCGCATTGTAGGGAGCACTAAACATAATTTATTTTAATCTAATGTAGTTCTTTTTTTGAAATACAATACTTTACCTCCTGATAAAGTTCTTGGCTTTCTCTGTGTCGGTGAAAGATTCGAAACGAGCAGTTGGAATGTTATGGCGAATCATAAAATGTTTCGCCCATTTTTTGTCGGATTCAATCAGAGCACCTTGTTTATGAGGTCCAAAGCAGCGTATATTGAATGTATGCAAAACATCACCAAGGCCATTAGCTAGTGGATCTTCTGGTCCAACTATTACTAAATCAATTGAATTATTTTTGCACCAGTTTCCAATTGCCTGAAATATAATCGCAAATTATTCTTTCAATCGTTGCCTTGTTTTATTTAAGTCTAAATTGATCAATTATTTTTAAAATGATATCGATAGATAAATAAATCGAATAAATTTTATGTTTTTACAAACTAAAATTCTTCTTTTCTCTAAAGCCAAATAACAGCACACATGTGTAGTATATAGAACCCGCTGTTCTCTCTAAAGAGACGAAAAACCCTAGTATAGATAACATACTAGGCTCGTATTACGTACGAATTGTCTGAAACACCTACATATTCGTATACCATAGTATCTATCCAGATGCGAACATTACTTTATGTTTGTGACACACACCATGTATAGATACAATGGTAAGCGAGCGAACTACAGTTCAAGGGTTTACCTCGGGACTAGTTTGGTATGACATGGGAAAGTTATTTTCTTCGGTGAAGTATTGCTGATGTCGTTACGTTGAAGTTGGAAATTCTTCTTAAAAAAATTTTAAAAAAGTAACCTGCACTTACTTCCTGTAGTTTATCTATCACTCTATTTTAATTATAAGTAAAAGGAAGAGTGTGTTTCGCATCTCACTCCAATAATAGTCAGAGCTATTATTACTGGCACCCAGCTAAGGTGCCAGTTATAGCGACCAGGAAAACGAATCAGAAAACATTTTCAAATGGAATAATCACTATGTTTTCGTTAGAATTTTATAACAAATGTTATACCAATCGATGGTAAATAACCCAGAGAACGACACTATTACACCAACGACCCTCCGGAAGAGTGTACTCTTTGTAGAGAGGTTCTCTCAGTTTGGCATATCCTGGCCGTTTGTCCGATTTCACGCCTAACCACTAATACCGATTCCACCGAAGATATGAAGAAAAAAATAGCCGAAATCCTTAATCCAACTGATACCAAAACATTCCTGCGCATCAAAGAAGCCACAACTTTACATTATTTATTTAAAGATATATGAACATTACAACTTTTTTTTATCCAAACGACATCTATGGTCTTGTTGCCCTGATGTCTTCAGTATAAATATCTTATGAATTTACTTTGTAAGCTATTTTGGTTAAATAAATAAATAAATAACCCAGAGAATTTTTTCTGCCATGAAAATGTACGTCCTTGGAAATGCATCACTATTGCTGTATTAGTGTATTGATATACAGTGGTGGCCACACAATTAGAAACGGCACCCCAAGCCATTATGTCTCCTCCTCCATGTTTCACGGTCTTCAGCGTGTATTTTGGGTCTTATTATTTTTTCTGAGGACGTTTAAAGTACACTTTACCGTCTGACCCAAAACAAATTGAATTAAATACACAATGGTTTCGGGTGCATTTTCTTGGAGTGGTGTTGGTTTTGGTTGGTGTTGGGTAGTAAGGATAAACGGTCAAATGGATCAACACGTTTATAAAAGCATACTGGAGAGTGTGATAGAGCCTTTTTGATTCCCATACATGCCCATCAGTTATGTTTTTCAGCAGGACAACGACCCAAAACATACTGCATACTTGTAAAGCAGTGGTTTGCGGGTACAAAAACCAGTGTTTTGGATTGACCCCCGCAAAGTCCGGGCCTGAAAACGATTGAGAACTTATAGGCAGACGTCGAGAGAGGATTAAAGTTCAAAAAATTTAAGATTCGGACGAGCTTTTCAAAAACATTAAGGAGGTCTGGGACGGTATAGCACCATCATGATGCCGCGCTTTGGATGAAAGTATGGAAAGAAGTTTGACTGCGGTTGTACAAAGTAATAAATTCCCTAGAAAATATTAATACTTACTCTATGTTAAACTGAAGATTTCTGGTGAAATACCATTTTTAATGTTCTGTTTCTAATTGTATGGCCACACAAAATTTGAGTTAAATGCATGTTTATTTTTTTGTATTTGATATTGTGTAGCTGTTTTTTCGTATTAATTATTTTAATTTGTACTCTTATTCATGGGCTACAAATTAAACCTCTTTTCAACCTGAAGAAATGTCTTTTAAGAAAGTTATGCATACTTATATTACTATATGGGTGCCGTTTCTAATTGTGTGGCCACCACTGTATATTGAAATAAACAGATAAGGATGGCTTAGATCCCATACCTCCTATTTGCAACCTCTAATTCAATACCACACCGCAGTTTTTCTTTATAACTAGCCCATGGATCGATATCTGTTATAAAAATACATGCTTCTTCGAGTTCCTTAAAATAAGTGACGAAACCAATAGACTACTAGTGCGACATGAATTTAATTTAACTATTTTTCTAAGTAATAGAGATCCAACAGAAACTTTAGTGGCCTTTATTGCGAGTGTCGCCTAGCATTCGATACGACAAGGGTCGAAAACTTCGATAAATTTTCCTTTTGGTATTGCGTATCTCTATCGACAAGGATTTCCTTTACTGTGAATAGTGAAAGTAGCCAATGTGAATAAATCCTATAATTTGACATTTGAGTTAGTTTCAGTGATAGTCCAACGCAAAAATACAGACGATAACGACCGAATTCAAAATTGAAAGTATCGAACAATAAGAATACACAATACCAAATTTCATTTTCGATGTTCGACCATTGACAAAAAATAATTTCTTTATCAAAAAAAGCATCCGAAAATCTAAATTTATGCTTATTTTTCAAGCCCCAACAATTTTAAAATAATAATCCTGATCCACAGATTGGCACATTGAGACAATGAATAATATAAAACAATTATTATATCTCTCGGCTCAACAAAAAACGCTACCTGGAAACCTGATCCAAAAACAAAAGGCAAGAATTCATAATAACCTATAGCAAAATTCCGCAACATATTTATGTATATCGTTTTTCATTGACGAAAAGAGTTACTCCTTTTGTGAAAAGATTTACTCCTTTCCTATTTTCCATGTTTCATTAAAAAAAAGAGTAGATCCGGAGTTACTCTAAACGCCAAAGATCTACTCCCATTTCGTTGGGAGATCTACTCTGAATTCACGCACACATATGCAAAAACATTTGTTCTGTCAAAATTTAAATAATTTGCTTATTTTCAATTTGTTGTGCCAGCGTTGGGTTGAAAAAATTGCTATAAATTATGAAGAAACAAGTAAATAAGTTAAAATTCAGTAATTTACTGAAGAAAACAAATTACAAAATATGAAAGTATGAATTCCCATATGTGAACATCAATTTAACCGCCAATGCCAACAAAAAACCTAAAAACATGTTCCATTGAAAGGAGTAGTTCTCGATTTGAGAGTAATTCTATCGAATTTCAATGAAAAACGCTATTAGTGTCATAGAGGGGGAATACGGAAGCTGAATTACCGCTCACAAAGATTTGGTCTTGAATCATAGTTTTTATTTTTGTTATAAAGCAGAATTCATAATATATTAAATATTAAAAATTTGATAAAAATTTCGGTGCAAGTATTCAAGGAGTCAAATTTTCATGAAAAATTAGCAACGCCACTTTACCTTCACACAAAAAAAAAAAGTTTTTTTTTTCAATGCGTTTTTCTTATATGTAGTAGGTTCACAGGATACCAATTCAAGGGAGTATTCTGGTGTGGAAATAAAAAAATCGATTTTTCAAAATTCAAACGATGTATTTTCGGCAATGAACGTGTCTTTAAAACGAAAATTTTAATGCGTTTTACTCGAAACTGTCTTTTTCAAAACGATACTCACGATTTATTGAGTTCTACTAGACCGATTTGACTGAAGTCTTCTTTATAGTCGGAACTGCGTTCATTATCAAATTTTATTTTTTCTATTTTACAAACAATTCTGGAAATTCCAAAAAGTGTTAAGATACTGTTTTTTTTTTATGTCGCCATTTTGAGAAAAAAAATTATTTAACTATTCCGTAGTTCCGACTATAGCTACAGTATTCTAGATTAATAAAATTTTTTGTTTATTTTTCGATTCCTAGAAAGGTTAGAATCGTGGGTGTGGTCACGGGCCAGTTTTTAACTTTTTTAAATTTTTTTCATTTAAAAAAAACTTCTTTTCTTTTTCTATTTCTTTTTGTAATCATTTGAAAATTACAGATGCTCAATGCGAAAATCTATAAATGACTTTGAATCATTAGCTAAAAATTTTTCATTACGGAATGAATGCAATTTCATTCGAGTCTTTCGATTTTGGAAAACCTTTAAACCTTAAGAAAATCCCGATATTATTTAACTCCGTTAAATAAAATTTGGGAAAATTTCATTCGATTTTGTTCGACCAACACAACCGAAAAAAAATCTGCACATTTTTTCCTTTTTTCTTAATTCATTTGAATTTTATGGGACGAATCATGAACAGATCTGCAAATTTCAATATGCGTGCTCTTTTTTATAAAGATTGTTCCGCATTTACTCCAAAAATTTTAAGACTAAGTAGGTAGATAAATATATATAGTTTGATTTATTTATACCCCGAGTTAAATGGTTTCTCAACCGAATTTTCACAAATTTTTGTGAAACATAAGTAAAGTAGCTGCGAAAGAATGTATTTAGCATTCTAGTGGTAAAATAATTTCTTAAATCGGTCTAGTAGATTTTGAGTTTATGCGTTACTAACATACAAAATATGAAATCTTTCTTCTTGATGATATAAAATAGAATAAAATAACAAAATAAATAATATCAAAGTATAGATATAGGTACATATTTCTATGAAAATTAAGCTGTACATATTCTGATACTATTGATACTCAATCACTAAGGCCCTGCCGATCGATTTTTCAAAATTTAAAAAATGTTAAACAACATTTTTTTTGCGATCAGTAACACGACTCCACATCTTACTTTCTCTGCCTATGACAGCTTTTTTGGCCTTCCTGGTAAGAAAATAAGTAACTATCAACAAAATAATTTTCCACGACATTCATCGCGTCGGTCATGTTTCAAATCAATCAATAGGTTCCTAGGTAGGTGTATATTTCAAATTTGAATCACGCTCTCAAAATGAAACCTAAACCATGCGAAAGTTACACATGTTTAAGTTTATTTATTATTATTGTCTGTTTCTATTTTGGACTCGTAAACTTGCTATTTCCCCACTAGTAATCGAAACCACCTGTTGACCAACAACGCATTTTGATACTATATTCCTCCCTCTGTGGAATAGGCTGCAACTTTATTAACCCCGTCTCATCTCAATCTAGTGATTTGTTTTCTCTTAAAATTGCTTACAAAATAAATTTTAAAAACAAAAAGTTCGATCACTTACTTGAAAATCCTTTGCATTAACACTTTTTAAATTCTCACACTTATTTACTTGTTCTATGCCATAGCTGCCTGGCAGAACATAAACTTTCTTAACTTTTTCACTTTGTGACAATTTCCAGCAAATTGCATGTTCCCGTCCACCACTACCGATCACTAACACTTGATTTCCGGCCATGTTACGATTGATCAATGCAAAATTTTATATCAACACTTTGATTTATTTATAAAAAGCAAATAGAATTTTGAAGTTGTGATTTTGCAATTATTCTTTCTTAGCTAGACAGCGAAATTAACTCAATTCAACCCACGTGTTGCAAGAACCTGTTGTTTAATACTCTTTACCCGGTACGTTGACTTCGGATGAAAACTCTCACTAAACTAAATAAAATAATTTGAAAAAGAATTATTTTCAGTCTGTTTTGAATTGACTTTTTTATGCTAGTGTTACTCTACTGGTATGGTAAATGGTAATGTTGATTCTCTTTTGTAGATTGGGGTCTGTCGTCTGTGTCTGTGGAATTGTGTCTGTGTTGACTCTGTTTTGTCGGCACAACTGGGATTGTACTATTGAGGTGAATTGTTTTTGCGGCAATTTAGAGAATTTAAGTAAACAGTTGACTAAAACATTATTTTCTTATTTTTAATAATCAATAAATCGTCTATATCTAGTACATATGTAGCTACCGTTCTTGTCATAGAAGATCATTCTAAAGTTCCTAATTCCTATACATAAAGATCTCACACGATCACAGCAAAACAAGTAGTGTAGTGATAATGAATAATGATAGCTATAGCTAGCGATATTTTCAAGAGCATAGCAGTAAAAGAGAACCAATCTTGTTTTTACTTAAGCAAAAAGTTCAAAGTTTAAGATCTCTCTCATCTACCTACTTAATATCGTTTCGTATATCGTAATTTCAAAATTATTTATGCGTGTGTTTCTTAGGGGCTACAAACCAAACATGATGCACTCAAGGCTATGATCAGCTATTGTCATTGAAACTTTGATATCATAGATTTTAGTACTATTGGGGAGTAATATTGGCGTAGAACAAAGTATATATGCAGTCTATGAGCGATAAAGTTATTTTTCAGAAAAAATTGGTAGGTGCTTAAATCCTTTTTAAACTTTTTATTTCAAGTTCTTCGCGTTTTAAATATTTATAAAAATAAAAGAAATAGAGAAGTGGATTCAAAGAAAAGTTTTAAAGGGAATGGAGTTCTTTTTCAGAAAAATAATTAAATATTCAGTATGGTATTCTATAAATAGTCTTTAACTTTCTTATACACGTGCGATTTGGCAGGACACGTGTATTCTCGCTTGTTCGTTAATATGTGTTTTCTAAACAGTTTTAAATTAATGAAAATATTATTAAATAAAATAAATTGTAAATATAGCAACTCTTACTTTACTTTACAGTAATGACCTCAAATAACAGAAGACATTTTTCATTCAACAAAGAATCAAAGATTTGCCGGATAGCTTTTTGTTGTTAAGGAGGGGGTAACGTTAATTCGTTAAAAAAGGCATGTTTTGCTAATTTTTTGTGAGGAACCAGTTCAAATTTCTTTACTAAATCCAATAAAACATTAAATAGTGACATTTCAAAAATGTTGTGTAAAATTTTCACAAAGAAATATTTAAAAATACGGCAATGGCAGCAATTATTCGGACGTGCCTCGAAAAAAAGGCGAGTTGCGGTGCCTCTCATAACTTGGTCCTGGATCGTCGAAAATAAAAAAATCAAAGTTCATAATTTCATTTTTCACTCTTTTGGAAAACTTTAAAGGGAAAAACGCGATTCTTTGTGAAAAAGTCGGCTAATTTGTTATTGTATAATAACAATTTATTAATAAATTTGAATAAGTGTTTTTGAAAAACCTCAACTCGCCTTGAATGTTAAACTGGTTTTTTTTAGCCCTGATTGTGCCCTTGACTCGCCCTAATATGGTTCTAACATTTTTTTCTGGGACAAATACAGCCAACAAACCGGGCTGTGAAATGGGGTATATTTTTGTTGAAATGGTGGGACTGTGTTGTGATTTCAAATCGAAAACCTAGTTTTTTTTTGATAACTCATGCGGGACTACCAAGAAAACCTTAGTAAATCTTTGCTGAAATTCAACGATCAAATCTATTCATTTTTTGACAACTCATGGGGTTGTCAAGAAGACATGGGCCGAATTACCGCATCAGTGATCGAGTGAGTGAGAACCATTTTTCTTTCAAAATTCGCTTTAAATTTAACCTTATAAGTCTGATGTCAATTTATTGATTTCAATTCGTTCAAGCGCTGATGAATGACTGTCAAATTGTGGTACTTAAATGCACGATAACGTGAGAAATAATGCCAAGCCAAACTCAAATAATTCAGTCACGTATTACTCGATCATGTGTGCGTTGATTCCACCCCAGGTTTTTTGACAATTCATGGGCTTGTCAAGAAATCCCAGGTTACTTTGGCAACTACCAAGAAAACCTTATAGGGCCCATACACTACGCATGCATGCATGCGCAATCAGAAGATTGCGCAATATTGCTTTCGCCCTACACTACTCATGCAAACTGCGCAATCTTCATTCGTGTTTTTATAGCCGTGTAGACAAGTTGTAAAGATTTCAAGCCAAAACTCCGCTGCTGCTCTTTTCTTCATTCGAATTTTATCACTTGACTGAGCAATTTTGCCCACACACCGCACATGCATGCATGCGCAAACAAGAAAATATCAGAAAATTCTGATTTTGCTCATGCCGCATGCACAACCACTCAGTCAACACCATACACTTTCAATCGGCATGCGCAATCACTTGATTGCGCATGCATGCATGCGTAGTGTATGGGCCCTATTAGTCAATTCTGGTTAAAGTAACGAAAAACTTAATGTTTTGGCACAGATCTTTTTTCTTTGGATTTCGATCATTCATTTTTGAATTCGTCTTTAATTTGTAAATGTCACAAATACATATTTATGTGCTTGTGGTTGAAAGGTGTCATTTTTTTACTCTGTATGGCTTCACAAATCGAAAAATGTTAAAGAAAACGATGGTTTCGTCGCTATCACTTAAGCGAAAACCCACGAGCCTACGTCGCAAACGTTATATGATTTATTGTACTGAAACGCAAGCAAAATCAGATCAATCTTTTCTTGTTAAAGTATTTGTGTGCAATTTGACAGTACATGGGTGACGAAGATGGCTTGATGGCAAGAAAAACACGATACACTATAGTAAATAAGAAAATGTATAGATTGTCGAATTTGTCGTGTAGCATAGTCTCGACCGCATTAGAAGTGATTAATCAACCTAAAATGACATGAATCAGACGATTTGAACCCTATCTTGGAATCATGAGTTCACTACTTTAACTGATGAGCCAAATCTAGACTAAGAAATGCACAGTAAATAGTTCTTAGTTTTAAAAAATAAAACTATATTAATATGTGTGTGTGTAGTTTTTCAAGTTCTCAAGTCATTTGAAAATAATTGAGATTGAAACACAAATATCGTCCAAGTTTACTATCAATTTCTTATTCCCAGCAAAAACATGTTGTGAGGAACAAAATTTTGTATCAGGTCAACTGATAATGTTCGAATTGATAACCCTCCGCTAGTGGTAATCACTGAAATGAAAACGTCAATTCAAGTATCTTTGCGTCAGTATAAACGTATTATTTTCTGTGTTTTGCAGATCTATTTTTGAATTATGTGATAAGGCTCCCGACAGCACATATGAACACGACACAGGGTATCTCAGTATATTATGTTTTGACCGAGAAACCCGAACTATCTATTTAAGGATTTTTCCATAGACTTCCATCAATTAGTCAACAGACAAAAAACTGGCCAGTTTAATGTATCTAGAGTTAATTCTTGGCTAGTAGAAAAGTGCATCTTCAAGCTTACTATACATTTTTTTCCGGGTATCGCCTTTTGGGATGAACTGGCAAGTTTTCCGTTAGAAAATTCATTGCCGTGAAAAGTGCTTTCTCGATTAGCCGTTCGGAACCGGCAGAATATTGTAGGTCCCCTCCATTTCCTTACAAGGCATAGTTGTGAGAAATGCGCTATACTTGGGGCTCCTCGCTCTGTTGCGCCACCCTATTTATTTATTTTATTTTAATGCAATTCTCGAGATGATATTTGTTATGTTAATAATGTTCCTTGATTTAAAACTGTGAAAGCAGCGTTTAGAAATGGTTCAAAAATGGTTCTAAGGAGAAAATAGACTTTAAAAATATCGCAAGTGCGGTTTGGGGTGGAAAAAAAATTAATGAAAAGATAATGACACGAGACATCACTCACGAAAACAAACACTAAAAATCGTATGAGCTACGTAACTTTGATACCTAACAACAAGTGATTTTCTATTCTTAAAATGTTCATACCAATTTGATTCCATTATTAGAATAAGATTAACAGTTTTTGCTTCTTAGCTAAATCTAATGTTAACTTAGTAAAAACAAAAATGTTGGCCTGTTTATCGTCTGGTTTTCATAGTTATCTGCCATCAACTCCGTAAGTCATTGATTATAATTATTTACAGCAAAAGCCACACAATCAAAAAGCAAAGTGCGTTGAACGACAATCTATCATTTTTGTCCTTTTAAAATGCAATCGACAGGGGTGACATTGATAGATGTATCTTTTGGTATTCTGTCTGGGGCTTTTATGTCAGAAAATTAGGCACTACATTTGTTTAACCGCACTCAGACTCAGATATATTTATGATTCCATTCCACGCGTACCGTCTTAGGAGGTATTGGCAATTTTTGTGATGAAAATTGTATGCCATGAGAAGCGCTTTCTCGATTAGTCAGAATCTGCATAAAACTGTAGGTACCTTCCATTGTCTAATAAGGTATGTTTGAGAAAAGTTCGCTAGGTGCCGGTACTCCCCGCTCTGTT
Source organism: Melanostoma scalare (assembly GCA_949752695.1). Classification (NCBI taxonomy): domain Eukaryota; kingdom Metazoa; phylum Arthropoda; class Insecta; order Diptera; family Syrphidae; genus Melanostoma; species Melanostoma scalare. The sequence goes on along the minus strand of OX456984.1, from coordinate 51,979,224 downwards.
GCGCCACCATACTTACTACTTACTTACTAAAGATATGAAGTCCGACTGAAAACGAACCGAAAACGATTCACTCGATTATTGAATTCGAAGTGAGTCGTTTTGGATTCGATATCTTTACTATTTTAAGTTAAAAATATCGTGTGAATACATTTTTGAGTCCTATATTTTTGTTGAAAATTTTTTTATTTGGTAATGATTGAACTTACATAGTTTCAGCTAAAGAAAAGCAAAAAATTTCTTTTCGCCTCTCGGCACAATGCGAATTCGATAATTAGGCGAATACAAAACGAAAAAGCTGAAATCGGAAACAACTTTACCAAATCTCCATTTCGCCACCAAGTAAATCTCATTTTCCTTGTTTTTATTTAGTTGCCAAGTGTTTTAGGGACACTATCCTTTATCTTCTTTAAAACTTTATCTTCCTTTATCTTCTATTCAAAATTGGGTCTTATCGGCAATCTCCCAAGAAATTAAGTTTCCAACGTTAGCATGGAAACATTGCGGGCGATTGTGAATCTCCTTCGAATTGTTGCGGGTTATGAGGTTATGACTACCCTTATATGTTCTAAAACACAGTGCCGAGTATTTAAGGAAATAGGAGAAGACTAACTGGAAGAAACCGATGCGCATACTGCTTTTAAACTTTTGTGAGTCGTAATGTAGGGGGGAAAACAAAGTCGGGTAAAGCATTCAACATACGGGTAGTACGATTAAAAAAATGAATCTCTGTACTTAACTGTACGACCGAAGTTGGACTCTAGGTAAAACTGATGAGCATTCCTAGCGAGCCGGGTGTTACGGCTGTTTGTGAAAAAAGCGATAAACAGTTAACGTTTCGACGATGTTCGAAAGAATCGATCGTCTTAACGCTCTGAATTTGTACCTTACCAAATAGGGGCAAGAAGTTTGAGGACCTGACCAGATATGGGAGTTATACTCAAGTTTTGGACGGATGTAGGCTTTATAAATTGTAGCAAAATCAGAAGTGAAGAATTTTCTGCATGGTGTCAAAAAACCTAAGCACTTTGCAGGATTTTTGGCGACTTCAAATATGTGGTCATTCCAATGAAGGTCATCGTTTACACACATACCAAGTACTGTTAGCTTTTTGGTTTCTTGGATACAGGAGCGAATCATAGATAATGGCAATGGGGGGGGGGGGGGGGGGGTGTTAAAAATAAATGACAACATTGTGTTTTCGAAGCATTGAATTCTACTCGGTTTTTACTTCCCCATGTAACAATGCTGTCAAGGTCTGAATTCAAGGTGCTAATCATACGCAACCGTTTCAGTTCCACATCCGAAGAGCGGGGACGTGAATTTGAAAACGAATATGAAAAGCTGAGGGTTGAGTCGTCAGCAAAATAATATAGAGGATTACAAGTTTCATACAAGAGACCATTTATGAAAATGAGGAAGAGAGTCGGAGACAAAATGGAGCCCTGGGGCACACCACCATTTACAAAGTGGCTATCAGAATTGAAACCATCCAACACAACTTGTATTGAGCGATCCGAAGATAGTTTCGAATCCAACGAAGAGACTCATCGACACCAAAAGCACGCGTTTTCGATAAGAGAGCTTGATTCCAAACTCTATCAAATGCTTAGAAAATATCAAGCGCAATAATCTTACTCTAACCAAAACAGTGTAAAGATTGGTTCCACTTTTCGGTGAAATATGCCATCAAATTACCAGTAGACCTTTCGATACGAAAGCCGTACTGTCGGTCGTTAAGAAGCTTTCGTTCTTCAAGATATTTAATAAGTTGACGATTTATCAACGTTTCCATGACCTTGGAAAGAAGCAATTGGACGGGAATTGGAAGGGGATTCGCTTTTTTAGGAACGGACTGGACAAATGCTGTTTTCTATCTGCTCGGGAAGAGCCAAGTAGAATAGGAAAAATTGAAAAGCTTACGCAGTGGTTTTGCCAGCGCAGAAGAACACCTCTTAAAAAACTGGCAGGGATACCATCTGAACCAGTGGATTTATGTATATTGAGATTTTTGAGTAAATATTTTCATTGTCTACATTCTTAAGCTCGGAGGAGTTAATATACTGTGTGGAAGTGTTGAGTTAACAGCAAACTGGGCTGCCAGTAAATTAGGTTTGTCGATGGAGCTGACATACGAAGAGTCATTTAAGAAAAGTGTTCTTCACAAAGGATCGAAAAAATTTACTTTCTTTTGGACACAGCTGTATTTTTTGCCTTACTCCTTAGTCATGTACAAATTTGGTCTTATTTATGTGAGCATTGCAAATATTCCTGGCCCCGTTTAAAAATATTTCGGTTTTGTACCAAAAGGTCGATTTTTTACTTATGAAAACATTCTTCTCTGTACCTAATCACCTCTTTACAGCTTAAATCAAACCACGAATTTTCTTTGGGGATGATACTTTTTCTTCATTGAGGAACAAAATTTCTCATGCCGTTGAGAATTACATACGTTAAATATGATATCAGCTGATGCGTCAACGTTTCTGTCGAGAAAGCACAATGCCTAATTAAAATTTTGAAAGAAATTATTCAGGCCGCCCCACTTGGCTTTCTCATATTGCCACACAGTTCTTTTAGGGACTTTATCTTTTTTTTACAGTGACAGAATGCGTGAAATCTACCAATATGACACAATGATCCGATTTGCCTAGAGAAGATGATATGTACTTCCACCCTGTATTTTTCGGAATGAGAAGTGAGAAATAGGTCAAGGGTGTTCCAAAGATTTCAACATATTTTCCTTCGGCTGCTGTCTGGCCAGAATGACGAAGCCAAACAGAATTAGAGAAATAATTTTCAATATAGAGTTAGGTAGCGCATCAAACTCGTTAAAAAATGAATTGCTGTCTGAATTGGGTCTTCTATAAATAAAATAGTGATGAATGATTTGCTTACGGACGATGAATTGTAACCACATGAGATTAAAGTTCGTATTATTAAAGCGGCAGTTTTGTCGAGAAGTTGGTAGCAATATCATTCCGAACATATACGGTGAGGCCATTGGAGGAGAAGAATAAAGGCACTAAGTTATATCCAGGCAGGTTCAACTCTGAGGGATCAGAATCAACACCTACGTGTGTTTCTCTTAGTTGCCAAATAGCTGGTCTGCAATTTGCAGTGTATGCGCACACAGCAAAGAAATTCGATCGCAACCCCTTAATATTGCTGAATCGACCATAAATTTACCCGACATTACGAACATAAAAAAACAGGGTATCAAACTCAGACAAACCAACAATTAGTATAGATCCCGATTAGAGAACCACAAGCAAATTACTAGCGGTGATATGTCCAAGCAGCAACTTGATTATGGTTCACTTACAGAATCAACACCGTTGATCGACTATCCGCCTAAGAAAGATGTTTATGCAGGCCCAGGTTCACCCGAATCGTAATATCCACTTCTAAGTAAAAGTTTTGTTTTGTCAATAGTACAAAATTTAATGTGGTTTTCGTCTGGCAGATCGCAAATTTTGTGTCAAGAAGTAGCACACATCAAAAGGGAGTTATAAATGAATGCTTCAAAGTGGTAAAATACCTTCAATAATTTTTTTTTTAATTTTTTGGGTTAAAAAAATCTGGGTTTAACTTTAAAAGCTAAACTTAGATCTAACACGCTTTTAATTATCTGCACAGAACCTAAAACAAAGAATTTAGCTCTGTACAGTCTTCCATTTTTATCTGCATCTGAGCACTTATTCGGAACGAAAAGGTAAAGAGAAACTGATTTATCAATAAAAGAAAATCTTTCACAAGCACACCCCATTAAAATTTAATTCGATTTATACAGATGTTTAATCATAGGTATTTAAATTAAGTTTCCTCCTCAATATTTAACAGTATACAGCATTGATTTTCAAAATTTTCTCTGGTAGTTTTTTGAGCTCTTCGAACTAAATAAAATGTAACTTTTTTTTTGAATACCAAACAAAAAATAATACTAATTGTCAAAATTGATTGAGAATTAGAATGCACAAAGTTAAGCATGTATATTCTGTTTGAATGTTTTTAATGCGGAGATGTTTTCGTATAAGATTTTAACTAAATTAAAAAAAAATTAATATAATAATAAGTGTAAGATAGAACTGAAAACAAAAATGATTTAAAAAATTAAAATCGCACAGTGATTTAGGTTATTTTTCAGTGTGCTTCAGATGCACTACCGCCGCATCTGGAAACCGGTTGTCCCATCTGGACCTCTAGGCATGCGTAAAACATTTTCATTGTAACGCGTATTAATTCCTCCGACCATCATCGATGAAGTGGGAGAAAACAGGTTGGGTCCAACCCTTACAGCTCCACCGATTACTATTCCAGCGGCAGATGGTATATTATTTGACTGACGAGTACTCGGTAGCGATATGGTTGTTGTATCCAACAATTCAACGCATTCCGCTGCTGAAGCTCTGCAAAGAAGAAAAAAAAACATTATTGCTTGGTCACCAGATACAAGATTTCCGTACTTACTCTACTTCGTCTTCGGGATTTTTTGCCGAACCTAATATCCTCAGTCTTGCTTCTGCATATTCCTGTTCCCGCTGTTGTAGAGTTTTAATTGGCTGTTTAGGTCGTACGCCATTGTCTCTGTTCGAGCCTGAACCCTGTTGAGCTGGTCTTCGAAGAATTTTCACCGTAGGCATGGATTGTGTGGTGTAATTTGATGATTTGTATTCATTTTCTGATTGTTGCATAACCATCATCATCGGAATACTATTTTGGAAAGACATGGCTAGTTCGTTTATGGTCTGTTCCTGCTGCAATTGCTGCTGATGTTCCAGTTGGGTTTTGCTGGGCTGCTCTTTTTGATCTCTTTTGATTAGGTCCAATTTGCTGTCAAGCTAGGTAGTTAAAACAAATTTTACTATAACTCAAAGGACACAAAAGAGAAACTATTGTAGTATTTAGTGTTAAAAGGAAGATCTGGTTTCCATTTGTTTCTTGTTTTTTTCTTAACTTGTTTTGAAACTGAATGTCTGTGTAAAAAAAAAAAAAAATAGGAAATATTATTGACTGCAGTTATAGAAATCATCGATGTCGATAGGCATTTTTGAAGAAGAATCAATCGATAAACTGCGTGGTGGTGAGAACTTGGCCATATGGAAGTTCTCCATACTCAACAAATAGCTAAGAAGAAATTATCCATTAAGTTCATGCTCAGGCTGAGGTAAGATCATCTGGCTTATGTAAGTGGATATAAAGTGTGTATGAAATATCATCACATTATTTGGAGAGTTATGACTTATGCATGACGAACTATGACAAATCAAATTTAAGTACAACAAATAAGTTATGAAGCAGTCAATTTCAGTTTTCGAGAATAGTTAGATTGCACATCATACATGGTGAGCCTTGACGATAATTTCCGACAATTTACTATGAGAATGGATGAGCACATATCGTAAGAACAATTAGTGTAAAAAAAACACAATTATGAAGTCATACAAGTCTCCGGGATCAAGCGACATATCAGGAGAATTTTATAAAATAACCAGCAAGGAATTTATTTGCAGAAACCCTTCAATGAGCTACTCCGATGTATTTGGACAGCCAAACAAAAAGCACAAAAATATTGCTGCAGAAGAGAAGTAGGCCATTCTATGAGCAGTACAACGATGTTTACAAGAAGAAAAGCAAAGAAGAGTACCGAATTCTTAAAAAGAAAAATAACCAGTTTATTTGAGGTCGTTTTTAGAGATGCTACCATAGGAATGAGATTTGATAAAATCGTAGTCGCGGCTGAAGATCTCCTTCGCGAAGAAGCTGTCAGGCAGAATGCCTCATTCAACTTGGACGATGATCAAGAATACCGTTCTCCAGATTTAGAAGAAGCTAAGTTTATCATATATGCATAAAATATATATAATATATTTTAATCAAATAAAACAGCAGGGGTAGATGACCTAGACGCCGAGCTCTTCAAGGCAGCTGAAGATGAGTTCGAAAGGAGCATATCCCAGCTGATCTGCAAGATCAGAAAGAAAACTGCCCGATGAATGGAACCTCATTATCGTAAGTTCAATTCTAAAAAAAGGAGGACCTCACAATGGCGCCAGTCAAAGAGGAATAATCCTACTAAACGTAGCATATATAGGATCTTATCTGGTGTAATATGTGAACGTCTGAAACCTCATGTCAACAATCAATGAGGTTTTAGAACAGAAAAGTCCACAGATATGAAAGTTTTTGTAAATAAGCTCCTGTAAATCTGAAAATATAAAGTCTTAAAAGTTTTTTTTTTTTTCAAAGTATAAACAAATTAAAACAAAAGTAAACACACAGCAAAATTCGATACTTAATCGTGAGCCAATATTTATTAATTAAACTATTTAAATAAGTGGCCCAAAATGATGAGTGTCAAAAGAACTAATATCGATATTCACCATCTCTTTATCGATTTCAAGGCCGCGTTCGACAGTTTTTACAGCGACGAGCTGTAAAGAGTCATGTCTAGTTTTGGCTCTGCAGGATAACTTTGATGAACAACGAAGTTCATGCTGTCATCAAACAACGACAGAGCACACCGACGAATTGGACAAAACGTCACAATAAACAGACATTTGAGGTAGCGCAGGACTTCGCCTGCTATAGACACGGATAATAACATTAGTGCGGAGATCAAACGAAGATTTTTACTCTTGCCATTTCTGGTACCACTTGGCCTGATGGTTAGCATGTCTGCTAGTTAACCCAGACGTTCGTGGTTCGAATCCTAACAGAGGCAAAAATGTTTTTCAACAGGTATCGCCTTTCGTGATAAAGGAACTCTCCGAGACCTTTGATTTTGAAAAAGGCTTTCGACAAGGCGACAAACTGTCATGCGATTTACAACATCATACTTGAACAGATTGTACAAAACTCAAACGTCTACACCAGAGGGTCAATCTTTCAAAAGTCTGTACAATTACTCGCCTACGATATTGACGTAATGGGAAAAAAAGCGTGATGTCATAGTTGCTTTTGCGAATATTGAAACAGAACGGGCAAAAATTGGTTTTGATGGTTAATGAGGGCAAAACGAAGTATTTATATGTTTACATCAAACCAGGACACCGAACATCGACGAATTCGACAAAACATCACAATAGACAGACATAACTTCGAGGTAGTACAGGACTTCGTCTACCTAGGATCCGCTGTAGACACGGACAACAACATCAGTGCGGAGATCAAACGGAGAATAACTCTAGTCAACCGTTGCTTCTTTGGGTTGAGAAGGCAATTGAAAAACAAAACCCTCTCAAGAAAAACGAAGGTAGCCTTTTATAAGGTTTTGATCATCACAGTCCTGCTATACGGCGCGGAAGCATGTACTTTATCGAAAGCAGATGAGGAAACCCTTGGTCGTATCGAAAGAAAAATTCTCCGAATGATCTTTTGGTCCCGTATGCGAAGACAATGTGTGGACTGTGGAGAAGAAGATACAACAACGAGCTGTATGAGCTGTACCGCGACATGGGCATAGCCAAAAGAGTGCGCATCGCGAGGCTACGATCCGCTCGTTGGGCTTTCGATATTGCAGGGAAATTGCGGAAGGGAAAGACCTCGTCTTAGGTGGCGCAATCAAGTGGAAGAATACCTCAACCGACTTAGAGTGCAAAACTGGAGAGAGCTCGCGTGAAATCGAAGTCGTTACAGAAGGATGTTGGTTCAAGTTCAACCCGGACTGTGATGCTCACCTAAGTAAGTAAGTATCGCTTTTCGTGAGGAATTGGCAAGTCTTCCGTTAATAAATTCATTGTCATGAAAAGCCCTTTCCTGATTAGTCCCCTCCATTCGCTCACAAGACATGGTTGTGAAAAAAATATGAAAAGCAAAAAGCCCTGTAGAAAAACCAAGGGAGCCCTTTATATGACTTTGATCATCACAGTCCTGCTGTACGGCGCGGAAGCATGGACCTCATCTAAGGCGGATGAAGAAACTTTTGGTCGTTTCGAAAGAAAAATACTCCGAGCGATCTCCATTGCGGTAGCTGGGAGAGTACGCATCATACGATGGCTATGCCGTAGAGGTGGACATCAACGCACAAACAGTTCGGTTTGCTTTGACAGAAAAAAAACAGCAACAAAAGAGCAACATAGTTCTCCGACTTGACTGCGTCACGATGGTGAAGCTCCTGATTTCAAAAACAGCTTTATAAACGAAGCATTTCAAACCTTATCTAAATAATAATTTCAAATTATAAATAATTAAATCATCTGGCGAGGGCTAAAATCTCTCCATTCAAAATATGGTGCCCCGATGCCTACAGCAGAATAATTTAAACAAAAAAAAGTATCCAGTATTTCAATGAGAGATTTTAGTCTATTTATCGGAGTCAGATACAAAGGTTCAACTTTGTTTGAACAGACGGTGGATATTTGAATAAGACAAACTCAAAGATGATTCATGCACACAACAGAAGCAATATATTCGACAAAGTTTGGAATCTTTTTTCAAAAACTCCGATAAAAGTGGGTTATTAGAAAAGATGCAATTCATTTCAAGCAATGCTCACTAATGAAACATGCAAGATGCTACTACTTCAGTACATTTGAAAAAGTTATTTATATCCAAGCAAAAGAAACAATAAATGTAGGTACACACTTTTTTAGGAAAAATACGATTTCAACCCACTTGTTTGATTCTTGTGGTTAACAATAGACTCGTATCACAACAACTAGGCTTTTCGTTCAAAAATCATCAGTGTACGACAAAACAATTTTTTTGGAGAAGACAAAATCCTGATAGGTATCAGTATAAAACTACTTCATTTCTATTTCACGTGGAGAAAGTCAAATCTTCTTTCAAACTACACTTCAAAAAACTTGAAAAAGCTGATAACAAGAAAAAAACAAAGGATGTTGAATGGTGGACGAGACTTGAACTGCTTGCAAAGCTGCAAAAATATACTCCGATCTGATCTGTTGATATGCAATGATTTTGCAATGAATCACATGTGTTGCCAAGTTGTTTTTACATTGCATGGTTAAGAAAATAAAAAGTTTTAGGAACTTTATACCATTTTTGGCAAGCAACCTTCTTTACTGCATATGCTGCAATGGACTTTTACTTTTGGAAATCTTATTTACACTTTATTTTAATAAAATTTGGATTTTGTATGGCGATTGCACCTTTTTACCTACCATACCTGTTTTAGGTTGTTTTAAAATTAACAAAGAAAATGTAAACGTAAACAATTTCCATGTGCTTAGAAACAAATTTATGTTTATGTAGTTGTTTAATTTTGTTTAAAGAAGGCACAAACAATAGCAGTTTCTTTTGAAAAGAACAAAAAAAAAAAAAATAATGGAAGCGAGTTTGGCACGAACAATGATGGACTCACCCCAGCCTCGTCTATTTCTTCCCAATTGTCTAGCACATCGTCACCATTGGACATTATTTTTGCAAAAGTCCACTAACAGTTTATGGTTACACACAGAATAATTCATAAATATTCCATATGGATTTGTGAATTTGCTTGCAGCTTTTGAATTCCTTATTTTTTTGCAAATTGAATTCATGAACAAACCATTTGGAACGAATTAAATTGCCTACTTTTTTCTTGCTTCTTTGATGCTGTTCTCTTCCTGTGCGTGGATTTTGACAGCTCAACTGGTGAAAGGAGGATGTCAATAGAAAAAGTGAGACAGATCTACATTATCTTGATAAAATTGACATCGTGGTGGCGCTGTTGATTAGCTTAAAAAGCTGTAGCCCAAAAGCTGTAAGGCTGCTTACACAATAAACAACTGCAAGATGAGCTTGAACAAGGTTTTATCAAAAACGCTTTTTGTTATGGTAGGTGCGTTTTTTAAGCCATTAGCTAGTACAGCATTCAAGTAAAAAAAAAACGCTTTATTCACAGTGTTTTCAGTTATATCAAAATCAAATTCATACCAGGTTTGTTTTGTTATTTTTTTTATCAAATGATTAGCCCTGTTCACACTGTACAATTGGTTGGACAAACCTAGGTTTGAAAAACCAATGCTTGATAGTGTGAACTCTTCATAAGACCGCTTGTCCAATTTGTTGGTTTTCAAAAATTTTTGAAAATCTAGAAGTTGGATGGAGTGGAAGGGTATGTGACATAAAGTTGGACGACAAGCTTGATAGGTGTGAACGAAAACTACATCAGACCATCCATCTTCCATCAAACGAAGTCTGTCCAACTAATTGTACAGTGTGAACTGGGCTATTAACGATTCAATCCAGGAATTTGTATTTATTTTTCTTGTTTTCCATACATCAGATTCTTTCTTACAGCTCTATTTTACAATTTTTGGAGGCAACGTCTAGCAGTGAACAAAGCTGTATGTCAAAGTCAGCCGTTCTGTTGAAAAAACTTTCGGGTATAGTTCGAATAACTAATCGGGTATGAGATTTTCCATTGGCAAATGAGCTTTTCCTTCTCTTGGCCCACAACTTCAATACGAGACCTATCTGTGACACTGTGATACACGTATTCAGCTGAATATAAAGTTGTGTCAGTGAAATTACTAACACCACTTTATTTTCGGATTTCAACCTTGGTTTTTAAATCTGAATAAAGTGGTGTTTTTTAAAGTCAGTTTGGGGACAGATGCCATTGTGTGTGTGTGTAGTTTGCTCTCTTGGTGTATCTCCTCTGTGATTTAATGCTATGTCCGCATTTGAGACTTAAACTTGCTTAAAGCCTTGCACAAACCAGCGCGATAAGTGCGTGCGATGCGATTGCGTTAAGTCAAACCTCCATAATGTTACAAAGCCTTGCGCAAACCAGCGCGATAACGTCGTGCGATGCGATTTCTGTAAAAATAAAATACATGTAAGCTTATGGAGTTTTGACTTAACGCAATCGCATCGCACGCACAAATCGCGCTGGTTTGCGCAGGTCTTAACTCAAAACAATCCCAAACCAACATGATAACCAAGTGGTTTGCCATACAAAATGAAACCTTTTTAGTCACTGGGTTTCATCTTAACCTACTCGAAACCAAGTGCACTATTTCCAATATTCCAGTGAATTTGACATTTACTGCGTGAACACAATGGCTGCAGAGACGCAGCCGCAAGAAATGTCAAACTATTAAATACAAGTGAATACAAAAACAACGCAAGACGGAGCCGCACAAGTTAACTTGATTTTAACTCTTCCGGCTCCGTCTGCGTATGCAGTTCATTGTGTTCACGCAGTTAAGAGAGTGGATGTGAGTGGAGCGAGAATGAATTCTCTCATACGTCGTTGACGTTCTGCTCACCTTTTTATGTCTGTCTCTTTTTAACTTAAGCCAAGGACATAAACTCAACTTTTTTTCATATACTCAAACCATCCTGGAATAAAACCCAGTTTAACTTCAGGTGCGGACGTAGCATAATGCTGGGTTTACATGCATTTGCAACTGCGGAAGTGCAGAAAAGTAAAGCGAGACGGATGAAGATTACAAAGCACAAAATTTAAAAAGAGAGACAAATAGGATTATGGTTGCAGATGAAAAATTATGGTTGCAGATGAACGTGTTCATCTGCACCCATAATTTTTCATCTGCAACCATAACTAGGAAGTTCGTTCCCTCTCTATCAGACAAGTATGAATTTTACATCTTGTGTCTTTGTTCGATTTTCATCCGCACTTGCAGATGCATGTAAATCCACCATAAAGCATATTGAGACCCAGGCGTAAGGTTAATGCTGGATTTACATGCATCTGCAACTGCGGAAGTGCAGAAAAGTAAAGCGAGACGGATGAAGATTACAAAGCACAAAGGTTAAAAAGAGAGACGAATAGGATTATGGTTGCAGATGAAAAATTATGGTTGCAGATGAACATGTCCATCTGCACCCATAATTTTTCATCTGCAACCATAACTAGGAAGTTCGTTCCCTCTCTATCAGACAAGTATGAATTTTACATCTTGTGTCTTTTTCCGATTTTCATCTGCACTTGCAGATGCATGTAAATCCACCATAATGCTGGGTTTACATGCATCTGCAACTGCGGAAGTGCAGAAAAGTAAAGCGAGACGGATGAAGATTACAAAGCACAAAAGTTAAAAAGTGAGATGAATAGGATTATGGTTGCAGATGAAAAATTATGGGTGCAGATGAACATGTTCATCTGCACCCATAATTTTTCATCCGCAACCATAACTAAGGAAGTGCAGATGGTGCGTTCCCTCTCTATCAGACAAGTATGAATTTTACATCTTGTGTTTTTTTCCGATTTTCATCTGCACTTACAGATGCATGTAAATCCACCATAAAGGCTATGCTTCAATGCTTCCATGTAACAACAAAACAAAAATATGAATAGCAAATGTCAAAGTCATTAAGTGCGTTGATATTAAAAAATTTAATTCCAACTCCGCCACGGACGTGACGCACGTTGCTTATGGGCCATTCCCCAGAAGAATACATGTATTTTAATGGAGATACATTGGGCCATAGCTTTAACTTTTTTATGGTTTGGCCTTAAAACAAATCCTTACCTTTTGTGAATGGTGCCATTGGCCTTGTGCCTCCGCCTTTAATGATCTGAATTCACAATTACCAAATTGACCAACGTCAGTTTTCAATCTTCCTATTGATAATTGTAATTAAAGTGAAAATAGTCATCATTGATTTTCTTTAACATTGAGGTAAACATCGGTTTTGGTTTTGTAAAATATTCTAATTAATACAAATAATATTTTTCATTCAACTTCCAGCATTAACTGCTAGAACTCAATAAAATGGCATTCCTTGTAAACGACGTTGATATAAGCCCGGACCCTAAGGACCTATTTTATGGAAAACACGTCGAATACATCGCCAATCATGGCAACGATCAGAACGACTTTGAGTACTGTATGACTGAGTTTCTACGAATGTCTGGAATATACTGGGGCGTAACTGCACTTGATACCATGAACCAACTCTCTAGACTTGATAAGAAATCTATAATTGATTTTATTAAAAAATGTCAATGTCCAAATACCGGAGGTATATCGGCCTGTGATGGCCATGATCCACATATCCTCTACACTCTATCTGCCGTACAGATTCTTTGCATTTATGATTGTATAGAAGACATTGATTGTGATTCAGTGGCACGGTATGTTTCAAGCCTACAACAACCGGATGGCAGCTTTTTTGGCGATAAATGGGGAGAGGTTGACACTAGATTCTCATTTTGTGCTGTTGCCATTCTCACGCTCATCAATCGTATGGATGCTATCGATGTATCAAAAGCTATTGATTTTGTGATATCCTGTTGTAATGCTGATGGCGGATTTGGCTCAAAACCAAGCGCAGAGTCTCATGCTGGTCTTATCTATTGCTGTGTCGGATTTTTATCAATTACTCAACAACTACATCGACTTGATTGTGATAAATTGTCATGGTGGTTATGTGAGAGGCAACTTCCCAGTGGAGGATTGAATGGAAGACCAGAAAAACTCCCGGATGTATGCTATTCATGGTGGGTGTTGGCATCGCTGACAATAATGGGGCGATTGCACTGGATAAGTTCTGAAAAGCTAAAGTGCTTTATACTTTCTTGTCAAGATGCAGAAACTGGTGGTTTCAGTGATCGAACTGGAAATTTGCCGGATATATTCCATACGTTGTTTGGACTAGGAGCTTTGTCCTTATTAGGCTTTCCAAATTTGCAAAAGATAAACCCTACATTCTGTATGCCGCAACACGTTTTAGATCGTCTCGGAATACGAGCACAGGTCTTGTAATGAACAATGATTTATAAGAAAAACAAATTTTTGTGATTCGTGTTGCACACAAATTAAACTGTAGAGTAGATCAAATATATTTATTTTAAAGAAAAATTAGTTCCTTAATAAAATTTACTACGGTAGTTGGTTGGTTTACTAAAACACCGCTCTAGAAGTAACAGTTGGTGTTTAAGTTCCAAGACGGGCCATGAGAACATCGCTTTTGTATACAAACTAGTGTGATATCCAATGGAACGAAACCAGTATACGGCAGGTGGTTGTATTATATCTAGTTGGCTTGGAGAAAGAAGGCTTCGTTACGACTTAGATGGATTTTATTACAAGTTGTTTGAGTATGGCGTGAATAACCCACTAAATCCATGCTTTTTTCAACAATGATGCTTGCAGTTCTTGTTAGCTTCCTTATACTTTATATGTCCAAGAAAAATATTAGAATACTAAAAATTCTTAACGCAAATCTCTGAAACGGTTTTGGTACCCAAACTTTTATTATATGAAAGAAAAAGGCAAAAATATTGCATGTACCTACCATTCTAAGTTAAGTTTATTCAAAAGCTTTTAAATAGGAAACTGTTTTAAAATGACGTAAACGTTGGGGCTACAGGGCTAGACACATGACGATTCGACTGTGGCAGCGGGCAGCCAAATTAATATATATACAGCAGTGGGCTCGATCAAAGAATTAGTCACTCTTCTTACGGTGAGGGTTTTAGCAAAACACCAGTATATTGTCAGTATCATGTACAGCAATTGTCGTTTAGGTAAAACAATTTTTGAAATAATGGTTAGAGCGACGAAGAATAGAGATAAGGCTGATATCAATTTTTTTATTTAAACCAAATCGTCGCGTGTAGAGCTCTGTTGTCACTTTTCAGGCGTTTAAGTGAAACGCCTATTGTAACAAGGATGAGTGTTCCGTGTTGTTCCAAGTGATTACATCTTAAACGAATAAATCGAAAAATATTTGGATGTCTGAGAATCAGTTTCTTGGATTGCTCAGAGAACTACAATCAGAGTGCAACTCTAATCCATAAACGATGCTATAGAAAGGGACTGAGAACAAGGCAATGCAATATTTATTATTAGATTCGGATCAACGGTTTGATTTATTAGATTATTTCCTTCTAGAAAAGGCTTTTCTGTGTATTTGTTCCACTATTATTATAGTTGTGGCTAGCTTGTCGCCTTTTGAGAGAAAATAACAAGTCCTTTGAGAGTGAGAGACTGAAATATGAAAAGCTTGGTCCCTGAAATAAGTTAAACCGCCAAGCTTTGTTATGCAACCCTATTTATCTTTTCATTTTATTTATTACGATATTGATAGGCTGATTGGGATGGTGGTGCCACAAATCTACCAAGTCTGTCGTAAATTCATCAAGCGATGGCTACTTAATACCCGAAAAGCAATAAGTTGCGATAAACTTTGGGTGATCGTCTGAACACTTTAATTGGTGTTAATCCTTGCTGGACGTTGTCTCAGGATGTCTATCACATAAACGTTCTAAAAAATAAATCAATAGAGTGGCCGAGCGCATTTCTCTCATCCATTCCTTTTGAGAAAATGGTAGAGATCCATTTTTTTGTCAATGCCGAACGGTTAATCGAGGAAGCGGTGTTCATGGCATGAAATTACAAAAGTTGCCAATTAGTAGCGAAAGGCAATACCCTTGGAAAAACTTTTTTTTATTGATGCGTTTTACTTAAAAAAGAAAAGCCATATAATTAAAATTTTAAAATAATACGCTGTACTAATTATCGACTTTTTAAAATCACTATGGTGACTAACACTGACTTGTTGACTCGATGAACTCAATGACTGATTTAAATTTTACATTTTATGTTTATTGAACGATATGTTGTATAATGTATATACAATTGATAATTATACTAGGTAATTTAAAAATTAAGAAAATGATAATAATGTAGGAATGTTGGCACATAGGGGGCCTAACCAAATACATTGTCTAGAATAAAAATAATAACTTAATATTATATAGCTGAAAAGAAAGAGAATTCTTGATTATGAGTTATCTCGAGATGTTCCGTCCCGGTTGTCGCTGGTGTCCCTCTATATGAGGAGGTTGGGCGGTGAGGGGGTGGCATTAGCCACGGAAGTATGCTGACCCAGGGTCAGCATAGAAGCTGATGGCTTCGTCGTTGGCTGGCATTACTTCTTCGTCCAAAGCGTGCAACACGCTTAGGTATCTTGGCTCAGGGTGTCGGCCTTCAGTGGTCATCCTTGTGACCAGGGGATTAGGTTGCTGATACTTGCTGCCGTTTTCAATACTGTTGATACGACAGAAGCCGGTGCAGAGTCTCAGAATCTTCCTTTCGAAAATTAGGAGCTCCTTCATCGCGGTCTTCGAGATGTTGAACCAAACTGGGCCTCCGTAGTTGATGACAGGTTTCAGCAGCTGCTTGTACATCAGTAATTTTGTTGGCTGACTTAGTCCTGGGGCCCTACTCTGTATTTCGTTTCGAAAGTCGATACTATTCGAAAGTGATTTTCGATCCGTGTATGAATTCGTACCCCGTAAAACTTTCGAATCGAACAGAAATTGCTTAGTACAATTTCCATTTACGGAATAGATTTTTGAAGTATTTTTCATATTTCTCATGAGATCAGTCAAATCAAACAAAGTAAAACATCTAATAAAGTTGGAAGTTGCAACCAAGACATCAATTAGGTTTAAAGCAAGGCATTTTTATTATTTAATAAAAACTAAAATGTTTTCGGCATGCAAAAAACAGAAAGAATGGGTTGAGCGGAAATTTATATGCGATATATATGTATGCCAGAATTTTATGGGTATCAAAGATTTATTTCAGTTTTTAACTATTGTTCGTTTTTATGTTTTCAGTCCCACAAATTGTTGGAAGAGTTTACTTGACGTCCGAGGTGTTTAAAAGTTCCTCAGCTAAATTGGGATGAGCAAACTCCACCATCAGTTCGAATTCGAACTGCTTTTGTTTTGTGTGAAAAATTTTTCCTAATTAATCACTGTGTGCTGTGATTGTGATATAATTTTATATTTTATTTTTTTTATAAACTTAGCTTGGTTTGGACCTCCTAATAGTTCACTACACAATATACATATTGACTAATTGAAAATTGTAACCACTCAACACAACCAACAACCATTGATTTTACAGTGAGTGATTGAAATTCGTTAGCTACTTAGTTGTCGAAAGAAAATTTTCAATTTCGAATGGTTTTTGCATTCGAAAACGCTTTGCACGGTGCCAAAAATCCGTTTTCGAATTTGCTCTTCCGAGTGTAGTAGATTCGAATCCGCTTTAGAAATAGAGAGTACAAAATATTCGTTTTCGGACATTTTTGCTTTCGAAACGAATTACAGAGTAGGGCCCCTGTCCTTCTCCTCAGCAAAGGGTACAGTAGGTGGAACTCAATTAGGGTTATCGGGAACTTTTTTTCCCATGAATTTTTTCCAAAATTCGAAAAATTTGTATCGGGAACTTCTTTTCGAAATTGGGAATAAAAATTCCTAGGGAAAAATACCAATCGGGAACTCATTTATTATGGGAAATCTTGTGTTTTTCCTTGGAAAAAACTTGTTCCCATGGGGAAAAATCGGTGGGGAATTCCCGATAGTAGGAACTTGTTCCCGGGAAGGGAAACATTTTTTGGGAAAAATATTTCCTAGGGAATTCTTGATTAGGCTGAATGACTCGTAGTGGCATAAGGAGCGGCAGTCATAGGAGTTAGAATAAAGTTGAGCAGATTTGGATTGCATTATTGTGTTCACACCATTATATTCGTGTATCCTTACAGCTCGCGACTGCAAGTCGTTGTGTTCTTCTTATGACCTGTCAATATCCTAACTATTGATTCCTATCTGTGATAATTTGTATAAAATTTCTGAACCCACTAGTCTCCATGATTTCGAGCCCGAGAAAATGATAAAACAAATTGACTCCAAAGTTTTTCTACAAAGTAGTTGAGTACGTAAAGAATGGATGGGTCAATTTTTTCAATGCTTTCGAATTTTTTAATAAAAGCTTGCGTTTTCATTATTAATGGAACACAACGTATCGTCGTTCAATTTCCTGCCTCGGTTGACTTCGCAGCAGCGCATTTAAATAAATAAATAGAGCCCGTTGAATTATAAAGCTTGACTCATTTCTCTCAACAATCCCTTCTAGGGAGTGGAAAGGAACTAAAAATTTTGCAACCCAAGTGAGCAAACGCTTTATATGGCAGTGTGATTACGAGAGGATTTGCAAATATTTCGCGAAGGCGATAGTTGCTAAAAAATTGGGTGTTTCTGGGTTTCGAATCCCGAACCTCCACGTGCAGGTAGTCATGCTAACCATTTAGCCACGGCCACCACAAGCCACAACGCACTCTGCTAAGTTTGAGTTTCCAAATCGTTTGCATAACACCAGTCTTTTACGGTTTACCATTAAAAAATCTAAAGAGCTAAAATCGCAGCTCTGAATTGGGTTCTTCATTTTAGCCAAAACTTCTTTTCCTTATCACTCAATATGTGGTTATGATAAAACACACCTGTTATTGTAAAATATTCCCAACGAATAAAAAATTTAACTGAAATTTTAGGTAATAAATCAATCTCTTTACACTTTAACAAACAATATTTTCTTCTTTTTATTTCACCTTAAAAATTTACCTAAAATTTCGTTAATATTAAACAAAAATCAAAAAAAAAAAGTTACAACTTGAATATTGATTTAAAGTAAAGTAAAAGTATCTAATAAAAGTCTTATGCTATTTCTTCTTTAAACAATAAAATCGGAACAAGTTCAATCATTTAGGGGAATCAACTTCAACACATAATACAATATATAGTTTGTCATTTCTCGTTTTCATGGCTTTCTTTAGTTTACAAAAAATTAAATTGAAATAAAATGGAATTCTTACAGTACCACAATATAAATTTATATAAAAACAAACCGTGTTTTGATTTTTTTTTTTTTAACAATTGGTGGAGTTGGAATTTGAATTATAGTAAAAGGGGCCACAAGTGCTTCGTTGTGTTTCACAAAACCAAATAAAAGGGTCAAGTAAATTTTTTTGTTGATGTGCGCTCTAGATGAATAACAGCAGATACTTTTATTTCAATAAGGCACCTAACTTGTTGCTTGTTCTTTTTACTGGCAGTCTAGTCTGTTGTTAATCCTTACTTAGGATTGGAAACGCTCATCGCTAGTCAGCACATTGTAAGCACATCCTAATGCCCATGAAATTTCGTGGTTGTCAATCTTTTTGTACAACTATCAAAGAAGAAAATTATTTTAGAGATCATGAATAGAAAAAACAAAAAAACAAACCTTAATTTTTTTAGTATCTGAAAGTCCATATCCTTCTCTCAATAATACAGAGATATACGTCAAATCGAAGCACATGAATGCCTGGTCGTCATTAGGAATCGCACATACTTCTCTTGCCTTTTTGCGGAAATCCTCTACGGTTATTTCACCACCGGCGAATGGGTCAATTAGACCAGATTCGATTGCACGCTCAAAGTAGTAACTAAAGGCGGCAACGGTGTGTTGTTTTAAGGTAAAAGGTTTGGGCTTTATCAGAGGCATCACTTGGCTTTTTACCAATTCCAAACAATCTTCAAAATCAACAACAGGGTTCTCCAGAGTAGATTTTGAGTTGTCTTTGCCACTACATTGTGTAAAAATAGAAGAATATTCAGTGAGAATTTAAATTTTAGTTTATTTTCCTAAAAGCTTCGGAAGATAACGAATCCACAAAAAGTTTAAAAAATCCCTTAAGAAGAATTTTGAAAGATGAAAGTTCGTTTTCGTGTGGATCACGAGCTGGAAAGAGTTAATAACTCTAAAAAAAAAAATAAGGCATGATGTGTATTTTTGGTTTTCAAGAGTCTGTTTGAGGTCATAGACAGTCTAGCATTGTTGCAGAAACATATACCTTAACATGGTAAATTGAAAGGTGGTCATTTATACTTTGAACTGTTGTTCAAATGGAGAAATATCGAGTAGAGTCCTGTACTTTGGGTGTCGCAAAGCGTTCAGTTTTTAAGAAAGAAAAAAATTATTCCTTCTAAGTGTGTAAGCAACGCAATTGTTAGCCTGACAAAGAAAAAGAATAGAACCCGACGCGGTTGAAAACGTCGTAAACGCTACGTCTAGTAAATAATTTTTTACTGTAGTTTCCTCTTACCTTAACTTGTATTCCACATTGGCATACGTCCACGTCTTGTTGTGTATAATTGGATTCAAACATGAACTTTCTAAAACTGTTTCACTTTTCTTGTAGTCGCGGCTGAATACAGCATGTCTAATAGCCATCAATCCAAGACCCAGGTAACTGTGTGTGAATACGTGTATTTGTTTATTGACCGTTTGCACTGGATGAATGTATTTTTCGTATATTGGAACTTGTTCTGGATCTGCTACTGCAAACGTAACCTGAGTACTGCCTCCGCCTAAATCCAGGGCGGCTGCTTGATTTGTTTTAGATAATCGACCAAGTAAGAAATTAACGGTGAACCATGAAAAAATGCCTTCATCTGTTCCATCCATTATTTCAACTGCATTTTCATTAACATTGAATTCGGATTTGGCAAACAAATCTCGAACTGCATTGAGCAAGTTTTCTGCTTTAACCTGAGGCAACAACCTAAGACCAGCAGTAGCTTTTAATACAAGCGGTGTGTCTGACCATTTTTCTTTTGGAATAAAAACTTTAGCTTCTTCTAGGAGCAGTTTTATTGTATTCGCTCCTTTAAGAGGTGTATCGGCAAAAGAAGAAAGACCCGGCTTACGCTCCTTAAAGATTTCCTCATCTAAAATGAGCTTATTGTCTATAAAGACAAAAAAAAAAGGGTTAGATTGTTATTTAGTTTTCGCCCTTAATAGGTATAGAGTCATACCAATAAGACTCCTGTGGAACTTGTATGCCAGAACTCGACTTCCAGTTGATCCAGCATCAATTATAACTGCATATTGTGTCTTATCATAACCAAATTTCGATGCAATCTTCTCAAAGATCGGACTCATCGAATCCATATAGACACCTACAAATTAAACCAAACCTTTATTCAAATCAGATCTCAAAGACTATTGTTTTTTACCTAAAACAAATAATATTAAAACCACAGATATTATTAGACACAAGAAGGAGAGTTTAAGGCCGCTTGTTGCTCCACTTGATGGCCCTTGTGACTTTCGCCGGCTGCCTGGTGGCCTGTCGGACTGTTCCGACTGGTTCAGCTGAAATAAAAAAGCACACAGTAAAAACTATTGTGATGGTATCCAAATTGAACAAACTAACCAGTCTGTATTCAACTTTCATGACTCGATCTTTTTAATACTTTTAAATTATTGGCAATTGATTCTATTAACATTTAATTTAGTTTTCCATGTTATATCATTGTATTTGAAGTAGTTGCAATATATACAATTGTTATATATTACATATTATTGAATGATGGTCAGGTTTCGCATCTGACTTCAAAGACTTTTGTTCAAGGAAACGTCAAAACAATCTGGTCTTCTGAATTTATATTTAAAAAGGCTTTTCCAGTGGATCAAACACGAATTATAGCGAAGGGGTGAAAATATCGATGAAGTTTCAAGACTACTTGTCAAACGAAAACGACACAACGACAACATTCGTTGATAAAAATAAACATAAGAGAGACTTTTCAACTTTTCTCTTTAAACGCAAAGCGTTTCGTTCCAGAAATCTTTATATAATAACATTTGGAATGAAGAATGAAATAGTACATAAAAACTCAATTAAAGTCACCCTTCTTGCCACCACATACCCCATCCACAAATCCACAACACAACCAAAAACACCATGCCGATTGCCGATGCCCACGTCATGCTTATGAGAAGAAAGCAGGCACCCACAGAATCGAAACGAAAGAGCGAGTCATTCGCACTTTATCACTATCACTCCGCAAAATAAAGATAAAGAACAAGTAGGGAAAAAGAATTCGCCGGCCGGTCGCCCGCCGCCGCCGGTTCGTTTTTGTTTTTTTTTATGCTAAAACACTTATAAATTTGATTAAAGCCTACTTTTGGATTAAAACAGCAATCTAATGGTTTGCAAATTCAAATAGTCAAAACACTATTACCTATTTCATCACAAGTGGTGTAGAAAAGGCAGACGATGGGTAGGTACCTACTTGTACTTAATCATCTGTCAAAAAGACTGGTTGGGATTTGGTGGTCTTCATGTTTGCTAAATCGGTTTAAACAATTCTAAGAAGTAGTCAAAGTAAATAGGATAGCGCAACAACTTTAAATGAATTATAATAGTAAAAAATCTACTAAGTAAAAATTTACATACATACAACAAACCTATGGAAACCTCGGAGCCCAGCGCATTTCCAAGACCAAGAATTTTATGCCGATTCCGAATAGGTTAAAGTTAGAAAGCGTTTGCATGGCCGTGTGTAATTAATTGCTCTCAGACGACTTGCAATTCTCCGTGAAAGGCGATAACAAGGGAAAATATTTTTATTTGTTAAAATTAGTTTTTCAAAGATTTGGCGGGATAACTTTTTATTCTGATTCCTATGAGCTTTGTTTAATGAGAAAATAGGCGGATATTGGTCTAGGTGGGTTGGTAGTTTTCCCGACAACCACCTTAACCTAACCTAATCTGGCGAGCCGATGCAAAAAAAAAAAGGAAAGAGAACAAACTGTTGAATGACAAATAAGCTGTCTGTCTAGCTGTTGCAAGGATAAGTAAATTAGCTTTTAATACACTTTGCTGCAATCTTTTAAAATGAAAATGTTTGGTCATTTCGTCGCCAGCGCAACCAAAGTCGTCAGAAGCTATCTTATTTTTCAAAAACCGAATTAACCTCCGATTTTTCCCTTTAGGATTCACTATGACATTTGGTTTGTTCCAACAATAGCTTAAACTATCAGGAAACTGATAAGGCCATACCCACTATAGTTTTTCTTACATTTTTTCTGTATTGCGCATGCTCCTGCCAGTTTCAGCTCTTGTTGGGCCAAACCTATTATTGATCATGAAACTTTTGATCATCTTCACATTTTGGTTTTCGGTGAAAGTATTGACCAGCTACTTGCGGTCCAAAAGTTTGTTTCTGGAGCTTGCCGAGCGTCATCTATTTACCAAATAAAGCGCATGAGTTTTGATACAACGGCTGTGAGCACTGGCCAAAAATTAAAGCTTACATACTGCTTGAGTAAAAGATTGTGCAGGGAATGCTTCAGCTTGGCTGTCCCTGTCGCCATCATTATGTTGGAATTAATGTAAGATGTTCTCATAAGCTGTTTTAATGGACCTTAGTTTACTTTTAAAAAGCTTCAAAAATCATATTTTTTATTGAATATGCAGTGCTGAACGTTTTAAACAATCGAAGAAAGTAAATGCTGTTGCTGCATTTTTTTGTTTTGTTCAGAATGAATTCAAAATAGGTATTTCAAATCATTGTCTTATGTCACTTTCCATTGGACGAAAAGAACCGTCCAGGAGCGTCCAGAAGCATTATCAAACCGTTCCATTGGTACAAAAAGATCGCTTCTCATGATTCTGAGGAGTGACAGCCGCTTCTCGATTTGAAGTGAGAATCGACTCAGAAGCACTAACACATGTTACTCAAATGTCAAAATGAAAAATTTCTTTAAGGAATATTTTTTAAGAGCCATAGGTGTTTCATTCACACATTGGAAATTACGTTAAACTGAAACAATTTTGGGTGTTCCATTGGTTTTTAAAATGAGTGCTTCCCCGAGTGAAACCAATGGAAAGCGCCATTAATCGATGTTCCTCAGAAAAATTTATCGTTTTGGTCTTCTCCGTGCTCTATGTATGTAATCTATTTATTCTTTGGACATCTATTTATTTAGGGCACAGTTCAATTTAACTTAAAATAAGACAAAGAAATTCTTAATAGGTTCGTTCGTTGAAGGCCTGGGGTCGCTCTGTGGCCGCCTCAAAGCTTTTTTTTTTTTTTAAAGCCCTGGGTGTGGCTTGGGTTTGCCCTCAATTCGACCTAGGTTTTTTTGCTGGAGCGAGTTTAGGCAATGAACATGGCTGTCAAATGGCAAGTGTTCAAATGAAAGTCAAAAGTTGTCAAGGAACCCAACCTTGGGTTAAGTTCAACGATTTGTTTGGTTTTAAGTCAATCGCTACTTCGAAACGGCTTTAGCAACTTAAGCCCCTAAAAGGAATACTATTAATCTTTGTGTCCTTTATTATAAAACAGCTATGTAGAAGTAACTTGAGCACCTCTTCGCTGCTGGGCAAACAAATTCAGTATATAAGCGACTGAATTTTCCCAAAAATTAAGTTATATTATATTACTACTCCATTTCATATTAACATGTGAAATAAATAAATAAGCAATCGGAATGCAATTTTTTGGGAATTAAATATAGCTGCCCTTTGACAGCCTTGTACTTTAGCTGGATTCGCCTTAACAAAAACTAAGTGCTACTTTAGTGAGAATTGGTAATCCAAGGAATCATAGAACAGTAAGGAGCACACTTTCTGGTGGTAACCCCATTGTGTAATGGTTAGTAGCATGTCTGCTTGTTCCATTGGATGATCGGGGTTTGAATCCCAGAAACATCAAAAAATATTTTCGCTAATAGGTATGGCCTTTAGCGAGGAATTCGCAAGTCCTGACATAATAATTTTAATTTCATTGCCATGAAAATCGCTTTCGCAACTAATCGGATAAACTACGATGTACTACGGAACTGCTTGCTTTTCGAGTTGAGTTGGGTTTATTTAGATCACTGCCTGTTAGACGGCTTGACCTATTAGTGAAAATTTCCGTTTAGTTTTTTTGCTGTCTTAAAGTCAAACCACTGTTTATTAACTTCGTTCAGACAACCCTAGAAGTTTTTTTTTACCCCTCCATTTCTTATCTTGCACTTCTTTTAAGATATGCTGAGTTCCTTTAAAAATAAAAAAAATATCTAAATACCTACATATTTACTAATAGGTTCTAACCTTGAAAGTTGGGGCACGCTATTGAAAACTAGATTTGATTGTAGACATCATTTATTCAATCTATAATTTAAATTAATTACGATGTGAAGCTCATGTGTGTGCCTACATACGCAATATATTGAACATATACATATATGTAGGTATGTAGCTTTGATGATCAATCGTACTTCAAAACTTGTTCAGGGATCTAAGATCCAACTTTAGTCGAGCAAAAGGCAGAAAACTACTATGTATCACCTAAGACAGGATTTTATCTCTGAATGACCAGCAACTCTTTTTGCAACAGTTTAATTTTTTAAATGGAACACACGGAGACACGTTATCTTATCAGAACACTACAGATAGGTACCTACTACCTACATATTACCAAATCGTTAATCGTCAAAGACTTTAATAAACAGCGTGACATAAGAAAATTATGAAAAAGAGATTGATGATAGCTTGTTTTAAAAAATACTTGCCATTAAATCTTTTAGCAAGTTTAGCAAGTCACACTTGCTTGAACACTTGACTTATGTTACTCTCTTACTATTAATAGAACGGACAACTCAAAAACTTTGCGAGTCATTCATGACAAGTAAATACAATAGTTTAAAGAAAACAATCGCAAAAAAATGTGTGAGCTACTGTTGTTTTTTATGAATCCTAATGGCCCGCCAACTATCCAAATAATGTATACCTATATTCTTCTTCACTAGTATACTTACTAATTTACATACCTACCGAAAGATTAAATTGGATTTAATTTTTGATAGGTAATTATAAATAATGTACCTAGGTATAGGAAGGTGCCTACTTACTTTGCGTTTTCTAACATCTGCCGACGTCATGATAATTATATAAAAGTAAATTAACTTGATAGATTAGGTTTAAAGAAAAACTTGAGGAACACGGTAGATTCAAACAATAAATAATTATTTATTTATGACGGATCTGTACATATTTTACTAATTTACACTTGTAAATACTGAATTCTTTGCTTGAGCGTCTTTATTTTAAGCTACTGACAAGTATTGACACACCCGCCACGAAAAAAAATAAAATGGGAACTGAACTGGTTTTCATTAAAAATAAATCTTCTCAAATGGCTAGGCAAATAGAAAAATAACATTCAAAAAAAGTGGGAAGTGCGAGAACATTTTGGAATTAAAACGAAATTATCTAATAAATGAAATTATCTACTTGTTTTTTAGTTTGTTTTTGTATGTATGTGCATTGAACTTCAGAAAGTGGAGAGGAAAATTAAGAGTCAAAGAGAACTTGTTCAAAATAAGAGAATAAAGTTTTCACCTCGACCGCGAGGAACTGTAATAGCCCTGTTCACACTGTACAATTAGTTGGACAGACTTCGTTTGATGGAAGTTGGATGGTCTGATGTAGTTTGCGTTCACACTTATCAAGCTTGTCGTCCAACTTTATGTCACATACGACATACCCTTCCACTCCATCCAACTTTTAGATTTTTAAAAATTTTTGAAAACCATCCAACAAGTTGGACAAGCGGTCGTCTGAAGGGTTCACACTATCAAGCATTGGTTTGTCAAGCCTAAGTCTGTCCAACTAATTGTACACTGTGAACAGGGCTAATAGTAGAGCAAAAATTTATGGTGGATTTACATGCATTTGCAAGTGCAGATGAAAATCGGAAAAAGACACAAGATGTGAAATTCATACTTGTCTGATAGAGAGGGAACGCACCATCTGCACTTCCTTAGTTATGGTTGCAGATGAAAAATTATGGGTGCAGATGAACATGCAAGGCTTAAAGCCTTGCGCAAACCAATGCGGTGAGTGCGTGCGATGCGATAGCGTTAAGTCAAACCTATATAAGGTTACATGGAACTTTATATAGGTTTGACTTAACGCAATCGCATCGCGTTGGTTTGCGCAGGGCCTTAAGCAGAGCAACTGCCAAATTTTGTGTTGTGGGCATTTTGTAGCATACTTTTTTATACCAAAAACAACAACGAAGTAACAAAATGGTGGAAAAGCATATGCAGATGACAGTTCCCTCTGCTTTAATAGCTGCGATAGATACCCTGCGATAAAAGTATGCTATCTTTCGCAGGCTATGAAGATAAAGCTGCTATAATGGTCTCCACTTGCGATATTCAAAGGCTGCTGTAAAAACTGCGATAGATTTAAAGCATGTGGAGACCAAGGGTAAGGTGCCAAATTCAGCTTTTGAGATTATCTTCAAAGATTTTTGAAATCGATTTGAAATCGAATTAACATCAAACGAAAAAATAAGTTTGACATCAATGTTTTTTAAAATATTTTTTTTTTTAAGTTACAAAATGTGTTGATTTTTTTCTTTCTAGAGCTAGAGCTAGAGCTGAATCTGCTCTAAGTTGCCTGACATTTTTCATGTGTCTTGCTCTTGCTCATCTCTGCCCTTCTAACGAAGAAGGCGAGCTTATAGCCTATTCTCACCGGGACAAAATTCTGGTTTTTGCAAAAAATTCCAAAAACCTAATAAGTTTTCTCATACATTTCTCTTAAACGATATGTTTTCATAAACGAAATGTTTTCAAGTCGTTTTTGATGAAACCCAAAGGAAAACAAGTGGTGGTTGTACAGGATAGAGTCTATTTTGTATGCTGAATTCATTCAATCAAAACAGCTGTCTCTTCAAGCACATGGATTTTAAGTAATTAATGGTATAAATTTATTTGTGTTCGACTCCATTTCTTTATTTTGCAATAAATAAGTGTAATACAACTAATAAAAGTGATTTTTCTCAACAAAACAAAATTTTTGCAAAAGTGGTCGAGACGTCAAGCAAAAACTGGTGGGAACAGGTTAGCTCGTTTTTGTAAACGAATCACATTTCTCCCCCGGTGGGAATAGGCTATAACACTGTTCAACGAATCAACCACAGAGCTCAAAAGCAATTTATTTTTCCCCGCTGCTATTGATGGTCCATTTCCTCAGCGAACATAATTGTTACGTCTAAAAAATCTTTGATTTCTTCTAAATTAATTTTTTTTTAACAACTCAACAACTGTTGCAATGAAAATTTAGAACTACGAAACTGCTCGCAGAAAGTTAAAAGAAAGAAATTTTCAAAAACATGCGCAACTCGAATACAAGTTCAAAACGAAATAAGCGATTTGCGCATTAAAAACATGCGCCATGTTATAACACACTTTTTAAATCCGTTTGTCATGTATTACACGCATGTATGTATGTATGCGCACTAATCGCGTAAATTGAATGATACCTACATAGAAATCTGAATCTTAATCCCATTCGATTACCCGATTTTAATTTGAATCGTGGTTACTGTATTTTCCGATTTCAAAACCAGTTTAAAATCCGAAAATAAAGTGGGTGTTGTAATTTCACTAATTCAACTTTATATTCAGCTGAAGACTTGTATGTGTATCAGAGATAGATCTCGTGTATCGTGTATCGTGTTGCAAAAGCAACAAATGAATATTGCTGGACAACAAAAGTAAAGGTTTTCTTTCTTGTTCTTTATTCTTCTTCGTTGCTGGCAAAGAGGCAACGACAAACGAGTTGACTCTCTGTACAATTTAACTCCGTGAAAGGTGAAAGAGGTGTAAAAGGAACGCGTGGAAGTGGACATATGGCGTGACATTCGGGAGTCCAATAAAACCAGAACACGAGCACAGTCGTGGTTTTATTCTATAAATCGGTATTGTTTTATTGAAAAACTACTCATAACCTACACTACATTAGATTGTCACTTTTTTGTTCTCAAGAAATTGCTAAAGATTGTATGAAATTTCTATTTAATCATCGTTTTGTTTTGCTAGCGTAAGGTTATTTCTCTGTACTTTTGGTTTCCAACAAGTGCATTTGCCTAGTCTTCCACACTCCCAATCGAATAGTTTGTATTGCAAAGTAGAACAGAAAGCAAATAAAACTTAGTAGTTAGCAAAAGATTATTTTATAAATCTAAAATCGAATAGTCATTTCATTTTATTATTCGTTTTCAATTATTCATTAGTGAATTTGTCTTCTGTGTGGTTGGCTGGTTTCTCGTATTGTTCAAAGCATTGAAAATTTGTGATTATTTTTATAAAACGATACAAGAACATTATTGTTGGCGTATAAAGTGAGCGATTACAATATCATAAAAGAAATTATGAGTGATTCAGAAAACAAGGTCGCTCTCACTAATGGACATGAGGAAAAGGCCGAAAAGAATGAAACTCGGGTCTGGTGTGACGGATGGTAAGTACAAATTTGTATTTAATTATGTAAGTTTATATTATTTTACACTTAGTGTAATATGTGCATACATTGTATGTAGAGCTCAGTTCGTTTTATTGTTAAAAATCAATAATTTAAGGTCAATTAAAGTACATGCTGCAGAATTTATTTAACGGCTCGAAATCTACCTACCTTATATGTTTACCTATGTACATACATAGGTACACATATAATTAGTCATTGTAAAAAGTCGCTGAGCTCAGCAATTGCTTTGATACAATTAATAAATGTTTAAAGAATCAGTGCTTTCTTTTGGCCACGTTTTCTCTAATTACCTAAAAACCGGCGGTTAGTATTTTCCCTGCGTTTGAATGCAAAAATCAATTTTGTTGAAAAATACTAAAAATTTAAACCAAACACCTATGTTTATGATAAACTGTTGATATAAGAGACCATCCAAACAACCGTTCGGACTGGTAAAATAGGAATTTAGGTATCAGTTCGTAAAGGACTCAGTTCTTAGTTTAGGGAAAAGAAGTAGGTATAGCTATGCACATACATTATGTTCAAAATACAAGGATCAAATTTTGTTATAGAATTTTTTGACCCAGGGACCAGAACTTATTATAAAAAGAACGTCAGTAAGCTGTAAAAAAAGAGTTTTGTGTACTTCAATTGTTGTTTTCATATTGAACCTCCCATAGGCTATGAGAGCCGTCTGGTTAGCGGATAAATTTAAAAAAATGACATACTGCGGAAACTTGAGATCGAAATAAAACCAAGGGGAATCCCAATAAAGTTAAACATATAGGTATTCGTTTCGCAAAGGCAGTGAGTAGATACCTACTCGCTTGATTACTCGGGGAATCACTTCCTTTTTCAATTAGGTTTGATAATAGGAAATATGTTATATTCGCAAGCACTTCAAAATAGAAGTGGAGTGATTCAGAAAACTTTAAGGCTCTCCCAAACCAAAGCAATTTTGTAGTTGCGACAGGTACAAATTCAGCTGAAAAATTACATCTACTTGGCGCTTTATGAGAGTGCCTACAATGAAGTGACAAGAACGTTTTAATACATTTGCAATTATTGCGCTGCCGCAACTTCAAAATTTCCAGTTGGTTTGAGAGAACCTTAGCTTAGCTTGAGAAATTTTGTATCGAAACTTAAGCAGAATAAATTTGATACCCGCTCTGGAAATTTGTTAAAAAATTGAAGAATGGAACGGACACTCCATTGTAGTTCGAAGTGGAGGTAGGTGTGGTAAATGAGGGTTTGTGCTGAGAGGAAACATTTTATCTAAGGAGGATATATTCAACTACTTACTGGCATCAAATTTATAGAACTCCCATTTGCTGATCGTTTCAATAATGACCTGTTGGTTGGGAGGCGCAGGGCTATCCCAGAAAACACAAATGAAATCGCAAAGACTCAAACATTACCCCTACTATCTGATCTAAGGTGGTTCGAGGAAAGGTATGCCTACGCTTCAAAGAAACTTGATGCAGAAATAAATAACTGAGTTGGGCAAACGGTTCGACGGGTAATACAACCAAGCAATTCTGGCCGAAGCTAGATTTTAATACAGCGAATGGTGTGATCTCTCTAAATGGAAGCCCGTCAGTTTATTAATGATTTCATTTAAAAAATTTAGACATCAAAAATAGGTGCATATATGCATTATTTCATTTTGCAATTCTTGCAATTATATGAATCTGAATAGGGCTCCATTGTACCATTACCTATCGGATATACCTACTGTTTTGGGTTTCTTTGCACCCATGTATGTTATCCAAATACGTATTGGTTAATTTCTTGAACACAAGCAGTGTTTTTTCGATAGATATGCCGTATTAAGCCGACAGGTGTGAGATTTGTGATTCCTTCGAGATCGCGATTCACGTAACGCCGAACATGGAAGGAGAAGATACCAAAAGGCTTTGAATCATTTCGAATGAAATTTGCAGAAGTTTGAAAGGATGAGCAAAAGAAAAGAAAGAGAAAAGTTCCTTATATTCTCTGTGCATGCGCTGCTTTAACTGGAAGAAAAAATAAGGCTCACAATTAAAGCGCTTATTAAAACTTAAATTTTTGTCTCATCCGTTTTTTTCTATATTGTTTAGAAAGGTTAAGGTGCTGTTTGCATACAAAGTGCATGCAGGTACAATGTCATTTAGCACCTTCATCTTCTAAGCGCTTTAATTACTCGACACCAGTGAGCTCACTCACATAGAAATAACCTGCGTCTCTGATTTTTTGGGTATCGCAGTTTGCACAACTAACCTAAGCCCTGAACAAGGGCGACCGTCGACCGTGGTGCAGTGGTAGAGTGTTCAGTAGGTAGGCCGGATGCGTGTGTGCGAATCCCGCTCTGGCATCTACTTTTCTTTCAGCCTCCCAGTTTCATCTGGACCCCGGCCGTCCTTGAGGTTATATATGAAATTACATCCACCTTATTTCAATCTACTGCACCACAAAAAAAAGGGAAGGCTGCTACCCTGGTAGTACAATGGACCGGCAATTAGGTCTGAGTGCTCTAGATCAGCATAAGCCTCCTCTTTTATAAAAAAAAAAAAAAAGCCGTGAACAAACTTTAAACCTAAACTGAAATGAGTAGGAAACAAGCTTCTTCATTCTAGAAACACTTTTTCAAACTTATGTGGGAATTACAGTTCGGGGTAAACCTGGGCCTCAACCAACATCTTGCGATGACGACTTCGATTTTGGGCCAACTATGTATCTAGTTTTGCAGCGCTCTCAACCGGTTGAGGTCTTCCCCTTGAGATGAGGTAATAATGTGCTTTTCCAACTGCAGATTTATTTTTTGAAGTTCTAAATTGCCATTCGCAGACTTTTACATCATAAAAAAGCACTTACCTATCACTTATACACTAAAATGAAAAATTTTCGGACTTAGAGTTTAAAAGTTCTGAATTTCGCTTTAAGGTTGAATTTAATATGTAGTAGTTGTTGCTAACTAAATTTAAAACATGAGTAGGAATATGAAGTTTATAGATGAATCATTGTGATCGCGTGTTTTTGTTTGTTTGTTTCTATAAGAAGGTGCTATGATGATGAATGTTTCTTAGACTAGTCTACACTAGCGTGTTACATCATCGCTTTTATTATGTACAAACATAATTTTTGGTTTCCGGTTAATTAGGGCGATAACAATTGGAAATGTTGTTGTTGTTAACTCGAAATATGTACAAGTCCATTCCATACATTAAAACCCTCTTGCGCAATTCTTTTTTTGTTATGTCTGGTGGCAAGATAAAATTTTATCGCTTTTTTCCATTAGTTATAATTAATATTTTATCAGTTTTATAAACATTCTTAACCTTGCCATGAGGTAGTTTCCATTAATTTTGTTCGGGTGTTTTGTTTTGCAAATTTTCACAAAAAAAAAAGAGTTTTCGCGTTGCAATTGAACAAACATTAAAACGAGGGTAAACAAAAGTAGTTGTGTGTTTCTATGTCAAGAAACAGCTGAAAAAACAAAACTTATACACACTTCTGCTAAAACTCTGAGTACATGTATATACATATTTTGTAAAAAACAAAAATCGAAAGATGTCCAGCAGTTCTGAGGAAAATTTACAATTGGGACATTGTGGTTATCATAATCTACGACGCGACGTTTCTATCGGAGATAACCTCGGTGGAAAGAACAAAAAAAAATTAATAATAAAAAAGTTTAAGATTATTCTTATCGAACACGGTCAGTCATACAAGGAACTGAGCAAAATGATGCCCCCGGCTATAGCTTTCAACTTGATTGATTAATACGTCACTAAGTGATGGAAATAATTATTTGAAATCTACTGGCGTCAATGAAACGAGCGCCTTTTTTCATTCATTGTGGGTATGCGACAAATAATACCACATTTATACATGTGTACACATTTACATATGAATTGAGCAATAAATTGATTAAATTTCGCATTCATAAATCCAAAGTATATTACTGTAATGATTAAATTTTTAGGTTGCTGTGGGGTGATACAAATCCGCTTAGTTACTTTTAATTTGAAGCGCAGTATTTTTATTGCTACAGATTCCTTCGTTTACATTATTTTATTTGCTTTTTTTTTGCTAAAGATGCAAGTAATCATATAAATAATACACAAATATAAAACGGCTTTTTGAAACTCTTCATTGTTCAATGACGTTGGTCTGAACTTCCAGACAGAAAATTATGAAGGGAAATGCAAACAACACATTGAGTTTCTGTCACCTGATTCCACAAAGGAAAATTGAAGAATCTGTTTCGTACGTAATATTTGGTTACACATATAACAACCTAAGATAGTTAATATTAGGTTGAGTCGTTTATCAAACCAACAGGTCGCCACAAAACTTTTGTTCTTTTGAGCCCTAGGCTGTCATATAAATGGCCAAACTGAAAACAAGCTTGCAATGTCTAAATTTGACGATGACTCTAGTGATCTTACACACATCGACGCCCTGCGTCTCTCCCGCTTCATTGTAAGCTCGAAATGGTTCCATTAGGATAAGGATACATTAGATCCACTGTGGTATCACATAGAGCCCAACGGGCCTAAGTATGTTAACCGAGCTAACAGCGACTTTAACCTAACCTACCGCTCGTCCTCAATGATACTTTACTTGTTAATTCTCTTGACAAAGCTAATCTTTAGTTTGGCGAAGACAAAAATCTCGAAACTCCTTTTGAGTTTAAATGATTCCTTGGGACTAATCTTGTTTCGCACTCGGAGCAAGCGATACAGCAATAGGCTGACTCTGATAGTACCCTTGAAGAGGTGTTCTTCTACACTTTTAAAACTACTGCGTTAGCTTTTCCATCTGTCTTAGTCCACTGGTCTATTTCAGAGTGGATGGAAAACAGCATTTGTCCAGCCATTCCCCAAAATAGGCGATCGCACCAACTTCCTTTCGTTGATTAATTATCAGCTTAAGAAATATCTTGAAGAGCGAAATGAATTCTCCATGACCGGCAGTACGGCTTTCGTTACAGTTTTTTTTCTATTTATGGGTTATAAATTTTGGGGCTTTCTCGATTAGCCGGAATCGGCAGAAAATTGTAAGTCCCCTACATTCCCTGACAAGGCATGGTTGTGACAAATGCGTATCATTCTAGTGTGGATCAAGCTGTTGAACTCTAAAGTAACTCACCAAATTTGCTGGATTTAATCCAGTTTGATCCAAACATTAGGATGAACAGAGCGCATCCAGAATCTAGCTAAGCAAAAGTTTTGCTTACGTGGCGGCAAAAGGACTAGCCTTAAAATAGGGAAACTGTTATGGAAGTTATTTCCTTACCTAGGTGGGCACAAAGATTCTTATTTCATACTGACGAACTGTCTTTTAATTTTTGGACTCTTAACTTGGTTGAAATTATTATCCGCTTGATTGCGTCAAATTTGAAGAAATCTTTTCCTCCCTACTGTCACAAATTAAAAAAAAAGGAATTTTTAATTTCAAATTCTCGAAGCCAACAATTTTATACGCAGTGCAACATTTGCGCCAGAGAAAAAGCATAGCTCTAGACAAATTTGTTTTCTTCTTTTAAGTTCTTAGTCTCTACTGATCATTTAAAGCAAAACAGTTTAAAGTTTTTCAATTGTTTTCAATTGTTTACATCTTAATTTCTCAATTGTTTATTTTTCTTTTTCCTATAGCTACGATATGGTGCATTTTGGTCACGCAAATTCGCTGAGGCAAGCGAAAGCTCTTGGTGATAAACTGATTGTTGGCGTGCATACGGACGAGGAGATTGCAAAACATAAAGGTCCTCCTGTATTCACTGAAGACGAGAGGTAAAATACTCTTTCGATTTGTTAGAATGCATTTTTAAAGTTTTTTTTTTTTATTTGTTTTAGATACAAAATGGTACGTGGAATCAAGTGGGTTGATGAGGTCATCGAAGGTGCCCCTTACGTGACAACTTTGGAAACTCTTAATGATTATGACTGCGATTTCTGTGTGCACGGTGGTAGGTTATCTTTTTCTTTGTAATTGATTATATTTATCAACATTCAAATATGTTAATGACATCGTTTTTTTTTATTTTGTTTGTAGATGATCTGACTATGACAGCTGATGGCATTGACACATACCACCTCGTAAAAGCAGCGGACCGATACCAGTGAGTCAAAGATTAAGTGTTTATAAAATTTAATGATAATGTAACCTTGTTGTATGCATTGCATCGTCGTGGGTACTAAGTTGAGTCAAAATTGATTGCATTCATCTAAAAGCTAAAAACGAAAACGAACTCATATTTAAGAATTTCGTAATTGATTTTCTTTGCCTTTTCCGTTGGTAGTTAACTTTATATTAAATGTGGAGAAAAATTTCTTTATTTTGATGAGTAGAGACGTATGCTCCTTAAATAAGTAGGAGCCAAATTTTAGCACTTGACAAAATCTTTTTAAAACAAATTTCATAGTAGCACAGACACTCTATCTGAGTTTACGTTTTCCAAGCTGATGCGTAAAGTGGAAAGGACGTTACAATTTTGTGCAGATTCCGAACGGCTAATAGAGAAACCGCTTCTCATAGCGATGAGTTCACTAACAGAGGACTTGCCAATTCTTCGCGAAAGGCGATACCCGCGTAAAACATTTTTACCTCTTTTGGGATTCGATTGTCGAACCTCCCGGTTAAAAGGTAGACATGATTAGGAACACGCCACGGGTACTCAATCACATGTTGTGTTCAATATTTTGACACTTGAGTCATATCCAGGAGCAGTAACCGTAACGAGCAACGACAAGAGCTCGTTATAGGAATTTCCGTAGTACATGACAAGATAAACCTACTACTAAATGTCATTTGAGTCATGTTCCCCATTGACAAACGTTAGGTGCTATAAGAATGCATCGTTAGGTATTATAAACCATATAAGCTTTTGCGCTGATATGAAAACAAACAATCATCGTTTAGAAATAACACATAGGGTCTTTCATGTTTGGAATAACTCTTTTTCCGCCATTTTTGCAAGAATTGAATACCTGAAATGCCCTCTTGATATTAATCTGATATTTCCAACACAACAGCCGATAAAACTTGTTTACTTTTATTTTTTTTTATTTTTTTTTTTTGTTGAATTGGATAATACTTTTCCGGTCGCAATGAAGTGAAGTTCTGAATTGAATATTGTCAATAAAAGCTGATATGGTGATCTTGTTTGAACTGCCTTTTTTATGGTGATGTCTATTACTTTAGTGTCTACTTGCATTTAGCTTGAAATTGTTTACTACCATGAGATCAATAGATTTTTTTTTGTGTGTGTTTGGAATGTGATTTTTATGGAATTAGAACAGTAGAAGAAAGTGGCCAGAGGCAAATGGAAACAGAATTGTTTTCTTGATGGAAAATATCAAAAAAGTCTAAAAAGACATAAAAGATGAAGAGACCCAATGACCTCAACTCTAAAAATTTGCGTTTTACCCAGGTACGATAGTGAGATGTTGTCGTAACCTTCTAAGACGAACTCTTTGTTCTTTTTTGCTATCTTTCTTTTTCAGGAAATATATGTCAGTTGCCAGGGTCTCAATTCTTCACAGCAACAGACTACCAACTGATTTTCCTTATGCTAATGCACACGAAAATATTCAATGTGAGTCTGTCAGCGGAATGCATATAAAACGCAACCCATATAATTAAAGTCTTGCGCAAACCAGCGCGATTGGTGCGTGCGATGCGATTGCGCTAAGTTGAACCTCTATGAGGTTACATGTATTTTATTTTGACAGAAATCGCATCGCACGCATTAACCGTGCTGGTTTGCGCATTTATGCTGTTAACGTTATGCTGTTAACACCTTGTTATAATTCCTCTCACAAGTTCTCCATTTTGTGTTGGAAATTGTATTGAAAATAGCATAACGTTATGAACATAACCCGTCTGGACACGCCAAGTGTACTGCTTAGGCAGATAAATTAGATTTCATTCTGCGCATCGAGTCCCTTTCTTCCTCACCCCTTTTGCCCAAAACATTAAATGGGCACGTTCAAGAACCTATCGGATAGCCTATCTCGGATAGCCGTATCTTAGATACCTTTTTGAACGATTCAGATATCTTTTCCAGATTGCTGCAGATAACAGCTGTGAAATATTAAAATTCGACTTTTGAAAACAGAAAAACATTCAAAATATCTTTGCTAGACGATTATTATTTATTTTTTTTCGATTTCCCGTGCGTTTTAAAAGACTAGTGCTGAAATAAATGCAAACCAAAACAAATATTCCACATGAAAAGAAGTAAAAATAAATTTTCTATCAGCTGATCACTTAAATAGAAAGGTATACCAAAAATACTCGGATACCTTTAGATAGCTTTTTAGTAGAAATGGGTTTATGACTCTGCTAAACGTTTTAACACGTAAACAACAGCAAAAAGCTATCCGGATACGATTCTTGAACGCTCCCAATGAATTGCATATTCAACAAGTTGACTAGAATTAGCTGCCAGGGAAATCTATTGGGATGGTAAATAATGAAGTTGCATTTACTTTTTTAATTCAATGATTCAAGTCGATTGAAATGAACAGCTAATTTTCGTTTCTACAATTTAAAATACAATCTTTCCAATGAAGCTTTTAACTATCAAGCCTAACCCAGATATTGTGTGTTTCTAATTTTAGCTTGTGCTTGTTTTGTTTTTGTCAGTTGAATACTACAAAATGGAACATCTAAACCCAAAGAAACTCAAATTACGGCACGAGACTGAACAATTTAACTCGGCGGCCTAAACAAACATAAGCTTTGTTCTGTTTTCATGCGTGGTTGAATGATCGAGTTCTGGTTGAGCTTTTTCATAAGGGTCTGTTTTAATCCAATGATAAGACCTTTCACTGACAGCTATTTTTCATTGATTGCTATAACAAACTTGCCGAAAACTTAGACCACGTTTGCCATGATGTGTTGCAAAGATCGGTGTCAATGAAAACGAACCAGGAAAACATAACTATGTTTTCTTTTCAATTGAAGAACAATCGATGGCAAATAACTCAAAGAAAATGTTTTATTGAATAAATGTGTACCCTAGATTCTAGTTTTTCTAGTTTCGAGATGTTCAAAAAAACGTTTTTAGAGACGAGGCCCTAGAGAATCTTGAAATCAAACTGTTTTAGTGGTTCTGCTTAGATTTTTTTTCTCCGAAATAAGTCCACTTTTGAAAGCTCGATTTTCTCGAAAAGTGGAATACGTTGTTTTTGATTCTAGTAGTCACAAATATGTTCTGTCTGTGAAAATTGTATTTTTCTAATTTCCTGGTGTAATTTGTTTTCTTATCAGCTGAATCTAATTTCAATTGAAATGGAACAAATCAGTAGAATTCTTTGGTTTATATCTCATGTTACTACACATGATTTTTCTTCTTGTTCATTGTGCATCGCATGAGAAAAATCAGGTTGGTAGGACCTGGCTATTTCCTGTTTTTATTCGTGGCAACTTTTCCTGATAATTTTTCCTGATCACTATTACTGGCCCCTTACTCGTTATTCTTTTTAAATTTTGTTTAGAAGTGTTTTATGTCTTTTGAGTATTTTGGACTATGTCACCCATCTACAGATATTCTCTTTGAGCTTACTTTATGCTTATGGACAGTATCCAGAGAATAGCCCTGAAAAATGATTGGAAAAGTTTCAAAAAATTCGTTTGAGTTGTTCTCGAGAAATGTAACCTATATCGTAGCAGTTATATGTGGTGCCGTTGTTTTCATACATAAAACTCAATTCCAAAAACCATTTGTAAGAAAATCCACATACTCTTCGTACCAAGCTTGAAAAAATCGGCCAAGCTGTTTCGGCTGTATGCACATATAAAGACAAAAAGGCAAACGTTTTTGCGGGTCCTACTTTTTTGCCGTTTCTATCATTCATTTGTTAGGTTTATTTCAAGATAACCACAAATCCAAAAACCCTTTGGTGACGATTGCATAACTTACATAGACCCTTGTTATGAGCAACGAATCGAACGCTTGAATGGAATGTTTGACCGAACGTTATGCTGGTAGCGAACTTTTTAGCCAAACACTATTTTTGCATCATTGTCAATCTTTACATATGACATCTGAACGAATCTTTGTTTATGACATTTTTGGATACGTCCTGTAATATAACTATTACCGGATCTTGAAAACACATTCGTTTTTAGTCGAACGTTCAATTCGCTACTCGTATTACGGGCCTTATAGTACCTATAAAAGTTTTAGTTTTTTTTGCTTGGATACCGAATATTCAAACAAACTTTATTGTGTACATTTCGTTTTTGCAGAGAAGTTAAAAGAACGGCTGGTGTATCAACAACAGACTTAGTTGGAAGAATGCTTTTGCTGACAAAAAATCATTTCCAT
This sequence comes from Melanostoma scalare, assembly GCA_949752695.1. Taxonomy (NCBI): domain Eukaryota; kingdom Metazoa; phylum Arthropoda; class Insecta; order Diptera; family Syrphidae; genus Melanostoma; species Melanostoma scalare. The sequence continues at coordinate 51,940,058 of OX456984.1, read as the reverse complement.
CAAGGTTCTAAAGAATACTCAATAGAAAAAGAAGGTAATTTTGTGTTATTTGAAATACTGCATGCAAAATTTAATTAAGCTCACTTTCTCTTCGCTTCGCGACATTCCCGCATTTTCATAAAAATTATAAAAAAAAACTTTAAAAATCCTACCTTGTCGATGCCATATCATTTCCCTCATTTCCTCCTTTCGTTTCTCTCTCTCTCTCTCTCTTTCTATGTTTCCAATTGTCTATCCTTTCAAAATCAAAATCAGCCAATCAAAATGTACAACTAATTTTAAAACATCAAAAATTGAAACCAGGTTCATCGAATATGGGCCAAGATTCAACGGCCAGCAGCCCTTGGACTGGCTGCAGTCAGTTTCTGCCTACAACCCAAAAAATTATTCAGTTTAGTGACGGAAAATCACCAAAACCGGGCGACAAAATTGTAAGTAAACTTTTTCCAGAGAAATAATAAATAATTGTTTGGTATTTCTTAGGTGTACGTAGCGGGTGCATTCGATCTATTTCACGTGGGCCATTTGGATTTTCTGGAAAAGGCCAAGCAACACGGTGACTACATTATTGTTGGATTGCACACCGATCCGATCGTTAATGCGTACAAAGGCAGTAACTACCCCATAATGAATTTACATGAACGTGTTTTGAGTGTTCTAGCATGCAAGGTGAGTTAGGACTTTCTTTTTAGATTGATATTGGTGAAAAGCTATGCAAGCTTTCACTAATATCATTTGAAACAATCTACAATTATTATTATTATTATTTTATACTACTTTTTTCTTCTTCATTTTAGTACGTCAATGAAGTTGTTATCGGAGCTCCTTATTGTGTGACTGAAGATCTGATCGAACACTTCAGTGTTGATGTGGTGTGTCACGGACAGACACCGATTGCATTGGAAGACGGAAAAATAGATCCATACGCCGTACCAAAGACCAAGGGCATTTTCATGCTCATTGATTCAGAGAACACCATGACAACTGAGAAAATAGTAGAACGTATAATCTCACATCGACTAGAGTTTGAGCGTCGTAATAAGAAAAAAGAGAAAAAAGAAGTTGAAGCCTACGAAGCGTACCAAAGATCGAAACAAACGCAAAAAGCAGGCTAAATGTGGATACTTCTGTTGATCCACCAATAATCAGGAAGCCATTTTATTCTTAAGGAGTTTTACTCAACAAAACCAAAAATTTATTATATATGTATTCCTAATTTTCTGTCGTATACTGGCCTGCATATATGAATATTTTTATTTACTATATAATAAATAATTTATGTATGTACGTTTAGTTTTAGAATTTTACTCTGATTTCTCTTATGTAACTACTTATTTTTATTAGTATTTGTGATTATATTTTATTTTTATTGTTATAATTACTGTACATATATATATGCAAATATTTTGTTCTGCTATTTACAATCCAGAGATCTGATTTGTGTAATTTTAGTGATGTGTCTCAGTTACTGATTATTATTTTATAGCGTAATTCCAAAATCTTTATTTTCTTAGTTTAAAATTTTACTATTGTAATAAATATAATCGAAAAATAAGAACACTTAGTACATTCTTTGAATATCGTGCTTATGTTGACTTATGGCTAAGGACAAATTAGTTCACCTTAAGCAAATATAAGTTTTTGGTCTGTCGAACACTGTCAAACTGGAAAGTGGCCTCAATTTTAAATGAACCATGAAACACTATGTTTTGACTCGCTGAATCATGAGGATAACTCATATAATTTATCATAACTTCGTCAACATAACTTGCGTCATAGAAACTTCTAAATTAAGGCAAAAGTGTAAATTTAGGTAAATCAAACTTCATTTCATTCAGCGACAATAAAAAACATAATATATTCTTTTCAGTGAATGATTCTTTCGATGATTGAACCGACCAAAAACTCTGATTTGAAAGTAAAGAAATGAGAATGGAAAGCAATGCTTTCAAAGAAATTATATACACACATTGAAAATCGATGTAATAGTCTAAAAGGTAAGCAGGAAGGTTAACTGAGCCAAAAAATGTCCTCATCAATATATTTCATAGATCTCGTTCAGTGACCCTAAATCCACAAAATAATCCCAACTCTCGGATGCATTATAAAAAGGTATGAAAATCTTCTTCTTAACAATTTGAATCGTTCGAGATCAATTATATCCAGAGCTTTTTTATTCGGCCCTATCGTGGTAACCGTCGGAGCGGAATTCTCTCCGATCGGAGACATTTTGCTTCGTGGTAGTTCTCCGATCGGACGATCCGACGTTCTCCGATAAGTTTTTGTTGCGGAGATTTTAGTTTTCGGAATGCAATGCATTGCCGCATTTGTGAAAAATTTCTACTACATCGAAGCAAAATTGAATCTTCGAAGAAAGATGCGTTGCGGAGAAAACTCCGCTCCGACGGTTACCACAATAGGGCCGATTGGCTGTCTGTCCGTTTGTTTGTTCGATACCACGAATTTTGTTGTTCTTAAGAGTTTATCATAAGTCCGAGATATGAAATTTGAGTTGCCCAACAGTATGCAATGAAAATGTGTAAAGCACAATCGTAACGGCTACTTAAGTATGAAATCCTAATTTAGAAATATAGTCAAGCAAGGTTCAATTTTGATATTTCAATGTTCGGACTGAAACTTAATTCCATGGAAAGATTCAGCGCTTTACTCTATCCATTTTAAGCTTTAGATAATCTCTGGAGTTTCAGGAACTTACTCGCATGTTCCAACATACTCACAACAGAAATACATCGCTCTTGGCTAAATGTGAAATAAATTAAATGGAGTCGCTCATAAAATTTCAAAATTTTTTAGGGGCCGGATTCTGTAACATTTTAGACGACTATCGTCTGAATTTTAGGTACTAAACCTAACGTGTTTAAGACCCTGAAAAAGTTGCCAAAATTTTTTAAGACGATAGAAAAATAGCTTTCCACCAACCACTGAAAGGAGGAATATATGAAACAATCTTTTGACGACGCAATCTAAAAGTTACGTGAATATCCTTAATATACCAAGGTGGACTTGAGACTTTTGTTTAGGTGTTTTTCATAGATGTCTGAAGCTAACTACAAATGTTCCGCTTAGGCGTTTCACTAAAACGTTTTAGTAAGTTATACCCCTATTACGATTGGTGAATCAAACGTTCGATGTGAGTTTTTTTCACTGGCGAACTAAAGCATTCGACATACTATGGTTGGCGCACTTCACGGTTCGAGTTCGAAATTCAGAAATACCTACAGTAAAAAAAAAAAAAATCAAACGTCAAATCATTGCAGACAATAGGTCCGTTCGTTGAACTTTCCCCAGGGTTGACCCTGGTTTTCTTGATAACCCCATGAGTTGTCAAAAAAACCTGGGTTTTCCAGTCCTCAAAAAACACTAAACCACAAATCACCACACATCCCTGTCATTTAAATAAAAATACATGCCATTTGACAGCCCTCAAATCGCCACAGCAAAAAGCTAGGGCGAGTTGGGGGAAAATTTATGGCAAACCTATGGCTCAAAAAACACTCAATTTGACATTCAGGGCGAATTTAGGTTTCTCAAAAAACGCTTTGTGGCGACCCTAGGGCAACCCCAGGGCTTCAACGAACAAACCTAATTATCAAGTAAGAAAATTTCCAAAAATCGAAAGTTCATTTCATTTCATTTTTATTAGTAGTATAATATTTCTTTACAATTTTTATAATTAGTTTTGGTTTCTTAAGAGTTACAGAAAAATAATTCTTTACAACTTTAATAAATTTATAGATATAATAAAAAGTATAATGCCAAATACAATTTCGAATTCAAGGGAAAAGCTACTAGGAAAAACCCTTACATGACACTTAAATAACTAAAAATTGCACATAAACCCAAATCTCGAGAATAATAGAAAAAGCTAGTTTATTAGACTTAGAATTAAGTCATTGTCCGAATACGAACATTTTGTAATAAAGTTTCCTTCAAGTTTGTTTAAAAGGGATTTTATAGGTTGAACATTTGCTTTATCGTGAAGCCTTGCTGTTGAAAAATGCCACGGAAGGTTAAGCATTAACTTCAATATTTTATTTTGTTTTACTTGTAATTTTTTTAGATGGGTCTCAGCACAGTCTTTCCAGACTGGTGCACCATAAGTAAGGATTGGTTGAAAAATTGTTTTAAATATTATTATTTTGTTATGCATACTAAGCCTTGATTTGCGATTAATAAAAGGGTACAGTATTTTGAGTACAATATCTACTTTATTTATTGTTTTTGAAATATGTTTTTCGAACGTTAATCTTTTATCAAAAGTGATACCTAAGTATTTACAGTTTTGACACCATTCTATACTTTCAGAGTTTAGTTGAAGCATTGTCTGAGGGAAAAAATTCTGCTTTCTACGGCGAGTGAACCATATTGCCGTTGATTTTGTAGCGTTGGCCTTGATTTTCCATTTTCGAAAAAAGTTTTGAATTATATTTAATGGGTAATAAAATAATAAGAACTGATAAGTAATATAGATTTGTTTTCTGAAGAAAGTGAATCCGATAGAAAAAAGTTAAAAATGCTTTGACTCCGAAAGAGTATACGAGACAACTCCAACGTCTTGGAACTGCCTGATCATCTGTAACTAGGAACAATTATTTGTCTAGAGCAAATTCTTTTACAACTTTTGAATTTTTGAAGTTTCAGATCATATTTTAGGCTGAATAAGGAAGCTTTTATTTGTGTGCTAAGCAAATTAGAGAGAGAATTCCAAAATTCAAGCACATCTTCAATTCCAGCTATAGTTAAATTGGCTTGTGCCTTAAGATTTTTTCCCAGTGGGAGTTATCATGAACTATGTTCTACCTCGATCAGTGTATTATTGCAAAAGGCGTTTCACTTAACGCCTGGAAAATGATAGAGCTCCAGACGCGACGATTTATGTTAAATACAAATTCAAATCTTATCTTATTTTGAAAGTTGTTTTACTAAAATATCAATTGTGGCACTTGAAGCTAACTCATTTTACTGGCATTCTAAATGAAACCCCTATTGCAATAAGAGCGAGTAAGTAAGAACCGTCCAGGAGCGTCCAGAAGCATTCTCAAACCGTTCCATTGGTGCAAAAAGATCGCTTCTCATGATTCTGAGGAGTGACAGCCGCTTCTCGATTTGAAATGAGAATCGACTCAAGAAGCACTAACACATGTTACTCAAATGTCAAAAAGAAAATTTTCTTCAAGGAATATTTTTTAAGAGCCATAGATGTTTCACTCACACAAAGGCAATTACGTTAAACTGAACAGAAATTATTTTGGGTGTTCCATTGGTTTTTAAAATGAGTGCTTCCCCGAGTGAAACCAATGGAAAGTGCCATAAGTATAAGCCCTGCGTCGTTGTCCTTAAAGTAAAATGAAACAACCGAACAAGATTTGCTCTCAACTTACTTCAATGTCTGTGTGCTGTGTTGGTTTTAAGGTTCACCCAAACGTTGTTGTCATCATTTTTGCCGTCGGAACAGTATAAATGTATGAAAACGCTGCCTTTTTTGTCTTCTTGGTGTGGGTATTCTCATTTGTCGCTTAATTTAGACAACTGCAATTGCCGCTGCCACAACTGCAAAAACCCTTTGGTTTGAGAATTCCTTAAAGGTCATCATCATGACTTTTCATTGAGTGGTGATGAGTTCCTGGTGAACCAATTTTCTTTCTGCAGCAGAGTTCTTCCTGGTGGTGCCCGTGCCTGGTTAGCCTGCTTGCCTTTTACGCGTAAGGTTAGTGCTTCGAATCTTAACAGATACTAAATAAAATAAATGTTTTTCCACGGGTATCGTCTTTGGCGAGGAACTGTCAAGTCCTCCGTTAGTAAATTCATTGCCATTAAAAACTCTTTCTCGATTAGCCGTTCGGAATCGACAGAAAATTGCACATATCACTCACAAGGTATGGTTTTGAGAAACGCGCCCGGAACTCCCGCTCTGTTGCGCTACTCTATTTATTTATTTATTTCTGTTTTACTTCTGGTCCCTTTTATCCAAAAGCTTCCAGAAAGGTGCTTTAAACATTCACTGTTTCCGAAACAAATTCAAAGAAAGTAAAAACGATTTCAGTGTTGTCATCTCGTGCACAAAAAAAATTGACGAAGACTTTCGAGTTTGTGCGTAAAACGTATGGAACTTTAACGTACCGTGTTCAGTGAAAGTGTTAGAGGATGTCCTACACTGCTATTATGCAGACTTAACCGTCATGTCATTTAAGTAGTTCCAATGGATGGACATAATAGGGGAAACGATGATGGAATGTGCTATATGTGCTATTTCCAAGCGGAAGTTCTGGCGATTAAAAATGTTCGTTCTTGGCAAAGAAAACGTGATATCCTCAGTGAATATTTGCATCTTCTCAAAAAGCAAATCAGCCTTTAAATCACTCGACGATGTTTCCACAGAGTCTTTAACCGCCCTCAATTGCCGATTATCTCTGATCTCTGGAGATGCGCAAAGAGTTAACATTCATCTTGTTGAGGTGCCGGATGACAAGGGAAAAACAAACAGCAGATTTAGAAAAACCACTACTTGTCTGGCAACGAAACAGATATGGCCAAAACTTAATCTAAAACGCACAAGAGACTTGAGACCCAAAAGCAAATCACACATTGGCTCCGTAATCGATGTCATTACCGAACATTGCTTTTTAACCAGACAGGCCACAAGACGCAGCGTTTTATCTAACGACTTCTTCAGAAGCAATAACTCAAACTTTTTCTTTATTTCTTTCATTCCTTTCATTTCTGATTAAACTGTAAACAAGAATAATTTCTTAACCTTCGTTTTCGTCTATGTGCAGTTGTTAAATCTTCTATTAAGGCCGAGTCCGAATGGCTAACATAGAAAACGCTTTTGATGGCAAGGAATTACCATCATTTTACCTTCTCTTGCGAAAGGCAATTTCCTTGATGTTTTTAGGACTCGAACCTCGGACCTTCCGCGAGCAAGCAGACACGCTTACCATAACCCCACGGGCATCACAACTTGCTCTCATGAGGAATAAACCAAATTAACAAAAAAAAATGTTTAAGCTCATCCAAACCATAGCGATTTTGTAGTTGCGTTAGCTAAAGATTTATCTTTCAAAATGTGTTATATAAGAGTGCTCATAGTAAAGCCACAAGAACGACACTGCGTTACCATGCATTCCAGGTTGTAACGGCGATAAAATGCTGTCTACTGCGTTTCTATCGCTGTCGCAACTACAAAATCGCTTTGGTTAGGGAGAACATTTTGTTTTCTTAAATAATTTTTCGACAAACTGTTTAATTCTGTTTGCAATAAATTTGATGATGAAAACAAAATTTTCAAAATAATCACCTCAGAAAATACAGCAAGTGATTTTAGTGTTGCACGTGGATAGTTCCAACAATAAAATTTGCCCACTTTTTTAGGGCAAAGATTAAAAAAAAAGAATTGGAATATGATTCCAGTTCAAAAATAAAAATGAATTTCAAATAATCACATTTCGCTGAAGAACAAAAAACAACAATAATATTTTTACAGCCAAAAAATTAGTTGTGGAGAAAAAAGCCCTGAGTCGAGCCTGTCTAACGAGCGAAACTAATTTTCTGTCTAGTTTATAAATAGATTTATTATACATTAATGACCTAAGCCTTGTAATCAAAACAAAACCATAGTTAAGTAGAATCACTTTCAGTCAAATGCTTAGGTACTCTCATTGTCACAAGATCACAACATTTTGTTGACCTTTTTCTTTGAACTTCGATCCTGTACTTTGAATGCTATTTGCCTTAATTAAGAGTACTTTTATGTATCAAAAAAGAATACCCAAAAATAAAATATGCTTTCCCCTCAAACAAAGTAGACAATACACCAAAACATCGCTTCTATGTATAAATAGTGATATGGTGATACCTAAATTTAATTTAACATTTAGGATACAAAGAGATACCATTTAGTCGCTATTTAAACGCATTTCGGTGAGCATGGCAAGTGCAATCGATCGCTTAATGGCCAATTTCATGGAATTTTGAACTGGTTAGGTACCTCTCATGTTCCCAATTTTTTTTTGTTTATACAAAAATCACTCGACGCACACTTTCGCGTAATTGGGACAAAAGACCATGTCATACTATGCCATCAACAAAGTTATGTAAGAGAAGAGCATATTTGCATGGCTCAACAAATGCTATAAAGCTTCCGCAAATACTTCTGGTGTTGCCACATTGGCCCACTGCCGCCAATCGGAGTTCGATGTATTTGAATGGTCGTATCCCTTTTGATGTGGATGTCGCGTGCGAAACGTTCCATTCCACCGACGCAATGTGATTTACTGTCCGATGTGAAGTCATTGGACCGCAATCAGTGGGTCATATAATGAATGAACGCTACATAAATTCGCCTCATAAAATATTAGTCGTTGGTCATAAATTTTTTTTTTTTTTAAATAAAGAAAAAACTGATTTAGAATAGCTTACAAACACTAATGCGCCTACTGATTGAATTGGAACAGGTGTATGAAAAGTTGACTGAGAGTAGGTTGAAGGTATAAGGCATTAATCAATATCATCCGGAAACATCTAGCTTCAATTTACTTGTGCCGCATGCGTTGATGGAGTTAGATTTAATACGTTTGGGATTCTAGAGCGGGCGCATTTAGTTGTGATCAGTTTTTGGATTTAGTACACTTTTACGTGGACGTTAGCTCTTGTCGGTTGATGCGAAGTGATCAATGAAAGTTTAAAAGTGAATTGTAATTGTTTTTGTTGTGAAAATCTATTTGAGAAAAGTTCTGGTAATAATGACTGAATGTTTATGTGACGAAATACCGTGCTCGAGAAAAATGATATTTCTAATACTAATTGCTTTTGGGATACTTTTTACCGGTGGAATCTGTGAAACTGGAAATTTCGGTAAATATTATTGTCCTTAGACGAAAAAGAAGTAATTTTTTAAAGTCCTAATTGTTTAAAACTTAGAAATAACTGTGTGATCCTATAGGGGTTTGGTCGAAAAATGGTAGTTTTCCGCAAAAGGTACTTGAAATTTGGGTATAGGCCCGGATTTAATATTTTTGACAAATTAATGATCCATCAACACACCTTTTAGTACTGAGTAAAAATTGTTTTTTTTTTTTAAATGAGAGTAAAAGCACAATGCAGGGTATAAAAATCGACGGCAAATTTCTATGATCAAGTCATATTTCTGATGCAATTTTCAATGTAGAAAGTTCTCTGATACAGCGTTTCAAATAAAATAATTTATACTTAATTTTTTATGAAGCCATCTCCATGCCTATCTGTGACTAAAAGCAGAACTAAAGTAAACAAAACTAAAAAATTGGAAAATTTTGACTATTTTCGGGTTAGGGATCTAATTGTTTTGGATACAACATTTTTTTTTTTATTATTATTCGAATGAAACATTTCGATGGGAAATTTCGTGTTCTATACAAAAAATGTACCACCTGCAATTGTATCGAAACTTCACTTGCGAAAAATACTGATAAATGTGGTTTTTCATTCCTATTTCCGATTTGCACCCTCGAATGTAAAAGAAAGCGACTTTTTCTTTATAATTCGCCCGTTAATCGATTTTTGCGAATCCATTCGTTTTTGAGTTCCTTCAGTTTAGTTTAGTTTAGTTTAGTTTATTCTTTTAAGCAATATACAAAAAAAAAATACGAATTTAAAATAACTTGGCATAGCTGTCTGCCAGATTGACAATATAAATACATACAACATACATACATAGATATAACTTCAAATAATTTTTCTAATAAAGCAGATTCCTCAAAAGTTTAACAGAAAAAAGAGAAAAGAAGAAAAAAGTACTCTAAATGGTTTCATTTATTATTATTCTTCCTCGATACTCCCGCGCAAGTTTTACAGTAATTTAACATCTTCGGTACTTCCACTTCGTTTAAGAGCAATATCATCTCCTCCTCCGTTAGAAAATTGTAATCAAAGAAGGATCTTCATATTTCCATCAAGATCGGATACCTTCTAAGAAAATGAAGCACATCATCGCTTTCTCTCAGATTACAGAGATTACATACAAGCGGCAGTTCATCCCTATGAGGCATATAGTTGAGATGCAACAGCTCACCACGCAGTCTTACCATCTTTGAGATTAATTCCACATTGTTCTCGTCTCGAAAATAGTACCTACAGCACAAATTGTGGCATCGTCTGCTATATGTATATCGATTTATGCACAGAACTGCATGTATATGTATATGTTTCTCCCGGTATTTGGTGTTCACTGCCTCTACCAGTTTGTAAAGTGAGCATTATCATTCATTTAGGTTATCCAAATTCAAATTTAGTCGGAACCCACACCACTGTGTTAGCTCTATTCACTCAGCATACCAACTGCTTTTTCTCCCAACAGCTAGAAAGGGTGCTTTCATTGGTAGTCTTGCATTGGAAATACGTAATACCTTAAGAATATAGTCTATGTGAAGTTTGAGTTCGTATGAAGATCAGAGATATTCCTGTTTCCAACTTAACTATAGTTAGCAGTTTTAAAAGGAAGACGAAATATTCTTTTTAAATAAAACCTTAGAAGTGTTTCTACCGTTTCGTGATACTTGTATCCCCACACCTGAGACGCATAAAACAACATTGAATCCGAAACTGCTTCGAAATCACGAAATTTTCTACTATTGGTAAAGTATTTGTTGGCGAAATATTTCTTCCTTGAAGTGCCAAGGATATTTTTTGACTTTCCTTCAAATGCTTTTCCATGGTTAAATTCTTAGTGAAACAGATATCTTTATTCTTTAACAACATCTATACTAAAAAAATAAAATAATTAGGGTGGCGCTACAGAGCGAGGAGCCCCTGGGCCTAGCGCATCTATCACCACCATGCCTTGTGAGGGAATGGAGGGGACCTACAATTTTCTGACGGTTCCGAACGGCTTATTGAGAAAGCTCTTTTTCATGGCAATGAATTTACTAACGGAGGACTTGCCAATTCCTCGCGAAAGGCGATACCCGTGGAAAAACATTTTTGCCTCTGATGGGAATCGAACCTCTAGGTTAGCAGGTGGACATGCTAACCATCACGCCACGGGTACCATCTATACTATCATCGTTATAAGTCCACATCTTAATTGAACAACTTCTACCACCACCATTTTGAAAATCATGACTTTTGATTTATTCAGATTCACTTTGAGGCAGTATATCTATATAGTTGATTAATCATCAGCTGCAATGATTCAGGGGAATATAAGAATAAAACTATGTCATCTGCAAAGATAAGTGCCTTGATAAGAGTTCCTGCGTACTCACACCTCCAGATAGAAAGTACGTAAGGTCTTCGATGTAAGGTGCAAACAGGAGAAGACTCAATACACATCCCCAGCTGCTGGCTAAAATATATTTTATTTATTTATTTATTTATTTATTTACCATCTATCGAGTTCATAACTCTTCTAGACTAACAATATTTACATAAACTATATTGAGAAAAGTAAGAGCAAATATTAAACAATAAGTAGCAAAAAGTAGCAAAAAAATTATCTTACATATGTACATATATATACAAACATGCTACGATACTAGACTCAAAACAATAGTTTTGAAAACATCTCTGCTTAAATATAAGTCTATATTTTGATAAACGATATTAAATTCATGACTAGAACGTGAAATCGGATCTGATCTACCGTAGTTTGTATAAGATCGGGGAACAAAAAACAGAATCGGCCTCGTCCTCAACTGTCTTGAAGGAGCATATAAAGAGAAAGAAGAGAGAAGTTTAGGACAATCAATTCGATTACAGAGAACATCTCTAGCAAGCATAACTAAATAATACTTCCTCCTAGCTTCGAGAGTCTTTAAATCTATTAACAGACATCTTACATTGTAGCTAGGTAAAATATTATCAACCCAATTTAGTTTACGCAAAGCGTACCTCGAAACTTTTTTTTGAACGGATTCAATACGATTTATACCCACCCTATACAATGGACACCATATACAACATGCATACTCAAGAAGTGATCTTACAAGTGAGATATATAAAGATTTAATCGTGTAAGGATCCAGAAATTGTTTTGAGTTTCGCATGATGAATCCAACTAATTTATTAGCCTTGGAAATAACGTAGTCTAGATGCAAATTAAAGGATATCTTTGAATCGAAAATAACGCCTAGGTCTTTTTGTCTATCCACTGATTCAAGTTGAATGTCAGAAATGACGTATGAATGATTTATAGCATTAGGCGACCTGGTAAATGTAATGCTCTTACACTTCGCTATATTCAAAAATAATCGATTTTCAAAACACCAAGCTGACACTTCATCTATATCACGTTGAAGTCGATAACAATCCAATTCACACTTAATTGGCCTAAAAAGCTTAAGATCATCTGCAAAAAGCAAACATTCAGAATATCGAATTCTTGGTGGTAGATCGTTTATAAATAATATGAATAGGAGAGGTCCTAAATGACTCCCTTGAGGAACACCTGAGTGATTAAAAATTTCTTTTGAAACAACCGTTCCAATTTTTACATATTGTTTGCGATTGGTCAAGTAATTTTCAAACCATATAAGTAGGCTAGAGTGAAAACCTAACAATTTCAGTTTTTTTAGCAGAATATCGTGTTGAACTCTATCAAACGCTTTGGAGAAATCTGTATAGATAGCGTCAACCTGATTTCCACGTTCGATACCTCTAATGCAGAAATTAGAAAACAAAGCTAGATTAGTCACTGTTGACCTACCACTAACAAAACCATGTTGATCTGCTGATATACTGGAACTAACCTCATCATAAAGACGTTTCTTCACAATCGCTTCAAAAACTTTCGGTATCAACTTCAGTTTTGAAATGGGTCTGTAATTAATAACCTCTTGTTTTGAACCTGATTTATAAATTGGACTTATCATCGACAATTTCCAGTCATCTAAAAAGTTGCCAGTGGAAAGCGATAAGTTGAAAATTTTAGCAAGTGGAGCTGCAAGACTTAAAGAACACTTTTTAAGTAAAGCCGAGCAAAAATTATCAGGTGTTAGTTTGAAATCAGACTTCAAAACTAAAGCTGTTGAACAATGCGCCTGGAGAAAAAATGTGTGGAGAAAAAAATATGAGGCATGGGAATAGTTATGCCTCATATTTTTTTCTCGGACATTGTAGCTAAGTTTAATGACTCAAGCACTATGAAGCCAAAACACATTTTCAGTTCTATTTGGTAATTAGAAATTACCAAAAAAAAAAATTCAAATCAAGCTCTCTTAATACCAAACAAATTTTAAAACTTTTTAACTCATACTCTTTGTACAAAAAATAATTTCTATTGGAACGAGTTATGCGAAATTTATGTTGATAGAGCCAATCAAAAGAAAGAAAGTTTACCAGAGTCCAACTTCCCAATTCAACATTCTAATTTTTGGTACAAAAAACAACACCAAGATTAGACTCTGTATTCTGTAAGCAATCGAAATCAAAATGAAACAATGAGGATAAAATTTCTCTGGAAACATTTCCAATATTCGGAAAATTGGTATCGGCAATGATGCTCAAAAGTTCCTTGTGGAATTTTAAGCGATCGTGAATAAACCTACCATCGAAATCTTATATCTCATTTTACTTAATTTGTTTCGCATTCACTACTACTTGTAGAGAGATAGAAATATGCACCAGCAGTACAAAAACATTTATGTTTATTAAAATTTTATGAGTATTAAAATTAGTTCCGTTTGAAATTCATTTCGATGGAGGTTCGCTATCGCGGGCGATGTTCCATGGGAAACAAAATCCCGTAGGAGGTTGCCGATAAAGCCAAACGTGTTCGGGTTGATTTGGCTCATCTCCATTAAGTAAATTTATTTTAATTTTATTTATGTTCAATGACCGGGCTTCCGGGCTATGTATAGATGTCAATGTATTTAAATTTTCTGCAGACTATTTAAACATGATTACTCTGAGATTGTATCAGACTAGATGTTTTAATACGAGTATAGGGATTCTATTGTGATTTAAATGACAAAATATTGTGTGAAATAGTAATGTTCGAGTATTTCGTTTTCACCTTAGTTAGACTGTCTGCGGATTTTAGTCGAAAAAAGTTTGCTTAATATCAAGTTCCAGTGCTTACAGAGCCCTTTACGCATTCGTTATGAATTAAAAAATTTAAAAATCATGAAACACGACATTACGATAATAGGGAAGTCGAGAAAGTGTGGCCCACAATTCTGTGTGTTTATACTTCATGCACCCTACGTTTATTCGAGGATTGATGTCGTCGTTTCAAGTTGCTTCACTAATCATCATTTATTGCAGATATGTATTTAAATTTTCTAAACTTGGAAAGAATATATCCATTCAAATTAATATCCGAAATGTCCATGTATGGATCAGAAAACGGGTGACACAAGTCTTTCTTGGACTAACACGGTACCCACTCCCTTCATAAAGCTTTTCACGATACGTTCAGTATGCTTCTGGCAGGGATGTAGGATAGTCAATAGTCCATAGCCAGCAAATAATAGTTGATGTATTTTGGTGTTCTGTACTTTGATTGTCAAAATCAAGAACTGTAAACTGTAATAAAGAGCAGAGGACTCAAGACGTTTTCCACATCTAACCTTGGTCACCGTTCCTTCTTGCATATCCTACATCATCCTTACATAAACCTTAGAAACTTCTTGTTGTATGAGGGCCGCCCATATTAGATCTCGCGGTTATCGATACTTTTTCGAAGTCAAGCAGCACAATACGCAAATCATTTTAGGATAACGGTGTTTTTAAATTAGAAACCATATGCTTTTAATTGCATTAGTTGCTGACGAAGTTTCGACAAAACTAAATTGGTTATTGGATAGCTTTATTATTTTCCGCAGTCTGGTACATAATACCCACTCAACGATCTTCATAGTGAGTGACATCAGCTTGATCGAACTTAAATACCATCACAATAATATCCCCACCTGTGCCCAATCCCACTTCATGTAAAGAATACAAGTCATACAGATGATAAGTTTTAAAAGAAAATTGACAAAAGTTTAGTCGAATGGTGTTCAAAAATCCTTTAAAATTGGAATGTGCTGGCGTCAAGGTCAAAAATAGCTCTCCAGCAAAACTTTCACCACAAACGATTTTTGTTTTGTGTTTTTTTTTTTAATTGTAAAACTTGAAAAGCGAGCATTTTCTTTTAAAAAAAATCTACGAGTTGAATTGCAAAAAGCACCAAAAGGTCAGAGCGAGTTGCTACCTGTCTATCATACGACATTTTCTTTAGTTTAATTTTTGTTTGCGTTTCTTGCTTACATATTCTTTTGAATATCATCAATAAGGTTTACTCCTTTTCTATTTAAGTTGACCGTGGTGTTATTCAAAATCCTTTTTTTGGATATCACCTCTCGCGGGGAATTGTTTTCTGCCAGAGCTGTAAAAGAATGCATTCATTTAGTAATGCATTGCAAAAAGTCCAATTCTAACTGGTTATTTGGAATGCATTCACATTTCTTATCGCAAGTACTTCAACTTTCAAAAATAAGTCCCAGTTGCAGTCAAAAAATTTGAAGTCAAAAGAGTGCAATACTTTTTAACTGGTTGCATTCTTGGAAGTCTCTTAAAACAACATTTTTAACATTCTTTGCAATCATGAAGTCTTTTGATTGCATTGAAAGTAATATTTGGCTGTTTTTGGAGTCTTTTGGCTGCTTATAGTCTTTTGACAGCTTGAAGTCCGATCTTGCAATCGTGTCAACGGAGCTTAAATATATCAACGCCAATGTGATATGTCAATCTATTCGTGCGTTTCTTGACTTTGATATGCGTCAGCGATGGACCTATTCGACTATTTACCGTAAGAAAACTTGTGTTTCACTAGCTTTCAAAAACGGAAATGACATCTTATTGTTTTTAAAATCAGAGCCAATAACGATGAAAATAACGATCAGCATACCTAGTTAGTGAACACGATAGTAAGCTTTAATTGGAGGCCCAGATATTCATAGGTAAGCGCATTAAGGCTACATTACGTTATTCATTCAAAAATATTTTTCTCTTTTTCTTGTTGCGATTATATGATTAATTATAAACATGCAATGACATGCAATGACAAGTCTCTCATTCAAGCTCAAACGAAGTAAGAAGGTTTATTGTAAAAAAATCTTTTTTTCAGCTGGACTTCTTGTTCAACCCGACGAAGGATCTAGTTACGCACAGGATCGGGATCCATTAAAAGTTCGATCCTACTATGACTCCGGCACTGAGTGCGGAGCAGGAACCGAATGCAGTCCAATGCATGAATGCCCTTCCATGATCTATGAAATTGCGAAAATGTGCTATTATGGTGATAAGACCCTATTCTGTGGAGGTGGCGAAGAGACGCCTTACGTCTGCTGTCCAAGTAGCCCACTTGAAAAAAATCAAGTGTGTGGCAAGGCGTTAGTGCAAGGTCAATTCTACAGAGGCTTGGGTTCTTATCCATTCATCGCAAGAGTTGGTTTCAAGCGTAAGTACAAGTATATCGTTTCTTGATTACTCAATTAAAAATAATAATTTCTTTTTGTGAATCAGATGTGAACACAGGAAGCTTTGCGTATCCATGTGCTGGATCAGTTATAGCACGACGTGTAATTTTAACTGCTGCACATTGTGCTCTGGCCAAGGCTGACGGACACCGTCTGTAAGATATCTGTTTATTTCTGTCTTCTATGAACTTGAACCCCAAATGTGATTCGAATCAATTTTAATTTATTTTTAATAATTGGCTTGGTGCTGGTTGGCCCAGGCTCGGTATTTATTGTTTACACCTTTATTTCTTATAAATATTTTTTTTTTTAATTAAAGGTCATCAGTTCGAGTTGGAGAGTACGACACATCATCGGACCCCGATTGTGCCAGCACTGGATTTTGTGCCCCTCGAGCGGTCAACCATGCAATTAGTCATGTGATTGTACACCCAGATTATAAACAGGGCCAGTACCATCACGACATTGCGCTGCTTGTTTTGAAAACGCCCCTTAATTACTCTGGTAAGCAGTACCTACTAATATCGAAACAAAATAATGTTTTTTTTTAATTTAATACTTTCATCAAACGTTGCATGTTGATTTGATCTTGATTGAATCATTACATTATGTTTGAAGAGTTGTTGAACGGATTCAAAAGCATACGTATATACAAACAAACAACAATGTGTTGGTGTTTATCTGTTCGTCGTTAGAACTAGAATTTAGTCTTTAGCTTATACATGCAAGTATGTATTTATTTTAAAGGGTCTTATTGGGGGCTCGCAAAAATTCTATTAGACTTTTTTCGATTCTATTGAGTTTCAAAATGGTATTGGAAAATACAATATATATGCAATACAATAGATTGAAATTGAATCCATTCTTTAAGTAGAAAAGATAAATTTCTTCAGCCGACCTTTTAGTTCAAATGGTAGAAGATAATAAATCTGGTTTTGTATTTTCTGAAGCCTTTGAATAAAATGCACTTACTTTCCAGAAGTAAGTCTTGTATATGATTATATGTACGTAGTGCTAAAAAAAACCAACAATTGTTCTTTGTAAAGAAGTTTTACATATAATTCGTTATATTCGTGCGACCGCATTAAGCCGAACAGCGCAAATCGGCATATGCCAAGCGTCAATAAAGAATTACGACCGGCCTTCCTACATACCGAAAGGACTCGAATTTAAACCCAATGAAATCGATCGATAGTGAGGACTTACCTTAAGGAATTTTTGTTAACTTGTTACTTGATCCTAAAAACATATTTCTATTCAAAAATGTTTAATTTTGGTTGCACATTTACACTTTTTGAAAGATGGAAAGAGGCATCAGAGATTTTGTGGTTTTGATTTAATGAACGTTCTTAAATTAGCTGCGTTAAGTCTTTTTCGAAAAAAAATTGGATCTAATCTGAAGAATTCGTTTTATCTTTTTTAAAAATCCGATTTTTTTACTGTGGATAACTTATAGGGCCCCTACACTACGCAAACACGTTTGCACAAACGTGTGTTTGTGCAAACATAGTTTCGCCACACACTACTCAAACATGTTTGAGAGATATTAGTTGCTTGACGTTTTTCATATCAATAAGACCTACAGAGCAATGAGCGATTTCGCATGTGCTGCTTTAGTTAATTAACCGATTACAATAATCTTTGCTTTTAACGCACCACAACACCGGTAAACTTTTATATAATTCGATAAATTCCATCCAAAAAATTAGTTCCACTTGTTTATTCATCTTTACTCCTTGAAAATTGACACGTGTTTGAGCAAAATTCACCACACACGACTCAAACTTGTTTGTGCAAACACGGAAAATTCAAAATTTTTAAAATTTGTTCAAACGGTTTGCGCAAACACTCAACATCGCTACACACTACTCAAACAGTTTGCACAAACATTTTTATAAAAACAAAATACATATGTTTGCGCAAACGGTTTGAGTAGTGTAGGGGCCCTATTAGTTAACGACACACAAATTATTTGATAATTTTTTCTTTTCTCCTTTTTTAACCTTTTTAATGATCAAAGATTTCAGTGAAATTGAAACAGCCTAACGCTTTGACATTCTCCCAGTCGCACTTCGAGATTTTGATAATTGAAACTACCGCCTACTGCGCAATGCTTCCGCATTAATGAGTAAGGTTTTCATACACAAAAGTAAAAACGCACTTGTTCCCTTTTATTATTTCAATCAACCTCCCCTTCCAATTACAGTCCAATTGCACTAACGTCACTAATCGTCACTAATCATCAAGTCATGAAATATCTTGGGGAACGAAATCTTCTTAAACACTGACAGTATACGGCAATCGTAGCAAATGATCCACTGGTGATTTGATGGCATATCTCACCGAAAAGGGGAACCGATCTTTTGGAGAAAGTAAGATTATTTCACTTGATATTTCTAAGGCATTTTATAGAATTCGGCATCAGGCTCTCTTATCGAAAACGCTTTATTTGTTGTATCGTTAAGTCTCTTCTTCCTTCGATTAGAAACTACCTTTCGGACCGTTTTATACAAGTTGTGTTGGATGGATTGAAGTCTGATACCCACTTTATAAATGCTGATGAGCCCCAGGGCTCCGTTTTGTCTCCGCCTCTCTTCCTCATTTGCATAAATGAGCTCTTGTCAAAAAGCTGTCAGTACTCGGTATGTGTGTTAACGATGATCTTCGTTGGAATTACCACATATTTGAAGTCGCCAAAAATGCTGCTAAATGCTTAGGTTTCTTAAGACGATGCAGGAAATTCTTCACCCCTTCTGATCTGGTTATAATTTATAAAGCTTACATTCGCCCTAAACTAGAGTACAATTCCCATATCTGGTCAGGTGCGTCTCAAACATCTCTGCGCCTACTTGATAGGGTACAAAACAGAGCGTTGAGATTAATAGGTGATAGTTCAACCGTAGAGTCGATTGATTCTCTTGAGCATCGTCGAAACGTTGTCTGTTTCACTTTTTTTTTCACAAACAGTGCTCTAGTGAAATAGCCAGTTGCATTCCTCCCCTGAAACAATTTAACCGTAACACTCGCCTCGAGGTGATGCAGTGTTCTCTGGCACAAGTCGCGCTGAGGCCTTGAGAAGTTCGCAAGCAGCATCTCTTTTTATTCACGTCTAATGGATATACCGTCCGATACGATAATCCCAAGTTCAAACTGCGTGAAAAGTACACGGTCAAATTTCGATTCAGGACTGGTTCCTTCTGGAATTTGGACCAGGAAAGAACTTTTATCAGATTTTCACGGATTGTTTCAGAAGCGGTGATCAAAGAGTTATGAATAAATTTATAATGTTTTAAAACACAGTGCGAATATTTAGGAAAACAGGATAGGATTTAGTAGAAGACACCGATGCACACTGCTTTTGAACTCTTTTGAATCGAAATGCTAATAAAAAACGGAGTTTCGTAGAGCATTCCACATATGTATGACATATATGCAGCAAAAATATCGATGTCTATAATTGACCGTACGTCCGATGTTGAGCTTAAGTTTAATCTGATGAGCATTCCTGGCGAGGCGTATGATGCACTGTTTGTTATAGAGAAGGGGTATAAAAGAAGCGATAATAAAGGGTCCGCCAAATAACTTTTTTTTTCAAAAACAGGGCGCAAACATCGAGTGTAGCTTCGGCTATGTGGCACGTAGCGCCGTCCTGTTGAAACCAAATGTTGCCAATATCCTCTTCTTCAATTTTTGTGAACAAAAATTCGTTTAACATGGCCCGATAACGATCGCCATTAACTGTAACGGCCACTCCTTGCTCATTTTCGAAGAATGCCTCTGGACCAAAATCCGCACCGAACAGTGACTCGTTTTGGCTGTATCGGCTTTTCAATGTATGCGTGCGGGTTTTCTGTGCCCCAAATGCGGCAATTTTGCTTGTTACATACCCGCTAAGATCAAATTGAGCTTCATCTGAAAAGATAATTTTTTTTGGCAAAATCGGCATCAGATTTTCAAAGTAATGTCGCAATATTTCCCAGCGTTGTTCAAGCATATACACAACCATATTCTAAGTTGTGTATAACTAAGTGTTACCATTCGCGAAATAAGCACTAGTTGAAAAAAAAAAACGTTAGATGGCGGACCCTTTAGAACTGCATTACGAAGAATACTGGGTGGGAAAAAGTAATTGTGTCTGCATCTGCACCGACAAGTTGTCGTTAATGCTCTTTTCAACCCTCTAGCTATTTCAAAAGTGATCGAGGAAGGCAAACCTCTCTGACTGCTGTCGGAATACTTAATTCTTTGAATCTCGTTTGGGTTCCAAGCCATCACGTCATAACTGGAAGTGAAATCTGGAAACGAGATCATCGATGAATTTGTAAGACAAGGATCTCATACTGCTTTCTTAGGACTTAAGTCAAGTCTTTAGTCTAACATGGTTCTCTGTGAGGGCTTCAGTCAACGATTGGATTTATCAAAAGAACAACCGTAGATTGCATTGGATGCAGATAGACTTGTTGGCGTTGTAACGGTGCACTTTTTTTTGTCAAGCATTCGAACATGTTAGCGATACCACACTATGTGAACCCTGAGTTCAAAGGGATGACACCGCCGCGCCGAGAACTTCCTCTGTGAATCCTGCATCTTCTCTAATCATGTTACAGATACTCGGCGCAGACATATCGAGAGCTGATAATGGTTAACTAGGCTCATCTTCATGGCAGTGTTGCCTTCTCTACGAACATCTGTAAAACTATAAAAAAAGAAGATTGCTATCTTGTATACAATGGACCGGTTGAATGTTTTCAAACTTTACTCTAGCTTTGATCTTTTGCAGCTTTGAACAGGATATTGGCAATATGAAAATATGATCGCCAGACATTCGATAAGTTATGAAAGTGTTCTGTTGGATTACTATCCAGAAACAAATACTGACGCGGAGTAAGAAAAAAATCAATTTCCAATCAAAACTAATCATTCTGAAAACCAGTCTATAGATATCCACAGTTTTTCAAGTGATTTGATTCTATATCATTGAACGAATCTTGTGTTTGGTATTAACTCTGAACTTTCTATGAAGTGTAAATTAAATTTGTTACCTTTTCTCAGAAGGTATCTTGTAAAGCATATAAGAATATACAAAAACTGAATACATATCAATCACTGTCCCAGATATGCACATGTAGCTTTCGAACACAAAAGACAATTTGAAAAGAAATTGTAATTAAAACAACTAAAATCAGAGCTTGCATAATTTAATTGTGTGTTATCAAATTCTGAAAGCATTTCAATTCAATTTCCAAGCAAAAATAAAAATCGAATTGTGGAAACAAATACTAGCTCCTCTTAAATATAATCAACCATAAACCGTCCATAATTCAAACGAAATGAAAATAATATGAAACCCCTAATAAACATACTCGTGCAAATGCATTTACCTGGCCAAGGGCAGGAATATGAAGTCATAAAAACAAATGATAGGAATTGAGGAATCATTAAAACCCAGGCTACACCTCCAAGTGGATTAAATTGCTTCTGTATTTATTTTTTTTGATTTGACCGCCCTGTGCCGCAAATTCACGGCCAAGGCTTTTTCTTGTGTTTCCTTTGGGCACTACCTGCTATATGCTTAAAAACACATTATTGTTAACCCAGAACAACACGATACACCTACTTTGGGCCCTTTCACATAACGTTTTTGTAATTGATTAAATTTTGTGGTGAAAACGGAAAAGGAAGGATCAGTTTCTTTTGTTCGATTGTTCGATTTAACACATACCTACAAACACAGCTCAGACTCGCTTCTGTGTAGTTTGAATGAAAACTAATGGTGAGTCTGGGCAAATTTATTTAGCAGCGTCACGCTACTTTGTTGCAAAATCCATGCTACTTAACTTTAGTTGGCGATAGCTTTGGTGAGTTATAGAGAGAGAGACCTCCAAGACACGGTTGCATCCAATTAACAAAAATTGTCTGATTGTGTTTCGTTGTTTATGACGTTGAGGTGATCTTTCTTTGATCGCCAACAAGGTAGACCTTTTTAACACGATTAACACACCTACGCTTTGGTCAAAAGAAAATTATTTTTTCTTTTTCCATGTGTGTGATCTCCTTTGGTCTTTGGAGTTTGGAGTCTATTGAGGCATCCACAATTTGTTGTACGGGAATTACGTTACCTGGTTGTTTATTATTGAGAAACTACTCGTATCACTCGCAGCAGAAGACAGTGCGAAAAATGTTACTCTGGACATTGTTGCAATAAAATATTTGCGTTTGTTATTTCTTTGTTTTTGTTATTTCAGTTGCAACTCAACCTATCTGTCTGCTGACGTCACGGACTAATTTGGTGGTAGGAAAAAGGGCCACTATAGCTGGATGGGGTAAAATATCGACATCGAGTAAGCGCTCTTCGGAGATGGTTCAAATGGACGTGCCGCTAACAAGTTGGGATATGTGCCTCAGAAATTATGGAGCTACAGGTGCATTGGAGTCGCCGAATTCAATTGGTAACATTTTTTGATATCAAACATGCAATTGACAAAAAAAGAAGAAAAAATTGTTATTTTTGCACATGATCATAGTTTCTTAGTTCATACAAATTTGAAAAAAGCAATTTCTAAAGCTTTATCTGTGAGGAACATCCAATTATTTTTCTACGGGTGTCGTTTTAGCTAGGAATTGGCATATCCTTTTGGAATAATTACCCTGCCATTAAAAGGGCTTTCTAATTAAGACGTCCCGAATTGGTATAAAATTGAAGGTCCTTGAAACGCGTTAGGCCTCGCGTTTTTATCAACTTGTTTTGGTATCCTTTTTTATTTATTTATTTTTGATATCTAACAGTATTTGAGTTTATACAGTCAAATGATTGTTTTATAATGATAAGTTCCTACTGGATGTCAAATCCTTTCAATGTTTTGTCTGGCGTGCCAAAAGGTAGTGGTTTTGGTCCTTTGCTTTTCATTGTTGCAATGAATGACGTAATTTTTTACCTTTCATATGCGACATTCTAATTTTTGTTGAATAAAAATGCTTTAGATCGCAATTTATTATCAAAATATGTCGACAGTTTTATTATGAGGTGTTCTAAAAACGGTCTTAGTTTGAACCCTTCCATGCGCCATAGTAGGTATTATGTTCTCACTCGAGAAGATCCCCTGTAGTTATTCAATATCTCAACTATTTTTATCTCAAGTTCAGAAATTCTGTGACCTTGGTGTTTTTTTTTTTCTCGGATGAGTAACTCAATTTCATTACATGCAAAGCAAATTCTATGTTGGGCTTTATTAAGGGATAGACGAAAGAATTAACACTTTCTTTATACAAGTCATAATCTTTATACAAGTCATAATCCCCTACATGTCTGCAAGAAGCACTTTACGTATCGGTAAAAGTTTTAGAACGTAGTGAGTACCAAAATCCAACAAAGATATTTATTTGAAAGGATAGTACTACCCAAGTGTGAAGAGTTCAAATATCTATGATCATTGATCAATAGTGAGGGGTATAAGCGTAGATTCTTCAGCCTTAGCTGAAGGGAAGACTACAACCTGGTTGGGGCTATGTCTAGCACTCATATCTGACGCACAAAGTTCGACAATGTACAAAAAATAAGGAATTAAATTAAACGTATTAGAACTTAGAAGTACCAATTTTCGTTGTGGCCTTCACTTCAGAAATGCCATATTAAAATAAATAGGACACAACAAGCTGGTTTCTTGGATTTTCGAAGGAGAGATCCAAAGAATCTCTTCAAATAGGCAATATTACACAACATTCAGGGATCATTACTCGGAGAAAAAAAAGGCAAACCAGAACACTCCTGGCACATACAAATGTAACGACTTCTGCATGTTGTTGGCCTCAGACATGGAACGATCCATGACCGGAAGGCTTGTCGACTCTTTCTGAGGTCAACGCGGCATACCCTACAGGCAAGATCCTTTAGTCTGAAGCAGATAAGTGGAAGCGCTTTGATCCCTTCGAGTTCACAATGTACGTAACCACGCATAAAAGAAAAGAAAGAGAACAACACGGCCTTTCGAAACTAGGCGGCATTGTTAACATTTCAAAAGCCCATCAATTTCATTATTTTAAAGTATGTACCTAAATATCTTCTCTGGCAATTTAAATTTTCATCGAGACATCACAAAACAAAATTTAAAAATATATACCCGTTCTGATGTTGCGACCGGATTTAAGACTAAAACCGAAGTTGAATTCGTACGGATTAAAAAAGTGTGTTCTTATTTCCGAACGGATTCACAAAAAAAACGTTTTGGAAATCAACTGTCAACTATTTCAGTACATGTTTATGTTAATGTAGTTTATTATTTTTCATATTTAACAACAAATTATGTTCTACAGAATTCATCAATCGGATTCATCGCTATCAAAGCCAATTAAAAAAAATTTAATGAATGGAAATCATTACAGGAACCATATTTTTTGAAAATCAAAACCAAAATAACAATTTTTGTTTCAAATACCCTTATTAATGTGTTATAAATTATATTAGTTAGTTTTAGTTTTAATTTAGTGTTTATTTAAAAAAAAAAAAAAACAATTAATTTGTTTAATACACAGAGTTCTGTAGTCATTTCGGTTTGGTTTATCGCCGTCCACCAGACTGACATTTTGAAATTTGCAAAACAATTTTAAAATCAAAATTGTAATAAATGGATTGAAGGTATAAAAGAAGGTATTATGCAATTTCTACATCAAATAGAGAGCATCCCATTCAGCGGAACCGTTTAGAATTTCAAGCAGTTCAGCTTCATTTAATTTGTTTACCAAAGTGTCTTATCCTAAACTCCTTCAAAATTGGACAGATTCCAAATTTTGATTATGTGTAAATGATAATTGATAACTAAATCATCGCAAGAACGGGAGAATCACCTTGGTGTGCGTTTCAAAAAATCTTAATTTATAAGATCCGTATTGAACAATAACAACCTTGGTTGCAAAGTTTATATATCAACGCTTTTATTTATAAAAGAAGTGTATAATAATTATAGTTGTCCCGTTAATTTTTGTAAAGACCAAAGTTTCAGAATAGAACATGAGCGTTTGTTGTTCGTTATATCGACTTTTGGTTTACTTCACTCTTTCTAAATTAGTAACTACGTGAGTAGTAGAAATGATGCAAGTAGAGTGATATCTCGCTGTAGTTAATTCCTTAAAAATTTTAAAAGAACGCTTTCGAAAAGACAATGAAAAAAACTGAAGCAAAACCTGTCAGGACTTTTGTTACACAAGTCTATTTTTCTTTCGTGTTCCGGCTATACCGGTTTTTTAAATTCTGATTTTGAACTCAAGAGGTTTCTAACTTAAGCTTTTTTTTAATTTAGAAGGACAGTGGATGTGCGCTGGGGGAGAAGGAAAAGATGTTTGTCAAGGGTTTGGTGGCGCTCCGCTCTTTATTCTGGAAAGCGGAATTTATTCACAAGTAAAAAAGAAAAAAAAAATAGAACAAGTGTGGTAATGCCAGAGTGTATAATTACATGTGTTTTGTCCTTATTTCTCTTAGATTGGCATCATGTCATTTGGTTCTGACAATTGTGGGGGACTGCGTATACCAAGTGTTTATACATCTGTGTCACATTTTTCTGATTGGATTCATGATAATACGCCACTGGATTGAAATTTTAAGACTGTAAATGTGCAGAAAATATAAAAACGAAAACTTGTAGAAGCAACTCAAATTGAGATACAAAATTTTATTGGCTAAATAAACAGTTTTTTTGTACCCTCCGTACATTTGAATATAGGAAATGTTTTTTTTTTTTTTATTTCTTTGGTTAATTGTTTGTATTCTAAATTTTAAAGTGAATGTCAAAGTATTTCCAATGTGTGAACTTAAATATGAGTAAGCAAATCTGTTTGTACTAAAACTATTTGAAATATGGATTTAGTTGCATAAAGTTATTAGTTTATTTTTCTTTGCCTAGAGTACAACCTTAAACTACAACGACAAAGGCGGTGCGATTGGAGATCTTTGCCTAATTTATGAAATGGGATCGTGATCCGGACTGATGTAGGGGAAATGAAGACATTTGGAACTCAAGTTCACCTTTCGCTGATGCCCTCTTTACCTGAGACATTGTCAAACAAAAACAATAAGGTAAATGCTTTTTTTTTAAAGCCGATTATTCTTTTCAAAACTCAAATTGAAACATTTGCTCAAAAATACTTTTGATCGAATTTTTGAGTAACTCTTTTTTTGCTAAGCTCCACTGTATTTGATCAATCATAAACATATTAAATTTGGTGTGTCCGTAGACTTTAATATTTAAACCTGTTCGTTTTCGAAAACCCACCTCGGGGTAGCATCAAGCCAAGCAAGTAGCGGCTTTTCAACATACAAAAAGTAGCTACTGGGTCTTTATATACATTTTTGTTTCTAAATTTGCTTCAAATGTTTGAATAGGTTAAAAAAAACATAGAATTTCTGCCAAAGCCAAACATTTTAAAAACCAAGATTTGTATAGTTTTTTGTTGCTGCTACTCCGATTTGTATGTGATTTACAAGTATTGTTTTTTTTTGTCGCCGCTCTATCCTAATTCCGATAAAAAAAAAAAAACCCGTTGGAGCTCTCCTACATGTAATTTTCTTCGGTTCTAATTTACACAGAGATCTTTAATTTGATTAAATTAAATAGAAACGAAACATCGTTACATTGATTCATGTCATATTCTGGTTAAGTATCCTTTTGCCATTAAATTTGTCAGTTAGGAACAGAGGCTTTATTCATTGCGTGTTTAAAAAAGCCTTCAGTTTTATTCTTTTCTTTTGAAAAGGGAAAAAAATGTTTTAGTCAAAATACTTTCCTTGTCATGTGAGTTAACAATACTTTGACAAAAATCATTGCTGACTGTCGAAATCTGACCATTTCACACGCTGCAATTAAAAAAAAAGTCTTGTTTTAAACAATACCGACAAGAAGACCGGGCTGAGACTGGGTTTCAAACGACATCTGTCGCCAACACTTTCGATTTTGGGCGACCTCTCTCAAGACTGTACCACATATGACGAGGTGTTCCGCTTCCGCTATTGTCTTTCGACTATCTATGTGTTAAGTTTAGATTTAATGTCCATCCGCTCTACATGTTCCAGTCATCGATATCTTTGCGATGATGTTCTAGCTTTGCCCATGTCGCAGTACAGCTCGTAGGATTCGTTGTTGAATCTTCTGCTCCACACATTGTATTCACATATACGGGATATGGAACTCGCATGACAATGTATCGCCTTGCCTAAAATCTTTTTTACATCAAAGGTCTCTGTGAGTTCTTTACCGACCTTGACGAGGCTTATTCCCCTATAATTAGCGCAATTGTGCGACATACTATAATGAGGTTCCAAACCAATTCATCGGGCAGGGTACCTACATGGGCGAATTTCCTAATGAATTTTAGCTTCTGTTGGCAAAAATTCATAAAACAAATTCACATGAAACTTTGGCAGATCCCGATAACAGGAAGCTAGATATCACAGTTAGTACCTATGTAAAAGTACGGTTGTATTCATCAGCTCATAAATATTCATAAATGTTTGTGTGTGAAAAAACGAATAGTGATGTGCAGTTCAAAGTGTGTTGTGTTTGCTGTGAGTGGGTGTACCTATACTTTAAATTTCTTGAGGCGATTGATGTTTTTTTTTAAGTTATACTTCTTTTGGAATGTTTTGAAAAATAATGAGAGTTAAAGTCTATTCCCCAAAAAAGGTGGCAAGACGAAGTTGGCTGGGATTTTAAATAAAAACTGCTGGACCGATTTGAATAATGTTTTGTATATTTTGTTTCATTCTCATATACCCTAAATAAGGGAATAATGAAACTTAAAAACTAATGAACCGATTTTAAAAACTATTTCACCATTAGAACACTCAACTATGTATATTAACTATACCTCAGTTACATAGACTTTATTACATCTCCGTATTCCGATTTTAAAAATTATTTCACCATTATAATTTCTACCAACATTGGGAACGTTCATGAACCCGGTTACCCGTACTTAGATACCTTCTTGAAATATTCAGATATCTTTTTGCAGATTGATGCCCACAACAGCTGTGAAATATAAAAGGTCAACTTTTGAAAACAGAAAAATTTGGAATCTGTCAAAACATTGAATTGGAATCTGTTTTTTTTTTTTTTGAATTCTCATGCAATTTAAATGGCTTTAATTCGGAAATAAACGTACATCAAAATAAAAAACCAACATGAAAATAAGCAAAATTAAATTTCCTATTTCCCAACTGATGCTCTTGAATTAAAAGATATACCTATACCGAAATTTTTCGGATACCTTTAGATAGCTTTTAGGTGTGTGCCTCTGCTAAATGCTTACAACAACAAAAATTTGCTATTCGGATACGATTATTATTTCATTAATTTATCATTTCAAAGACAAAGAGTTTTGGCATGGGATGACATTTTGAGCTCTTTTTATTCTGTTATGCTCAAGAAGAATAACTTCTAACGTGCGTTCATAAGAACCAACACAAATTTTTTTAAAGTTAAAGTTCCTTACGCGCGCGTTAAGGCTTAAACACCGAGAAGATGTTTTACGTTCCTCTTCTATCTTGTTTTATTTGTATACTTCCTCGTTTTCATTTGCATTCACTGAGTTTCATAGTTCTACTTAGGTGCATGTGATCCCAATAAATAATGTCTTCCGTACTGTAGAGTTATTATAAAGGAGATGTCATATCCCAGACATTGAACAAGAAACACAAATTAACCCTCCGCCTCGCATCAACATTTATGATCTTTCCACAAACTTTATTATATCTTTGAATTTTCTGACTCTTTTTAAACTGTTGGTTATGTCCGTTACCAATTTGTTTCGCAAACATCCTGTCGGTAAATTCGAATCTGCAATAAATATTACTGAAGTACATATCGGTTCTTGCTGAATCGAGCAACAAGTCACGGACAGAACGCAGTCTCTCGACCAGTGAATATATTCTACTACTACTACTACGATACTACTAATACCTCCACTGTAGTCTTCGATAATATGGCAGCTTGTTTTCTTCCCTAAAATTTAAAACACTTTTCCATAACTTGCAATGATTTTCGGTTGTTTTCGATTTAGTTTTGCTTTTGCCGTACAAACATTTGTGGATGACGAGACCGTAGCAATGAATGATGATTGAAAATGGAAATTAAGCTATTGACCTCTGGGCGCTTTTTTTTAAAGTGCGCGTAACTTATTTGAGCGCTTTTTACGCATTTGATCATCTAATACTGATTCATGCATATGTCGGTTGTCGGACGCAGACACACACGTGATCAAAGGGAGAACATTATTCTTTGCCACCACCTTGTTTGTATAAACAGTGAACCGTCTGATCCCCAAGTCCCGTAACTGGGTTGTAGCTTTCGTTCTCATTTCATTCGTCATCTTTCCGCCAAGGCAGAGATCTCTTCAATTTTCACAATCACATGCAAACTGTATTGACTCCCATCAGCATCACATCGATTGCCAGTTAATCTAGCTGTGGATGCTGAGAAACAAAGCCGCGCCGCGCCAGTGCAAGCAACCTGGAAGCGATTAACCACAACAAATCCCCAAATTAATAACTCCTGCAAGAAATCAATGCACAAATGATAAACGGATCTTGACTATTCGCGTGCGCGTTTTAACCTCACAATCAATCGAATTTAATTGTTGTAACAAGTTGTTTTTATTTTATTTATTTAACCTTTCTGTGCAAGTTTTCTTTTAGTAAATGTGTGATAATTAAATGTGACAAGTACCTACGTGTTCTGTGAATTAGAATTTTACGAAAATTAATATCGATGGCCCAAGTGACAATTTTAAGCTTAAGTCTCGCGGTGGCTATAGCGTTGCTCTGTATACGGGATTTGCCTCTCCTAACTAGTGCTCACGAATGTACGAGTATTGATATTCGAAATAGTGTTTCTAGTTTTAACTCATTGAAAGGATGCAGTGTAGTTAAAGGCTATCTTCTCATAGTTTTAATAACTTATGCAACACCACAAAATTTTAGTAATCTTTCGTATCCTGAATTAAAGTACTTATACAATATGCTTATGTTTGATAGCGGGTTTTTAATTGTTTTTATTTTTAAATCTGCCTTGCAGGGAAATAACGGACTTTTTTATGTTCCACGAGGTAAGCGGACTGATAGATGTGAGAACTCTTTTCCCAAATCTTGTTGTGATACGTGGAAGAAGGCTGTTTCTTAATTATGCCTTGGCAGTGTCGAATATGCCCGATTTGATGGCGGTAAGTTTTTATCCCCGTTATATGAATTTGTTAAGTTTTTTTTATTTGTGTTTTGATTTTAACTTGGTATTAAGTTTAGTAGCATTGATTGTATGAGAGAACCCATTTAAGTGTCAAGTTTTACCGGAGCTATTATTCGAACGATGATTGGGAAAGTTTATTGAAAAAGAACAAATCCAAACAAACCACCAAAAGTTTTCGCTTCAGGTGCAAATTTTATTGATTTGTTTTCAAACCTGATTTCAGTTCTAATGTTAATTTGGTAGGTATTTGCCTATTCGAGATATCAGTGGTTTTTTTTTGTTATTGAGCACTGAGATGGCAAAAGAATAAAATATTTCTGCTACCTTTTTTGATTTTGTGGTACATATTTCATTTTGAGGATTTGTTCGCAAATGACTCGATTTTTAAGTTGTGATTTTTTAAATCCTCTAGTTTAGTCCAACTTTGTCATGCATTTCGGCCAGTATCTCACAAATAAATTCTTCAATGTTGGCTTCCAGTCCGTCAATTGAAAGGGGCTTGTCACTATAGACATATGCATTAACATAGCCCCGCAAAAAATAGTCTAGAGGTTATAAATGGCACCATCTTGGCGGCCAATTGGCTGACCCCAAACGTGATGGGCAATGATATTTTCCTCAGTTTGCACTCTACGTAAGCGTGTTGATGGTTTGAAGCTTAGTAAATTTGGTGCGAAATTTAGCCACAAACTGATCATAAAACAGAAGAAGCGCGCGTAAAAAAAATTCAATAATCAAAACTGAAGATGTTTGACGGTGACACACGTGCCTGAGCTATCAAAACCAGTGTTGGCAAAAAGAAAAAAGCAAAAAAAAACACTCATTCAAAATGGTGCCCATGGTGTAATGAAACTTGTCTGTTTATTGCGTGGGAGTTTGAGGCACGAATCAGAAAAATACAATGTCTTTTCACGTTAATCGAGCTTTGTGAGGAACTTGCAAGCCTTTCAAAAGTATGTACAGTACCATGAAAATTCTTTCCCAACTCATGATTTCGGAATCGACAAAAATCGACAAAATCGACAAATTGTATAGGTCTCTGAGACGTGTTGGGAGGCTCGTCGGGCATTGTTGTGCTGCCAATCTTATTTTATGCAAGCTCTGTTACCAATGTAAAATTTTTATGATGTACTTATTTCCTAAAAGTGGCAATAGTCCTGTTTCTTTTACCAGAAGTAAATTGGATTACTTCAAAAGACGAATCCTTTTAAGTACCTTCCCTGACTTCATCACAACAAGGATTCTTCTTCTTCTTCTTCTTCTTCTTAGGACTTCGGAAGCTAGATAATATTATTTCTTCAGACTTGCAGCACATAAATTGTATTATAAGAACTACATGAATAGCTTGCTCGATTTAGTCTTTGAATCTGGCGCAGTTAGAACTGTGGGTCTTAAATCTAAATATGGCATTACTAACGTATGTAGATGACTTTCACCCACCCTTGAGACATTTTTCTCGATCTGAGAAGTGATTTTTATGATCGTAGTAATGCATATACTTATGACTTATACCTTCGACTTCGGGAGAGCAAATTTCGTTCTGCTTTCTGATGAACCAAGCAATCCTGGAATGCAATCAAATGTTTTCACTTAGTTATTATTAGTCGAACAATTATAAAAAGAAAATTTACTTTTTTCAGCCTTGCTACTCCAAAGTGCTTAAGGTTCTGGGTGAATAAAGCCTGTCTGGCTCATTCTACAATACTGACCTTCATTTGTACATTTGTCTTTATGGAAATTTTAATACGCTCTCCAAAACTATTAGTCTTATGATCTCAGTCGAATAGATTTTCCTCTCAAAGATGATGCAAAAAGTTCTTGTCATTTTGTATTCAAAGAAAAATCGGATGGCTGAATTTCGTACACGGTTCATGGTGATATTTCCTTAAAGGATATCACCGATGTTTGCAATGCCTTCGCGAATCATTTTCTCAGCTCTTTTGGTGATATGGATGAGAATGAGAGACAAAATTTTACAGTATTTATCATATTTTTAAGATGATTTTTCCTCTTGTCTAAACGAAATCCTGCCAAAAATTTGCTTTTGTAACCGCGTATCAACGTTAGTCAGCTTTCAAACAATGCAAGAGTATTTCCAAGTCATTAGAAAAGAAAATCCTTCATCCCACCTGTTTTTAAAAAGGTTGAAAAAAAAAATGAAATATCGAAGCTCGCACGCAACGACAAAATCTTTGAGGAGCTTACGACAGCCCATCATTTAATACAAAAGATATTAAAAATAAAAATAGATAGGCTGGCGCAACAGAGCGAGGAGCCCTAGGGCCTAGCGTATTTCTCACAACCATTAACTTGTGAGGAAATGGAGCAGACCTACAATTTTCTGGCGATTCAGGATGGCTAATTGGGAAAGCGCTTTTTATAGCAATAAATTTTTTTTATCGGAGGACTTGCCAATTCCTCACGAAAGGCGATACCCGTGAAAAAACATTTTTGTCTCTGTTTGCGATTCGAACCACGAACCTTTGGATTAACAGGCAGCCATGCTTAACATCACGCCACGGGTACCACAAAAAATATTATTGATTGCAAATCAGCAGCATTGCTTTATCCATAAAGATCGACAGTAAATAACCTGTTATCTTTATGTGATAAATGTTCCAACTGTCTTGAAAGTGGGTATGAACTTGACTGTACCTATTTACACTGATTTTTGCTAATCATTCGATCAACTCTCTCGTGATTGTTATAAACTTGAGGCATTTGGGTTTCTCCCACAGAATTTGTTGTTTCCATCTGAAGAATAGAACTTATCAAGTCAAATTTCGTAGAAGCGTTTCAATTCAAACACTTTCAACGCTCTCTAGGGTGCCCCACAAGGCAGTCAGGTACTTTGTTTTTCATTGTCGCCACCAATTACCAATGATGTCGTTCCTTGCATTTCTTACACTAAAATTTTAATTTCCGCAGACGATAAGAACATTATAAAGCCATAGAAAATACTTCTGATTGCAATAACTTCTTCAAAAAAATATCGATAGCTTTGTAGCATGGTGTAAACTGTAAAAATACCATGCTTAGTGGTCAGATGTCCTCTTTTTATCGAGAAATGATCTGGTCACTTTATGTGAAAAGAATTTTCTTGGTGTCAACATTTCTAAATGCCAAACTATGACCTTCCTGAGAAAAGGGAAACTAATTAAGCTGTGTCTGGTCCGTTACTATGTTTTGTTTGAAGTCTTCGAGACCATGGTGTTAACTTCAGTGTTAACCTAAACATAAACTCAATTGTAAGGAAAGCAAACCCCATGGTGTGTTTCATAAGGAGTTGGGCAAATAAATTTAATGATCCTTTTGTAACACAATCTTTCTATAACAATTATGTTTGCCCTCATCTCGAGTATGCCTTTTGAGTTTGGTCTAAATTATTCATAAGTCTCGTATTTAGACAATACAAAACAAATTTTCTTTGGGATTATCCTTTCAATTCGCCTCTTGCAATTTCAAACTCTTATCCAAAAGACGTATATCTGCAGTGATCTAATACTAGTATTTATTCAGTCAGTTGATTGTTGTAAAGATGGCTCGGCCGAACGGCTAAAAGCTCGGCGCTTTTCATAGCAATGAATTTACAATCGGAAGACTTGAAAATTCGTCGCGGAAGGCGAAACATTTTTGCTTTCAAATTTAGGGTTCGAATCGCGAACCTCCCGCGTAATATGCAGACATGCTAGCCATTACGCCACAGGCACCACCAATGGCAAACCAATCTAACGACAAATTACATGGTAGGTTACAAAATGGGTGCCAATTCATAGTTTTATAGCTCTTAAAAAAACTGCTAACAAACTTATAGATTTCATTTTTTTATTTGTATTGTTTTTATTTGTTAACTATTGATGTTTTTGTTTAAAAAACCCTAATTTTGTTGCTTTATAAGCTTGAGTTTAGATCCCTCATTGCAATTCAACGTGGCCATGTATACATCGGAAATGCTCCAAAGACGTGTTTCCTTAAAAAGGTTATTTTTTTAATTTTTTGACATTCAGCAGTGTTTTTGATCATAACATTTTCTGTATTTTAAGGTCGATTGGGAACGATTGACGTTAGTAGAGGGAACAAATTATGTAATGCCGAATGAAGGCGCCACTTGTCCTTCTGCGGATTGCATTGGATGTGAAACTGAACATTGTTGGTCAAACAGAGTTTGCCAAAAGTTTGAAAACGACAACTTGATCAATTTATCTCGGTATGAAAAGGCAGAAGCAACAAAAACAAAATTCAAACTAAATTCTTTTCCTTATTGCAGCGGTAATCTTCATTGTCACCCTCAATGCCTTGGCGGCTGCTACAATGAATCATTCACAGGATGTAATGTTTGTAAAGGAATCAGTAGTCACGGCGCATGTGTGCAGAAATGTCCACCTAATTTGTAAGAATACAATTTCTGTCATTTGTTTACATAAATTTTGAACACTTAATTATGAATTACTGTTGATCAATTTATTTTTATTTTTGAGTTGGTAAATTAAAAATTCATATTATGTGCTAGTATAGATATGTTTCTGATCATTGTACATTTCTTTCATGTGTCTAAATTGAATTATTTTGTCCCACTGTTTCCAGGCATTAAAACTAAACTAATGAAAATGTTGTCCATTGTACAGATATTACTCCGAACATCATCAGCGCTGTTACACAAGAGAGGAATGCTATG
This sequence comes from Melanostoma scalare, assembly GCA_949752695.1. Classification (NCBI taxonomy): domain Eukaryota; kingdom Metazoa; phylum Arthropoda; class Insecta; order Diptera; family Syrphidae; genus Melanostoma; species Melanostoma scalare. Next base: position 51,904,698 of record OX456984.1, on the reverse strand, counting down.
CTGTGCGATTTTATATATTGGGCGGTGTATGTAATCGAAAATGTCCGTCCGGCTACAATCGCAGTAGAAGAGTAGGTGAGTGTATTAAATGTGCCACAGGATGCATTCGAAAGTGTGCTCCTGAAGAGCCTTTCCAAGATGTAACAATTTCTACGTTAGCCGAAGCACAGGCTTTGAAAGATTGTCAAGTCTTTAGAGGCAATTTAGTTATTCAAATAGCAAATTTAGTTGATGAGAAGGACCTGGTAACCTCGTTTCAAAGCTTGCAAGAAATTCAAGGGCATATAAAAGTTATTTAGTAGGTTATTTTCAAGAAATTTATTTCCTTTATGTAATTAATCATTTTGTTTTTTAGTTCAGATCATCTTAAGTCGTTGGAGTTTCTACGAAATATAGAAAAAATCCATGGCAATCCATTGGAAAACGACACATTTGCACTAATTATTTATCACAATGAAAACCTTCAACACCTTTGGACACCAGCTCCAGGAAAGTCTGTGGAATTTATCAATGGAGGCATTTACTCCTATGGAAATAACAAATTATGCAATAACATTTTACAAGAATTCGCTAAAAAAGTTTTTCATGATAACAACAAGGATTTGATCCAAATCAACGACCAAGAGGTTTTATGCGAACCAGTCAGATTATTCGTTGGGTTGGAGGTAAGAATAACTTTTTATTTTACTATGTATAGGTATGTTTTTGGAAAACGGGTGTGTATGATCTTTGGGATCATTCCAAGCGGAGGCGTATGCAATTCAAATGGGTTTAAGCCGCGTGACGAACAATGGCTGAATGGGGAGAAGTATCTGTGTTTGCAGCGACAGCAAAGCTGTGCTTAAGGCCCTTCTCAACCCTCTAACTACTTCGAAAGTGACCCAGAAGTGCAAGAGCCCTCTGATTGCGGTCGGAAGACTCAATTCCTTGAATCTCAATTGGGTTCCAGGCCATTAACTGGAAATCAGATCGCCGATTAACTTTCTAGGCAAGGATCTCAGACAGCTTTCTCAGGATCTGAACCGTCGATAGGTCTGCCAGCTTCATCAGTGAGGGCTTCAATCAACGATTGGATCTGTCAAGAGATCTACAACAGTAGATGACATGCCTCCATTGGATGCAGACAGACCAAACGTAAGCTCCCCAACGTAAATAAGAAGACTGCATCATTTTTTTCTATCTTGTAGCAGAAAAGACTGTAGAAAGCTTATTTCCGTTTCCAACGGGCACTTCTAGGTTAGGCTTAAGTGATACCACGCTCTGTGAATCTTGTGGAGAAGAAGAGTACACCGCAGAGCACTTCCTCTGTGAATGGCTTGCTTTTTCTCGCATGAGGTCACAGATACTAGACGCAGATATGGTGAGAGCTGGTAACTTATAGGCTGAGTTCCAAAATGCAGATACTGCAAAGTCATGCGTTCCGAAAATTAAAAAGCAAAATTTCTACAAAGTCACGAGTTTCTTAACGCAGTTTTAAGGTATACGATGCGCAGTAACTGCGCAGTGAACGCATCAATTTTTTTTTGTATGCTTTCATTTGACATTAGAAAAAAAAAGTTTTCACTACAAAAAGAAAACGTTTGTTCAAAGAAAAAGATCTTTGGACTCCAAAGAAAAGTAAGCGAATCTAAGGTTAAGAAAGTTCCCACAGGAATAGGGTTGGGAACGGAAACTTAGAAACTATTGGACAGATTTCAAAAACTCTTTCAGCGTTAGGGGTGCTACATTTTATCAGTAACTTATGGCACTTTCCATTGGACGAAAAGAACCGTCCAGGAGCGTCCAGAAGCATTCTCAAACCGTTCCATTGGTGCAAAAAGATCGCTTCTTATGATTCTGAGGAGTGACAGCCGCTTCTCGATTTGAAATGAGAATCGACTCAAGAAGCACTAACACATGTTACTCAAATGTCAAAAAGAAAATATTCTTCAAGGAATATTTTTTAAGAGCCATAGGTGATTCACTCACACAAAGGCAATTACGTTAAACTGAACAGAAATTATTTTGGTTGTTCCATTGGTTTTTAAAATGAGTGCTTCCCCGGGTGAAACCAATGGAAAGTGCCATTAGAGTATATTTCATGGCTGTAATCCTACGGGAACAAAAACAGGAACGGGAACATTAAAGTTACTTGACAGATTTCAAAAATTCTTTCAACTATAAGATGTTGCATTATCCCTCAACGACATAGACTTATATTTCATTCACATATTTAGATGGGAACAGAAGATTCCCACAGGAATGGGGTTGATAAAGGAAACCTAGAAACTGGACACATTCCAAAAATTCTTTCAGCATTAGGATGCCACATAATCCCACAGTAAAAAAGATTATATTTCATCCCCGTATTCTCACGGAAGCGGAAGAACGAGAGAACGGGAACCTTAAAACTACAGACCCGAGCAACGTCGGGCGGCTCAGCTAGTATCAACAAAAATAAAATCCTCATTAAAAATAAATGTAACCATATAGTACACTTTTAGCTCCCAGACTGCTATTTTTAATGCGTTCCGAAATGTAAAACTAATGCATAGTAAAATATATGCAAAGCAGTAAAACTGCGCAGTAGATGCGCAGTGAGACTGTATGTATGTAGTACGCCGCAGTTAAACTTTTTTTTCTGCATTTTGGAACTCAGCCTATATCGTTTTTCATTGAAATTCGAAAGATTCACTCTCAAATCCAGAAATACTCCTATCAAAGGAACATGTTTTTAGGTTATGAAAAAAAGCTCTACTCATCTTATTTCTCAACCAACAATTGTTGTGACAGGCTTATCTGGAGCCTGTGAGAAGCACAAATTTTCTATATTCTCAGCAGCCAGCGAGAGTGCTGAGATAAATAGCTTACTTTAAAAGTGCTGAGTATTGATTTGTTTTTGTGTTAAATGGTAAACTTATTACAGGGTTGCTAAGTTGCCACAGGAATGGAATGTGTGGAATGATTTTATCTTTTTACTTATCTTATCTTATCTTATTTATAAGTTAAGTAAGGACAAGGGTAAAAAAGGGAATATCACATTCACACCTGAGGATTGAATAGTTCGGTCAGAATAATCTTATGTGATTATTCCGTGGTTCTGCAGCTTCATCCCAAAGTTGTCCTATTGGAAAAATAGAATTCTCACTAACCTCAAATCCATAAAAAATCCCACAATGCATAAGTATCTTATGTTATATATAGACATAGGGTAAAATCTGTACAATGCAACATATAGTTCGGCCGTTTCTTGACAATATTTTTCAAATTGCTCAATATTTATGTTTAAACCAACACAAAATGTCCAAAACTATTTTTAGTCGATATAAAAAATTTTCATCTAATCCGGTAATAGCTGCGGATACTTCGTACGATTGTTGTGACCAAAATTTGACTTTGGTATATCCACTAAAAGTCGTAGTTGTTGCTTAAACTGATCTTGAATGTTTTTCTTTTTATTTTCAACAATTTGATTCTCTTCATCTTTTAATCTTACGTTGCATTTTTTTAAAGGTAACCTGTAAGCTACATTCCCTCGAAAAAACGTATGCGGGCATGAAGTAAGCAGAAACCGAAGATAAAATTTTCGTTTTTGCACGAATTGAATTCAGAAGAAGGTGCTTCACATAATATGTAGCATCTAGCTGTAGATTTCGTATGCGTTGCAGTATTGCATACCTTACTATCAACCATGGTGAATAACATTTCATGTTCTATGGTATACCATTCAACTTCTGTAGCAGAGACTGCTCTGATTTGTGTTTGTATGTAGCCAATTCCTTCATTAATCAAGTCGTGTGTTTCTTTCATAAACCGTATTCTATTTGGTCGACAATAGCGAGGAGATGACGGGTTGGGGTTTTGCCAAAGAATTTTTTTTCATTCCCATAAACAAACTGAAGTGGAACTACAGAGCTTTGGAAAACGTTGATATCAGAGATCAGAATCGTCTTCATTTTCAAACTTCATTTTATGTTGATTCTGATGGGATCCATCACAAACCCACTTATTTATTAAAATTAATGATTTTTTGTCTTCAATACTTAACAGATCTACAGCTTCCTGAAGATAGATTATAAGACGACTTACTGTGTGATTCATTACCATATTCCAGTTATGCAATGGATTTCTGGGTAGCATTATTTTTTAACTTTTTGAAGCACTGAGTAGCAAGGAAAGAAGTTTTTATGATTTTCTCTTACTATCTCATACTGGGCTTTAGTTAGCCCAGCTTCTGTGAACATGGATAGAGCACGTAAAGGTGATAACTGGCATGGTTGATCTGCAGTGGACTTGTTGATGGCTGTGACATATTTTTTAGCCCTGTTAAGACTTTTGATGAGATCTTTTAGGTACATTTTTTGAAGCATCGACATTGCCCGTCTCATTCATCTTCATTTGTGTATAGCGTAAGTCAGCTCCTCCACATCTTTTGATCGAACGCCTTCTATTTGATTCCAAGAATGACTTCTGAGGGCGAAAATCTTGATTTTGTTTTTCGGGAAGCTATCCATCTTTCTTTAAATTATTGTTTGATAAGCGATAGCTTCGGATTTACTTCGACTGTGTTATCATTAACCGAATACTGTTCTAAAATGTTGGTCAGCTTTTAAACCCAAATCAAACACTCTGCGCCGACTGGTTCTAGGCTTCTTTTGGTTCAGAAAAGGGTTAAAAGTAAATGCTGTTTTGTATCTCTGAAAACAAATAAAATCCCCAAAAAAGTTGCTATAATTATTACTTATGTATATTCTAAAATAAGCTTCAAAATATTTGTATCCTTTTCAGAACACAACTCAGAATAGTGCAATGATTTCCTGGGCAAAAAATCAAACAGCTAATGAAGTGGAAATAGTTTACCGAGAAGCGAAATACTTCAAAGGAGAAGAAAGTGAATTAGATGATAGTGTTTGTCAAAGGTTTTTTCAAAAATTTCTCTTTATTCTCAAGCTAAAAATTTATATACATATTTTCTTAGAGTTCATTGGAAAAGAGAACTGCTGTTCAAGGACGATATTCCAAGCAACTCATCCCATCTTTTTTATAATATAACCGGTCTCCTGTCCAACTACCAGTATGATTATCTTGTTAAGACCTTTGAGGAAAAGGACTTCTATTCAGCACGCTCTCCTCTACAGAGATTAACCACAACTGCTGACCTACCAACAGCACCAAAACTCATGATTTTGGACAAATCTGATGAAAATATAACACTTGCCTGGGTGCTACGGAATAAAATCCAAGACGTAGTACAATATTATATTCTTGAGACTTTTGAGCATGAAATCGATTTAGAAACAATCGACACCAAAGATCACTGCATTCAACCGATAAGGATTTATAGTGATAATGGCTTAGACGATTTTGATGTGTGTTGCCAACGGAAACTGGACCAAATACAAGATGATGAATTTAAGTTCCAATTGGAGAAGAAATTTACTTGCAGTGTTAATTCAAAAGACAACTGTCACAAAATGGTGCGTAACGGTGAGCGGATGAATATTACTATTTTTGATTCCAAAGCCACGAATTTTACAGTGAATGGTCTCAAGCCTTTCACGCAGTACACATTCTTTTTATATGGATGTAATGATTTTGGTTGCGGAACTTACGGAATGCATAGTAACAGAACAATTGGGTTAAGGATTCGTGACAAAATCACAAGTGTGTTTGCCTGTGCAGATACGAAATTTAAAAGATATTTGGTGCACTTTCAAGAACCTAGATCTCCAAATGGAGCCGTTCTGAGCTATCACATCTTCTTTAGAGATTCAATTCCACCTGTGGAAACTCCAGACCTTTACAGGATTTCAAATACGAATTGCATAACTCGAAAGCAATTTGAAATCGAAGGATATAAGACTTTTATAGGCTTTAAGGACGATAAATCGATATCTCGACAAATCAGCGTGAGAACATTCACCACGGCTGGTGATGAGTTAAGCGATTGGTTTGACATAAGCCCTTGCAAACCTCCAGATCGCCAAATGAGTAATTTTGCAATTTTTATCATCTGCTGTGCAACAGCTGGAGCGATAGCGTTCATTTGGTTTTTCTATCGTCGAAAATGGTGGACATACTTAAGTTTTAATAGATGGGGAAGTTTAGCACAGCAGTTATATGGAGCTGTAAGAACTGATGACCGCCAAGAGCTCGTAGCGACGTTTGGAACTGTCGTATATCACAACGTTCCTGATTAAGTCAGGTAAAGTTTCAGTATATGATGAATAAACTCATCCAAAGTTTTAAAAATAAAAGTGACATGATTAACCTAATGCTATTCGACTGGAACTTAATGTTTATAAAAGAGAGAACCAAATTAGATTTTATAATTTCAATATAGATGACTGTTCACTAATTTTATTGAGCGATCAAAATGTTATTCCATTCGTGCTTCTAAAATTACTGTTTGATATGAAAAAAAAAGACTCAACTTATATTGGTTTTAGTTTTAAGACAAAAAGCAGCCATTAATCACCCAGAACGTAGTTAAGATAGTTTAATCAATATGTATAATTATATTGACTTGACACTACAACTGTAAGCTCTGCAAAAGCAAGGGTTTGAATTTAACTACAACTGTGGAGAAAATAACTTTATTCCTCCTCTGTGATCTCTTCTTCATTTGCAGCAATTATCAAGTACATTCTTTCTCTAGCATCTGTCTTTATAAAATGTATCATTTGACCACCTGCAAGATTCTCCATCAATTAGGGATATATTAGGTGACACCAACTGCTTTTTCACATGGAATTTGCTTAGCATTCTTTAATGTTCGTTGGCAAGACAACCGCAATAACAGGGAAAATTTTGCCGGGCATATTGATTTCTGTTCTAGCTTTTGCCTATTATAATATATTCAATAGGTGATAACAGCACAACTTTTAAAAATGCAAAGATAGAGGAACTGAAGAGATTGCCACTCAAATTGCGAGGCTGGGTGTGCTATTCCCTTCCTTTTCATATTTGCCTCGTGCATATGCTGGGCTGAGAAATGGGACTACTGATCTCAGCAATTCAGTAAATTTCTGAAAATGTGAAACTTTCAAATTTCACTGCCGATTTGAATTTAGCCTATATACATTGACATATTATATATGGACTGCTAGTTGGCTCCTTAAAAGTGAAGCCAGCGATAAGCGACAGTGCTGCATCAGGGTTCAACTGGTTGTCGAATCAAGAACTAAACTAACACATGTATGTCTCTTTCTTTAATTAGTTAAAAAGAGAAAAATATAAGTTGGTCTTGTAGATGGCACCTAATTCTTGGGAACAAATTGTAATGTTGCCGTAAATGGCCGTAAATGGTGCACCAAGAGGACTAGTGTCGCTTGGCTTCAAAATCTTTGCCAGTCTTATATGGAGATTACACTCAACTAGCAAAATAAAAATAAATAAATAGGGTGGCGCAACAGAGCGAGGAGCCCCTGGGCCTAGCGCATTTCTCACAACCATCCCTTGTGAGGGAATGGAGGGGACCTACAATTTTCTGCCGGTTCCGAACGGCTAATTGAGAAAGCGCTTTTCATGGCAATGAATACTAACGGAGGACTTGTCAATTCCTCGCGAAAGGCGATACCCGTAGAAAAAACATTTTTGCCTCTGGTGGGATTCGAACTTGAACCTCTGGATTAACAGGCGGACATGCTATCCATCACACCACGGGTACACACTCAACTAGCAGTCCATATATAATATGTCAATGCCTATATATATGTATCTAGTTTTTGGTGTAATTCACCTTTCGCATTTGGAAATGATTTTTTGTTTAAAAACAACATCCCGTAGCGTACTGTACATCAAATTCACAATACGACACTGTTTATCAAATTCTCAACCCAAACTATTTTTAGCGACATCTACAACTTAGAAATAACAACGATATGACAGCAAACGACAAAACAGCTGCCCACAAATGACCACGCATTTTTGATTTTGTGCAGTTTACAGTTTTACCTGTTCCTGTTATCTATCGAGTTTGTTTTGGCATTTTGGGGTGTTCTCTCATTTCCTTGGCGCAGGATTTGTATATTTCCATTTTCATGGAAACTTTAACAGCAAGTTTGTTTATATAATCATAACATAACACATTAAATAAAATCAGTGAAGACATAAAAACTAAAACTTACATTTGAAAGAAAAGTGCCAAATAAAAAAGAAAATGGAAAAAACAGCAACCAACTCCAAGAAATCAACTAATCCAACAGTTGGTGGTCGTAAGAAATCCGGTCCAAAGTTTGAGCTATCGGAAGAACAAAAGGCTGACATAAAAGAAGCCTTTGATTTATTTGATTCCGAGTCTACTGGATACATTGAGGTAAAAGAACTGAAAGTGGCCATCCGGGCACTCGGCTTCGAACCAAAAAAGGAGGAAATCAAACGCATGATTGCAGAAATCGATAAAGATGGTAGTGGAAAGCTCTCGTTTACTGACTTCCTCCAGCTGATGACCATGAAAATGGCAGAGAAGGACACAAGGGAAGAGATTTTGAAAGCATTTCGACTTTTCGATGACGATGACACTGGGAAGATATCATTCAAGAATTTAAAACGGGTTGCCCGTGAACTAGGAGAAAATCTCACAGATGAAGAATTACGTGAAATGATTGATGAAGCTGATTTGGATAATGACGGTGAGGTTAGTCAAGAAGAGTTTCTAAGAATAATGAAAAAAACTAGTTTGTATTAATCAAAAAGTATTATGTATATAATGTCAATCCTAAATTTAAAATATCGTACCTTATCAAAATATACTGCTTATACCTACCATCCATGCCTGGCTATCTATGCTGGCAATGATCTCACAATTTCAATTTATAAATTTTATTTAAGTACTATGTGATTTCAGTCCACAAATGCATTTAATTTACTGTTGCTGAGTAGTTAAATAGAATCTATTTGTTTTTTTTACCAAGTGCACTTTGCTTTAAAAAATAAAGAAACAGTAAAAAATTGTGTTGATTTTATTTTAATCATCGCGGTACAGCTCATAGAGCTCGTTTTCTTTTTATTTATAATAGTCACACTTAATACAAAGGACATTTCTCTTAAACGCCCGCAAAATGACAAAGCAACATGACGACCATCACTTTATTTTATTTTATTTAAATCTCAATTTAGCTATGTCATTTTACTGGCGTTTTACTTAAACGCGGATTGGAAAAGGGTGAGTAAGTAGGTGCCCATGTCCAGTGTTTTTTATTGGGTTATCACCTTTCGCAGGTCCTGTTATGAAATGCACTTTCTGTGTGAGAAATGCTAAGTTAGAGATCGCTTTTCTTGACAATAAATTGGATGCTTGTTAAATTCAAACCTCGAACTCCTGGGTGCCAACAGTTACCGATATTTAAAAATCGTTTACCTTAACTAACGCCTAAAAAAGAAGTACATATGTAGAACTTCAAACAGGACCGGCACATGAATTCCATCAGCAAATTCAGGATTGAAAACCTTTTTCAAAAAAATTCTCATAAGACACACATTGAAAATTTCATCTTGTTTATCAGTAATAGAAACATAAATGCCTAAACCCTACTTTGCTTTCTTGTTGCCTAATTGGATGAGCTTCCAGAATCTTACCACAAGGTAAAATTTTATGTCTTACTAAGCCTAGTATTCAGAAATGAAATGTTTTCATCTCTTTTATAAAAAAAAACCACATCAAAGCGAGTGGATGTTGTATAGTTGTTAGCTAAAGCCGTTGTCATAGCAAATGTTCCGTCTTACCGAACAAATTGTGATTATGTATGTAATCATAAACTTTTCCGTGCCTTTCCCAGAAAAAGCCGTTTTTTAAATTAAAAAATAAAAAGTAAGAGATATCAAAGACATTTGCAAAAATAAGAAGTAAACAAATAATAAAGCTCGACAAGCCTATGTTAGAACACGGTCTAGCACATTTTCCTGAAGTCTTTCTTTGATCAATGTAGTAGACCAACAATTTCGTGCCGGTTCCCAATGGCTATGATATAAAGAATTTTTTATAGCAGTTTTACTCTTGCAGACTTAGTCACCCTTTTTGCAATATCCGTTTTAATAAAACCGTTTTAATAAAACGCCAGTAAAATCACATAGCTGTAGGTGCCACAATTATCTTTCGAATGATGGTAGGAATAAGGAAGAGCGTAGAGAAGGTTTGAGTTTTTTATAAAAACACCAATTGTTGATTTTGGAGCTCGGTCATTTTTGAGTTGTTTGAGTGAAACGCCTATTGTAATAAGGACAAGTAAACCTTTGCAGCGGTGTGCTATGGGATCATACTGGTAGTACTCCGACGCTTTCATGAGAATCACTGGTACCATTGTCACTCGTAAAAATCTTTAATTTTTCTAATTGATAAACAATTGTTGAACAAAGTTAAGTCCGATATATTTGTTAACAATAAAAACCCACCACAATTTATTGTAATCAAACTTAAATTTTTCTTTAACCGTTTTTTCGAAAATGTCTTCATTAGAAATGCAAATTTATGGTCCCCCTACTGCAAAAACATAACATTTCATTTCATTTTATACAAAATGTACAAGCAAAAATTGCCAGCAGTTGAATGTGGAATGGCGAAAGATGATTTCAATTAAGTAATCGTCACATTCAATTGAATTTTATATTTGTAGATTGTGACTCCAACAAAAGTTATCGTGTTTACAAATTTACAGTAACGACAACGAACACTAGCTGGAAAACAGGTTTTGTAAAATTTTCACCAGTTTATGCTTTATGGTTTAATATATAAGTTCCTATCACCCTTATGTTTTTTCGCCTATCTTAACCAACTTCATTCGGGTGCTCGTTATTATAAATTTGGAACAGTTTCTTTTTTAGATTTTGAGTAGGTACTTCAAATGTAGACATTTTCCCCAAAATAAATAGTAGCCCAAGTTCTTATTTCAAAAAGGAGACATTTTAGTTTTAGAGGCAATATGAGCTTACCAATCAAAAATGTCGATGTTTTGAAAGATTGTACTTGTACCATGATCTTGGTTGCCTTTGAGTCTGTGTAGTAAAATAAATAGGGTGGCGCAACAGAGCGAGGAGCCCCTGGGCCTAGCGCATTTCTCACAACCATGCCTTGTGATTGAATGGAGGGGACCTACAATTTTCTGCCGGTTCCGAACGGCTAATCGAGAAAGCGCTTTTCATGGCAATGAATACTAACGGATGACTTGCCAATTCCTCGCGAAGGGCGATACCCGTGGAAAAAACATTTTGGCCTCTGTTGGAATTCGAACTCGAACCTCTGGATTAACAGGCGGACATGCTATCCATCACACCACGGGTACCACCGCGAGTCTGTGTAGTGTGTATTATAAATGTTATAATTTATGTACCTTTTCCACCCAAAAATTCATTGCCCCTCCAAACTCATACAAACATTAAAGTGTAAAGTTAACAATTTGCTAACAGAATCTGATTGAAAAACAAAGTGAATTTCTTTTTTTATAATTTTACTGTTGTTTTCAGAATCAATTTTGAACTTCGAGTATGGAAATTCGAATAATGAAGTGAATTAAAAAATCCACAAGATACATTCGTATGCATTCTTCCCATATATAAGAATTTTCTAGTAAATAAGGCGAATGCGCCTTAAAATAAAGTGTCATTTATATCAATTTGAGCCTAAAGATGTTTCATATCAAAAGCATTCAAAAATAAAAAAGCCCACCCACCTAAAGTAATTTGTGTCATAGTCGATTCTAGCACCAGGCAATCAGAAAAGACAAGGTATCTTCAAGCTTAGGCTGGTAGCAGCATTGTATGTTTTTAATTTATGGTGCCGCTTGATTTTTATGAGTTTGGAAAAAAATCAAGCGACATACACCTGGAGCAGCTTTTATTTTGGTTAGTTGTCAATAACATATTTAAAGATCTTACAATTCACGACACAAAATAGCTGCGCAAATGGGATGCTAAAAATGTGAGCATTTTGTGTAGTGAATGGCCGACCTTAGCTATTTTATCAGAATTTAATTTTGTTTATAAATTAATAAGATTCTTATATTGAATAAATAATTTTTTCGCAATCCATTATTTACTAGACATCAAGAGCTGTTCATCCATTAAGAAAACACGTAAGTACATATTTATTTTTATGTTAAGTGGAATTTTTACTAACTCGAGAAAAAATCAAATAAAAAAAATTTAACTTAAAATTGAGTAATAAACAGCTCTACATTCTAAACTACATTTTGCCTTTAAAGGCAACTGAAAAATGCAAATGAACCGATGCAATCGACTGAATATGTATTATGGAATGACGTACAGGTACACCATATTATATTATATAGGTTTATATTATACGTAAAGGTTTACTCTATCTGTTCTAAAAAAAAATATCTTCATTTCTAACTTGATTGATTTAAACATGAACATCAGATCCTCGAAAAGTAAATAGAAATAAGAGACTCTTGCAATAAGTAGTCTGTAGCTGATAATCGTATATTACGTTAATAATAATCGTACATTACGTTGTCGCAGAAATGTTGGTAACCTAAACGTCCAATAAAAAGTTCCCACGTAATTAAAAGGCACATAGAAAATTTTACACAACGCAACCTCATCTCAAACTGAACATCACTGTCCGTTGAACTAAGGCGCACATCTCTATAAATTTCTTTTCTACGAAGCAGGAGAAAGAAAACAAGAAAAAGAATCAATTGGCGCTCATACAAAGAACATACATTATTTTGTATGTGGGTATGTATACCCAAGAACATGTATGTGTGTGTATTGTCTGTTGAATTTGTAATGACATTGTGTAGAATGTAGGAAGGTAGCAAACGAACTAATTTTACTTTCTTTTTGTTCTTGTTTATAGTGTCTGCGTTATTCACCAGCTTTAAAAATAAGTTTTTTTTGCTAAAAATTAAAGCGTCTTATATAGATATAGTTCTCGTCTGAAGAAGTAATTCCAGCAAACGTCCTTCAAAGGTGGTGCAAATAATAGCGCGATAGTTGAAGACCCAAAACTACATACCTACGGCATGGGTTTCTCTTAAATTCCTCCAGCACACACTAAATAAACCTCAGAATTAAAATATAAACAAAAAAATTCTGATTTATTTATGATAAAGAACTTTTTCATTGCTAGTAACCTACATATCTACCAAGGATCTGAAGCGAAACAATTGAACATAAATAAAAACTGAGGTTTTTGTTGCTGTCTAAACTAGTAAACTAAACTCTTTCTTATTCATAAAGAAACATTAATGACATGAATAGTTTGCATTTTAAAATATAAGACATTTTAGGCGATTAACAAATAATAAACTTTTCAGTAACGAAGTTGTTCTAACAATTTATTTATTGATGGTTTGTTCAAATCTGCCGCAGTAAATTAGTAGTTTGGTTCAGAGACCAATTTGAGTTGGTGTTCAACCAAAAATATTTGTCGCCCAGCTGAAACAAATAGAAAAACGCTACAAATTATCGCCAAAACCAAGTTTAGCACCAGGCAATCAGCAATGGTAGAAGGTAACTGCTGGGCTGGTAGCAGCATTTCGTGTAGCATTCATACAACAACAATCAAACCAGTATCCAATAGCAAGAGAAGCAAACAAAGGCCGATTGAAAGAAAACACACACACAGCAAAACAGAACAAAACAAAACCACATTGTGCTAGAGATGTGTCACTCAAATTGGCAACTAGTTGTGATAGTTTGATTCTAGCTAAAAATTCATTTCTTTAAAGGAGCTTTTTGAGTCTCAAGTTTTGACAAACATTTCTTTATAGGAGCTTCTTGAGTTTTAATTTTTGACAAACAATTGTTAAAATAAGTATGAACACATCAGTTTGTTGTTAGTTGCTTAAAACAAATATCAATAACAGCACAACAATTTTCTAAGATAAATAACAGCTCACTTGGAACTGTTATTTGTTTGACTGACACATCTCTAGAAAACACAACTCGTCTTGTTTTGTTTGTATGGGTTTCTACGGATGAGAAGAGAAGGAGACAAAACAAGAAAGAAAACATTTGGCGCGAAACTGGCTAATGCCATTGAATCGGGGGTATACCTGCTGTTTGTTCTGATCGCCTGGTACTCTAATTTCGCATTGCTATAGAAACTCCTTACGTTCACATATTTTTATTTTTGTTTTGGAGGGTTTTTGTGTGGGAGGAAGAAAAAGGCGAAGAACACTAAACGATGTAGTGTGTAGCCTGTGTAAGTGGGTATACCTGCTGTTTGTTCTGGTCGCCTGGTACCCTAATTTCACATTGGTATAGAAAACTCCTTACAAAATCGTTCACATATTTTTGTTTTGGAGGATTTTTGTGTGGGAGGAAGAAAAAAGCGTAGAAGTTTTGAGTGAAAAACTACATGAACGTACACAACAAGTGAATATGGCCTGTTGAAATTTCTGAAGGTCTTATGTGAAATCAAACCAGTAGGTTGCCAGTAAATAAATTTTTATTTTTATCCTTGTTTAATGTAATGCTTGCCCTTGACAAAGTTTTTTTCTGCTAAAGAGCACATAAACCTATACCTACCTACTAAGCATCTAAAGCGAGACGATTGGATATGAAAATTATAGTTTTTATTGCTTTTAAATTTGACTTATAACATTATTAACATGCACAGTTAACTTTCACTGTAAAATAAAAAAATGCGAATAATGAATAAGCGGTTCAGTAACGTAATTTGTTCTAATGAACAATTTATTGATGGTTTATATAAAATTTTCTCTTCGCAGTAAATTAATAATTTGATAGGGGCTCTATTATCAATTCGACTTGGTGTTGAACCAAAAACATTTATCGACCATCTAAAAAAAAACACTGCCCACAAATTTATTGCCAAAATCGAGTTTAGCACCAGGGAAACAGCAATGGTAGAAGGTGACTGCTGGGCTGGTAGCAGCATTGTGTGCAGCATTCATACAACAGCAAATTAACTAGTACCCAACAGCATGAGCAGCAAACAAAGACTAAATGAAAGAATGTGCATAGGAAAACAAAACAAAACAACATTGTGCCAGAGATGTGCAACTCAAATGGATAACTAGAGTTGTGTTAGTTTGATTAAAGCAAAAAATGTATTTGTTCAAAGGAGCTGTTTTTGTTCCAATCAAATGAAACAACAATATGCCCCTGGCAGTTGAGTTCTATTTATTCATATTATTGAACAACTATGATGTTCACATGAACTATTCATGAACGATAGTAAAAATGCTCTTTAACTTTACACATCAAAAAAAATTAGACGAAAGTTTCCAGACTTTCTTTTTTAAAAATATCAAATATCCTTTACAGATGTTTCTTAAAATTGACTTGAACTCATAATTTGGTAGCCAATTGCTGCAATATTAATTACAGCTAAACAATATTCTGAAAAAAAAATCACAGCCTGACTTTGAACCATTCATCACTATTATTTTGTTCGAGTGACACATCTCTAGAAAACACAGCTCGTCTTGTTTTTGGTTTTCTACGGATGAGAAGAGAAGAAGACAAAACAAGAAAGAACACATTTGGCGCGAACCTGGCTAATGCCATTGAAATGTGGGTATACCTGCTGTTTGTTCTGATCTCCTGATACCCTAATTTCGCATTGCTATGAAAACTCGGTACAAAATCGTTGTGATTTTTCGAGCCACATACATACCATACGAGTATTTGCTTTTTATTTTGTTTAGGAGAATTTTTGCGTAGGAGGAGGAAGAAAGAAGAAAACGAAACGATGTAGTATCTGGCCTGTATAAGTGGGTATACCTGCTGTTTGTTCTATGCGCCTGGTAGCTTTACATCACGTTGGGTCAGAAATCTCTAATTTAATTGCTCTGACCGACCACTGAGCACATTTTATTTTTTTTGGGATTGAACATTTATATGTGTTCTTATTTACATATTATGTAGTTATATTTATTTCGCTAAAAGGAGAACCCATAACTAGTTGTTTTTATATTGAAGGGCATGTAATAATAGCAATTCCAAAAACTCATCTACCTTTCTAGAGAATATTGAATGATCTTTGAAGTCATTTCCCCAGATAAGCTTGCGGCTGTTAAAAGTAAATAAAAAAGGAATAACAATGTTCTTTTCCATCTATTTTTGTATTTTTAAAAGTTTATACTTACGTATAAATTGAACAAA
Source organism: Melanostoma scalare (assembly GCA_949752695.1). Classification (NCBI taxonomy): domain Eukaryota; kingdom Metazoa; phylum Arthropoda; class Insecta; order Diptera; family Syrphidae; genus Melanostoma; species Melanostoma scalare. The sequence continues at coordinate 51,888,627 of OX456984.1, read as the reverse complement.
AACTAAAAGCAAATATACAAACATACTTTCTTGATATAATTTCAATAAATTTATTTTTTCGTAAATTGATTTAATATTTCTTTACAATGGTCAAACAACATCTATAAAACAACTATTTAACTTTTGCTGTTTTAAATAGAATTAATAATAATAACTTTTAAATTAGATCTTACATTAACTCAAGTTTTCTTGTATTCGGCAAAATACCGAAAAGGATAAATAAATAAACATACAATAGTTGCATTTTTTCATGATTCATGTGTTAAATGCAACAAAATATAGCCCCATTATTTAATAAGGCCTATTTCACTACCATCCTGCATGAATAATGTGCTACCAAACTAACTTATCGAAAACTGTAGGTAATCGAAATATTTGAAAATTTCATAGAATCTTATTATTATATTGATAAATCGCACCAAATTGTATTAATTTTCACAAATTTTAAGTAAATAAGGCTGTTCTATCAAGATCAGATACCGAAAAAGACTTTTGAGAGTGTAAAATGTCAAAGTCTATGTGCTGCCAAATCACCGGTTGCAGTTTTCACCTCCTTTTGACAGGTTTTATCTCAAAGGCAAAGTGTTTTTTGAATTTATTTCCGATCCAAAATTCTGAAGCTTGGGAGCCGATCTTCACTGGATTTCTGCTGAAATTAAAAGAAAATAAATTTTTAAACTATATAACACTTGTCGACAGAGGTTTTGCTTCCGAAAGCAAACTATACAGGGTGTACCGTAATTCGTTTTACCTACTTTGGGTAGTGATTATTGGTCATATTCTCAGAAAAAAATTGTTATACAGTAACTGAACTTTGACATCAGTTTTTGCAATTTAAAAAAAGGCGAACTTTTGCGTACCCTGGACCTGTGTTAAATTCGATTTCTCTGTCAATACTGATGGTAGAGACCTAATTTTAGACTTAATCTTTTGTAGAAATAATAATCTTTAAAACTGTATTTAAGTTGTGCTCCTATAGGCTTAGGGTTACCAGATTGCCTGTTAAAAATAGATTTCTATTTTATTTTTTACAGATGAACAAAACAATAACAAAAAAAACTCATTAGTAAGTGCACTCAAAAACCCATACATTTTAGGATACTTAGAAAAATACAAAATGGGTAAGATTTAAAAAAAAAGACAGATTTCTAGCGTTGAGGTTTGTTTGAATAAAACAATAATATGGGTACTTTTAGTAGTTTTTAATATATTTTATACAAATACAATTATAACAAGTGCTCAAAGTGCCCTCCTTCGTTTTGAATGCATGCCAGAGCCCGTTTTTGATTTCATTGTGGATGTTTGCTCTCGATAACTCTACTATGCTGATCCAGTTTCTCGAAGCCTTCAAAAGGTATTTCCAAAAACATTTTGAGAAGGAAGTCGTCTGTTAGGATAAAGTTCCTGGTATCTTCGTTCTGCTCTTCTTGAACTTCCATTGCAAAACCCATATACGAATAAAATGTCTGCGTATTCTTCTTTCGCAAGTGAAGGCATTTCAAAAAGCTCTCTGATCAAACTGCAATCGAAACTTATTTTAATAAACTGATGAACTTTTTTCTTTTATACGACTTATCCATTGAACATTCATACCCCGAACTTAAATCTTCCTGAGAAGAGGCAAGTCAATTAGGATTTTGGTAACAGGTCAAATACACCTTTTACCCTTTTCATCAATGCACGGTCATAAAAATTACCTTAAAACAATCAATTCTTAGAAAACTACTCCCATTACAAGCTATTGCAATAAAAGTCCGTAAAAACCCCAAAATTAGAATTTTTACCTGTTTTAGTTTTTTCCAAGTACATACATATACCATAAAATGTATGAGTTTTTGAGTGCACTTATTTATGAGTTTTTTTTTTTATTATTGTCTTTTTCATCTGTAAAAAATAAAGAAACTCCATGTTTACCAGGCATTTTCTGAAAAAAAAAAAAAAAAATTACCTCAAGGTCAAAACTTTGCTTGGGGAAGAAAATTTGAACACCATTTAAAATTTAAAATCTGGCAACCCTAAACCTATGGAAGCTCAACTCAAATACAGTCTTAAAGGTTGTTATTTCTACAAAAAATTAAGTCTAAGATTAGGTCTCTATCATCAGTATTGACAGAGATATCGAATTTAACACAGGTCAGGGTACACCAAAGTAAGCATTATTTTAAATTGTCAGAAAGTGATGTCAAAGTTGAGAAACGGACTTTACTGGCGAACAATTTTTTTCTTAGAATATGACCAAGAATCGCATCCCAAAGTATGTTACACGAATTACAGAATACCCTGTATAATTTTAAACAGTTTTGCTTCGCTGAATCTTAATATAAGCTAAGAATTTACCTAGTAACTCGCGTCACCGAGGCAAAAAGCTATCTTTAAACCTGCATGAAAACATGAACATGTGTACATCGTTATTTGTTATTTTGCGGAACATCTTCGAACGGAGAAGCGTTTACATTATGCTGCTTTTTTATTTAGGTCGTTCTTTCAAACCGGTGAAACAACTTAATAAAATAAACTTAGGTCCCTATTATGAGTAGCGAATCGAATGTTCGATTGGGAGCGAATGTTTCTGCGAGCTTCTTTTATATCGGTATTATAGGTTGTAGAAAACTTTTTTTTCGACGTTTATGGTATGTCAGATAAGAGAATGGACAAAGGTTAATGATAATAATCCAATTAATGAGGTTCTCTAAAACGTTCGCTTCCAGTCGAACGTTCGATTCGCTACTCATAATAGGGACCTTAAACTTGCTATACTCAGATATTTTATTCCTTCTATAATAGTTTTAATTGGTAACCATAAACTACAAAAGGATTTTAAGAAAGCTAACAACTAACAAATGTGCATTTTTAAAAGCTTTCGAATAAAGCTTTTAAAAATTGTGCTCCCCATCGGCACACAAAAGGTTGTTCATGTCCTGCATTTTACTTTTTTTTATTACGTATACGACACAGTGAACTTTAGAATTATGACTGAGCTGATTTTACTCATTTAATTTAATATTTCAAATAAGAAATAACGAATTCCAAAAGATATGAACGAAACGGCGGGAATCGGAACAAAATCTTACTAAATTCGTAGAATTTTATCGCGAAATTCGTTACAGAACGTGGGCACAGAACTTAAACATAACAGACGAGAGCCAAACATTCTTGTTCACATATTAAGGGTGATTGTATGAATCTTATACGAAGATGTAAACAAGAACTAAACGTTTTCACTTACCTAATTGTACATTATTCATGCTATTTACTACTATTTATTATATTATTGATTACTATTAACTTTAACTTCAAACTTATTAATATTACAAAACCAACCTTTCTGCTATCATCAGTTTTTTATCACACAAACGGTCCGGCAAAGTAGATTTTTCTTTGCCTTGGCAACGGTTTTGTACTCAGTCCAGAGCTATCGATGAACTTGTCAAAGCTTGCCGTTGTTTTGATTTTCTTCAAGCACGGCGTTACTTCAGTTATTATTGGAAACTCCTCACACACTGTCGTTTGTGGCAGGGCAGCATCATTGACTGTTTTTGGTGACTCATTGAAATTTTCTTTAATTATATCAGGCTGATTGTTGCTTGCAAGAGAAAATTCTTCATCCAGATTATATTCAACCCCATGAAGCCCTATTAGTTCATCTTCATTTTCTACAATGCTGTTGATGTCGGAGGCTTTGATTATATCCGGTTGGTTGGATGGTGACTTTCCGTATTCCACGTCTAAATTATACCAATCGAACTCAGCTTGTAGTGGCAGATGTTTCTCTTCAATAACTGGACTCGAAGTTGGTAGTGCTGGCGGTTTACCTAAAGGTACTTGCAACTTCTTTGGAGGAGTTGACATTGAATGAATTCCATTTGAAAAATGGTTGCTGTTTTTGGTGGGTGTAGTTTGATTTAAATTAATCATGCGCTTATTGATCTCTGCCAAGATGTTAGGAACATGTTTGCGTTTGAATTGCCGTGGTGATTGTTGTATATTAGAAATACCTTGGATTTCGTGTGCTTTCAGTGTGTAGTTGAGTTTGGACGGTGGGGTTTTTGGGGCGATAATTGCAGCAACGTTTGGCAGCTTAGGAATGTCTGCAAATATTTCCTCAATTTCATCAGTCTTCAAAGAATGATTGTCGTTTTTAAGACTTTCAACTTCTAAAGCAGGTGTGAAATGTGGTTCTTTATGTACATCGACAACAACTTGCACACTGTTAATGGCCACATTCACTTCGGAGATTGAACAATAGTCTGGCTCGGATGCAGTTAAGTTATCGTCGGCAGTGTCACAACTGTCAAAGCCATTAAAGTGCACTGGAGCTGGAGGTGCATTGATTTTCTGTGCCTTTTTAAACTTGATAAGGTTAGCCGGTTTCGGAGGAAGTGCGGGTGGTTGCTTTGGGGGTTTATTTTCGATATTCTTTCTAGCTTCAGGACTCAATTTGGCCTCCATATCAACATAAAGGTTGCATGAGTTATTTTCACTACCAATTGGCTCGTACTCATTGCTGTAAATGCTCTCGTAGTTAAGGATGTTGTCTTTAATCTGCTCAGCTATCACAGATGCAGAAGGCGAAGAAAGCGCTAACGGGATGCTATTGTCATGATCATGATCATCGTCTCTGGGCACATGCACCATGCTGTTTTTCGTTGAAAAGTGTACTCGCTTCCGAGATATCGTTCCTGTATTTCCCACCTGGTCCTTAGTGCTACTGTTACTACTGTTTAGACTTTGACGATCACTGTGTTGACTGCTACAAATATTTGGAGTATCATTACCCTCGAGCGATGTAGGCTGGCTGTCATTGTTTGATTCTTCCATCGATTGTTGTAATAAAATCTGATTGACGCACTCTAATACTGGGTTTACTGCAACATTGTAGCCATATGATTTCGTACGAACACTTTCCGACTCCTCCTCCCCATCGCTGGCACTGGCATACCAATCATCTGTGGATGTCTCAAATTCATGCTTGGGCGAAGCTTCTGAGAGGTCTTTGGATCTACTTAACGAATTACTTTTGCTGCTGCAAGGCGAATATTCAATTTTTTCAACTGTAGTCGATAACATTTGTTCATCTTCAGCAGGGGAAAAAAAGTCATCTTCCTCAAGATGACCTGGCGATTGAACTTTTCGTGAGTTGATATTATCATATTCACTGTCCAGATCACCTTCAAATGAAGAAACGCGTCGAACTCCGTGTAGTCTGTCAATGGTTCTAGAGTAAATGTTCATTTTTTCGTAGCTGTTTTGGCTTTCATCGCGACTTATTGTGCTCGTATTCTCTTCGGAATTATCCAAGTTCGGATCGTCGATGTTCATAGAACGCGACCGCATGTAGTCACGGAATGTTCCAAAAGTTCGTTTACTAGTGTAGCGTACACTCCTTCGAGCTCCATAGAATGACGATGAAACCGTATCATCACTGGAAGAACCAATCTCGGTTGTGGGATCATCTGAAACAAAAACTTGATTAATAGGAAGAAGCTTACTGTCATTTTATTAAGGGAAAAAGGAATCAAAGTAAAGAAATTGCTCTAGAATAAATAGGAATTCAGAAAGTTCAATTCTATCAGCGGTTTAATTGTCAACGACATAACCGCGAAAATATCTACTAAAATATTCGTAAGAAAAGAACTAATGTCCATCAGCTCTAGCAAAAGAAGTTACAGAGTTTGGTCCAAAAATCATAAGCACGATTTTAACTCCAAAACGAAGCGAAATCGAGAAAATTACCTTTTCGGTTTTTTACCTTTTCAGAGAGTTATAGTTTTACTACTTTCCAATGACTGTGGGATGCGCCTGTCTGTATATAATAAAAAATGTGTGCTAATAACTTATCCGCAGACTGAACCTGAAACACTTGTTGCGTTTTAAGAACTAAACTTGATTTCTGGTTGAAATACTCTGAATGCGAAAAATTCCCCAAATAATATTTTTTTTTTTTTTCAATAGGTATCTTACAACCAAATACACTCTACTCAGCAAAAATTCTCAGTACAGGGAAGTTAGGGTATTTACTGTTCATTCTGAATAGTGAATTACAAAGTTCTTGTTTCTTGTTAAATTATACCACGAAAACCCCTCATAAGATACTAGGGAAGTTTCTAAGAATTTTTTAAACTCATGCAGATAATTCGTATATAATATAGAGGTACTTTAACCAGACTTGTGTCTAGGGCATAAAAAAGTTATATTTTTTAAAGTTAATATTTTTTAACTGTTTTGTTTTTCAATGTGTATAAAAAAACAAATTGTAATAGTTCAAATTTAGTTGGATTTAGGTTTTGAAAGAAAAAGACATTGGGAGTGTGAACCCTTCCTTAAAAAATGGGCGCAGCTAAAATAAAAAGATAAGTTGAACACAACTACGCAACGTAAGACGTGCATGAAAATTTAAAAAAAAAAATGTTCCACCATTCTGCGTTGCCACATCACGAAAAAAAGGAAAATCAAATTTACCCGTGGAAAAACATTTTTTTTCTGTTGGGATTCGAACCTCAAACTTCACACGTAACAGTTAGACTAGCGGGGAAACATAGTGGTAGCATCGAGGTTCGCTAAAGGCCCCATATTGACAGAATTTGCAGAGACGAGCTATGCAGAGCCATGTTTGGTTTCGGCATCCCTGTAAAGCTCGTACGTCTATGCAGTATGAGTAGGGAAAATTCACGCTGTCACATTAATTTTTGAATTTGAGTTTTGGTGGGTCTACAGCCCCTTTTATTAGCCTAATACAAGTTTAAAAGAACTTAAACACTAAACTTAAACTAATTAAAACTAAATTAAAACTGCGAGGATGAGAAACTGTCTCGGATAAGCTGCACACGGTTTATAGGAAGGTTCTGAAGATGATAGGATCTGGGGGAGGTATTACCTTTACGGGAAAAGTTATTGCCTCGCATTTGGCAATGTTTAATTCAAGGAAGTTTTTAGGAAGACCAAGTGACGTAATCATTGATTTAAGCCCAGGATCGCCCTGGCTAATAACTTATACTTACTAACTAATGTTAGTAAGTATATTTGGTCCAAAGAAGCTAGCTATTTAGTTACTACACGTGTAATGTCATTTGAGTAAGGAATAGTGACCCCTTAAGGTGCAAGTTGGGCCATTCCGGTAAATTTTCTGCGTCTCGTAAAAAACCAACCTTATTCTTCAGAGGCTGAGAGAGATTATTTCTAGCACGCTGACAGCCATCCCCGGATCTTCAATTTTTTAAAGGCGGGGCAAATACTGAAAAATGTCGCCCCCACCAGTTTATATTTGCTTTTACCTTTATAATCTTTATTATTTCAGCTATCATATCTTCACTAATTACTAATTGACTGACAACTGGACACAAGCCTTTCAGAAAAAATACTTAAACCGCTGTTTTTTCTGTTTTAATCCTATTTATTTACAGATATGATAGGACTTAAAATAAAAATGTTTATAATGAAGACAAAATCAAATTTACTATTGTATTTATCATTTGCAATTACAATTTTACTCTTCGAGCTTTTTGCTCAGCAAATAAATCTATGACCTTATCATAATTTAATTCGTGTGCGATTCGATTTCCTATCGCTAAGATTGCTAGACTGGATAAGCGTTCCTGGCTCATAGATGATCGCAAATAATTCTTAATTAGTTTTAGTTTGCTAAAACTTCGCTCTCAGCTTGCGGATGTAGTGGGAAGAGTAAATTTGCAAGGCAACACAAATATTTGGAAAAGCATCCTGCAAATCATGCGCATAGATCTGTTGCAAGAGATAGAAACCGTTAGCTTTTTCAATGTCACCAAATAAAAGCTGAGCTTGCTCTTTAAAAACGTAGAGTTCCTGATAGAATTCAACGGTGCTCACATGTCGGTAATTTTTTTTAGCCAGATCCGCTCCATACTTTGCAGTTCTTCAATTGACATTTTCAAAATATTAGAGCCATTAAGAAAAGCGAAGTTCATATTCAGCATGGTGGCACAATCAAATCTCTTTTTTATTTCTGATATGATTCGATCAAATACCATCATTATTTCCTTAGAAAAGAGTTGAACAGGTTTGAGTGTTCTTCACATATCTCATCGAAATGTTTTTTATGTTTCGGAATTCCTTTGTTTTGCAAGATAGGGTCAACACCACTTTTTTCAGCCACTTCTCTAGCCTCATTTATCCAATACTCCATTGGATTTTGTCTCATTTTTTGTAAAGTTTTGAGCAGACCATCCATTAGTGCGACGGAACGGGCAAGGATAACGGTGAGAAAACGTGAATTTTATGGAAAAATCCGGTTTAGTGGCCCGTACCACCTGGCCGGTATGAGTAACCGCCAAAAAGAACATTTTTGTAGAGCGTTCAATTTTGAGAAAAAACCATCTTTGGTTGAAGCGATCCCATGAAATGCCGCTGAGCTATAGAAATTTAAAAATAAAAAATCAGAGTTTCCGTGTATTTTCAATGGGAAATCTTCATACCTCTTGATCGAACACTTAAAATTAATATTAAGGGCTCAAAGTTTCAGGGCTTATTTTTTTTAGTATTTTCAACAAAATTTCAAATCAAAATTTGTAAATACATAATATGTGTAGGTACATATTTTTTTATAGCATTCAGTAATAAAAAATAGAAACAACAAATAATAATTGTTACTTTCAAATCGTCAGACTAAGAGTACGCCCCCATATAATTGTCAGATTATCATCCTGGAGGACGAAGACATCAAGTTGATAACTCTGTATAAAAATCTGACGCGCTCGTGTATTTCAAGGTGCACAGTCAATCCAAGAGACAAGATTTTGAAGTGTAGCCTCGAACAATTATTTTCCTCTTTAATGAGCATCGTTCATCTGAGGCAGGGAATTTAATCCCAAGTTGTATGTGAAACTCAGTCATTCATTTCCAAGCAAAAGCTAAAGTTCGAATAAAGGCACCTTGTGAGTCTCAGCAAGATTGAGTTGGTACCTCGAAATGTCATCAAAATGTTATCTTGTAGGAATGTTATCGACATTTTTCTTTTTGTAGAAAAGGTGGTCTGTTGGATAATATTCCAATACAATAGATGATGACTGTTAGCTTGCAGTCTGAAGAGTCAAAATAAAGTAATAAAGAGTAGGCGAAACATAAGGGTCTGTGTACTGATATTTAGTGTGTCACATGCAATACTAATACATATTCCTTGTGGGAACGTTTGAGCGGGTGGCATAGCTCATAAAAATAATAAGTACCTACTCATAATTTGCCTACAAAAGGTATGAATCAACTTCGTATTATGCAGGAGCAAAATGACACTTGTATTTATTTAAATCTGTTTGCTTATTTCAAATTACTCACCATTCGATTTTCTTCCATCTTTTGTTGTTTGGGTCCAATTCTCTTTTGTATCGATTGCGTAGAATTTATTTCTACAGCTCATGCACTGTAGAGCTTCGGGTGTCAAACACTCTTCAGTCGTTTTCGACGTTTTATCACTGTCGATATGTTTGCCATTGTTTTGTTTTCGCAAAGTTCGATTAAGACTTACCAATCGACAAATTTCCGTATCTTTTTCCAAAAGACGTTGATTGATTTGTTTTTTATCTAATTTCAGCTTCGACTCTGTACAAATTAGTGATTTGATTATGCGAGAAAGTTCTTCAGTTCGACGTCGTTTCTCCTTTGCCAGCTCTTTTTGCAAACGCTGGTTTTGTTGATCTAAAAACGTAACCATTTGCATTAGCTTGCGTCTCTGAATACCCTTCGGATAATTTGTTGGTGTGGGTGAATTGGATGTTTTTCGTTCTGTTGCTGGACTATCCGAACACGATGATAAGGACAGGTCAGATTTTATTGATTGGTCCGATATCTGAAAGTAACAAGTAGTTTGTTGAGGTTATCAGAAAAAAGAAGAAGAAACAGTTTAAGGAATTATACAAATTTATGTCTGGAGGTACCTATTATATCATCTCTTGAATTTTAAAAACTCATTCCAACAGAGGGGAAACACTAACTGGCATGAGCAATTAGCAACTGAGAACAATGAACGCATTTCCAGCAAAATTGTCAATCAATTTTTCTATGTGTTGCATGGTAAATGAATTGATATCTTTTTAACATTGTGCTATCTTCGTATTATCATTGCAAACATTATCGATTGATAATATTTTATTACAGAGTGTAAATCACCTTGGTCTAAGGTTTAGTCACTGCAGGTTGAAAGGCTAAAACGATTTAGAAGTGAGTCATCAAATATTAGTTATTTCCAAAACTTTAAACTAACAAACGGTACACATTACTTCAGGGGGATGTAATCGCTCCCGATCTGTGCTAATTGCTTCAAAAAGACTTTTGAAGACTTTCCGCGTAGAAAATTGCGTCAACAATTTCAAGAATAGCTTTGAGATTTGTTAAGTAAATTCATTCGAGTCGTTAAGAACTTCATTTAATTAACTAATTTATCAGATCTTATCAGCAAAAATCGGTTATGATGCTGATCTCCTATCTGAAAACTTATTTTCTTTCCAATAGGCCAATAACATCCGAACAGACTACAGACCGAAACTATTAACAAGGCATTTTTAAAAATTAACTTTTATATGGCCCATCCTTCATAATGGAAAACCAACGCATTGCTTTTCAAATTATTGTCCGCTTTGAGTTTTACATACTCGAACAGCAGTATTTAGTCTCCTTAATTTGTTAGAGGAAGTGCGTAGAGTGCTTCTCTCAACCACCCCTCTCAGGAATTTAGGAGAGCTACAAACTTTTGCCGATTTCAAACGGCTAAGTGACAAAGCTCTTTTTACTCTTGACAAAAGGTGATACCCATGAAAAAACTGGCGGATATGCTAACTATTACAATACGGGCCAGCACAGTACTACCTATACAGGATCATTTGAGGACTGTTTCTCTAGGCTTGAACGAATATTTTTGTAAGCAGAGAATGTAATCATTATTATTTTTAAAATTACATTTCAATCGTTTGTATAAAAATATCCAGCGTTATTTGCAAGAATCAATCGAATGGAGTTTCTAAACCGTTCCGTTCCACAAACCAAGAAAATCTTGTGGTCAAAATGTTCGTTGAAAATCTAAGGAGATTTTTTATTTAAATCATTTGAGAACACTGTGCGGACCTCTTTGTCTACCTGCCTAGTGGGAGTTCGAGTCCAACAAACATATAAAATTGTTTTTCAACGGATATCGCCTCTCACAACAAACTGCGAAGCGCTCAAAGAGTAATTTCACTGACAAACACGAGCTCTTTTTTGATGTGATGTTCGAAATGGGCAAAAAATGTAAGTCCCGTCTATTCCACACAATGGTCGAACAAAAGTGCGAGAGGCCCTCCGCTCTGTTGCGCCGCCTTACTTAGTTTATATTTTAATTTACAATAAAAATTTGCACAGGTGGGAACAGTATTGTCCTTTTAAACGAGAAGTTCTCTTGAAAGCATTTTCCGAAAGCAGAAGCTACCTTGAATGATGTAACCTACACCAAACTCAAAAAAAGCAAAGCGATGGGTCAGATAAGATACCATATGAGTTGAGGAAAAAGATATTTTGTTTAGGTAATTCACAATTTATTATCATTTTCTTATAGAAGGGGACAAGCATCCTAATAGAGCTGTGTCAACTGCGACTGATTCGGTCTTTTCGACACGTCCACTGAAAATGATTGATTATTGCAATCATACAAAAGTAAAACAATCAATCACCCTTTCAATCATTTCCATAGAACGATCCTAACTAATGTAAAGAAAGCTTTTTCTCTTCCAATATACAAAGAAAAAGTTAGATACACGAAGGTGTGAGTATTTTTATTACCGTTTGGTCAAGCTAATATTGCGAACTTTGAAGATCGTTAGATAGCTGGCTGGGAAAAAAATAAGGCTGCCTAATGCCAGCATCTGACCGAGTGGTAAGTCTCAGGTAAGTCAAAAACAGATGCAATCTACAGAACACGCATTCGTGTTGAAAATAATCGTTATTCTTGGAAGGGTTTTCATGTTCTGTTGGTTGACTTCTAGATCGACAATTACAAGATTTAATTTGGTTGGCTCTCAGACAATAATATGTGTGATAAAAAAAAATATGTACCAAGAAGCAGTGACAGAGGTAAGCTATCTATCTGAAGTTATTGAGAGTTCTAAGTCACATTAGTTGCAGACCAAGGACGCGTCATGAGTCATCTACTCTTTATTACAATCCTGACTTGGTAGATATAATTTGATGATGGAACAACCATCCTACATCCCTCAAACGAGCTCTTTTGACTTGTGTACAGACGTTTTGGAAGAAACTGGATAAGGTATTTATTATTCTAAAATTCACTGAATACCTCTGTTGTGGGGTTTTCGGCGGAAACAATCCTATGACATTTATTTGAATAGAAATGTGCTTTCACAGTGGGACAAATTCGTGATACCCGTGGCGTGATGGTTAGGTTCGTGGTTCGAATCCCAACAGAGGCAAAAATGTTTTTCCACAGGTATCGCCTTTCGCGAGGAATTCGCAAGTCCTCCGTTGGTAAATTCATTGCCATGAAAAGCGTCCCCTCCATTCCGTCACATGGTTACTAGACATGGCATGGTTGTGAGAAGTGCGCTGTTGCGCAACCCTATTTATTTATTTATTTTTAGTGGGACAAATTTAAATATCGGAGATCTATGGGTGTCTTTATTAGAGATGAAAGAATAGTAATTTTTCTGCCAAAAAAACATTTTTTCAATTTTTTGTGGTCCAACCCTTACTCATGTTGAGGTTGAGAGAAATGCACTAGACTTAAGCCCTGCATGAGCTTGTGATACACGTTCATTTATATATTTTTATGATCAATTGTGATCGAAAAATGTCACCCAAGCTCACATACAGATACTCAAACATTCAGCCCTATCATCGTAACAGATCGGAGAAACATACGATCGTAGAGAAGTTCCGATCTTAACATTTATTTTGTTTATGGTATCCATTTCGTAAAGGAAACACTGACGCATGTAGTTGACATAAAACATATGTGGAATAAATTGCAAGTGAGTCTGTAAATCATGGATGGAGAAGAACGTCAAGTAAACAAAAAAGAACAACACTTAGAAATTCTTCAGATATTTTCCAACTTTCAGATACAAAAATGTTTATTTACATATGTTCTGTCCCTTCCTCAGAATTCATGTTTTTATTTGTTTTTGTTTTTTGATTTTTGTTTACGTACAACCCTTCCGCGACTACTTTGCTGTCGGAGACATCGGATAGAACAGAAAACCAAGAAATCGGCATGCATCGCATGAATTCCGAATGCGTTCCCACCATTTTCACATTTAATCGCCATGCATCGCATGAATTCTAGACGCGTTGCGGTGAGTTTGACATTTTCATCGCATTGTTTCGTTTTTTTCGGAGGCATGTCCGATTAAGCGGAAAGATCGGAAACGTTACCATAATACAATTATCTTACGTTTCGTACAAATCGGAATGAATTTCGTTCCGATCTGTTACGATAATAGGGCTGATTATATTCATATGTGGAAGGAATAAAATTCTCTCACTTGCCTAATCTGGAACACACTACTAAACCGCCGATGGTGTAAAACGCATGGCTATTTAAAGAACAATTGATTAAAATAACCACTGTTAAAAATACATAATTTTGAAATCTGTATTCCAAACAGTTGTTCATACACCTAAGACCCACTTGTTTTTGAAAGATCTCTTTAGATATTTTTTATAACTTACATAAAATGCACCTATGAACAAATTTTCAACCAAAAAAGATTTTATAGTTTGCCTATGCCAAAGTAAAAGGCAAAACTACTGCGTATGCTTTTCTATCAATCCTATTCTTCTGAAATCTTTCCGAGTAGATGGAAAACTGCATTTGTCCAGCCTGTCCCTAAAAAAGGCGAATCGTCCTCGTTTTCCAATTACCATCCAATAGCACTAACATCAAAAGGTCATTGAAACGTTGATAGACCGTCAACTCATGTCTTGAAGAACGAAAGCTTCTCAATGACCGTCAGTACGGCTTTTGTAGCAAAAGGTCCACTGGAGGCTCCATGGCATATCTCCTAAAAAGTGGAACCAATCTTTACATTGTTTTGGTGAGAGTAAGATTATTGCGCTTGAAATTTCTAAGGCATTTGTTAGAGTTTGGCATCAAGCTTTATTACCGAAAATGCGTGCTTTTGGGGTCGATGAGTCTCTTATTCGTTTGATCAGAAACTACCTTTCAGACCGTTCAATACAAATTGTATTCAATGCTTCGAAAACTCAATGCTGTCTCTTGTCGTTGAAGCTTAACATACCCCCATTACCATTATCCAGAAATGGTACCTGCATTCAAGAAACCGAAAGCTGTCAGTACTCGGTATATGTGTTATCGATGATCTTCGTTTCTTACGACGAGACGGTGCAGGAAATTTTCCACCCCCTGCGATCTGGCTTAAATTTTTACGCCCAAAACTGGAGTATTATTCTCATATCTGGTCAGGTGTTCCTCAAATATTATCTGGCTTACTAGATACTGTACAAAACAGAGCGTTAAAACTGATAAAAGTGATATTTCAGCTGTAGGATCGATTGATTCTCTTGAATATCGTCTAAACGTTATCTGTCTAGCTCTCTTCTATCGCTTTTTTCACAAACAATTCTCTAGTGAAATACCCGGCCACATTCCTCCCCTGAAACCCGCCTAGCTAGGAATGCTCATTACCTTGAGCCCAACTTTGGTCGTACAGTTAAGTTTAGAGATTCATATTTAAGACGCTCAACCCGAATGTGGAATGCTATAGCTGACTCTAATTTTCCCCTGCATTGCGATCTGCAAAGATTTAAAATCAATGTAAATTGGCGTCTCCTACTTAATCCCTTCCTATTTTATTAACGTTCGCACTGTGTTTTAAAACATTATAAGGGTAGCCATAACCCCATGATGCGCACTCAAATTGTAAAAAAAAATGTGCTGTCTTAAACATGTGGTATTCAATCTGGCAATACTTTTTTCAGAGTTGTTCTTTTTGACAACTGTCACTTCTTTTATGTTCAGTTTAGTTTGCCATTTCATCGTGGATGAATTGAAGCCGCATGATCACCGGGCAGCGAGCACTACGTATTTTCGGTTAGCTGTCACTAAACGAAATCGATCTTGACGACGATTTTCACATAATTTCGAGTTTTGAACCTTTGAGTTACCTCCTAGGCTTGGCCATTCAACAAATAAATTTTTATGGGATTATGTGAAGTCGCTTGTCTACGCAGATTAGCCCAATTGACGCCTTGGAAGAGAATATTTGGCGGATTATTGCTGACATACGGTCCCAAATGCTACAAAAAGTGGTCGGAAATTGGGCCTCTCAGCTGGAATTTGTTCAAGCCAGCAGCAGCGACTACTTACGCGAAATCATTTTTAAAACATAATGATAAACCTTTATCTTTTTAATAAAGCTAAATTCTTGGCCATAACATTAAATTATATTTTGAAAACCACACGAAAGAATACACTTTACATTGATATTTTTTTTAAAAGAGAAATTGTAAATATAAATATTGTTTTTAGAGCATTTTCAAAAACATACGATGTATAAATTAATCTGTACCTGTACCTATGTATGTAAACGTTTTCGGTAAAGATTTAAGTTATCTTATCAAACAAACTTACAAAAGATCAAAACGCCACTTCTGCAGAATTAACCTTTCACGATCAATTATTCGACATCGAATTCGGTACACGTAATTTGACATTTTTCTTCAACGCTTCAATCATTTTGACATCAAATATAAGAAAATATACCTGCTGTCTTCTTCTGTTTTATTGCAAACGTATCAAAAATGCCATTACTTACACATATCAACTTAAAAACACTTACACATATCAAACGGATTAGTCAATCATCAAATATCATCAAATGAGATTTGATTTTCGTCGACCAAAATTGATCAAAAGTTTGTGACAGTGACACAAACAGTGACACATATAATTGAATCAATAGCAATTTGATCGTATAAGGGTCGCTAAAGAAAGCAAAACATAACCGTTGTTTACTTTTCTACATCGCATCGGTTCGGTTGAAATGTTTTAGGAAAAAAAACTTATGCAACACTTGGTACATATTGCAACTTACCATTTCATTTGTGTTCCCGATGGGTGGAAATACTTCTCGCTGCACAAAACAGCTGTCGACATTATACCGGAGAATTGAACTAGAGATGTCTGTGGTACTATCGATTACCTCCATTTCTACTCTTGGCGTCTGGTGCTGATGTTGATGTTGATATTGTGTATCATTTGGATACTTGATGATGGTCATTTCACGTTGGAGTCGGCTTTTTGTATCGTCAGGAATATCGCTTAGATAATTACCATGCAAGTTACCGTAGTCGATGCTTTTCAAATTATTTCCGGTATGGTGAAGTGGTTGGCGATAGTGATGTCGAGTCGAATGACGAAAGTTCTTAAAATGTTTTAACGCCTCATAACCGGTTAACAATTCAGTTTTTATGAGTTTTTCAATAAAATTAACAGGTACTTTTATACCATGCAATTGATGAGTTAGACTTACATCACCTAGCACCCGAGGTCCACTTCCACTTCCGTTACGAGCTAATTTGCTTCGTTGTCTGATGTTTTTATTATTTGTAGTAGCGGTGACAGGGTTTGTAGACCTCTGATTGTCATCATTTACCGATTCGTTGTGTAATCCATGTATTCGCGATGAGTTCAATAAGCCAAACATCCTATCTAAAGGATGTTGGCCTCTCGCCTTTTAAATGCGATATATTGCTGTCTTTTCCTCTGACGGTTATGTGTAGTTTGAGGGACTTGTTTGCGGTCATAAGGAAGTGAATGGCACTTTCTAGTCACTTTGTTTAGTGATGACGTCTTTCTGAAAAAAAGCAACAAAGATTTGCATATAAGGCATTGCTTTTCGTAAAATTAAAAATAAGCAAATACATTTTTGGGAGGAAGAAGTTTGGGACAGGACCGATTGCATGTCTCCTAACCATTCTTGGGAGGAAGGGGGTCTACAATATTGTATTTGATTATTTAGGAAAGAAGGAATTGTCAAACTCTCTCTAGAAGCGATTCCAGCAAAACAGCGATTTGAACCTTACTGAAAATCGAACACCAACCTCTCAAGCCATTTTACAATATAACGAAATGCGCATCAGAATGGTCGAAAAATCAGCAAACTAACGCAACCATATCAGAAACTAAAAATTTGGGTGTTAATAGAAATATGCATTCCTAAATGCATACCACTCTCAGTGCAAGTAGTCATCACTAGCACCATACGTCACAAAAATGGCAATAAAGTTTATTTAAATAACAAGGTGAGGACAAACCAAGGGCGCATGCTTTCGAATGCAAACAAAGCGTTGATTGAATGTCACGTGTGATTATTTTTAAAAATTTCAAAGTTTTTTTCTTCTTTCATGAGCAGTTTGAATTCCATTTGTTTATGTTTGTAAAACTTATTGTGGGTGATCAATTATTTAGTTTGAATACAAATATCATATCTAGACGTTTGTGTATAGGTAATTAGACCAAATGCTAATGAATTGCACCGACCTTACCTAAGCTAAAATCCATGTAAGGCGATACAGACAGACGGATGTAAATTTTAAAATAAACGTGAACTTGAACCTGGCCAATAGTCGAACAGCTTGGTAAGTGTAAGCTGGCGAAGCCTTTGTGTATTTTCTTTTTGCTTTGTTTGGAAACAAAATGCTGACGTTTGCACAGCTTTACTTTGTTTGATCCAATTTACTTAGGAAGTTGGGGCCAACATAGAGGTAAAAACAAATCGATTGCAGTTAAATAAATTAATTTAAATCTAGAGTGCTGTGTCTGTAGTTATTTGAAGGCCATCCAGCGACCGAAAATGGAAAAGGTATTATTCTATTTTTAAATAAAAAAAGAACGTACACAAAACATGAAATAACAAGTAAATAATAGAACTTAGGATTGATTTATCAGTGTTGTTGGGAAAATATCGCTCTATTTTTTTTTTTAAATTTTGTGAGTTGGTTGCAATAGCCTCATAACGAGACCATTGGTATGTTACCTTGTCTTAGTAGTAGGAGGAAGGTGCCAGTGTGTGAAAAACCTTCATATGACTTGGGGCTTAAATCATTTTTGACAAAATTTTGAACCAACAACAACAAGAAAAATTAAAGAGAACGTTAAACTTTGTACAATTTGAAGATTGTAAATTGAAAACGAAAAATCGTTATCAGTAAAACAGTATTCAAAGGGTGAATTTTCTATGGAAAACAGATATTTGCTATACAGGCACAAAGTTTTTGAAATATGAAGCCAACGTTGTCGATGCTAGTATAAGAATAACAGAAATGGGTATGTGAGCGCCCTAAAATTCAAAACTTGTAGAGGTAGGCTTTCAAGGTGGAGTCTTATCCTCGATACTCTGCCTCCTAGTAATCAGATCCTGGTTTAACTAGGCTTGAGCGGTATAAAAGTAACCTGCTGATGACACTGTCACCATGGTTTTGGGAAATAATAAGACAAAAAAAAATAACAGACTAATATTTTCGTAGAAAATTTAATCCCCTTCAAAAAGTTCTTGTTGGTAATTTTCGTCGGACTAACCGTTTTCAAGTAATTTCGAAGCATTAAAAACGTATGGTTTTTTTTTATTTTACTTTGAAATTGTTTAGTTAAACAAATTAATTTGTGAAAAATTACAAAAATGTTTCTTGACGAAAATTTAATTCTCTACAGAAAGGGTCTATATTACTTTTTTATAAAGTACTTACTAAATGCATCCAACACGAAATTACGGTAGTCATTTAAAGGTTAAAAAAGGATTGTGTAGTTCGTTTTGATTCGTTCAACACGATATTTTTGATCAATTTGAGGTGAAATTGATCATGTTACTCCTGGCGGTTCATTTAAGCTACACAGTCAGCCAGCTTGCGTTTCCTATATCCTATTGGTCAATGAGTTCATTGCATTCGTTTGAACTGAGAATCCAAAGGTAATGCTAGTATTGGTTCTTGGGAAACGAAATCACTATAATCTATTAAAGATTGGTAAAACTCGGGGTGTTTTCCATTGGAGCTTATAGTTTAACCCTAGAAAGATAAACTGCGCCTTTGAGGCGCCCGCAAAATATATATATTGCTTTCTTCTTTAAACGAACGCTCGGACAGGCTTGTTGTTTTAAACCAACTCAGTCGTCAATCAACACTTGCGAGAAACGGTAGTTCCGGTTTAATAAGTACTACCGTTTTTTAGTTATGGCAATGCGTTGCGCTCGAGAGGCGCATGTTTATCTTCTGTGTAACTTTCATGCATAGGTATAAACTGCCTATAAATATTAATTATTTTTTTATATTTGACTAATTGATATTATTTGAAGTAGAATATATTGTAATTCATCTGTTTTTAAGAAAATAATATAATTTATTTAATAATTGCTATTTAAATACCGAAGATTTCTAATTGTTTGCTCCTTTTCGTCATTGATTTATAATATCTTACTTTTCTTAGAAAAAATAATAATATATTTTTTCCTTTACTTAATAACGAATACTTAATAAGCAACATAACAATAATATAAAGAAATAAAAAAAAAATTATTTAATTTTTTATGGAAAAAAACTGTTTTTTAAGCGTGCGCTTCGTAGGCGCATGTTTATCTTTTCAGTACTAAAAAATAAGTTTATCTTTCTAGGGTTAAGTTGAAAATCTCTTGATTTAACTTAAATTAAATCAAGCAGCTTAACAACTAGCATTTGAAAACGATATCAGAAAAATTAAAGTGATGCCATGTATTGTTTTTTTGTGCTATTTTGAAATCGATTTATGGTTGATTTTTAAAGTAATTTTCTTTTCAAATAGAAAGAAGTTTAAGGGGCTCGACTAGTTTCTCATTTTCAAAAAATCGATTTTTTTCATTTTTAATTTTTTGATAGGTAAACATCTCAAAAATGATGTCCTAAAATATTGGAATGATATCTTGGATATTTTGAAATGGCAGAGTATAGAAGAGAAGCATCTCGGGCGCTCGAACTCCTGCTCTGAAAACTTTAAACGCGTTTTTCTCAAAACTGCAAACTTTTTAAATTTGCCGCTGCTGTAACACACGCAAATATTAACTCTCCATACTCTCCATATGTTTTTACATACAGCCATCTACAACTTTTACGATCGGATGAAAATTGTAATTTTGGCAGCCATCGAAAGACGATTTTTATGGCGAAATTTTGACTTTTTTTTAAATTGCTGCCATTTAGTCAATTTTCACTATAGTTATAGATGGCTGTATGGGAAAAGGGTCTACTTTGACGCCTCTGGTACCAGAAAAATTCAAAAAAAAGCGGCAAATTGACGTCTTCTGATTTCAAGGAGTTCAAGAAATGGTCCATATCTCTATTGGATTTCAATATTTCAACTCGACAATTGTGACAATTTACATGAATATATGTATAATGAATTCCTAAGATTACAGAAAATTTGAAGCTATAGTTTTTTTTTTACACACCTTCAAAAAATCACCTCCAGAAACTAGCCGAGCCCCTTAAGGGAAGTTATGAATACAACTCACAAGTTTCTTTAGTGTTTTCTTTGAATTGGTAATAAAGTTCGTGCTAATTTAAAGGTATTTGAAAACTAATCACACAACTTGCGAAAATTAATGTTTAAAATTGAAAGTTTACGGAAAAGTTGAAGTACTAAGAAAAAACATATGGCAGGTGCTACGATTTAAAACTTAGAAAATAAAAAAAAAATAAAAAAATAGGGTGGCGCAACAGAGCGAGGAGCCCTTGGGCCTAGCGCATTTCTCACAACCATGCCTTGTGAGGAAAATGGAGGGGACCTACAATTTTCTGCCGATTCCAAACGGCTAATAGAGAAAGCGCTTTTCATGGCAATGAATACTAACGGAGGACTTGCCAATTCCTCGCGAAAGGCGATACCCGTGGAAAAAACATTTTTGCCTCTGTTGGGATTCGAACTCGAACCTCTGGATTAACAGGCGGACATGCTATCCATCACACCACGGGTACCACAAAACTTAGAAAACAAACACAAAATATTTCTTCTCGAAATTGATTTTCTCCTACAAACCGACGACTGCTCTGAACTTCTCTATCATTTTTATATCATTTTAGTTTCTTATCTATTTAACTGGTCCATTTGATAGCGAAAAAGAGATTCATCAGAATGTGAACTGCAGTTTTTGAATATAATGCCCCACCAGCACACACTGAAAAACACGGCGTACTTACGCAATAGCATAAAACAGTGTGCTTTGTATCTGTTTTGATACGGATCGAGGAGCTATAGAGCATGTAACACAAAACTACTAATACTTGCAATAAAATCAAATTATGACAAGTGTAAAAAATTTCTATAACATAAAGCTAAAAGTTTGATTATTCCCCTACAAGTGTAATGGACATAATTGTACGAGTGGCTAATTAGCTTGTAAGCTTGTAGCTTTGTGTTATAGGTCCCTAGTAGTTCTTAAATTTTGATATGTAAAGGGTGTTTTTAGACGTGTGGTTTTCAAGAAAATAATTCAATGTTATGACTTATGACCAAGAATTTAGCTTCATTACAAAAATAAGTTTTTCCTTTAAATTTTAAAAATGTTTTTGGGCAGTGGCTCCCGCGACTGACTTGGATAAATTCCAGCCGAGAGGCTTAATTTTTGACCACTTTTTGCTGCATGGAGGATGGACTCATTCGGTTGTTCTTCTCCTCTACAGCAGGGTTGGCCGAATAAACTACACTACATTTACTACATCATTAACTACGTGTAGTTAATTCAATAAACTACACGCTTTATTTACTACATACACGTAGTAAATATAGAAAAAAGAGAATAGTTCAAACTACGTCTGCTACATAATCTACATTTACATTTACATTTACACTTAACTACATTTAACTACATTTAACGACATAAACTACGTAGCAGACGTAACAAATGTAGTTTTTTCTAAAAAGTGATATTTCGGCCAACTCTGCTCTACAGTAGCAATAGCGCCTACGGTGTGCACTGTACGACTGATTAATGGTTGCTCGAATTACCGACTCTTCAGGGCGATTAGGTTGACGGGATATTGGACGCAGCGAGCTATGCGTCGCGCGAACCGAAGCATTACTTTGGTAATAAATTTGCACGATTTGCGAAAGTTGTACCGAAGTTAACCTATTCATGTTGAAATGGCAAACCAAACTGAGCAATAATCAAGTGACAGCTGTCAAAAATACCAACTGGGAGTATTACCAGGTTCAAAACTACAGGTCTAAGAAAAAACTACCTTTAGTTATTTATGGTTGATAGACGAAAATCCCAAATTTCCGTGGTTACGTGGCTATTTGCTTACGAATTGACTTAAAAGTTAATCATTTTTCTATCACAGAAGAAAGCGAAGTTTTTCCACCGCTTAACATCCACCGACATCGCTTGACTTTGTCATCACAAGTTCCGGATATTTAAACTATTCGCACTTGGAAAGCATATTGAAATAACTAATCGGCCTTTTTTGGACTAATACCGTACCACCTTCCTTCTAAAACGTATAGGTATTCATAAGTTGAGTGCTCTTGGCAGCATTGTAAAAAATAATTTATGTACATGCTTCGTAATCAATAACTGTAATAGAAGATTCAAGACTTGGTGTACACCTACTGCGACTTGCAATTCTGTAACAGCTTCAGCTTTACATCTTATCTTGACCATTGCTCCTTAGTGCATATTCCGATCATACGCACATAGGCTTCCAGAACTCCTTTGAATTAATTTTTTTTTATATAAAAAAAAACGGAAGGTTAGTACTAAACTGGAGCACTCAGACCAAATACCGATCCATTGTATACTTCCATGGCTGCTAACCCTTCCATTTTTATGATTCGTGAGATAACCATAGGATGGTTGTTACTTCACTTTTAACCTCAAAGCTGGCGCCAGATGAAACTTTAAAGCTTAGAAAAGAAAATACTCGGAGCGGAATGCAAAACCCATCACGTAAGATGGACAAAGTCTCTCCCAATTCACTACTGCCGCCCTCAGATCTCAAGGTTGCCGACTGAATGCTGGCTTTTCGAAGCTTATACTTTGGATTGTATTTGTATCTGACTTACACGCTACGAACTCGCAGAGATCATTTTTTGGTCATCAGACAGCTAAATTATCGATTGCACAATATACGTTCAACAATCTTCAAACGATATTACTATTCAATAGCCAGTAAAATAATCAGTTATGAATGGGAATTCATCAAAGATTAATCTTTATTTGTAAGAAATAAAGTATAGGTGGAGTTCACATCAAAATCGGCAGTGCTCTACATAATATTAGAGTGGAATTGGGTTTGTGTTCATTAATCAACAATTCTATAAAAAGGCAAAAAAAATTAAAGCAGATTTTATGCACAACATGAATTAATGACTCTTTTTTCGAAGTATTTTGCCCAACTCTTCTCAGTTCGTTGCTTTCACGCAATCATCAAATTCAGTCGTTCAAAAAAGTTGTAACTCTTACAACTGAATTCTTTTGATTTCCTTCCAATTAACAAAAGGTAATAATATACTAATGAAGACAAATAATCCAAAAGAAACAACAAGTGGGAAATGTAGATTGTAAATGAAAAGATAATAAAATAATAAACAACCTAGTTTCTGCAGCACCTTAATTTTCTTTTTCTCATTTTCATTTTTTGCGTAACGAAGTTAAAAATGTTATCTTTGTGTGTAAAGTGCATGGTGTTTATTTGATCACATTTTCTCTTTTCATTGCAGAAGAAGGTACTCTGCAAATATAGACGTAAGGTGTCATGTTTCATTTAAGTCTATCAAATGACCAATTGTTATAACAATGATTAGATAATAATAGATTAACTATTCCCACTGTCTTTGTTTTGTTTGTTGGTTTTCTACCGCATGCCGCAAAGCCGCATAATGGGTATCTTCATAAAAGATTTTATTCTTTGTTTATTTAGGAATGGCTAAACAGAAACATATAACAGTAGGTATTAAGAAAGCATCTCATCAAGAGCTGGTTTATTATTATCATTGTTACATCATTTGTATGGAGGAAGGTATTTAAGTTCTTAATTACAAATTAAAGCAATTGAAGATAAGTAAATGAAATAAATGGTCTGAATTTGAATTTGAAACAAAAACAAAACACAAAAGTGAAAATGAAAGTCAAATAGACCCATAGAAAGAGTAAATATTTAGCAACTATTTGCTATTTCTGTACCTGATTCTAGAAATTATATTGCCTTATCTTATACAACACTATTCTCATGTCAGGAATGTAACCGGAATTGTGGAAGAAAGCAGAAATCAGATCAATTCCTAAAAATGATAAAGGTGTTGAATGTCGTCCTATAGAATTTTGCAAGAACTAATCAACGTTTACCTTACGACAAACTCGATGCTTATACCAAAGCAGTTTGGCTTTCGTAGAAAACACAGCTGTATCACCGCTCTTTTAATCGTAACTGAAGATAAAAGGCAAGCCTTAAATAAAGATGAGGTCACTTTTTTGATTCTTAGAAACTAATTCAATTGTTCATTAAGTGCTACAAAGCTTATTTATTCTAACTTAACTGACAGAAAGCAAGCAGTTCTAGTTGATGCCAGATTGTCTAATTTCCTACCGAACATTACAGGTGTATTCCTGGTCCATTACAGTTTCCAATGTGGTTTAAAGAACTCTCATCTTTATTTTATAGTTGGTCTTCTCATATGTACGTAGATGAAGTCCAATTGCATTTTTGCTGCCTCTTTGGCCCCCTTGAGCATGAAGCTTATTTAGTCAACAAAGATCTTGAAATAATTCAAAACTGGCTTCGAACTAAACGATTTAAGCTCAAAAAAATCCAAATGCATCGTTATTTCAAGAAAAAGGTTGATCTTGATTATTTTATTGAAAAATAACCCAATAAATTTTTCAGAAACTGCAAATAATCTCGGTGTGACGTTTAAACACGTCTTGACTTGGGATAACCATATAAATGTTGGCAAAATGTATGGAGTACTACGTACATTATTGGTTATTCAGACCAAAGATTTTTGTAACTCCGATTCTGATGTACGGCTGTGAATTTACTGTAATTGCAACTATGTAAGCAAGCGAAAACTCAATGTCGCCCTTAACAGTACCGTACGTTTCGTCGTTAGCCTATGTAGATAAATAAATAAATAAATAGGGTGGGGCAACAGAGCGAGGAGCCCCAGGGCGTAGCGCATTTCTCACAACCATGCCTTGTGAGAGAATGGAGAGGACCTACAATTTTCTGCCGGTTCCGAGCAGCTAATTGAGAAAGCGCTTTTCATGGCAAAGAATTTACTAACGGAGGACTTGCCAATCCCTCGCGAAAGGCGATGCCCGTGGAAAAACATTTTTGACTCTGCTGGGATTCGAACCTCGAGTTAGCAAGTGGACATGCTAACCATCTTGCCACGGGTACCACATGTATTATGTAGATACAAGTATCTAATATGTCCAATATGTTGTTAAGAATGCCATTTGATAACTATTTAGAGCTTCGAAGATTAATTCTGTTCTCTGGCATACTGATTGCACCGCAAACACAATATTGTAACGCATCTTTTTTTGGAGATTCAATTTTGATTCGAAGTAGTTGTCGTCGTAAGAAATTTTTCACAAATGCGGCAATAAATAAATAAAATAAATAAATAAATAAAAAACTTATCGGAGAACGTCAGATCGTCCGAACGGAGAACTACCACGAAGCAAAATGTCTCCGATCGGACAGAACTCCGCTCCGACGCACTATGGGACGTAATGAGCTTTAGCGTCTCATAAATGGTTTTGAAAAATTTTACAATTCGAAAAATCTAAAGATGATGCCTTAAACTAGAAAACCAGCTCTTTTCGAAACAGTAACTGTTTTTTTATTTTTTTTTATCTTTGGTACTTAAATTGTTGATCAAACCTGTCACATTAATTCAATTATAATTTCTCTTTAAAGAGTACAAAGTTTGAAGTGAAATATTTTGTAGCTTCCTGAATATAAGTAATTGATGCCTCCACCTCGGGACCGATTTTTTTGAATTTGTTTGTTATTGTATATTCAGAATCAAAAATAACCTCGTCCGCATACGTCCGCCTTTTTTTTTAAGCAAATATGCGTAAAAAGTGAATATTTCTTTTTTTATGATTTTGAGTTTGTTGCTCTTTAATTTTCATTACAATGATAGAAAATATTGAAATTCTGCTCATGCTTACTGCCTAAGTAGTTAAAAATGAATAATGGTTAAAAAAAATCATACGAAATGGTTCTCTCCTTACACCATACAAGTCATACAAGTGAAATAATTACTACCAAATTTCATCACATTTTTTTTAACATGGTTGCTCCAAAACAAAAGCGAAATAATTTTTAATAAATAAATTGAAGTATCTTCTCTACTCCCCTATAATAATAGCTTCCTTTCAACCTCATATGAATATACTTAAGATAACCATACAAACTGACTGTTAAAACAAGGCGATAAGAGAGAAATGATGCTCCTTTCATTTCAAGTCTAGGAAAAACCAGGACATATGAGGTGTAAGAGTTGTTAGATGTAGCTTAATTGCTTTTAGAAACAAAGAGTTAGATATTAGTGCTTCCTGAACCTTCTAAAAGCTTTACGATTCGAAAAATCGCACAAATTTTTTCTTGGTAGTGGAAAAGTATGTTGCAATAGGGACTTTCTTAGGAAATGAGAGGGTATTCGTTTAAATATCTTTGTTTGTATGTTCAGTTACAGACACTTCTGTGATACTTTTGTCATACTAGTACTCTCTACGCGTCTGATACTGAACATACAAACTAAGATATGGAAACGAAAACCCTCTCATTTCATAAAAAACTCTGCTCTGCTTGTAAACCAAATTTCACTTTGCTACGATGACGGCAATCCGTGATTTTTTTTAACCAAATAAAATCAAAAGGAAGCTATAACAACCCTACCATGTCAAAGTTTTTTGCTTAATTAATATTTATGCTGCCTAGAAAATAAATAAAAGGCATTTTTTACATTAATATCTTCTCTTGTTTAAAATTTTAATGTAAAAATTATATTTTATAATTCTGAACATTTTTTTTATACTCATGACATTGGCGAATCTCAAAAATCTATGTAAATTTATATTAACTATATATTCAAGATGATATGTTTCAAATTTCACTTAATTCGATGAAGAAACAAAAAAGTTACAGATTTATGAGACGCTCAACCTCGTTTCGTCCCATAGTGCGACGGTTACCTCGATAGGGGGCCGACAATCGCGACTTCGGTAAGATTTCGTGAGTTAATTCATCCTCACCATTCGTATTTGACATCTGAGTGTCAATTTTTTGTAAATTCCGTCCGTCTTTGGAACTTGCTACCACTTCATGTTAAAGAAATCCAAAACCAAAAAGAATTGAAAAAGTCTTAATAAATCACTTTCAAAACTTGGAAATCGTATCAGAAATTTTAAATTTAGTTCATTATTTTTAATTTTTAATTTTGATAAAACTTTTTCTTGTTCTCTATTTTGCTATTTTCTGTTAAATAAGCTTATAAGATATTGTATTGATATTGAAAACTATCCACTATACTTTTTTTTAATATAATTTTTTATCTTTATCTAGCGATTTTAATACACGTATGTATGTTTTTTTTTCAAAAATAATTATCTATTATTAAATAGTTTAACGTAATTTGTATTAATAATAATTACTAACTACTCTTGATATTTATTGATTTTTTTTTTTGTCTATTCATTTTGTTAGAGTTGAACATGTTCAGCTTTTGCCTGCTATCATCAGCTGCTAACAAAAAAAAAACAGGGACACGTAGTACTTTGTAAATAAATTGTTCACTCGATTGAGATCCAAGCTCATAAAATCTACACATTTCATTCAATACTAGCCTTGATTGACCGATGTCACAAAATAACTTTGAACACATCTCACGCATCTACATATGGAAGGCCTTCAGTTTGTTCTTCAGCGCAATTTCAGATCTGCAGTCAAATATAAAAAGAAAACGTCTTCAGTCTTGCACCACACGAACGACGAATTCTTTACAAAATACATTCGCCCGAAGAAATACAAAATGGGTCATGGATACTTCGAATTCTGTGTCAGCTCTTGAAAAACTTAATTAGTAGTACTCTTTTGAGATGCGCTGTACATAAAAGTCTCAGAATAAATAATAATTATTCGCTTGAAGCATTAGTTTCTACTTTAAGCGGGTGTATTATGTGTTAGCGGCTATGATACACACATTTTTCTGTTATTTGTTTATTTTTTCTCTTTTCTTTTTTTTTTAACAATCAACGGTCACGCTTTCAAATCTGTTAGATAGATCTGCTGAACGTCTCACGAGTAATTAAACTTAACTGCACTTGAGATGGAACATTGGCTTACTTTACTAATGGTTTCGTAACACTCTTTTAGCCAGATTAATCTGTCCTAGTGAAAGTCTTTTTTCGCTGGCACTGAAGCATGAGTGAACACAAGGTAAGTATTTATGATGAATATCAAAAAAGTTGAAGGCATTAATAAACTAGATAAAAAGATACTTTTCGTGCATAACAACACATCTACATATATGCAAAGCCCTGGTCCGGTCTGGAGTTATTAAGAAATTACACAAAATGGTACGAACTACAAGTCACAACCCGGTCGCTAATTTTATTTGTTTTCTTTTTTTCCTACAGAAATGCAGATTTCAGCACAAATACCGGAACAATACTGCCTAATTCAACGCGCAAACTGTAGCAGGTAAAGTTTAATCACTTGTGTGGCTTCATAGCTGGTGATTGTGATAGAAGTCACAGAAGCTGACATGCATTTTACCTTCGTGAACTTTCTTCTTCCTTTATTTCTACACCATACATCATAAACCCTCTTGTTTTTTAATCGTAATTATTATCATGCATATATGCATATGGAAATAGAGGTTCACAATGTCGGTGTGTCTAAACTATAACACAGTTCTTTCTTTCCTGAAAAAACGAGTACATACCCACGTTGTACGTTGCACATGGCTTGACTTATTCTTATTTTAAATTATTTGTCTCTGAAACTGACATAATCCCGCTTCACAGTTATGTACATTCATTCATAGTTCATGCAGAGGTGTAGGTTACAAAGCAAAAGCTTAAACAATAGGTATGTGCATTGTATGTGCATTCGATATAGAAAAAACACCGAAGAATGCATTTCAGACATTGTTAGTGTTGCCGGTGATTTAAAAATGATTTTGGTTATTGTGAGTTAGTTTCAAAGAAAATATCCAGCCCAATCGAAGAATCTGACTTGTGGATTTGTTTCTTTTCTATAAAAAAAAAAATATGTGTATTTTAATTTTAATCCATTTGGAAAACTTTCTCAAAATTTGTTGACTCAACACAAAAAATTTTTGAAATATGTTCTTTTGCGTTCAAAAAATATGTCTATTCACCAAAGCAATTTTGTAGTTGTGACAGCTATGAAATTTTTTTTTTTTTTTTTTATTCAATTTTTGGTAATAAATTTTATAAAGAGTAAAAACGTTGGAAAATTGTTGGGGTAGGTATAGTTTGTTACTTTTGTTTCGACAGTTATGAGATGGTACCACCGGAAGTTTACCAATAATTTTAAGTCTTTAAAAATGCTAATTTTGCTCTCGGAGGTCTTGATATGGGCAAACACGTTTTCGAACACTTCTTTTAAGAAAAATTTTTTTCTAAGCATATCGAAGAGTCATTTGGGAAATATCAAGAGTTTTTAGTAAAAATTAAAAAAAAACTTATTCTTACAATTATTACCACACTTTTTGTTTATGGGCATCAATCCATTTCATTTGCGATGATTTTCCTTTTAACAGAATGTTTGTATGTCGCTTACGATAAATGTTGTTTCATCGGTAATTCAGTATTTTAAAGCTTTATTAAAAAACTAATGATGTAGAATGACGCGTAACTGAATAAACTATCGAACTGCATCATTAACTCAATTTCGTAAAAAATGTCGCTTACGATGATTTTGCGCGAAGGGCTCGTATGTTGTAGGTCCTTTCCTACCTCGAGCCCAACTTCGGACGTACAGTACAGTATAGAGATTTATATTTTAGTCGCACGACCCGAATGAGGAATGCTTTGCCAGACTCTGTTTTTCACCAGCATTATGATTCACAAAAATTCAAAAGCCATGTGCATCTGTGTCTTTTACTAAATCCGCTCTGTATTTTATAACATTATAAAGGTATTCATAACCCCTTGATTAGTGCGCTAATTATAAAAAAAGAAAATCCCCCACAAGGTACGGTTGTGAGAAATGAGCTAGGCCCGGGCTGCCGCTCTGCTTCGCAACCTTTATTTATTTAAAACGGAATGAGAGAACGTCTCTACTGACGCAACAGAAACTTCACTGTATTTCCATACACTTGAAGTTGTCGTGAAAACAAAAAGCTAGTTGACAGCGTTTCAGTCGCTGTCGCAATTACAAAATCGCGTTGAAATATCACCAAGGGAATTAAACTTGTGTATGACCTCACAAACGCGGCTATTGCTCGAAAAGTAGCAAGGTCTTTCCAGAATAATACTCCAAAATCTGATAGTTGGCTAACATTTAACTAAAATAAATATATAGGGTGGCGCAACAGCGCGGAAGCCCTGGGGCCTAACGCATTTTTCACAAACATGCCTTGTGAGGGAATTAAGGGACCTACTATTTTCTGCCATTTCCGAATGGCTAATCGTGAAAGCGCTTTTCATGACAATGAAGATATAATCGGAGGACTTGCCAATTCCTCGCGAAAGGCGAATCCCCGTGGAAAAACATTTTGCCTCTACTGGGATTTGAACCACGAACCTCGCTCGTATTAGGCAAACATGCTAACCAACACGCCACGGGTACCATCACAATATTTATCTGCACCAACAAAATTGTATACAAAAGTTTTCCAAAACGTCTCCTGTTGTCCACCTGCCTATTTTGAAATTTGTCCGAAAATTTGAAAACTCTCATCTCATCTCTCATATTTAACAAATTACGTGCTAAGGTAGCCCAAAGGCATACATCTTAATGAGAGATTTTTTTATCTTTCATATTTTCGATAAAATTATAAAACAAAGAGACTCTCGTTATTGTTTTGCTTAGTATCTAGCGGCTTTACAGCCCGATTCAGCTTAAAAACCACAAGTCAGAACGTTATGACCCTAAGAAACACATCACAATTTGAGTGTTGAGTGGAAAGTTTTAGCTTGCCTAGAATGTTTTAACTTTACTGGAACGTTGTATCAGTAATGGGATGTAGAATCGAGCTGTTAGTATGTTTCTTCAGTTTGAGATTAGATTAAAGGCTAAAAGTGCGCACACTATACCCTTGTATGTTTACTTTGTTAGTTACCAAGGTTGCAGAAGAATGCAATCCTTTATGTGTTTAAATAAAAATAGGGTGGCGCATTTCTCACAACCAATCCTTGTCAGGGAATGAAATGGAATCCTTTGTGAGTGTAGTTATTAAAAATCTTCCTACCATCTTTACATTTTTTTGCAGTCTTCTTTTTTGACATTTACTGCATTCGTTGTCATCATTTGCATTTCATGGCACAATTTGCATTCTTATAGTCTTTGAATTCCTTTGCATTCATTGGATTTTTTCATATTCATTGCATTCTTTTGCATTATTTACATTGTTTCGCAGCATTCCTAGCATTTTTTGCAATCTTTTGCATTCATTTGTTGATATTCACAGCATTCTTTAGCATTAATTGCATTCCTGGGCAAACATTGCATTCTTTGGAATACTTTGAATTCCTTTGCAATGTGTGCATTCATTGCATTCCTGCAGGACCTCTTTGAAATGTTTTGGATTAGTTTGAATTTTGCATTATTTCGCGTTCTTTTTCTCTCTATGAAGCTGAAATTGCACTGACAAATTACATTCTAGTATCCTTAGCTTTAGAAAAAGATTTTGAGAACTGCTTTAAATACTGCGGTAGCATGACAAGTTTTGCAATCGTGCAGAAAAAAAAATTTGAGATAACAATGACGTTACCATGATAGAGAATACGAAAAAAGTGGGTCGTGCAATTCTTTCTGTCTGTATCTCCGTCTGTCTGTATTTGGATCTACAGCCTCAACCGCTTGACCGATTTCAAAATTAGCAGTTAGGGTCTGTGGGGCAGCCTACAAAGGGGTTTTTGCTTGAGACCTTTGAAATATTTAATTTAATTTTTTCCAACATTTTGCCTGATTTAATTCAATTTTCATAATTAATGTGTAGTTGACAACCCTGTACCACCAAATACCTTATGAAGAGCGGATACCAAAACCTTTTATTCAGCCTTAAGTTTTGATTTCGTATTTAGCACACAATCGCAAGTTCGTCCATTTTTTTTCTATTTCAAACGAAATCGTTTTGATTATTTCCTCTTATCTAGACAGAAGAAGAAGGCCTGTACTTCCAAATCATTTTTTTTCTCTATTCTTTGTTTTTTGAGAAATGTTAATATTAATTTAAAAAATTAATAAATTTAACTATATTTTAAATTATACTACGGCTGCACTGGATAGTTGTGAACTTTGACAAAATTGCCAGATCTGTGATTGTTGCGGCTCATTCATATTGGCTTTAAATTTTAACACCGAAAAAAATATGAGAGAGGGTCTGCAAAATTGACAAAACTTACTTTATTAAGAAGTGTGTGTGTTTCTGTAGAGGTTTGGTTTTGAAATAGGCAACACTGTTTCCAGTGCGTGTCAATTTGGCATTTGGCGATATAATTGTGGTGTGGTGGTATAATTGTGTGACTGACCCAGTTCTTCGAAAAAATGATCGTGAATTGGACTTCCCGATTACGCTTTATTTGAGACAGCCGTAAGGCCCATACGTACTTAATTATTTTGGAGCACAATTACATCTTTTATTTAAAACCAATACCATCGAAATGATACTCATTTTAAAAAGTCCTTATTTCATTTTGAACTTAGGTACCTCTAAAAAACACCTTTTACATTTTAGCAGCTTTCAACTCGTTTTTACTCCAGCGAAGAAAACTCTATTTTTTAGCTTACCAGAGAAGGATATCAAGTGGGCCTATTCTTTACAGATATTCCGATTTTACTAGGACAGTCTCCGCATTGCGAGCCTAGTCCCGATGTCTTTCCCGACTTAGAAAACGTTCCAATCTCGTCCCAATCATCTATTTTTATTTAGGTTATTCGGGTTTTTCAGAAATAAAAGCCTATGCCCTTAACTACAGATTACAACACTTCATTGACTGTCAAGTGCTTCTTGGGTGGCGCTACAGAGCGGGGAGCCCCGGGACGTACGCATTTCTCTCAACAATAGCATGCGAGAGAATGGAAGGGACCTTCAATTTTCATCATTCCGAACCGCTAATCGAGAAAGCGCTTTTCATGGCATGAAATTACTATCGGAGAAAATGCCAATTCCTAAAGGCGATACCCATGGAAAACATTTTTTTTTTTTCTATGAAGTTTTTTGGTGTTCGAATCTCAAACCGCACATGTCTAAGGCAAACACGCTAACCTTTATGCCAGGGCACCGAGCTGTAATAATATGTTGTATCAATGCTTAAAATCAGCACTTTAATAACTTTGGGCTTTATCTTGTAAAACAAAAGTTCACAATAGTTCGTTACCAAACCTGATAGGAAATAAAATTTGAGATTAAAAAAAAGAAGTAAGTTTTGACATTCCTCAAAATCACTTACATTCGAATGAATTTATAACGAATTCAAAAAGTGTCTGTAGAAATCAAGGCAGGATATCTCCTATCTCCGACATTGGTATTGCCATCATTATTCAACCTCACTCGTAACTTGAAGTTTTTTGTAACTTACCAAAGCCGTTCAACTGACAGTCATTGACCGCTTTCAATTTCACTCCAGCATTCTAAAATTATCCCAAAAGATTCATCGAGCTAAAAATAGCACAAACTTTTCCACGAAAACAAACTTGGATATTGCAACGCAACACGGCACCACGAAATGCAACAAAGTGGCCAAAAACAACAACGCAACTATAGCTTACTGAACCTTCGCCTTCTTGCTGCGCCAACCACAACTTTACTCTTTGTTTTCTCAATCTTAACTTCACAAAACAACTTTAATTATAAATTCAATGTGGAACAATAAAACTTCGCTGCACCATCAGGTACCATCCGAATGTCATTCCGAATGATAAAGTTTCGCTTTCAGTTCGTTGATCGACAAAGAGTGCAATACTATCCAAGATTTAAAAAAAAAAAAAAAAACAGATTGTTGGGTAATACTTGGTCCGAAATGCTATCTCGGTTTAAATTTATTGTGTTTTCCCTTGTATTCATCCATAGAGACTTCGACGAAAATTTCAAGATTAATGAATCTTTTCAAACACTCCCGCAGATGACCTTAAGTAAGCAGCGCGCTTCAGTGCTTTACTGCGCTCATGCTGTTTTGACTTTATCTTCAGTCCATTAATAAAACTGGGCGAAGGGGTTAATATGTCGATGAATTTAGTTTCAACAAAAAAAAAAACAAAAATTAATGCAGACACACGCTACATATAACTTTCACTTTCGGTGCCACATAGATTGTATTCCTGTTTTTTGCTTTTTTTCTCAATGTTATGACCATGGTTCGTTTAGATCAATTAAATTCGAACACTTTGACTGTGGAATATCAAGTCTGCAACAAGAACGAATCCATTTCCATGTCCAGTCTGAACAACAAAAGTCGGACGAATGTCTGTTTTCACTAGTAAAAGCACATGTGAAAGTAAATTAAATGCTGAGTGGGTTCTGTTAATTTGCTGTCTTGTTCGTCTGACAAACGTGTGGGTAGAAACTTGCAACTATGTACATTGAGACTGGTTCCTATATGGGTTTTCTTGACATTAATCAATAATATTTGACAGTATTAAGGTTAAGTTGTTTGTTCTCTACTTGTTTTTCTAAACCCGGAATTTCTGTTTTAGTTCCTTTTATAAACATTGTGAAATATTCATTCAAGATCGTGCAAAAAGGGAAAGACAGACGCACGTTTTACCTTGGATGTTTAAGAACCATTCAGAGGTCAGTCTTTCCTAATTTTTTGATGCAAGACTTCTCGTATTTGCTTCATGAAGTTTTAACTGGAGTTCGACAGGGCTACATATTCTTTAGCCAAATCGGGTTAACATGTTCCAATTTTTGGATGTAATTTTTGAGTAATATCTTTCTCGGAAGCAGCCATTAAGTGAAGAGACCAAGTTTTAGATTAGACTTGATTACATTTTATGATAAACCTTTTAACAGTTTTTTTTGTCGTCAGTTTTCTCACATAAAACCCGCTTTAAAATGGACTTGAAATAACCATAATTCTCCAACTCTAAATTGAAAGTAAATACAAAATAATGCCTATCTTGACTTTTGAGCTGTAAAAGTCTAAAACAAAACCAAATAAATCGTGCTGACAATGAAGGTAACAACGAACAGTAAGCCAATTTTTATGTGAATAAACAAACAAACGACACGTAGAAGATATTTTTTTCCCTGTTTAGAAGTAAAACAGAAAATGGAGAATGAAAAAAAAATGTAGCTGTAAGCAGAAAAACGAGTTGACTGTGGTGGCAAACAAATTACCTCGATTGACTCTTATTTCAATTTCAGTATCGACACGGGATAAGAATGGAAATTCAAATGAAACATGAGAAGTAAAGGTTTCTCCTATTTTGTCTTCTAGTTTAATATTTTGGATGCTGTCCATATGTAAATTTTGGGTTGGGTATGAAAAGTAGGCACATGTCAATGTAAACTACATAAGAACAAAGTTCCAACAAACTCAAAAAACTGGGTATTATTTGTAGAGTTAGCTTGAAAAGACAATACAATGAGTCAGGTAAAAATAAAGAACTGCAGTGCGTATTCAAAATGTTGGAGCTTAACAAATCGTTTTGAAACGTTGACTAATTTTTCATTTACTTAGTCATCGAAAACGGAAGGGTTATGACTTATGACAACCCTTTCCACACACATGTGCTAAACAAACACAATGCGGGCATAAGTAAAATTGGAGAGGGTTTGAAAAAAAGATAGCAATGCAGTTTGGCTTCGAATTTCATATCTTCCGCAATGAGAGGGAGAAACAGAGCTTGATAAAGCATTTCACATTCGTTTTGGAGATGGTTAAAAAAGGAATCTCTCTACCACGCCTGGAGTTTGTGTCAAGAGTAAACTGATGAGTACTTCTAGAAAGCACAAGTAAAAAGGTTTAATTCTCTCGTTATGTCTGCCTGAAACGTGGGAGTTTTATGTTCGAAGCCAGAAACAGCCAGTTGTTCTTTCACTCGTTTTTCGGGAGGATTTGGTAAGTACTTCGAGAGTAATAATAACTGTCGTGAAAAGCGCTTTCTCACTCAGCCGTTTGGAATCAGCAAAAATGTGTAGGTCCTCTCGAAACTCCAATTGTGACCTAGGTATGGTTGAGAAAAATGTGCTAAACTAGACTAGACCAGCTCTGTTGTGCCACCCTATTTACTGTTATTTTTATATGGGAGGAAGAACGCAACTAGTTTTTTTCACAAGAGCACGTTTTATGGAAACAGCGATAAAATAGGGATAGACAGAATATATTGCAACTATGACCTAGAAACATAATTTTTCCTGGATGTTTCCAAATTCAGACGGAGATTTCTTGCACCCGTCTGTCGTCGAAAGATACTCAAACGTTTTACAGCATTTTGGTGACGCACGCCTGAGAGCTTCCGAACTTTTTATTGGTTGTGGGTCATTGATACGCATACCGAAGGCAGAAGGCTGATCAGTTTCATAGACTCAAGTGCCACTCATGAGCAAGGGTATGTGTAAAGAATATCCCACACTATGCATGTCGGTAATCGAACCCATTTCATTCGGTTTGAATTCGTGTAGGAAGGCCTAATGCGGTATTGGCATAATGTGAACGCACATATTGATGGAGATTTTTCTTTAACGAATTGTGGTTCGACGTATACCCAAAGGAAATGTACATTTATAAAAGAAAAGAACAGAAGTCCTCTTTATAAGGAAATTCAAGAATTTATTCAACTAACTTACATATGTATGTGAACACACGTAATAAAGTGAAGGACAAAGATTAAAATTTGACATAAGCCCTGTTCACACTGTACAATTGGTTGGACAAACCTAGGTTTGACAAACCAATGCTTGATAGTGTGAACTCTTCATACGACCGCTTGTCCAATTTGTTGGATGGTTTTCAAAAATTTTTGAAAATCTAGAAGTTGGATGGAGTGGAAGGGTATGTGACATAAAGTTGGACGACAAGCTTGATAGGTGTGAACGAAAACTACATCAGACCATCCAACTTCCATCAAACGAAGTCTGTCCAACTAATTGTACAGTGTGAACTGGGCTATAGACATAAACAAGCAAACAAAAAGTGTGATCATTTAAAATACAAAAGTGTCTAAAAACAAAGTGTAAATGTTTCATATTTCAACACACTAGCACACATACCATAGCGTTAAGGTGCGTCCACACTATGCCGAGCGGCACAGATCGGCACATGCTGATCGGCAATATCGGATTAGTGTCTATGTCCCTACCCGCCAGCGATTACCTCACGGCTTAGTGTGGACGTACTTTAAGGCATAAGAAGCAGAAAACTCCACGTTATTTTTCATTTCCCATTGAAAAATGTTGCCAATATTAGAGGCCTAGTTCATAGATCATACAAACACATGCATTTTACACAAAACTAGAGGACTCGACAAACTTTGTCCTGCGTGATATTTCAAGCGATTCTGCATTTATTTGTAGTAGTATAAATAAAACATGGGCACGACTGGGTCGCACGAACTTGCGATTGTGTGCTAAGTACAATATCAAATTCTTGAGGCTGAGTACAAAGTTTCACGTTTTTACAGGGTTGCCAACTACACATTAATTATGTAAATTGAATTAAAACGCAAGAATTATTAAAAAAAAAATTAAATATTCCAGAGGTTTCTAGCGAAAATCTAAAAACACAACTTTTTAGCAGTTTTGAATACATAAACACTGAAAATTTAGTGAAAATCATTAGAACAGTTTTTAAAAACGGCATTTTTATTTTTCACTTTTTTAATAATTAATTATGCAAGTTTCAAGACCTTGCCAGAAGATGTTTCGACAAAAAATTTTACAAGAATATAACACAAAGTTTTGAAAATATAAAAAAAAAAATTTTTTTTTAAATTAAAGTTTTTTAAATGTTGATTCACAATCTTTTTTAAACTATTTAAGACTTTTTCAATATAACGAATCTTGTAAGCTATTAACGAGAACGTTGGTTTAAAAAAAAAACGGTACTATAAGGGAACCGTTCTTAGACTTTTTCCAAAAATAATTTTTAACTCATAAGAAAAACCTTCAATATAATCCTTCCCATAAAATTTTACCGAAATTGTTAAAGCCATTTTCGAGAAAAATAAATATTATCAGAAAAGTTTGATGGCAGGTACCGTTATCAAACCTAGAGACTCAATTCCAAAAACCTTTCTATAGGCTGCCTCTCAGACACTAACTGAATTTTTTTTAAGGAAAACCGGTTAAGGGGTTCAGGCGGTAGGTCCATATACCCACCCTTTTCGTCTTTTCTATCATAATGTCATATTCATGCTTATTTTGACATTCTAATTCTATAGAAAGTTAGTCGAATTCGGAAGAAGTTCATTTTGAGGCTCGAACGATTCGAATGTTAACATGTGACTTTCGAATCGTTCGAGTTTCAAAATGCAGTTCTTTCGAATTCGAATAACTTTCTATCGAAATAGAATGTCAAAATAAGCATGATTTAATTGTTATCTTATTTTTCTTTCACGATTGCAAAACCTGTCTTATAGTACCGCAAGTAATAATCTAAAAACCGATAAATTAAAAATGAGGAAATGAAAAACCTACGACACACTAAGATTTAAGAAAGTAAATTTTTCAGGCCCCTACTCGAATGCGTACACAAAAATTTACTCAAGTGGATCTAGTGGTTTCGTTGCAGTATAGAGAAATAATCCAGATACTGCAGCGCTATCCACCGGACTAATTTGTGAATCTAAACCATCCAGGATGCCACCCAAACGCGTACAAAAAAAAAATCGGGCCAGGTGTTTAGGAGATATTCAGTAACATACACACTTAGAGTAGAATTAGATATACATATAAAGAAAGTTAATAACGTAAATGTTTTGTCATTTTAAAATGAGCTTCATTCACCGGTAGCTGTTGGAAATTACTGTTGAATCATTTGTAGTTGTTTGTAGCTCCACATTTTCTAATTTATTTATTTATTTATTTTAATAACTTAAAATCAGGCACACACCATTCTAATTCCAAAAAATATTTCTTTAGCATTTCTGATGTTAGTTACTTGTTTGAGGGAAGTTTCAATGTACTTGTACACCCATGGTGTGGGTTATTTTAGGTTCAGTAATAGGACTCGCTTTGGTTCTGGAAAATAAAATCACTTCTGATGACAAATGTTTCCTTTTACTCAATCTAAAATGAGCTCATTGCTGTCAATTTATTTAGCTTATTTTATTTCACCAATAGGAAACCTTTTTCCAACAGAAATAACTGACTGATGTTGTTTTACAAGAACCAACTCGAGATAGTCCATATTGTTTCCAACTCAAATGACAGCAATAAGCTCGTTTACGACTTTAAAATAAACCAGCAAGAGTAACACGACTTGTTTTTTCTCCTCAATTTACTCAAAAACGAATGAATGAACTACACGACCATTTTTTGCCCTTCAAATGACTGATGTATGCTCTTGTTGGGTTTATAGACACGACCTTATTCAAGATTTTGTGTTATTGACTTTTAACTAATCTTAGTTCTAAATCAATCATTTCAAACTCTTTTCCCCTTATCACAGGGATGGTTGAGAGAATAGGGTTGATCTTGGTTCTGCCCCGAGCTTTTTGGAAGGGAATGTTCTAGATAAAATCCCTTTTTTTATTTTTGAATATTTTGTTTAACTGCTCAGGGATCAAAAGTTCGATATGTTTTTGCTCTTCTTTACAAAGATAAACGACTACCATAAATTGAACAAAACATAGGTTACACTTATGAACTCATAAACTGATTAAGAAACTATATCCGAATATGTGGCAAAGTTTTAATTAAGAATACATATAAATATGAAATTAATGATGAGTATCTAAATAGCATTCCATGTTCGATTCGGCTGTGCTCTATTTATTTTTCACAAAAAAAAAACAGACTTAAGCTTGAAGATTTTCCACATTTGCCCTTCTTATTTTGTGTGCAAACAAAATTTATGTATTCAGTTCAGAACTTGAAATATTTGTGGTTATCTCTTCACATGCCATGAGAGTCGTGTTGAAATTTTTATACACAATGGTGTGCTGTGCATGTTGTGAAACCGAAATTCATTGGTTTCATCTAGAAAACGTAACCGCAATAACTATAAACTCCACAAAGTAACACTAAAACACATTAACAACAATGTGTGTTTGGTGTTTACATTCCAGACCATGGGAATGAGCTTACCTTACCACATACTGTTCATCGTAATTCCATCATTTCAAGAACCCACTGCATACTAATAAGCAATGCATGCAGCTACTTATCAGCAGTATACCTGCAACTGTTTGGTTAGCGCCGATTGTCAAATAAAAAGATCATTCAACAAACATCATAAGATTCTTTAAAAACAAATATCGTGTTTAGAATGAGAAAATTTTTAACGGTATATACCAACGAGTGACGAGCCAGGCCATTATCTATTTATTTCGCTGCGGCACGATGCGGTGATCATGAAATCAGATCTAAGTAGCTGATATTATGGTGTTAATTGCCGTCATACGCATTGTCAGGTGGGTAGGGCGCCGTACTTGGAGAAAGTACCGTTTTTTATTAAATTCTGGTTTCGTTTGGTTTTCATCCGGCAGTGAAAAATAAAAACTGGGTGAAACATTTTTCTATAAGGCACCAATTCATTAATAGGTATGTGTTAGTCAGTCCTTTCTAAAAGATGTTTTTTTTTTTTCAATCCGGAGATACTTTTTCCGGAGTTGGTCTTTTTGACAGCTGCTGTCACTTTTGATATAATAATGTCACTTTTAAATTATGTTCAGTTTTGGCATTTCATCGTGAAAGAATCGAAGACGCACGACCAGTGTCCACTGCGTACGTGCGGTAAATTTACGCTTAACACCGATTTTTACATAATTTTGAGTTTTAAGTCTGTGAGTTTCCTCCAAGATCGGGCGATTTACCACCGCTGGATTATTTTTTGTGGGGTTATGTGAATAAGCTTGTCTACTCATATATGCCCGATACGATTGACGCCTTGGAAGAGAATATTCGGTGCATAATTGCTGACATACAACCCCAAATGACTGAAAAAGTTTTCGAAAGCTGGGCTTCTAGGCTGGAATTTATTCAAGCAAACAGCGGCGGCCACTTTTCCCGAAATCTGTCAAGCCCTTTTTTCTAATAAAGCAAAATTCTTGGCTATAACATTAAATTTTATGTGTTTCATTTCTTCTTCAAAACCACACTTCTAAAAAAATACTCTTTATAAAATAAAAATGGAGCAATGGTAAGGGTGATTCCGATACTTTTGAACTTTTGAGCAATTTTTATAATAGTATATGGTAGTTACCTCGTCTTCTACAGGTGCTATTTTCTGATTCGTATTCCAAAAATCTGCTCATGATGTGACAAAGGCCAGAAGCAGCCAATTGATCTTACACGGGTATCGTCTTTCGTGAGGAATGGGCAAGTAATCTGGAAGTCAGCACACTGCCCTGAAAATCGCCTTCACACTTAGTCGTTCTCAATCGACAAAAGCTCGCAGATCTCCTCCATTCCTAACAAGTGTTTGATGGCTGGGAAGAGAAGTGCGCTTGGCCTCGAGGTTCTGCGAGCTTTGTGATACCACCCCATTTACTCATTTCATTTTTTATTTCGAATAAACCCACTAACCGATTCCAACAATGAAACTGTTGTGATATTCTTTAACATATCGAACCATTCATTTTGTCTCTATTGAATTAACAGAAAAAAAGTTTCCCATCGGTTGAAACATTGTTAAATATTTAATCTTCTTAAAATATTATACAGTTCGAGTTGAGCAACTTGCATAATCTCGAGAAGGTATTTATTTGTTTAAAAATACAATACTCCTACACCAATCTGTCGAGACGATGAAGGAAGAAGTAAAAATAAAACAATTCACCACATGCATTCAAACATTAACTGAATCCATTTAAACAGCTTTTTACGAATCCAGGTTATGCACACCGATAGAATACATTATCAAGCCCAAGCTGTTTTAATGAGTTTTAAATAGTTTTTATTCAGTCGTCTGGTGCAAGCACTTCCAAGCCAAACACACGCTTCGTAACAAAATTGCAGGCATACTTCTATCACTCTTTTAATGGCGTCTAATGTTAACATAGTTTAATTCTTGATAATGCGGAAGTGGGTTTAGTGTATTGGGTTTCTTTCTTTTCCTTTTCAGTGTACATACAGTTGGAAATATTTTACTTTCGATATAAAATTTTTGTAGGTATACTGAATGAATGTTTTTCTGGAAGAAATTTTTCGTTCAGTGCGTGTTGGGAATTTCAAAGTGCCAAAAGATAGAGAACACCCTAACAGTCTTTGATTTGAAGACGATATAATTTAACTATAGCTTAAACAACAAACAAAGGAAAGCATAGTTTTTGCTCAAACACTTCCTTTTTTACAATTGCAAGACCTGAAAAAGTTTATTTAACATATTCCAAATCATCTATATACAAATTTGTAACAGTAAAACCTTTTCGAAATCTCTTTGGAAACTAAGTTTTCCAATTACTGCACAAACAATTTAAAACTTGACTCCATGAAATTACCGTGAATTTTGGATTTAGATTTAAATGTTTCTTTGAGCATTGCCTTAAAAGTTCTAGACACTTGATTTTCTTGATAAAGATGCAAATATTTTTTTAGCTACACTACAAAACGAGCTGAAATTGCCTAAAATTGGATTTACTTTATTCTTTTTTTTAAGTAAGTGGACATTGGGTTTCCTTTACGTTGTGTTTCAGTATGCGGACGTAGTTGTGCGCATCAGACTCTGTCAAAACTGAAGAATGTAGTTTTAATGGAGATATTGATAACGAAGACGAAGTAAATCCTCACAAAAAAAGTTTGAGCCTGTCTTTCTTTCTTTCTTTTCTTTTCGAAAAGCTTACTGCACAAAAATGAATGTTTCAAATTGAGAACACTAAACAAATGAAGATGCTTTAAAAAACACACAAAGATCAGTGGGAAAAATTGTTGGCACAAGCTTTTTAAATAAAAGATTAGCTAACGAAGATAAAAATACGGGGATTATCTCAATAATAAATTCATCAAAAACATTTTGACGACTTAAGTTTCATATGGGATGTCAGTATTTAAATATCTCCTTATCATACTAAAGCTCTTCATTTATGGGCGTGTATTCTGAATACGTGTACAAGTGTATCAAAAACCTATTTACACGTGTAGATTGAATTATAATGCTTAATGCTTATCCAGTCCAGAGCTTCTCATTATATTTAAAGCTCACTTCTTGCACATTAAAACTAGTTTGAGAAAATTCCTAAACAACAAACGAAAAGAAGACCTTTTGATTGAAAACCACTTTTTTATTGGGTGGCATATCAAGAAATCAACCTTGCCATATGTAAGCCTAAATCAAATGACGCCGAACCTTTCAAGGGAGCTGGAGATCACTTGCAAGGGTGCATGGACCAATTGATATGCATGATATGGTCGGGCGAAAGCATACCCAATGAATGGAGCCTCAGTATCATAATATGCCCAATCCAAAAAAAAAAAAGAAGGAGACCCTTACAATTGCGCCATTTATAGAGGAACAAGCTTCCTTAACGTATAACATCTTGTCTGCAGTAATATGTGAACGTCTGAAACCCCACGTTAACAATTTGATAGATCCTTATCAATTCGATTTTATACCAGAAAAGTCAAAAATCGACCAAATTTTCATATTACGTCAGATCTTGGAGAAAAACTTGGGAATATAATATCGATATACACCATCTTTTTATCGATTTCAAATCCGCGTATACTGTCGTATTTACAGAGACGAGCTGTATAGAGCCATATCTAGTTTCACC
Organism: Melanostoma scalare; assembly: GCA_949752695.1. Classification (NCBI taxonomy): domain Eukaryota; kingdom Metazoa; phylum Arthropoda; class Insecta; order Diptera; family Syrphidae; genus Melanostoma; species Melanostoma scalare. Next base: position 51,844,548 of record OX456984.1, on the reverse strand, counting down.
ATTTAATAAACAAACAAAGTTGAGATTAACACACATTAACTTGAGCTTTCAAATTAAAAGCAAAAACAAAAACCATCCCTGCAAAACTCGCAAAACTCACGCTGCTTCGTAAAGGTCAGTAGTAGTCAGTCCTTTGATTTTGAAAAAGGCTTTCGACAAGGCGACAAACTGTCAAGCGATTTCTTCAACATCATACTTGAAAAGATTGTACAAAACTCAAACGTCCACACCAGAGGAACAATCTTTCAAAAGTCTGTAAAATTACTCGCCTACGCAGACGACATTGACGTAATGGGAAGAAAAAAGCGTGATGTCATAAGTGCTTTTGCGAGTATTGAAACAGAAGCGACAAAAATGGGTTTGATGGTTAATGAGGGCAAAACGAAGTATATGCTGTCATCAAACAAGGACTCAGAACATACGAATTAGACAAAACGTCACAATAGACAGACATAACTTCGAGGTAGTACATGACTTCGTCTACCTAGGATCCGCTATAGACACGGATAACAACATCAGCCCGGATTCTTTGGGTTAAGAAGGCAATTGAGAAACAATATCCTCTCTAGAAAAACCAAGGTAATAGGTAACCCTTTATAAGACTTTAATCATCCCAGTCCTGCTTTACGACACGGAAGCGTTGACCTTATCGAAAGCGGACGAGGCAACCCTTGGTGGTTTCGAAAGAAAAATACTACGAATGATCTTTGGTCCATAGTTAAAAAAAAAGGAGTTTTATATTTAAAAAGAGTGGATGTTATCTGAGCAAACAATGAGACCAGTGAATAAATAAAGTAAATCTAATGTCGATTTCCAGTGGTACACAAAAGCACTTTTAAAAGTGCTTTTTCGCTCGAAATATGTTACATTGAGGCACTAGATCACTTTTTTTTTGCCCCGAAAAAGCACTTTTACGAATCTCGATTCAGAGGCAAGATTTACACGCACTTTCACGTACACCAACACAAAACATTTGACGTTTACCAGTTTGCAGTTTGATTATTTTGCATTTTTGGTTAAAGGACTGTGAAAGAGAGATAATAAAAATAAACAATAAACTGTTTTGTGAAAATGGATCGCTCAATTTTAGCTGAAATTATCAAAATATATATGAGTCGTCATCTAGTTCTGATTCTAACGAAGAAGTGTTTGAAATTCTGAAATTCCTTACACAAAACGAAAGTCATTCTGTGAATAATTTTGTTCAAAGTGTTGTGTACAATTATTCGGATGAGGAAGTTTCTTCCTAGTGCATTTATTAATAAAGTTTCGAAAACATTCTTTCTATATAAATTGCAGAACAAAACAAACGGGAAGAGTTGGTTGTCAAAAATAGCACACATACAATGATAAAAAAAGAATTTTGTCTTTTCTGTTCTGTTTAGAGTGATTTTGTTTTTGCAAAGGAAATCGACATAATTTCTTGAGTTATTGTCATCTTTTTTCTCCTCAAAATTAAGTTTCATATTCATACCAGCTGACCTACAGTACGGTAGTATCGGGGTTTTTTTTAGAGGTTGGTTTTTCGAATAGGAATAAAACTGACATCTTGTGGTCAAATCGGCCAACTCTAATGTCATTTATGTTCAGTTTGGTTTGCCATTTCATCATGAACAGGTTTACAGAAGAACAACAAATTTATTTCGTAAATAATGGTTCAGTTCGCGAAGTTTACCGCAAGCTCCGTCCATTTTATGGTCGACATAATCGTCCATCAGAGCAATTAATTCGGTAAACCATGGATCGTTTTCGCACTACGTTTACTTTATGAGATAATATGCATCCGCAGAGAAGTCGAACAGTGCGCACCGAAGAAACAATTACCGCTGTAGAGCAAAGTGTTGAAGAGGACCCGAATAAATAGATTCGCCACCGTGCACAGCAACTGGAGCTTTGTAAATCAACTTTATGGAAGATTTTGCGCAAAGATCTTGGCTTGCGACCTTACAAGATCCACCTTGTTAAAGAATTAAAGTCGCGAGATTTTGGTGTATGGGCCGAAAATGAGATTGATCTCGATGCTGATTTTCATCGCAAAATTTTGTAGAGTGATGAGGCTCAGTTTTGGTTGAATGGTTACGTCAACAAGCAAAATTGCCGCATTTGGAGTGAAGAGAATCAACATGAGTACCTTGAGACGCCATTACATCCCCAAAACTGACTGTTTGGTGTGCTCTTTGGGCTGGTGGAGTCATTAAGCCATACTTCTTCCGAAATGATGCTGGCGAGCCAGTTACCGTTAATGGAGACTGGTATAGAGCCATGATAACCGACTGTTTTGTTCCCGAATTGGATGGCATGAATGTGGATGAGACGCGACACAATCGAGTTGTTGAAGGAAACATTCGATGAGCGCATAACTTCGCAGAATGGACCAGTCAATTGGCCACCAAGATCGTGTGATTTGACACCATTGGGTTATTTTCTTTGGGGATACGTCAACAAACCAGAAATGTTAGGACGCTTGGAAGCCGACATTCGTGGCGTTATTGCTGACATACGGCCTCATAATGCTCGAAAAAGTGGTTGAAAATTGGACCTCTAGACTTGGCTTTATTCGAGCCAGCTGCGGCGGACACATACCCAAAATCATATTGAATTAATGGCATAAAAAGAATTTCTTGTATTTTATTTCAATTCGAAGTTCTATACCCCTAAAAAAAGCACCCTTTACAATAGTTCTCGTGAAAACATAGGGAAAAATTATCTGTTATTCTGATCTATACAGGGTGTTGCGTACTTCGTGTATTATCCTTTGGGGTGTGATTCTTTGTCATATTCTAAGAAAAAAATGTTCTACAGTAAGGCTCAATTCTCAACTTTGACATCACTTTTTGACAATTTAAGAAAAGGCTAACTTTGGTGTATTATGACCTATGTTAAATTCGATATCTCTGTCAATACTAATGGTAGAGACCTAATCATAGTCTTAATTTTTTGTAGAAATAACAACCTTTAAGACTGTATTTAAGTTTAGCTTTCACAGGTTAAGGGTTGCCAGATTTTCAATTTTAAGTCAAAAAGTGATGTCAAAGTTGAGAATTGAGCTTTACTGTAGAACAATTTTTTTCTTAGAATATGACCAAGAATCACACCCCAAAGGATAATACACGAAGTACGGAACACCCTGTATACCCTTATATTGTTGCTAAGTAACGAAAATCCATTCAGCAGTTATTGCGTGAAAAAACAACAAACTTTTACAGTAAAATATACTCCTATCTTAAATGCTTCGGTGACAAATTATAGAACATTAGTTGCAGGCATACTAATACCAATTAAGAAAGTTTTTCTTTCAGAGTATCCCCTTCTATCTCTAGGTTTTTTGAGGAAAAAAGATTAGCATTAAAGCTAGTATCAGGCCTAGCTAGATCGGGTACTAGACCGGCTTAGTACTATTGTGAAGAAATTGTCCGTGGCTGGTCCATTGTATTACCAAGGAAGAACCTTGAGTAGATGTAAGTTGGGTTAGGTTAAACTTAGACCAATAATAGGTTCATTGCGGTACCAAAAGAAATTTGAGGAATTGCCTCTTATTTAAACTATGAGACAGTGTCCGGTTATAAAACCGATTACGGACTAAGGTGCAATCTGCTTGGGGATGACAAGCTTTTGGTATGTTTTTGATCAAGGAAATAGATGGAAATAAGATGTTTGTTATTTTACATATAACCTTAAGAGAGGCTGAAGCAAAAGTAATTGCACGAGGCGGGATTTGGTCCGGCCAATGCCACTGGATCACGGCCAAAACGTGATATGCGAATACAACTCAAAGCTGTCACCATTGTACCTCAGCTTTCACTGATTGGTGAAATGAGCAGAATGTCACCAGTTTCGTAGCTCAAAGATCATATCTCAGTCTATACATCTTGAGTATCACTGCCACCCTCCTGACAGCTTCTTTTCTCCCACCGATCGATGGTTCAATCGCCGACGCGACGAGTGAGGATACCACCTATTATCAAGTATGCCAACACTACGGATGTATAAACTCTTTTCAATGTTTAGTTAATTAAGAACTTTTGTTTCTGTTGATTGCACAAAATTTGTTCTAATTTTTTTTTTAACTTTGTCTACTTGTTCTGCTGGCTTGTGATGCTCATTATATCGATCGTGTGTAAAACAGAAGATACTTTTAAAAAAATCTGAATGAGAAACATGGTGATTGCTAATCAACATTGTGTTTCTCGTTATCTTTTGTCAGACGTTTAAGTTGAGTCAGCTGCTTCAATTTCATATATCAACAATTCCTTTAGTTAAAAAAACCTCATGTTGGGTTATTTTTATAATTTAATGGTGGCAATGACAAAGAAAAACTTGATAAGATAAAACCACAAAGAAAAACACACTCGAAATAAGTTAAATTTTGTTATCAATCAGTCAGAGTAATGAAAATTACCTGTTATTCATAAATTTGTATCTTTTGTTTTTGCAACAAAAAAAAATATCTCTACCGCGTTGTGAAGTATGTACTTTAAGGCTGGTTGTAGTAATGCAACAAAAACAATTACTAATTATTTTCATTGACGCATTTAATTTGCTTTAGGTTCTACTTGTGGTTGTCCTCGGGCTGTCATATTTATTTTTGTTCTAAATATTTGTTTTTGCAGAACATGTGGGTGAGGGTTGGAACTGATAAAGCGCAAATCTTGTGCATGAAACAAATAACCAACATTTTAGTGAGTTGAATACTTGCTTTGAGAATTATTGAGGTAGATAAATAAATAAAAATAAATAAATAGAGTGACACAATCGAGCGGGGAAACCCGGGGGGGGGGCTAGCGAGTTTCTGCAATTTCTACAATTTTTTGCCGTTTCCTAGTCGAGAAAGCTCTTTTCATGGCAATGAAAGTATTATTGGAGGACTTGCCAATTCCTCGCGAAAGCATTTTTTGTTCTCTGTTTTGATTCGATCCCACTTCGAAGGCTCACGTATCAGACATATTAAACATTATGCCACGGGAATAAAAAAAAATACAAACTTTAAACTTAATTACAGACATTACAATAGTTAAACAAAAAATTTGCACGACTGGCTCGCACGAGCAATATTTAAACCTGTGGTATATGGTTGCCAAGTACTTCAGAATTATGAAAATATGAAATGGTTGCATTCAACGTTTTTGAATGAATAACCCTTTTTGTATTCTGGATAAGCTTCAAGCTTTCTAAAAAACGGGCAAACACTTTCCTCATGTTCGAAGTACAGTAGACTCGCGGTAACGTGAACTATTAAAAATCGAGCGTGTTCATGTTTACGGGTTGTTCACGTTTACGAATGTGTATCCTTTTGAATTTTAAAAAATAAATTTTACACATGTTTAAACTCAAAACTCATATATTTTTTTTTTTTGTATGTTAAAGAAATTTATATAAATTACACACGTAAAGAGTAATATTTTTTTGTTACAAAAGGAATGAGAATCCGTTAAAATTAATGAAAAAACGTGTTATTTTTTTTTTAACTGTCTTTTTTGCAGGTTACTGAATACGTCCTTTTCGCGAAGGCGTTTAAGTACTTTATATTTAATTTACTATCAATGAAAACGCGTTTTTGTTACATCGAGTTTCAAATCACGAAGACCAATCTAAATCACTTTCACTTTGAAAATATTCCAGAAAATTATTCTGTAAACTGTTTCTTGTTTATGTTCTTTCCCATCTTCCCATCCATCAAATGTAAATTTACGAACCGTGAATTGATCGCCATATGAGGAGGCTTAAATTTTATTACAAACTTTTAAAAATAATTCATAGATACCATGCAGCAGTAGTCTACCAATGAAGCTATCAAATTGCTCATTCAATACTCAATGATAACCATGTGTAATATAAACTCAAGATCGCATAGAACTAACTCAAAGACAACCGCAATTATTTCGCTTTGCATCTCATTAGAAGGTAAAGATTTAATAATGAATCGTGGTATAATTTTACAGTTTTGATTGAAGTATTTTGTTTTTTGTGTTTTTAGTCTATATAAAGTGAGGAAAGTAACTTTGATATAATAATGTGTCCTCAATATCGATAGTTATATATATCGATAGTTCATTTTAACCTATAATATCACCCGCCTACACTGTTATCGCCACCCGCCACGATACAAAAAAATAAATATGTTTATCAGCTATTCATGATGCTTCTTATTCTTTCATACTATATAGATATTCAATCAACAAATGATTTCGATTAGCCTATTTAAAAAGTAAGTCAGAGTGAATCTCCACTTCCCAAGTCAAATTTAGATGCAGATTAGTTTTGAATTATGTGGCAGGACAAATAAAGAATACGCACATGCTCTCGATTTCCAACTGGGTATAATATTTCAAAGCATTCCCTAAGCTAATGCAAATTTTTAACTGATTTATTTAATTATACGTTATGATATTAATTCTCTTGTGGTAGGTATGTGTATGGTTGCCAAATGCTTGAAAAATTTAATGAATTGAAATATGTATGTTTATAGACACTATGATAGAGAGGAAAGATTTAATTGTTTGTTTGTTGGTATTGATCAGGCTCCAAGTCTACTGGACCGATTTTAACTATTTTTCACCCCCATAGAAATTTACATTATCCTCGCATAACATAGGCTTCATTTCATTCTCATATTCCCAAAAAAAAAAAAAAAATTTAAAAGATACGGAACCGATTTCAAAAATTCCTTAAACTAGAATGCTGCATTATCCTTGAGTAGCATGTACATTGTACATTGTACATAGACATATTGAGTTTTCGAATAAGAACTTGACAACTTTGTGAATTAAAACTCAATCCATTTGAATACCTACTTACTAAAGTGGGCATTACAGTTCGGGGTGAGAGCTGTCGTTCAGGAGGTCATCCGCCACCATCTCTACTTCAATACTCTGTCCTAGTACTGAAGGACCCTGAAAGACTTTTAAACCAAATATGTCGGAGTAGCTCATTCAGGGGTTCCTGTTTTTTTGACTGCTCAAGTCTACCGTTGATTCTGTAAGTCGAGACTTTCCCAAAAAGCTGTGAGGATCGGGCAGTCAGTCATTACAGGTCTCTTCCGTGTGGAGCATCCCAGTTGTCAGTGGTTACCGCGTGAAGGTATACAAAGCACAAAGTTTCAAGTCCCCTTATGAGGTCTTCTAACTCCAGTATCTTGAAAACGACTTCGAATTTTTTAAAACCACTTTGCTGACGTATTCTAGACATGTCAAGGAAGCAATTTGAAAATTTTTAGTCCATCACATGGGATGACCCTCTTAAAATTTGTTCTCGAAATATTTAAGAACTTGAGCTATAGCCATATTGAAAAACAGATACCTCTACCGGTGTCATTTTTAGATTTCCCTTACCAAAACCAATCAACGCAAAGTCTGTAGAGTAAGAAGCTTTATTGAAATCGGTGGAGCCGTTTTCGAAAAAATAATAAAAAAAAATCTTTTAAATGATTATACAGCAATTACAGTTAAAGACTTGAGAATTCAATGCCAGAATCCCTGCTGTTTCGGATGTAGGTTCCTTAACAAACTGACAGACATACAAAGTCTGGGGACACTCTCTTTCGCCTTCTCTATCATTGTAATGTTATGTGTGGTTTTTATCTCGATTTCTTTTATTTTTTTCTTCATTATTTTATGAATAAAACATGCACAACTGAAACACCTATATTACCTACCTAGCACGTTGGACACCAACTCACTTACAAAAGAAAAAAAGATCTTTATATGGGCAGTGAGTCACGATCACGACTGGTTAACTGTACCAGGAGCCATAGTAGACGGCCATCAGTAGTGTGCCTAGTACGTCGTTCATTTATATGTTTATATTCAGTCCTCCGACCAACTCTTTGTTGCTTTTCGTTCGAACTCAAGAACTTGTGAAAAGCGATCGGTCGATTTAACACTTGAATTGCATTTAAAATTGGTATTGGTTGGTTCTCGTCGTGGCATGACTCATTGTTGAGTGACATAGAATTCTATATGGAATAGTACATATACATATATATATATCATTCAAATAAGATATCGTTCATAAAATACAAACATTTCCTACCAAAATAACCAGCCACAAAAATATTGAAAGACGAACGTCAAAATTTGAAAAGCGCAGTAACTGATAATAACTTTTCAATTTGGTCACACACCGTGCAAGATTTAAGTTGAAATAATTAATTTGTTTCAATGCAAAACAATACCCCTGCATCTTTTGTACCTTTTTGCACAACAAGTCCAATTGAGTACCTGCTGCAAGACCACCGTGTGAGGTTTTTAATTTTCGAGATTTATCTTTGTGAGTTTTTGAAAATGCGGTACATATTTCAATAGGCGGGATAGTGTTGTTGTAAGATTTTTATTTATGAGATTTTGTTGCCAACCCCCTACATCCTAATGACGGAGAACCAGACTGCATATTTTCAACTTGTTTCGGCATAAGAAATGTTTTAAATGAAAAAGGTTCGATTGATTTCCGTTCTGATTGTCAGAAGGCGTTGGTAGGGCGTGAAATATGTCGCCTTCAGCGATATTCTAAGTATTCATTTGCAGGAACTAGGTTCTGATACTTGGTTCTTTATGCCTGTTATGCCACCTTCAACCACTGAGACGCCAACAGAAAAATTTCAATTGAGAACTAATTTGAATTTAAAATGAAAAAAAGTCGAAAACGCACAATCTTTGTTCACTGATGGGATTTCGCCAGAATTGAACGCTCTACAAAGTTTCCATTGCGGCGTGGTCAGAAAATCTACAATTTATACAATTTTCAGTTTAATTGTATAAATTGTAGATTTTCTGACCACGCCGCAATCAATGGAAGTTCCATGCTACTTAAACTTAAAATCCTAATATCTCAACAAATATCGAAACAAGTAATTCGGTGCTTAACAACTTTTGTTGAATTTTGTACAAGTTTTTCGTTTATATTTTTTCTATAACTTTTCACTTACGATAAAAAATAAGGAAACCTACTATCCTCTTAGTTTGAGTTACAACTACGCCACAATGGACACTTTTGTGAAGGATTCAATTCTGAATCACTATTGATAAAGATTGTAAATGAAAAGAATTGGTTTCTAAAAAAAAAATCATCAACACTGGTAAATATACGGGTTGTATTTGAAATAAACGGAGAATGGCGTTTTTGAATTAAGTCGGAAATACAAATATTTGATTTCTACCGAACAAAAACTCATGGTTACTGACTGTAATATAAATGCGACTGGCATCGGAATGTATCCGATTTGAATGACCATGTTTTATGTTGTTTATGTGATAGCTAATTGGGTAGGAATACAAAAGTGAACTGTGTGATGAAATGATGCTTATCCACTATTTGTTAGGACCTCCACATGGGACCTACTATTTATTGTATGAAGAGTGAGTTCAAGATGAAATATTGAAACTAACGGCTTTTTCAATCAGAACAATTAAGAGTGTTTTATGTCGCAAGTATTACGCGCGGTGCGTCAGTCAACACAGGTATGTGTAATTAACTTGTAAGTACTGTACTGTTGATTCAAAGCTGCCAAGTGTAAATTTTTAAAAAGCATCGTCGAAAATTCATTTATGCATCAAAATAGCAACAGTTTTTGTGTTGACTGATCATTGAAAACTTGCATCAAATAAGGCAGAACTAAAAACCAACGCACAAAATGTTTAATATATTTTTATCAATTTTACCAAAAGGGTTTGTGACGTTACGCAATAGCGTTTCAAAAAAATGTTAAATTTTTGAATATAAATTCTGTGTCAAAAATATATGTATATATGTACACTTAATGTGACATTTTACTAATCTTTTTAAAAAATTATAAATCTCAATTTATTTAATACTGTTATAAATTATCATATTTTGATTACTTAAGTAATCATTGCAAATACTGTTTTAAGGAAACAGAAAATGAATTTTTTTGCAAGACTTAACATGGAATCGGACCACTGTGTAGTTTGGCAGGTTTTCGAAGCTTAATTTTGTTTAATTCTCATCTTTGACGCGCTTATACATCGCAAAATTTCATGCCTCAGACGTTAAGAACATGGAGCTCTTTTCAAAGCTGTTCGGAACCGGCAGAAAATTGTACGTCCCTTCCATTTCCTCAAAAGGAATGGTTGTGAGAAATGCGCTAGGCCCTCACCGCTCTTTTGAGCCTCCCTGCGTATGTATACGGTTTAAAATAAAAGGTCCGTCATGTAACGTTTTTTTCAACTAGTGCTTATTTCGTTAATGGTAACACTTAGCTCATGTCTGATTTGACAGATAATTAGTTTTATCCTTCCGCTGAACGAATATGTTGCGTTTTCGTTAGGCTAAGTGGGCCTGCGATCGACTTAGAGAAGATGCCGATTTTGCCAAAGAAATCATCATTTCAGATGAAGCTCATTTTGATCTTGGCGGGTATGTAAACAGTCAAAATTGTCGCATTTGGGGCACAGAAACCCGCACGCGTACATTGAAAAGCCGATACACCCAAAACGAGCCATTGTTTGATGCGTATTTTGGTCCAGAGGCATAATTGGGCCATTTTTCGAAAATAAGCAAGGCGAGTGGCCGTTACAGTCAATGGCGATCGTTATCGGGGCATGTTGAACGAATTTTTGTTCACAAAAATAGAAGAGGAGGATATTGGCAACATTTGTTTTCAACAGGAAGGCGCTACGTGCCACACAGCCGAAGCTACACTCGATGTTTTACGCCCATTTTCAAAAAAAAAAAAAATTATTAGGCGGACCCTTTATTTTGACTTTAATCCTCTACTTAGATGTCTACTTAATTTTTGACCCAAATATTTACCGTAATCAAATATTTTGGTTGTAAGCTAAGAAACATGAATCAGTATTTCAAAATCAGCGCATTCGGAGAACCGACTTTTTACCGCCTTGGCCTGACAGTGTTGCATCCAGATGAAACTGGTAGACTAAAAGAAAAGTCCATACCCGACAACGGATTCCAACCCACTCAACCGGCCTATTGACTAAAAACTCTACCACTGCACCACTGCACCACTGCCGCCCCTAAGCAAAATGGCCTACATGACAATTAAACTTTGGTTAACTAATTTTGGAACCTTTTTTAACGCTTTTCATTTATTTGTAGCATTAAAATAGTCCATAATTTATTTTTTGGCAACTTGTGGTATAAGTGGTTGTGTTAATTCTTAACAAAGAAAGCGCATTTCTTAGAAAAATGTTGACTGGATTTTTTCTAGGTTTACTCATTAAGGTTATTCGAACATATAATTATAACCATTTTGGGATTTTGTTGTGTACAAGTTACTATAAACTTTGTGAATTTAAAAAGGCAGAATAAATTTTAAGCGGTTTTTATTTAAACTATTTTCTAAATTTCACAAATTTTTTTGCACAGTCGAAAGGCAACGCATTTCGGACTCTGTCTATTTTTGAACGCAAAAACATAATTTGTGAAGTTTAGAAAATACTTTAAATAAGAAACCTTAAAAATTTACTTAATTTTTTTTTTTATTCGAAAATGTAGGTATAGTAAATATAATATAAATATATCTGGGCTCGTTCATTGAAGCCCTGAAATTGCATTGTGATCGCTACAAAGCATTTAAAAAAAACTTTAACTCGCCCCGATCGTTAAACTTGGTGTTATTTTAGCTATTGGTTTGCCAACTCAACTTTTTTGTGGGGTTAGGTGAAGTAATGTAAATCGCTGTCGAATAGCATGTATTTTTCTTCAAGTGACAAACACAAATGTGGTGCTTTGTATTTGAGGAACCGGAAACACCAGCGTCTGGACTAGGTAACTTTTTAGACTATTATCGTCCATCATCAAAAGATTATTTCATGTCACTTCGCTTTCAGTGATTAAAGGTTTGCTTTGGTCTTATCTTTGCTGTGGTACCCGTGGTGTGAAGGATAGCATGTCCGCCTGTTAATCCAGAGGCTCGAGTTCGAATCCCAACAGAGGCAAAAATGTTTTTTCCACGGGTATCGCCTTTCGCAAGGAATTGGCAAGTCCTCCGTTAGTATTCATTGCCATGAAAAGCGCTTTCTCGATTAGCCGTTCGGAACCGGCAGAAAATTGTAGGTCCCCTCCATTCCCTCACAAGGTATGGTTGTGAGAAATGCGCTAGGCCCAGGGGCTCCTCGCTCTGTAGCGCCACCCTATTTATTTTTTGGTCTTATAAATATTGGTACCTTGTTCAGGTTTAACGATAGTCGTCATAATCAATTGGGATCCATTCCCAGGCCTGTTTTTTGACAACTCATGGGGTTGTCAAGCAAATCTGGGCCAATCTTAGGTAAATTTCAACGAACGTAGCTAATAAACCCAAATATTTAAATAATTGAACATAAGACTCTAATTAGAATAGTTAATTAAGACAACCACAAGAAATTTTTTCTACTTTAAATAGAATTCCCGTGAATGAAGAATCGAAATGTGAATCCCAGTACCACTGGGATCTCACATTAAAGTTAGATGACCGTTCCAAAATGGACGAGCGGGTAGGTAACATCTTCTCAGATTGTCAATAAAGCTTCCAGAGCAGAAGTATTTGCAGTCTGTGAAGCCACAAAACACACGAAAAATGATAAACAAAGCCAGGCGGCCATAAAAGTGATCTCATTCAATGTTGCAAGATCCAAATTAGTAGAAAAATTTAAAACCGCTTAACTAAACGACAGTAACAGTAATATTAATTTGCGTTCCAGGACACCGTGATGTAATTGGTAACAACATGGCTGACCATAATCGGATCATCACTCGAATACAGCGAATCGAAACAACCAAGCCACTAGACCTAGAAAAAAAACAGAATCCAACGAAACTTTGTAAAAACCGCCAATGACACGTGATCATTTTTAGAGACTTGTCAAGATTGCCAGAATACTATGGACAGGTATTTCCAAGAAAAAACACAATTTCAACTGTAGCTAGCAGGATTCGACTATCTCTCCGTTAATTTCATTATCACGGATCGCAACTCATTGGATACATTTATGATTAGAAGGAGCTAAGCATATCCGAATTATTTAGAGGATTCTAAGAAAAAAAGGCAGCTGGTCAATACTAGGAAAAAAGCCCTCGGCGAATACTCTTCGACGAACTGGGCGACATCTCTTACCGTCCACTACACATCATTCAAAAGTTCATTCAGGGCTCCTAATAGTTCATTGAGGTTTCTTAAAGCCAATAAACTTGGTTATCAACTAAATCCTCTACTCCGGGGAGCACAATGAATCCATGAGATTGCTTGCGGCTTCAGCCCTTATCCAACATAAGCTGACCTAGTTCAACGCAAAACTTATTAAGTTTTTAGGTCATTTCTTAATTAATTTTAATCAAGGCTTAATTTTTGAAAACCTGTCCACTTGCTTCATTTCCTCACGGCTTATAATGCCTCTAAGATCGTAGCTGTTTAGAATAGTTTTAATGTCAACTCCTTCTGTCAAACTATCCCGGGAAAATGTATGTACTGTATATGAACATGTGTACCAGAGGCAAAACCATTTCATCAACTTGCAAATTTTCATGAATGCATGCATGAATATTTTCGAAGAAAACAAAACCGCTTCAAAAGAATATTGTTATAAATATCATGAAATACGGCATGGGACAGTTAGACCCCGATTCCGCTTCTTATTTTCAACTCCAGGCTTTATCAAATCTTTATCGGTCCCGTTCGGATCGAAAGGGTTGAGTATCAATTTTCGGGCAAAATGTTTTTCAAAATTCATGAAAAGTGAATAAAAAGTGTTGGCAACAAAGCTCGGGAAAGCTCAGGCCCTGAAGCATTTCAAGGTCCTTCAGTTGTATGTCTATTCTGAACGCCTAAATTGGAAAACTCTTTTCATGGCATTGTACTGTCAAAGAACTTGCCAATTCCTCGCGAAAAGCGATACCCATGAAAAATAAATTTTTATGTTCCTGAGATTCGAACCTTGAGCTCTCACGGAACAGGTAGGAGTGCTTGCCACTTCTCCACGTGTGCAATGAGCCAAAAGTAATGAACTGTATTATAATTTAAAAAAAAATCCACGGGTTGGAGAAATAGATTAGTTTCAAAATCTTTCAAGCTGTTTGACAAAGTTTGAATATGTTGACAAACTCTTGAGTTTTTTTTACAAATTGCAACTAAACTTTAAATTTTATTTTAAAGTTAAGTTTTAAATATAAATATAGGATTTGTCTTACACTAAGTTTCGAACTTACAAGTATTCTCATTCAATTCATGTTATCCCTTGTTTACTTCTCTTGTTGAAACTGGTGCAGTTTGCCTTCATTAGGTACAGTTTATTGGTTCCTTCACTTATGCATGTATGTAGGAAGTGCATACATATGTTTATTAAACCTTAACACATGGCAAAACACAAAAACAAAAGTATGTCACTTTCACTTCTGAAATATCTGACAACTTCCTGAGTTCGGAGACAACAACATTTTTTTTCACAACACGAGTGTTTAGATAATTGATTTTTAAAGGTTTTAAAATCCTTCCATTAAAAATAAACTACCTATTCAAATTAAAGAACACAAAAGATGTTTGCATTGAATAAATTATCGAACATGATTCACTTTTGATCTAACCAATAACAGTTCACAGGGAAGCAAAGGAGCAGCGCAAAAGAAGTACAAAATCCGCGAGATAATCACACATCACATAGTATGCCTCCAGCAGATGAATGAACCCCTGAACCTATATCTCCTCTCTTACCCGTTTACAGTGTTCGACAAAAAAATGGTTCCGAACTTCGTGTTGTTTTCGTACACAAATAAACAGGTTTTGCACAAACGTATCCGTAGAATTGGAAAAACTCAAGAACGGAAAAGCTAAATTGGATACAATTGTGGAAAGGTTTTTAATTTTTTTGTGAATTTGTTTCCAAATAAAATTTCACACATTTCACATTTGTTTTGCAAATATCGTAAGATGTACATAACCACTTAACCTCTTTTCGATTAAAAACAATAAACTTCTTTGTAATTTTTTCTTTTTTCTTGTTTTCGTCAACATTAAACCATTTTTCAGCAAAATTTTTGTTGTTATGTTACACTGAAGTTTTGAAATCACACGAATCAATAAAGAGAAGAAAATAGGTAACTTTTTAATTTGCAATCACTGAATTGGATTTGAAAGGCGATAAACCGATATGAGAAATTTCAACTCGAAGAACACAGCACAGTTGTTGCTTTCAGACTTGTCCCGCACTAACTAAACTAAACTCTCGTCTTCGTCGGCTTAGCGAAAGAAAGACGGAGTCTACGTCTACCAAAAGTAGGAACACCACCAACTCAGTACACATTTCGCTTGTTCTGGTTACACTGACTTATAAAATACATAAACCCCATACACAGTTATACTCACACTCACAGGTGAACCGAATCCAACATCCGTGCACTACAGATTACTTATTGACTGTGTTGGGTTGAATTTTAAAGTCTTAACCCAAGTCTCAGTCTCAGTGCCTGAGACTGTCACTGTGCCTGAAACTGAGCTCTGAGATTTAAAAACACAGGTAAGAATAATTGGCTGCGTTGTGTGTGTTGTAGAATGCAGTGGGTAAGAGATCGAGCGTGGTGCATAGACTGGACAGAAGACAGAACAGGTAGTTTCTCCCACGTTAACTTTACTCTTTTTTTTAGTTATTCTCTTTTGTATCTGAACGAAATCGCACCACCAAGGCAGAAGACACCATACACCAAAAAGCAAGAAGTAGTGGAAAACTGTTAGTGAGAAGTGTATAACTACAAACTACAATTTGACGAAGACCAAGTTAAGAGTACGGTTATTTCTTTGGTAAGAATAAGATAAGATTGCTTTATTTCTTAAGGGTCCCATCGGTCGCACACTAAAAAATTTTCTCAAATTCATGGCCAAAATTAAAGAAAAAAATCTTAGTAGGTATTTGTTTTTTTTTTCTTCCTAAGTTGTTTACAAACAACTCGCATGAATCACCCGACAATAATTACTGTAATTTATTAAAAATAACACAGGTCTGCGACAAAAAAACTGCATAGGATTTTTTTACATTTTCTTACAGATTTAGACCTCCCAAGTTTTTATGTGTACTGTAGTATCTATGTTCATTGTTAATAAACCTATATATAATTTTTATTTGATAATGGAGAAAAACTACCTGAACTGTTGGTGAGACTGGGAATGTTTTAACATGTTGAGACAAGTCAAATGACGTACGAGTATATCGCTTGAAACAAAGAAATATACTGACAACTTCAAAATACTGACAATGCTTTAGGGTCAGCAGGCAGGCTATACCAAATACCCATGCTTCTTATGCTTGTGGGATAGTAGGGCCAGAGAACAGCATTGGAAAAAAGTGATTGGCCATCCCGAGAAACTTTAAATCCTGGAGAGAAAAATGTTATAAACACTACCTTGGTACCATCAGAAAAGGTTTTGTAGCCCCCTCTCCGTATCAAATTGGGGTTACTGAAACAATTTGGAAAATCGCTGCAAAAGGATGGAGACTGTTTCAAATATTTACATATTCCCGAAGCTGTCAGAAGCAAAGTTGAAAGAGGGAGTTTTCACCGGCCCCGACATAAGAAAACTCTTAACGGACCCTTCATTTGTGGAAACTATGAATGAGAAGGAAAAAGAAGCTTGGGTATCGTTCAAGAACGTAGTGCGAAAGTTTTAGGAAATTCATGTAATGTCAACTCTTGTAGAGAATTTATTCAAGGTTTTGAAACTAACCTCAAAATTTCTGTGCGATCATTGGTTGCTGAGATATTGGTAATCAAAGACAAAATGATCTTTTTCCATTCAAATACCGATATCTCAGCGAGAAATGCTCGTATCGAGATTTTTAGATTTAGAAATTTTTTTTGGTATTTTTTTTATGATTACTCGAAAAATATATTTAAAAAAATTTTCAAACTCCGATTCGAAAACTAGACACTTAGAGCTACAATTTGCTTCTTTTTTTTTTTGGTGTACGACCATTTTTGTATAAGTTACAGCCTGTTGAAAATCCACAAAAAATTTGGAATTTTTTTCTGCTTCCATAATTTTTGTGCGAAGTGTACTAACGATCCTAACTATAAAACCATTGTGCAACGGATGCAAGCAGCATACGAAGCTCAAGGCTGCTAGATGAGCTTTGTGTTTTCTTGTGTGCGTGAATTTGCAACAAAACCTTATGTGATAGGAAAAAATGGCCACCACTTTTGAAATCAGCGCACCTTAAAACCTATAATTCAGTTAATATCTCATGCAGCTGACAAAAAAATATTTTTCGCAGACCTGTGTAATTAATAATTTTAGTTAAAAAGTATCGACAAGTGCTTTTAAAATAGAAAAGCGCAGTGCAAGTTTGGCTAGTGATACGAGCAAATACTTAATTCTTTGCTTTTGCGAAATTAAAATAAAATTGTTTGTTTTGTAGTTTCAACAGACCCTACCGGAATGCATAAAAAATTTTTTAATCAAAATTTATTTGATTTAAAAAACAATTACTTTTTTTTATAATTAGCGCACATATCAAGGGGTTATGACTACCCTTATAATGTTATCGAACACAGTGCGAGCATTTAGGAAAATAGGAGAGGATTTGAAAGGAGACACCGATGCACTTTGCTTTTGAATTTTTGTGAATTGTAATGTAGGGGAAAAACAGGGTCAGGTAGAGAATTTAATAAGAATCTCTATAAGGTTCAAGGTAAGACCGATGAGCATTCCTAGCGAGGCGGGTGTTGCGGTTAAATTGTTTCAGGGGAGGAATGTAGCTGCCTATTTCACTAGGGCACTGTTTGTGAAAAAAGCGATAAAAATGAGAGAGACATGTTACGCTTCGACGATGTCCAAGAGAATCAATCGATTCTATGATTGAACTATCACCACCTATCAATCTTAACGCTCTGTTTTGTACCTTATCAAGTAGGCGCAAAGATGTATGAGGAGCACCTGACCAGATATGGGAGTTATACTCCAGTTTTGGGCGGATGAAGGCCTTATAAATTGTAGCCAGATCAGAAGGTGAAGAACTTCCTGCATCGTCTCAAGAAGCCTAAGCATTTAGCAGCGTTTTTGGCGACTTCAAATATGTGGTCATTCCAACGAAAATCATCGTTTACACACATACCAAGAAGTGACAGCTTTTCGGTTTCGTGGATGCAGGTACCATTCATGGATAATGGCAAAGGGGGAATGTTGAGCTTCAACGACAAGAGACAGCATTGAGATTTCGAAGCATTGAATTCTGCTCGGTTTTAATGACCCCATGTAACAATGCTGTCAAGGTCAGAATTCAATAAGCTTATCATACGGAACCGTTCCATATCCACGTCCGAAGAGCAGGGACGTGAATTTGGAAACGAATATGAAAAGCTGAGGGTCGAGTCGTCAGCAAAACAGTTAAGCGGATTAAAAGTTTCAGACAAGAGATCATTTATGAAAATGAGGAAGAGAGTCGGAGACAAAACGGAACCCTGGGGTACACCAGCATTTATGAAGTGGGTATCAGACTTGAAGCCATCCAACACAACTTGTATTGAACGGTCGGAAAGGTAATTTCTAATCCAACGAAGAAGAGACTCATCGATACCAAAAGCACGCATTTTCGATAAAAGAGCCTGATGCCAAACTTTATCAAATGCTTTAGAAATATCAAGCGCAATAATCTTACTTTCTCCAAAACAATGTAAAGATTGGTTCCACTTTTCGGTGAGATAAGCCATCAAATCACCAGTGGACCGTTTGCTACGAAAGTCGTACTGACGGTCATTAAGAAGCTTTCGTTCTTCAAGATATTTCATAAGTTGACGGTTTAT
Organism: Melanostoma scalare; assembly: GCA_949752695.1. Taxonomy (NCBI): domain Eukaryota; kingdom Metazoa; phylum Arthropoda; class Insecta; order Diptera; family Syrphidae; genus Melanostoma; species Melanostoma scalare. The sequence continues at coordinate 51,825,813 of OX456984.1, read as the reverse complement.
CGACGTTTCCATGACCTTGGAAAGGAGGGACGTTAGTGCAATTGTACGGTAATTGGAGTGGGAGGAAGATTCGCCTTTCTTAGAGACCAACTGGACAAAAGCAGTTTTCCATCTGCTCGGGGAAATCCCAGCAGAATAGGAAAGATGGAAAAGTTTACGCAGTGAAAGAAAGAATTATAATATAAAGAAGTATAACTGTGCAGTCTGGAAGAAGCCTACTGGAAAACCTGGCTAACCATCCATCTACGTTAAGGGAGCGTCATCCCACTACGCAACGTTCGACACCAATGAAAGATAATATGAGAGTCAGCAAGCAGGTGTGCTCGATGTAACAAGTGAAATGGTGAAATGGTTTTCTCTTGAAGTTATTACCGATTAGTCTACTTGCCCCTTGGGCCAACTAGCCCCGGTTACCCCTATATTTTCGCATAGAAAAGCATAACTTCAAGATTCCTAAAAATTTGAAGACAGATGCTCCTACGAATTACTATCATGGAAAGCATCCTAACGTCCCCAGACCCGAGATCCCCTACTAAAATCACTCAATGAAGTGGATCGGAAACCCGAAATAATAAGCTGATCTTTTCGGTGAACACATCGCGAATAACTTTAAGCTGCTCCCAGCAAATACAAATGAAATTCTTTTCATTGCGCTCAAAGAAGTAAGAAGCATGTGTCAAAATTAGTTATCTAACTGAAACGGAAACATCACACAGCGAATATGTAGACTCAAATTTTTGATTGCCTGTCTACTTGGGCAAGAATCCCGACCGGAAATTGGAGTTAACGCTCTTGAAGTTGCGCGGTCACCGACTCCGAATTTTTAAATTTGCAGACTCGTTCGTGTACTTTGCCTTGATAAAAATGTTGAGGTGCATTCAGAAATCAAATTCAAAGTTGTCAGGATCAGGTCCCCATTGGAAGATCCTTTACTTAAGGTGATCCACCAACAGAAGTAACAGACCAATTATATCATGACATAATTTTTCGAAAAACTGCAGACGAAAAAGCCTTTGACAAGGTTTGGCACTTGAGACTACAAATACTAAAATCCTACTTCACAAACGGACACTTCACGACTCCGAACTTAAGAATATTGAAGCCGGTTTACCACAAGTAAGTGTTCTAGGGCCACCCCTCTATCTGTTATATGTATACATCGGATATTACAGTGAACATCAACGCTATCATGGCCATCTTTGCTGATAATACTGAAATGTTGGTCTTAGATAAATCCACGACGAAAGCTGCACAAAAACTGTAAAATCAACCGATAAATCTAACGAATTAAATAGACACATTTAACTTAACAAACAGAAACTTAAGAAACGTTCCAATTTTTATAAACAATTTAGTTGTGCATTACTCCAATATTGTCAAATACTTTGGAATGACGTTGGATGCAAATTAATATCAAATAGAAAGATCAAATCAAAAAAGAGAAGAGCTTAATTTAAAGAAAAAAGATTTATGTACTGGTTACTATGAAAAAACTCTAACCCAAACTTGTGTTTTTTCAGCAAGGACTGAAACCCTGTTTAAAATAGTGGCATCAAATTTTAAAGCTGCACAAAGAAAACAAACTCATCCAAAATTCCTAAAAAAAAGTCATTCTAGGAGTAATAAATGTAGATAAGCGCCCTATCAAAAGGTCCATCGTAATAATTTCGCACTACGGATGCCAAAACGGAAGCATCATAGAACCCCTCGTGTATATTTTGCGAAATTTGTTCCTATTATAAAATTATTACCAAATTCAAAATATCTGTGGTTAATCCTTTCAATTAGGTATTCGTAGTTCGAATTTGTTACGACGGGCCTGGAGCATAAGAAGGCCTATTACCCTCTTATTGACGATATTGCGAGGGTTTCCCTTTTCAGGATCGAGTCTCCCTTTTTTAAGCACCGACTTTTGCATTCATCGGACAATGCTCTTATCCAACATCAAATCAGCTTGTGTGTGTTCCTCCCCAAATGATCTCCAGCTACCTTGAAAAACTCGGTGATAAGCCATTTACACTAGGTTTTTTGAAGTTATTTATTTCTACATGGCAATCTTAACGTCTTCTAGATCATGAGGATGGCATGTCGAATTAGGCATTCTGATTGATAGGGTTTTTATTATCATGGACGCTAAGCTGTCTGCACTAGTGGTATTCCACGATTGCGATTATACCAAAAAGTTTTCGATCTTTTTACCTATTGCTTAAGCTTTCAAAGCTCATTTCTACTAAATAGCATCTCTCAGTTTCCGCTTCTTTCTTTTCTTTTTCTTGTCTTTTTTTCTCTCCAGCAATCCCGGTTGTCCTTTATGTTAAAACTGGGTGTTCTTTTTGCTGCACTGCATACTGCATTTACCTGAGTGAATTATTCATTGAGTCATAGGTATGGAGTGAAACCTAGAACCTCATAGGAGAACTTCTGATGGCTTATTGGCCTTTTAGCCACTAATCTTCGATGCTTGATGTTCTTGGCATAGAATGCAGGGACAATTCTCCCCCCAGAATTGTTCCTGCATTCTATTAAAAAATGCACTAGAATATATGAACATATTTATGCATACCTTTTAATACTCTCTGCTGTAAAAATACAATCCATGGTAGGCATCTTCCCGTGTTCTACAACACAACCTCACGAAAAAGTGTTTCTTTGTAGAACCACAACAAACATCGGCTTTTAGCTTTCATCAAAAGTATTGAACATGAACGGTTATCGAATACGCCATATTATACAAACGGTGGCTTCCTTCCCATGCTATTAATTCAATTAGTACTTTGGCGGCGCAACATGATGCACTGTATCGATGGTTCTTAATTTAACCGGGAAATCAAGTAAACTGTCATTTGTAAGAGGAAATGTGTCTTCTTGCAGACATTTCTAGCATATAAGCGTTAATCTTATATCTAAGTACAAACATATTTAAAAGCCAAATCGATTCCATTTAGTTGAGCGCGAGAAGAATCTTTTCAGCTTTCTAATGCGTGCTGATGATGCACAAGAAGACACTTTATCACCCAGCATCATCACACTCAGACTCTAATCATTTATCGTTACATTCAGTCTCCCCTTACCCCCCTCCCCACCACCACCTCCTTCTTTTCGTTTCCAAACGTTCGATAGGAAAATGATCACTGCGTCGCTTAATTAAAGATACACCATGGTGAGGCATACACTTGCTCATATTTGCTCCTCTCTGTGCAGCATAGGTCGCAATTTCAATCGAAAAATCACTTTCTAAACTTTTCCGCTTGTCCCAAAATCTAGTTAGATTGGAAGGAGAAACAGCAAGAGCTCATAAAGTAAAAATAAAATAATAACACTTGCGGGACAAACGACTGACTGTTAGAAAAGAAAGTGAGAGAAAAATAAAAGTTTTTAGTTTTTGCATGCGGTCGGGTATAAAATCGATACATCATGAACGAGACGCTATTTACTCCTTCAGGGATGACCATCTGTATTTGGATTTTTATGCAAAAATTATATGGAGGTAGAGAATGCTAAGTATACCAACAAGTCGATCCATTTTCACCAAATCTTCGGCATTACAAGCATTGCAATTGACAAGCAAATCGAGGGAACTGGTTTGGTTATAATTACGTACTTACATTATGTATGTACATACATAGATGACTTGGGTACTGTCTCAGTCTATTTCCATAGGATGCGTGTGAAAGCTGGTCTATGACCAAGCTTACGGATCTAGAACAACCAAACCGTAACCATAGGTTCATCAGAAGTACATTAAGGCTTTCCCCACAAAATGGTTATTATTATTATTTATGTATGTAGATAAACATTCATATTAGACTAGACACTTGAAGGTATAGAAAAGTAAAAAGAACTTTCGTTTTTTTTGACTGGCAGCAGAAGATGGTTTTTATGCGCCACTTGCTTTAATAGCTTGATTGTTACAACAAATCAAGTTACATATTGCGATAGGGGGAATAACTTTGAAAGTGGTTTACGCTGTCACATAATATTGGGCACTTGACGCCAATCCCGAATAGTTGAAGGCTTCCGAACCTTTTAAGTACGTCATTTTTGTATTCGAATGTCTTAAGTATTTTTGAAGCCCCTACGAAGTATGTTTGGAGAGGAATGATCAAGAGATATCGATAATGCACATTGGTTTTTAATATTCAAATACATCAATAAAAACAGGGAAAAGCTGGTAAAGCAGTATACATATGAGTTGTCCAATTTAAGAAAAAATATATAAAACTATGACAACACATCTGAAGTGAAGGAAAGAATAGAATCACGAGTGTTACGGTTGATTTGAAGATTCAACTAGCTATTACACTAGAACACGTTCCATGAAAACAAAGACAAAATAAAGAAAGGCAAAAGGCGTACATTTCTGTACTGTTCCTTTACTTAGGTACAACTATTTTAAGGCTCTTCTCTAAACTACATTCGTATATATACATTTCTTTTATCTTTAGCTTTAAGTCTCTATAACATATTGTAAATTCTGTATAGTGTAATCGAACAACACTTACTGTTATATATATTCTGTATTATAAAAATTAATAATATGAATTTTAAAGATGTTCTTCAACTGAAAATATTTATTCATAAGCTATAGATCAATTCTAACCAGTTATATTCTATGACTAGGTGTGCCAGCGACTTCGTCCGCAAGAATTGGCACAACTTTTTTCTTTATCAACCGATTGACATGAAATAAAAATTAAATGTTAAGTGAAGCTTTACCACAATATATTACTGAAAACCCCATCTAGATAGGATAAGTCGTTTCTGAGATTAGCGTGCACAAACAAAAAAACTTTTACGTTTTTATTATATGTATAGATAATATAGATAATTATTTGTATTTGATATAACTGTTTATTTCTTTAAAGTTTCACTAAAACCAAATTCAGTAAATTCAAAAAACTACATTCGTAAGAGTAGAGTTAGAATTAATAAGTTGGAGAAAACTAGCTCAAATATGAACTTACACTCCAGCCTAGAACCGATGTAGGTAAGTTTTTTAGAGATCCAAATCTTATTTTTTTTTTTTTTTTTTTTTGTATCGTTCGTAATTTGTAATTATAGATTACTTCGTTGAACTTAACCCAGGGTGGACGCAGGTTTTCTTGACAATCCTTTGAATTGTCAAAAAACACTGGGTTTTCAGTTCTTAAAAACGCTAAGCCACAAAATCACCACACATCCCTGTCATTTGAAGAAAAATACATATCATTTGACAGCCCTTCATTACCTGAACTTAAAACAAAAAAATAAATAGGGTGGCGCAACAGAGCGAGGAGCCCCAGGGCCTAGCGCGTTTCTCACAACCATGCTTTGTGAGGGGAAAGGAGGAGACCTACAATTTTCTGCCGGTTCCGAACGGCTAATCGAGAAAGCGCTTTTCATGGCAATGAATACTGACGGAGGACTTGCCAATTCCTCGCGAAAGGCGATACCCGTGAAAAAACATTTTTGCCTCTGTTGGGATTCGAACCACGTACCTCTGGATTAACAGGCGGACATGATATCCATCACACCACGGGTACCACTATTACCTGAACTTACCCCATCAAAAACCTAGTGCTACTTCAGGACGAGTTGAGGACAAAAACCCAGGCCTTAAAACAAACTCAGGGCGAGTTAAGGTTTTTCAAAAAAAACGCTTTGTGGCGACTGCAGTGCAACCCCAGTGATACAACGGACGAAAACTTGTAACCAGTCCAGAAGTAGATCATGTCAATTGGCAATGGTGTCAAATAGCTTAGTAGTTTATGATGAGTGCTGTCAAATGTTCCAATCGTGTTACTCAGGGAACCACTTATTTTAAAAACCAATGGAACACCTAAAATTATTTCTGTTCAGTTTTGACAAATTGTCATTGTGGGAGTTAACCTATTTTTCATAAAGCAGGAAAATTATCATTTTGACATTTGAGTAACACGTGTTAGTGCTTTCTGAGTGGGTTCTCACTTCAAATCCAGAAGCAACTGTCACTTTTCAGAATCATGAGAAGCTTTCTTTTTGCACCAATGCAATGGAACGATCTGAGGATGTCTCCGAACGCTCGTCCAATTGAAAAAATGTTCTACACAGGGCCTGGATTTCGTAACATTTCAGATGACTATCGTCTAAATTTTAGGTACTCAAAAAAAAGTGATTGAAAACCAGAAAAAGTAACCAAAATATGCAAAATTTATAGAAAAGTAGCTATCCTTCAATCACTGAACACCAAATTACATGAAATACATTTTGATGATACACTAGGTTTGTTCGTTGAAGCCCTAGGGTCACCATAAAGCGTTTTTGAGAAACCCAAAGTCGCCCTGAATGTCAAATTGAGTGTTTTTTGAGCCCTAGGGTTGATCTAGGTTTTCCATAAATTCGCCCTAGCTTTTTGCTGTGGCGAGTTGAGAGCTGTCAAATGGCATGTATTTTTTTTTTTTTTTTTTATGACAGGGATGTGTGGTGATTTGTGGTTTAGCGTTTTTTGAGGACTGGAAAGCCCAGGTTCTTTTGACAACTCATAGGGTTGTCAAGAAAACCTGGGTCAACCCTGGGGAAAGTTCAACGAACAGACCTATTAATTTCTGACCTCATATATATGTTTCTTTGTTTATATAAGGTCTGTATCTTTACTCACACGCGGGATCCCGAAACGTGTATCTTTACTTTTTTTTGACGTAAAAGTGGCAGAGCTTTTGCTTTTTTGTCACTTCCCCTCCAGTAAGAATTTACCCGAACAATTTGCTCGTGCACTTTCTTGCTTGTCAAATCGGCTGTTTGTGAAATCAGCTGATCGAAACATTTCGATTGAATTCAAATTTATTTTTGAAATTAAATGAAAAATGGAAAGCATAATCTCTCTTTGAAGGTTTGAAAATTCAAAATAATGTTAAGTATGCAATGTAACATTGCTATGAGCTCATTTTAACACGTTTCTTAAACAAAATTGTTTGTATGTTTTTAAGTATCTCTGCTGAGAGTGCATGATAAATGTCATTCAGCAAGAAACATCCCAAAGGTGTATCTTTACTTTTCATTTTCGGATGGAGATTACAAAAACAACATTAAAAAGCTCGAGCCCAAACTTTTTCCCGGGCTTTTTATCTACGTTAGTTACATCGTAAATATACCACGGAAGTGTTTGAACAACCCAGCCAATTTTTGTTATGTGTGTGGAGAATTAACTTTTACATCTCAGCGTCGAATTTTTACATCACTAATTGAACAGTGCTATTTAGACTATTTTGGTTTTCCTGTGAGGAATCAAGACAAATCCTGGGTTCCACATAAATGCTGTGTAACATGTGTGAGGCTCCTTTTAGGTTGGGCTTAACAAGAACCTAGGCATTTGCAATTTGCTATACCAATGATTTGGACGGAACCAAAGGATCATGTTAGTGATTGTGATTTTTCTTTGACTCAAACAAAAGACATTACTACCAAATCCAAACACACTATCCAGTATCCAAACTTGTCTTCGGCCAACCTACATAGTGCCGAACTGCCTGTGCCGATGCCTCCAAATCGACCAAAGAGTGAAAATTCTAGTCCGGAATTTGTTCTCAGTCAGCATGATAAGGTATCTCAAGATAGTGACCCAAGTTATGAACCGTCAACTTCAAAAGTACCGCACTTTTTGACAAAACAACGTGATTTAAACGATTTAGTACGTGCTTTGAATCGGTCTAAAAAACAGGCTGAGCTTTTGAGGTCTAGATTAAACGACTCGAATTTACTTTCTCCTAGTACAAAGATTTCTTATTTGAGAAGCGTTATCAAGGGATATGGAGTCCAAGAATGCTAGCAGACTATTGTTGTAGACCTAAAAGGGACCTACCAGAAACCAAATATTCAAGAAAATCATAAGTATCGATTAGATATAAGGAAATAATTCTGTAAGTGTGGCTGATTCTTGTACTTTTTACGAAAATATATGTTTTGATGTCACAGGAAAACCTTATGTGTAAATTTTTTTTCATTGATGTATTATTAGGTCTGTTCGTTGAACTTTCCCCAGGGTTGACCCAGGTTTTCTTGACAACCCTATGAGTTGTCAAAAAAAGCCGGGTTTTCCAGTCCTCAAAAAACACTACACCACAAATCACCACACATCCCTGTCATTAAAAAAAAATACATGCCATTTGACAGCCCTCAAATCGCCACAGCAAAAAGCTAGGGCGAGTTTGGGGAAAACCTATGGCAAACCTATGGCTCAAAAAACACTCAATTTGACATTCAGGGCGAATTTAGGTTTCTCAAAAAACGCTTTGTGGCGACCATAGGGCAACCCCAGGGCTTCAACGAACAAACCTATTGTTTGGTGGCCCTAGTATATTCAAAATTTGATATAAGCTTTCATGTGACAAAAAAAAATTACAAATTTGCTGACCAGTGTAATCTTAAAGTGCCAATCATTGAGTCGTGCACCCTATTCATATGGTCTCACGAGGGGATTGTATTTATTAATTTAAAAAATACGAACAACGAAAGTATCGCTTAATAAATATGTAAGAGATATGTAAATGACTCGAAGACCATACCACTAGTTAAAGTCAATCCAAACTCAATCGAAATTTATTATGCGATTTGTTGAAAAATCGATTTTTAAAGTTTATATCTAAACCTTTTATTGAATTATCCATATTTTCGTTCCAAAATAGGAAAGTAATAACAAAAGAAAGAGCACATTTATCATTTACACCTAAATCGTAATCTATTGTCGTGATTTTTTTTTATTTTTCCTACCATTGTTTGTTTTTCATAACCTTATCCTTGCTAACTTCCCCTCGTTGAAAACATTCACTTTTAAGAAAGAATACCCAATCAAATATTTTCAATTATTATGTACATACATGATAAATTTTCATAACCTGAAAACTTAAAGATATACATAGATTAAAACGGACTCCCCTAAACGAAACAGTATCCCCAAGTTAGGAAGTCTACGCTTACGACTGGTCTCCCTATGCCTTAAATATATCGCAGCTTTTAAAGCAGTCTCTGAATATCGCAAGTAAATAAATCAATAGGGTGGCGCAACAGAGCGAGGAGCCCCTGGGCCTAGCGCATTTCTCACAACCATGCTTTGTGAGGGAATGGAGGGGACCTACAATTTTCTGCCGGTTCCGAACGGCTAATCGAGAAAGCGCTTTTCATGGCAATGAATACTAACGGAGGACTTGCCAATTCCTCGCGAAAGACGATACCCGTAAAACATTTTTTTGCCTCTGTTGGGATTCGAACTCGAACCTCTGGATTGACAGGCGAACATGCCATCCATCACACCACGGGTACCACTTTATTTATTTTTAAATATCGCAAGTGGAGACCATTAAAGGAGCTTTAATTTTCATAGTCTGCCATATAAAGCATCATACGCACACTTTTATCCCAGAGCATATATCGCAGTTATTCATACTCCTGCTTAATTTCTGCTACATATTAATTTTGAGTTGGTTGAGCCTTAACGCTATGTCTCTACAGCATAAAGGCTCAACTAAACCAAAGCGTTTTCGTAGTTGCGGCAGAAACAGTCAAGTTATGTTTATATAGCTAAATATGAGAGTACCCTAAACTGACGCAACAAGAACGACACCGAGTTTTGATTAACAGACGGCGACGGCACGTTCGAGAACCTATCGGATAAGCTATCTCGGATACCCGTATCTTAGATACCTTTTTGAACGATTCAGATATCTTTTTTCATATTGCTGCAGGCAACAACTGTGGAATATTTAAATTCGACTTTTAAAAACAGAAAAACCAATTAAAACATTTAAAATAACATTTAAAAATTTAAAGTGTTTTTTGAGCCCTAGGGTTGACCTAAGTTTTCCCTCAACTCGCCCTAGGTTTTTGCTGTGGCGAGTGAGGGCTGTCAAATGGCATTTATTTATATTCAAATGACAGGGACGTGTGGTTATTTTGTTGTTTAGCGTTTTTTGAGAACTATGAAACTCAGGTTTTTTGACCACTCATAGGGTTGTCAAGAAAACCTGGGTCAACCATGGGTAAAGTTCAACGAACGAACCTAATACTCGGATACCTTTAGATAGCTTTTTAGTAGAAATGGGGTTGTGACTCTGGTAAAAGTTTAACAAGTAAACAACAACAAAACGCCCACAAAAATGTTTCAAAAAAATCGCTTTGGTTTGAGATATATTTATGACATCCAACTACACTGGAACGGAAAATCTCCGGTTTTGCTATCTTAGATCATTTGTGTGTTCGAATATTAAAACCTACTATCGTATCATTATTATTTGTTTGTAGTTAGTAGGAAGGTTCAAATTTTCTTTTTGGGTTTGTAACGATATACATATGTACATAGAAAGTTGAAAACGTGATTCAAAAACCCAAATAGTGAAGACTATACTAAAAAAAAAAAAAAAAGAGTCGAAGTAATGAAAATATAGCCGTTAATTCAAATAAGACGTTATCCGCCGTATTAATAAACGCGGAATAGCTGGGTTAAGCCTTATTCCATGGATTAAGTGGAAAATGCTATGCCATTTTCATCTTAATCTATGGAATAAGGCTTAACCCAGCTATTCCGCGTTTATTAATACGGCGCCGGCGGTATGACTTCAGAAAAAATTTAAAGGTGTATCAGGAAAGTGTGGTAGGTAGGTAAAATTGACTTTCTGTAATTACGCCCTTATTGGTTAGTAGCTTAGTTCGAAAGTCCCCGTGCGAAACATACAACTAAAATAAAACTCAGCCTACGACATGTCGAATTCTAAAATAAACAGAAAGCCCAAAATAACGGTTGTGCACTCTAATTTGTCTAGCAAACAAAAAATTGTTATCCGATGGCGATGACGAATATATAATTCTTACAACACCAGTTTCCTTTCCAAGCTAGCTAAATCTTATTTTTTCCCACCACAAAAATCAAAACTCAGTTTACACTTCGGCCAAGAAATTATTTTAACACCTCTGTTATTTGCATCAAGTTTTCTTCTCAAACCACAGATGGCGCCCATCGATATGAAGAACAAAAGAAAAGTGAACAAAAAACTATTCCCATCATCAAAAGAAGACAGACGACATTCAAAACGAACAACGTAATAAACGAGCGAGAAATTCGTAGCACATCCCTTTCTCACTATTACCAACGCCCGTTAGTTAGTTCTTTCGCAAACGCTCACCGAAGAGGAGCACGGTATAATATACAATTTTATAGTGTAAAAAAAAATTACCTTTTCTCATCCGCCGAAGAGAAGAAATATATCGCTACGCATTTGCCTATAGACGACCGCCATATTGTGAAAAATGAGACAAAAGATTTTAAAGTGAATTTTCTTTCCAAAAAAAGAGTAATCAAATGTTATATTTTGTTATTGTTGATTAAAATTAATTAAATACGTTAGAAGAAGTCTCAGGTAAAAATGAGTTTTAATAATTATTTCCTTCCCTAACAGCCATAGTTTAAAATCAATTTAAAAATGTTTTGTGACCTGTGATGGCGTCATCAGGGAATTTTCCACTGCAACTCTTGGTTATATCATCATTCATTTGTGGGCCTATTTTCCTTAGTTATTTAAATTAAATTTGAAAGGCCGTTTTATTGTTTTTGTTGACAATTGTGCTTTAAACCTGGGTGTGAAATAGAAAAATATATATTAAGAATGAAAAGGAAAAAAAAAATTTAATCTTGTGTGCGAAAAAGAACACGTCTATAATTTTTGTCATCGGGATTTTTTCGTCATTCTCTTTCCAGTGTGTTTCGTTTTTGTGGGCAACGAACGAATGGCGTTTTTCACTGGCGTGTGAAGGAGGGTCGGTTACACAAGTCGCACAACACACGCAGGGAAGAGAGGAAGAGATGGTTGAGCTGTTTCAATGAGAATGAGTCGGTTATTACAGTTGAGCAAAAAGTATGCCTTGGCATGGCTTTTATTGTAATGTATAGTCAGACATTACCACAAAAGCTTACTTTTACGAGTAGCTACAAACATACAATTTATGTTTTTTTTGCATATGCAATGTGTACTTAGGTCGTATGCAATGTAGCTACCTATTTAATTTAGTTTTTAAAATGCCAATAATTCCACATTTATCTCGGCTAGTGAGTGGTCTAGTGGTGTTTCATTTTCAACTATAGTATCAACTATACTTCTTCTCATTCTTCACATCCCTCAATCTAGGAGACAATGATGTTGCGTCACTTTTCACTTAAGCACTAAAGTATAAAGTTTTCTCTTTTCTCAATATTAGCTTTGGATTGGGCTTCTTGCTCTCGCTAGAGATGTATCGGATAATTCCTCAAAAAAAAAAAAAAGACACACTTAGTCACTGACTGACTATATGATGGTGCGTCTTCGTCTTCTCTTTTATAAGAAAATTTGTATGAAACAAAAATGTTTGTTTTCGTTGCATCCTTATCTATTGCATAAAATTGTCTTTGTCTTGTAATGAAACAAAATACAAAACAAAAGGTTTAATTGCGATAGCGATTGTGATAGTGATAATATGCCGTGTCCATAACGTGCATCTCTGAGGTCCTTGACCTTGAACTTAGCCTTTAAGATTGCACTTGCATTTGATCTTTCTGATTAACGAATACGAATTACGATTAGCCAACACCTATAAACATGCTGGCATGCATCTATAAATGATAATTGCAAATCAAACTATTGGAATGTACATAAATAAATGTGTAGCAAATGCATATGGGCCGACTGCCGAGTCCCCTGCTCATACCCTTCAATGATTTTGAACGTACCTACAATAAATACAAATACCTAGGCATAGGAACAAAAAGTCACTTCTTATGGTGAACGCACTAATTTTCGTACACATCTAATAGGAAATGGTGTTATTATAATTCTATTTGTATCTCAGTTTTGAATTCCTAGTAAAGGAAATCGATTGTACCTATAATAATGTTTATTCTTGATGACTGTACATGTGTGTTTATGCCACGGGAGTAGTAGCACCCGCTCTTATCCTTATTATTCTGAAGGGAGTGATTTCGCATTTGGCTACAATTGCGCTGATATCGATTCAGCGAGTCTACCCAATACTGTGACATGTGTTCTGCTGCTATTTATTATTTCAATTATGCGATGACTAATTGAATTTTATGATATTTGATTGTAGGTAGGTAATTCGTACCTACTACCTACATACCTACCTACAGACATTCAGTGAATGAAAACAGGCTTATGAATATGTAGATTGAAAAAAGTTAAATTAATAGATATGTACCTAGATAGCTACATACATATGTATGTGAGTTGTTTTCAGGTGTTTAGAAACACTTTTTTTTTTTAACTACTCAAAACCTAGCAAATAGGTACTCTGTTATGTTTCAATTAGAAAATCGAATGGTAAGCTTCGGTTGAGAATTGTGTGTAGAGTTGTAGTCATAGAATAAAGAATACTATTTTGGAATTGAAAGTTGCAACCAGCCAAGCTTCAGTATCCGGCTGCGATCATGTGTTCAGCTGGATACAAAGCCATGGCCAAAAAATATTTAGTACACCGAATTATGTAAACAACGATGCCAACCCAAGCCAAAATGCTCTCGTTAGCCGACAATTAATGCACCTGTTAACAAACTGAATGCAGAATGTTTCATATATTGAGAATGAAATCTCAATATATGAAACAGATTTGGAATTATTCAAACACTTATTCATAACTTCAGAACGGTTGGATCGATTTTCATGTATACACATATTTGTCTCGAATAGCAGAGTAATTTTTAAAGCATTGAATTCCCATGGAAATGGTAGCGGAAACATGCCAAGAACATTCTGATGCTACATTATCCTTCATAAAAGGGGCCAGTAATAGTGATCAGAAAAAAGTTTCAAATAAAATATTCCCTTTATTTATTAATTTCATCTACAGAAATTATATAATTTCATTACAGATTATATTTAGTAAAAATATATAACGAAATAATATAATACAGTGAAATCTCCCTTTGCGGACACCTCCCTTAGACGGACAAATTGTTTTGCACGGAAATTGCTCCATATAAGTTTCATTGTTTTCAGTTTCCTTTAGACGGACACTCCCTTGGAAGGACGCGAACAGAAATTTCACGTATAAAAGACAAAATATTTTCTCTTAGACGTACACCAGAGCAGGATTGAACATTGCATCACGCTGATAACTTTGGTAGCGGTATTATTTTTAAGTTGCAGTTTTCAGCGAGCATCAAATTCTTTGAAAAATATGTACATACGTGCCAGCTGCCAGTCCAGAAACTCTATAACGTGTGTGTTAATTTTGTGTAACTGTTGAATGTGTATTTGATTTGAAGGATTGCATGTATCTGTGGATCCTTTTATATTTTTATTCTCTCTTTCTCTCATTCATATTGTGGAAGTGATCTTGTTTGGATGTAAAAATGTTTTTTTTTTTTTTATTTTAGTTTATTTGCGCTCAGGCAGTTATTTAAATTCTTTTAATTATTTTTATTTTTTTTTAGAGAACTTTGACTTTAAAGGTAAAGGTAGACGTAATTAACTTTAGTCAAAAATATAAAAAACAAAGCATAAGAGAATTTCAAATAGGAAATACCCAAATTGTCGATCTACTGAAAAAAATGAGCTTTTGAGTGAATGGCAGTCAAACTACAATGCAACTCATCTTAAAAGACGATTTATTTCGTCAAGCGGCCTTGATAAAAATGATTTCGAGTGGTTCAATGTCGAAACAAAGGGTTTCCGATATTCTGGAAGAGCAATGCGACAACAGACAACAGAAGTTGCAACGCGCTTAGGAATCAAAGATTTCAAAATTTTTAAATTTTTTTGATTTCCCTTAAACGGACAACTCTCTTAGACGGACAAAAACTTCTGCACCATGGCTGTCCGCCTAAGGGAGATTTCACTGTAATAATAATATAAATATATAATAAAGTTCTATACTTAAAAAAAAAATAATAATAATAATTTTAACAATAATAATGCAAAACAAATGAGATGGTAAAAGGAAAATATAACTCCATCAAAAAAGAGTTATGAATTTAAGGAAGTTAATATAATAGTAGGGGAGCCCGGGATGCTAAATTTGCAGTTACTAAAGCGTCATGGGGACTTATTGGACTGTGAAGTTTACGTTCTAAAACGAAAAAAAGTGTATGGCAGTTTTACATTTTACTGGCTGAACACAATGCAGACGGCGCTGCAACTGTAACTGGAACTGGAACATCTGTCAAATTATTGAATACACACAAATTCAATAGCGCGAACACAATGCGACGGAGCTGCATACGGAACTGGAATCGGAACTGGACAAGTTGACGAACTTTTAACTTTTGCTGTACAGCAAATTTGACGTTAATGATTTTGAAGGAAAAAAAAACATTTTGAGTGTAAATTATTGTGTGACAGCCAAGTACCCTTTCGTTCGTCTCTCTTGATACAAGGGCCGCACCCACCACCTCCTTTTTCTTTTTTTATTGTACTTTAAATACAAATAAAACATTCTGATAATTGGAACAAGCAACACAATATCATATATTTCCTCATCCATAGTAACAATATCAAATTTGTTTTGTTTATAAAATACTCAAACCGACTTTAGAAAATACAAAATAATGTGTCAAATGATGGAAATGTCAAAAGCTGTACAGCTGCATTGTGGGCCGATTAAAATCGAAACGTACAGCAATTTTGACAGCACATCCAGTTCCGATTTTGTGGTCCAGCTCCGTTTTTGCATTGTGTTCAGCCAGTTAGTGGGGCGATGGGCGTGTATGAGCTTTTAAAAATGTAAAACAAACAGTCGAATTGAAATACTCGAGCGCGTCAGATTTTCATACAGTATACGCGCTTTGCCTTTCTGATAACCAATATGTATTAATCTGACGATTTACTGGGGGCAAATGGGTGTAAAGAGAGGTAGAAAAAAAAAAAAGTTATTCGAGGGTATCAGATTTTTAAAGTGTATGTTAAGTGTACTCTAAAAAGTGTATATTTCAATAATCTGACAAATTGAGTGGGGCCATAATTCATGGCTGATTTTTAAAAATATAAAAAAAAACACGTGACCTTGAAATACTCGAGCGCGTCAGATTTTTATACAGAGTGATCAACTTGATGTCTTTGTCCCCCAGGATGATAATCTGCCAATTATATGGGGGCGTAGGTACTCTTATGTCGTTTTCCATTGGACGAAAAGAACCGTCCAGGAGCGTCCAGAAGCATTCTTAAACCGTTCCATTGGTGCAAAAAGATCGCTTCTCATGATTCTGAGGAGTGACAGCCGCTTCTCGATTTGAAGTGAGAATCGACTCAAGAAGCACTAATACATGTTCCTCAAATGTCAAAAAGAAAATTTTCCACAGGAAATATTTCTTATGTGCAATAGGTGTTTTACTCACACAAAGCCAACACGTTAAGTTGAGCAAAAACAGTTTTAGGTGTTCCATTGGTTTTTAAAATGAGTGCTTCCCGAGTGAAACCAATGGAAAACGCCATTAGTCTGACAATTTTAACTGATTTTTTATTTTTAAATTTCTATGCCGCTGACATTTCATGGGATCGCTTTAACCGAAGATGTTTTTTTTCGAAATTGAACGCTCTACAAAATAGTTCTTTGTGGCGAAGTCGTAACTCATACCGGAAAGGTGGTACGGGCCACTAAACCAGATTTTTCCATAAAATTCACGTTTTATCGCAGTTATCTCGTAAATAACAAAAGCTACAGATAAATTGTAAATTACAAACTTGTAGAAAATTTAGTTTTCAAAAAAAAAAAAGGTCTTTTGGACCAATTGCCAATATCAATATTAACCGAGATATTAACCATCATATATTTTACATTTTACTGACGATTTTACCTCAATCAGATTGTATGTTTTCCGTAATCCTGATAAAATTACCTTCAAAATAAAAAAAAAATTAATCGCGCTCGCGTATCTATTTCAAAAATTCGATTTTTTTTTTACATCTTTGTGACTCGCCTACTTACTAAGGCCCCGCTCAAATTGTCAGATTATTGAAATATACACTCTTCTGGATGTAATCAACCTACCATCTCTTAATCTGACGCGCTCGAGTATTTCCGAGGATCGACTTTTTTTTTACTAATCTGACGGGCTGCCCTCAACGAACGCCCCAACATTAAGGTTTCATATATGGTAGGAGTACATTACAGGGTGCAAGGTTTCTCCCCACATGATTTTCTGACGCGCTCGAGTAACGCGCAAAATCCCTTCCTGGGCTCCCCTACTATAATAAGCAATTTATTTTGTCTTGAACATAATGCAAAAAAAAGTCTAATGCAAAGGACACTGAGTTAGCCTCATTTAAACAACGATTAACGTGCTCATTAATAGCATAATTAAATCTATGAAAAGGAATATGAAACAGAGTTCGTTCCCGAATTCTTTGAACAGGAAAATAAAAATTTAAAAGTGATAGCAAATGTGAACAATTAATTCAAAAGTCTGAAATATCTGTGACAAACATGATTGAGTAATATCTGCGACGACATTCAAGTGTTTGCAGACTAATTAAAGCACACCTGGTTGAATATGTCGGCATACTAACTATGTTTTCTTTAAAATTCAAATACAAACGCTGTACCAATCGATCGCAAATAACTCAGAGAATTTTTTTTTTTTTTTTTGAGAGTCTGGCATCTGAAATACGTTTTCTGTTTGCTAAAAACGCTCATCGGGATGAAAAATCAAGTCTCCGTTTGTCTATGGGTTTCCTGATCCACTATAACTGGTCCCTAACATAGATTGTATTTCATCGCTATATTCCCCTCGAGATGGTTCAATCTTCAGCTTAGCCAAGCGGGTGTTCTTGACAATTATTGTTTTTTTTTTTTTTTGCAATTTTAGCGGTTTGAATAAGTTAGAACCGGCACCCTGGGAGGGTCACCTAGTAACCAAAAATAAATTGGATGGTGCAACAAAGCTTGAAATTGAGTTTTTCATTGCAATTCAAAACAGTTGCGTTTGGCCATTCAGCTATTGCGCAAGCACTATAGGGATGAAGGGTCTTTGCTTTTGTTATTTTTTGATGACAATGGTTATTTTGCTTACAAGGGGGAGGGAATGATAAATAATTGCAATACATCTGCTTACGTAATATTTGAACGGCCCCGTTCAAGTTTTTTCTTAGGATTGGTGTAAATTCGTCGTTCATATTTTCATATTTTATAAATTTGTTTAGTACAATAATAAATTCTATTAGATCTACATACTTGTTTCCTCATAATTTTAAATTTAACAAATTTTCAATGAAACACTCAAACATGCTTTTCATTATGCCACAGGAGACACGAAGACTTGTAAGGCCACAAAATTTGGTCAGATCGTTCCTTTGGTTAGATTTAAACCGTAACCGTATTTTTTATTCTCATTTTTATTGTCAAACAAAGTTAAATCACCACACATCCCTGTCATTTCAACAAAAATACATGCCATTTGGTAGCCCTTTTCATCACCTAAATTCGCTTCAGCAAAAACCTACTACATGTCCATTGACATCCCTGTCTGTAACCTCAACTCTCTCTCTTACAAAAACATAGTGCTACTTCAGGGCGTGAAAAAGATAAATTAAATAAATGCGTGGAGCAACAGGGCTTTGCGCATTTCTCACAACCATACCTTACCTTGTGAGGGAATGGAAGGGACCTACAAATTTTCTGCCGGTTCCGACCGGCTAATCGAGAAAGCGCCTTTCATGGCAGTGAATTTATTAACGGGGACTTGCCAATTACTCGGGAAAGGCTAAACCCGTGACAAAACATTTTTGACTCTACTGAGATTCGAACCACGAACCTCTGGATCAACAGGCGGACATGCTAACCATCATGCCACCCACTTTTTTTTACAAAGATCTCCGTTCTAATACCTCTTGCGGAAACTAGAAGTGGTATTAGAACGCAGATCTTCGTAAAAGGTGCGTGGCATAATTATATAGGAACCCAGATATCGCTCTTACTCGAAAGTGAACATTTTTGTATAGTGCCACTTTTGTTTTCAATGTGCGATTTGTTATAGCATTGAAAAATATTTACATATAAAAAAAACTTAGATGGTAATTTAAAATTTGCTCTATCATAACGTAATATCGCAATTTCAATGAGGAAGCGATCGAGTTTGCCTAGAATTGATAATAATGAACGAGGTAACGTCATTTTTTTGTGCATTCTGTCGCTTCCGCACTGAATTTGTCTAGCAACGAACTGCATTACTTCATGAGCATAACCCAGTATAGACAAAGACTGTAAGTTTGCATAATACCTGCGCATTCATTTTTGTTTATATGCTTTCAATTGACGTTATTTTTGTCATATTTCTATTGAATGTGCATTTTTGGCAGTTTCTTTCCATTCACAGATCACGATGTTATCTCAATTTCATTGTTGATTACAATTCAATCAAACATTCCTCACTCACATAAATCTATCATTCAAGAAAACAAACTAAAATCACTACAAATCCCAAAGTCATTCGTTTTTAACTGATTAATGTAATAATAATATAAAATATATATATGATAACATTTCACATTGAGAACCATGGGAACTTCTAAGCAATTTAATGACAGAGGGCCGCAAAAAGAAACTAGGAACACTTTGTTTCATTATCGCAATCACACACTGCTGGGGGCTTAATTGGTGCAAAGACTCACACACACGATTCTATTCATTCGAAAATGAATTTGTTACCCCTATTCTTAGAGAGATAAAAAATGTAAACAGTGCTTGCAAATCTCACTAAACTTTTGGAAAACAAAAATATGTATTAAATTTAATTGGTGGTGGTGACAGGACAACTGGTAAATCTTATGCAGTGTTAATTTAAATGCCTTCTGTCCAGTAAATTAGACTTTCACTATAAAAGAACTTAGCTATCTCTTAACTATTTCAAAAAAGAAATTTGATGATAATACACATTCGTTCGATCAACTCTATCCAGGATTCCTTGTCAACCCAATGGTTCTCGGTTCAAAAAAAAGCCACCAACGAAATTATCACACAAAGGTGGGCATAAAAACACTCAGACCAAAGGGCGATCCCATGACTTGAAGGAACGAGCCGAATATTATGGACTGAAGAAAAAACGCATCCACTCGAAATTGTGGCGAGAGATCTTTTACACCTAACTGTGCCTTTTCAAATCAATGCCTTGTTTAATAATTTTTTTTGCATGTAGAGTTTTTGTAGCTTCCATAATTTTTTTTTCTTTTTCATTTTGTCTTTACAGGAACAATCATTCACTACATTAGAATATATCATTCCACATCAATTTAATGAGGCTCGAAAATTACCAAATCAGGTACATACATAATAATCATTAAATATTATTACGCTCAATACTGACTCATCGACTGATGGCTCTATTCATAACCCACTTTCAAAATTTTAAAAGACGTCTTTTGGGTCTGTAAACGTTAATTCAAAAGTAAAGTGTTTCATGAAACTGGACGTTACTCATTTACTAACACTATATCGATGTAAGATGGCAAATCTAGTCGGTAGCATAGTACTGCCCCTTTGATCTAAGTCCGCTTTTATGCCTCACAGGCGATTACAAAAACGAAATACAAGTAGAAATATATATACGCGCAGTGATAAATGATAACGATGACCAACTATGGCGCTTTTTCCTCACTTAATTGTTTTGCGTTTTTCTTGGCATCTGCGTTTAAGTGTGAATTTTTGCAATACATAACTTGTTCTATACATACCTATTCCTCTTTTCCTTCATTTTGCGACGTTACCAGCTCTTCCATTTTACTACTTTATACAAGTGATCCGCTCGTGTGACCTCAGAAAGCTTCGACAAAACTCCCGAAACGCCAATTTTTGGAGTTGAGGTCACTAAATCTCTTGATCCTCCACGTCTTTTTGACTTTTTGGAAAAACTCCTGGGTTTGGATTGATCTACATATGTCTGATACCAACCAAATGTAAATTTCGCTGCATTTTCCTGTACCAGGAGTGTTTTGGGAGAGTGTTTTGAAACCTTTCTTTCTATCAAGAAATTATGTGATGTAATTATCAATCTTTTAAAAATGTAACCATAGACATTTTGCAAGAGGATATGTTTTTAAAGAGAGAAATGGAAGTTCACTTTGTTTTTTTGCCTTAGGAGTATGAGGTTTCCTGGGTCTCTTTAGAAGGTTGCGATTTGTGAAGCACATGCCTCTGTTGTTAGTAGTCATGTGGATATTTTAATTTAACATCAATTTTTTTGTTAACAGTGACATGGAAGACATTACTAAAACAATAATGTTCACAACAAATACTATACAAAATGGACAACCAACCATTCAATATCAGACGGCAGATGGAACAATTTTAAAACAGCCAAAAATAGAGGGTCAAAAAAGTCAACAAGATTATCCCACATTTTGCTACACCACAACCAATGTAAGAAGAAGAACTTTAGAATGGTTGGTGTTTTAAGTGTTTTACTTATTTTTCTTTCTTTTATCCTAAAGGGTAACGCCACAACAGTGAATTTAGCTCAATTGACCACAGATGATAATAAAACATGCTATATAGCTCAACCAATTGGTGGTTACAATTATGCGTTGGTGAATCAAATGCAACTTAACCAAGGAGGGACTGTTGGTATCGCTACAGTTGATAACCAAGGACGTTTGCAAGTTATAAATAAACCTATCGCAACCGTAAGTTAATCTTAATGTTGTTTGTTTTTTTTTTTTTTTTTTCAATAAATAATCAATATAATTTTTTTTTTTTTTTTTAAGAACACAATTTCAAATATCAGCTTTAAATGTGATGTGTGCGGTCTTATGTTTTCCCATTTGACTCTGCTCAATCATCATAAACGCATTCATGCCCAGGATGGTGGAGATGCTAATCAAGATCAGATTGCTGTTGTAAACGCTCAGGGACTAGTGCAAACCCAAAACATAATAACGGAGAATGGTCAGCCATTGGGACAAATACAAATCGTAGCTACAGAATCTTTGGAACCCGCGACCTCGCATGCTATGCAGCAAACAGCTAACGAAGTTACGGTGACAACAGCAAAAACTCTCCATTTAGAAAAATCAAAATGCATATCATGTGGTGGACAAATTCTTCAGCCGACAAAGCGAAAAGGTCCAAAGATAGTTCGATGTGATAATTGCACCAACAATGATAACACAAACGGCAATATGCAAACTCAGACATCACAAGCGACACCAACACAAATTTTTGTGGCACCCGATGGTGAGATCAAGTTTGAGATGAATGAAATTCCAAGCGGCACAAGTGAGTCATCGATGGACTCGCTAAATGCTCAAAACATTATTCCAATGCAACAGGGGAACGGATCGAATTTGGGAAATGGTGGTAGGAAAATTCATCAACAACAGGATATGATTCAAAATGGTGGATGTAATGAAACCATTGCAGGTCACCATCCAGTTAAAAAGAGGAATCTTGCAACAGTAACCAAGTGTCAAAAGTGTAACGGCTCTGGGGTCATATTTGTTGGTGGAAGTCAACGCCAAGTCAAATCTGAGTAAGTATGTGTTCCATAACCAAGTGAGTGGAATGAGTCTTATTCCTTTATTTAGTAGGACTAATTAGTAACTATTTGCGTTGTTAATAAATCTTTTATGCTTTGCAGAACACCCAAACCTTTTACCTGCAATATATGTGGTGGAACTTTCTCCAGATACTCCAGTTTGTGGTCACATAAAAAACTTCATAGTGGCGAAAAGAATTATAAATGTACAATCTGTGGATTGGCGTTTGCAAAAGCTGTTTATCTTAAAAATCACGCTAGGATTCACACAGGCGAAAAACCTTACAAGTGAGTATTATTATTTTTTGCCTTTGTACCACACTTTTATAATCTTCACTTGGGTATATTAAATATGTACTAAGGAACACCGCGCGGTTTTTTTGGTTTTTAATATTGAGTTAGTACCACTAAAACAGACAGCGAAAAACGCTTTATTCAACAACTTTCATAATTTTTTGAAGGAATGAAGCAAGAGATGCAAACAATTACAGATTAAGTTTAAATTATGTATGTACTATGTAGATAGTTTTGTTAATCAATTAAGTGCAATTAACATTTATAGTAAGATTAGCTTAGTTAACTAATTTAAGGCATGGCATTACTGCCGTCAGCCCGATTAAATGAAATTAAAGCCATTTGTGTATTTACATATAAAGAAAGTCACATGAATCGCCAGTCATAAAAAAATGATAAAGAAACAATCTCAAAATTAGCTTTAACTCCTTTGAGTGGAAGTCTTCTATCATCTTTCCATCCCGGCGAATCGTATAGTGAATATCGACTGTAAAATCTTACTAGAGACACTCAGCTAAGCTCTGCCGGCTTTGTATTCGTTAAAGGTTACAGCCAACTATCATGAAAGGGTGGATGCTTGCACTACCTTTGTTTTCGATCACTTATTTTTGCAACAGACACTAATTTGTCAGTCAAAAGTTTCTTCCATCCTTTTTTTTTTGCTCTTGATTGGACAAATAACTGTCTTGTTTTCAGGTAAATGTCTCCCTTCATAATGTCAATTTCGACGGAAGTGATGTTTTTATCTTCTGGTTCTTGCATGGCTCTCAAGCGAGATTTTTTCTTTGCATTTCCTGTTTCTCTTAAAAATCTTTTATTAAAGTTTCCTATCTCAGGTAGGCCATCTTTTTTACGCAAAGAGAAAATTACTTTGATCTTGAATACGCATCATTTTAAGGGCATAATTTGTAGCTTATTAGGGAGTTGGTGTGCGGTTGCACCTAGCTAATGGTAGAATGCGCAAAAACGGATTACTTCATCCGGTGTCGATTGCTTGTGCATTTTACATAGTTCAGGCATAACTAGCAGTTCGCATTACGCATTCAGATCTCGTTGATGTATCCTTTGTATCCGATGTCTGACTTTATAGGCTCCCTTAGGCACTCGTGACAGCTGTTTCTAGCTCTAGTGCAGCATCAATCTCAGTTTTTTGCATGTTTCTGTTGTTAGCGGGAGGGTTATAAACTTCTGGTCATCGTTCAGAGAGTTTTCCTCATTTATATTGAAGTAGCTGGTTAAGTACAGTGGTCGTGGGCCTGCCATTAGGAATCAGCACTGCTTTTTAGTCAGAGTCGCTGAATGTTATCCTACAAATAAAGTTTTGAAACCCAGACTGGATATTGCTAAGAAGAAGTCCAAAATTGATGGTGTTCTTGGGAATGTGGGTTTTCGCTGTAAAGATGCATCCACCCTAAGCCGAATGGAGTCCCGAACGGTCTTTTTCCTTACTAAAAGTCGACGCGAAATCGAACCGAATGAAATGGATCCGATTATCGCCCAAGATAGTTTGGACGCATCTTATTGTTTCAACGAGGTTGTGATTCTTGTTGTTTTTCCAACTGTGCTGCAGGTACTATCTATCCAGATGGTATGCCGTGCTTTTAAGTCATCGCCTATTAATCCTTCCTTTTTTTGGTAATGAAGGTGCTGAGAACCCGAAGGTCGTGAGTGTTGGGTAAGCACCTCGCTTAGATGCTTAGTACTCCTAGTGTTTTGTCGCATTCAAGTAATAGCCGTGGCTTAAATCATCTTTTTCAACTGATTTTCACCTATGTACTTGTAAAAATCACAACATTGATACATACTTTAACAACCTGGTCTGGTTCGCTTCAATAAATGAGAAAAAAATAACAAAAAAATCCAAAAAAATTTTTTTTCTTTAAATACAGCGATTTGAATTTAATCCAAAATATAAAGTTCGAGTAAACTTAATTGCAATACGCGTTTCTACGACAGAAGGATTCATCAGTTAGATTCTGCCGTACCTTTCTAGGACCGGCAAAAGGTATAGAGCGGCAAAGTTATAAGAAAAATTTAAAGCTGACGGCAGAGGGATGTTGTTTTCAATTTCATTCTAAATTTGCATCTCTACCGCTTTGCCGCTAAGAACGTGGCCGGGCCCTAAGACACAATATTTAATCGGACTAGTCAGACCGTCTTTTATAAATTCACAGTATGTAGATATATGCTTTTTTTTAAGTGTCGGTGCAATATTGATACTTCAGCTGCGAAGCAATTTTTCTCTGTGTTTCTCTTTCCATCAAAAAAGTGTAATAATTGGAAATCCGTATTCGATTGACTACTCGAAACCTTAAGAATATCAAGTAATTTTACTTTGAAGTGCGAGTTTTAGAGGCTAGTTCTAGCGATCTACAAAATGAACCAGTAACAATATTCAATATTTTCCATTTCTTTTTTCGACCTAATTCACAAATTGTATTTACCTCAATCAATGGTAAACAACTCAACAATTTTTTTTAAGAAAATTTGTTCAATTGATCAATACAATTTGCTAAACATGTGTAATTTCCAGATAGTATTTAATTTTTGTCAGCTGAAAAACTTAAGACATGATTTTTTTCGCATGCATTTCATAAGGGTGTCTGTGACTCTGAACAGATGCGAACCTTCCATCTTTATAAAGGCTCCACATAAAAAGTTCCTGTTTGCATTTATCTCAATTTGTGTTGTCGTTATAACTTAGAAACATCAGATCGACCATTTTGGTTACTGACAAGAAAGACAACCCGCTGAATTCAAGGATGTACTGCATCAATAACGAAGTCTTAAAATTAATATAAAAAAAAGAAACACATACACTCCCCTCTCTAATAAGTAAAAAAAATCATTTTCTAACATAAAAATAAAACCCTCATTGTTCGAAAACTTGGCTAATCGGACTTCTATTATCCCAACGTGTTGTGTAGTACCCAGGTGCAAAAAAAATCAATCTCTATAGTGTGTAGATGTAGCCGATTTACCGGGTAGTCCTTAAATTTTTGGCCAACGTTTCGTATTCTTGTGTTTTTTCCCCCTAATTTCAACTAAAAACTCACCCCTTTTGCCAGCTACGACACTCATTGTCAATGAATTCGGTCAAGTTCATTGAATAGTATTTATTTCATTCATGCCTCTTGGTATGCTCTTCTTGATAATGCAGTTGAAACTTATTCTGCTTTTACATTGATGAAAATCTGAAAAAAAAAAAAAATTAAAACATGTAAAATAGTTTTGGTAAAAATAAAAAATAGTTCGTCGTTTTGCTCTCCCAAACCAAATTATTGTAACGATTTTGTAGTTGCAACAGAAATTCAGCAGTCATACATTTATAGTTGTGGCTGTAACAACTGCAAAACACCTTTGACTTGGGAAATCTTTCAAATCTTAATAAAAAAAAAAGCTTTAAGTCAACTATTGTGATACATATTCTACAATTACAACAAAAGATTTGAAATTTTTAGTTTTCTATAATTAGAAAATTAGGAAAACATTCGCATTTAATACAGAATTTTTGGGACATGGATAGACGCCAAATTTTATCGTAGTAGCCAGTTCGACAGCAGTGCATAGAATTAATGTAAAAAAAAGTTGAATGCCAAAATTTATTTAAATATAAAAGCGTTGTGGTGCCCGTAGTGCGATGGTAAGCGTGTCAGCCTGTCACCTGGGAGGTTCGAGTTTCGGATCCCAGGAGCATCAAAGAAAAAAGTTTTGCGATGAATTGGCAAGTCCTCTGAGAGTCATTACACACTGCCATGAGATGAAAAGCCGTTCCAAGCGGAGAAGTACTAGACATTAATTATTGAGGTTCAATGATAGTTTTGATGTTTTTTTGAATGTATTCTGGCATAAAAAGTTTTGGACCAGAGTAGTTCCGCCAAGTTTTGTTGGTTTCTTCCTGTAGTATGTTCTTGCCTGTGTACTTTGGTGTTTTTTTTTACACCACAGAATGGTTCAATTTTTGAGGAACTGTGTTTTTCTGTGTTTTTCCTTGCCGGTTAGTAACTGAACCGTGTCCTGGACTAGTTTGGATCTTATCACTGGTGAGCTGAGCTCAGTGTTTTTAGGTAAGCAGCTTGGTTGTCTGTGACGATGAAAATTGTAACTTACTGAAAAGTTCGTTGTAAGTGAGTAATTTTTGGGGCATTTTTGAGCCGTCACTACCAGACCATGCCAAGCCATGAAGAATGGGATCTTATGTTCTCCTAGTCTTCCCTAGAAAGGAAGACTAACGAGAAGTTAAGTTTAAACTTGTACGCGGCATTAGAAATACATATTACTAGCCATAAGTAATTTTGGGCATTTGATAATAACATACTCAAAAGGTTTGAGTTTCCCTTGCGACTTACTACATTCAAAAAAATGCTATCAATCGAAAATGCAAACAAAATTCATTTCATTTGTTTGTTCTTTTGCAGGTGTCAAACATGTGGAATGCAATTCTCTCAATCTCCCCACCTAAAAAATCACGAACGGACCCACAGCGGGGAGAAACCGTATGTATGCGAAGTTTGCGATAAAGGATTTGCCCGCCATGCTACTTTATGGAATCATCGTCGAATTCACACCGGAGAGAAACCCTACAAATGTGAAATCTGTGGATCAGCATTCAGCCAAGCAGCTCATCTAAAGAACCATGCCAAGGTTCATTCCGGAGAGAAACCCTTCAAATGTGATATTTGTTCAGCAGCGTTTGCTGATCGTTTTGCGCTTAAACGTCATCGAGGGATTCACGAAAAATATGGTAAGTTCATCAAGCCTATACCTACTATTTCAATTACATATTTAATGTTTGTTTCATTTTTAGGACAAACAGCACCAAGGCAACCATCGCAAACCCAGAACCATGACGATCAAGGCATGACCCAAACAATGGTCATTCACAAGCAAGAAATGCCCGAAATGGATGACGAAGCCCAACACGAAGTTATCATAGCGGGATTATAAAATTCAATGAACCAAAACGAATTTTTAAAGTTTTCTTCTTATCAATAAATTAAATTTAATAGTTTAAGAATTTGTGATTGGTTTAAATTCAACTGTAATTGCACTCGTTATGTTCCAACAAGTCAGGAAAAAAAAGGTGACAGGAGAATTGTGTGTCCTGCAGAATTTTGTTTTAATTTATTTTTGTTCAACAAAAATTTAATAGGTACATTATATGAAAAAATTGTATTTTTTCATATTAAACTGGTAATGTAAATACAATAATTAATTTAACTAATAATATATAGAAGTAGGTATAATACGAAAAATAAAAGTAAAAAAAAATATAGAACTAAGGCGAGGCACTTGCTTTCTTTATGAAAGAATATCAGAATCAATTTTTCGGGAAAAGCAACTAATACCGTAGAAGAAACGTTACTTACTTTGATATAACTCGTAACAAATAAATTGTAATAAAAATTCACTTAAATATAATCAAAAAAAAAGTGTAAAATAAAAATAAACTGAATTATACACAAATAATGTTTTGCACTTCAACTTTAAATCATTTAATAAGAAAACGTCAAATTTTAAATAAAATGTGAGTCGCAAGGTTTTTGGATTTTTATGAAAAAAAAAAATAAAGATTATTAAATCCCGTAGCTGTTTTTGTTCTTGCGCAAAAAAAAAATTTTGAGTAAAAGGTTTCTGAGGTAAGTTTGTTTTTGTTAAACGCTGATGGCGCCGAAACCAGTTGTAAATGACAGCGAGTAAAGAGTAATCGCAACGTAACGATAAAAAAAGAGAGGTCTTACAGAACGCGAGTTTTCAGAGGGCTCTTCAGTTCAATTCAAAAATTCACTGTTGCAAAGTCCGGCCCCTGTAGTCCGTTCTTTTATGGCTTCGATGTTACGCGATGCTGTAGTGTCAAAATCATCGTTGTTGTTGTGTATGTTTGACTTTGTTACAAAATCATGATTTCATTTAGGAACGACTCGATGTTACTCTTTGCTGGTCTGTCAAAAATATGAATAAAGTATTTCTTAAAATACGAACCCAGCTATAGGAAACTCGTTTTTGATGAAGAAAAAAGAATTCTGAAATGAACGTGATTGAAAATCAATCTGCCCTAGCGAGGTATCCGTTTGGAGAGGAAAATTCTCCGATTTGTACGATTCGGAAGTTTTTGCTTTAAAGTATTCTTCCGAACAGCTTTTTGGAATTTTTCTCCAATATTATTTCAACACAAGGCGAACTGCGTTGAAGTGCGATCAATTGCTTTATTTGTGAAATTTCTTGACAGCTTATTGCAATAGTTTTTCCGATTTCGTCCGACGTTGCGGACAATTTTCCGCTCCGAACGGATACCTCGCTAGGGCCGAATAACTGTTGACAGAATTAGGAAGATTAATGAAAAAAAACCAATACAAATCTGACCAACAGCAATTTTAAAGGGGTTTGACAGATCAACATCGAAACTCAAGTCCCAGAGATGAGTTGGAAAAAGTTACGAAACGTAACATTCTGACACTTCAACATTGCATTTAGGAACGCCATCGATGTTACATTTCGTAACTTTTTTGCATTTAGGAACGACATAATGTTACCCGATGTTACATCGCGTAACATTCAAGAATAAAAGAACGCAGTACTGAACTAGTCAACTTTGATCGCTTGAGATAAAAAGTTCTACTCTGGGGCAGAGTGAAAGAGATATGAAATTCACTTTTCTCCATTTTCTTTCGTTTTCACGATATTAATAGAATGCTTGCTTGAAAAGCTTGCCCAAAAATTGACAGTAGTCGACTCGTGTAAATAGATGGCAGTTGACGGCAGAAGTGTCACAAAATAGTTGCGCGGAAAAATCAAGTGTCACGGACTTATCAAACCGAATTCGTGTCGCTGAATGCATTCATTCACCTGACGTTTACCAAAACAAATTTATATTCCATTATTTATTTATATCTGTTTTTATCCTTATGCAATTTGCTTCCACACAAATTGCTTACAACTTCTTAAACACTTGCCTAGAATATATTATGTGGTAACTTCAAAAATGTTACGAAACTGTACACCTCTTCAACTTTTAGTAAACAATGTTTTCCAAAGAACTCCGTATGGTTTGTTGTTAGAGAACTGCCGGCGCGGTTTGTCCAGTAAATTGACACCACACCAGGAATCACTCATGGCAAGGGGATTGCCCAAGAAATCACCGATTCCAGGAGTTGATAACATAGTGGTCGTTGCATCTGGGAAGGGTGGAGTTGGAAAGTCGACAGTTGCAGGTGAATTGCTGCTTCGATTAATAAATAGAAAAGTGTTCTAATCAACTGAACATTTTAAAGTTAACCTTGCGGTCAGTCTTGCTGCAGTGGGTAAACGTGTTGGGCTACTAGATGGAGACATTTTTGGACCATCGATTCCACTTATGATGAATCTGAACGAAGAACCCTTGGTCAACAATCAGAATCTAATGATTCCTCCAATAAATTACGGAGTTAAATGCTTGTCCATGGGATTGATCTCACAGTCTAAAGCAATGATCTGGAGAGGTCCTCTCGTTATGTCTGCTCTTCAGAGGTTGTTAAAAGGAGCGGCATGGGGTCCTTTGGATATTCTTATAGTCGATACACCTCCTGGTACAGGCGATGTACATTTATCTCTTGCACAAAACGTTCCTATTTCAGGAGTTGTATTAGTCAGCAGTCCACAAGCAGCTGCCCTAGAAGTAACAGCACGAGGTGCTGATATGTATAGAACACTAAAAGTTCCCATTATTGGCTTAGTCGAAAATATGGGCTACGTTATTTGTAATAAATGCGAGACCAAAATTGATATTTTTAACAACGTTACCCGAAAGTTCGCCGATAAAATGGGAACCGAGGAATTGGTCAGTCTACCAATTGATGCCAAAATAACAGACTGTTGTGATAAGGGTGTGCCAGTAGTCGCAAAATATCCAGACTCAGTGTACGCTGATAGTTATCGTTATTTAAGTAAGAAAATCTTAGAGCATTTATGGGACGACAAGAGTAAATAAAAGAACAAAGATTAAACAAAGAATGCTTTTTTTATAAATGATTTGATAACTCATAAAAGGAACAATAGACTTGAATCGAAACAAATAACTAACGACAAAATACCGGGAACGATAATTGAACTTCACTAATTTTAAATGTTTCTTGCCATTCAAACGATAGTCGTTTTACTTTATCACCAGTTCTAGAGTAGCAGATTTAAAAAGTCGTCTGAATATGTCGAAGGGAATATGCGTCACTTGTTCCCATCCGAAAAAAGGAAACTCAAAAAGATTTTAGAACACTGTACACAGTATGAATCTTCATACTTAGTATTGTTTTAAAAAAAACTGGGGGGCCATTCCGTAACTTTTTAGACGATAATCGTTCAATCGTCTATCGTAAATTGCGTCGTCAAAAGGTGGTTGGTGGAAAGCAATTTTCAAATTGTTAAATTACAAATTTTGACAACTTTTCATGGTCTTGAACACGTTTTTTTACTAACTAAAATTCAGAAGATAGTCGTCTAAAACGCTACGGAATCTGGCCCCTGAACTTTTCAGCGTTACGAACATAGTGATCTCGAAGAGCTGTTTTACTTCTCTGATTCGTACTAGCGATCCGGCAAGCCTCTCGGTTTTGGATTGTTCCATGCCCGAGGCCACCAAGTGCAGATGTCGTTTCGTTTGTTAGTACCAGAAGTGTTTTGGTCCACCTTTCTTTTTGTTTCTTCGCGATATTGTCTTAACGTTGTATGATATTGTCTTTTTGACGAGATTCTCCAGATTGCGCTTTATTTTTTCCAAGATGATATTTTTGACGTGAAGGCTTCCACGGATCTTGATACTTCTAGTACGACCACATTTTGTTACTCGCATCTCCATCACAGCTGCCGTCAGCTTACTCTCATATCTACTTTCTGTACATTGCCCAACATTGAGAACTGTATGTAAGTACGGGACTCATAACCGCGGTGTAGTTTTTCTTTCAGCTTAGGGGGCAATTTTCTGTCACAGAAGATGACGGAGTTTTCACGCCACTCCACCCTACGCTTGCTTGATGATTGATGTCATAACCACGAAGTTGCTTCACTATTGTTCATTGATCCGTGATATTTAAAAATTTCACACTTGGGAGGCGCAATTACATTAAAATCAATGTCCATAATTGTGAATTGGATCAGACAACGAGCACTACAAGTATTGTCTTTTTTAACTTCGTTCACTTCAATTAACTACCAACTAATCAAATGCTTTTTGGAAATCAACCAGCAAAATATGCAAATCCTCTAAGGTCTAAGCAATCACAATGTCTTCCAACAAATATTTTTTATACTTTAGATTGCATCTGTTGTTCACTTGCTCACAATAAACTCGCATATTGGTTATTTATCCCTTATCAGATAGCTTTATAATCTTTCGTAATCTACTACACAATCCCCATTCAACGCTCTTCAAAGTGTCTGCACCAACTTGATCGAACGGTAGTTTTCGCAATTATCAGTATCTCCCTTTTTTTTCACATTGGTAGAAGATAAATCTCCCTCTATTGCTTAGGCAAACTACCACCTCCTTAAAGCTTTGATGTGAAAAACCTAAGTCATCTAAATCCGATGCTTCCCATCTTTTCCCAAAACTCATTGGTATCTCGTCTGCCCAGCACTCTTTTCGGAGTTCTTAACTGCCTCACTAACTTCTTCGACTGTAATATCGGGTATTTTCGTTGAATAAGGTTTTTTTTTTTTATAATTAAAGCGCACATCAAGGGGTTATGACTACCCTTATAATGTTATAGAACACAGTGCGAGCATTTAGGGAAATTGGAGAGGATTTGAAAAGAGACACCGATGCACGTTGCTTTTGAATTTTTGTGAATCGTAATGCAGGGGAAAAACAGAGGTAGAGCATTCCACATTCGGCTAATGCGACTCGACTGTACGTCCGAAGTTGGGCTCAAGGTAAAACTGATGAGCATTCCTAGCGAGGCAGTTGTTCCGGCTAAATTTTTTCAGGTGAGGAATGCAGCTGGCTATTTAACCAGAGCACTTTTTGTAAAAAAAAAAGCGATAAAAGGAGAAAGACATGTAACGCTTTGACGAGAGAAGAGAATCAATTGATTCTACAATTGAACTATCACCTATTACTCTCAACGCTCTCTTTTGTACCCTATCAAGTAGGAGCAAAGATGTTTGGGGAGAACCTGACCGGATATGAGAATTATATTCTTGTTTTGGGCGGATGTAGGCTTTATAAATTGTAGCCAGATCAGAAGAGGTGAAAAATTTTCTGCATCGTCTTAAGAAACCTAAGCATTTAGCATTTTAGCGTTTTTACCGACTTCAAATATGTGGTCGTTCCAACGAAGATCGTCGTTTACACACATACCAAATACTGAGAGCTTTTCAGTTTCTTGGATGCAGTAACCATTCATGGATAATGGTAATGGGGGAATGTGAAGCTTCAACGACAATATAGATAGTATTGAGTTTTCGAAGCATTGAATTCTACTCGGTTATTACTACCCCATGCAACTGCTGTCAAAGTCAGAATTAAATGAAAAATGGTTAAGCTTCTGGAAAAAGCTGAAACAACGAGTTAAAGCTCTAATACGTAGTTTTGTGAATGATACTTCAACGAATGAAGTACTCTAATTCTTAATTCATATTAATCTTCAAAAATTTGCCGTCGTCTGAATTTTTTATTTCTGATGAAACGTTCTCCCAACCCAAAGCGAAACGCTATTGATAGGATTTCTGTCGTCGTGTCAACTTATTTAGTTACGTTGGTGGGCATTACTGTTCGGAGTGAACATAGGCCTCAACTAACATCTTTCGATAAGGCCTACGATTTTGGACGAGCTCTCTCCCACTCTAAGTCGGTTGAGGTCCTTGGTCCTCTTGATTGTGCCACCTAAGACGAAGTCATCTGCTTCCGCGATTTCTCTGCAATGTGCTTTCGTTATGACAGCTGCAAATGTATCAAAAAACCGCGTCGTTCTTGTCGCTTCAATGTATGCGCTCTCAGCGTTATGTAAATGTAATTTGACGTGTCAATTTGTCATTTGGTTTGGGAAATCCTTGATCAAACAAAACATAGGTTTTCGACTAAAGAATTTTTTACTCGGAAGCTAGCAAATGCTTTTTATCATCGCCAATGAACTTTGTGTGCTTTGGTAAATCTTCTATTTCTTCTATTATCAGTTTTTCTAGTCGATACTACCAAATACAAGTAAACTTTTAAGATTAAGTCATTTTTACAAGAACCTCAATTTTCAGAGCCCAACCTAGACAATGATGATCAGAAATATTTATGTCACCACACGCTCAAGATGTTCCCTAATCCAAACCGGAAAAAATTCAAAGGGCAAACAAAACTAAAAACTTTTAAATTACGTTTTCATACGCAAAATACCCTCGGTAAAAGATTCATCTTTCTGAAATTTTCCTTTCTTTTGTCACGCTTAATCTTTCTCTTCGATATGTGGTAACTATCCACTTTTTGTAATCTAGTCTATAAGAGTTATTCTGATTGATAAATAAACTAAACTAAACTAAACCATCTTTATCACAATACATTCGAGAAGTCGTTTAAAAAACATCTTAGGAAGTTTGAAAATGCAAATGTTGTAGAACACACATTTTGTAGACATATCATGTTGAATAAATACAAAAAAAAAATTACTTATTTTTCTTTAATTTTTTCATCTTTTTCATAGCTTTCTTGTGTGCATACCTATCATTCCTTGCGGTTACCTCTTTGTACTTTCTTTTGGTAAAACTTTGGAATTCGGCATCAGCTAACAACTCATCGACCAAAGTCTTTTTCTTATTTCGACGGGTATCACGTTCCTTATAATGATCCAAAGGCGAATGTTGCACTGTTCCAATCTTAAGAGTGGCAAAAGAAAATCCAAAATTAAGAATTGAAAAGCAGAAAAACCTTTGTTTCATACCTGGAAGAACTTAGGCAGGACTTTGAGGTCATTCTTCTTGTAGAAATGCTTTGGATTCAAAACCGATCTCATTTGTAGAATTTTCAAATCATTTTCTACTTCCTCCGTCACTTCTGTTGCCGGCATGTTGAACCATCCCTCACCTTTGTTTTTGGAGCGTTCAATCTGTGTATGTAAAATGTTAGTAGTTATTTAAAGAAGACTCAAAAACCCCTAGTGAAAGTCTTAGGAATAAGTATTTTCAGGTTACTAAAGAAGACATCAATGTGGACCGCAACTTATCTCAGAGGCACCACAGTAAAACCGATCGCTCTTTGGTCGTTTCATTGTTTTTTAGTTCGTGTTATCACATTTTTAAATTGTAAAAAGAAACTCGACCTTCAACAACAGTCTAAATAATGATAATTAATGTCCCGTCGGCCTTACAGGAAATGCTAGATGATTTACAACAGTTCCTAAGATTACAACGGATGAAACTGAGCTTCGGTTTGAGTCTATGTGGAAGTGGTACCCCCTCAAGCAACAAATTGCGGTCACTAAGCTTGTCTCAACAAGCTTCAGCTGTCGAATATTTCATCATTTGCGAAGATCTATGGAAAATAAAATTTTTTTGTATCAAACTTACTTTTCTGAGGTCCTGTAGCTTCTTTTCATTTAGTTGAGGCAATGATTTTTCTCGTTCCAGGCCGACGATGTTGGATCTTTTCATTTCTTCCGCCACATTTGTTTCAGACAAGCTATCAGTAATTTTTCCAGTGGCGCGATCAAATTCGCTGAAAATAAGGTGATTGTTGGGACGATTTCGGTAACGCGGGGTTAATTTGTTTTTGTTTTCTGCTCTCACAACTTCCGCAGCAGTTACTTCCTTAATAGCATACTCCATATCCTCCTCAGCTTTAGATTTTGGCGTCTCTTTTGCAAGGAATTCATTAAGGATGTGTGATATATCATGGCTTGGCGGTGGTAGACCTTTAAACAAAGTATTTTGTATATGTTTTTTATAAAACGCAGTATTTTAATTACCTCCGTAGTCCCCATCATCTTCCTCTTCGGAACCGGGATCAATTTCATTTAGGGCTAACGATTTTGAAACAATAGGCTCTTCTTTGTCCGAGTTATATTTTATTGGCTTGGTAGCTATTTCGCTTTTATTCGGGAGGTCCTGATTACCCAGAGTGTCTATCACAAATAACGACATTTTGCAAAATTAGGAAAACGGATAACAAACAAGGGATACTCGAAAAATAATTAAAAAATGCAGCTGCCATGTGGAAAAAGAAGTCAGTTTTCTGTCAGCTGTTGAAAACTCTTTGTTGAGTACAGAGACATCTAGCCCTTCAAAATGCAACACTAAGAGTCACATTGAGCTAAAGTTGAATACAAATTGTAATCGAACTATATTACCTTAGGCGATATTGCTTTTCGAAGTTGCTATGTTGCTATAAGCCGTGTTTTATTGGGATTTTATATTCACTTCATCAAAACATCGCTCATGGAAAAACAACAACTCTAAAGTGAATAGCGTAAGTGGACAAAAATAACTCCCTGTTGTTCAGGATGGCTGGTAAATGGCGTTTATGGGAAAGTGAACTTTGCCAAAAAAGCGTTTTATTGGGACTCGCAAGTGAAGTGAATATAGAAATTCTCAATAAAACACGTCTATTATCAGTTTTAAACTCGTTGGCAGTTTTGAAATCAAAAACGAAATACTTTTGTGTCAAAACAGTTCTTCTTTATTTTTATTACTTTTTAAATAGTTATACTTTCTGGAATAAACAGTTTTCCATTCAACCCTGTAAAGTACTCCCAATTACTTGACTTTAGTTTAAATAAAATAAGAAAAGTACTCCGCAAGCTCTAATGGAACACAGGGAACACCTACGAAGGTGGGTGTGTGAAAGAGTGTACTTTTTTCTATTCAATTTTACCTCATTGAACACTACTGGAATAAACACCATTTACGCCCTACCCTGCCGACTATTAATGAAAATGTAATTCGCTTGACATTTTATTTTAATGATTTTCTTTGTATGAAAAAAAAATCAGAGAATTCCAATCATTCGTTCTAATTTTTGCTAAGGTAAATTCCACCCAAATAAAAAGAAAATAAATATTTGTGAAGTTGAAAAGTTTTTCATTTGTAGTTATGGTAATTGCTAGCAACGAATGGACAAATTATGATGAAGTTCAAAAGCAATCGCAAATGATTGAAACGAATGCTCTTATGATGGCTGCACCTTCCCCTCTGCCACTATCGGCCGTTTCCACAGTATCAGCAGTAGTAGGAGCTCATAATACAACAATAAATACACTAACACTTGGCAATAATGGAGCGACCCCGATTCTAAACGATTCCTCTGAATGTGAAGCACCTGGAGGTGGTTCTATGGCCCGAATAGTGCTTATTTGTCAACCAGATTCTCATCCTTTCGAAACCCGTACAATTCATCTAACGCCAAATATTGAATGCAAAGTTGGGCGTTCGATTGCCAAGAGCAAGTCATCCGAAAATAATGCAATTTTCGATTGCAAGGTACTTTCTCGCACGCATGCCGTCCTTTGGTACTCCAGCGATGGAAAATTTTACGTCAAGGATACTAAAAGTTCCAATGGTACGTATATAAACGATCGCAAAATCAATTCATCTGAACCAGTTGAGTTGAACTTTGGTGATGTCGTCAAGTTTGGTGTTGAGGTAATGGAAAACACGCACAAGGAAGTCCATGGATGCATAATTGCCTCCGTTAAACCCTATTTACCTGATGGAAGGGAAGCCATTTCAATAACCCAAAATAGTCCATTTCGAGGAGACAGTAGAATTTCGTTTGAAGAGCTTCATCGTTTAAATCTGTACATGAAGGAGACATCCCAGCGCGAGAAGCTGCTTAAAGCAAAATTGCAAAACATTCAAAATATTCTTGATGCAACTCGAAAAAACTCGACAATCTGTTGGCAATCAATGATCGATGAAGATCGTTTGCTGAACCGCATCGATTTGTTGGAAAATAAGTTGCAATTTGTTCAGAAAAACTCGCCAGTGGATCAGCTGAAGGAAGAAATTTTGAAGTTGCAAGACGAGAAGTTTGTCTATCAAAATTCAGCCAAAGAAGCCTTAAGAAAAGTGTACCAAGAACGTATGGATGCAATGCAAAAATTGTCCAAAATAGAAAGGGACTACACATGCAGCGAGAATGAATGTTCATTGCTTCGGGATCAAATACGATACACGAAACAAAATTTGCAAGATGTAAATGCACGGTTATTGCGCTTAGAGATGGAGTACAGTGAATATAAGGATCAGATGGATAAGTGCCAGAGAGAAACAAACGAAGAGCAGAGTAACTTCGACGCGGTTGCTGCTGAACTGGCTGACAAATTAAAAGTAAGAGAGGCCGAATGTGAGGAGTACAAAAAGAAAATTGGTGAATTGTTGCTGAATCGTGCGGAACAATTAGATATCGAAGAGGATTGTAGAAAGGTATGTAAATATTTGTGGTTTATTGTGAATTTTTTTCCTAGTGAACCCAACGACCAACGAGTCATAATTAGATTTGATTTGAAAGGCCGGAAACTATTTGATTGAAAAAAAAAAAAAAAAAAAATGTCTTATCAACGTGAGAAACAACAATAACAATACAATCGGTGAATGGTATGTGGGTAAATATCAGAAAAAGCTGATAGACTGATTACCGGAAATGTATTTCTTTGCAATTATTATATAGCTCCTCCACATATCGCTAATTTACTGATGGAGATGTGTTGAAACTTTGTTGATAAAACTGAACTCTTTTCAATTTTTCAAACCGTAATGAAAACCTTTCTTATTCAGTTTAATCTTTGAATCCTTTATGGGATAAGAAGAGAGCATAGCTCTTGTTGGAAAGGATATCTAGCTAGTTTCAAGAACCTATCCGATAGGCTTTTTACCTGAGATCAGTTGCGTAGCTAGGAAATTTTTCGGGAGGTGGGGGGGGGGGGGGGGGGGGGGGGTTACATGTAAATATTTGTACGTAAGTAAAAGTCGTTGTTCAATTGTATTGATTAGGTTTTTTCCAATTTATTGATATACAATAATAAAGTGCAGAGAATAAGAACATATGAAAATGCACGAAATTATAAATCAATTCTTCTCTGCTTTGCGCTTTAAAAAATCCTTCACAACTAGCTTCCCCAACAGACAGGATTGGGAGAATGAAACACCTTACTTGAACGAGACGTCTATATCAATCTATACCGACGGTTCAAAAATGGAAGCTGGAACAGGGGCAGGTTTCTTCTCAAAAAGCCTAAAACTTGCCAGTTCATTCAGACTTCCAAATCACAGCAGCGTCTTCCAAGCCGAGATCTTGGCAGTTACAAACGCTGCAAAACAGGTGTCCATGATGGCGCTATCACATGCTGATATCACTTTTTTCATTGATAGCCAAGCAGCAATAAAAGTGATTTCTGCCACTCTTGTCAAATCAAAGCTTGTTTCTTGCTGTCGCGAAGAGCTAAGGGTTCTTGGCACGCAGCATAACGTTAGACTCTGCTGGGTTCCCGGTCATAGTGGTATACCGGGAAACGAAAAAGCGGACGAACTAGCGAGAAAAGGATTAACACTTGACCCTTCTCTCATTGATAAATCGATCAGGATTCCACCCTGTGAAATGAAACAGATCATTGGTAACAAAGTAATACGAAAATCCAATGAAAGATGGGAATGCCTAGACTCCTGTGTTACTTCCAGGAAACTATGGCCGAAATATGATAAGAAAGAATCTGGAAAGCTGCTATCATTGAATAGACCTTCACTGCGAATGCTTGTCAGTATCATAACTGGACATAACCTACTAGGTTATCACAAAAAGAAAATGGGTCTTTGCACCGATGACCTATGCAGAGGATGCAATGACGAAGACGAACACGAAGACACAAGTCACTTCCTTTGTCAATGCCCAGCACTCTGTCATACTAAGAAAAAATTTCTAGGAAATTACTTTTTAAATGAACTAGAAGAATTATCAGACGCTCCAAAAAGCAGCCTGCTAAACATCACCAAGGCCACAAAATGGATAAATACCGAACAGACATAAAATCATAGGTTTCTAGGACGTTACAATACGTCAGGGTATCACAATGGATCTACATTGATCTAAGTGTGACGGAAATAAGATCAACCGTCAGCCCATTTTACCTAACCTAACCTAACCTCTGCTTTGCGCGAATCATTCGATAACTTCTTCCACCTTAATGTCAATGTGCCTGTTAATGCTCATAAGAGCAAGCCCATTCAGCTTATCTTCGCCTGTAGAATTCCTAATCCAATATTTTAGACGCCTCAATGTGGAAAAACTACGCTCGCTGCTAGCAATGGTCGCAGCCAATGTTACACCTATTTTCAAAAACTTGAAAATGTTTGGAAAAAGTGCATCGT
The DNA here is from genome assembly GCA_949752695.1 of Melanostoma scalare. Taxonomy (NCBI): domain Eukaryota; kingdom Metazoa; phylum Arthropoda; class Insecta; order Diptera; family Syrphidae; genus Melanostoma; species Melanostoma scalare. The sequence continues at coordinate 51,785,756 of OX456984.1, read as the reverse complement.
TATAAAGATTTAATGATTCTATAAATGTCTTTGGTTGATTTTCTGGCCCAACCCAACGTTGTCTCCAAAATAACACTTCATTTATTACGGTTGAAGCAGCTGCCTCAGTCGCTGTTGGCCATTGATTCATTATTACTTCCACGGTTTCATCAATATTCTCATCGTCTTTCCTGACCAATTTTTCAGGGATGGTATTTTCGATTGACAAAATTTTTTTGTGTTTCGCAAATCTGTCAGATATGGATGATATGAAGTGATCCAGGAAAAGTATGAATATTGATGTACGGTAATAATCTTCTGCTGAGCTGCTTTGGTAATTTTGTCGGTTTTTTTGACGATGCACATTGCACAATCCTGGAAACTTCAATTTTTTCTCCTATAGACTCGGCTATTTTTTCAGCATTAGCGAATATACTGATAGATATTGTACATTCTGATGATGATGAGTAAAAGTTTGAAAACAAGGACACAGTTGAGCAGAGAATTATGTTCCACAAAACTGTTTGCGCTCCGTCACAGTGACATTGAGCGCTCAGTGAGATTTTTCTTTGTGGAACTGGCGTAATAGATCATTGTGATTGAAGCATTGTATTGACTTATGATACACGGACTGCTAGTTGCATTAATTCTCTATACAAAAGTTATATAATAATAGGTGTGTTTCTTTACTGAAAATTCGCACGAAATGCACCGAAATTCGTCCAAAGTCAGTCTAATGCCGTTCCAGCACAGCGATTTTTCGTAGCAGTGCACAAAAGAGAGTGCTCACGAGAGAATTAAAAAATTTCCCCACCCTGTGAATTTCTTCCACCTAAATTTCTATGGACAGAAATCGTGCACAGCAAAAACAAATACAACAACTGTCAAACAGACATTTTTCCAAGCGTTGCAGCGAATGTTTTGTTCAAGGCGTTTCTTTACTTTTAGGACAATTAGGCTCTTTCAGAGAGTTTCTGAGAGTTTCTGAGAGAATTTTACCCCCACTCCTTATAATATGACAGATTGTGAATTTCTGTCCACAAAGCAAAGAAACAGACCTAGATTGCACTTATTTTTGGTTACACTAGCCAATATCTTACTCTTAACTAAAACACTAACGACATCTGCTGTGATTTAGCTAGCGTGATTATTTAGCAGTGTCAAAAATGTTTCACTAGTTTTCCGCTGAAATGATGCTCGCTAGTATTGCTTAGAATAAGTGGAACCATCGTGAAGTTGGGTCCTAGCAGTCCATGTTTAATAAGTCAATGATTTTAATAAATAGGATCCCTCCTAACGCATTTCAACTCTTTTCTATAGCTCAATGTAGTCAAAACACAAACATACATGTATTTAAATACTGATTTGTGAAAAGCTCGAACTTAAATTTTAAATATGAAAAACAAATTTGCATCAATAAAACAAAAAAAAATAATAAATGAAGCGTTTAAATGATATTCGGCTGAAATATTTTCGGGGGGGGGGGGGGGGGGGGGGGGGGGGGTTATCCCCAAACCCCCCCCCCCCCCCCCCTACGCTACGCCACTGCCTGAGATACTTGCTGAAAAATTAAAAGAAAGAGAGGCATATAGGGAGTACAAAAACGACGATTTGTTCAATAAACTTATAAACAGCCTTTTGTTGTTGTTTACGATTTAAGCAGAGACACAAACCATTTCGACCAAAAGCTATGTAACTGGCTGCGTTCGAGAACGGTATGCGGATAGCTTGTTGTTGTTGTTTACGTGTTAAGCATTTAGCAAAGATGCAAACCATTTCTGCCAAATGGAGAAACCAAAGCTATCTGTGAATTTTCGGTATACCTCAGATACCTTAGCGAACAGCTGATACAAACATATAGAAAATTTATTTTTATTTCTTTTCATGTTGATTTTTTGTTTTGGTGTGCATTTATTTCAGCATACGAGTCTTTTAAAATGCATGGGAAATCGAAAAAAATAAGTTATAATCGTCTAGCAATCATATTTTGAATGTTTTTCTGTTTTCAAAAGTCGAATTTTAATATTTCACAGCTGTTGTCTGCAGCTATCCGGAAAAAGATATCTGAATCGTTCAAAAAGGTATCCAAGATACGGCTATCCGAGATAGGCTATCCGATAGGTTCTCGAACGCGCCCACTGTATCAGTATTTTTGGTATAACTTTCTATTCAAAGTGATGGCTGATAGACACTTTATTTTTGTTTCTTATAACGTTTTTTTTTCTGGTGTGCATTTTTTCAGTTTAAGAGTCTCTCTTACTCACTGCTTCACAATAATATCCCCTCGTTGGGTACTTTTCCTAGTAAGTTCCAATATCATGTTTACTCTAATTATTATATTTACAATATTTAGAATAAAAGAGATATTAGAACTTACTATGAAAAGTTGATTGAACAAATACACCATCATTTACATTCTGTATTCCTACTCCTTCCTCGTACTTATCATTTACAAGCTTATTAAAAACCAAGAGTCTACCACACAAGGAAACACACCAGTTCATACTCAACTAGTTGGGGTTTGTAACCACATTGAACAAATTTCATTTGTAAGAGACAAGAGTTTAGTTTAATGAGCTGAAAAAGAAAACTTTTTCGTGTTTAGTGACCAGTTTTCTTTTCGGAGCAAGAATGATTGGTGCTGAATGACTCTGTATTTTCTGCACCATCTTTTGAGTAAAAGCAGATTAGTGAAAGTTGTCAAGTTCAGGTGTTGACTTTTGCTTGTTTTACATTTTCCAATCAATCAAATCTAATCAAAGGTGTGTTCAAAACTTTTTTTTTATCTTCTGTCCGTAAGGTAAAAAATCACAGTCACAGCTCACCTAGTTTTTTTTTTTAAGTGTATTTATTAGTTTCAATGAAACTCTTAATAAAAATTGCAAATAGTTTATATAAAATTATTTTAAAATACAAAAAATTAGACGTGTTTATATAACATTTAAATTTATCAAAATCTTAAATTACTTAATTTTATATTTAATTTATATCACATTGTTTTTTAATAAGTTATTTAGACGGAATTTTATTATATTTAAATTTGTTAAATTTTTAATTTCGTTGGGTAGTGTGTTGAATAGTTGAAGCCCTTTGTAGAAAAGATTATTTTGCGTTCTTGCCCTTCTATACAGTGGAAGTCGAAAGTCTCCAACATTCCTGAGAGGGTACCTATCGTTTGTTATGTACTGAACATTATTCTGTAAATAGGCAGGATATAGATCAAGTTTAATTTTAAAAATCATAACAAGAGCGTTATATTTAAGACGTTGTCCAACATTTAGCCACCCCAGGGATTGTAACATAACAACTATTGGGGTTAATCTATCACACCTTAAAATAACCCTCATTGCACGGTTTTGGAGGGTTTGTAACTTGGTTTGGTTTTGGATAGAGCACATGTATAAGATCGACGAACAATAGTTGAAGTGGGGGAGTATAGTTGTGTTATATATTGTTAACGCACAGCTTTTCGTTATATTTTTTCTTATCCTTGAGAGGAAACCAATCTTTTGTGATATTTTAGAACACAACTTTTTAATATGAACGTCAAATTTCAGGTTATTGTCAATGATTACACCCAGATATTTTATTTCATTCACACATTCCAGATCTTCATTATTCATTTTGATACTTGCACTTAAATTTTGGCCATTTATACACATACACTTAGTCTTTCGAATGTTTACCATAAGTTTGTTCATACACAGCCAATTATACATTGCATCCAGATCTTGCTGAAGTACAGACTCACACTCATTGAAATTGTTTCCACTTATATAAACTAATGTATCATCCGCAAATAAACACATTTTAGAGTTAGTCAAAGAATTTCCAATGTCATTTATATATAATAAAAAAAGCAAAACACCCAGCACCGAACCTTGTGGCACACCAATAGAAATCGGCTCTGTATTCGAATAAGTATCCCTCACCCTTACTCTTTGCATTCTGTCAGACAAGTAGCTCTTAAACCAACAAAGTTCATAACCGCGCACACCATATTTGTAAAGTTTCTTTATCAAAATTTCTCTATCTATTGTTTCAAACGCTCGCTTGAGATCTAGAAAGACAGCCAAGATAGTGTTTCCGCTCTCTATTTCCTTTTTCCATTCATTAATTACGAAACAAATGGAGGTTTCGCAAGAGTGTGCCTGCCGAAAGCCAGATTGCTCAGCACAGATGAGTTTCCTTTCTTCAATAAATTTTGTAAGCTGTGAGCAGACTACAACCTCTAAAATTTTCTCATATATGGGCAACATATTGATTGGCCTCCACTCTTCAGGACTCTTAGCATTTTTAACTTTTTCAACTGGAACAACATCAGCAACTTTCCAGCTTTGTGGAAACAATCCATTTTGGAGCGACGAGTTAATTATTTTTAGGAGCGGAGGAAACATGTCTTCTTTGCAATCAAGAATTATATTACAATTTAAACCATAACCGTCATTTTTTTTTCATTGATTTAACAATTGTTTCGTGAGGTGGGTTTCAGTTAATAAAATGAAATCAATACTATTTTGGGCAATAATATCTTCAATTAAAGTAAAATTACCTGTGATCCCTTGAATATTCAAAAACAAACCATTTAAACATGAAACAGACTTTTCAGAACACTGATACAGTGGTTGCTAATAGAATGCTCGACTCCTCTTAGCTTCTAGCTTTTTTAAATAAACAGGACAATTATAGTCGAAGGTTTTATGACCAGTATCCAAATTAAGATTTAATCTATCATTCGCAATTTTGCAATTTACACATTCACTTTTTTCGGGCTCTTCACAGTTTCGAGAATCATGCTCACCACAACACTTTCTACAGACTTGCTTCTTTGTACACTCTTTTGATTCATGATTAAATCCTAGACAATTAAAACATCTTTTCACTTTTAAATCATCAAAAATTTTGCACCTGTCCCAACCAATATTTACTTTATCTACGCCCATGGCTACTTGAAAGCTTTTGGAATCCAATTCTACCACAGCATTGAAATATTCATATTTTCTCTCATTTTTCTTTTTTTCCATTTTCATAACTTTGACACATTTGATCTCACTCTCACTCAATGATTTGTTTTGAGCTTTTAGACTCTTCTCAATTTGTTTCTCATTCATTTCTTCACTAATACCTGTAATAAACACTTTTGGTTTTTTTAGTACCGGTACTTTAACTTCATATGTATTACCAAGCTCTTTTTCAACTGCACATTTCACTCTATCTCTTTCACCTACATTATCACACATGATTTCAACTACTCCGTTGTTTCTTGAAGCTATATCACTAATCATGAGATTCGATGGGTCAACATGATTTTTCAAATCTTCCTTTGTTTTTTTTCCACTTTGTTTTACTTTGGGTTTTAATACGACCGGCGGACACTTTTGCAACAGACTCGCATATGTTCCTGGCTTTTCCACACTTTTTTGTTGACATTCACCATAGCTTAGTGCATTTAGTTTCTCAATCATACTGTTTACTAATTTTTCTTGTTTCGCGGCACTTTCTTTGTTTGCATTCACTGATTTTAAAATTTCTTTTAGAGATTTCTCAATTACACTTTTACTGTCCAAGCAGTCATCACAAACGAAAACAATGTTTTTCTTTGACCTTATGACGTTTAAATCATATTCAGCCAAGCCCGTACACTTTTCATGGAATAAAGCTTCACAGAAACCACCGCATTTAATTTTAATTTTTGTTTTTCCCGAGAATTTATCGGTACACCTTTTGCAAAACTCCTCCATAGTATCGCGACTTCTATTTTTCGAATTTAGATAAAGTTTAGATCTAAATTAAAAATATTTTGTGGACAAATTTAAATACACGTCTATATCGGTTCGCGTTCTCTCTCTCTCTCGTTTTTGAATACCTAGTTGTCTGTTCAATACTAGTGATCCGTATTTGGGGGTACGCTTTGATCGCAGAACGCGTCGAAAAGAATCCACTTTTTGGATTGCTTCTGACTTATGTAGTCGCATTTTTTGTCTCTGGTATTTTCAATCAATATTTGTTCTTTGTGGTCGCAATTGTGTCGGAACTCCGTATGACATTGCATTTTTGACTTGAGTCTTTTTTGAACATGTCGATACCAGCTGAGCCGGTTTTCTCTCTACAAGGTGATATTTTTGAAGTGAGATTACTTTCAAATCGAGAACTACTCCTTTCAATGAAACAATTTTTAAGTTTTCCCTGGTATTGGAGGTTAAACTTACAGCTATGGACAAAGAAATAGCACACTCATTCATTTTCTTATGAAAACTGCATTTATTTTTTCCTTTTGAACTTAAATATTTTATTTCCTATTTTATGACATGAAGTGACTTCCAAGGATTAATAATAATTAGTAATAGGGAATTATTTCTTAACAATTCAATTTTTGAAAATATATTTTGCAGTGATGATCAAATTTCTTCTGGACAAGAAAATAGCACACTTACCTATAGTCGTAAAAAAAAATTATTTTTAGTGAAAATATTTATTTTTTCATAAATTACCAAGTTAGTTCTTAGTTGGTTGACCACGATTTTTTATAGTTGCTTGGCACCTCCTTGGTAAGCTTTCAACTAACGCCTGGCATCTACTTTGCGGGATAGAGTACCAAGCTTCTGTGATTCCGGCCCAAAGATCGTTTGAATTTTTAAATTTTGTCTGTCCAATTTTGACTTTAACATCATTCCATAAGTGTTCTATGGGATTAAGATCGGGACTTTGAGCTGGCCAGGTTAGGACATCGATTTGTTCATCCACGAGCCAAGCTTTTACTATATTTGATGCGTGTTTGGGGTCATTGTCATGCATGAATATCCACTTAATTGGCATGAACTCAAAGGAATATGGTTCCATTGTATTCTTCAGTATAGCAAGATAACCGAATTTATCCATTTTGACATCAATCCTCACCAATGCAATGGTCCCACCCCATGCCAGGAAAACGCACCCAAACCATTAAATTTCCAACTCCATGTTTCACCGTCTTTAAAGTATACTTAGGATTTTACGCTTCGCACTTAGGACGATGCAAAAATTGCGGTACTTTTTAGGCTTGATAGACTGCTTTTGTTTATCAAATCTATATACTCGAAGAAAAAGACACATCACAACCATTTCACATAACGGAAATTTTGAATTTATGATTTTTCTTAATAGTGTGCTATTTCTTTGTCCATAGCTGTATGTTCACATATAGGAATTCATATTTTCATGTTTTGTAATTGTTTTTTTTTTTTTTTTAGAATTAGTGAATTCTAACTTATTTATTTACTCGTTTCTTCACACCAAATTTAAAATAATCAAATTTTTTCCATTAAACGTTTGACAGAACAAATATTTTTGCATGTATGGAATTCAGAGTAGATCTTTTAGAGCAACTCCGGATTTACTCTTTTTTTCAATGAAACATGGAAAATGAAAAGGAGTACCTAAATTTTTTTCCCAAGAGGAGTGACACTTTTCGTCAATGAAAAACGATATTAGTATTTCTATTTCTATAAAGCTTTTTTACTACTTCTAAGACAAAGCATTATAGTCTCACATATGGTTTAATTTAGTTTAGTTTGTACAGTGTCAAAAATTGTGAACCGTTTGTAAGAGCTGGACGGTCAACTATCGTGTAGCGTCTTCCCTCAGGTTAAGGGCATATTCCATATTTCTATTACAGAAGACAGCAACTTCATCCACCCTACCCTACTTATCCATCAGTTGGTGATTATAGATTCCAGATATTCAAAATGTTCACAATTGGGAAACATATTTCCATTCAAATAAATACCTGGATCACCTGGAAAAAGGCGAGCAAAAGTATTCAGTCTTTTTGGTACTTAGGTATACGTTTACCTAAATGTAAAGTACCTACTCGTTGCGAGATGAAGAAAATTTTAACTTTTTTTCTTGCAGCCCTAGAAATAATTTTTTGATGACATAAATAAATATATTCAGTAAAGCAAGAAACAAAATATCTCATTTCTGTTTTGATTACATAATACATTTATTATAAAAATAAATAAATAGGGTAACGTAACAGAGCGAGGAGCCCCTGGGCCCAGCGCATTTCTCACAACCATGCCTTGTGAGGGAATGGAGGGGACCTACAATTTTCTGCCGGTTCCGAACGGCTAATCGAGTAATACATTTATTACAAGAACTATTAATTCAAAAATGATAACTTTATTCGTCTGTAACTTTACAAAATATAAACTTCAGATTGATGAGGAACTCTTTTGTGGTCCGTCAGAAAAGCTAGAAATTTGCGATTTAAATTGTTCGCCTAGCTTCAATAGTTAATTTGAAAAAGGAAAAAAAATTGATTCTGTGCTACCGCAGGTTAAATTTTATTTGAGTGCCCACAAAAATGAGCCATTTTGAGTCCTACAAAAAATTAAAGTGTACTTTTATTAACTAAACTCTTATACTGTTATGTCAACGGTCTATAATCGGTGCCATTGGAGTATTGGATTCGTATCGTTTACGTATACAAAGTGAGGTCTCATTTTGTAAGTTAAATCAATTAGATTTTAATCAGATTTGATTATGTTTTGCTTTAATTTAGACAAAGTGTCGGATGGAAACATAATATAACTCAAGCATTTTATGTAGAATTTTTATGAACAATATTAAAAAAAAGAGCCAATTTGAAATAAAATGAGTCCCAGTGGTAACTCTGGTAGATAGTGAAAATAGAAACTCCGCTCAATGAAATTTTTTGTTCCGAATGAAAAAAATATCTTAGTAGGTTAGGGGCTTATAGCGATCAGGAACAAATTTCAAATGGAATTTCAACTATTTATGTATGTTTTCCTAAGAATTGAATTACAAATGCTATATCAATCGATGGCAAATAGCTTAAATAGCTGGGGTTGAGAGCCGGCAACTGCTCGCTAAAAACGCTCATCAGGAAAAAATTCATGTTCCATTTGTCTCTACTTTTCCTGATGAAAACAAAAAAGCTAAACAAAAAACTTTTTTCTGTTTTGTTTAAAGGTAAAAACTTCAGATTCGATGAGGAACCTCTTAGAATTTTTTTTTTACATTTTCTCCAAAATGTTGGGCGAAAATCGAGAAAAAAGTCAGTCAAATTTACTTATATGTGTGTATATATTCCACAATGGGAAAATGTTAGGCATCAATTGGCCGAAATTAATTCAATTAAAAAAAAGTTCCTTATTTTTGCAGATTTTTAGTTTAAGTTTACTTTTTTGTAAATTTTTTTTGTTGAAACATTTCAATGCAGATATTTTGAAACTTTTTTGTTTATTTTTAAATAAATAAAAAAGCCATTTTTTGTATACACATTAGACTGGTTCAAAAAAGTGACAATTTTTTTTATCTGGAATCAATTCCATTTATACCTTCGAGGAGGTGTAAATAGATGCCTATTAAAAGAGAGCTCTTAATATTAATATTTAGAGGTCGCTTATCGCAGATTTCCATTTCCCATACAATAAATTGTATGGGAAAAAAATCTTTTAAATTTTGGAATTTTATATTTCGGTCTAGAAGAAGAAGAAAATTAGTTGCTCTAAAAAAAAATTTTTTTTATCATTTTTCGACAAATTCACTGCTTCAAAAGTAAAACAATATTGTTGTGCCCGTGGCGTAATAATTACGTGTGAGGTTCGAGTTTCGAATCCCAGATACATCAAGGAAAAAAGTTTTTCCACGAGGAATTGACGCTTTCTAACTTAGCCTTTCGAAATCGCCAAAAAATTGTAATTGCATTGTCCATTCCCCGCAAGGTGTGAAGTCGCTTGTACTTCAGCACCAATCGCTTAGCATTTACTGCTTTCGCTCGAACCTCTTTCGCACTAACTGCAAAGTTGAGGGTGGTACCGAAGACGACTAAAGAAGAAAACGTCCAAGCTTATACTTTTAGGCTAACAGCCATATATCAAATAATAAGACTAGAGTGTTCTTCGGATCGACTCCACGATCACAATCGACTTTATTTCCAAATGCATACCCTATTTATACAAAGCTACTATGCTCGAGTTCTGGTTATCGAACAATCGACTACACTTCGATATCCGATTAAAACGCTTCATCATCACATTCTTTTGGGTGAGCGCCAATGACCTATATCATAAACAAATGCTCATACCCAAAGACTATTGCTGTGACATATACAGAGCGCATGCAGTCAAAGCAATATGATCCCTTATTACTTCTGCCGGCTGGCAGTGGCCTGCCGTTGGGAGTCATATTGTTCCGAGTACAATGCACTCTATGGATACACATGCAAGTCAAGTGTAATGCATTTGACTGAATGTGAGAGGATCGGATATCGAGGTACAGCCGAGGGTTGACAACCTGTTAATGGTAATAATAGAGCATTTCATTACGAGGTCGTTGGCTGTGACTCCTTCACAAAGGTTTGATTGAGAGAAATGCGTTAGACTCCAGAGCTCCCCGCTGTGTTGCGACACCCTATTTATTTTTTGTAAACCAAATTGTAAACAAAAATTTCAAACCTCTTGGGCTAAGCAGCTCTAAAAAACTTCAAAACCTAGCTCGATCAACAATATTAGGAATATAGCATGTAAACGGCGCTTCTTAAAGCGCTCTGAAGACTGTCAAATTTCAACTGATGGAGAAAAAGTCCACCAATATAGGCTCGAACCCACAATCTTTCAGTTTTAACCGATACGATGCACGTCAAGTCCCGTTTTCGCGACTTCCTTTTTGCCGTTTTGCGTATCCACGACCAAATAGACGTTGCACATAAAAAAAAATAATATTGCTTTTTTACATTTTTAGGATGAAAACGTAGTAGATGCCGTGAGTACAACTAATTCCGTCGTAACCGTTAACACAAATGATAGCAGTAGCAGCACTACCACAACACTAGCAGATGGCATTGAACCTGATGAAAACATTGATGGAGACAGCGAGAGACAAAATCCAGATGGCAACATTGCTAATCTCGCAGCTAAAAAAGCAACAATTATGAAATGGCTCGAAAACTCTGATCTTAATTCAAAAGAAGGCTATCTCGATATAATGAAGGCCATTTGCAATGAATCCGATTCAAGCGACGAGAGTGAAAACAACGATCAAGAAAAGTGTGCGGCGACCCTAGAAACGGCACCGATATCCTCAGTGAAATTAACAAACAAACTTCAACTTGTGGCTAAAAACCTAGAACAACTTGAGGTTGAACATGTCAATTCCCGTATAACATCTACGGGCCTTGAAAACGGTATTGATCAGCTTCAAAATGAATCTTATCAACTATTAAACCACACAGTAGCCCTTTTGAGGGAATCCTTTGATGAGATAATCAAGCTGTCAAACCCACAACAACTTCAATCACAGGACACACTCGTCATTGACCAAAAATACGAAACAGAGCCAATGAAAAATACCCAAACCATTACTGATTATCAAAATGAGATTAAAAAACTCCAGAATCAACTGGAGGAAAAAGAACTTGCAACAGCATTAACGCTAACAAACCTGCAAACAGAATGTAATACATGCAAAGATAAGGTCTCTGATCTAACGAAATCAATTGAAGGCCTGTGCGAAGACAAAGAAGCTCTATTGAAAGTTATTGCCGAAAACAAATCGAACAGTGCGAAATCTGCAATCGAAGTTGAGGAAACAGAAAAGGTGGAAAAGAACACCTCTCACTCAACCACTTCAACAGAATCATTCGAGAAACTCATCGAAGACGACATAGTTGCCATGAACAGTACCGCTGTCTTACAAGAAGAGGAATTGATTCTCTACAAAGAGAAATTCGGACAGACGCAAGCAGAAAACCTTAAGCTAAAACGTCAAATTGCCGAACTCAAGCTTAAGTCTGACGACTTCTTTAATTCTATTCTCAAAAAGACCCTCACATACGGCGCTGTTCTTGTCGCACTCATTGTATATTTTATATTTTCCTACTTCTAAGTAATTTCAAAACTCTACACAACACATAAACACCAGGCACTTTTCTACAACCACCATTAATAAGTGGACTATACATTTTTATCATTATCTTACATAATATTATTACTGTCTTTATCTACATACATATAAATACTTTGCGTACTAACAAAACAAACTTTAAAAATTGATTAGCTATTATTTTTTTCATGAATGAAATTCACGTGATTATGCCACTTTTGGGACTTTTTCTAAAATTTACAAATCTAGGCAATTAATCAATTTTAAATGAAAAAAGAAAATCAAATTTAAATGTGTTATATTAAGCATTTATACAAAAGCGAATTGTTTTTTGTTTTGTAAATTATTCCCAATTTCAAAAGGAAACAAGGACAAAATAATTATATATATTAAATGTAATCTAACCATTATTATTAAAGAGAAAAAAAGCAACAAAAAAAATATTAATATATTTCAACTCTTTTGTTTGTAGGCCAAACATTTGCACTTTTATTCACTGAGTTATATAAAAAGAAAATGAAGAGCTTTTATTAGAGATTCTCTTATATCTCTGGCTTTGGTTTACTCAGAACAAAATAAGTACATATATACATATAAATAAGTAAAGAAAAATCCAGCTGTAGTTTGCTACAATGAACAAATAGCCAGCAAAAATAATTAAAAAAACATGTACCTTTAATTTATTGTTTAATTTTTTTGTTTAGTTTCTTTTTTAAAGAATATTGTTTTTGTTTGAAATAAGAATTCGATAGTAGTTAATTTTGTCTTAAAACAGCCAAGTTTTGTTTTTCTTTTTTTTTTTTTTAAATAAATGTCATTGCAGTATCACACTCCAACACTCCAAGTTGGGGAGTGCAGAAAATGTTTGTTAAAAGTGTTATAAGACCATTTTTGAACATAAAGCTGAAATGTATTCAGTTTGTCTATTTTTACAGTTGGTTTAATTTAATTATTACCATTATCGTTTTCAGAATAAAAATAAATTAAGCAAAATAAATTGTCTTTTTTTTGCTGACAGTCGCTTTTAGGTAAGAAATAAAGTAGAAGGTTGCAGCGTGTGAACCCGAAAACAAAAATTGGGTGCATACTATTGTAATTTATGCGTCTTATGCCCCTCAAATCGAAAAACTTTTCCGATGCTCTCAACACGTTGGGGCTTTTTGTTTGGAAACGGATGCAGCGTATCCTATCTTTATCTTTCTGTCGACATAGACGTTTGTGAAGGAAGTGGGTAAGTTGAAAAAGACTGAATACTTGTGCAGACCAGACATTCTAGTTTCACACATTTATTTGAATGGAAATGTATTTTTTGAGTGTGAGAAGTTGAAATAGCTTGTCGGAAAACTCCACTGTCCTCTTTGGCAGAAAAATGTCCCCTTAAGCTGTGGGGAATACTCTACTCAGCGGGTGTAGTCAAGCCGAAAAAAAACTCCTGACACACACAAATGCGAATAGACCTGTAAAAAAGAAGCGCACGAAAGGAACCACCCCGTTCGTAAGCAGTTGCTTGTTGTGCTTATTAAAGTGGAATGCTACGTTTCATTTAGTTCAAGAAGCTATCGGATAGGCTAGCCTGGATAACCCGCTATCGAGTAGTCTATCTTAGATATTAGAGTTGATTTATTGACCAATTTTTGGATATATAAGTGAAGTGGAAATCTGTTTTTCCGTCGGCTGTTTTGGTCACATTAATTATGGTAATGAAACAATAAAGTTACATTAACTTTCCCAACGTTTCGGCAGGGGTTGCTGCCTTCTTCAGGGGAACTTTATTTAAAAAAAAAAAAAAAGAATTTAACAGATACTCATCTTTCCTTCAAATCTAATAAAACACTAGACAAATGCTTCACAAAACTCAAAACAAAACCAGAAAAGGACAGACAAACTGATGTCATCTACAAAATAAATTGTAATGGCAAACCAAATGAACCGTGCAATCTTTGTTACATTGGAACCACCAAACAATTTCTACGACAACGTATGTCTAACCACAAGTCAGACATAAGACTTAAAAATCCGGACAAGACAGCTCTGGCGTATCACAGCATTGAGAGCGGCCATTCTCCAGACTTTGATGGCGTTAAAATCTTACAAACGGAGAAACATGTTTCAAAACGATACACGTTAGAAACATTACATATCCTCAACAACAACAACAACATGAATAGAAAACAAGACACACAAAATATTTCGGCCGTTTATGTTCTCTCCTCTCAACCTAAATTTCTCTGTTTCTGTTAACACCGACTCAACTTCATCATTAGAAGTGCTTGAAAAGTTTTTTCTTTTTCAATGATTTAATATATCATTTTTTTTCTTTCTTTTATTCTTTCTTATCAAAGTGAGTGTACTGATTGTCAATTTGTCAATATTTAATTTATTTACATATATATTTGTATTTTTGTTTAAATAAAGTTCCCCTGAAGAAGGCAGCAACCCCTGTCGAAACGTTGGGAAAGTTAATGTAACTTGATTGTTTCATTACCATAATTAATGTGACCAAAAAAGCCGACGGAAAAACAGATTTCCACTTCACTTATATATCTTAGATACCTTTTTGAATGATTCAGGGTATCTTTTTCCAGATTGCTGCGGAAAACAGCTGTAAAATATAAAAATTCAGCTTTTAAAAACAGAAAAACATTCAAAATATCGTTAATCGTTGTTAATCGTTGCCAAACGGTTTCCCATGTAACTTAGTGACTCTGATACTGAAATAAATGCACACCCAAATAAAAAACCCACATGGAAAGAAATAAATCTTATATCAGGTGATCGCTTGAATAGATAGATGAAAATGGGTGTGTGCATTTGCTACATGTTGAACACGTAAGTAACATCAAAAAGCTGTCCGGATACGATTATTAAACGCCCCCATTACCTGCAATCGTGACTGTATAACGGTAGAGGACTCTCTAAAAATATTGAGATTTAAAAATTCTCTAGCTATACGGAGTTCTTCGTTCATTGAAGCTCTGGATCTAACCAAATGGTCACACGTAAGAATCTAAGAATATTCGAAGAGGCGCGGTTCTTACATCAAGGGGGCTAGTGAATATTTTATTGAATATTTTTAGCCTGAATCTGGCTATTTGTTATCTACAGACTTAGCAATACAATTAGTACAATATTATATACAATCACTGAAATATCTACTATTATTTTTGTGAGCTAAAAATGCTGTTAATAAATTTTTAAAAACATTTCTTCGAAAACATATGTCTAAACAACAATAAGCTTCATTAAACAAGTTGCAACAGTGGTATATAGGTTCACGTAATCCATAGTTCGTTCGAACTACATATAAAATGTGTTCAGCCGTCTCTGTGTCTTCGAGACAGAGACGGCAGGTGTCATCCTGGTTAAAGTCCATGTTTTTAAGATGGTGTCTGAGAGAGAAGTCTCCCTTGAGGAAGTCCGTCAGTAACTTTCTGTCACGTTTGCGTTTGGCGGTGGCTATTAGAGTTGTTCCAGGTGTTGATCATGTTCCGACGTTCCCAACTAACCAGTCCGTTTAATGCTACTGATTGATAGACTGCAGTAGGGTTCCGGGCTTTTGAATTGGGTTTGAGAGCCAATAAAGTTACCCTGTACACCTTCATGTCCAGACACTTAAGAAAGAGTTATTTTACTGTGGGTGGCTAATTGAGATAGATATGTCAGGCAGTTCCAAATTAGTTTGGATTCAATTTTGGTTGAGGACAATCAGCCCTATCGAGGTAACCGTCGGAGCGGAATGCTCTCCGATCGGAGACATCTTGCTTCGTGGTGGTTCTCCGATCGTACGATCCGACGTTCTCCGATAAGTTTTTGCTGCGGAGATTTTAGTTTTGGGAATGCAATGCATTGCCGCATTTGTGAAAAATTTCTTACGACGACTACTTCGAGGCAAAATTGAATCTCCGAAAAAAAAGCGTTGCGGAGAAAACTCTGCTCCGACGGTTACCTTGATAGTGCAGAATACCTTCAGGACTGTCTGACTTTCGGAGCAAGTTAAGATGAGTGATCTTCGGACGTTTCTTCTAATACATTCCCTAACACAGAATTCAATGGCTATTAGCTCTGCTTGAAAGATAGTTGTTGTGCTACCAAGGGATATAGAAGATTTGAAGTTGGGACCGAAAATTCCGTCAGTGTGCCAAATGTATTGGAAGTTACTTGTATGAATTACAGGGTTCTTCCATGCTGAGCGGTTAGGAAAAATTACTTCAAAGGGGTGGTGTAACATTATGTAAAACTAAAAATGCAGGAAATTGCGAAACAATGTAAACTTTTGAATTCTATAAAAAAACTATTTTGTTAAAGATGTCGCTTACGATGATTTTGCGGCAAGGGTTCGATATGCTTAGGGCACAGCATACAGCACCGTAATACCATTCCTTCTATTGTAGTTGGACTTTTACGCTTTTCATTCATTTTGAATGGGTCCAAAATCTCGCTGAACTAGACACTCTCCAAGGTAGGCAGCAAATTTACTTCATGACAAACTGACAATAGGGTCTTGTTTAATTTTTTGATACAATTATGCTTATGCATAAATGAGCGCAATATCAGTTAAAGAACTTATCGTTGAGTTAACTTAAGCATACCAATATCAAGGATCATTAACTAGTCACTTTTCCAATGTATAGAAATGAAAAGTAGCCAAGAAGGTTTGAAAGTATCGACCGCTGGATTAGATTAAGTTTGAATTGGTTTTTTTCATAAAACGCCAGTAAAATGACATAGCTCTACGTGTTTAAAATTTACATTTAAATAGAATAACTTTCAAAATAATGGTAAAAACAAAGGGTTTGTATTTAAACACAAATCGTCGAGTCTGGATCCTTAGCATTTTTCAGGCGTTTTACTGAAATAATATAATTAAATAAATCATTGTATATAATAGACGATAGTAAGTCAAAAAGGGAATTTAACAATCTTATGATCCGTGGTGAATCAGCAATCTCTTTTATATATACAATAGTGAAACCAATAGCTTGGAACGGAGACTGCTAGGTTGGGCCAGAGACGAAATGTTCGCCACCAGTCCAAAAAAGTCTACATAATCCTACGACAGTTTATATATACAATGAACAAACGTAAAAATTGATAACAATACAAACATTATCTCGTAATAACAAAAATGTTATTCTGTTAAGAAGTGATTTATTATAAAAAACAGATAGCAAAAGGATTTCTTTTTTAGTAAGAATTTACTTTTCACAATAAATTGACGTTATTAGGACTAATACTAAATTCAAAGTCTTCAACAAGATTATTATTATTCATTTCAGAGTCATGAACAAGCTTGATTTGTGTTTTGAATTCCCTACGCATGCAAATGCTTCCACTGCAAATATTGAGATAGCAAAAAAGTTGTACACTTTTTTCCAAAGTATCGCTATAGTTAACATCAATTACGATGCTTAATTTTCCATCGTCTATGTGACCGGACATTGTTTCTGTAGACAATCCCTGATTTGGTAGGATAAGTTTGTATCGTTGTGGCGCAGTTTCGGTTAGTTTTGCTCCATTTTTAAAAGACAAATTGATATTTAATACCAACTTAGTAGTCTTTTTGCCAATTTTAACTTCTTTTTGAAAAGTTGTTTGTTCTTCTCTAGATTCTATACTAGATTCAAAATTGAATTTTAACTTCAGTGAATGCGTCAACATAGTTTCCAGATTTACAATTTGTATCGAATGGTTGTTAGTATCGGCAACATACAACAATTTTCCATTAGAATCTACACAAAGACCTCCTGGTTCACTGAACTGAAACAATTCCGGATCATTGGATTCGCGAATTGAGCATGTCTCTATAGTATTCGTTGCAAGATCAACACGTTTTATTTTGTGATTATAGGTATCTGCAACATACAAGTATCCGTCAAAAGTATTGAAACACACACCCAGAGGATGCTGCAGTTTTGCTGAGAATTGTTTACCATCGACGTCTCCAAAAGCAAACAAATTCTGAAAAAATACATGTCAACAAAACTAAAAGCCCAATATTAATACAATACAACTTACGAGAGGATTTCTATCGCCACCCACAACAGCTGTAACTTTTCCATCAATCATAGAGGCTTTTCTAATACTTGAGCTTTCACTATCCGCAATCAATAGAAAATCTTTGTTTAAAGTTAGTCCAGATGGTTGGGCAAAGGCAGCATTTTGTGGATATGAGTTGTTACGATTTTCTTCCAATCCATTGCCAATTATAGCAGCACACGAAAGGGGTTCAAATTTCTTAAACTTCCACCAGATTATACCGTCTAAAAATATACCCCATATTTGATGAGTCCCAGCCATTGCTATCAAAATTACGTTTTTTTCATGAATACTCTTCTCGTCCATATGAAATGACATGTCCATATCTCTCGTTCGGAATGCAACAACATCCCACGGCGATGAAATTTCCTGATTCGGTCCCAATAGCCCACCGATTTTATCATTTCCTTGCTTTCCATTGCCAGCAATGGTGGAAACCAGTCTTTCTCTTAGGCATATTTTTCTAATTGCATGGTTTTCAGTATCAGCAACAATTAGTTCTTCCCTATTCAGAAAGGTCAACCCTTGAGGTGAGTTAAATTTGGCTCTATGAAATTCACCGTCAATAAATCCGTTGTCAAATCCACCAATTTTTTCCAACACATGGCCTTTGCTGTTCAGTATCAAAATCCTGTGATTTCCAGAATCTGAAACAGCAACCAATTCGCATTGATCGTCGGTTTGAGGACGACAACATATTTTACTTGGAAACCTTAAATTCGATGCACTCATCAAATTGGTAGATGGGCTTAATGGAAGAGGTGAACCATCCAAATCATCACGGGAACTAAAAAAAGAAATCGCTGTAGCAACAAATTTATTCAAAAACTCCCCATGTCCTTCGCCCATCAAGACGAATAAGGGAATGCCAGATGGTGATATAATAAATAAAGTGGGCCAACACTTAATTTTCAATTCAGTCCACATGTTGGAACCCAAGTCATTAACTATTGGATGGGTAATATTGTAGCGCTGTATGGCAGAAAGCAGATTGGAAGAGTCCTTTTCATTGTCAAATTTAGCACTATGAACCCCTATCACGACAACTCCTCTCTCAACCGGAAAACTGTTTTCTATGGCTTTCAAGTCCGGAAGTATGTGCATACAATTGATACAACAATAAGTAAAAAAGTCCAGAATAACAAGTTTTCCTTTGAGTTCGGCTATCCGAATTGGTTCAGTGACATTGAACCAGTCCAAATCTATATTGAAAAGTTACGGAGTTGACTTTAATCCATATGCATGAGTTACATTCTTCAATTACCTTTTTGAAAATCGCCTATAGGTTCAATTTTAATTTCAGAACTTTCCTTGAGGTAAGCTGTTATAGCCTTGGTCTGCTCACTTTCGTTACTTTTACTTGTGAATTCATTTAATAGTTTGTCGGAATTGAAAGCCAAGATGTCCAGGACATCTAATTCTTCGGACTCCATTTATAAATTGATTAATAGAACAAAGGTAAACTTAAAAACCAATTGAGAAATGTAAGTTCTTTCGTAAATAAAAATAAATGAACAACACCTTCGGCGGATCACTTGCAAATT
Organism: Melanostoma scalare; assembly: GCA_949752695.1. Lineage (NCBI taxonomy): Eukaryota > Metazoa > Arthropoda > Insecta > Diptera > Syrphidae > Melanostoma > Melanostoma scalare. Next base: position 51,766,311 of record OX456984.1, on the reverse strand, counting down.
TTCATATTTCCATCAAGTGTCATAAAGTATAAATAACCTACAGTAGTGTCAGAAAAACACGGGTTTTTTATGTCGATTAAAATTGGCACACAGATTTGACCTGAATATACACAAATTAATGTTATTATTAATTATTTATTAATATAAATACTTTTTTTTAAGTTTTGGCTATCGTTGAGATTTATCATTGAAACAGGACATGGAGAAGGAAATAATTTTTTGTTTTGTTTTGACAAGCCGCGGAGATAATGGTGGATTTACATGCATCTGCAAGTGCAGATGAAAATCGGAAAAAGACACAAGATGTAAAATTCATACTTGCTGATAGAGAGAGAACGCACCATCTGCACTTCCTTAGTTATGGTTGCAGATGAAAAATTATGGGTGCAGATGAACATGTTCATCTGCAACCAGCATAATGCTGGGCACAGAATAAGGAATATACAGAAGGTCATCTTCATCCAAAAAGTTCATTTTGCCTACAAGCTAAAACTAGCGGAAGCCCCCGGGCCGGAAGCCCCCGGGCCGGAAAGTGTGGTCAGTGGAAAAAGACGGTTGAGGTGAGATCAATTCCGAAAATTTTACGTTTTTTATTTTTTTTGTATAAAAGTTGGTATTTTTAAGCTTTCTTACAGTCTGGAATGTTGAAAAACTGATTTATGTGTCATATATAAACTTTATTTTCCATTTCAGCCAGTATTTTACACAAAAAGAGAAAAAAATAACCTTAACTGCATTCCGACGCAGACGTTCTATTAAACTTTACAACAAATAGCTTTAAGCTCACCACTCGAAAGCAACTGGTGTGGTAGGCTTACGAAAGAATAAAAAAGAACATACATTTAGGAGTAGGTATAAAAAAAGATACAAAATTTTATTTCTTTTTCTTCTACATCTCCCAAGTGCACTTAAACCCAATTATTACTTAACCCTACAGTGTTTTCAAGATTATATCTTACAAAAAGGTTGAGTTCTTGTTACCAAAAGGAAATCCCCAATTTAATTGAAGCACGGTTCAATAAGGTATAGTTCTAGGAGATCCCGCAAAGCTTTACTCAAAGTTCTTTTTTCTGTATATCTCACCTCAGCAATGAACTTTTTCAATGAACCATTTCCTGTTCACTAAAGTTCATTTTTGGGAAATTTGCGGGTTTTGCGGGTGGAGATGGTGGGAGATGACCTTCTGTATATTCCTTATTCTGTGATGCTGGGCACAGAATAAGGAATATACAGAAGGTCAAGGATGGGCCCACCATCTCCACCCGCAAAACCCGCAAATTTCCCAAAAATGAACTTTAGTGAACAGGAAATGGTTCATTGAAAAAGTTCATTGCTGAGGTGAGATATACAGAAAAAAGAACTTTGACTAAAGCTTTGCGGGATCTCCTAGAACTATACCTTATTGAACCGTGCTTCAATTAAATTGGGGATTTCCTTTTGGTAACAAGAACTCAACCTTTTTGTAAGATATAATCTTGAAAACACTGTAGGGTTAAGTAATAATTGGGTTTAAGTGCACTTGGGAGATGTAGAAGAAGAAGAAATAAAATTTTGTATCTTATTTTAAACCTACTCCTAAATGTATGTTCTTTTTTATTCTTTCGTAAGCCTACCACACCAGTTGCTTTCGAGTGGTGAGCTTAAAGCTATTTGTTGTAAAGTTTAATAGAACGTCTGCGTCGGAATGCAGTTAAGGTTATTTTTTTCTCTTTTTGTGTAAAATACTGGCTGAAATGGAAAATAAAGTTTATATATGACACAGAAATCAGTTTTTCAACATTCCAGACTGTAAGAAAGCTTAAAAATACCAACTTTTATGCAACAAAATAAAAAACGTAAAATTTTCGGAATTGATCTCACCTCAACCGTCTTTTTCAACTGACCACACTTTCCGGCCCGGGGGCTTCCGCTAGTTTTAGCTTGTAGGCAAAATGAACTTTTTGGATGAAGATGACCTTCTGTATATTCCTTATTCTGTGATGCTGGGCACAGTAATCCATGTAACCTTGTATAGGTTTGACTTAACGCAATCGCATCGCACGCACTCACCGCGTTGGTTTGCGCAAGGCTTAATTCTGTTCGTCTCTCTTTTTAACTTTTGTACTTTATAATCTTCATCCGTCCCGCTTTACTTTTCTGCATTTCTGCAGTTGCAGATGCATGTAAGCCCAGCATAAACGTTAAACTGAAAACCGAATCACACTTGAATTTGAAGTAGAGTTCGTGAAGCGACATCCAGATACGTGAGGGAGTAATATTAGTTATTATTAACAGTCCGATTGTGCTCAAAAGTCACAAGCTACAACGTTGTGACCTGCTGAGAGCCAGATCACAATTTGATTGTTGAGCGGTAGTTTGTGGCTTGACTGAAAAGTGGCTTGTGAGGTATCAGTGACTTCTAGCAGATTTCTAGGAGTGGTCTTCACATGCTTTAAATTTGTCTCAGCTACTACAGCAGCCCTTGGATATTGCAATTAGAGACCATTAAATCAGATTTACTTTCATAGTCTGCAATAGATAGCATACTTCTATCGCAGAGCACCTATCACAGCTATCAAAGCAGAGTGCAGAAAGAACTGTCATTTGCGTGAGTTCTTACACGATTTTGCTATTTGTTTGAGGTTTTTGGTATGAAAAAAGTTGAAAAGTATGCTATAAAATGCTCACCACACTATCAACACTTTCTATTATCTGTCATATTTCTGCTCTCTGCTATGAATTTGAAGCAAAAAAGAAATATCTGGCCATGTGTTTGGAGCTTTATAAAATTTCTGTTGAACTACCCTACCATCTGGTATTTACAGCTGTTTATTATATTTTTTTTCGAAGAGCTAGCGGCAGTACCTATTCGAAGTCGAAATTCGACTTTGGTTTATTCGAAAAACATGGCACGATAATTCGAATTCAGCAAATTGCCGTGTTTTAAAAATTATAATACGTGTAGGCAGGGCGTACGGGCGTACTTTGTAAACCCTAATCAGAATTTGTTGTGTTTATAAGCCAAAAAATTTTGTTTGTTTCAAATTTCAAATAATAATAATAAATGTGTGTGTGCAAGAATGTATTTTACTAGTGCAGTTTCATTTAAAGTTACAAAAAGTCACTTTAGTTTTATTGCGATCGCCTGAGCGATTCAACAAAAAAATACGAAGTGCAAAAAAAAAAATATCGATAACGTCGTCGCTGCTGCTGTCGTTGATTTTCTTATGAAAAAGAAAATTGTGTGGTGTTTTCGGTTTAAAAAGAATTTAATCCTTCCCAGCTCATTCCTGTTAAATGTTTTGTCAATAAATCAATACGAGTATATCATTAATTGGGTATAATTTATTCTGTGTGAATTGAATAATTTTTTTTTTATTAACTTCGGAGTGGCATTTGTATTGAAAGTTGATTCGTTTGTTGAAAAAACCAGGCACTGCAGCGGTATTGTTTTACTTTAATTCACAATTTCATTGTCCTGTTTTGTGTCAAAACATCGCAGAAAAGATTTTTGTGTAATCAATGAGGTAAGTCGTATATATTTATTTTTATCTACTTTTTGATATTTCTGAATTGTTTGCCATAGCCGTAGGCTTGCCTATCCCGTTTTAACCTTTTTTAGTGAAGAAGAGACGACAAAAGCAAACAACTTTGCGCTTTACTTATTTCCACGTCTATAAAAGCAAAAAAAAAAAACAACAACAAGAATAAGATGGTGTAGGTGTTTACCAGTGTTCTTAAATGGAGTTGAAAGTTGATTTTTCTATTCAGGATGGGTAGTTAACCATAAAATATAGTTTCTAGTGCAAGATATTTCACTGATATCGTATGTACTCCAATAAATTTATAGACTGCTATTGATTTTAAAGGGATAAAAAACCTTTGTAAAAATATTCCTAAATGTCGGGTTATTTCATCGATTGTAAAACATGGTAATGGACACAAGATCCAATGAATGGTCAGTAATTAATACCTACAATTATTTGACGTTTTAGTTAATCAGCATATAAAAGTTTCTTGTAAAGCGTTTCGACTTTACGTTGGCTTTGTTTTGTTGTGGGGTTGATGCGTGGGCTGAAGTAAAAGAGGGATGTTTTTGAAAGAAGAGGGATGGTTTTGAAATGAGAAAACCTTGTAGAAAGCCTTACATTGACCATTTATAATCCTTCTTAGAAAAAATTGTCTATTGCTTAGCAAAATGAGCGAATGCGCTTTTAAAATCCAGATGCACTTGGTCAGGTGCATGAAATTCATATTGAAACTAACTTTTACATTCTACTAAAAGATAAGAGAGTCGCTGATTTGGTTGCAAGTTTGCAAACAATGAAAAATTCATCATCTTGACTTGTATAACCCGAAGCAAAGCTGTGATAGCACCAATAATGAATTACGCCAAGATGACTTGAAGAATCTAAGGCAACATCCTGTAAAACTAGGTTCAATAGAGGGGTAATATGAGACTTTAGTTAATACTGAAATTTAAAAGAAAGACAACTGCAGATAGGTTAAAATAACAGTAGTTACCGAAGAACATCTTACACCAACTTTAAGTAAAAATGTTGTTACCAACTTTGAAATCCAATCGTTACCACTTAGAGAGTCGTCAGAAGAAGCTCAGGAATATGAAAATAAAAACCACAACAAAATTAGATATTTGAACACTTTCAAGGTTTCTTGGATTCGGTATAAATCGTCCTTGCAGCCTAATCGGACCTTAGTAATTCATTGGCTAGAACATAGTGGATATAAAAATATATCCTTCACAGATCCAAAGAATCTTGTCACTCACAAAAAAAAACATCTGCATTTGATTGAACTCAGATCTCAGGCATGGAACTATCCAAAATCCGGTCTAGAAAAGTTCGAAAATTGTGATTAGTCTTGCCAACCTCAGGAAAAGCATTTGCAGTTCTTCTCCGATTGGCATGCGCAACGTGGGGATACTTTGCGGCTTGCAGGAGACCTACGCTCTTTTGCCATCTCTTTAAAAAAAATTACAGATTTTATGAAAATTATTTGTTTGTTAAACTTCTTCAGCTTTATTAAAAAATAAATAAATAGGGTAGCGCAACAGAGCGAGAAGCCCCTGGGCCTAGCGCATTTCTGTGAGGGAATGGAGGGGACCTACAATTTTCTGCCGGTTCCGAACGGCTGATCGAGAAATCGCTTTTTATGGCAATGAATTTACTAACGGAGGACTTGCCAATTCCTCGCGAAAGGCGATACCCGTGGAAAAGCATTTTTGCCTCTGTTGGAATTTGAACCACAAACCTTCTTTATTCTCCAGCTTTATTGATGCGGAATAATTAATTCTTAAGGTCAAACTATGAAAAATGAACCAATTCTCCTTAAGCGTTAAACCATTGCTACATAGTGAGTATGCATGGATGCGTTCAATCACTTCAACCACAATGCCATTACCATTACCGACGCTAAGCCATGTATTGATTCGTAATGAGCAGAATCAAAATGCTTATAAGGTTATTTATAAGACTTAAATACTTTTTTAAAAGAATCACTTTAATAGTCTTTGCAAAATCTAAACTATTCCTATCGTACGCAGTTTTTCAAACAAATGTGTAAAGGAATGAATCAACTATACTTGCGATTATAGGTACTATGAGGAAAGTTTTGCAATCGTGCAGAAAATAATTAAACATTAACAACTAAACATTACATTACGATGATAGAAAATACGAAAAAGGTGTGTCCTGCGATTCTGACTGTCTGTTTTCCTGTCTTTCTCTCTGTCTGTCTTTCTGTCTGTATGCCTTTCTGTTCGTTTATGGATCTACAGCCTGAACCGCTAGACCGATTTTCTTCAAAATTCGCAGTTAGGTTCTGTGTGTAGCCCCATAGGCGGATCACTAGTGTGAAGCAGAAAAGTGGGAGAGTTGTGATCGCTTCAAGATCACTACTCGTAACCCCGGAAATGAAAAGAAAAAGAAGGTTCTGTGTGGCAGCCTAAAGAGGGGTTTGAATTAGGCTTCTAGGTCTTGAATGTTCTTATAATCAAAATCTTTTTGTGTCAAAACTCCTGGAAATACCCTTTTTTGTTATTGATTCTGAGCAATCACTTAACTTGAACGTCCTATGTGATCATTTTGTGTATAATCTAAAAAGTGTTGTCGACTCCATGATTGTAGAGAAAAAAGTTCCTTATAGTAACGCAGAGTGGTTTAATTCTGAACTAGAAGTGGAAAAAATGCGAAAAGTCAATCTTTATAGAAGAGCTGTTCTTACAAATGATGAAAATATATGGCACGCGTATCAACAATGTAGAAACCAATTCAAAGGGAAAATTCGGCTAGCTAAATCTTTGTTTATAAACAACCAAATTGAAAATGCAAATAATCAAAAGGACATGTGGAAAAAGTTAAAGAAATACGTTCTTAAGAAAAGTGACGAAACTATATTAGAAATAGAAATAGAAGATGGTTCTGTGATAAATAATAGTGCAATAATGTGTGACAAATTCAACAACTTTTTTGTTCAGTCTATACATGAAATAACCCGATCTGTGATATTTTGTGATTATTCAAATTTACTTGAGCAGTGCAATTTAGATTTTAAGTTCAGTCTAGTCAACATAATTAGTATGCGAAGTGCAATAGATATGCTTAGCAGGAAAAGTGAATTTAATTTTATGAGCACCAAAATGTTTATAGACTCCCTGTGTGTTGTTGGTCCAGTGTTAGAGAAAATTATAAATGTGTCCTTAAATATCGGTGTCTTTCCACACTCCTGGAAAGAAGCACTTGTAATACCAATTAAAAAGATACCAAACCCCAAAACTTTCAGTGAATATCGCCCAATAAATATGATGCCCCTGTATGAAAAAATATTAGAGAAATGTGTAGTAATACAGCTCCAAAATCATTTAGAAAGTAATGGTCTGCTCGATAACTTTCAATCAGGATTTCGTGCAAATCACTCATGTGAAACAAATTTAAACTTTGTGCTAAACGATTGGAGGAAAAAAATAGACAATAAAAATGTGGTGATTGCTGTTTTTCTGGACCTGAAACGTGCTTTCGAAACAGTGAATGACGAAATATTATTAAAAAAGTTAAAACATTATGGCATAAAGGGTGTGGAATTGAAGTGGTTTAAGTCCTTTATATCGGGAAGAACCCAAAGGACTTCGGTAAATGGGAAAGTATCATCGCCAGTAGGGGTGAATGTGGGAGTACCACAAGGTACAATACTGGGAGTGTGGCTGTTCCTGATCTTCATTAATGATATGAGCAAGGTGATTCAGCATTCTAAATTAGTGCTGTTTGCGGATGATAGCTTGCTGTACATCTCTGGAAAAAATGTGGAAGACTGTATACAAGGTATAAACCAAGACCTTGAGAGAGTAAGCACTTGGTTAAAAATGAATAAGCTTATTATAAATGTTGCTAAAACCAAATGTATAATGTTTAAATGTAGTCCAGTAAGTTCGCCTATTAATTTTGATGTACCTATATATAAACAGTGAAAAAGTTGAAAGTGTTAAACAAATAAAATATCTTGGGATAATTCTAGATGAACAGCTTAACTTCAATGAACATGTTAGTTATTTATGTAAAAAAATATCAAAGAAAGTCGGTGTGCTCAGAAAAATAAGAAAAAATATATCGAAAAATACAGCTGTAAATTTATGTAATGTGTTGATTAAACCTCATTTTGATTATTGTGCTAGCCTTTTGTATATGTGTCCTCAAAGCTATAAAGATAGACTACAATTGCAACAAAATAAGATTATGCGATGTGTTTTAAAATGTAATAGATACACACCAATAAGGCAGATGTTAAATTCGCTGAAATGGTTAAATGTAAATCAAAGACTGTTTATGTTATCTATGATATTTGTGTTTAAAATAAAAAATAATATGTATCCAGAATATTTATGTGAAAATGTACGTACAAATGTTGGTTTAGAATACAACCTGAGAAACAATAATGACCTTAGAATTGAAAGATCAAGAACTGTGAGGGGTCAAAGAACAATATATTATATGGGATTCCATGGTTTTAACAATTTACCAAGTGAAATTAAAAATGCAAACAACTTAATAGAGTTTAAAAGAAAACTCATTCAGTACATTCAAGAAAATGTGGTATAACAATAGAAATATATAAGTATAACAAGAATTTTTAGCTAAACAACTAAACCGTATGTAAGATTTTAAATTTTGTATATTTTATGAATTTATATAAAATTGTAAACTAAATAGCTTATTTTTCAAAGCTAAATAAAGATCAATCCATCAATAATGGTTCCTGCCATACAACCTTTGTGACAATACTTATTTTTGTCGAGAACGTCTCCAACGATTTCGATTAAATTTTATGTGAAGGATGAGTTTTATGTTGTCTTATGATGTAAAAAATATTTTCGGAAAAGTCTAAAAACGGTACCTCCCATAGTACCGTTTTTTTTATTTTTTTTTTAAACCTACTTTCTCGTTAAGGGACCGTTCAAGTATTACGTAAGCTCTACAGGGGGGTGGGGGGGTCTTTGCTTTGCTTATTTTGGATGACATGGGGGGTAGGGGGTCTAGATGATGATTACGTCATCGAGAATTTTTTTATTGTAATTGTAATTGAAAAATTTCAATTAACCATTACATGTAATTGTTTCAATTACTTGGAATTCAATTACTTATATGTTATTAAAAACCCAAGTAATTGAAAAATGCTGTAATGATTACTTTTTTCAGTAATCATTACACCAAAATGTAATTGATCATCTAATTTGCTTAATTACATTTTTAAAAGTAAACAAAATTGAACGAAATTAATTTGTTATGCTTTGTTTAGTATTTGATAAACGTGTGAAAAAGAATTTTATTAATTTCTTCCAAAAAATTGTTAGAAAACTTATTGTGTTGCAAAATTTTTTACTGAAAAAATGCCGACCTACTATTTTGATTTAAAACAATAATAACCATTGACTATGAATAAAAAAAATGTTTATTTATATACGTATTTGTAATTGAAAAGTATGTAATGCATTACAATTGAAGTAATCAATTACTAGAAAAGTAATTGGCGGTGTGTTTTTTTCAATTACTTGGAAAAATGCATTACTTTTTCCATTACATGTAATGGGTAATTGAAAAATTTCAACTAACCATTACATGTAATTGTAATTGAAAAATTTCAATTACCCATTACATGTAATTGTAATTGAACCTGTAATTCATTACACAAAGTAATCATTATTTCCCAACTCTGTCTTCCAGTATACTGTCTTGTTTGGATACTATAGCGAGTAGACGTATTGTAAGCATAGCAAAGCAAGTAAACATTTGTGTAAAATATAATATTAAAAAAAAAATACATTAATTGAAAAATGTTTACGTAAGCATGGGGGAGGGGGTATGTGCTTTGCTTACTTTTGCTGACAAGGGGGGGGGGGGTAAAAAATTGTAATAAATCTGCTTACGTAATACTTGAACGACCCCTAATGGCTGACACGTTTTTGACGAAATTTTGTATCTGAAAAATCCTAAATAGTTTGAGAAAGATTGCATATAAAAATGTAAAAAATTTAATTTTTAAAATTTTTCTAGATTTTATAATAAAAATTTTGATTTTTTGAAATAACTTCAAAACCGTAAACTTTGATTTTTAAATTTTTTTTTTTGTCAAAAAGACTTTTGGCAAGATCTTAAACCTTGTATACTTGATTTCATAAAAAACACGTTTCTTTTCAAAGTGAAAAACAAAAAATCTTTTTTTTTTAAACTGGTGCAACGATTTTGATAAAACTCTCAGCGTTTATATGTTTTAGCAACTGCAAAAATCTTTGGGATATTTAATTTAAATTTTTTCAATAATTTTTGGGATTTTTTTTAAAGTTTCATAACTAAGGGCACTGTCGCATATGTAACGTCAAAAAAAAGTCGACTTTTTGTGAATTTTTGATGATAGCGACCGCGATTTCGCCTTCAAATTAGAACATATTTTTTAGGTAAGTAATCGCTGGGTTTTCAAAAATTTCGATTTTTGAATTTTTGGTGACCATTTAAAAAAAAAGTTTGATTTTCACCCCAAAATTGGACTTTAAATCGTCTATAAAATCGATTCAATCCAGAAAATATGACGCGATAAAAAACCCTGAATACTTCGTTTTTGTATTAACAACAAGTGTGCAAAATTTGAGGAACCGTTTTTGAGTTATTGCGGTCACGGAATTCAAAAAAATGATTTTGAAATACATAATCGCATTAATAGTTTTTTTTTTCGCAAGGATCGACTTTTTTCACTACTAAACGACTACGTAAATGTACTACCGTTAACCGTCGCCACTATATACAATATGCTGCCTACATCTGCTTGCTGAAAGTTGTCGGTAAGTTCGTAGGTAAGTATTGTAGTACCGCCAAGTGGCACTGACTCGAACGAAAGGCGCCAACTTTAAACGGCCGTAACTCGGAAACTTTTCGTCAGATCGACTTGAAAATTTCTGAAGATGTTCTCCGAATGTTGTACTTTAATATATATTTTTTTCAAAAAATCTTTTTTTTTTCAACCCTCTATGTAGGTACGACAGTGCCCTTAATGTGTAGTTGGCAACCTTATACCACCAAACATATTACAATGAGCGAATACTAAAACCTTGTGCTCAGCCTTAAGGTTTTGGTATTGAACTTAGCATACAATCGCAAGTTCGTGCGACCCAGTCGTGCCCTTTTTTGTTTGTTTGCTGTACAAAAGACGTCCCGCACGGGTTCTCTGCGGGTCAGTGCAAGATTTCTCCTAATGCGGGACATTCTGGACAATAAATTGGCAAAGCCTAGTTTTGTAAAAATTATGTTGGCCAAACTACCGAAAAGGCTCTTAAATATATTTGTTTTTTTTTTATCGCATTTGAAATAATAATAAATAAAAAACAAATACAAATTATTATGCAATATAGTCAAGGGATTCCCCGTAAAACATGAACGAAAAGGGTGACAAACTTGGGCAAACAAGACATTCGCTCGTAGGAAAAAATGTATGTTTACATTTTTATAGATAATTTTATTATTTACATTTTTTGGCTGATGTATTTTTCTGATAAAACTTACCGTTTTGTTGAAAAATAAAATTTTTTCCATACAAGGGAAAGATGGGAAACTTTCAAATTTCGTTCATAAATATATTTTGAACGATTTCACAAATTTTCAGCTTGTTTTGAATTTATGTACATATCTTCAGCTTCACTCTTATTTTTTTTGTCCTATTTTGACCGGACTAATACGGCAACGGCAGCTGTTATTGCGAAGCGTTTCGAGAAAAGTAGAGATGCGATTCACCTCATAACTCGGTACTGGATCATCCGAAATCAAAAAATTAAAGTTATGTATTTCGTAAGATAATTGTTTTCCCCAGGTATCGCTGGGAGATTTTTTCTAAATTTCAAAAAAATCGACTCATTTGTTTATAATAACAATAAAAATATTAACAAATCTTTAAAAAACCCCCCCCCCCCCCCCCCCCCCCTCCTTTAATAGAATTTGTATGTTTGGCGTTTGTGTTTCTAAGGCTGGCTGGCTAAGAGCTTTCGTTTCCGAGTCCAGTGTGTCATGTTTATGCGCTGATTTCCAATACCCATTTTAACTTTTTTTTTTTTGAAGTGAAAACTTCTTTAGGCGCGTTTGGCACTTTTGCGATGAGGGTAAAGCATTGAATTCGCGACCGACACCATTTTTTGGCTCATCGTAATTCGTATGTAAAGTCGTCATAACCCAGCATCTCAGGTTCGATTCCCAGCCCTGACTTCCATTTTTTATTTATTTAAAGTGAAAACATAAATAAAAATTGTTCGCCACGGCTGGGATTCGAACATAAGACCCTGAGATTAATGACTCTACCATTGAGCCAATAGACACCTTAATTTTAATTTTGCTAAATGACTTTAAAGAATGCAACAGCATTATTACATAGTAATTGTACTTACCGACTCGGAGAAATACAGAGATAAAAAAAAGGAATTGAAGAAACAGATAAAAATTTATGCAACGCAGAAAAAATGAAAAGCACCAAATATTTTACTACATTACAATGAAGAGTGGCTGGATGAGTGAAGCTGGAATTTTCAGAGTAGGAGACGCACTGGTCGATGATTCGAACTTTACAACAAATTAGAAGAGATCAACAACTCATCGCGATGATTTATCGGTGGAATTGAAACGGTTGCATAAAAATAGCTTGAAAAGCATTACTCAAATATTAATTGTTTTCGTTTCTAAAATAAATGCATTGTTCTTTTTTTCGATTTATTGTCAAAGTTTACGAGCGCAGTTCAAAGATCTATAGACACTATCCTTAAGAAAATGAATGTATTAATTTTAACAGAGTCTCACTTAGGTGACGAAGAAATACACATATGATATTCCTGATTTCAATTTAGTTGCAAGTTTCAGAAGGCACAATAGTCCAGCAGCAGGAGTAGCTATCTATAAAAGGTTGTCTGATACAACTGCCATATTTTGCGCAAATCATATGGACTTGCATAGGAGTATGTTTAGTACTAATGTCTTTGATATCGGCGATCGACAAGTGGCAACGACAAACACACATTGTCGTTGCCACTCTGAAATTGAACAGCAAGTTATAATAGTTGGCCTTTATATTTCACCGAATACGTCTTTAACTGTCGTATTACAGTTTTTTACAAAAATTTATTTATTTATTCTGAAGACACTTCTGCATACCTTCAACGATAAAATTGGGGAAAGATTTGATGATTTGCCAATGATTTTGAGTGGTGATTTTAACTTCAACTTCGCCGATGCTTCAAATTTGCCACTTTTTCAATTTTTAAAAGAAGAATATTATTTAACAATGACGAATGACCGACCGCAGCCTTAGTACAACGAAATATACAGACAGTTGGTGCAGTCTTTGCGATATATTTAAATAGATTCGAGTCAAAATTGTTCGTTTCCTATTTTAGTTACCATAGACCTATTATTTCAGTATTAGAATACGATGATTGCAGAGAAGGTAATGGAAAAGCTGAAATTGTGAATGAAAAACAAATAAGTTTCATTGATGTTCTTCCATATGTACATGTACATAAATGTATGTATATTATAAAACATTGAATAAAATTTTGGCATTATTTTTCTATTTTTATAATAAGCAATAAGAAAAAACATTTCAATTAAAAGATTTTCTTGTACATTAAAATATTTACTGAAAATTTAATTCTGTTTTCACTTATAATATAAAAACATACATATACGCATGGCATTATGCCGTCTGCCCGATCATTTAAAAATTACAATAAATAAGTTATCAAAAGTTTCCACTCCTTATTTTATTCCTATAAGTTAGCGCATTTTTGGAAAAATTAAAAAGTTTTTCCACATCCAGCTCGTTTAACTCCGTTATAATCTCTTCGTCCGAAAGGTAGTCTTTTCCAAATACCTGACGCCTCACTTCACTTAATATTGGACATTTCCCAATGAAATGTAAGACATCTTCTCGTTCTCTCCTGTTGCATAGATCACAAAGAGAAAGACATGGTAGATCTTCCCTGTGTGGTATGTAATTCAGGTTAATAATTTCACCTCTCAACCTCATCATCATCGATATAACCTGAACACTGTTTTTATCATGGAAATAGTTTTTTCCTGCCAAATTGTGGTCCAAGCGACTGTACACTGCTCTATGTACCGAAGCTTTTGCTTCTTCTCTGTACTCCAGTAGCTTCAGTTCATCAACTTTCTCCACCAGCTGATATAAAATTGAACCCCAGTTATCTACATTTCCAATGCTAAGATCAACCTCCATCTTGCATTGAAGCGCCAGATCCATCCATTCCGCATACCAGCTTGACTTGTTTTCCACCGCTTTTAACGCCGCTATTTTTGGAAGCCTTGTATCCGCCATTTTCACTACCTTCAGTATGTAGTCTATCTGCAACTTTAAAGTTTTTATAAACAAGGGTGAAAGCCCTGTTTCGATCATCAACAGATAATTTGGAGCATTAGCAGGAATACAGAAAATTCGTTTTATACAGGGTGATTCGCATAAGGTGTGACAAAAAGATAGGGTGTGTAGGTTGGACCTAGACAAGCAAAAAATCGTATAGGAGGGGGGGGGTCCATTTTCCCCCGTTCAGGCGGGAGGGGCCATTTAAGAAAAAAATCACTAAAAATGGAAAAAAAATTATTTAAAAATAACGGTAATACCTACAGAGTCGTGCTATAGTATTTTGAAAAGCTAAAAACCTATACATTAAATAAAATCTAAAAATAAGTTGTTCATTTGAATAGTTTTTGAAATATTAATTTTCAAAGTCAAAATTTTGAAAAAAAAACATAATTTTTTTTCTTCAAACCATTTTTTTTCAAAATTTTACGTAATTAAGTAGTATTTTTCTGGCTTATTTTCAATGCTCTTACTTATTTTTGATCAAACACAAAAAACCGGATGCCAAAATAACCTGTAGTTTTTGAGAAAACCAAAAATTACAAAAACGACTTTTCAAAAAAATTTTTTTTTTTTAAGTTTTTTTTTCGTTATTGGACTTATTGGACCACTGCTTCAAATACTTTATATTTAATTCTATGCGCAATTGCTCCATTTGAAAAAAAAATTTTTTAAAGTAGTGAAAAATTAGTTTGAATATGTAAATAAAAACTAAATCTAATCTAATCTAAATCTAATTCTGTTTTCACTTCTGTCGGCACTCCCGGAGTGCTTAAGATATCTGGCTATGGCCTCAAGCAGAATGAAACATTTTCAATGAAAATAAACAAAATGGCGGACGTTTGAATTTTTTTTTACAATTTTTTTCACTTTTAATTGCTTATAACTTTTTTAATAGATAATGAATATTTCTGATTCTGGTTGAGGCCATAGCCAGATATCTTAAGAGTAAAATACCGTTTATTTCATATCGATAAGTGCAATGATGAGTGTCATCCATCTACGAATCAGTTGAATTTTAGCAGCCATTTTCAGTACCGCCATTTTGAAATAAAAAAAAAAAACAAAAAATGTTTTCAAATAATTTCATATAGCTATGTGCTTTCATATGTAAAAAAATTAATTACTCAACATGTTTTGTTCTATAAATAACATGTATTGAAAAAAATTACGTTTTTTTGGAGTAACCTGGCCTTAATAATCATCAAATATGTAATCATTTTTCACCATTCAAAGCTGTAATTGAAGAAAAAGTTGTTGAAGACAGTTCATAGTTTAAAAAACTATCATTTAAGTTCTTGTTCATTTTTGAAACATCTATCTTTCTTTTATTTATCTTTCAAAACGACTTGACCGATCTGATGTATGTATGTACGGTATAGACTCCTGTCCTAAACTTCTCAACGGATTTTTATGAAATTTTTATGGTGAGCATAGTTTAGTGATTCCTGTTTAGATTAGGTCCCCACACTCTCACAGGAGCGTTAAAATTTCTTTTTAACATTAGGATGTTAGATGCTACATTATCCCTGAGTGACATAAAGGTATTTTATCCCATATTCCCACGGGTCGTGTACTGGAAACTTAAAACTTTCAGTCAATCTTTACTTTAGCCCAGCGCGTGTTCTTGACAAATTTTAGTTTCTTGGCAATATTAGCCGCGTTTTATTAGCCGCGTTTTATTATTGATCTGATCCGGATCAGATCATGGGTTTATTAGCGTTACAACAACAAAGCGAAATCCTGCTTTTCATTTGGATCTATTTTTGTGATCTAAAAATTAGTTCTTCTATTTCACACAAGAGGAGACTTTCCATTGAAACGTTGGTATCATTTCCAATATTTCCAATAACAACAGTATTGCCACATGAACATTTTTATCTGTGTGAAATGAAATATATTTTAGAAAGATACCGAGAAACTTCACATTTATTCATTTTCGTATAATACATGACATAATGAAAAAGTTTTACAAAACAAAACATATATTCGTGAAATTAATAAGAATTAGTGCAAAAAAATATATATTTGACAAAGTGGATGAATATCATTTTTCCCTAAAAAAAAGAACAAAAAATTAACCATTGAAAAAAAAGTTCGTAGGGCAACTCTGCAACTCTTTTGAAATGTCAGTTGAGAGAGCGAGTCTCTCACAGCTTCCAACTGGAAATATGATGATCTAAAGCTGTTTTATTATCAAGATCTGATCCGGATTGGATCATTGTGATAATAAAACGCGGCTATTATCACAATGATCCAATCCGGATCAGATCTTGATAATAGCCGCGTTTTATTATTGATCTGATCCGGATCAGATCATGGGTTTATTAGCGTTACAACAACAAAGCGAAATCCTGCTTTTCAGTTGGATCTATTTTTGTGATCTAAAAATTAGTTCTTCTATTTCACACAAGAGGAGACTTTCCATTGAAACGTTGGTATCATTTCCAATATTTCCAATAACAACAGTATTGCCACATGAACATTTTTATCTGTGTGAAATGAAATATATTTTAGATAGATACCGAGAAACTTCACATTTATTCATTTTTGTATAATACATGACATAATGAAAAAGTTTTACAAAACAAAACATATATTCGTGAAATTAATAAGAATAAGTGCAAAAAATGTATATTTGACAAAGAGGATGAATATCATTTTGCCCTAAAAAAAAGAACAAAAAATTAACCATTGAAAAAAAAGTTCGTAGGGCAACTCTGCAACTCTTTTGAAATGTCAGTTGAGAGAGCGAGTCTCTCACAGCTTCCAACTGGATATACGATGATCTAAAGCTGTTTTATTATCAAGATCTGATCCGGATTGGATCATTGTGATAATAAAACGCGGCTAATATATCATATTTCCAGTTGGAAGCTGTGAGAGACTCGCTCTCTCAACTGACATTTCAAAAGAGTTGCAGAGTTGCCCTACGAACTTTTTTTTCAATGGTTAATTTTTTGTTCTTTTTTTTAGGGCAAAATGATATTCATCCTCTTTGTCAAATATAAATTTTTTGCACTTATTCTTATTAATTTCACGAATATATGTTTTGTTTTGTAAAACTTTTTCATTATGTCATGTATTATACAAAAATGAATAAATGTGAAGTTTCTCGGTATCTATCTAAAATATATTTCATTTCACACAGATATAAATGTTCATGTGGCAATACTGTTGTTATTGGAAACATTGGAAATGGTACCAACGTTTCAATGGAAAGTTTCCTCTTGTGTGAAATAGAAGAACTAATTTTTAGATCACAAAAATAGATCCAACTAAAAAGCAGGATTTCGCTTTGTTGTTGTAACGCTAATAAACCCATGATCTGATCCGGATCAGATCAATAATAAAACGCGGCTATTGTGTGAAAGTGAGCAATGCATTAAATAAATTAGACCCGACCTGCTGACCGTCTTCGATTGTTTTTTTTTTTCAAAGAATCAAAAACATGGCCACCCTTTTTGTCTTTTTTATATTTCGTCTTTGAGTTGGTGTAGCTGATGACAGCATTCAGATGACGTATTTTATATTGGCTCGTTCTCCACCACAAAAAGCATTTTCATCAAAAAATTGTCTTGGAAAAAATAGAGAAACGTGGTGTACTCCACGGTCGGGTCACTAGTTTGAAGCAGATGAGAATACTACCCTTCCAATTCTAGAACTCGAAGCGCCGAAAAACAAAGAAAGAAAATACATATATCTTTTTTTTAATGGTTTGAGTCTGATGTTTGCCGGATTTGTGGGCGTATAGTCTTCACAATGCGTGTATACACTATAGAATCAATAGTAGCGGCACTATGGACAAAACTAAAACAACCCTGTTTCGAATATCAATTGAAATTTTCTGTTTCAGATATGAATTATCAAATATCTTAATAAGGATATGAGTGTAATGAGTATATAATCTGAATCACCTTTGTTACAATAGGCGTTTTACTTGAACCTTAAAAATGACAGAGCTCCAGACGTGATGATTTGTGTTTCAATACAAACCCAAGTAAAGCCTTTTTTCTTATCTTCATTGTTTTAACCATTATTTTAATATTTATCTTACTTGATTGCCAATTGTGGCACCAAGCGCTATGTCAGTGTACTGGCTTTACGAAAACGTCTATCTTTTGTAATAAGGGTAAACGATTGCAAGTGTTCACAAATTCTCCCTTTTTAATTTTACATTTATTTTTATCCTATTCTCCGCTTGTCAACGAACTAAAACCTAAAATTTTCCTTTGCAACGTAGCTAAAAGTATGAGATTAAATTACTTTTATTATTATTATTAAATGTGCACAACAAAGTATTTCATTGAAAAAAATGAAAGTTTGAGTAGTTCACTGATTAAGAACCCAGGCAGTGCGTGCTCGATCCTCAGTGGTGGCTAATAGAAAAGGTATTTTCAAAATAATAATAACAATAATGATAGCTAATAGCACATAACAATGGAATCTGATGATTAGCTTGGCAACCTTGAAATGGCTTTTATTATTCAAGCCATTGAGTGTTTGGGTTGTTGATGTGATTAGTTCAAAAGAGTCGAGAACTTACCTTTTTTTTAGTGTTTATGATTTGACTAGACAGAAGTAAAGTTGATAAATGTATAAACATAACAAACACAAACATAAACTGCATTGTTAACAACACCTTGTCCTACAATTTGCAAAACATATGTGATTAAAAAATCGTTTTTTTTTATTAGCCAATTAAAATAGGCATCATTTCTCAACAAACTGCTATTTCCTTTCTTATTTTCACCTAATAATACACCAGAGACGAACAAAAGCCTCAATCTTTTGCCATCTTCTTATGAATAGTGATATCATAAAGCAACTTACTTCAAATTGATATTATTTCACTCGAGATGTATGCTTTATATTGAACTTTTGATTTAGCCAGGCAATGAATAAATAGCATAAAGACATTCACAAATGTCTACATAATCTAGACACAAAGCTTAGTACACTGACCCCTTTAAAACTAGTCCGTCTGGTACCGAAACTTGTAATTCATCGACGTGATGTGTTTTATTGTGAATCTAAAACATATACTTCAACTTAAATATAAACTCATGCGATATCTTTTATGAAAGTTGCACGGATATGAGTTGTGTGTGTTTTGTTTTTTTTTTGTTTGTCTGTTGACGGCATTTCAGTTCCAACGATTCTCCAGCAAGCCGAGTATCTACTCTGCTGGGTGAATCATCATCACCGAAGTCGTTGTTGCTTTCGTCGGCATCGTCATCGGTGGAATGTTATCGCTGGCGCTTTTTTATTTTTTTTTTTTATTAATTATACAAATGGAAACGAAGTGAACACACAATCGTGCTCGTGTCGCCGGCGAAAGAAAGAGAGAGAGAGTATTTTGTCAGGATGATATGGATTACCTAAATTGTTGGTTTTGCAAGCTCTCGAATTTTTTGAGAATTGAATGCAAACAAGTGTTGGAATCTTTCAGTTCAAAAGGTCAATAGAATAAATTGAACTTAGGGATTCTTTTTTTGTTTTCTCAACAATAGTTTTTAAGCATTTTTGTCTCTTTTAATGGAAACGAACGGATTGTCGTCAGTAAAGCCAATATTTCACTACTTTATCATGAATTGGCTTCTCAAACCAGACTAAGACCGTTGTGGGTTTATCAGGAGGTTAAATTAGTGACTTCATTTAACATTACGTAAAGTACCTATTCTTTAGAGGAAACTTTCATTAATAGTGAGATTTTTTTTCGGATTACGCGCGTAATCATTAGGTACCTGTGTGATAATTTTGTGCATCATGTGGATAGCCTGTGATACTTTATCTATATAATGTTTTTTTTAGGTATACAAAATACAAATTTAAAATGAAATATAAAACGTTCATTGTCATGGTATTGGTTCTAAATAAATGATATGCGTATGCCATTAGTGCATAGGTACAAACGATTCCGGACATATGGGTTTCACAGCTGGCTCGAACGAATGAAGTGTAATCGCAAAGTCCAATGTTCGACCACTTTTTCGAGCAGCTGCATCGGTAGGTATTTTGGCAATAACCATTAGCAAGTTTATTCATAGTGAAATGGCAGAATGTACTGACCATAAATATACTGCCAGTTGTCAATTTAAAAATCACTAGAAACAATGTTGCCAATTTAAATACCCTCCATAGATGTCTTTTTGAAATAAACTTTTGGAAGTATTGTTTGAAGGGTGCCATACAAAAAAACAAACTTAATATCGATTTTTTTTATACGAATGAAAAATAAACATTTGATAAAGGGGAATGTCTAGACCACTGGATCATAAAAAATTGCTGTTTATAGTCGTAATTTTTGGATTTTTGCTTTATTTAAAAATTTAAACACTTTATCTGCAACTAAGAAGGCAGACTCTGATAGTATGGCGTAGAAACGATAATATTTAAAAAAAAGAACTCATAGTCCCAGAGTCCATCGGAAATTTTTTAGAGTACAATGAAACTAGTGAAGCGTTTACTCATTGCATTTTGAGATTAGGAGCACTTCCAATGGTTGAATTTTCTTTTTCTTTGCATTTGAGAGCTAAAGTTTATCTTTGCCAAGAAGCTTATAGAGGCTGTGGCTATTTGCGTTAGTCTTAGACAATCTGTAGAGTTTCTGTGGATATCACGGTATCCGATGTTTTTTACTTCACCAAAATATATAATAACGCCTTGGTAACAGTAGCGGGCCATGGTTTTAGTTTTAGTGAGAAAAAAAACTAACCAAATTTCTTTTAAAGATTTCTCCTCGACAGGAAAAAATTCTTTTTAAAACTATAGAACATAATGGCAATTGTTTGGTTACATGCGTTGATATACCTAATAATTTAACAATAACAACAATTTAACAAAAAAAACTGTGCCACTGGTCTTGAATGCTTGGTGCTGGTGGCAAAGAATCAAGGTATAGTTGAAGGAACACTCGATTTGAAAAGGTTTTGGTTATCTCTTGCGGTTGTAGCTTTTCGACGTCAACAAGGTAGTGAGTGGTCTGAGTCAGAGTTGTCTTCTTGGAAAAGTCGGACATCAATAACACTGGAAGTGTGTCTTCCGTCGATCGCAACATATTCTATTTGAATTATTACAAAACATTTAAAAAAAGAGCAGACATTTTTTTTTTTTTTAAATGTATGTTGAAGATCGAAAAGATCACCTCAACTCCATATTGCGTTTTGCCGTACCCTTCTAAGACGCACATTTCGTAATTTTTTAACGATTTAACGAATACTTAATTATACGTTACTTAATTATATAATGGTAAATTTTTTGCTGTTTTGGCACATAAGGGGCCTAACGATATACATTGTCAGATATTTGGATTATGAATTAAATTTAAGTTAATGATTATAATAGAATAGAATAGATTGCTAGTATTTAATAACTGTAGGAGTGTTCAGTTCCTGTTGTCCTTGGAGTTAGTTGCTGTTGAGGATGGGGGAGGTCGGAGGTGTAGGAGGAAGGTGGAAGGGGGGGGGGGGCGATGGAGCAGCTATCCACGGTGGTGGGTTGACGATGTCTCAGCCTAGAAGGCCATTGCCTCATCGTTGTTGAATGTGTCGTCTTCCATTAGTGTCATCGCATCGATGTATCTCGGGTCCGGGTGTCGGTCTTCCTCTGCTATCCTTCTTACTAAGGGGTTCGGATGGTTGGCCAGGTTTTCCAGTAGCCAGTAGGCGTCTTCCAGATTGCACTATGTATTTCTCTATGGGGATGACCCTTGCTTACGCAAATTTCGTTCGGAATACACCGACACTTATTTTATTTCTAAGCAAATGTACAAGACATTATTATACTTAGAACGTAAACAAAAGTTTTCCATGGTTTGGCATAAATTTATTTAAAAGAAAAAATAGCAAACAAGTGTTTGTTATTGTTTTTGATTTGTCCAGGAGTTGTAATTGATGATCTTTCGATTCAACATACATTTAAAAAAAAAAAAAAAATTTCTTTTCTTTTTTTAAATGTTTTGTAATAATTCAATTCAATTACAACTCCTGGACAAAACAAAAACAATAACAGACACTTGTTTGTTATTTTTTTCTTTTTTTTATATTCTATTTTATTTCCCGGTTGATTGATCTGGGGATCGCCATGTACTTTTATGAACTTTGAAATGAGGGAAGCGTGTGCTACTAACAAGATTTAAGAGTCAATCGAGGGTCAATCCTCCGTAACTAATTTTGCGTTAAAATCTCGAAGTACTATTTTCACGTAGTTTCTGGTCAAGTTAGCACTACACACGGTTTTTTTTAAAACGAAGAACGACAAATTTTTTTTGTTTTCACGACAAAATTTTTGTTTTCACGACAAATTTACAACAATTGACAAATTCAATTGACAAACTGTGAAAATTTTGAAGTGGTTGTGCTAACTTGACGGACATAAAAAGGACAATTGTCTTACTGTATTGTTACTAACAAAAAATTTAATTGAATTGAATTTAAAAAAATCAGTTTTGGTTGGAAGCCTTCTCTGAGTCGTTATAGGTAAACGACGAATTCGTAGTAAACAAGAATTGAATCTGTTGGCTGTAGCAGTCACAGTAGAGGATGTCGCAGTCTCTCATCTTTTTATGACCGGTCTATTCTATCGTACTTTTTGCATTAAGGCTATGTCTGCTTTTTGCAGCAATCCAGGTCTTTCGCTAATTTTGCGGGTGCACTAATTCAGTTAAGGGGTCTTTGTCCTTTTTTCCTTTGCTATGGTCGTCAACTGTGAAATAACTTGTTATCCGATGCTGTTTTAAAAATTTGAGTAGTTAACCTCACGCACACCCTAAACCTAGATTGCCACGTTCTTTTGGAGTCCATTAGATCCTTTAGGGCCGTATAATGAGGTGTCAGTACCCTGCTGCAGAGGTTTGAGAACTGCCGTTGACTTGCCAGGAGCTCATCCCTGTCCTGGTATTGAACGACCCTGAAAGGCTTTTATGTCAAATTCATTGCCGTAGCTCATCCAGGGGTTTCAACACTTCTGGTTGAACGAGACCCAGTGCCCAATGGTTTGAGGAGGTATAGTAAGCACGACTGACGTGTGTTATAATTTAGGAACATCTGAGGGCGCCAAAATGTTGGATTAAATGTTGGTGTTTCCAAGGATAAAAAACTTACAAAAGACGGGTCGGATTATTATGCATTTCAAAATGAATCGTTTTTGGTGGTGAAATAGGGATTTAGTATTATTTTTTTCGCTTTCGTCTCTTTTGTTTTATATTAAAATTATCATTTTTAGGGTAAAACATTCGACTGGAATTTTTTGGTGGACTTAGTTTTCGATAGGCGAAAATGAATTTTATTGCTTTTTTTCAGCTGAAACTATGTAAGTTGAATTATAACAAAAAAACAGACATTTCACGACACAAAACAATGAAAATGATTTGATTAAACAAAAAAATTCATTTTAAAAAAAGACAAAAATATGTTTTTAAGGAAAAAATAAAATATTTCCTGAAAATTTGCTCCCAAATGGCTTAAAGTATGGCAAGAATTAATTTCGACTCGCCTCGAGTTATTCGCCCACAGTTATCCGTACGAAGGAGGAATGGTAATGGAAAATAAGGCCCGAGTCGAATTAAAAACGACTTGCCTCGAATTCTATAATAGGGCCCTTTTGCAACTTTTATCGAAAAGCAATATCAGTCCCAAACAGTATTAAAATTGCGACTTGAAAACTACGAAAAATATGTTTCTATGTTGTTTTCACAGAATACATACATTTACATATGTATGTACATAAATATCGTTTGGGCCTATTATAAAATAAATTTCATTTGAAGACAATTTAATAAGAACGATAATTTTTTTTTATTTGACGATAAACGAGTGTTCTTATTTTTTGTTCAATTAGAAAGTAAACATGTGTGTGCTGATATATTCTAATCATTGAATAAACTTTGTGATTAACCGGGTGAACTGAATTTGAAATAAATTGACTGAAAGTGTTCGTAAACCGCTGTCATCTGTTTTAAATTAGTTTGATAATTAAATTAAGGCTTAACAAGGCATGAACGCCAGGCATAGTATTGGTTAAATAATAAACAGAAATATTCTGTTTGATATTGAAGTCAATTTCATTTTCAGTTTTTTGTTGTGATTGTTGTACGCATTCCTGTCTTTTTAATCATGCGTATTTGTAGTATATACCCTTTGTGATGTATGCAGGTATGTTTTTTATTTTCTGGTGTTGTCAATCAGTAGAAATTTTGTTTAATTCTTGTTGAGAAACTTTCTAAACGATGATTGATTTATTTCATTGTTACTAAACATTTTTAATGAATCTCAACTTGTGCGAAGATAATTCATTTCGATTTATGCCAACGAATTTAGCTCTTTTGGAGTTATTCACCTTTTGAATTTGGCGTAGTATAAATGAAAAGTTATAGCCATTGGTCACACATAGAAGATACATTTTTGGGACAATTAGCCAATGTCGTTAGACGTTAAGTCTTGTCCATAGAGAAATAAAGAACGAGAGAGGGAAAGCCTTCACTTCTCTTGCCCCGCAAACTTCATTTGTTTACATTGGTGTTTTTGTAACACGGGATCTAGCTGTGATACACGGATTTAGCTGAATTTAAAGTTGTGCTAACGAACTTAATAACACCAATTTATTTTCGTATTTGAAACTGGTTTTGGTGTTTGTACAATCAGTTTGTTTACGGAAGCAGATGTATGTGTTAGTCTGACAGACAATAAGCATCCAAGCACCGTCGCGTCGTCTTCTGGCAATGTATAAGATCTTTTGTCGAAACATGGATTCAGTGGCCGAAAATGGTGCTTTGAATCTATACGACTACTATGACGGTAGGACTAATCTTCTGCAATGAGTTAGTTTTTTTGGCGCAAAAAGATCTCACGTACGTTACCACTTCTATCGAAGAACAACATGTCTTGGCTGTATTTTGGGTCTTCCTTTGAACATCGGGTGCTGCTCTTTACGCACTGCTGAACCTTCTTACCTTGATACCTACGTCATGGAATGTACTCTCGAGCTCATTTCCGTTTGGAAAGAAGTGGTTTCTGGCACAATTCGCACTTTAGCTTGGATGATCTCGAAAGCAGTACACGTCTAGTAATATGCCTTCCGATACGATATCCAATGTCAAACTGCGGGAAAATACACGACTTTCTTTGCCTGAGTTCACAACTGGTTCAGATCAGAATCTGATCAGAAAATAGACTGTTATCAGATTTCACGGACGCGGACGGCTCCAGATCCGATGATGGATCTCACGCTGGTGCTTTCATGGAAAGTTACGACATTAGACTTCGTTAAACACATATTCGTCCTGCTTCCTAGCAGTGACGCATGCTTTCCTAACCTAAGAATGGCTAGACAGAAAGACGTGTTTGTATCTGTCGCCACAAAAAAGGAGTGCTTAATGCAAGATCACTCTGAATGAGGCCCGAAGACAACATTCTTCGAACTTTATTTGGGTTCCAGGCCCTAACGGCATCACTGAAAGCGAGGTCACTGATAAGTTTACCATCAGTCAAGGAATTCAGACAACTCTCTCAAGATCTGAACTAGCGCTTAGTCTGCTTGGCCAAAGGCGTAAGTCAGTAAGGATTGTCTGTTGGATGTATAAAAATAAAAAAAAAAAATATTGTGGCGCAACAGAGCTATTTTTTACAACCATGCTTTGTGAAGGAATGGAGGGGTCTACAATTTTTTGCCGGTTTCGTACGGCTAATCGAGAAACAGTTTTGCTTCTGTTGGAATTCAACCAAGAACCTCCCGGTTAACTGGCAGACATGCTAACCATCACGCCACGAGTATAAAAAGACTAAACGTATTCTCCCCAACTTTAATAAAAGGCTGCAATATTTTCGCTATTCCTTAGCAGAAATGAATGCAGAAAATTTATTGGTGTTGTCATAAGACACTTTTCCTTCGCCAAGCAGTTTAAATTACTTGAATTAAGTGCGCTCTGTAAACCCTGTGGAGACAATTGAGATAGCTCAGAGAATTTTCTCTGCGACTGTGTTGCATTTTTTCGAACTAGCTTAAGACACTAGGCATACTCCACGTGTGTATCAATCGGCCCTAACAAGAAGAAAAATCTTCGATATTGTAAGATTTGGAGGTTTTTGCTTCGAGATATTTTTTCAAACAGCTGTTCGGAATTTTTACACGACACACTCGGCGAACTACGTTTAAGTGTAATCAAGTGCTTTATTTGTGAAATTTCTGACAGCTTAATGCAATTGTTTGTCGGATTTCGTACGACGTTGCGGACAATTCTCCGCTCCGAACGGATACCTCACTATTGCCGAACATTGTGAAGAAGAAAAAATAACGAAATCTTTGAGATCTCGAGGCTATTAACGCTGCCGCTGCATTTTTCCGTCGAAGAAAACGTTAACACACACTCAGCATTGTGAGAACTGGTAACTTAGGCTCCTTACCTGTGGTAACGTCTCCTGGCTTTTCTGCGATCATCTGGAATGTAATGACGAACAAGTAGCAGACCTACTTCATCTTTTGCTATGTATAGCAACTTTTTACACTTCGTTTATTTTAAGTATAAAATCTCATTCCAAAAGAAAGGACAACAAAAGGCACTTTGAATCTTACGAATTCCAAGAAGTTTTTGGTATTTTTGGTCTATGAGTTCATAGAGTTGATATAGCATTTTGCACAGTGACTTCAAATTTAGAATTTAAGTCTAATGTCATGTTGCTGTGCTAATGTGTTTTGAGCAATTAAAACCCCAGTGGTTCTAAACTACGCGATGTAGTTATAAAAAAGATGCTGTTGAAGGTGCTGTGCTAATTTGTTTCTCACATAACAAATATCTAAAAATAGACACGAATTACAAGACATTTAATCTTTATCAAGGCATCAAAGCAAACAAAGCAAGCACATAAAACAACCAGGAACAATTAAATGTAATTCAGGAAAAGAACAGAAATTTGTGGGCCGTGTTATAACTACCCCACACTGCTCCACCCCGTCATTTTGTTTGTTTCATCTTTGACTATAAAACAAAAAACTAGCTGAACAAAACACACCTATCATAAGGCCTTACTTTCGCCAAACGCAAGTACATATTTTAAAAGAAACTAACAGTCTGAGAAGAAAGTACACGCCAATAACATTCACAAAACCAACCCATGAATCAAAACTGCACACATGACATGCATGGGTATGCAAAAACAAAGAGTAGGTTGTAGAAAAAAGAAAGAAAGAAACGAAAAAAAAATCACCCATAAGCTCTACTCTTTTTGTAAAGCGAAAAATGCTTCAAATGTTCGCTCTCCTCATCATGGGGAAGGGGATCGCAAATCGCAATCACAAACTGGAACAATGTACTCCCAATCTATCCATAAAAGTCGCGTCGTCCATTGAACGCGGTACTTGTAGTTTTATAACCTGTGGTGTAAGCTTCAAAGGCTTTCATGTGCTTAAAATTGCTGGCGCCCGCCACACACGGTAGTTATTGTTTTCTTTTCGTTTCTTCTTTAATACAAAATATTATGAAAACTTTAAAGGTTTATTGTTTTCCGTTTCAACTAAAAAGAGAAAGAAAATAAAAAAAAAACATGACGAAACCTTAGTTCATTGTGATGGAAGAACAAAAGAAATACAAAGTAAGAGCACATCGTAAAAGGATTTGAGCAGTTAGTGTTTTAAGTTATAAACTTGTTCCAGGCATGTTTGCAATAAAGTGTACACGTTTTATTTTATGGATTTGCAACAAATTCAACAGGGGTTAGAATGCTTGGAAATGTTTTTATTTTAGAACCAAAACAGAAATCGTATAAGGTCAGAGGGTGTAGGTCAGTTTTCATTTAGCTTAGCAAAACTTTTAACGACGCATTAACATAGGTTAATACATAAGTCATATTTCTGACCCTTTGAATATATGTATGAAACATAAGAATTACGATTCAATAATCCTCATCTTGGGGATAAAGCCATTTACGCATAAGGAGTAATGTAAAGGGGTGCTAAAATTACACTGCAGGATTCTTTAAATAAACTAAATGATCATTTCAACAAATAGAAAATCAAAATCAATGCTCAATGGTCAACAAATTCAAGCAATTTGGTTCTCACGTCGACGCAATCCATTTTTCTTGCCAGGAAATATTAATCTTCAATTAGGATCAGTCAACATTTCTGTAGATATCTCGGCATTATGTTGGATAAAAGAGTTTCAGTAATCATAATATCTACAACCAGCACAACATGGAAATTCTTTAAGGTATCAAGATATTTTTTTTCTCTACGTTCTTGTAAGCTTGGAGATAAGAATCGTCAGTCATCTAAGTTCACTGCCTCACATATTTTTTCAAAACTCGTACGGCCCATCGCCTTTGCCTTTTTTGGAGCTCTTAATTGCCTAACTCGTGACGTGGTGGATGGTGATTAGCATGTCTGCCTGTTAACCCAGAGGTTCGTGGTTCGAATCCCAACTGAGGCAAAAATGTTTTTATGTTTTTCATGTTTTTATTTGAAAATGGACTCGCACTTTTAAAGTAGCAGGATATTTAACTCAAAACCGTAACTCAACGCTATGCTGGAAATGTTGATCAGTTTTTTTGTATAATAGACATGTATGTGAAGCCTAATCTTCCATATGTGGGTGCTTTTATTGGTGTTTAATTAATTAATCTATAGGTAAACACTTTGAACTTAACATTAAACGTATCTTCTGAATAGTAGAACTGTCAACATGATAAAAAATATTACCTTCAAAACGAGAGGAGAGGTAAAACTTATTTCATACACCTGATATACTTTTATCCTGGTCAAAAAGATGTGTTATCAGATAAGTGATTAGATTTCATATTTCTTAACGACCAAATCTTCTATCAACAAAGATCATTTATCATTTTCGGGAAATATGTGCAGTTTTAAAAATATTGCGCATAAGACATTCCGCTGAATACATTTTTTGATAAGCTAAAATACTCCACCTTATTAATGGAGAGAAAGATCGTGAATTTTGAGTGCATCGCAGAAAGTCTGTTAGGGTCTACGCACACAAATACTTTTGAGTACGTGTACATCATTTGAATACGTAGTTGTAATTGAAAAAAAAACAAGATCAGGCAGGAAACTTGTCCTATTTTTGTAATAAGTATACATCCCGTTTCAAAAAGATCTGCTGATCGCATCGCATTAGGATTGGATTTCGATTCAGCTATCTTCCTAAAGATGGGTACCCGTGGCGTGATGGTTGCTCGAGAGGTTCGTGGTTCATATCCCAAAAAAAAAAAATTGTTTTTCCGCGGTTATCGCCTTCCGCGAGGAAATGGCAAGTCCTCCGATAGTAAATTCATTGCCGTGAAAAGCGCTTTCTCGATTTGCCGTTCGGAATCGGTGGAAAATTGTTGGTCCCCTCCATTCCCCCCCCTCAAGACATGGTTGTGAGAAATCCGCTGGGTCTCGCGGCACCCGCTCTGTTGCGTCACCCTATTTTTTGTTTTACCTTCCTACCGCCCCGATTCGGTTAACCGAATTCAAATTTATTTCGGAGTTTGTACACAGTGCAGTAGAACCAAACATTTTGTAAAAAATGTGACCAGTAACTTTGTTTTTTGAAACACACATACATACTAACACACTCGATTAACCGATTACCCAATCTAGGTCTACACACAATTTTTCGATCTAATTCGGGTCCTATTATGGGACTCGGGGGAATGGATTTGCCTCTATTCGCCTATCTATCCCATTCGAGGTGAGTCGCTAATAACTCTCCATATTTCAAGTTTTCTATGTTTTATAAATATGGTGGTGCCTGGCCCGTAGCGTAATGCTTAGTATGTCTGCCTGTTAAGTGGTTGGTTCGAGTCGCGCCAGAAACATAAAATTTGTTTTTCCACGGGTATCGTCTTTCACGGGGAATAAAGGCCCCAGCCCATAGAACGCGTTGCGCGCGTGCGGCACCGCTTCCAACTGACAGCTCGATTAAATACACACGTTCTTATGAGAGGTGACCCATAAGCACCGCGAGTTACGCGCCGAACGCGCTGAGTAGCCCAACTTTCTACTTTGCCGCGGCTCTCACGCGGTGACAGAAGAGAGACATGCGCAGTCACAACCAATTTGAAGTTTTCTCTTATGTGGAAAAAGTGACAATGGGCGCGTTCAAGAACCTATCGGATAGCCTATCTCGGATAGCCGCATCTTAGATACCTTTTTGAACGATCGACAACAGACAACAGCTGTGAAATATTAAAATTCGACTTTTGAAAACAGAAAAACATTCAAAATATCATTGCTAGACGATTATAACTTATTTTTTTCGATTCCCACACGTAAACAACAACAACAAGCTATCCGGATACGATTCTTGAACGCCCCCATTTTGACTAAATTTATCTGTCAAAACACCGCAACGGATTCTATGGGTCACCCCTATCAGTTGCGCGTGGCAAACCCCACCGCATCAGTTGCCGCGCCACTTCTACCGCACGCAACGCGTTCTATGGGTCGGGGCCTTAAGTCGTTCCTCCTAAAGCAATTACTCCACTGCATGAAAAGGACTTTCTCACTTATAGTCGTTCGGAATCAGCATAAAATTGTAGTTCTATATAAAATGAGTAAGGCCCCGCTTCCACAGCTTTTCTGCGCCACCCAATTCATTAAGTTTATATTTTATATGTTTTCAAAGAGACTTTTTGTTTTTGTTGAGTAATAATTCAACTAAAAAAGTAAAGGGGTAATAGTAGGAGCCTCTTGAGAGTACTTGCCCCTCAGGCATTTTCCATACAAGTTCTAGTGAATTCGTATTGAAACTTTCAAATCTAAATACGTTTAAAGGAATAGTCTTTATAAACAAACGATGCTTTCTTTAAACTGAGTCTTTGTATGTACTTTCTGTACTTTGTGAATTTTCTGCTTTTAATTGTCAGTCGTTAACGGCTTTGCCCATCATAGACCAATGAAACTTGGAAAATAAAACCTTTCCGTGAATATTTATCTTGAAGATTCATAAATCTGTGTTCAATCATTAAGACACTCTATGAGCTCTATTCAATCTAAAACCTTGAAATCCAAAATATTGCCACTCATTAGTAGACTACATTAAAAAAAAATGTACCCGACAAACGGGGAACTCTGATTATTGTTATGTCATCATCAGCAGTTCCATAATAGTTTGTTTCTATGGAATATCTAAATTATGATCATTCCCACCTGTGGCTTGATCGTCAATGACACACAGAATTATTGTTATTGCTCATCAATTATGGCGAAGCGATCAGTCGTCCGACAACAGGGTATACATTTTCAATTGTTCCACTCTACTGGCTTGAGAGAGACTTGAGATATATTAACAAGACATCATACACTAACACACACACACGCACGATCAAAGTTGTTACTTCATTATACGTTGTATATCATCTACTCAGTAACTCTTTTTTGAAAAATAATCACTTGTGAGTTGTGAGCTTGCCACTTTACCGGGCGCTATTAAATTGCGTTTTTAAATTAAGAAAAAAAACAAGAAAAAAATATTCTTCCAGCTAAAATATATATAAATGAATGTTTGCACAAGTAACATTCTTAGAAACCGGCTTTGGCAAGCGGGCTTTTCCTAAATGGGCTCGGCAAACAAAGATGCGAAATTTGATATATGTAGGTAATTACGAAAGCATATGTGTTTAGTGTGTGCTATTAAAAACCTGCATCACTGGGGTATAAAGCCAAGCAGACATGTTGGCACATCTAATAATAAATCGAACATGTGTCACCTGAGGGAACGATGTGTATTATGGTTGCTCTTTGGTGATAAATTAAGCACAGGTTACTTGTGTAATTAAGGTTATCAGAAGGGTGCAGTGTTAAAATTTTAAGAAAGTGGAAAAGAAAGTATCGATTCGGAGCGTTCGGCGTGGTGTGGCAATGATCCACAGTGATAGAGGATTTGAAGAACCATAAAGGAGTGTTTTTTTTTTTTTTTAATTAGTGTGTGTAAACGACTGTTGGTGTTGTTGTTGTTGGTACATCCTTTTAAATGATCGAATCGTTTCACCGAACACCCAATTTGCCATATTTGTGATGTTCGGAACGTTCTTTAACCGATAAAGTGATCGTCTTTTGTCGGAGCTACTTCTTCTCCAAATAAAAAAAAACTCGGAATAGAAATGTTGACAAGTAAATTTCGCTGAATGAAATTGTTTCATACTTGAGTGGAAACGAAGTGAAAACATGAAGGTAATACATAAGTAATTCAAACAACTACCCACCAGTGCAGTTCAAGTTATTAACTAAGCAGAATCTCAATTCTTCACTCTGATGAATATTGTCGCGCAGCGTGACTTTCAGTTTGTTTTTTGTTTGTTTCTTTTTTTTGTACATGGAAGGAAAAACTAGAAAATCACCTTCTGGTTTGAATTTTTCTATTGCTAAAGTTAAACCACAGTTGCGTTACGCAATGCTGTCTTTATAATTAAGAAAAGAAAAAAATAAATGATTTGCTTGTACACGCAAATATAGCACACGTATGAAAGGGTGGGTAGGGTAATATACGGAAAGAGAATTATAGGTTTTCATTTGAGTTCTGTGGATTTTAGCTGGCAGCGGTTCGGTGCCCTTGAGGCTTAGGCTGAGTATAGTATGTTTGTTTTTGCATGTCACGATTGATGATTTTCTTTGGAATTTCTTTTTTTTAGCCAGGTTCTAGTTTTCCTTTCCAATTATAAAAAATCTACAGCAAAAATAATTACTTGGTAGAGTTTTTGTGAATTAGGTTGCTTAACTTGATGTAAAAATCGATTATTCAAATACCGATTTCTCTCTTAAGTTTTACTTAACGGTTTCTTAAACTATGGTAGAAGAATCTTTGTAATATATGTAGACAGCTGTTAATGTTTCAAGGATATAGGAACTTAAATTGAAAGTTTAGTGTGTTGTTAGCTCAGTCTTGTTTCTCAAGCCTCGAAAGAATTCCCACCACTGCTGCAATGATAGCAGCCTTCAAAGTGCGTAGAAACAGAAAGCTTTTAAAAGTAGGAGGTGTAGGAAATGCGCCTTTATCGAAAATACTTTTGAAATTTTATCAAAAAAATCGAGTTTCTTTGATTATAATCAACAAACTAAATATTGCCCAGAACTAATTTAAATTCTTTTTGTTTCAGGTATGTGCTACTGTCAATTCTATTATACTGTCACAAGTGGTGAGTTTTGTCTGGTGGGTAAGGCAATTTAAGGTTGGATGGAGCCAAACCATCAATTTTTAAGTTATTTAAGGTTGGCTTTTTTTACATTGTATTTTTTTTTTAAATATTTTTAGCTGAACGAATTTAAAGGTGATTATTCCCGCTTAATGAATAAGAATTTAAAACAAGAAACATCTTCTTTTTTTCTCGTGTCAGAGTGTTAGTTTTTATGCTTCTTCCTCCAAAACGGCTTGGTCGAAGTTGATGAAATTCTATACTTATATTTGGTAGGTATGAGAATAGGTTTTAATAACTGATTTTTTATGTCCATATTCCCACGGGGCTCCAACAACCAAACTAAAAAATTTTCTGAACCGGTGTCAAAAATTCTTTCGACTTTGGGATGTTACATAACATTATCCTAATGTAACTAGGAAATTAGAACCGGTTTCAGATTTCAGCAACCTTCAGCCCAACTAGTGTTTCTGAGTGTTTTTGGTTTTTCGGTAAATTTGTGTAAGCAATTTTTTAAATAAGTAAGACCCGAGCAACGCGTATTTTTATAAAAACCCAAGAAAAAGATTGAAAGTATTTCTGCGGGCATGTGTTTACTTGCGATTATAGGGACTATAGGGTCCGTCATCTAACGTTTTTTCAACTAGTGCTTATTTCGTGAATGGTAACACCTAGCTCATGTCTGACTTGACAGATAATTAGGTTTATCCTTCCGCTGAACGAATATGGTTTCGTTTTCGCTTCGCTAAGTGGGCCTGCGATCGACTTAGAGAAGATGCCGATTTTGCCTAAGAAATCATCTTTTCAGATGAACATCATTTTGATCTTGGCGGGAATGTAAACAAGCAAAGTTTAAGAGGAGGATATTGGTGGCATTTGCTTTCACACAGCCGAAGCTACACTCGATGTTTTGCGCCCTGTTTTTGAAGATCGCATTATCAGCCGCTGAGCTGATGTCGTCCACCTCGGAGCTGCGATTTGACACCGTTGGACTATTATTTGTGGGGTGCCGTAAAAGATAAGTGTTACGCCGACAAGCCAGAGACAATTGACGCTTTAAAGGACAATATTCGTGAAGCCATTAGTGAAATACAGCTGCACACAATCGATAATGTGTTTAAAAACTGGACCGATCGTGGCAGCCATTTGAATGAAATTATTTTCCATTATTAACCGGAAAGATTGTACTTTCAAATAAAAAAAGAAATTTGAGAAAATATTAAGTAGTTTTTTTTATAGCATTTTCAAAAAAAAAGTTATTTAGCGGAACCTTTATAAGGCAAATTTTGCAATCGTTCAGAAAAAAAATTTTGAAACAACAATTAAATATGTCATTACGATGATAGAGGATACGAAAAAGTGGGTCCTGCAATTATTTCTGCCTGTCTGTCTGTCTGTCTGTCTTTCCGCTTATGCGGTTCAGGCAATAGATTCTGTCTAAACCGCGTGTTAAAATAACGGTAGCTGCCATACAAACCTTATGATAATATTTATTTTTCTCGAAAACGGCTCTAACGATTTCGATAAAATTTAATGTGAAAGATTATTTTTTTAAAAATCTTTCTTATGATTTTTGGAAAAAGTTTAGAACGGTACCCCCTATAGTACCGACGCGACGCGACCGACGCACGTGGGAATTTTTTGCATGGAAAGAGTGCTACTGTAGATTTCTGAATCTTTTCTCTTTTCGGAGCGTTGGCGCAGTCTTCGCTATTTTTACTTGCCTACGCTAGTTCGGCAGATTGCTTTAAGTTCAGGGGCCTAATTACCGCATCAGTGAACAAGTGAGTGAGAGCCGCTGGCGATCATATTAACAAATTATTTCTTTGAGGCTTTGACATTTGTTTCCTTCGTATAGTTATTTAAAGTTGTGGCCTTTACTCCTTTGCAGCAGGGTTGAATAACATATTTTGCGACTTGATTACACTTCTCACTTTACACCACCACCACGTGGGCTAATGCTTAGCGTGTCTACCTGTGACGTGATCGTGAGGTTAGAGGTTCGAATCCCAGAATCATCAAGGAATTCTGGGGGTATCACCTTTCGCGAAAGATTGGACACTTCTCCGATATTAATTTCATGCCATGCGCCAAAGCGCTTTCTCGATTGACCGTTCGGGGTGCAAAACATTCTTGGTTCCTACGATTCCCTGATAATTACAAGATATGATTGAGAGGAATGCGTTGACTCCGGAGCTCCTGGCTCTTTTGCCCCACACTATTTATTTATTTAAATTTGACACTTTTACTAAGTTTGGCGTAATATTTTTTTATTTAGAATTCATTAGATGCTTTTTTGACTTGACTTCAAACACACTTTTTTTATTGAACGAACTAAGGAAAGGCTTGAGTTCATCCAAAGTTTCAAAGATCTTCTTATCTTAGATCGTCTCTCTGATTGATGTTGAAGAGGAACTTTTAATTTGATCTTGTATGTTTGTGATTGTGGTTTGATACAATAAGTTTGAAGGTATACACAACCATATTCGTTCAGCGGAAAGATTAAACTAGTTATTTGTCAAATCAGACATGGGCTAAGTGTTACCATTCACGAAATAAGCACTAGTTGAAAAAAAAAAAAAAACGTAAAATGGCGGACCCTTAAAACGTTTAACAATATAAACTGCTTCGCCGTCTGGTGAATAAGATTCATTGCAGCAACTAGCAAGTGCATAACACGTTATATTATAACTGGAAATTTCATTTTCAAAAACCTAAATCTCTCAATTTTAACTGTACTAATTGTGCTTAGTTAAAAGTTTAAGTTAAATTAAAATGTAAATTTTTTCGTCAAAAAATCAAGACACCCTATATTTGGATTTTAACAATACCATTTTTTGTTTAATAACGAAAACACCTGTCACTGTTATTATTGTAAATAAACAACCCACACAACATGTCTCTCAACAACTACATTCAACAAAAAATACGATAACACGCGTTATTAAGTATATTAAATCAAATGAATTTCTGTTTAATCAATTAGATATTACTTCCAGCTTCAAGAAAACAAAAACACAGACAGGTTTAGTTAAAAAAAAAAATCCGTTGTTGCTATGAACTCGACGTCAACAGTTCAACGGAGCTTCAATAAAATAATCATTTCGGATAGTTCTCGTTCATTGATTTTATGTGTCTTCTTCTTCTTCTTCATTTCCGGCGTTACGAGTAGTGTTCTTGAAGCGATCACAACTCTCCCACTTTTCTGCTTCACACTAGTGATCCGCCTGTGGGGTACGCCGTTTTCAAAAATTTTCCTTTCAATGCAAATTAATCAAACAAAAAAGTCGAACTTTATTGTAAACTACTAACCAAATTACTTTGAATTCTTTGAATAATGAATGCAAACACCCAATTTGTCACCTTAGCAATAACAAAGCTTCCATTGTGATAGTAAATGAGCACGAGCACTGAGTTTCTTTATTTGTCTTCTTTGTCAAATCGGCTGTGGAAATGAAAGAATCATTAACTTTCCTAAAATTTAGATCAGGTTTTCGGTGTACGACAAAAGTCGGTAAGGAAGCAGTGAAATCAATTGAAGTTTAACAGGACGATAGTTAGCGTTGGACGCTTTAAAATGTTCGTGTGTCCTCTATTATACCTTGTAGTCTAGGACTACACTGTTGCCTGTAAGACATAACTACAAGTACTTGTAAATCAAATGAACTATGAAAGATATAAGAAATTTCTGTAACCCAAAGCTACAAATTTGATTGATCTACTACAAGTACAATAAGCATAATCCTACAAATGGCTCTTGACTTGTAGACTTGTAACTTTGTGTGACAGGCCCCTGCCGGATGATAAAGTACAGAATACCAAAGTAGAGTACACCAACTATTCTTAGCGGTTATTATTTGCCCTTGCAACGATCAGATGTGTGAAAACTGAAAAGACACACTTTCTGGATAAGAGTCTTATAGATGGAGTGGCGAGAAAGCTTCTTTATCTTCTGTGGTAGAAATATTTCCCCTAAGGTGAAAAAGAAGGCTCTACTACACCGCTGTTGTGCGTCCAGCACTCACATTTTAAAAAAGTAGATATGATAATGATTCGTATTGGAGCAGGGTAAACGGAGCTTCGTCGTTTAAGAAATACCAATATTCGTGCAAGCCTTCACGTCAAAAATACCATCTTGCAACAAATAGACCCCGAAGGGCTCAGATGGCACTGTCATGTTCAAAGGATAGATCCAGAGAACCCATTCTAAAAGACATCGTTCAGGAAAGATCTAGAAAAAACATAAAGAAGAGCAGTTTAAAACACTCCTGGTTCAAACAAATGCAACAAAATCTGCGTTTGATTGGTCTCAGACATGGAACAACCCAAAACCGCGGGGCCTACCGACGGCGACGCTTTCTGAGGTCGACGTGGGGTACGCCACAGTCCGATCACTATGTAAAGCAGCCAAGTGGAAGATCCATAATCCCTTTGGGATCTCATTAGCCGAAGCGCTATGGAAATGGAAATGAAGAAGAAGAAGACTAGATGCCTCATAACTGCGTCTAAGGAATTGTTGACAAAAGTCTTCTCTTCCAAAATGGATATGAATAGCGAAAAGAAGAAATGATTTAAGCATTTCTTGGAGCTCAAATATGATTATGCCAATGAAAAAACACTAATTTTTTGTATTGCTTTTGATTCTAGCAACCGACGCCGACGGGACGCGACGTTGTCTTTAGTGTTTTAAGTTTATTGATTTGTTTATCTAATCATCGACCGGCGAGATAATTTACCAAAGAAAAAAATATTAATAAAGCCTACACTACTACATAGGAACAGCAAAATTAAACAAATAACAAAGAATATTTTTTTTTTTGTGTTGACTGCAACAATCACCTTTCATTGAAGAATCGATCGTAGGCATGGAGAATAAAAAACCGCATTAAAAAAAAGAGTTCTCTGTACAGCTCGTAAATAAAATGACTCAACGTTGGTTTAATGCGAAAAGTCAATTTTGCTATCAGCTGAGATAAGATATTTACAAAAAAGACGGGAAAGTTGCTCTAGTGACAGCAACTTTCCCGTCTTTTTTGTGAAATATAAGTGAAGCAAAAATCATCAGTAGTAAATTGATATTTATTACAAACTTTGCACATGAACACAAAGTTTATACACACCATGTTCTTAATATTTCAATAAATTTACAGTTACAATAGATATTCTCTTATCTTCATTAAAGAGAAAGGCTGAAAAAATTCTTAACCCTAAAGCTACAAAAAGGCGCGAAACGCCAGTGAGACAGATACAAGTTTGTTTTTAAAAACGCGATTGACTGACTAGAAAAATAAAAAATATATATTGCAGACACCCCCTTATTATGATGGAACACAATTTTGGATGGACTCGCAGTACAGCTCTGTCTGTCACTGCAACCTTTTAAGTTCTGCTTGATGTGATGTTGATGTCGTGCTGGAGCTTTTGGATTGCTTTGATGATATTGGCTCTTAGTGCTTGAATAGTTTCTAAATTGTTGGTA
The DNA here is from genome assembly GCA_949752695.1 of Melanostoma scalare. Taxonomy (NCBI): domain Eukaryota; kingdom Metazoa; phylum Arthropoda; class Insecta; order Diptera; family Syrphidae; genus Melanostoma; species Melanostoma scalare. Next base: position 51,727,809 of record OX456984.1, on the reverse strand, counting down.
TACCATCGGTTTTTTACGGTTCACCACAAAGCAGTCGTCCAAAAATGTCAAATCACAACTCCAAGGCGCCCAACTGACATCACCAAGACGGCTGAGAACAGGGTTTAAGAATTTGGAGCGAAAAGGTTCGATTGTGACATGGACTGGGTGTCATTGCGCGCCATCCTCCATGAAAGCGGTTCGTCCGGATCAAGAAATTGATCCAAGTCATCAATTTCAGTAAAAAAAAAAGTTGGCATGCCTCTGTAGACGTCATACCATTGACCGAACGTTGTTCCCAGATTAACCTTCAAAGGAAAATAGTTCAATGACGTCACCACTCTACAATCCGCACCAAACTGTCAATTTCTGTGGATTCATTGGCATCTCGACAAAAACGTGCGGGTTTTCAGAGTCCCAGATGCGGCAGTTTTGTTAACGTAGCTACCGAAATGGAAATGCCTCTCATCAGTGGATTTTTTTTTTGATTTTTTGCCCAAATCGTTGTCCATTTCAAGCTGCTCTAAGGTCAAAACTGCAAAGTCAAAACAAAGTGGATTATCGTCGCCTTCAATATCTGAGTCAATCAAACCTTGTAACCTTGTAAGCAAATAATCCGAGGTCTTTGTGCAGAACTCTTCCTAGGCTAGTGCTCGAAGTGTTGAGCTGTTGAGATCGATCGTCAACAGCAGCCATCGTCAAGGCCGCTTGACGAAATAAATCTTCTTTTAAGATGAGTTGCATTGTAGTTTGACTGCCATTAACTCAAAAACTCATTCCTTTTTTTCTGTAGATCAGCAACTTGGGTTTTCCTATTTTAAATTCTGTTGCTTTTCCTCGTATGCTTTTTTTAAAATATTTTTGACTAAAGCTAATTACGTCTTCCTTTCCCTTTAAAGTCAAAGTTCTCTCTTTTTTGGTGGTATCCTGAAAACTTGTTTCTATAAAATCTACATATTGGTAAAAATAATTAAAAGAATTGAATTAAAACTATCTGAGCGCAAATAAACTAAAATCTAAAAATAAACCCTTTTTAACGTCCAAACAAGATCACTTCCACAACATGAATGAGAGAATGAATAAAAATATAAAAAGATCCAAGAGAAACATGCAATATTTCAAATCAAATACACATTCAACAGCTACACAAAATTAACACACACATAATAGAGTTTCTGGACTGGCAGCTGGCACGTATGTACATATTTTTCAAAGAATTTGATGCTCGCTGTAAACTGCAACTTAAAAAAAATACCGCTACCAAAGTTATCAGTGATGCAATGTTCAATCCTGCTCTGGTGTACGTCTAAGAGAAAATATTTTGTCTTTTATACGTGAAATTTCTGTCCGCGTCCGTCCAAGGGAGTGTCCGTCTAAAGGAAACTGAAAACAATAAAACTTATATAGAGCAATTTCCGTGCAAAAAAATTTGTCCATATAAAGGAGGTGTCCGCCTAAAGGAGGTGTCCGCAAAGGGAGATTTCACTGTACTCCGTAAGGACATAAACATGTTTTCCTGATAGACGAAGTCATCGTCGTATGGAATCACTTTGAATGCCTCAACTTCCCAGCTAACTAGATGTTCGTTTGCGTATATGCTCCATGGAAGAAGAATCGGATTCCGCCCTGCGGTGCTTCTCTCCTGATATATCTTTTTGTAGAAAAGCCCCCTAGGTTTAAATTAGGTCTCCTATACTTTTAGCATAATATTTGTCAGCCCAATCAGTGAGTTATCCACTTTAAGATTCATCAGATGGAGGAAATATCCTATAGCACCTAGCAGGGTGTGAAGGTCAGTTTCTACAGATTTTCCCTTCCAGTACGCTGGATGTGCTGCAAAGATAAGAACTGGATCTATAGCAATATACGCATATGGATACAAATCTTTTAAGCGTATTAAAAAGGAATCATGTTAGGCTGATCGGTCTTTTAGGCTTACGTTGAAAGATTAGCCGAGCTAATCAATTAAACTAAGCTAAGCTTGACTTCTTTCCATTGTAAAAAGATAAAGTTCAAGGTTGCTAATTTCTTCAAGGGCTGCCCTAGAAAAAGCCCAATTCAGTTTTTCCCTTGCAAACAGGCTGAGTTTGTTTATTGTTGCTATATCCGATTCCGTCCGGTCAGATCTGCATATGTTTTGAGAGCTGCCTGTGAACTGAGTCTCCAATAGCAAATTGAGAGTTTGTTCGCTTGAACTTGTCTAGGAGTCCTTAGCTGTTTTAGAGAAGTTGGGAATGGTTCGAATTTGCAAGAGGTTTTTGGTCCCAAAAGAAACATTTACTGTTTGGTGCTTCGTCTGATTCACTAACCGAAACACAAATGGCAGAAGATATTTTCGCTGTCAAAGAGTTCAAGCATAGTTGCAAATTAATGCAAGGCTGTCCGTATTTTCTGTCTTTTACAATTAGCGCCACCAACGATTTAGCTAATAAAGACCCTAAAAGTCTCTTCCTTTTCGTACAAAGTTTTAGATGGTTTGACTAACTGGTGATCAACTCGTTAGTCCAGGTTCGATTAGAAGGTGTTTCAACACTTTAATCCCCTAGATAGGAACCAGAGGTTGATCAATCTTCTGGTCTCAGTGGTATCACAATGGACCCTCTGTGGTCTAAGTGTGTCGGTGTCCGTATACCGTCAGCCACATCTAACCTTACCTAACCCAACCTACTGTCAATGTCAACACCATAATATAATTTGTTTTAACTGTTTCCGAAAGCCATCTGCTTCAATCAATTTTAGTTTTTTTTATCCTAATATAACAAAATTGTAATCTACTTTCATCTTTTAGCTTCAAATGTTTGTCAAGAAAGCAAACATTGAATTCAAACCTGAGTGTTCAAAATCTTCTAGGGATAAAAGAACGTCCACTACCACTCGAAGTGGCCTCATAAAAGTCAAGTAAAAAAGTAGTAATCTTGTCAAATTGTTGTTAAATTTCAAGCGACAGAAAAAATGATCCAAGGAAAAAATTTACTTTGCCATAGAACTTTTTAAAGCCGCTCCCACAAATGAGTAACTTCAGCCTTTATTAGTAACTTCATTTGTGGGAGCGGCTTTAAAAAGTTCTATGGCAAAGTAAATTTTTTCCTTGGATCATTTTTTCTGTCGCTTGAAATTTAACAACAATTTGACAAGATTACTACTTTTTTACTTGACTTTTATGAGGCCACTTCGAGTGGTAGTGGACGTTCTTTTATCCCTAGAAGATTTTGAACACTCAGGTTTGAATTCAATGTTTGCTTTCTTGACAAACATTTGAAGCTAAAAGATGAAAGTAGATTACAATTTTGTTATATTAGGATAAAAAAAACTAAAATTGATTGAAGCAGATGGCTTTCGGAAACAGTTAAAACAAATTATATTATGGTGTTGACATTGACAGTAGGTTGGGTTAGGTAAGGTTAGATGTGGCTGACGGTATACGGACACCGACACACTTAGACCACAGAGGGTCCATTGTGATACCACTGAGACCAGAAGATTGATCAACCTCTGGTTCCTATCTAGGGGATTAAAGTGTTGAAACACCTTCTAATCGAACCTGGACTAACGAGTTGATCACCAGTTAGTCAAACCATCTAAAACTTTGTACGAAAAGGAAGAGACTTTTAGGGTCTTTATTAGCTAAATCGTTGGTGTCGTCGAAAAAGTAATCACCACCTAGGTTAGCAGGGCATGAGCAAAGGAGATGCTGGACTGTCTCTCCTTCCTCCTCGTCCATGCAGCTTCTGCAGAAGTCATTTGAGTAGACACCATGTCTTTTGGCGTGTCTACCTATTAGGCAGTGTCCTGTAAGGACACCTATAGTGGAACTAATGTTCAGACGAATTAGATTCAATAAGCTGTTTCAACGTTTCGAGTTCACACATGGACAAAGTCGTTTTGTCATAAGACATGCGTTCATGAGCACTAATCACAACATTTTATTTAAGCCAGGAGAGGACTTCTTTTATCGCCAGAATTTCCGCTTGGAACAAACTACAGTAGTCAGGTAGACGGAAGAAAAGTCTTAAATTCAGCCCTTTCGAGAAAGTTCCACTTCTTACAACATCAGTGTAAGTGTAAGGCTTCATTCAAGAGAGTACCATTTTCCCAAGCTTTTAGGCAATTAGCTGACTTCGCTGCTGACGGTTTGCCGAAAATGTCTAGGGGTGTAAGGTTTATTAGTATGTCTGGGGCATCCGAAGGAGTTGTCCTTAGCGCACCACTGATGCACATACTTCCCGTTCGCTGGACTTTGACAAGCTTGTTATAGTTTACCTGTTTGTCAAGTGCGGTCCACCATGTTACAACCCCATAGGTTAGTATAGGTCTTATGACCGATATGTCTAGCCATCGAGCAACGGGAGCAATGGGAGAGAAACCCCATATTTGCCGCCTATAACCTTTTTACATGAGAAAAGTACAATGTTAGCTTTATTTACTCTTTCCTCTATATTGGTTCCCCATGTTAGTTGTTTATCAAAAATTACGCCTAGATATTTAACCTTTAATGTCAGGAGGTCTGAAACCCGAGATTTTGTATCTTCTCGTGAAGAGAACAATCTCCGTTTTAAGAGGGTTGATATTCAGATCTCGAGCTTCAGCCCAATGATTGAGTTTATTTAGAGCCGTTTCTAACAGCTCTGCTATAGAGTTTGTTGGTGTTTGCCTGAGACAGCAATTGCCACGTCAACCGCGTAGGTAACAACCTTGAAACCTGCTTCTTCTAGATTGTTTAGTAGTTCGTTGACGGCCAAGTTCCAGAGAAGGGGTGAAAGTACTCCTCCTTGTGGAGTTTGTTGTTCTACTAGTTTCGTAGTCACCCATTTTCGACTTGATGATTCTGCTACACTTTATTCTTTGATAGTGGCAGTAACATTGACACTTGTTGTTTTCAGTTCCAAAAATCTGTAAAATTGTAATTCCTCACTTGTTGAAAGAAACTAAAACAATTGTTATAGTCCTACTAAACTTTTATTCCGTGTTACACTAGTTTTTAATTTCAATTAGCGAACAAGCACTTCATGTTTTGTGTTGTAGGCCCCAGGTAATTGCTTCCTCTTTTTTCTTGCGTTTCTATAAATAAGCGACTTGTTTAATTTAGAAACCAATTCCAAAGTTTTGTTCAGTTGACCTTTATCAGTATGTTCAGCTTCGTTTTAACAAATCGTTGTTGTCCTTGAACTTCATTGATTTGTTTTGCTTTCAGCCCTTAGCAACGCTTTACCATCATATAGTGAATAGGATGGCATCTTCGCATAGCTGAAGGAAGATAGCACACCTTTATTATTTTGCATACAAATAGTTTTGGAATCATGCATAAATGTATAAATCCATTAACGTTGACATGTCTGTGCAGAAAGGAAAGTTTTTCTTTGTTCTTTTGCTCTTATTCAATATGACATATGACGTAAGAACACCTCAGTGTTGGAGTGCAATGCAACTGTTAGATGATGCGTCACCTCAAATGTTTTTGATTATTTTGATTTTAATTGAATCTCATCCAACTGAAGCAGCATAGCAAGCGTTTTCCCTCTTCATCCTGATGAAGCAAGCCATCCACAAAATAGTTATCACAAAAGTAATATGAAACAATTACTTATTGAATATTATGTATTGTATATGTATGTGTATGTATAACAATAGTTTTTATTTTTTTTTATCAAAGTTTAAAAAATTAGTTTTTGTTGCTTAACCAGTAAAAATTCTTATTTCCTTAATACATTTTTCTAGAATCGATTAGGTTTGATCACATATTTTCGAAAAGTATTCTTTCAAAGCATGGCTAAACCTAAAAAAAAAAAAAAACAAAATACAAACAAAAATTAAGATGCTCGAAAGAAAAGAGCATTTTGTATGTGCTCAAAATTTAGAGCATATCTTGGTTGCTTCTTGTTCCCATTTTTAACTCTTTATGTATTTTATGTACTTTTGCAGTTCAAGCCACCACAAATCTGTTCTGGATGTATGAAGTGTTTCTTTTTTTTTTTTTGAGTGCATGTGCATTAGCTGCATCTGAATTAAGGCCAGCTTTTCTTCTTTTTCTTACACTACTTGTGTTTTTGTGGACCGCTTATTCATTCATTTAGAGTTTGGTTTATGAATGTTCTGTTTCTTTGTTTTAAGGAAAATCTTCCGGTTTTAAAAGGTGTTCAATTAAAATGAACTTATGTGGAGGAGGTAACAACGTGCACTGCTTTTTTATAGCTTAGTGCAATTATGATGGTTGGTTTCCATGTTTGGCCCATTAGTTTACTCCACCCAAAGCCCAATTATTTTTTTTATTATCTGAAGTAAACTTAGACGTCAATCATGAAACTCATTTTTTCCTCACTATGCATTCAGCTTTTGGTCTCCATTTTGGATTTTTGCTGAAATCTCAGTTTAAGTTGAGGAAATGTTAGAGCCTTTGGGTTGCAATGAAGAATCATTTGGGAGGGGGTCAATTTCCATTCATTTTGGCAGTAATGGCAAACAAAACTAAACATCTATCTATCTATCTATCTTCTATCTTCTATATAAAAAATTCCCACAGGAACGGGGTTGGGAACGGAAAATTAGAAACAACTCCACAGATTTCAAAAAATCTTTCAGCACTGGGTGCTACATTATCTCCCTTCATCAATAACTTAAACTATATTTCATCCATATAATCCCACAGGAACAGAAACGGGAACGTGGACGGGAACCATAAAGTTACTTGACTGATTTCAAAAATTCTTTCAACTCTAGGATGTTATATTATCCCTCAGCCTCAGTGAGATAGACTTACGGAACGGAAAATTCCCAAAGAAACGGGGTTGGGAACGGAAACTTAGAAACTGCTGGATAGATTTCAAAAATTCTTTCAGCATTAGGATACCACTCACTCACCCACAGTAAGACAGATTATATTTCTTCCCCAAATTCCCACGGAAGAGGAAAAACGAGAACTGGAACCCTAAAACTACAGACCCGAGCAAAGCCGGGCGGCTCAGCTAGTTTATTATAAAGCTAAGTTTTTAAGTAATAAAGTCCTCATTATTAGACTAAAATTTGTGTATTTTATCGATAACAATAACTTTCATTTTTATGAAATAGGTAATTCCTTTTGATCACGATATCAAAAAAAAAAAAAAAGACTCACAAGAACGGAGAAATTCTGAGTTCCATAAAATTTTAATGTCTCGAAACTTGAAAAACACATTCATACATTTTTAAACATTGATAAGAAACTTTATAAGCCCGATATATCTAAATTCCATTGCAATCTTGAAAAATAATGGAATAAATTCCAGATTTATCAAAATTTCCTGTCTTATCTTTAACTGTTCCAATCAAATGTTTCAGTTTTATTGTCATTTTTAATTCTCATCAAACAAAATGGCAATATGCCAATCGCTGAACAAATTTACTGCCCAAAATGGTCTTTTCCACATTCATGCTTAAGGTAAAGTAGAGTGTTTTGATTCCGTTCCTAATCGGTACCGAAGAGCAAAGGGTACATACTCAATCGTCCTCAAAGCATGACTGCAGGCAGACACATGTATATTTTCTTATTAGTCGTTCAATAAAACTTGACGAGATCTGGGACTGAATATAGAAACAAGTATTTTTAAAAAGTCGAATAACCCAATCTGAATAACAGAACGGTTTTGATCTCGTTCCCGTGGAGTAATGGCTAGCATGTCTGGCTGTTAAGTGGGAGTTCGAGGTTCGAATGCCAGAAACATGCAATCGATCCTTTCGGTTCAAACGATACCCGAAGAATTTATCATTGTGTTCGTAAAATATTAAACTTTCAGTATGTAGTCTTTCAGCTGTAGTATGTGCGAAATTATTTTAGAATTTCTTTTTCAATTTAACAATTCAATTTAGCTCAGGCACTGCTGTGTCTGAATCTATTGTGCCTTCCATGGTTTAGTTTTAGGGCAGTTTATTTGCTTAAAATTGTATTAAGTGTGTTCTGGCCTAAAAGTTTTATAGCAAGTTTGGCCTGAAGAGGCTTGCCGCAGGCTTCATTTAATTCTTCGAGCTTACTTGATTAATGATAACATTCCTGAATTCTGTCAATTTCAAAACCGAATTGGCCTGTTCGTTCCTGTTGCTGCCGGTCGTAGCATTTATCTGTTGGAATCCAAAATTGGATAGCAAGAGAAAGGCAGACTAAAACGCTCATGGTACAAGCAAATACAACGAAATCTGCATGTTGATTGTTGACCTCGGATATTGAACAATCTAAAACCTTTTACTAACTTTTTCTGAATTCAACGTGACTTACCCTACGAATAGTTTAGGGGGGAAAGCATTTTAGGAGCCTAAAAACATAGTTTTTTTGTGATTTTTTGAGAGGGAATAAAATAACCCAATCATTTTAAAAATTAAGAGAAATGATTATTAGAGCTGTCCAGTATTCAAAAAATTTTATCTTTTCGATGACTAACAAAATGGCGGCTTTATTGAAGTTTTCCGGAAACCTGTTTCCGGCGACATCGAAAACTGCTGCCGTTGTCACCCTTTTTCGGTTGATCTGAGAAAGATTTACCAAAGTTCGTTCCATATTAAGGGGAGGGATATACCTAAAATAGAATGAAAAATTGCAAAATTCTAAATTTGGAAGCCTTTTAAATCCAAAATTTGATTTTGCGGCAATTTTTTCGATATATTTGACCCCCGAAAAATTATTTATTATATCTTTTTTTTTATTTTTCGATAATATTACTAAGAGTAATCACCCAAAATTTCATCTTAATCGGTCTCTAACTTTTTGAGCTACAACACGAGCAGTTTTTGAAAAAGTAGTTTCGCGATAATTGCGTTTAAAGTTTCACCACGAGAAGATTATTCATTGTAGTAACTTTCGTAAGTTACTAATCGGCGCGGCAATTCCAGGACAATATACCTTCGACTTCCTTCCCCGAAACAGCTCAACAGTAGAGGGCATTGTGAAGCGAAGGTCGCTCCTCCCTCTAACGGCCCGAGCTATCTGACTCGTCACCCTACCGCATGTTGTTCTCGCGCTCTAAATGCGATAATTCTGCATCTATTCGATATTTTCAGTTTTACTTTGGCCATAACATTCTTAAGATATCATACTTTCGAAATATGTAATAAAAAAAATTGATTTTTTGAAAATTTTAAAGTGGTCTTTCCCCTTAACCCCGGGTCTACACGATCAAGATATGGTAAGCCATTTACAATACATTTAAACTTTTTTACAAACACAACCAAACTTTTCGAAATTGAAACTCAACTGACAACTGGTATGGATATTGAAAGCCACCCGAGAAGTAGTTTCAGTAGCCATGAAATTGACAGCTTCGTCAAATACCTACCCTCAAAAAGAGAAAATAGTGCCTGGAAAAAAACTTTGAATTTTAAAATTTCTTGTTGGTGCCATTTTGAAAATATATAATGACATGTCGATTGAAAGCCAGTAGTTGCTTGGCAAATTGTAAGTCGCCTACGTCACAACCTAAACACGGACAGCAATTTGAAAGACTATTTGTGTGAACCGATGGCTTGCCATTTGTTGATCGTGTAGCCGCAGGGTAAGTGGAAGGCTTCGAAATCTCGATGCCCGTAACGATGGAGAAGAAAGAAGAACAAGCTGTATTTCACATAAATCCTATTTCGTACTTAAATTTGTGTAAGTTGCACAAAAAATTCTATGTTAATCGTAGTAAAGCCTGAACTACATCAAAAAAGTAAAAAAACTAAATAAAGTAAGTAAAAGCTTAACTAAAAGCACACATATTGCTACGTGACACCTGTTGGCAACATTAGAAAAACTCCGAAAAACTTTTTTTCAAATACACTTTTTAAAACTGAGAGGAAGAGAGAGATACTAGTTTGTTTTTGAAAGAGTAGTTCGGAATATCATTTGACTTTTTAACTAACTTTTTACTTTGTGTTTCGATCTAGTTCAGGCTTAAGAGGCAAGTTTTTTTAGTTTATGAGCTTTTACTATCACTAGAAACAGTGTTTGCCAATTTGAAAACGGTGCGGTCTCGGTCCAAGATCCGCGAACATTGGTAAGCCAATATCCTTCGCCACCAGTGTTGGGCTTTAATGATGTCTTGTTTTCGATCCGCTTTTATGTTGAATTCAAATAAAACATCGTGGGTATTGGATGACTGCGAATGGTCTTAAAAAAATCAAAACTTTTTTCGATGTTAGTAGCCCTTTCAATCTATAAAATATTGCATCCATTTGGCTAGTGCTTTCTTAACAGCGTCGTTGAAGAGATATGTTGTTGGGTTTTTCTCTAAATTCCTTTTTATTTTTTTACCTCTTTGCCCGTTTGTACTATTTTATACCGAAGATATTTGAAACAGATAAGCTGACTTGCAATCCTCTATTTAATCTTTGTGAACACGGAGCACCCTTACGTTTCGTTTTATGTGAGTTGTACATATATATCGGCGTATAGCACAGTTTGTACTTATACATCTATACACAAAACCATAAAACCGAAAGGGATGTAACTTTCACTGGGGATTCAAGAGCAAATCTAAAGAACATCCTATTGAACTTAAAAAAGGAAAAAAAAAAAAATCTATTTCGCCTCAGAATACGTACAAGCCTTGCACTTGAAAACATGAAAAAGATAAAAAAGCACACCCATACAACATTCCACCCCAAGATTGCAGATTCTTTTGTTTCTTTTTCAAATGAAAAGTGACAAAAAGAATCCACTTAACATGGTGACATTGCGACAAGAAGCTTTTTGAATACATCCTTCATCAAACGTCAAAAATAAGCAATCTTGAGTGAAAGAAAACCCATCCAGATGCATGAATGTTGTGAAATTTGTTAAATTTACATTGCAACACATAATACACGTTCATTGTGGTGTCTATATTGTTCTTATAACGTTTGGCTTTGTTCATATGCCATTAAAAGTATCCACATAATTTGGCCGTCGACGTATCTTGATGTTGATGGGTAAAACAAAAAGTAACTTTGAGTTTTTAAATTAGGTATGTTTTTGTTTTTTTCTTCTTTCTTCTATTTAGCTACCTAACTAATAGAAATAAAGAAATCTCATCTCTTTGCAGCAGCTATAAATGGAGAAGAGTATGTGACCTTTTACTTTTGATATTTTTGTTGTGCTCGGTCGTTGGTGAAATTTCATTTTGAAAGTAATAATTTTTGTCAATGGCCTAGAAAAGCCAGATTCATAGCGCAGTTTTTAATTAGCCAACAATTATTTACGTTAAGCCACATTTCTTTGTGTTGAATAAATTTATAGCGATAGATTTAGAGAGCTTATACCTTTTCCGTTTCGCGAAAACGACTTCATTAACTTTGTATGGCTTCCACAGCCATTTACTGTGCATAATACGTGACAACGCTAAGTGAACTCTTACACTTTTTTGTTTTATTCTTTTATTTTTTCCGCCAGCAATTTATTGCGTTAGTAGGTAAAGAACTTTTCCTGGTTTGCTCTTCTCGTAATCAAATTCGAATTAAAAACTCAACAAGAAAGTTCTCTTCGCGGAGTACAAAGATATTTAAAGATTTTAATGCTCAATTTGAAAGATTGAAAAGTGCTTTTATTATTATTTTGTGCACTCCATCTCGTTCGTTGTAACAGAATTAAAGTGAAACCGTTTTTTCACTGCAGTTTCCTCTTAACTGCATGTGCATGTGCATGTTGATCAATGACGTAAGGGAAATCAAAGTAAAATAGAAACACAGACACACCGGAGTTCAGATAATATGATATTCAGTTCACTTCATGGCATAGCAGAAATGCAAATAGGAGAAGGGAAAAGAACTAACAACGAGGAAGACAAGAAACCGACAGTTCGTCGATGGCTACTGTCTTGCTATTGCATAGTAGGGAGAAAGATAATTAATATGCTTATTGCATTAGAATGACTCACAACTGAAAAGATTAACATAATAATCATTGAAAATTATAGACATTTTTTTTGTAACTTTAGGAACAGAAAAATGCTTCACCAACACATAGACAAAGAGTCGAAGCATAAATCTGGTGCGAGACAAAATCAAAATTCAAGTAGATATGTTGATTTGCAGGTAAAAGCGTAATTGTATAATTAGATTCTTTACTTCTTAGTTTGCAATAAAGAGAGCTTTATGGTTTTCTTTTATTTGGGTTGTTTTACTTTAAATTCTGGTTACATTTCGAATTTGTTACTCCAATAAAGAAGCCGCTGTCAAAAGAGGGGCTTCTTGTTTTGGTTGTTGGATTTATAATTAAATTTTCATGAATACGGAAATTAATTTTTTGCTTTCTTTGTCTTATAGTAGTTGTGTGTCGTATTGAATGCCCGATGCTTGTTCATTAACAATTTATGAAAACTGTTGATTTATTTGGTAATCTTTTTCCCTGTTCAAAACCTTATTTCGAGTTGGTGTCCGTGATTTATGTCCGTTTCCAGCAATGCAATGGTGTCTATGACCCTTTTTGATTGGGATAATCCCTTTTTTTGTAGTCGTTATGACCGGTAATTTGATTTGTCTCAATACTCTTCGTGATTGGTTTTTCTTCTTCGTAGTCCATGATTTTATATAATTTAGGACAATTCCAACTGCTTAATTACAATGAACCTTTTTTTTTTTTTTTCTTTGTAGTGATAATTAAGTTAGTAGACTTGATTTCCTCCAATTTCTTGTGCTAAAAATGCAAATTTTGGGGTCATTTGTTGGCTATTCGATTTTGAAATTAATCTTGTTTGTTAGGCACTAGGTATTTAGACTGTAATTTTCTCGTCCTTAGTAATAATTGTTGCAATTTGGTTCTGTTTCCTAGAGTGTGTCCACTTAGAGGTCTTGCTATTTATTGTAGAATGAATTTGAATGAGTTTGGTTAAGAAAAATGGAAAAATAATTACGTCTGGCTAATTAGAGGAAAAAAAAAGTTGTTGAGTAGCTAGCGAAAATCGGTGGAAGACTTTTTTCCTCTAATTAATCAGTTTCCATTATTTCTGCGTTCTACAACAATCGAATTTCTTTTTTTTTTTTTTTATTAAAAACGCAAATAGGTATTTTTTATTTTTGCGAAAGGATGAAAACGGATGGTCGTTCGCCTTCAGTTGGACTTTGTAAGCGAATAATCCCAAACCTTTGTACAGATTTCTTCTGCGTGAAATATTGAGGAGATGAGATCAATGGCGAGGTGACGTTCGTGGGTAGTCGTCTCACACTATCGGCTTTAGCATCCACATTGCAGTCCCTCCGCGCGGAAGAAGTGAAACTTCCTAATGTGGAAATGAAGATAGTGTAACGTGCGCTTAGTTCGCAAAAATAAAACTTTACCTTTCAGTTTAATTCTACCACTTTTATTCAGTATCTACTTTATTCGATTTCAACTCTACCAATAATCACATTAACTCACTCTTTTTAAGTCTTAACATTATCACTCTATAATCAAAACTGCCATCTGGTTGCCTCGGCGCACAGTGGCTCAATTTTTTTTTTCCTTATTGGAAATTTCCAAGGCTATAAAGTTTGTAAATTTGAAAAAAAAAAAAAAAAAATTACAGGGTGTTTCAGAATCTGCTGTTGAAATAAAAAGTTTTAGTTAAAGTGGTTAACATAATTGGTATTTTATGTTAAAATGGTGAAAAGTCAGTTTATGAAGTAATTTGAGTATAATTTAAGTAAAACAGTGGGGAAAAACGAAAACAGAAAAAATTAATTTTAAATGTGAAAAAAAAATTGTCTCAAATTTGATTTTTGAATTTTTTAATTTTTTTTTTTTTATAAAATACTACTCATAAGTATTTGTAAAGTATTTTATTTACATATTATTAAAGACCCATTACAGCAAAAAAAAAAAAGAAATAACATTTTCCATGACTTTTTTTTGAGCTTTTGGGCTTTTGAGCTTTTGGGCTTGGGCTTTTTGTTGTAGGAAGGGTCAGAGCTTTAAGCAGTCCATTTCACCCATTTAGAAATGTTATAATCATGTGGAAATGTGTACGTAATTATAATAATAGTAATTGAAAAATTCTTAATGGTGAAATTACGCCTTGTCCACGTTCAAACCAACGGAATACTGAAGCTTTGCTATGCCAGTAAGCAAAAGAAAGTCAGACCCTTTTCCAATCGATTTACCCTTCAACTGCTTCTGAAGTATAGTCTGCAAGCATCAGCCATAGTAGCCACCAAAACCTTAGGAAATTTTGGTTTTTACTCAAACACCAAAAACAACCCCATTGCTCGGTAAAGAACGCAGACAAACAAATTCAACCAAACAAAAAGCACGCCTTAAGCGTCTGTTCGGTGTGAGATCTATACGAAGAATAAGAAGGGTGAAAATTCGATATTATCAAAGAAAAAGAGGAAACGAGAAGCAATGTGACGAATTTGAGAGATTTTCTTCAATTTAAAAGGTAAAAAGACTATGCTATGATTGCAGATCTTGAATTCAAGTTTGGAAAGACCACCAGGGAAATATTAAAGTAAAATCCCAGTCGTTACTGAGGAAATAAAAAGATCTCTTCCGCAGTCTACTGATGACATAAATGCCGCTGTCAGTCAGAATGCCCCATCAACAGAAGTTGATTAAGAACGGTATTTCCCTGATCTAGCAGAAACTTAGCTTGCTATGTGTTGGCTTCAATCAATCTGGAAAAAAGCATGCAGCTGCTGATCTGAATGATATGATCAGCAGAAATCATGCTCGATGAAAAGCTCATTTTCATTTTCCCGAAGCCGTATACTACAACTTATCTAATGTGATATGTAAATTTTTGGTGCATCACATCAACAACGAGGCTTCTATAAAGAAGCTTTGGTACATGAAAGTCATCAATCACCCAAATGTTCAGCTTGAACCGGTTTAAAAAAAAAAAAAGGAATACGATATCATAAGCACCATCTTTTAATCCATTTAATAGATAAATCTTTTAATAAATAAATAAATAGGGTGGCGCAACAGAGCGAGGAGCCCCTGGGCCGAGCGCATTTCTCACAACCATGCCTTGTGAGGAAATGGAGGGGACCTACAATTTTCTGCCGGTTCCGAACGGCTAATTGAGAAAGCGCTTTTTAATGAATACTAACGGAGGACTTGCCAACTCCTCGCGAAAGGCGATACCCGTGGAAAAAACATTTTTGCCTCTGATGGGATTCGAACTCGAACCTCTGGATTAACAGGCGGACATGCTATTCATCACACCACGGGTACCAGATAAATCTTTTGCTTTCGGTTAAATTTCGTTCCTTTTCGGCTGTAATTTTGAAAGTCTGAGTGAACGCCCACAATCTCAAGGGCTCGTTGAGGCCTTTGACGCGTCGAAAAAGGTTTTTGACAAGGCAACAAACTGTCATGCAATTGCTTTAACATCATAATTGAAAAAATTGTGCAAAATTCAAACGTTAAACAAAATCATAATTTTTCAAAAGCCTGTTCAATTACTCGCTAACGCAGATGTAATGGGAAAAGTGTACATGATGTCGTAATTGCGCTTTTGCTAGCATTGAAACAGAAGCAGCAAAAATGTGTTCAATGGATAATGCAGTCAAAAGGAAGTATATGGTGCAACGATGTATATGCTCTCATCAAACAATGACAGATACCATCGACGAATTGGACAAAGCGTTACAATAGTCAATACTCGTGACTTCGAGATAGTAAGGGACTTCGTCTAGTCTTCGTCTATATACAACGAAAATAACTTCAATGCGGAGATAAAACGGAGAATTACTCCTGCCAATCACTGCCCCTTTAAGCTAAGAAGGCAATTGAGAAATAAAAACCTCTCTAAAAAGTAGAAACACCTAAGTAACCTTTATAACCTTAACGGAAGCATTGACCTTTCCTTAAAGCAGATGCGGATTATCTTGGTCGTTTCGAAAGAACAATACTCCAAGTGATCTTTGGAAAGTGATGGCAACGTGTGGAAAATAAGATTTATGAACGAAGTGTATACGCTGTACCGCAACATGAACATAGCTGTAGAAAACCATCGGTACAATACGATTGTAGGGATATGTAGAGCGGATGAATACCAATGCTCTAGTCTAGATCGACGCGACGGGTCTTCAAAAGCACATTACAGGAAAATCGTGGAAGGGGAAGACCTTGTCTTAGTCGGCACAATCAAATAGTCAGAGTCCTCAACCGACTTAAAATGCAAAACTGGAGAGAGCTCGTCCCAAATCGAAATAGTTGGCAGAAGATGTTGGCTGAGACCCATGGTCACCCTGAACTATAATGCCACCTAAGTAAGTAAGTAGGTAAGCAAGTTGAATTTCATTCTTCAGTAGTATAGTATAGAATAGCGGAAAACCCTTCGGGTAACGAAGTTCCCAGAAACTACCCAAGAAGTTTTCATTCACAATTGGGCTGAAAATCTTTCTGAAGACTACTATTTATTCACTCATGCAGACAAAATTTACACAATGAAAAGGAGCAAGCTTTTTCTCACAGGTATAGCCAAAGAAAATATCTAAGACAAACTTATTTGTGTCTGGCTTGTATTTATTACTAGTTACATGTTGGGGCATAAGAGTTTATTATTTTTTATTTCTCAAACTATGTGACGGTTGTGTAAACTAAACGATATTAAAACCACACCAAAAGTATGTTCTCTGCCTTGGTGTTGTTTTTGGATTTGTGTTCGTCTAATTTAAATGTGTTTGATTTTGTATACTACTAAACAAAAAGTATTATGAGTAGAAGAATACTCAAACTGTCGTGTTCTCTTAAAGTTAGTGAACCCGCAATCTTGTTAAAATAGTAATACTAAACCAGTCGTGGTTTGTTATGGAAGCGATCATGAAATCAAATATGAACACATAACAGAAAAGTAAGACATTATTGAACAACAACAAAAGAACAAAACGTGTGCAGTTAAAACAGATCAATAGGACAGATCAATTGAAAACATCGTCATGCAATCAGCGAACGAAGAAAAACAGTTTATTGAATAATATACTCGTACTTTGATAATAATCGTGTTCTACAATCAGATCAAAACACATAAACTGTTTGTGAAGATTATTAACAAGATCAAAGTCTTGAAATCGGATTATTCGTCATTTATTGTTATTATCTAGCTTCATACAGAAACAAAAATTGTCAACAACTTTTGTAGTGCGTACTTAAAGAAGGAATCAATCAATTTAACATATAATTTAGTCTGGTTCCGAAAAAAATATTTGTCATTTTTATTTTTTTTTAAATTTTGTTTCAAAAATTCAAACCAATAACTGATTTAAAAAACGTTGTTTTGTTTTTATTTTTTCAGAATGGAAGTCAGCAGTAGTAATCATATCCTAAGTCCCTCTATACTACATCAGCAGCAACAACAAAACAACAATTCCAGTATCACATCCCTTAGTCGCAGTAACAGTCCGGCCAGCTCAAATTCAGAAATTGAAAAGGAGCTTCAAGATTTAGATTTAAACAGTTCAGGTATTGCTAGTAATAAAAGCAATGGCACATCAAGTGGCGGAAGCACAGCTAACAGCACCATCTCTAATAATGTAGTGGGAGTAAAGAAACGTATTTCTAGCAGTCGAACACCAACACGAAAAGCACGCAGGATAAAATTTTATCGCAATGGTGATCGTTTCTATCCGGGCATAACCATTCCAGTTTCAAATGAGCGTTACAGGTACATATTTTTGCATTTAAATTGAAAACTTTTTTCATGGATTAATTTACCACATTTATAGATCATTTGAAAGCTTAGCAGAAGACTTAACAAGACTTTTAGAAGATAATGTTAAAATTCCTGGAGCAGTGAGAACTATTTATACTTTGGGTGGAAAAAAAGTAAGTACCAACGATTTTATTAAGCACTACTAGTTTTCCTTTCGGCTTCGGTTGCGTTAGTTTCGGTTACAGAAATAGCACTTTACGTCGTGTCTTTCAGAACAGAGCACTGAGCTGAAACCGAACACCGCAAATATGAACTGAACTGTATTTATTTTATGAAAGCTTTGCACAATATTTTGCACTGAAGTAGAACTGTCTATTGCTTGTGATATACTTGTAGATATACTTGTGGCTTCAAGTCGGTAGCGCTGGCATTTGACAGTTGTCGAACTCAGCAATCGAATAACTTTTTATAGTTTTAATTTTCGCTCATTCGGTTGAGATTATGGTCGTCATAATCGACCGCTAAAATTGTGAAGAAATTTGAAGAGAGTGGAGGCGTTACTGATGGCTTGTGTACTGTACGAATTGATCGATTTCCCGGCGTTAGCTGCAATCGAATGTGTCGTATACCTATCACGTATTTTGCATCTTCATCCTTAGAACGCTTCTTGAACGTGGGGAAAGTTTGCTGGCCAAGTAGGTTCAAGTTTTGGTGATGTCAATTTTCTGCTAAGATCATGTATAATCCCCGAGCTCTGGACGCATTTAAGACCAATATTACTTAAGTCTTACTTACTTAGGTGGGCATTACAGTTCGGGGTGAACCTGGGCCTCAACCAACACCCTTCTGTAACGACTTCGATTTCAGGCGTGCTCTCTCCAGTTTTGCACTCTAAGTCGGTTGAGGTCTTCATCCACTTGATTGCGCCACCTAAGACGAGGTCTTCCCCTTCCGCGATTTCCCTGCAATGTGCTTTCGAAAACCCGTCGAGCCGGAGCGTTTTGGTCCATCCGCTCTACATGGCCCAACCATCGTAGCCTCGCGATGCATTCTTTTCTGGCTATGCCAATGTCGCGGTACAGCTCACACAGCTCGTTGTTTATTACTCAAGTCATGACCGATAAATCGATCGATAAACGTTCGAAATGTATGAAAACCTGCTTAAAAATTACCTCAAAAGAATTGCTTGCTGAGAATCTTCTCGAAGATATTGTTTTTCACACAAAGTCTTTTAGACTTGAAAATAAATAAAAATATGAATCAGAAATATATCGCTGTGTGTGTTTTATGGTTTATTTAGCGGGTTCGAGAGAACCCGAAAAATGAATGATCCTTTAGTACGGACACTAAAATATCAATATATTGTCTTCTGAAAAAATTGTCTTTTTTGAGGGAATCTCGCTGTTTTCAAGTGTTCCGAACAAAAGAAACACATTTCAAGCTTTTGGCTGTAGTAGAATCAAATAAGATATACAATCGCGAGGGTTTGTGACAGCTCAATTTCTGTTCAGAATTAAAAAACCTCAAATTCCTCGATGCTTACTTAAGAGCTTAAGAAAGATGTTTTTTTTTGTGATAACATACCGAAAAGTAAAAAAAGATTTGCTCAAATTCATTTTGTAGTTCTTGAGAACGGGCAGACCATACGCCAAGTCACCAATAATTAAAATGGAATATTAATTTCTTTGAATAGACTTGTAATTTTTAATTTTGGTATTTCTAATCGTCGATACTAACATTTTACGAGCCGAAATAGTGAAATCATTTTCTTTGCAATCATTTGTACACTTTTCGACGTATGTAGCTTTGAAAATGCATGGGAGATCAGTAACCAGTAAAGTATTTTCGTTTATGAATTAAACCTCGGCCCTGGAATCTTTAGTGCTATCACTCTACGTTACTTGAATCTGTTTCTCGTCTTCAGCGGAGTTCACACTGTACAATTAGTTGGACAGACTTTGGTTTGAACGACCAATATTGGATAATGTGAACGATCGCTTGTCCAACTCAACTTGTTGGATGGTTTTTAAATATTTTTGAAAACTTTGAAGTTGGACGGTGCGGAGGAATATATAAAGTTGGACGACAAGTTTGATAAGTCTGAACGCAAACTACATCCTACCATCCAATATCCATTAAACGAAGTTTGTCCAACTGATTGTACAGTGTGATCTTCGCTTTCATAGTCTGTTAAAAATAGAATCAAAGAATGTTTACTGATGTGATCAAAAATATTCTAAAGCTCTGGTTAGACGCGTAGAAATAGTAACCACTTTCGTGGAAATAAATTATGTTGAATTTTCTATGTGCAATTGTGCATACCTCTTCTACTTTCTCAAAATGGTCTCTTCTTTGTTACATAAAAAAGAGAAGTGTGAATGAAACTCATATCTGAAAATGTTTAGGATGACGAAACTTCACATAATTTTCTTCACCTTTTCTTCTTATGAAAAATCATCCGTCTTTTTCCAGTTAAATTTTTTTTCACGCATGTATCCAGACTCTAAATTTTTGAACGGCGTACCCCACAGGCGGATCACTAGTTTGAAGCAGAAAAGTGGGAGAGTTGTGATCGCTTCAAGATCACTTCTCGTAACGCCGGAAATGGAAAGAAGAAGAAGTATCCAGACTCTAAGACTAAAATAAAATTTAATCTGGGGATTTGCAATCTTCTTTCTTTCAAAACAACCAACAAAACAAGTACATGAAGCAGCAATGAGATGATCAGGGTTTTACAAACAACTACTCTAGCTTCCTGAGAAATGTTTTTATTTCAATTAATTCTTAATATGATCGCCACGTTCTGTCCGTGCATAAATCACAGCCAAAGTAAATGAAGTCCTTTACTACTTCCAAGTTATGACTGTCTATTGATTACGTTTTTGTTCGATTCTTCTTTGACAATTGCCCGCATATTTTTTTAAATATCAGGCTAATGGTTAGCTGAAGCACGCAAACCAATTACCGGTACATTGTAATAAAAGCAACTATCCTTTTTTGTCACAGCATATGCTTCGTGTTTATTCTGATTATAGATTATAGGTTGAATAGAGTTGTCTATAAATTGTTTATTGCTTCAATTTCTACGGTCGATAAACAGCTGTGAAAGCACGCTTTTTTCTTACCTTTATGTCAATATAATCTGCACAAACTAGTAGTTGTACTGATTTTCGAAGTGCCCCTTTGGCGTTTGAGTTCTTTAACCTGAGCTACGGTTGCACGGTTTGCTTTTAGAGAGGTATTTAAGTTTTGATGATCTACAGTTCTTTTCCTTTTGCACTGATGCTTCGTCAAATGTTTTACTCCATGCACTTAAGTCATCCCACTTTTCCGTCTGACTGATCGTGATCAGTGAGGAATCGCTTGGAATCGCATTAAATTGTTTTTGTTTTTGAAATAAATGAAAAGTCCTTCAGTCCACAAAGCTCATTTCTCTCACTTTTACACCGCCGCAGCACCGAAAATATTTAACAAACTGCCTCTGCCTATCAGAACAACTCCAAATATAAGCTCATTTCTAAAAAAAAGTAAAAGACTGGTTAGTCACTGTTGACTTAATCTCTATCGAAAACTATTGTTAATATATGAATCCTAATGCTGTAAACTAGAACTACAAGTCTATCATTCTGCTGTATTTTATATTTTTTTTTCTCTTCTCAATTTTCAATTAAACATTTATCATTTTACTCTCAGTAGATTTATCATTGTAAGACCCATTAAAATTTTTTAACTTATTTATTGTTTCTTAATTAAATATGTCCTGATTGTCACCCCACATCAGTTATTATCAATATACAATTAATTCAAGAAAGCATCATTCAACACTAACTTTATGTTAAAGAATGATAGCCTTTATTTATTCACTTAAACATCTTTATTGCTGTACTAGTTTTAAGATTTAAATGAATGAATAAACTTTTTAATATCTAATAATATCTAATCCTATTCTCGGTTCAAGGTTGTTAATCATTGGATTGCATATTTGACTTTTCAAAGCTGCACACATTAAGAAGTATAAGCTCTACTTTTCGACCATATTCGATCTCTTCCGGATTCGACTGCTAAAAATAGGCAATACTTTAAGGCTTTGGAACATTTATTATTTCTGCCTTTCCGTGAAATTTTCATTCGGGTTGATGAAAAACAAAAACTGTTCGGTTTTTGCAACCTAGTTATATATGGTGTTATTCGCTTTAAAGGCTCAGAAATGATCTTTAGCGCTATAGTTTCAGCTTTTCTCCTCAACTTCGTATCATTTGAAGAAGCATCCTGATATCGTTTTTTTTTATATAGCTTCTTTATATTTTTGGAAACTTTTTGTTTTGTTAATTTCGTGTTTTTATAATATTTTTATGAGAAAATTTCAAAATGTTTGTATTATTGTAGATTTCAAACCTCGACGAACTTGAAGATGGTCAAAGCTATGTGTGTTCCTGTAATAACGAAAACTTCAAAAAAGTTGAATACAATTCCCAACAGAGCGGGAATATCATTCAAAATAAGGCCAACAATCGTTTGTCAAAAATATTTCGGCCGTCTTCACCGCTTAAAAACGGAACAAATGGAAGTGCAGTGTTAAAAATAAGCGAACGTGATATGGTTGTTCATCCACGCATTGTTACCCTCATCCGCAATGGAACAAAACCTCGAAAGGTTTGTTTTTTTTATCTATTTATATATTACATATTTACAGTTGTCAGTCAACTTTTTTTTGTACAGATAATGAGGCTTTTGCTTAATAAACGCAATAGTCCAAGCTTTGATCACGTGCTGACCGCAATTACGCAAGTGGTAAAACTAGACACTGGCTGCGTGCGAAAGGTTTTTAATGTGGCTGGAACTCCTGTTCTACAATTAGCCGATTTTTTTGGACAAGAATATGTATTTTTTGCATATGGAACGGAGCGGGTAGGCCAAGATGACTTCAAATTGGAAGCAGAAGAAAATAAAGCCATAAGTCAAACTGCAAAAGCTCTTCGTAATGGCACCGCCTGCAAAGGACCAAAGCCAAAAATGCCTGTAAAAAGCAAAAATATTCATAATAATACATATGACTGCGTCGAAGAAACACTAAACGATAGTGGCATTGCAGTGCAAGATCTCCCTGCAGAAATTAGAGAGTCATATGCTCTTGGAAGCATAATTGGCGATGGAAATTTTGCAATTGTACTAAAGGTCAAAGACCGGCTTACGGGTAGTCCATACGCTCTAAAAGTCATTGATAAGAGCAAATGTAAGGGAAAAGAACATTATATCGATGCCGAGGTGAGAGTAATGAAGAAATTAAATCACCCGCATATAATCTCATTGATACTGGACGTCGATCAGTCTAACAATATGTACTTAGTTCTGGAGTATGTAAGTGGTAAGACAAATAATCAATTAAAACAAATTAGTTGATTGATTCTAATTATAAAATATATTGGTTTTATTATCAAGGTGGCGATTTATTTGACGCAATTACAAGGGTTACAAGATTCTCAGAGGATCAATCGAGAGTTATGATTAAGCATTTAGCCTCAGCGATGGCTTATTTACATTCCATGAGCATAGTACACAGAGATATTAAGCCAGAGAATTTATTGGTGAGTCGCTCAGATTTAGTCTATGGCGTTTTTGAATTACTGTCCGTTTTTAGGTTGAGCTGGATGACAAAGGAAACGTTGTCGAGCTTAAATTGGCTGACTTTGGATTAGCTTGCGAGGTAACAGAACCACTCTTTGCCGTATGCGGTACACCAACATATGTAGCGCCAGAAATCCTCATGGAGACAGGTTACGGTTTAAAGGTAAGAATTTCATATAAATAATCATTTTAGTGAGTTTAGAAAAAAAAACTGCTTCTTCGAAAACACTTTAAACAGATTGATGTATGGGCAGCCGGTATCATACTTTATATTCTACTGTGCGGCTTTCCACCGTTTGTATCACCGGACAATCAACAAGAACCCCTATTTGATGCAATTATCTCGGGTGTTTACGAGTTCCCAGAGCCATATTGGTCAGATATTGGCGAAGGTGTACGTGACTTGATTGCCAACATGCTGCAATCCGATCCCGATGTCAGATTTACCAGCGAGGATATACTTGATCACTACTGGACTCTTGGCGAGAGTTTCGATTACACATGAATTATTATGCACTTCAATGTGCTCTACACTAATTATAAATTTAACAGATCAATGATTATTTAATTAAATTTAAATGCTCTCAGTTCTCCTTTTATATATTTTTATTTTTATTATTATTTGCAAATAATTTACTATCCAGAACTTTTTTCTCACCATTTGCAAACTTTCTTTTTTTTATTTTTTATTTTATCTATTCTATTTTATTAGGTTCGTTATAATATTAGAAAAATCCGTCGCTAAGAACAAATAAGTGTAAGGGGATGATGCGAATAGTTTTAATATTAAAAAGTTTAGTTAATCCGATCGCCTAAATTATTTTTTAATTTTATCAAATTTAATTAAATTATTAAATGCAATTATTGAATTTTATCTTTTTTTAATTAAAGTCATTGTAAAATTAGATCGTTTTTTTATTAATCGCAATTAGGTTTTATCTTTTAAACAAAAGTGTGGCAAAATATGGTTGCTTTTGAGTTATGATGAACATGTTTTTGAAATTTTCCTGTTAATGGGAGTTATATGAATGTTTTCTTAATCATTCCTTGACGTTGAAAATGACCGAATAGGGCAGCTCACACTGTATCATTGGTTGAACCAAACCAACTTGGTATGATGGATGGGCTGTTGCTGCTATCGTTTACATTGTCAGACTTGGTGTCGGACTTTGTTGTTCAATTAATTTTCAAAGACAATAGATTTGTTTGTCCGACTTCAAAGTTATCAAGCTTTCATTATTAACATTATTCAACATTGGTCGATCAGACCAAAGTCTTTCCAACTAATTATACAATGTGAACTACCATAAACACGTACCTAACTACTAAATTATCGATATTTTTATTTAAGCACAAAAGTGCCTAAGGGCTACAAATCTCCCATATTTAAGCACAAAGTAGCAGTGTTGCTTAGTAAGATGATTAGTGTATCAATACATAAATTAAATATGACACCGATTCATATTTCCATCATATCTCGATCCAGCAGCATCTGTTTGTTTCATTCCATTACAACGTTCGAAAAGATATACTCAACAGCGGAAAATAGATACGCAAATATTTTGCCACACTTCATATTTTAAATTGAAAAAAATTTAAAAAAAAAAAATATTTCCCCGAAAACACATCTGTTCTAGAAACTTAAAACTTTGTTAAAAACAAATTCATATCGATTAGTATGTAAATCTAGTTTTTGTACATTTTATTCTACCAATGCTTTGACGTCGCGTCATGAACTCTCTAACTAATTGCTTTTAAATTAATGTTTAAAAGAATGCTTCTGCAACTTTTCAAAATTCAAAAGAATAACACTAAAATCAAAATGAAAACAAAATAATTTGTATGAGGATTTCTTTGCTCATATGAGTGGCGAAAGAGGAAAACATTTTCTGTGGTGATTCACAGAAATGTTGCTTTATAAAGAAAAAATAAAAATGAATTCAAGGTGACGACATCCGTTTTCTATAATTTTTGGTAGCGACTGACTTATCATCATTTATTTTAATATTTTTAAACATAAGTCATTTCCTTCTTCCACAACAGTCCAATTAACACATTTTTCTTACAAACAAAAGACAACGAGATCTGTTTTAATATTTAACCACACTGGCATACCAACTATTTATGATTTAATATTATATATATAAAAATTGTAGCATATATATTTAAAGAAAAAAATGTCTGCAACATTTATGAATTAAATCCAAAAAAAAAACAATTTTTTTAAAGCTTTTGCCGAAATATTGAACTTAAAGGTTTTTATTTTTTTATATTTCTCAAAATCATATAAGCTTTCTGTAAACGAATAAAAATGCTTTCAGATTTTCAAACGTATACAAAGTTATGATAGCATTTAAGGGATTAACATTTTTAAACTTCGAAAAGTTGTTGATAAAGCAAAGGTTATAATTTTGTGAAGAAGAGATGTCAAGCAAGCTAAATTGTAACAACACGAATTATTATTAAATATAAATATATAAAATTATTTATTGTATTTTTAAATTTTACACAAAAAATAAATAAGAAACAATATATTATGAAATATTATTTATGACCGAAAATCAACCAAGAAGTGTGTGTATTTTTTTGGAGAGTTTTCAATCTTCCGAGATCACAGTACTTATGTGACAATGATGAAAATGAAAACAGAGAATCAGAGTTACTATTCATAGAAAGTAATAATCCCTTTAAGCTTCAATTTCCAACATAATATAACTACAAATCTCTGACCAGTGCGTGTGCACTGTTCTGGGACGGCCGATTTTAGGGGCCAGTTATAGCGATCAGCAAAACGAATTAAGAAAAATTTTGAAATTGAATATTAACTATGTTTTCGTTGGAATTGAATAACAAATGTTATTCCAATCGATAACAAACAAGGCAGAGAATTTTTTTTGCAAGAAAAAATGAATTATTATTTTCTGTTAAAATTGTATTTTTCTATTTTCCGCTTACAATTTCATTTTTCGTGTCAGCTGATTGAAATTTCAGCCAAAATGGAACAAATCGTTCCAATTATTTGGATTCCATTTAACATGTATTCCACTGACAGACTCACAGTGGATTATTTTTTTTGTGTGCATAGCATAAGGAAAACCAGTTGCTGGTGTGTGGGTGCGAAGGGTTGAGAACCATATTTTTCCTGTTTGCTTTAAACGCTCATCGTATTTCCATTTGTCTCAACTTTTCCTGATGGTTTCTCCTGATCGCTATAATTGGCACCTTATACCGGTTGTCCAATGAACCCAACGTGGAAACGGAGTTTGGCACACACGCGGACCGCTGATCAGTACCGGCAAATATTGCTCACTATTGGAATTTGGACAACCAGTATAAAACCGGTATAAAATCGGTTAGCTAAAGGTATTTGTAACATTATTGAGTCAATTCTTGGGCACGTTTTCAGGCAACAATCATATGGAAGCGATAAGTCTTCATTGAAACTGATAAAAGAGTTTATAAAACGTGGTTTTATGTAATACTTTTTTCGTTTGCTTGTTTCATGTTTTACATGAAATTTTCCTTAAATACGACAGAAAACTTCAGAAAGTTCAAGGTACCGAAAGCAATCTATATTTTTGCCGCAGTACTAACATTTACCTATAATCCATACAGGTGTTAATCATTTTAAGTATCTTTTATTGTATAAAAATAACATTCAAAGAATAAATAGAGCGATAATAATAAATTGTATTAAGTTTGAATTTTGGACACGAAACATACTGGCAGTATAAAGGCCCCGATTGCGGTTGTCGATTGACTAATCGATACTCGACTTTTGTCGATTTCGATCGACATCTTTTGTTCATAATTTTCTGGTCGACTGTTGCGTTAGGAAATTATTTTATTATAATATTCATATTTTGATATAATACTCGTATTATATACTCGTATTATATCAAAATATGAGCATTTGTTCAATAAAATACTTACATTTTCCCACAAAATGATTTCCTAACGCAACAGTCGACCAGAAAATTATGAACAAAAGCTGTCGACCGTCAAATCGAAGAATGTCGATCGAAATCGACAAAAGTCGAGTATCGATTAGTCAATCGACAACCGCAATCGGGGCCAAAAACCAAAGAATAGATTTGCGACTAAAAATTAAATATAAATTTTTACCCTAAAAAAAAACGACAATCCACCAGCAAACAAACTCTATATTCAGCTGAATGCATGTTTCATATATAGATCTACTACTTTGTATAACAAAAACAACAATAGGTCCGGTCCGTTCGTTGAACTTTCCCCAGGGTTGACCCAGGTTTTCTTGATAACCCTATGAATTGTCAAAAAAACCTGTAGTTTCCAGTCCTCAAAAAAACGCTAAACAACAAATCACAACACATCCCTGTCATTAAAAAAAATACATGCCATTTGACAGCCCTCAACTCGCCACAGCAAAAGGCTAGGGCGAGTTGATGGAGAACCTAGGTCAACCCTAGGGCTCTAAAAACACTCAATTTGACAATCAGGGCTTCTTTAGGTTTCTCAAGAAACGCTTTTTGGCGACCCCAGGGCAACCCTAAGGCTTCAACGAACAAACGGACGTTGGAGAAAAATTTACAAACCATGAAAACAAAAAAAAAAAAACAAATTTCTGTTAGTTCTGCGTGAAGAAATTGGCCGTAAATGTTTTACACCACTGGCCGCAAAAAAGCTTTGAAAACGTCGGTCAGGCCCAGAGCTGTGAAAGAATGCATTCTTTTTTCCATTACAGTCAAATGATGAAAAAACTTATCTTTTGAAAATTTTGACTCCATTTTACTACTTCAACTTTAATCAAAAATTCCCAGTTAATTTTTAATAAGTCTTTAGTAAACCAATCGGCTAGAGCTGTCGAAAGAATGCAATACTTTTTAACTGGTTGGAATCTTGGAAGCTTTTTAAAAGTTTTTTTTTACATTTTTTGCAGTCATGAAGTCTTTTGATTGCAGTCATTTGGCTGCTTTGGAGTCTTTTGATTGTTTGAAGTCTTTTTTACTGCTTGAAGTCTTTTGATTGCTTGAATTTGTTTTTTACTGCTGCTTGGAATGATTTGACTGCTTACAATTATTTTCAACATCAGCTAAGTCGTATTATAGGGCATTCTATTTTTATTAATTAAGAATTCAAATAATCAAAAGACTTCGAACAGACTTCAAGAAGTTAAAAGACTTCATGCAGTTAAAATAATCCAAGCAGTAAAATAGAATTCAAGCAGTCAAAGGACTCCAAGCAGTAATAGAGAATTCAAGAAGTGAAAAACTTATACCAGTTTGAAATCCGAAAATAAAGTGGTGCTAGTGATTTCACTGACACAACTTTATACGTGTATCACAGATAGATCTCGTGTTACAAAAGCAGCAATTGTAAACAAATGGAAGTTGCGGGGCAAGAGAAGTAATGGTTTTCTCTCTTGTTCTTTATTCCTCTATGGTGCGGGATTTAGGTCTGAGTGCTCGAGCTGGTATTTTAAAAACCTCCAACAAAAAACATAAAATGGTGCGGGATGAACAGCAGGATTTAGTAATACAACTTTTTCAACCTGTACTATTGACATCCTATAACTTGCTATCAAAAATGACAAAACTGGCACACATTTCTCGGATTCTTAAATCAGGGTAAATTGAAATAAAACTTCAAACCAAATTTTGAGAAAACCGAAATGACCAATGTAAATGTAAACTTCTTCACTTTTTTTTTTATTATGTACTAAAATATGATTTGAAACGCATATAAGAAAAACCACCAACGTAAGTCGAATTTGGCAGCACTCTCTTGACATCCGAGTTTGACAGCTTAAAATAAAAATCTGACAAGATTCTTTAAAAAGGTTTATCAAATTTTTTTGTTTTGCTTCATGCGAAAATTTTTTCAATTTTAATTTGTTCTTATCAGAAAGAGTTTCGACCGACCAAGTAATTACATTGCTCCTTAACTGGTGTTTAAATCTGCTTCCATAGTAGGTAACTATTTTTATTCTTTGTTTCTATTTTTTCCCCTGCAAATTAAATCGTAATTCTTGAAACTTGTAATGTTACAAGAAAATTATTTGTACAAAAGTGAGTTGAAATTTCCAAAATAGTTGAGGCAATATTTGGCAAACCTATTGAACTAGCATTGTCTCAATCTAAATGTTAATGTTTCCATGAAATGTTGAACAACAATTTTGAAGAATTTTGATGGAAAAAACGGAATATTTTCTCGCAAATTTATGTTGAAAGTTGATTCATTCAAGAGAATCTCTTAACCCTAGAAAGATAAACTTATTTTTTAGCCCTGAAAAGATAAACATGCGCCTGCGAAGCGCACGATTAAAAAACCGTTTTTTTTTCATACTAAATTAAATAATTTTTTTTTTATTTCTTTATATTATTGTTATGTTATTTATTAAGTATTAGTTATTAAGTAAATGAAAAAATATATTACTATTTTTTCTAAGAAAAGTAAGGTATTGTATATCAATAACGAAAAACAGCAAGCAATTAGAAACCTTCGGTATTTAAATAGCAATTACTAAATAAATTATATTATTTTCTTAAAAACTGATGAATTACAATGTATTCTGTTACAAATAATATCAATTAGTCAAAAAAAAAAAAAATAATTAATATTTATAGGCAGTTTATACCTGTGCATGAAAGTTACACAGAAGATAAACATGCGCCTCTCGAGCGCAACGCATAGCCATAACTTAAAAACGGTAGTGTTTACTAAACCGGAACTACCGTTTTTCGGAAGTGTTGATTAACGGCTGAGTTGGTTTAAAACCACAAGTCTGTCCGAGCGTTGGTTTGAAGAAGAAATCAATATATATATTTTGCGGGCGCCTCAAAGGCGCAGTTTATCTTTCTAGGGTTAAAAACCTAAGCAATACTATGAAAAAATGAAATGTTTTAGGGGTTTTTGTGCATCCATGTTAGTTTAATGTGTACCGTACTTACACTGTATGGCAATTGGGGGGCGAAACTCTCATTTAATATAAATGTATACCTAAATAGATATATTTCATTATGAAAGTTAATTATTCAATGGTGGTGTCATTTGTTATAATCTGAGAGAAATATTTAAAAAGTTGGCAAGATAGGAAGCAAATAAATGAATTCTTGATTTAGTTCGGAAACCAAACTGAGATGAAAATGACTAGGTAAAGAAACAATTGAAAAGCGGTTAAAGAGGGTGACATGTACTGTACTGCTCTTCAACAAACATCAATGTGGTTCGAGGTATTTTGCTTACAAAAAGAACCCGATAAACAACTAACATCATTGAAAGAATGATCCTGATGACCAAATGCAAGGAAAACTTCTCAGTAGTTATGTTTATGACACTGGTCATTATATCAAAGATATTCTTGGGCGTTTTCGCTTATGCTTTGGTTTTAAGTAAAAATAAATAAATAGGGTGGCGTTACAGAGGAGCCCCAGGGCCTTGCGCATTTTCTCACAACCATACTTGTGAGGGGACCTACAATTTTCTGCCGGTTCCGAACGGCTGATTGAGAAAGCGCTTTTCATGGCAATGAATTTATCAACGGAGGACTTGCCAATTCCTCGCGAAAGGCGATACCCGTGAAAAAACATTTTTGCCTCTGTTGTTATTCGAATCACGAACCTCTGGGTTAACAGGCAGACATGCTAACCATCATCCCACGGCGTTTTAAGTACCTTGAGTAATTTCAACGCCGCATATGACAGTATTTAAAGGGACGTGCTGTACGAGCTGGACAGCCGTCACAATAAACAGACATAACTTCTAGGTAGTTCAGAACTTCTTTGGGTTAAGAAGTCAATTGAAGAATAACCTCTCTAGAAAAACCATGGTAACCCTTTAAAGGACCTTGATCATCCCAGTCTTTCTATATGGAGCGGAAGCATGAACCACATTTAAAACGGGTGGGGAAACTCTTGGTCGTTTCAAAAGAAAAATACTCCGAGTGATCTTTGATCCCTAAAGTAAAGACAATATGTCAAGAAGAAGACTCAACAACGAACTGTACCCAAACATGAATACAACTAGAAGTGTACTCATCGCTGGACTATGATGGCTGAGACATGTAGAGCTGGTGGACATCAAAACTCCGGCTCGACTGGTTTACGACAGACCATTGAAGGGAAATGAAGTGGAAGTAAACCTCAACAGACTTAGAGTGCAATACTGGAGAGACCTTGTCGAAAATTGAAATTGTTGGCGAAAGATGTTTGTTGCCCATGTTCACCTCGATGTGCTAATGCCCATTATCAACCAACCAACGAGTTGTACCCCGTGAGAATGCCAATCAACAGATTGAGCCGAGGCCTGCTAAGCTGGAGGAGAAATTCTGTTTTTTTTTTCTTGGAAATATCTGGCCAAAGGTTTGTGGAGAATCGGCATGTTTCTAACGATGACCACCTGTCATTGGTTGGTTTGGTTTTTAAAAATTTATGTTTGATTCTGTTTTTTTCTTGTCGTTTCGCTGGATTCGAGTGCTGTCCCGATTTTAGCCAGCTTATCCGCCATTTCATTACCGATTATGTCACGATGTCCTGGAACCCAAATTAAAATTCGGTGTTCGTTGACCTGAGCAGTCTAAGATTACTGCGACAGCTGTCTACTAATCTGGATTTTGTGATAATAGATGAGATAGCTTTAATGGCAGCCTGACTGTCTATGAAGAAGTCAATATTTTTGTGGATCAAGTTTTGCGTAGCCAGATGTTTTGCGGCTTCACACACTGCAAGTACTTCTGCTTGGTAATCTGAGAAAATACCGTTCCGTTCGACCGTTTTGGAGGCATCTGTGAAGACGGAAATGTGATTTTCTTTTATAACTTTATTTTCCTCCCAGCATTCTCTTGTCGGAAAGACCCTGGAATGAAATCAGTATGCGGGGGGTGTAGCCTGTTTAAATGTCTATATCGGTGTGGTTCATAATGATTCTATGACCTGATATGTCTGTTTTCCAATTATTGCATTGTTTGAGTCGCAGTGCGCTTTTGGCCGCCATCTCTTTAGTGAAAAGGTCTAAAGGGGCTAGGGACAGGAAAGTTTCCAGAGCTGCCGTTGGTGTCGTTCTCATGGCACTGATTGAGCCAATGCATCCAAGCCTTTGTATTTTGGCCATGTTCTTCAGGTTTGACGCCTTCTCTAATGATGGCCACCAGACCAGATAGGCATAAGTGAGGATTGGTCTTATTATGGATGTGTATATCCAGTGAATAGTTTTGGGATCAGGTCCCCATTTTTTCCCAAAAATTCTACTGCAAGTGTAGAAAGCGTTTTGAGCTTTTCTTTCTTATTCTTTTAAATTTTCTTTCTCGTTAAGTTTACGATCAAGGACAATGCCGAGATATTTCGCCGTACGAGATAAGTTTTTTGGTATACCGTTTATGGTGGGTAGAAGTATATCTGGAATGTTAAGTTTTCTCGTGAACAGAAAAAGTTCTGTTTTTGTAGGGTTGAGATTTAGCCCACAGGCCTATCATAGTGAGTACTAAAATTGTCGTTGCATAAAGGTTGAATAGGCTTAAGCGTTCATTTAGGGGTTGAAGAGAGCTGGTATTACGAAGTGTCATTTGGACCTGACAATTTGTGAAGGATAAACTCCATTAGCTCCTCCTTCTGAAGGGCGGCAGTCACTTCCTCTTGCCTTTATATGTTTTTATATTTATTTCAGTTTGTATTTCAAAACTATGTTGAAAACGAAGGGGGGGAGGGGGGGGGGGGGCTACAGAATATTCAAAATATTTCTGATAACTTTTCATGCTTTTGTGCAAAGCAAAGTAACAATAAAACAAATTTAAATATTTTTTTTTTCAGAAAATTAATAACGATAACAACGGATTGCTAATCTATAAGTCAGAATGCATTTTCTTGGTTTCGGACAGTCGGCTGAACTTGATATCGTCTTCGATGGAGCAGAAAATCGCAAAACTATTGAAATAAAAACAGAAGAAGGAAAAAAGGAAAAATGCCTTTTATACTACGACGGGGAGCCTGTTTTTGGAAAGGTAACTACCCTAACAATTTCTTCTGCTTACGTTTGTTCAAAATATAGTTTCTGTATCCCATTTGTATTTTAGGTGAATGTGACGTTGAAGAAACCCGGCAGTCGGCTGGAGCATCAAGGCATCAAAATTGAATTCATTGGACAAATTGAATTGTTTTACGATCGTGGCAACCATCATGAATTCAAGAATATCGTCAAAGAGTTGGCTCGGCCAGGAGATCTTATTCAAAATACAAGCTATCCGTTTGAGTTTCCAAATGTGGAGAAACCATTTGAAGTGTATATGGGCTCTAATGTGCGCTTAAGATACTTCCTTAGGGCAACTATCATTCGAAGGCTGAGTGACATTGTCAAGGAAGTAGATATAGCAGTTCATACATTGTGCACTTATCCGGATGCCAATTCTCCCATCAAAATGGAAGTAGGCATTGAAGATTGTCTCCACATTGAGTTTGAGTACAACAAATCGAAGTGAGTAAAAATTGATATGACTGCCTCCTGAGACTTGACATAATTTCAATTCTAAAATGTCATGTATTTAGGTATCACTTGAAAGATGTAATTGTTGGTAAAATCTATTTCCTACTTGTTCGCATTAAAATAAAACACATGGAAATAACAATCATCAAAAGAGAGTCCACGGGCTCTGGTCCGAATATATTTACCGAGAATGAAAACATCGCTAAATATGAGATCATGGATGGAGCACCAGTAAAAGGTATCAACTGAGTTGAATTCATAATTATCTGTATATGTATAATGAGATGTTTTTGAATTTGTTTCAGGCGAGAGTATACCAATACGAGTGTTTTTAGGTGGCTATAGCCTGACTCCTACCATGAAAGACATAAGCAAGAAGTTTTCGGTTAAGTACTTCTTGAACTTAGTTCTTATGGATACCGAGGACCGTCGCTATTTCAAGCAACAGGTAATCTCAAATAATTAAATTCTGTACTTTATTTTCTTGTAATAGAAGTTATTTGAAAAATTATTCACTTACTTACATATGTGGGCATTACAGTTCGGGGTGAACCTGGGCCTCAACCAACATCCTTCTATAACGACTTCGATTTCGGGTGAGCTCTCTCTTACAATTGATTGCGCCACCTAAGGCGAGGTATTTTCCTTCGGCGTTTCCCCTGCAATGTGCTTCGAAAACCCGTCAAGCCGGAGTGTTGATGTCCATCCGCTCTACATGGCCCAACCATTGCAGTCTCGCGATGCGTACTCTTCTGGCTGTGCCCATGTCGCAGCTCACACAGCTCGCTGTCGTATTTTCTTCTTCACACATTGTCTTCGCATACCGGACCAAATATCATTCGGAGAACTTTTCTTTCGAATCGACCAAGGGTTTCCTCATCCGCTTTCGGAAACCTTTGCCTTCTTAACCCAAAGAAGCAAAGGTTTAGAAAGAGTTAGTTCCGTTTGATCTCCGCACTGATGTTGTTATCCGTGTCTATAGCGGATCATAGGTAGACAAAGTTATGGGTGTCTATTGTAATGTTCTGTATCCTTGTTCGATGACAACAGCATATACTTCGTTTTGCCCTCACTAACCTTCAAACCCATTTTTGCCGCTTCTGTTTCAATACTTTTTACGCTTTTTTCTTCCACTACGTCAATAGCGTCAGCGTAGGCGAGTAATTGTACAGACTTTTGAAAGATTGTTCCTCTGGTGTTTGAGTTTTGTACAATATTTTCAAGTATGTTGTTAGAGAAATCGCATGGCAGTTTGTCGCCTTGTCCAAAGCCTTTTGCGACATCAAAGGTCTCGGTGAGTTCTTTATTGACCTTATCGGAGCAGCGTGAGTTTGGCGAGTTTTGCAAGGATGCCTAAACTAGACATGGCTCTGTACAGCTCGTCTCTGTAAATACTTTCATACGCGGCCTTGAAATCGATAAAAAGATGGTGTTATCGATATTATTTTCCCGGTTTTTTTTTCAAGATCTGCCGTAATGTGAAAAGTTGGTCTATTGTGAACCACATTTACATATTCACATATTTCACCAGACAAGATCTTATACGCGGAACGCGGTGTTGTACATAATTATGGCTAGGCAAACCGGGTAGGCATATTTTGTAGCCTAGTTTCTTAGCTAAGCTTGCTTTTGAGAGAAAATAAATGTTCACGGACGTTCATCTAACTAACAAATAAACGGTAAGCGTTTGTGCAAATTTCTTTCATAGCTACTGAAGCGCAAAATGACAACTTAAAAAGTAACCTACTTTTCTGGTTAACAATAGCTGGACCTGAGTCTAAAAGCATTTATTTACAACTGAGTATTACTCCTTTTTAGCTTTAATGTTATTTACTATGCTAACTTTAAGCTACACTGCAATGAAAAATTTTTGGCTTCAAGTCAAGGCTAGTGCTTCTATTCCGTTTAACCCGTTTTGTGATCTCAAAGGGACTACAACTCTGCCTCAGAAAGCGTCGGTAAGCCTATTGGTTTTGGATTGTTCCATGTCTGAGGCAAACCAAATGCAGGTGTCGTTGCATTTGAATGTACCAGGTGTGTTTTGGTGTGTCTTTCTTTTTGTTCTTTTTTGATTGAGAGTGAACGTTGCATGATATTGAGTTCCAGAGCCCTCTGAATCTCTCCTTTGACCATGTCAATTTCAACTGAGTCGGTCGTGCTCTATTCTTTCCAAGATGGTATTTTTAACGTGAAGGCTTGCACGTATCTTGGTACTCGTAAAACAGTCAATCTTTGTTACTCCTGCTGTCATACGAAGCAACTTCATCTCAGTTGCTGTAAACTTACTCTCATACTTGTTGTAGATTGTCCAACATTGTCAACGCTTTGTGAGTGCTAGACGTACAATTGTGGTGTAGAGTTTTCCTTTCAGCTCAAGGGGCATTTTTCTATCACAGAAGATGGCAGAGTTTTCTCGCCACAAAGTGATACTGTGAGAAGCTATCGCCCATCAACACTGCCTTTCGATATTAGAATTTTGGATATAAGATTTAGAAGAACCTCAGAAGAGGTACCCTTAAGTCCAGGCCAAAGTATGGAGGACAGTTATCGAGAGCTGCAAAAACTTTTTACCTCGCTCCTGATGTAAACCAAAGTGTGCCACAAAACAATTTGAATCAGAGATCAACTATCTCCAAAATAGACACTCAATGAAAAAGAAATGCTCATGAGTTGGTTAACGATGCTCACATCTTCTTATTGATGACAAAGAAATTGTGAACAGCGATTTCCGACAGCTGAGTCGTACTGAACGGAATTATCTCACATCATAGTCTAAGATATAAGTGGGGCATTTAAGAACTCCACAGCTCGAGTGACTGACGCATTCCAAGTCGCAGCAGGGGTAAACCAAGAAGGCATCTTGAGTCATCTGTTCTTTGTTACAGTCCTTGATTTAGATATGGATCACAATTCACAATGTTAAACAGTCTACGCAAAAAGTATAAAAGTGAGTTGACGGCATCAAAGATGAAGTTAAAAACCTGTCACGTTATTTGCGACAAATTATTTCCGTCACAACTGCCATTTCAGTTTGATAATTACTTCACTTCAGATCGTGGTTAATTGGCTTGTCAATATACAGCTCGCTGATTACACTGCTCATTTGATTGCTTTTCAATGAGTTCATAAAAAATGTAAGATATGACATTCAATTACAGAACATGGGACCTAATTCCGTAAGCAGTCGATATTCTTTCGGCGATAGTACTGCTTCACGTAAAAATTTTTGTTTCTCCAGTCATGAGAACCATGGTGTTCTTGAACTCCGATTTCGGTTGTAGCGGTGCTCTGTTTCACATGAAAGTGGTACCCATATTTGTAAAGTATTTCCATAGCATTGTGCGCCGAAACATCAATTTCCGTAATGATCTCTTTACTTGAAGCGGACACTTGATCGCAAGCATTTTCTGGTCGTCGAACTAGAAAAAAATGCTTGCGACCAAGCGTTCGTTTCAAATGGAGAGTTTATGTTGGGATGGGATATGAGATCTAAATGAGTGTTACCTGTCTCGTTTAAAGATGGTCTTTTTTGAGAGCAATCTGTCTTCTCGAAAGATCCTCCTTTTCAGTATATCGTACTCTTCCATAGCTGTAGCTAAGGTTTAGACATATGTATAGTTATTATAGAATCATTAGGTCTGTATCTTTACTCATCCGCGGGATCCCAAAACGTGTATCTTTACTTTTTTTTGACGTAAAAGTGGCAGAGCTTTTGCTTTTTTGTCACTTCCCCTCCAGTAAGAATTTACCCGAACAATTTGCTCGTGCACTTTCTTGCTTGTCAAATCGGCTGTTTGTGAAACCAGCTGATCGAAACATTTCGATTGAATTCAAATTTATATTTGAAATCAAATGAAAAATGGAAAGCATAATCTCTCTTTGTAGGCTTGAAAATTCAAAATAATGTTAAGTATGCAATGTAACATTGCTATGAGTTCATTTTAATATGTACGTTTCTGAAACAAAATTGTATGTACATATGTTTTTTAGTATCTCTGCTGAGAGTGCAAGATAAATGTCATTCAGCAAGAAACATCCCAAAAGCGTATCTTTACTTTTCATTTTCGGATGGAGATTACAAAAACAACATTGTAAAGCTCGAGCCCAAACTTTTTCCCGGGCTTTTTCCCAAACTTTACCCAGAAAGTAAAGAAACAGACCTATTGTAATTCATGGAAGGCCGACTTAATCTCGAACTGTTGTGCAATTTTCTTTTTTTTTTTTAATTTAAAAATCTGTTTAGCCTCATGTATGGTTAAAATAGGTCTGTACCTAAGCATTTAAAGAGTAAACAAAAGCTGTGTTCAACACAATTTTATTTATTTCGAATAGAATGACATTTTTTTATACGGTATTTATTTTGTTTTCTAACTTTTTCTGTCATTTCCAGGAAATTATTCTCTGGAGGAAAGCAGATAAAACTAGAAAATCATCGCATAATCAACAACTCCAAACGAGTAATCCTCGTGCTCCCAGTCATCTTGTGGGTGGTAAAAGTGAAATAAGTGGTTTAAATCCAACACCGGCAGATCGAGAACAAGATGCTGAGTATCGCCCAGCAATCGATCCTAAAATGGGTCTTTTCACAAGGGAAAGTCCATATCAAGGTAATTTTTTTTTATCAACGTATATTTTTATATATTAAAAACAAAATTGTGAATCTTTAGAATATGCCCAACTTCCTGAAAACGAACCGGCTGACATGATGCGAGGAACCGCTGATGGAGCTGCTTCAGGTGCTGAAGTTCCAAACGATGCAAATGCCTCTCTAAATGCAAATACTTCCCTTGCGGCTGCGAATCTCTTTGAATCGAATGATGTTGTTTCAGCTGCTGCTGTTTCATCGACACCACCACCCTTGCCGGTGGTAGACGATGAATCCAACTATGAAGATGTATCCTTGAGTGCCGATAATAGTGTATCAACTCCAAAAATATCACAATCTACAGTTGCTTCGGGAGTTGTGGCTGGATCAAATGTTCATAAGCAGGAACGAGAACCTGCCATTTGAAATTTTAAGTGTTATTAGTGAAATATTCAAAGCTTATCGTTTATGTTGGGAAATTAAATCTTATTCAATGTATAAAAGTTTTAACTAAAGCTTACCAATAAAAAAAATTAGAGCAATAGTATAATTGTTGCTTAAAGACAACTAAATAAAATACTTGTCAAAATAGTCTGTACACACTTTAACAGATCAAAGTGATTGAACTGTTAATAACAGAAAATGTAGTAAATGCAAAATTAGCCTGTGCACCAACCAAAAGAACGAGAGACAGATTTTGTATGTGCCTTTGTAAAGCATAAATCTAGGCGCATCGTAAATAAACTTGAATCGTTTAGCCAGCTCAGCCACTGCATCAACGAATTTTCACTTTCAGTATGAAAATTTCCATTATTTACCAGGCGCCCAGGATTTTTCAGAAACCAGTAGGGGGTCATTTCTATGAAGGAAAGCTCTCATGTAGTTTGGCGCCAAAAGTGAGAAAGCTTTTTTGGGAGCAGCACTGCCAGAGTGAAATTTTTTTTTTTTTATATTATTTTATTAGACTTTAAACACAAAACAATAGCGTACAGTAAAAATTTATTTGTTTTTATTAAAAAGGTAAAACGAAAAAATAAAACAAAATATGTACACTTTTAATTGAATAACTCATTTGGTTTTCCTCCATTAGAAAAGGTCTGCTAGTCCCTACTAGTTAATAGGTTTGTTCGTTGAAGCCCTAGGGTCGCCCTAGGGTCGCCACAAAGCGTTTTTTGAGAAACCTAAATTCACCCTGAATGTCAAATTGAGTGTTTTTTGAGCCATAGGTTTGCCATAGGTTTTCCCCAAACTCGCCCTAGCTTTTTGCTGTGGCGATTTGAGGGCTGTCAAATGGCATGTATTTTTTTTTTTAATGACAGGGATGTGTGGTGATTTGTGGTGTAGTGTTTTTGGAGGACTGGAAAACCCAGGTTTTTTTGACAACTCATAGGGTTGTCAAGAAAACCTGGGTCAACCCTGGGGAAAGTTCAACGAACAGACCTAATATAAACTCTTAAAGAAAATCCTTACTGCCACACATTGTGCTCCAGTGGTGTAGTTCACATCTTGGTTAAGACATCTTTCTGTAACATAATTATTTTTAAAGAATCACTAAAGAAATGAAAGATGAAATTTTTTTTTACCATGTAAGTGAAACGAAGGGGAAGGGCACATAACTTCGTTCTTCCAACCTGCAAATGTTCGCTTCAACAACATTCCATATTTCCAGACCTGCAAAAAAAAAAACTGTTTGTAGCTACTGGTTTTATCATTTGCTATAAAATAAAATAAAATTATTCATAAAATACACAACTAGACGAACAACTTACTAAAATTAATTGTTTAAGTTGTGCTATCACATTTTTCGTCCCGCGACACAGCACTTTCGTATAGAAACAAACAACAAAACAGAGATTGTCTGAACCTGTTTGACAGTTTGATAGAGCTTTTTTCTTCGTCAACATGGGGTGCTGCCAGGCTTCTTTTTTATTCAAAATATTAAGATAGACGTTTTCGTTTTATTTGTCGATCTAAAAATGATTTTTACTTTCCGAAATTTCAATTGCAATTGAATATGCTTAAAAACTACTGAACCGATTTGAATAAAATTTAGAACAGAGATGGTTTAGAGCCTAGAAAATAATGTAGACTACATTTCATTCTCATATTCTCGGGAACGGAAACAGGAATGTAGGTAAACGAGAACTTAGTGTGTTTGCTGAAATGGCTCTAAAACTACTGAGCCGATTTCAGTAAAATTTGACACAGAGATGGTCTAGAGCCTGATAAATTACATGGACTACATTTTATCCCCATATTCCCTACGGAACGAAAACGGGAATGTATTGAATAGTCTCCAAAACTACTGAGTCGATTTGAATGAAATTTAGAACATAGATGGTCTAAAGCCTGAGAATTGACAAAGGCTATATTTTATCCCCATATTCTCTCGGGAACGGAGCAACCTAGAAACAACTAGACACATTTCAATAGTTCTTTCACCGTAAGTGCTTCATTATCCCCGACAAACGATAACTATGTTTCTTCATCCCAATATTTCCACGGGAACGGGAACGCAACCGGGAGTTCAGAAAATATTGAACCGATTTCAAATGTTTTTTCACCGTTAGAGGGCTTCATTATCCCCAAAAAATGATGACTTGTATTTGATCTCCATATTTCCACGGAAATTCGAAAACAACTGGACTTATTTCAATTTGTTTTTCACCATTACTACAATGCGTTGTTGTAATCGTGAAATATATACTTTGCTTTATCCTCATATCTCTAAGGGAACGTAACCGGGAACTTAGAAAATTAGAATGCTACATAATCCCTACACTGCACTGCTGCGAGCAGTGCAACAAAATCACGGACTAAAACCTCCCAAATTCGAGTACAACTTATTGCATGACGTACATAATACCTTATCTATGAAAGTAGCCTCTAGATCATATACCTGCATCTAATCATGGAACCGTCGGTCGCGTCGTCGTGTGTCGATGCTATGCACTAGATCACCACAGGACCCGAACCACACCACGGTGGATCAACTACTTCGTGATAACAACGATATCGGAACGTTTTTTACGTTTCACAAAAGCAAAAGAATGCAAAAAAAACCACAAAAGACTGAACACAAGGCAACGATTGCAAAAACTCTCAACAGAATACAAAATATTGCAAAGAATAAATTCATAAAAATGCATTCAAAACTGCAATCTTTCTGATGCCAGTGATCCACTCAAGCAATCTTTAGGTTTATTTGAACAAATTATTTTTAAAGATTGCTTTGATTTTTTGCAACAAACACTTCACCTCACAACAGTACTTCACTCAAGCCAGCACAATTTCCAGCTGAAAGAAAATCTCTTCATTTTGAAAAAACTACAACGTTTATCCCTTCTATTGACTATGATATTTCTTGACAGTAAAAACATTTCTTAACAACTCACATTATCAGAAGAAGCCTAGAGCTGGGATGAGCTGCATTAAATGGCCAAACACTA
The DNA here is from genome assembly GCA_949752695.1 of Melanostoma scalare. NCBI lineage: Eukaryota > Metazoa > Arthropoda > Insecta > Diptera > Syrphidae > Melanostoma > Melanostoma scalare. The sequence goes on along the minus strand of OX456984.1, from coordinate 51,686,170 downwards.
GACAGAAGGTTTGGCTTATTTGGTAATGACCTTTGTAGGAGATGCGAGGATCAAAAGTCGAAGAATGCTAAGTTGCACCTTCTGTACACTCTTTAATAAAAACAAAAAAAATTCCTTTAAGAACGGGCTATTCCAGGCTGGTTGCCACTTGCCAGTCGCAAATCGATTAGCCGTTACTGTTCGTGGCTAATCAATTTGATGTGAGTATTTAGCAATAACAGGCAATCTTCTTAACGAATATCACGAACCCTTAAGTCTTTTCGTATCACGGAAATATTACCAGAAATTGTTTTTTTGTTTTTTGTTTTAGAAAACAGAGTTCAGGTCACAGGTTCAGATCTTGATCAGCCTATAACACAATCATTACTGGACCGACTTCTAAAATTCTCACGTTGAGTGATTGGAAAATCTCAAACTAGGTAGAACGGTTAAATTTTCGATATTAGTATTGTGTCATCGTGTGGTAGACGATTCGATAAAAAAAAACACATTTAAAGTTGCACTTATGGAAATATTCAAAATAAGCGGAATAGGGTACAAGAAATTCGATCATGGTTTTTTAAATGTTTAGGATGACTGGCGTCTGGCGTTGACTATTCAAAGAGAAGGAGTATTCTAAACTGGGGCACATTCGTCTAAGCTATTTTCAGTGGAATGCACTCTAAATTAAAAAATGAAAATAAAATGTAACACAAATCTTTACTAAAGTCATGAACACGCTCTTAATTTTACATTTGTTTACGGACTCAAAAAAGTTAACAGCCATATTATTCACTTATTTCGAAACTAGTTTTTCGTAGATCTAGTTTTCGAGTTTCAAGTTTTGAACAAATCGGTATTATTGAAAAACAAAGTGACACATAAAACTCGAAATCGTAAAACTAGTTTTTGATAAAACTAGAAATTCATGAAACTGGAAATATCTAGTTCTGAGGACTTCAAAACTAGTTTTGAAACGTTTTTGTAGTAGTAAAGTGTGATTTTATTGAGATATAAATAAAAATTGTTTTATAGTTACATACATAGTTCTTTGTTAACAATTTTCACAAAAAGACATTGGCTTATACCGTCAGCCGAAAAAAGAGTTATTTTATGAAGCAATAAAGTTCTTTGTTGATTTAGTTATCGCGAAATAAAAGTATATAACTACATATATATACAAAAGTACTGTAGAAAACTAAAGCAATCGCTTTAATATAACTTATCAAATTAATTTTTTATTTTATTATTCTGATTCTAAGCTTTGTAAGATAAGCATCTACAAATAAATTCTTGATTATTATTTCCATTTCGAAGCCAAGCTTGTAAGATCTCAATAGGTTATGGGCGACATAAAAGATTTTGTGCAAGGCATCCCACAATTTAACGGTTGTGGATATTACGATTGGCAATTTCGAATGAGAATTCAATTGGAATCAAAGAGTTTGTGGGACGTTCTAACCGACGAACCCCCAGAAGATGAAAGTCTAAGAAGCGCATTCATGAAGAGAGACAAAATAGCTAAAAATTACTTGGTTAATTTTATCCATTCGGATTATCTCAGTTATGTAAGGGATCAAGATACGGCAAGAAAGATGTGGCTCAACCTAGAGTCTGCATTTGCAAAAACATCGATGGTTAATCAACTTTTACTACGAAAGCAGTTGATGAAACTTCGTCTGAGAAATGATGATTCAGTGGCATCACATTTGGTTACCTTCGAAAACTTGGTTCGTCAACTGAAAACGGCAGGGGCAAAAATGGAGGATGACATTCTGGCCCAATTATTTTTAACATTACCAGAAAAGTTCGATGCGTTGGTTACGGCACTTCAGAATTTAGATGAAAGTAAGATTTCATTAAGTACGGTGAAAGAGAGGTTAAAAGCTGAAGAACTTAAATTGAATGAACGACAAGGTGAAGATTTTCATGAAACAACGGCGTTTTCGAGTAAAAATAAAAATTACAAGAAGAAATTTAATGGAAAATGTTTTAAGTGCAACAAATTTGGACACCAAGCTAAAGATTGTTATTCAAAAGAAGCTCAAGTTGTAAAAAGTAAAAGTTTTTTCTTCATGGCAGACAGAAAAAGCTCAAAAGACAACAAAAGCAAGAAGATTATTTTCAAACTCGATTCTGGAGCTAGCGATCACATGGCAAAAGAAAAATGGTATTTTTCAGAGATGTCGGAATTAAAATTTCCAATCGAAATAAATGTAGCCAAAGATGGAAAGTCCTTGATAGCAAACAAAATCGGAAAAATAAAGGGATTGAGCAATACAAAAACTGAGCTCACAATTGAAAATGTTTTGTATATACCCGATTTAAGAGACAATTTACTTTCCGTCAGTAAATTAACAAATGCTGGAGCTGAAGTCAAGTTTTGCGGAAATAAGGCTCTAATATTAAGAGGTAGAGAACTTATTGCTACAGCGTTTTTGCGATCAAACCTATACGAACTTGAAGTTGAAGTCGACAAATCAGAGGCGTATGCTTGGGTAGCTAGTCAATGTCGAAGGAAGCTCGATCCAAAAAGCAAGAAAACTGTTAGGAAAGGATATGCTCAAAATGGATACAGACTCTGGGATATGGAAACAAGAAAAATTAAGATATCTAGTGATGTAAGGTTTGATGAATCCAATTTCCCATTTAAAAATTTTGGAGAGCAAACTGAAACAAAGAATGAGACAAAATTAATCCTTTGGAGCCACGAGCAAGAGGGGCAAGATGAACATGAAAATGATGCTGTGGCTAATATGTCAGACATAGAATATATCCAAAATGAAAACGAAATAACTGAAACGAATCAGCTATTTGATGAAGATGTTCTGGAAACTGATGCTGATTGGGCATCTGACATTGTAGATAGGAAGTCAGTTAGTGGATACGCATTTAAAGTATATGGAAGCACAGTGTCATGGTGCAGTAAGAAACAAACCACTGTTGCAACTTCTTCAAGCGATGCGGAATATATTGCCTTAAGTTCAGCTACAGCAGAAGGTATATGGTTGAGAGGTTTATTGCAAGACTTATGTGAGATTGAGGAAGAACCAACTTGTATTTTTGAAGACAATAGAGGATGTATTGGAATGGCTCATAATTTGGAAAGCAAGCGAGCTAAACATATTGATATAAAACATCATTTTGTGAGAGACAGTATAGAAAAAGGATTAATTAAAGTTTTGTTAATTGTAACGAAGGAACAACAAGCCGATATCTTCACCAAAGCATTGGATCCTGTAAATTTCTTAAACTTACGTACAAAACTTAATTTGATAAAGTAATAGTTTGCGATTGAGAGAGGGTGTAGAAAACTAAAGCAATCGCTTTAATATAACTTATCAAATTAATTTTTTATTTTATTATTCTGATTCTAAACTTTGTAAGATAAGCATCTACAAATAAATTCTTGATTATTATTTCCATTTCGAAGCCAAGCTTGTAAGATCTCAATAAGTACAATATCAAAATGAGTCCTTAATAATTTGTTGTCGATGTTTTAAAGCGGGTTTCAGGTAGTTGTATTGGATTTTCCAATTTTCTCCATTTAAAATGTTTATGATTTCATTTGATGAAAGAGTATTTTTTCCCAAGATAACCTTCGGATCGAGTTCAGGATGGGGCAGATACCAATGAAGTGACATATTATATCTTCTTTGCATCGTAGGTTGCACAAAGCAGTTGGCTTTAATGATTGTTGATATAAAATCCAGACTGTTTCGGTCAGGGAAATAATTTTTATCACCTTGGTCATGACTCACTAGTCTATAGGTACCAGAGATCAAAATGAGTATGTTCAAATCTGTTCAAACACATCAAAAATTTCTCAACGATCGCTCAGACTTGTTAATTTTCCACCCCTATTCACAAGCAAATAGCTCGCAAGCATATTTACTCACAAGCAAAAATTCTTCTGAACAAACTAAATCAGTAAGGATGCTCACAAGTAATTTTTTCTGTATTGCACTCACAAGCAAATGACTTGCAAGCAGATTGACTTGTTTGAACTTACTTGAATATATTCAAATACTCATGAGCACGCAAAATGTTCACAAGCAGGTAGTGTGTTCACAAGCAGGCAGTGTGTTCACAAGCAGGTAGCGTGCTTACAAGCAAACAGTGTGTTTATAAGCAGGCAGTGTGTCCATCGGAAAGCAATGCACTGAACATTTATACCTAACTATAATTCTATTGAAAAACAAAGAAAGGCATACAAATGGTTGGCTTTGGATATAAGAAAGAACGGATTGGTTGCATTGCTGGATGATAAAATATTTTAATTTCTGATTCCAAAATTCCCCTTTTTAATATAATAATAAATTTTACAGTATAATAAATTTATATGCCTTTATTGCGGAAATGGATTTTGCTTATCATTTTTTTATGACAAGTGATTGCTTATTATCCTTTCGTTTTATGGCATGCAAATGTTTGGGTTTAAGCTTAGGTAGGTACAAAAATTAAAGGTCATCAATGAATTAGGAAGAGTTATAAACATGTAGGTATAAATACCTATTTTATAGTTGCATATTTTTTTTTAATGTTTTGCTTTTTTTAACTTCTAGTTGAGTTTTCTGTTTACTTGAAATTTTTTGTTTCTATATACTTACAAACCTGTACTATCTACTTCAATGAATACAATAAATTGTTTCCATATCTACTGTATAATAACCGTTTTCTTCATATAAAAGAAAAGAAGAAAAAACCAAGCTATTAAATAAACGTACTTCTCACCTAGGTATACCTAGATTATTATTTTACTTAAAACGATCACGCCATCAAACTACCCTTTTTGGTATGATCACATTGCTTGCTTTATGAACACACTGCTTATTCACAAACACACTGCTTATTCACAAGCACACTGCTTGCTCATGAACTTATTGCTTGCTTACGATCAAATTACTTGTGATCACTTTTATTCACAAGCACTTTGCTCACAAGCAGTTTAACTCAATGTTATTCAAACTCATTTTGACTTGCAAGCAAGTCTACTTGTTTGGTTCGTTTGAAAATAGGGGTTGTTCAGAGTTGCTTGGTTCACAAATAAGATTGTTCAAATCTACTTGCTTGTGGGTTGACTCAGTTTGTTCAAACTCGTTTTTTTTAAGTAAATACTCATAGTTCACAAGCAGACTTAGTTCATTTTAATCTCTGATAGGTACTTCTTGTTTGGCTTTGCTGACTTTGTTCTTTGAAAGCATTCCATATTGATTCTTCAATGTTTCCTAAAAGCATCTACAGGGTGCCACCAAAAGATCTTCCATTGTGTTGGAGAAGTTGAACATCATGGATGTCACTCAATCTCATCGATTCCGAAAAGAATTGAAGATTTCTGTCTAATATCTTATTGGTGAGTTGATGATTTGGTTGATTCATGATTTTCCAATATATTAGAAATGCAGCTGAACTGTGTGTAAATATCACGTAGGTAAACCAGTTTCGAGGTGCAACATGTAGGTTGGTGTATTTTCCGATAGTCTGAAGGTTTTCTTGATGAAATATCAAAGAAGCTTTTCTACTTCGTCGAACCCCAAACTTGTGCTGCGTAGCACATAAGAGATCTTACAACTGCTTCGAAGACGTAAAGACGAAACGTTTTTGTATTATTCATCAAAACTTTATTACCACACATCATTTTCTGCTTTCATTTTGAAGCTTCGTTTCGACATCGGTTAGTTTGGCAAGTATGTATACGTCTTCGTAGGGGATTCAGGTTATTCACATTTCACATAGGTACACCGTATTTGGCTACCCCATACACAGCAAATCACCCCGGATAGGCTGTTGACCCAATCAAAAGTCGGTGAAGGCCAGTATCCGGTACTGCGACATAGGTGAAATATGGCTCAGAAACTAATAATTGCAGCACACATTTTGTAGGACCAAGCTAATGCATTGTGTGCACCGATAATAAACTGTACTTGCTGATTAAAAAGAACTTCTTTGTTGTGTTTCTCCAACTCCAACGATTGGAAGAAATTTGGCGGGTTTCTGCTACGGAAAAACTGCATGTGACTGCATGTCGCTGGTTAGACAACGTTAATTGGACTTATTGCTTCGATTTCTGTGCAAGGAAGCTCGGCTTGTGACAGAGATTTTTGAGCAAGGTTCACAGACTCTGTGTTGCAGACTTCGAAGTCAGCATTCAAAAGATTTTCCTATTGCTCAGCGATGCAATATTGGAAAGAGTTAGCTACTGCTGCCGTTGGATATTTATCTGCCACAGTCAAAGCAATTGGCAGGGTGTCTGTGCCATTCAACAAATTTGAAATATCTGACTCTGACTCAAAACCATCTAAACCGAAAGATGAAAAGCATCCGCGAGATCTTACATTGGGCTTGTCACCTGAAACCTCAATTTATCAACATTAGCCCCCCGTTGTTATCATATTACGACGTTCTCGTGCACTATCCGCAAATGCATCAAAATGAATTTGAAGCGTCTTAGAAGGACGAATATGATTCGTGGTAGGTGCATCTAATATAGGACTAAAAGAGGTTTTTTTTATACCTACTTACGTTAATGTGTTGCACACTGATTGAACAGTAATCCATTGAATGATCTTTTTTGTTTGAGTCACTTTGCTTGTCTACTTGTCTCTTTGAACCAAATACCACTTCTACCATTTGATAAACAAACCGATGCCAGGGTCTCCATTTTTGCTTCGGTCTATATTTTACTTTCAATGATCTTGAACCGTCGCGTCGCGTCGACCACCCATATGTTCTTATTCTTGAGAAATAGAATGGTAGATTCAACGTTTACCTATATATTTTATTTTCATATATTTATACAAACAATCAAACGTTTGCAAATTACAGTAGGTAGGTACTTGTTTGAATTTTCTATTTTGTTTTCAAAATCAAAGCAGCTCTTGATATGAATCTAGTTTCGATATTCAAAACGAGAATCCATTTTCAAAACTTGAACTAGTTTTTCTCCAGAAATCAATAATACCGATTTCTTTTTAAAACTAGTTTTGAGTATTTTTTGCAAAACTTGAAACGAAACTAGTTTTACCTGAAACTAGTTTCATTTCTAGTTTTACGAATTCTCAATAATATGGCTGTAAGTGTTGTTTTGTGATTTTCGGTGTAATTTTGGCAAGCAGATAAGTAAAAGATTTTCAAAGTGAAAAATTAATGGAAGAAAATGCATTTCATTCATTTTTAACTGTAGTTTTACTAATTGTGATAAAAATTAGGGCAAAAGAAAACAATTTTTAGAAGTGCGGGTTGATTCGGCATTTTGACTGAAGCTAGCTAGCCCTAAACGACGAATATGCTCCTTTGCATTATCCCCTACACGTCGAACACATTTGCCGAACATTCATTCATTCATTGCCATTTTACTTAATCCGCGTTATGCACACGACACAGCAAAATGAGGTTTGCGGGCAGTGGCGGATCCAGGATTTGGGCAGTGGGGGGGGTCTATAACTCAAAATCTATATATATAAAGTAGGATGTATGTGTGTATGTATGTATGTATGTATGTCCGGGGTAAACTCCTAAACCACCCAACGGATTTTTATGAAATTTTCAGGGTAGACATAGTTTAGTTCAGAGATGGCTCCTGTCAGGGTTTGATCCCCATATTCCCACAGGAACGGGGTTGCGACGGAAAACTAGAAACTACTCCATAGATTTCAAAAATTCTTTCAGTACTAGGGGTGCTACATTATCTCCCTTCATTAGTAACTTAGACTTTATTTCATCCTTATAATCCCACAGGAACAGAAACGGGAATGAGAACGAAAACCTAAAGTTACTTGACCGATTTCAAAAATTCTTTCAACTCTGGGATGTTACATTATCCCTCAGTGACATAGATTTACATTTCATTCACATATTTCCATGGGAACGGAAGATTCCCACAGGAACGGGGTTGGGAGCGGAAACTTATAGAAACTGCTGGATAGATTTCAAAAATTCTTTCAACATTAGGATACCGCTTAGTCCCACAGTAAGACAGATTATATTTCTTCACCAAATTCCCACGGAAGAGGAAAAACGAGAACTCGAACCTTAAAACTACAGACCCGACCAAAGCCGGGCGGCTCAGCTAGTTTTATTTATATATAGGTACGAGGTTTAGCAGATTCAATCTTAAATTATTTTCATGATGTTGGCGTCGATTGCTTATATATGTATGGCCAAGGATTCGACGGAGCTCCGGCAATGAGTGTCCAATTCATTGGTGCACAGGCTCATCTGAGATCGTATTTCCCCCTGGCAATTTATGTACATTGCGCTGCACATAGCTTTAGTTTGGCAGGCAATGTAGCATGCGAAGTGTCAGGAATCAAAAATGCGTTAGGAACTATCGGAGCGATTGAAGCATTTTTTCACTGGCCTAAAAGACAAGACGTTCTACACCAAGAAAATTCAAAAATGACAAACAAAAGTGAGAAAAAAAACAAAAGTTGAAGTCTGTTTGTCCTACCAGGTGGGCTCAGTCTCATGAAGCAGTTGGAACGTACGTTGAATTGCAACCGGCTGTTATTGAATCTTTGGAAGAAATCAAAACGTGGAAGATCGAGATACTTCGCAAAATGCATTGCATCTTTTGACAGCGATTTCGACGGTTGAATTCCAAATCGCCTGTCACATTATGAAATCAGTTAATTCGATTGTTTTGTCTTTGAGTCGGGAATTGCAATCTAAAAACCAAGATCTGGGTGAGGCTACTAAGCTGGCAGATGACGCTTTGAATGAATTTACGTACAAACGCGAAAACGCAGATTCTACTTTCCACGTTATTTATGAACATGTTCAATTTGTTCTGAATACGAAATCACAATGAAATTGCCACGCCGCCGCCACCACCGCCGCCGTTGCAATCAACAAAAAAATCGTTGCAATGCTCAAGCACAAAGTATTGAAGACTACTAAAGAATTTCTTTCTACATTCCGTTTCTTGATACGTTCATTTTTCAACTCAACTCAACAAAAGTCAGTTCTCAGAACACAAATCCATTTTCCAAAGTTTCGGGCAACTGTTTCTTATGTCGATTTCCTTTGCAAAAACAAAAGCACTCTAAAAAAGTGCTTTTATTTCGTGCTCACTGGAAACGAAAAGACAAAATTCTTTTTTTTATCATTGTATGTGTGCAATTTTTGACAGCCAACTCTTCCCGTGTGTTTTGTTCTGCTATTTATATAGAAAGAATGTTTTCGCAACTTTATTAATAAATGCACTAGGAAGAAACCTCCTCATCCGAATAACTATACACAACACTTTCAACAAAATTATTCACAGAATGCCTTTCGTTTTGTCCAAGCAATTTTAGAACATCAAACACTTCTTCGTCAGAATCGGAACTAGACGACGACTGATTATATATATTTTGATAAATTGCAGCTAAAATTGAGCGATCCATTTTCACAAAATAGTTTATTGTTTATTTTTATTATCTCTCTTTCACAGTCCTTTAACCAAAAATGCAAAATAATCAAACTGCAAACTGGTAAACGTCAAATGCTTTGTGTTGGTGTGCGTGAAAGTGCGTGTAAATCTTGCCTCTGAATCGAGATTCGTAAAAGTGCTTTTTCGGGGCAAAAAAAAAGTGATCTAGTGCCTCAATGTAACATATTTCGAGCAAAAAAGCACTTTTAAAAGTGCTTTTGTGTACCACTGGAAATCGACATTAAACAAGAATTTAACGAAAAGAAATGCGCTGACCTCTACACATTTTACGAAGATATATCGGATTGTTCGAAAGAAAATTTTCTGTCAGAAGTCAAGATGTGGAGACAACGAGTGCACGGCCAGAACATCCAAAATGTGCTTGATGCTTTACTGGTTAGTATCTTTCGATCAAACATTTACATGTAAAAAAGTTTATATGTGACGCGATCCGAGAAAAGGCACCTTCTAGGCAAATGTGAAAGCTCACACGGCACGCTCTGAAAGGCGCTGATGTACCATTCAAACCCATGTAAAATGTCGTTTCTCTGAATTTATATTTGTGAAATAATAGCGATGTTACAATTTCTGATTGCGCTTCATGAATATTCAGTAAAAGAACTTGTGTAATCAATCATGATCCAACAACCGAATTTTTGCATAGTAAGTCCCTTTCATCGGATCGAGTCACATATGCAAACATCAATCTGACGATATTTTTCAGGTTATCAATAGCAAGTCGTTCAAGAATGTCGATTATACTTTTATAATCAATAAAGTTCTTGAATATTTAAAACAATAATATTACTTCTCCTTTACTTTTTTGTCTTGCTCATGCTATTTTTTCCGTCCCGTAACGAAATTTGAACATTAGGAGCCGATAAATGTTACAATTAACATCTTTTATTTTCCCGATGGGGGGTTTATTTTATGGGTTTGCCTCATAGCAAAAAAACAGGTTTGCTCGCGAGCATGGCCCTACATGGCGAACATCAAACTTAAGAAACATGACAAAATCGAAATTTTTCGCCAACAGCGAGCGGCTCGCGAACTAGCCCCTACACGACGAAAATACGGCGATCGCGAGCATGTTCGTCGTTTAGGGCTAGCATGAGGCACTTTCAGCAAGTGCCGAATGTAACCCAGATTTAAAAAAAAATTTTTATTTGACATATATTATTCGAAATTACAAAAGAAGCACAAACAATATTTATATAAACGAAGAATTATTATTATGAAGAAAGAAAAATTTTTAATAAATAAAAACTAATCTATAAACGAAGAATTAATGAAAAGGAAAATTGAGGATGTCCTAAAAAGAAGGGAAAGTAAATATTTTGTCTGCGGCACGAAATAGAACGTCTGACCCTTCCTATCAAAGTTTAAGAAAAGGGCTTAAGAAGAAGATCTCGTTGTTTATATCAAAAAGTTCGTTTTTCATTACTTTGTTTTGATTTATAGTTCATTTTTTGCGAATGAGTTCTCATTCAATAAAAAATAATTTGACAAGGCATCTAGAGCTTCAGAAGTAAACAAACAACCAGAAAACATAGGTGGTCCTCGTGTTAAAGGCCTTAATAAAACATGAGTAAAAAGCTCACTTTTTTGAACTGACAACCAATCAACTGTTGTATCCATCCTCCACACTTTCGTTCTATTTGCGGAATGATTCCCATAGATTGCAGGAAAGCGAATCGGAAGAAAATTTCGTTCATAACCGAGAATTGATTATATAATTCTCCATTTCAAACTTTTAACGATGAACATGGGTACTCAATCCTAGAACTTGACACATTTTCAAGCTTCACATCGTTGTCAACAAGTGTTTCACATTTGCCAATAGCAGCTTCTTATCTACTTACTCTCCTCCATGCTTTCATTTCTTATTTCTACCAGCTATGGAAATTTCAGAATTTCGTTGTATCTTGATTTGTTTTAGTGAAAAAGCAGAGGCGATTGAAGTGGGGATTACTTCGGTACTAAGACTTCAGCGTGTGGGCAACATATAGTTTTCCGAATCAGCTCTTTCCCAAAATTATGCACTAAGGACTAACTTAATTATCATCATTCTCCCTACATCACCAAATTTCACTGATGTTTCTAAGTAATAAATCAGCATAAATTAACACGTAAGAAATTGAAAAGCTAGCCGTTTTTTGTATTCACATTCACACCTATAACGTTCGCACCTAATTAACACATTCGCTAAGAACTTTAGGACAAATAAGTGTTTCAGCAATAATTTTTTCTTCTCTCAAATTAGCTCCATAGATTTAAACTCCCAAGGGAACAAATAGCTCTGCCATTTGTATGGAAGGGAATAAAGAAGCATGCAATCATAAAACAATAATGTGTAAAGCGACGGCCAATTCTATTTTAACCACCAGTAATCGTCTTCAAATGTTATGAATGTAAGAATCCACTGTGGTGTGTAACATGCGCAGGAGAAAAAACTACGAGCGTAGAAATTTATATTTTGAATACGTTTCATCTCAAACCACGTCTAGTCGCACCGGGTTGAAGTGTTGTTATTTTTGAATTTTTAGTCCTTGCTAGGAATTGCGACCGAATAGGTCAACAAGAAAATAACAAGATTAACTAAGCTATTTGCTATCGCTGCTCAAAACAAAGAATTTAAACGAAAGAGATACGTTCTTAGTAAACAGTAAAATGAAGAAATGGTCAATTTTAATTTTAAGTGTTTTGTTTTTAATTCAACGATCAAAATCCAGTATCTCGGAGTTAAACAATTGTGAGTGAACTATTCAGTGATGATTTTTTAATAACTATTTAATTGATAAAATATATCGAATAATTAATAACCAAACATATTCCAGTTATTAAATAATGTTTGATTAAGATAAGTAATTGCTTAAAATTATAATAAAAGTCGACAAAATCAATCCCTATTCGAATTTGAAGACGCTTTGTACAGACATCTCAAGTCAAGGCGAATGCAAATACAAGTTGAGGGCTTATTTTTTAACTCATTCTCAAGTTAGAGCAGGCCCATTTGCATGGCGTTGTTCTAACTAAAACTAAATTAAACCAAAAAATCGAAGAGTTTAACTTAATTTAATAACTTTACAATCCCCTAGTATATAAAGACCTTGTTCTATTATCATTCAACGTCCTATCATCATAACCGATTTAAAAAACCTACGATCGGAGAAAATTCTACTTTACTAATAGAAGCCGCAACTCTTGCACAATCGGAGACAATCGAAAGTTACCCAATACCGAACTAACATTTTAATTTCCTTGCGTCAGATTAATCAGTCGGAATAGTTATCATATCACTTATCAATCATCATAGTACAAACATCTTAAACGTTGTACACATCGTTTTCTATCGGCTATGACGATAGATTGAACAGACAATTTCATTGCATTGTATTTTAAATTATACCTTCAAGTTTGCAAGATAGGACAAAGGCTTTAAAAATTTCCACAGAATTAATGAAAGAAGAATATAAAAATGACGGTTGTTTCGTTTTCGAAGTAAAAGTATTGCAATAAACAATTTGAAAATAAAAACAAATAAGTCAAAGTGAAAATTTCATTCAATCATAAATAGAGATGATATCATCAGTTTTACAGTGAGAATTCATGACAGTGTAATTACTCTGCGTTATCCCCTTTACATTTGACTTTAAGGGGGAGGGGGATTAGGACTTTTTTTGATTGTCCTGACCGTAGGTAAATTCAGGTAGAAAAAGCCATAAAAATATATTTTATATTTATCGATGATTTTATGTAATTTGGAAAAAGTTATTTTTTTTAGTCACTTTTTTAGTTCATAAACTTTAGACTTGTTTTTCTCAAAACTACTTTTTCAAAGTCCGTGTTCACTGTCATTTCAAAACTACTTGACCGATTAATTTCAAACTTTGTACACATTTTTGACATATAAAATACCGCCCTAAAGTTTAGTAAACAATTTTTTTTTACATTAATGGTGCTTTCTACCCCCAAAATGGCGGAATTTTTAGTGGAAAACAACAGTTCACACCTTAAATGGCCGCCAAAAATTTTTAAATGAAAAAATAATTTATCAGAGAACGTTGGGGGGGGGGGGGGGGGGGTAGATTTGATCATAACTTGACTAATTTTTCTTGGTTTTTTATTTTCAAATAATTTCCAGCCGAGTTATGGTGAACACCGCAAATTGTTTTTGCTCAAGACGTTCTTGGGGAAGCTCTGTTACCGGCTTATGCTTCAATATTTCGGGTTAGGGTCAAAATACTGTATGGGTCATAATACTGTATTTAAAATACTGTACCTCAAAATACTGTATTTCAAAATACTGTATGTTCAAAATACTGTATGGTCAAATTGCTGTAAGTCAAATTACTGTATCTCAAAATACTGTATCTCAAAATACTGTATTTGAAATTACTGTAATTAGGCTGAAAAATAAAAATTGTTTTGAGAATGTAAAAAAGTGCCGGCACTTTTTTACATTCTCAAAACAATTTTTATTTTTCAGCCTAATTACAGCAATTTCAAATACAGAATTTTGAAAACAACAACAATTTTTCTTTACCATAATAATCTATTATACTTCCTTGAACAATTACATGTACCTATGATAATTCATTAGTCTTAGAATTAATTAAAACAAGAACAAAACAACTGGTATCTTCGTCTTTTTTCTCTATTTCATTTTCTCCTTCTTGATTATATGTATATGTATGTATCTCTCTCACATGTTAAAATGAATTGTTTTGATCATAATCAACAACTGCATGAGCAATTGCAACAGACAAATTAATCTGTCAAAACTAGCACGCGTTCATGCATTCAGTAGATGTTTAAAGGTTTGTGCAAATTTAAGTGTTAAATGTTATTTTGCTTCAAAATGAATGTATCGATAGGGAGAACAAGTAAAGGATTGGAAGTTTAAGAATGGAATTATGCAAAAATACAGTATTTTTAAAGACAGATTTTTGAGATACAGTGTTTTGCTCATATACAGCAATTTGGCATACAGAATTTTGAACTACAGTATTTTGATCATACAGTATTTTGAAATACAGTATATTAACCATACAGTATTATGAACATACAGTATCATACAGTATAATACAGTATTTTGACCATACAGCATTTTAAAATACAGCATTTCGACCCGCTCCCCAATATTTCTGCATGAAAAAATTACCCTATATTGTCGAAAATATGCTCAATAATGTACGAAAGGTCCGAATAAAATTACTCAATCCATATTTAAGCCTAGTACGCTGCTGCGAAAAAGAAAGATCCCATACAAAAATGACATGACGGAATCGTAAACGAAAAATTTCGCTCACCTTTTCGTCGTGCAGTACGCTGCTGCTCTGCGAAAAGGGCTTTGTAGGTGGATAATTGTAGTAGACCTTTTACTACAATTTTTTTAATTCTCCACACTTTTCCGTCCATCATTTATCTCCCGGGACAATAAATGCTTGCGGAATTTTGGCAGTTTCATTGTTTTTTTTTTTGTTTTGTGAATTTATTGTGCTGAAGTGGCACATAAATTTTCTAAAATAGAAAGTGGAATAATTTAATTTAGATGAGAAAAGTTTCCTCTTCTAAAGTATGCCCTTCAGAGATCTGGAGATGAGAGAAGCATTCTTGGTCAGCTCCGATTAGGCTTTGAGAGCAAAATCAACTGAATTCTTAGACGGGTCAAAACAATTGCAGATTCTAATTGAGTCTGGTTTGTTGCACCAGTTTTTGGATGAGAACCAGAAATAAAATGGATTTTTGTTTTAATTTATTTATTTTGGAATTTTGTTGTTGATGATCATTTGTCAGTAAAGTTATTTGTTTACATTTTCTTATACATTGACTTTTGAACAACAAACTAAATATACATAGTCACAGTTTTGTGTGGACCTTAGACTCAACTAATAAACACAAGGATTTCAATCCATTTCGAAAGTGCTGACGACCAGCCGCCTTGCATACGTAGGTTGGTTGGCATGCGGATGCTTATACGCTTGTTAAGGTTTTTGAGTGCTAATACAATAAAAACAGATAGATAGGGAAAAAATCTCCTTTCATTTCTAGTGGAGACAAACCATGTTGCTGACAGACCAAAACACTCCTGGTACGGACAAAAGCAACAAAATTTGGTTTCCCACAGACTTGCAACAATCCAAAGCCAGGATTTAGATGAGTTTATTGAATACGAAGATGAAAAGGAAAAAAAAGCGACCTAAAGTCAAATGAAAAAAAGAAACTAGCTTCGTGAAAATAAAAGAGCCAATCGGTCATGAAACGTCCTTTGGTTTGCCTTTTGCTGTAGTCCGTAGATATTGGTTCGCTCGAATCGAAGGAAGTTTTTTCTTCCTTTTCAAAAGCATCATCGAATGTGCAGATGATGAACAAATTATTGTCAAAAGAAGTAATTCTTCTCCATATTGTTTTGTAAACTCAATTTATGATAAAAATATTAATTTGTCTTATTGCTTCTTGTGACACTTTTTTGACTTTGACTGTCACTTTTTCTGAACAGCTGATAATACTCTACACAACTATTTTCCGTTGAGAGTTCGCTCACGATTTCGTCGTGCTCGTGGAGATCAACGAAAAATTCCGTTTCGCATCAGCAGCGTACTAGGGTTTAAGAAAAAAATTCGCAAAAAAGTCTTTTTTTTACCTTGAATCTAGCGCATTTCTCTTAACCATACCATGGGAGGAAATGGAGGGGACTTACAGTTCTTCTGCCGATTTCGAACGGCTAATTGAGAAAGCGCCTTTCATGGCATGAAATTACTATCATAGAAATTAAAACCCGTTCCGCCCGGAAAGTTAAAAAATAACGGAACATAATCTCTGCTTTGCCTAAAAATCGCAAACCGCAAGTAATATAATTACCACAGCAAACAAAGTCGAAAACGAACAAGAAAAATGAGAACTGCCTACTCTTGGAATAAACCCAATTTGTCTTTTTTTGTTTTGGTATTTGGAAAATGAAAAAAAGTAATCCTGCTTCTTCCACTTTCCTGCATCATCTCGAAGTAAACACAGACCATAGCATTCTGTTTTACCCAAAAAAAACTGTTCATCGTTAAGCAGGTGAACCAACACAATTCATCTAAGCTTTCTTCTACTTCAGAGGCTGGTTGTCTGCTTTCATTCCCTCGTGATAAAACGGAAAAGACTCAAAAAAAATGTTCCGGATCAAAACTGAGTGGGAGGGAGCTAGCTGAGGATTTAGTTGTAAGCCCATTTAAACCACTCATGATGCTGCTCACAGAACAAAACTATAAAAGTCGTTTTATAAAAACATTTGATGAAAACTTCTGACTACAGAAATGCAGCTCCAAAAATCTTCGGTTTATGCAAGTTTTGTTGAGGTACTTAGGAAAGTCGGGCAGATTCTTTATTTAGAGGAGACAACATATGTACGTTTACAAAGACTTTATAAAAACAATTCCTTACGAAAAACTCATCCCAATACTCTTGCTACTCGTTGTCGAAGACGCTATTCCCATGTAAACACCGCTTCGCTCTTATCAATACCCTTTCCGTTTACCACTTCCCCAACATAAACGCAGCCTAGGTCATAAAAATTTCAAATGTTAAGCTCTTCTCCTTTTCCTATTTGTGTATGTTCATTCAATTTCAAGTGTTTCAAAATCCAACATCAACTCTACAAAATCACTTTTAAAAATATGATTCCCCTGCTACAATTCAGATTAAAGTCAATCTAATTAATTTTTTAACACCTCTCCGCTGACATTTTTCTAACATTTAACGACAAATGTCTGGTTAATCGAGTTTTATTACTTTGACCCATAATATCATCCCTAATCGTCCACCAGATGCTTATAGTTAATTTTCCAATTTTGAAATTATGCTTACTAAGCAAATACAGGAAACGAGTGAATATATCTGGCAAAGTGAGATTTTTTTCCGGATTAGGAGTTTTTATCTTTTAGGCGCCTGGGCCATCTTTTCTTTTCAACCATTCTAAAACATAATTTGGGAAATAATTACGAAATGAAAATGCCGTTGCTTAGGACCATAAAGTGTTCCGGCTGCGTGATTGCATATCCAACGCAAACTTATAATTTCGAGGGTTATTTTCACAATCCAAATTAATTAACTAAAATGTTTCAAATTTTAAGTCGGTAAAAGTGAAAATTATTGCTAAAAGCCTCATTAAATTGAACAAAAGGTCAACCAATGATTGGATAAAATTTATTTAAATGTAGCAACGACAACTTACGGTCGCTACCGCATATAAATAACACAAAATAAGATTACCATGTATATAAAACAGTGCAAGAAAAAGAAGGTGTTTGGGATTCTTTCGATTAACTAATTGTCATTAATCAGTTTTGTAATAAATGCTAACCCATATATGAGATGAAAAGATCGAATTTATTTAACTGATTCTATAGTAAAACAATTTTTGTCTCCATTTCATTAATAATTGCAGCACTTGATAGCATGGAAACTATTTTTTATAGCTTTTGTATTTTTCTTACATGCACATTGATTTGTAACCTTTGAAAATTGCAATGCCGGGAAAGGACAGAGTCGATAGAGCATTACATATTCGGGCTGAGCACTGTGCTATCGAAGTCGAGCACAAGGATTCGAATATCTTCTAAAATCTAAATGGTTGCAGTAATCGATTTAATATTTATTTATCAAAGAGTTATACAATTAAGAAGCAAAGCAGAAATTTGTTTTTAATATTTAAAACGTTGACTTTCGATATTTACCAAACGGTAACAGATATGAAAAAAGTGTTATGTACAATTTTTGTAAAACGTTCAATTTCCTACAAAAATGAGATATGGATTTTCTGAGATAAAAATTAGAAGCTCATCGGCCTTATCGAGGTAACAGTCGCCGTCGGAGCATCGTTTTCTCCGCACCGCATCCTTTTTCGGAGATTAAATTTTGCTTCGAAGTAGTTGCCATCGTAAGAAATTTTTCGCAAATGCAACAATGTATTGCAAAACTAAACACTTTCCCCAGCAAAAACTTATCGGAGGACGTCGAAAAAATGTTTGTTTTTATCTGTCAAATATAAAGCCAACAAAAGTACTTAATCGCAAAGCATAGCATATAAACGGCAAACGTTGTATTTTGTCGGAGAGAATGTTCGATCGGCCGATCGGAGAACTACCACGAAGAAAAATGTCTACGAATCGTAGAAAATCGGAGATAATTCTGCTCCGACGGTTACAACGATAGGGCCCCATATTTGGAGTGCATTTTTGAACGTGCTTAGGAATTAAATTTTAAAGGTCGAAAGCCAAAAACAAATATATACATAGTTGCTTTTTTGGCCAACTTTAATGGTCCTACAGTTGATAATTTTGCATAAGATGCGACAAAAGCTGAAGACGAATAGGTTGAGTCAAGACAAGAAAAACTTTTTATGAGAGGGGGTGTACCTCGCTATGTTTAGGGGGAGTGACAATTTTATTAAAAATTGGCTTAATTTTTAAAACTAAAAAAGTTATTATGTACAAAGTCCCATACAATTAACTGAATATTTGGAATGCATTCACATTCCTTATCGCAGTACTTCAACTTACAAAAATAAGTCCCAGCCAATTTTTAAGTCATTAGTAAACCAATCGCCTAGAGCAGTCAAAAGACTTGAAGTCAAAAGAATGCAATACTTTTTAACTCGTTGCAGTCTTTGACATTCCTTGCAGTCATGAAGTCTTTTTAACGCATTGAAAGTAATGCAGTCGTTTGGCGGCTTTGTAGTCTTTTTACTGCTTGAAGTCTTTCAACTGCTTGAAGTTTTTTTTACTGCTGACTACTGACTTTGAGGCTTGATTAAAAATTCATTCATAACCATCTACAAACATATTATTAGCTTTCAAAAACACTTTAGTTTGTGGTAGAAAGCAGCTTGGTTGATTTTTAACAATTTAATTTTTTTATAAAATTGCCCCTCCCGCATAAACGGAGGGAGATATAGCCAACCCCCCCTCCCCCTCCCATGCAATTTTTTATTGTCTTGGTCCAATCCAAACGTCCTAAGCTTTTGCATCACCACAATATGCAAAACACCCTATATAATATCAAAATTAATAGTAGGGGAGCCCGAGATGCTAAATTTGCAGTTACTAAAACGTCATGGGGACTTATTGGATTGTGAAGTTTACGTTCTAAAACGAAAAAAAGTGTATGGCAGTTTTTCATTTTAGTGGGGCGATGGGCGTGTATGAGCTTTTAAAAATGTAAAAAAAAACAGTTAAATTGAAATACTCGAGCGCGTCAGATTTTCATACAGTATACGCGCTTTGTCTTTTTTATAACGGATATATATTAATCTGACGATTTACTGGGGGCAAATGGGCGTAAAGAGAGGTTAAAAAAACAAAAAATAAAAAATTATTCGAGCGTGTCAGATTTTCAAAGTGAATGTTAAGTGTACTCTAAAAAGTGTATATTTCAATAATCTGACAATTTGAGTGGAGCGATCAGTCATGGCTGATTTTTAAAAATGTAAAAAAAAACACGTGACCTTGAAATACTCGAGCGCGTCAGATTTTTATACAGGGTGATCAACTTGATGTCTTCGTCCTCCAGGATGATAATCTGACAATTATATGGGGGCGTACTCTTAGTCTGACAATTTTAAAGTAACAATTCTTTGTTGCTTCTATTTTTTATTACTGGATGCAATAAAAAAAACATGTAGACATATGTATATACAAATTTTGATTTGAAATTTTGTTGTAAATACTAAAAAAAACCTCCCTGAAAGTTTGAGCCCTTAATATTAATTTTAAGTCCTCGATCAAAAGGTGTAAATATTTTCCATTGAAAATACAATGAAACTCTGATTTTCTATTTTTAAATTTCTATAGCTCAGCGGCATTTTATGGAATTACTTTAACCAAAGATGGTTTTTCTTAAAATTGAACGCTCTACAAAAGTGTTCTTTGTTGCAAAGTGTTTACTCATACCGACCAGGTGGTATGGGCCACTAAACCAGATTTTTCCATAAAATTCACATTTTTTCGCAGTTATCTCGTAAATAACAAAAGCTACGGAAAAATTATAAATTACAAACTTGTAGAAAATTTAGTTTCCTACAAAAAAAGTCGATGGACCAAATTGCTAATATCAATATTAAGCGAGATATTAACCATCATATATAATACCTTTTATTGACGATTTTACCTCAATCGCCCCAAGCAAATTGTCAGACTATATGTTTTCCGTAATCCTGATAAAATTCCCTTCAAAATAAAAAAAAATTAATCGCGCTCGAGTATTTCAAAACATCGATTTTTTTTACAACTTTGTGACTCGCCTACTTACGAAGGCCCCGCTCAAACTGTCAGATTATTGAAATATACACTCTTCTCGATGTAATCAACCTACCATCTCTTAATCTGACGCGCTCGAGTATTTCCGATGATCGACTTTTTTTTACTAATCTGACGGGCTGCCCTCAGCGAACGCCCCAACATTAAGGTTTAATATATGGTAGGAGTACATTACATGGTGCAAGGTTTCTCCCCATATGATTTTCTGACGCGCTCGAGTAACGCGCAAAATCCGCTCTTGGGCTCCCCTACTATAATGAATACTGGGTGAGAGCGTTTTTCTCTGCTGGAATAGTGTTGTAGCTACCGACCTGAAAAAACAAGACTAAAGCTTTATTTTGGAAACTGTTCTTTGTCTTTTGGGCAGATATTGGTTTTATAAATTGCAGTCAGCTCAAAAGGAGTGGCAAATGTCCTGCTTCGTTTCAAGAAACCTTAGCTTCTTTGGCGACTTTATATCTTTCGTTGGTCCAGTAGGTACTGCTCATAAATAAAGGCAATAGGGTAAGGTTTTGCTGTCACGACATAAAACAATAGAAGAATAGAATAGTATCAGGGCCCTAAAACCCAACATAAGAATATAATTAAGGTCAGAATTCGATGATCTTTAAACATCCCAACAGAGAAAAATTATTTTCCAAGGATATTGCCTTTCGCGAGGAATTGGCAAGCCTTCCGTTAGTAAATTTATTGTCATGAAAAGCGCCTTCTCGATTAGCCGTTTGGAACCACTAGAAAATTGTAGGTAACCTCCAATGCCCGACAAGGCATGATTGTGAGAAATGCGCTGGGCCCTGGGGCCTCTTGCTCCTCTTGCTCCACCCTACTTTTTTCCTATAATCATACGCAACCGTTGCAGAACTTCATCCGAAGAGCAAAGAAGTATGAAAGGAACAAGAAAAGCTGAAAGTTGGATTGGCAATACAGTTAAGAGGATTAGAAGTTTCAAACAAGAACTGGGGCATATCAGTATTTATGAAATTAATATCCAGAAACGAAGTTTCTAGTCGAACAAAGAAGAAACTCATCGATACTAGAAGAACGATTTTTCGATAAGAGAGAGCCTTATGTCAATCTCTATCAAAGCTTTAGAAATATCAAGCGCAATAAAAGATTTGTTCGTTGAAGCCCTGGGATCGCCACAAAGCGTTTTTTAAGAAACCTAAAGTCGTCCTGAATGTCAAATTGAGTGTTTTTTGAGCCCTGGGGTTGACCTGCGTTTTCCCTGAACTCGCCCTAGGTTTTTGCTGTGGCGAGTTGAGGGCTGTTAAATGACATGTATTTTTATTCGAATGACAGGTATGTGTGATGATTTTGTGGCTTACCGTTTTTTGAGAACTAGAAAACTAAGTTTTTTTTTGGCAACTCATAGGGTTATCAAGAAAACCTGGGTCAACCCTGGGTAAAGTTCAACGAACGAAATATGCCTTCATTAGAGTGGGTCAAAAAAATCGATTATCGATTTTTTACAAATGCTACGGAAAAATGGGTTGCTAGACACCTTAAAAAAATTAAAAGTATGAGCTCTTATAATTTTAATAGGAAGATCCTCCGCAACTCAGTTTTGTATATTTTTCTCAGTCCAATAGAAAAAAATTCATACCTCATTATTTATCGATTGAACAGAAAAAAAGAATTTTTTAGGAAATTTAATGTTCTACAAAAAAGGTTTCCGTAAACCTCACCATTTGAAAGTTATTAAGGATTTAATTTTGATTATTTTAAGACAAATTTCATTTTTGTTTATGAATTTTATAACTCGACAATAAATGACTTTTACAAAATGCGCAATGCAAATTTTTGTTGGAAATTAACTGCTCTATAAAAATGGTTTCTTATGTTTTTGCACTGAAATTAACCGTTCAAAAGTTATTCATCATCAAACTTTCATGTGTACGGATTTTAAAAGTTTTTGATGAGATATTCGAAAAATTTCAATTTAATTTATGAATTTGTAAAATAATCGATAATCGATTTTTTTGACCCACTCTAGCCTTCATATCAACAGCTGTTCTTGTTCTTTCAATATCTTTCATTACACCGAAAGAAAAAACCTTGGTTGTTTTAAACATATTTCAGTGTTAATCAACAATTTATCTAAAGTTGTGAAATTAACCAAGTTTCGTAATGAATACAAATAAGAACGCATTTTCAAATCAAATATGCTGCCGTGATCAATTTTTTTTTCAGGTAAGTATCATAAAATTTTTTAATTAAGTATGTTCGAAGTTGATTTGAATATTTTCTTATTTTTAACCAACAACGTGATTGTTGATTTCATGCTTGATCAACAACAAACATATTTAACTAACAATTAAAGCTGACATTTTCACGTTTGTGATTGAAATACCAAATACACTGTTGAGCTATTACCAATATGTGTGATCAACAATGTTCATACTTTTTTAATCAATAAACAGAATAGTTAGAGTATCAGTAACATTTTGGCTCTTATTGCGAGTAGCTGTCGATAAACGACGGTTGTCGATAGTCGAACGTCGAAAATGAAATTTGGTATTGCGTATTCTTATTGCTCGATACTTTCAATTTTGAATTCGGTCGTTGTCGTCTGTATTTTTGCGTTCGACTATCACGGAAACTAACTCAAATGCCAAATTATAGGATTTATTCACAATGACTACTTTCATTATTCACAGTAACAGAAATCCTTGTCGATAGAGATACGCAATACCAAAAGGAAAATTTATCGAAGCTTTGGACCCTTGTCGCATCGAATGTTAGACGACACTCGCAATAAGGGCCTTTGAATTTCAATATTTTTCATAATTAAACCCACAGAAAACGTGAAGTCGCTTAACGGAACTTCAATTCAGGCATCTATCATAGAAATTTTACATTAAAACTGTTGAGCAAATAAAAACGTGGCTGAATTCTCATATTTTAACAACAATTCAAAATTGTTAAAGAATAACAAACGTTGTTAAAGTATCATGGACATGTATGTTTCTAGCATGCCAACCGTTGTTGGTCAACAATGTTTTTGCTCAATGTTTAAACACGAAATTGAAAATGGCGTTGTTGATCTAAGCAATGAAAATTGTAGCATTTCAATAAATACAATGAAAATGCCAGCTTGTTCAATTTAAGTATGTTCGTGCTTGACGCAAAAACAAACAAGCTTCATGTTTG
Organism: Melanostoma scalare; assembly: GCA_949752695.1. Lineage (NCBI taxonomy): Eukaryota > Metazoa > Arthropoda > Insecta > Diptera > Syrphidae > Melanostoma > Melanostoma scalare. Next base: position 51,662,326 of record OX456984.1, on the reverse strand, counting down.
ATTTTACCTTTCGGTGTAGTTTAAATCTGAGCTCGCCCCAGTAAAAACCTAATGATACTTAAGAACAAGTTAAAGGGCTCTGGGCTCAAAAGCACTCAGTTTGACATTCAGTAAAAAAAGGAGTTGTTGCGACCACAGAGCAAACCCAAAGCTTTAACGAACAAACTTTTAGTTACATTGACATTTTTAATATTGATGTGTATAAGGAAATAAAAATCTACCTATTTTCCGTTTTATTCTTTCAATTCTGAGGCTTTTAGCAACCATGTATCACAATAAAATAAAATAACTAAAATAACCAACAAAAAAAAAAATCAATCTATTTTGGCAAACACAAATATGAGTAAGAACAAAGCTTGAATACTTTATTTCTAAAACAAAACAAACGTTTGCATTCTTTTTTTGCTTGAAATTTTCAATTCCTTTTCATCATGCAATAAATAAATTACAGTATTCAAATAAACCATATGCAAGCAAATGGCAATTCCCAGCCTCTGTAGGTATCCACTTTATTGAAATTAGGTTCATAAAAAGTCTGTATTTTGCATTAGAACTACGACCGATCGGAACACAGTGGCGCTAGCCATGGCCAAAAAGCAACAAAACTAAAATTTGTTTCATAAAAGTCATCGATTTCACTTGTTTTCTAAGGTCCTGCCAATTTCAAGTCATAGGAATGCATAGATGATGGGTGTTTAGTAAAAAAGAAAAGGAAAAACACTCAACAGACACCAAAAAGGAAGCCTCCTCTGACTCTTCCAAGTTAATAAATATGATTTCCGGAAAATTTGATTTGTGGCGGCATCCCATCCTTAGTCTGACATTGGCGTGTTTGCAATTGGAGTGTGCCGGCAGCTCCTGTCGATTATCCATTTATTACACAAAATTGTCTAAAACACGCAAAGTCTGAAAAGCCGGGGCGGCGATCCAGACACAAGACTTGTCTGGAACGTAAATTGCATTTTAAAATGCGGACACACATTGAATTTAATGTACCCCTGCAATAAAGCATATTTTTAAGGAAGTAAGTCGTTTCTTTAAATTACCAACTCAACCGTTTATAGGAGAACTGCGAAATAACAATTTAGCTACACCATACGAAACAAGAATGCAAACAAACTCTTGGTTTTTTATACCAAAAGAGTAAAACAATTGACTCATTGTCTGTGGGTGTGATATGATAATTTGCTAGTAATTGGGTCCGTTCTCACTTGAATTCGTGGTGGTATAGAAATACCTAGGGCTGGCAAAAAGTCCTAATAGGGGTTCATGACTTTATGCCTCATAAAATTCTGTTTCTTTTTAAATGCCATGCTTAAGCTTTCGACTTTTATTCCCAGGGGATTAATAAAATCTATGTTCTACGCTCACTTATAAAAAAGGCATCACATTTTTGTATATTTTTGATGATTTTCAATTACTATAAGAAACAAATGGTTTCTTTTTTGAATTTAGGAGTTTCTAGCACATGAAAATTAACGTCTTGTAATTTGTTTGTATACTTACTTGCAGCTGATCCGAAATTTAGTGCTCCTATTACAAACGTCACAGTTCCAGTAGGAAGGGATGCAGTTCTCACGTGTTTGGTTCACGATTTGGTGGCATACAAGGTAAGAAGCATCTGTTTAACAAAAAAAAAACAAAACAAAAAAGTGTGTTTAGTATCTAATAATGCATAAAATTTGTAGTTCGTAAAAAAAAAGAGAAGCCCTGCAACCGACCATCCTCACAACTCACAAAACTATTACAACGTATTATACTGACACTCAAAAGCCTTGACATGACTGGAACATTGTGAGGTTCAATGTTTAGATTTGAACAAACCTTAAAAGTAACAAAAACTTCACAACTAGTCTACTGCACCGGCCGTGTCGAGATCTCGGTAGTTTGACTTTCGAGGGAGTGAGTCTTTTTCGAGAAAACAGAAAAGGGAGCAAATTTACGTACACCTTATCGAGTAACACGTAACTGAATTATGTGAACTTGGCATTACCACTTACTTAACCGACCAATCTAGGACCATCATTTGACTTTCTCTCATTGGTGATCGAACGGAATTTGATTCGACAGATGGACAGCCGAAAGCTTTCTAAAAAGCACTAATTTTAAAAAGAAAATGCCACTCGATCACTGATGCGATAATTCACCTCCATATCTTCAATTAAGTGCAATTGGCTGTCTGATACTGATTACCTACTCGCCTAAAATTTCAGGGGGAATCAACTCACTCCCTTGGAGAATTGAATGATCTAACCCTCGGTAAAGATTTCAACGTTGTGAGGGGATTCTTGCGATTTATGGGGTTTGCCAGAACCTTAAAACAATAAAAAACATATTTGGTTTTTTTAAAAGAACTGGCAACTTTAAGTAAACCGTAATCAATTCTGTGTTTTGTATTAAGCATTCAATTTGGCTGGGTTCAAGTGAAGACACATTTTTGGCCGAAGTTTATTCGCGATTTCGTTAAAGTGCTCATCACGTTGTGTTGGTTTCCATCAGAGCAAAACTAGGTTTATTAAGTAAAATGGTTTTAATTTGCATTACCAGTTAACACTGTGTTACGATATAGGTAATCGTTTTTATGTCCGACTCGATGTTAATAAAGAAATCAATATTCTTTTTGACAAATAAATCTCATGGAAACGTATTATGTATGACTTGTTGACAAAAAGTACTTTACCCAAACAAACAAAGAACCGTATAAATTGAAGAGCAGTCAAAAAAGTAACGTATAAACCCAAATGAACCTGCTTTCAGATAACTTGCTTAAGATATAACTTTTTTGTCGTAAAAAATAAAAAAAAAAAACATAGCTTGCAAAGATCTTACACAAAGTTAACTAAATCATTTAATATACTTAGCATTTTTCAGCAAGGATTTTCTTTACATAGCAGCTTTTCAAATACCTAACTGAACTCATTTAAAGAAAACTAGGTACAGGGATAGTAAGTAGTAAATAAAAATTACGTTATTTTTAAAGCCAGAAGCTTGAAACTTATCTTTTATTTTTTTGATTAGTTGTAATTAAATACGACAGTCAAAGTTTATCTTATAGGTACAGTAGAATTCGGTTATAACAACCACTCACAAATTTTCCGTCGTTATAAGCGGATGCTGCTATATCCGAACGAAAAAATATTTTTTAAATATTTTTTATGTTATAGTTAACTGTTTGAACACCTTCTATATTTGTCCACATGTCACTGATAGTCGAATGCGAATCATTGAACTCTTTTGCAAGTTTTGAATTTTGCGATTTATGGCAGCATTTTTTCCTCAACAGTGATCTTTTTTGTGTTCCTTCCATAAAAGAGAATACATTGATTTTTCCATAAAATTGAAAGAATTAATCGTTTTCTTGCCTTACATCAACTCAACTCAAATAGAATCAAACAAATTTAAACTCTTGATGCATTTAAATAAACCTTACTCGGTAAACAAAATTTTTTTTTGGCTTTTTTGAAGTTTTGTGTCAACATCGCTTTGAATTAGTTAAGCCCGGGTAACACCTGGCTGATGAATTTGTGATTTATAAAAGACTTTTATAAAAAGCATTTTACATTTTTTAGGCTACTTATTTTGCAAATAAGGCACATTCATGCGTTTTAGTAAACTATTGTTATATTATTTTATTTCAGTACATTTTTGCACACGACGTTCTTACTTTTTCCATCTTTTGTTAAATAAAAAGGTTTTGCGAGTTTGATACACTCTTTTAAACTAAAATGACTAATCAGTGGGAATCAAAGAAATACGGGGAATCAATAGTTTTCTCCTTTCGCTGTTCCAGTCATTATTAAAACTTTTATAATGCCGCATCCCAGATGTGTAATTTGTAGCTGTGTACAATTCTAGATTACTCATTATTGGCACTGGAACACCAACTTGCAGCCACTCCTGATAATTCTAAGGAATTGAGAAACTCTATAGGGTATGATGTGACTTGCTCAGTGTCCATAATGTTGACAGCATCCCCAATACGTCAAACATAATTTATTAGTTTATATGGCTAACTATCTCATTAGTCGGCGCCGATATCGACTTTTCACACAGACATTACAGATTGCCAATATTTATTTGAAGATCAAGATAGACGATTCTTCTCAGGTCAACTGTGTAATCGACAATTTGACAGAAATCACCTCACGGTGAAAGTTTGAAATCGGTCTAGTAGCTTCAAGGTTCCCGTTTACATTGCCGTTAGAGTAGGAATATTGGGATAACAAACACAGCCCATGTCCTTCTTCAGGCTCAAGACTATCTCTGCACCAAAATTCATACAAATAGGTTCAATAGCTTGGGCAGTAGATGGTAACAAAGAAAACCCGATCTCGGATCTATAATGTTAGTAAGTACTTCCGCTCCCATGGGAATATGAAGGTAAATTAAAGTTAATGTTACTTTGAGATAGTGTAGTATTCTAACTGTGGAAGAACTTTTTAAATCGGTGCTATAGTGTCAAAGTTTCCGTATGCGTTCTCATTCCCGTGGGAATATAGGGACAAAATATATAGCCTATGTCCTTTCTTAAATTTTAGACTATCTCTGTACAAAATTTCATTTAAATCTGTTCATTAGTTTGGGCGGGAGATGGTAACATAGAAAGGCGAACAGACAGAGCTACTTTTGCATTTATAATATTAGTGAAGACTGGTTCCCGTAGGAATATTCAAATGAAATGTATCCTATGTCCTTCTTCAGATTCTAGATCATCTCTAAATAAAATTTCATTCAAATCGGTTCGGTAGCTTCGCCGAGAGATGGTAACATAGAAAGACGAACAGACAGAGCTACTTTCGCACTTATTATATTAGTAAGGACTCCCGTTCCCGTAGGAATATGGGGATAAATTAAAGTTTATGTTACTCGGGGATAGTGTAGCTTTCTGACGGTGGAAGAATTTTCGAAATCAGTGCTGTAGCTTCTAAGCTCCCGTAAACGTTCCCGTTCCATGGGAATTTAGGGATAAAATATACAGCCTATGTATTTCTGGACTATCTCTGTACAAAATTTCATTTCAATCAGTTTAGTAGTTTAGGCGGGAGATGGTAACATAGAAAGTCGGACAGACATGTTTACTTTGACATTTATAATATTATTAGGATTTTTACAGTGCGGCTTTTGTTCGCTGTCTGTCTGTATGCTTAGATCTTTAAAACTATAAGCAAAGGATTTTGATGCTTTTTTTTTAAATAGATAGAGTGATCCAAGAGAAGGGTGTTTTATCCCCACATTCCCACGGGAACGGGAGCATACACGGGAATGCATGCGTTTTATTAAACTCCGACAAAAAATCGCATCTAAGTACTCTACATCTCCTACATTGCATACTTACTTACATATGAGCCATGTTCATCAAGCCCGAATGACACTCTGGCAATACTTTAATAAAATTTAATTAAAGCTGAGCTCCAGAAAAACAAAAACCAAAAAAGATACCAAGTTTTCCAAGCTTCTAAAACGGCCTGAAATAGTAAATAAATGGTTTCGGTCCTACTGCGATTTCAAATCAAACACATACAGTGAGTGCCATTAATATTCGGTTTTTTTTATCATTAAATATCTTTTGAGTATATTACGTTTTTCATAAAAAAAATAATGTCCCATCACTTTGTTCACAGAGTTATACAATATGCACCGGTACGAATGGAGGAGGGTCGGTAATAATTTGGGGGTGCACATCGGCAAGAGGCATAGGAAATTTGGTGTATATAGACGGTATAAGGAATAATGAATACTATTTAAAGATTCTGAGAGAAAATTTAAGATAAAGTGCTGAGAGAATAGGTATTTCGAGGAGTTTTATATTTTACAAGGACAACGACCAAGTGCAAGAGGCGCATGTTGTTAGAGAATGGCTACTTTACAACTGTCCTTAGGTTATCTTAAAACCTTCACAATCGGCGGACCTGAACCAAATCGAGAATTTGTGGAATGAATTGCATCGTGGAGGCCGTTAAAACTTTACCAAATGCCCTGAAGACACGGCTACAAAAAAAAAAATAGAATATACCCAAAAATTATAAAAAAAAATATGCCTCAGAACGGAGTTTTATCCAATAAAGGTGTCCCACTTCCCGCAAAACATTAAATGAAATGTTTAAACAGATTAACGACAAAATTAAAAGTATTATTTATAAAAAGCCGAACATAAGTGAAGCATTGTTTTTTGAGTTTTTAATTTTTTTCTTTTTTGATATTTTTATTTGATTCAAAAAATACTTTTTTGTTGAGACTTTGAAATAACACCGATTTCAAAGAAAAAACAACCGTAAACGTTTTTTGAATTAAAATGGAAAGCAAATTATTTTTGTAGAAAGAAAAACAAAACGAATATTAATAACACTCACTGTACAAAGCTTAATGAACAATTCTGAAATGTTGTAAACTTATGAAGCGTTTATTTAAAAAAAATCGTTCAATTCACCAACATGTGTTACCCGTGGCGACATGGTTAGCATGCCTACCTGTTGACCCAGAGGTTCTTGGTTAGAATTCCAACAGAAGCGAAAATATTTTTCCACGGGTATCGCCTTTCGCGAGGAATTGGCAAGTCCTTCGTTAATAAATTCATTGCCATGACAAGCGATTTCTCTATTAGCCGTTCGGAACTGGTTGAAAATTGTAGGTCGCCTCCATTCTCTCACAGTCGCAATGCATGGTTGTGAGAAATGCGCTAGACCCTGGGGTTCCTCGCTCTGTTGTGCCATTCTATTTATTTATTTTATTTTATTTTTAAAACCCACCTAGTCTCCGGAATTTACAAAACACCCCCAACATACAAATCAAATGGAGTTCAGAATTAAAGATTAATTTTATTGAACTGAATTTACATGTAAAACTAACATCTATCGACGGAGATGTTAAAGCAACTAAAAGGATATTTAAATAAATCATCGGCTGAGTTCTATCTTGTTCAATATGCCATTTTTGACGAAATTGCAGTCTTCATAATTTGGGACGCTCTTTCGCTTGGCGCAAACCAGTTTCTGTCTATTTGTTGTTCAATGTTCAATATTATTTTGTTCAATTTATCCACAAAATTTTTCCTACTTGTCAGTGCTCCATACAACATTGTTCAATATCCAAAATGGCTTCCTTATTGATTTTAATTTATAACTGATTTAGAAGAAAAGAAAAACATTTAGTGTGACTTGTTTTAAAACTAAAATTGTCTACGCTTGCAGAAAAAATTAACTTCAAAACAATAATCTTCAAAATTATTAAAAAATTTCGATCTGAACATTAAAAATCGATTTCCCAACATTTTGAAAAATGGAAATTGAACAAGATAGAACTCAGCCGACGAAATGGTAAAATTCCTTGGTTGATATTTTATGAATCTATACTTTCACTACAAATAACTTTTTTAGGTGTATGTATAGCTATGGCTGTCAGACACTCATTTTTTGAAATAAAGTTAAGTACCCATATAAAGCTTACTGAATATTACAATTTCAAGGCAGTTTTATTGATAATATGCCAAACATAAGTGTCCATAAGTCAGTCAGTAGTCAATTTAACAGCATTTGCAGACACAACTTTTGCTAGCTTTATAGAACTCAATTATACCAAATTAGGTTTGAATTATCTCTAGCAATAATAAAATTCCAGATTGAAGAGGAACATTCTCTCAATAATACCTTATCAACTTCTGTGTGTCCCTTTTGTCATTGCAATTAAATTTCTATTTCAGGTTGCGTGGCTTCGAGTTGACACTCAAACTATTCTCAGCATTCAAAACCACGTAATTACGAAAAATCATCGTATCGGCATAAGTCATACAGAGCACAGAATATGGCAGCTGCGAATACGTGAGGTTGGTGAATCCGATCGCGGATGGTATATGTGCCAAATTAATACCGATCCGATGAAAAGCCAAGTTGGATTTTTGGATGTTGTTGTCCCACCGGACATTATCGACTATCAGACAAGTCAAGACACAGCTGTCCAAGAAGGACAGAATGTAAGTCTTACGTGTACAGCTTCCGGACTTCCATCGCCTGTCATTACATGGCGACGGGAAAAAGAAGTTCCTCTCAATGCTTCAGGGGACTTGCAAGGCTTGAGCTTCGAAGGACCAAACATTACAATGTGCCATGTTAACCGATATCACATGGGAGCATATCTTTGTATAGCATCAAATGGAGTTCCACCAACGGTCAGCAAAAGAATTCTACTCATTGTTAATTGTATGTCTGTCAATGCTAATTTCTGTCGCCAACACTCAGTCAATCAATAAATTTGTTTATTTAAGTTGCGCCGACCCTTTGGTCACGATATGAAACAATTTACGCAGGAATCGGACAAAAAGTTGCATTGGAATGCATTTCTGAGTCTCAACCTACATCTATCAACTTTTGGCTCAAGGACAAAGAATTAATTCAAGGTGGGACCTACGAATCGTTGACTCAAGACAATGTCTTTAAAATTGTCATGCGTTACACTGTGAGAGCAGTTAAGGCGAAAGACTTTGGCGAATACAAATGTGTTGCTAGAAACTTACTGGGAGAAACTGAAAAGGCGCTTTATATTCGATGTAAGCATAGTAAAATAGTAAATCTTTCATTGCTTTTTTTTATAAGTTTTGAACACTCTTCTGAAGATAAATCCAAAATGGACTCACATCACTATCAACGGAACAGTTTTGTTGAAAAAAAACTTGCTCTTATAGAAGGTGAAAATAACATTCATTTGAATACAAGAAGTTTACAAAAAATATTCAATTTTTACAGATATTTTGTCAAGCAGCTCAAAGCCACATCGAAAATCTATCTTTCTATTCTTTTCCACAATTTATGTTATAAGTTTTAAACGAAATTGTTGAATAAATATAAAATGTGAATGGCTTGTGTTTAAGATTTTGCAAATATTTGAACACCTTAAAAAGAGAAATACAATAACAAAGAATTTGTTATTGTCAAAAGTTTTTTGAGTTGAATTTAAGTCAAAAGACATGGAAGGATCAAAGATCCATGACCACAACTCTTAAAAATTGTTTGCGTTTCGCCCAGGTACGGCAGTGGGCTCATCAGTTAGATGCTGAACGTACCCTTCTAAGACGCGAATTATTAATTGAACACCATCCAAATATGTATATGTATATAATATAAATTGAACAAATATCCAAATATTTGAACACCATCCAAATATGATGTGTAACCTGACAGTTGCATTCTTTCGAGAAGCTTTTTAGAGGTAAGTTGTTGTCGACTTCTGTGATCTATTAATGACATTAATTTTGAAGCGGGATTCAATATTCTTCACTAATCCAACCAGCATTTTTAATAAAGTGTTGGGACTTTAAGGATACTAACTTCTAGGAGGCTTGGCAGATAAGGGAAGGAGACAAGAAGGAAGGTCTGCTTTTTTGGAGTTTTGCTCTATGTATCTCGAAAATGGCTGCCAGAAATGCTTAAACATTATATTTCGAACTGTTATCAACAACTTACAATCGTAGAAACTTCAAAATGTTGTCTTTGCAACAAGGATTGAAGAAAATTATTGAGATTATTGAAATAAACTTGAAGTGCTGTTCATTCGCAAGAGCTTTTAGCGAGGCTGTTCTAAATTGTTCCAGGCAGAAAGGATCAGCTTTTTAATGTTTAACGAAAAATTCTATGTTACTTTCTTATCTTTTCAGTTCTTTTTGTGTTCAATGAGCTGTACTAGAAAAGTCTAGCACAGCATCTTCTGCACTTTCGTTTGGGCAAGATTAATGTCGCTTTCCACTGGTTTCACTCGGGGAAGCACTCACTTTAAAACCAATGGAACACCCAAAATTGTTAACGGTTAACAAAATTGTCAGGTTAACGTTAACGACTTTGTGTAAGTGACACACCTTGCCCTTGAAGAAAATTTTCTTTTTTGACATTTGAGTTACTTGTGTTAGTGCTTCTCGAGTGGATTCCCACTTCAAATCGAGAACTTGCTGTCACTACTCTAAATAATAGGTTTGTTCGTTGAAGCCCTAGGGTCGCCCTGGGGTCGCCACAAAGCGTTTTTTAAGAAACCTAAAGTCGCCCTGAATGTCAAATTGAGTGTGTTTTGAGCCCTAGGGTTGACATAGGTTTTCCCTCAACTCGCCCTAGGTTTTTGCTGTGGCGATTTGAGGACTGTCAAATGGCATGCATTTATTTAATGACAGGGATATAAATGGTGATTTGTGGTTAAGCGTTTTTTGAGGACTGGAAAACCCAGGTTTTTTTTTTGAAAACTCAGGGTTGTCAAGAAAACCTGGGTCAACCCTGGGGAAAGTTCAACGAACGGACCTAATGAGAAGCTATCCTTTTACACAAATGGAACGGTTTGAGAATGCTCCTGGACGCTCCTGTGCGGTTCTTTCCGTCCAATAGAAAGCGACATTATTTTTCGCCATCATCTCTTTCAGCAAATATTAACAAATTTGACAGTTGTGCAAGCCACTATCTTCGGAAAACGGTATATGGGTTTCGCAAAGCGATATACAAATATTCCCCTGGTTCAAAAATTAAACTCAATGCGGATGTGAATGTCCGGATAGAATTTTTGAAATGTCGGGAACAAGGCTGATTTCTGTATGAAATGATAAAAAAAACCAACAAGATGTTTTGCTATGGTCTGTGGGAATGTATAAGTACTCGGTAATACTAGTTCAAGTGGTTTTTGAATAAAATTATCAAGTGGTATAAAAACTGTCTAGTTCCAAGCATATGTTGATGAAATTGTCTTGAAAAACTTCTACATGCTGAGATATACAAAAATTTTTGAAACAATTTCATTTCCAATGACAGAAAGAATGAACAAAATTGGATTCAAATAACTGTTTATTGGGATACACTGAAGGTAGCTCTGAAACTTTGAGAAAGTGACATTTTGAAACAAGAACTTATTTACGGTTTTTCAAAAAGAAGAAATCCATATAACAGCGGTCCTTCATGGTTAACCGCAAATAAGGTTCAAAATATTCAAATCGCAGAAGCTGCCAATTGCAGAGGATGCTTCATTTTGGGCAAAACTACTTTTCAAAAAACGAATCGTTTGAGCTACGTAGCACACACAGTGGAAATAAGTTTTCAATACTTCCAAACGTTTTACAATCATGAAGTGACGACTCATTTCGTTCAGCGGTGGTATGGTATTGACTTTCTGTCAAGATTTCAAGCGGGAAACAGTTGTCAGTTGCAAAGTAGCCTAAGATTTAGAAAGAAACCACTGGATGACCCACCCTTAATTTACAAGCATTGTAATAAAAACTACAACAATTATGACAAGCTGTTTGTGTGGAGGTTATAGGTTCGTTCGTTGAACTTTACCCAGGGTTGACCCAGGTTTTCTTGACAACCCTATGAGTTTTCCATAGCCTGGGTTATCCAGTTCTCAAAAAACGCTCAACCACAAAATCACCACAGATCCGTGTCATTTGAATAAAAACACATGCCATTTGACAGCTCTCAAATCGCCACAGCAAAAACCTAGGGCGAGTTGAACCCAGGCCAACCCTAGGGGTCGAAATACACTCAGTTTGACTTTCAGGGCTGCTTTAGGTTTCTCAAAAAACGCTTTGTGGTGACCCCAGGGCGACCCTAGGGCTTCAACGAACAAACCTTATGCCTGCTCTGACCGAAGACAGGTTTTATTTGATTTATCTAAGCATAAGCAATGACAAGTGTAGGGTAAACGCTTGCCATTACTGTAAAAACAAAAGGACATGGGCTGCACTGAGGAATGAATAAATTCATTGATGGCGAATATCTTTTCGATGAAAATAAGGATTTTTTTTTTGTCGGAGGTTTTCAAAATGCTAGCAGAACAGACTTAAATACTGGGCCATTTTACTATCAGATAGCTTTCGAAATGTTCGTAGAAAAGGCAGATGACAATGCATTGATAAAGAATCTAGGCGCCCAGCTTTCAAGATTTGTGCACTGAGTATCTACAATAAATAAATAGAGAGACGCTATAGAGTGGGGATCTCCGTGGCCTAGCACATTTCTCACAACCAACTTTGTTGGACCTACAATTTTTGGCCGATTCCGAACGGCTTATAGAGAAAGCGCTTTTCATGACATGAAACTACTATCAAAAAAATAGCCAATAACTCGCAAAAGGCGATGCCTGTGGAGAAAAACATTTTTTTGATTTTCTATTTGAATTAAAACCTCGCGCGCCACAAAAAAGGCAGACATTTTTTTCATTTCTGGTTCAATAAGTTTGTTAAAAGTGGTTGTAAGGGTAAGTCACGGCACGAGAACAATATATACCTATTTCGCTTTTCCTTCTTCACTAAAACTTGAAATACTTTTAGAACCTACATAGAAGTCTAAAAACCTATAACCTTCAGTAGCTTTAGAAATTTTGAAACAGCCAACATTTGAGCTCGATTGGACAACGTTTAATGGTGCTGAAAACCGCTCAAAGTTTCGAAATATCTCTATTTTCCCTGTTTTGCGAAGAACAACGCTGACTCTATTCTCAATTTTTATGTACTAAACTAAAGGTATTGTTGTAACAAATGTTAAATGTTTTTAATATGAATCTTGTTAGTTTTCAAAAAGGTTTCGAGTCGTTAATATTTATTACACTATTAAGCCTAGAAGATTGATAAAGTTTCAAAGACATTTGAATCAGAAAATATTCTTTCTAAAGCTTTGTGATGTACTAAATTCAAATCCATTCACAGAAATGATCTATCATTTAACGTTTTTGAGCAATAAAGCATTGGTTGTTTTCATTTCCAAGATTTGCAAATTAAAGGGCCTGACTCAAATTTGAGCTCATCACATACAAAACTTAAAAAAATGATTTAAATTCCTTTTCGGAACATCACATAAGTTTCATAGGTTTAAAAATATGATTATAATTACACAACAAAAACCACTTTTAGAGTAAAGTATCTAAGACATTTGATGCCGCAGAGCATTTCGAAGAACACACGTTTCAAGGTGTCACTTAAAATATACATATATGTATTTTTGTAAGATAGATAAGTTACGATTAAACATTGCTAGGGTATGAAAATTTTAGGGTACACTGACAATTCTGGGGATAGTCGTGCCCCTTGTACTCCTATGTTAGCTACGTGCATGTCTGGCCGTAAACCCAAACTCAGTAGCAATCAAATCGTAAATCTAAAGTAATGATTCTTCAGTTCCCTTAAAATGACCCGTTATAAAAATGTTATCATATAGATATTCTAATTTCTAATAAACATTCTGACTGCTGTGTAAGCTCAAAGACACTCGATCTTTGAGAATATCAAAATCGAAAGAAATTAATAGAAAGCAATTTAGGTTTCCTTCTTTTTATTACTTTTTTCTGTCCAATAATAATTCAAACTGAAAATAATAAATTTCGCAGTCGATTCGTATACAAGTTCGTACATAATCTTACTTTGTACCGATGGATATTTCTTTTTCTAAATGATACAATTAGTTCGACATCTTGGCTCTGAAGTAAAGTTTGCTTTGACAAGTTTAGCAAAAAATACCGCCTACGAGGTATATATGATCAAATTACCAGTAAACAAACACTGCTTTTCTTTTTACATTAAGACTTAGTCAAAGATTTATATTTAAAGAATCACAACAAAATTTAGAAGACAGTGAGAGAGTTAAATAACTAGCTAGGATTCGCATTAACCAGAAAAATTGATAAAAAAACGACACAGCCGCTATAAATATGTAGCATACGCATTGCTGCGTAAAATTATTTAATTGTTTTTTTTTTTTGATTTTGCTTTCAACTGAAGGATTCATTTTATCTAATTGTTAGTGGTCCTTGCAACTTATTTACTCTATTTCCAGTTTTTAGTATTTATATTAAGAAAATTTAACTAAACAAAACTTTGTCGTTTTCTATTTTTTGTTGTTGTTGTCCGCCGTGTTGTGTCCGGTGGGTGTAGTACACACGAGGAAGATAAGTCTTTGATGTTAAGCCCTCCTCATCAACTTCTTTCGTTCTTGTGCTCCAAGCACGGAGGACAGTTTGGGGTAACAGTCTCTAATTTTAGATCACCTTTACCAATAAGTTTAGCCTCTACAATTGCTTTACGTTGATCGCAAATTTCTTTAACCAGTTTTTTTACGAACGGATGCTGGAATTTGCCCTCGGTTGAATCGAAGAACTCTTGATGTTTCATTAGACAGTTATCACGTTTTTCATATTCGAATGCTTGCATAACCATATCTAGTCGATCAAGATCTTTGACAAATTTTGATTCGGCACTTTGTCCTTCTTCGTATTCCTGTAAATAAAAAGTAAATAAGTTAAAATGTGAATTTTCTAGTTTGATATTATTAATTACCTCGAATAATTCCATGATACGTTTTCCTCGTGGTTCTATTAATTTGCATATGTCTGCCATAGCTTTAAGTTCCATGGCTTTTTTATCTTCTTTTGCTACACCACAAAATGGGGTTAGGTCGCCAACAAGACTCTCTGCTAAGTCATGAACTAAGGCCAGTTCCATGCATCGAATTCGATTTAGACCTTCACCTTCTTCAAGTAGGAATGTCATCATGCTCATGCGATACATATGACCAGATATTGACTCACAGTCGTTGACATCACGCAAAACCCAGCCAGTTCGTTTTGTGTGCTAAAATAAAGCGAACATAAATTGACATGTCCGATTTATTGATTAAAATATACAAAACTTGGATATGGATTTGTATGTGGTTTATGAAGTTTTTTTTTTATGAAAAGACATTTATCATTAATCATTCTCTCTGTTGAAGAATCTAATTGAAATCAGTTAGATTGCTTAAGATCTACAGTCTACACACATCCACAAATTTATCTCTCACACAAACAAAAAATTAATTAGCGAAATTAATTAACAAATTGAAAAAAGCATTAGTTGATCCGCGCTTTCGGTACTCAAATTAAAATCAAGAAAAAGGGGTTTCAAAAAAGGTACGTACAAAGCGTTATAGATCGTAGAAGATGCAATTAACCTTGGTATAAAAACATCGGAGAAATACGACATTCCAACAGAAAGAAGAATTCGTCGTAGAAATCAAATGGCCTGTGAGTTGGCAACTGATACAGGACTTTCTCTGAGCGCTGAACTACGGAAAGACATGTTCGATTTCCTTGATCGATTCATCACTGAACTTCGAACAAGAACAGAGTCTTTTAAGAAGGTGGCTTCATTGTTTGAAGTTGTACAGGCGATTACTTTACTTTTAGCAAACATTAATGATTTGAAAATCGGCCCTATCGAGGTAACCGTCGGAGCGATCTCTCCGATTCGGAGACATTTTGCTTCGTGGTAGTTTCGCGATCGTCCGATCCGACGTCCTCCGATAAGTTTTTGCTGCGGAAAGTTTTAGTTTTGGAAATGCAATGAGTTGCCGCATTTGTGAAAAATTTCTTACGATGACAACTACTGCAAAACAAAATAGAATCTTCGAAAAAGTATGCGTTGCGGAAAAAACTCCGCTCCGGCGGTTACCACGATAGGGCCGAATAGCTGTTTCAAAATTTGGTAGTGCTTATGATGAGGTGTCAGAGTCACAGCTTCTTTCAGAGATACCAAGGTTGAGAAGTCATTATTTGAAAGCGGTTAAAGTGACAACATCTAATTGGTTATCTTTAGATTTTATTAAATTCATCCCTGAAAGAGACTTTGTAGAATCCTTTCCGAATCTCATTGTCGCATTAAAAATGTTTATGACAATATGTATTTCAGTAGCGTCATGTGACATGAGTTTTAGTAAGCTTCAATTAATTAAAAACTACTTGCGGGCAACAATGACGGAAAAGATGCTCAACAATCTGGGAGTTTTAACAATTGAACATGAGGCGACCCAGCAAATAAATTTTGAAGACGCTATCAGCGAATTTTCTGCTAAGCTAAGAAGAAGACTTTTTATTAATGTTTTCTGTTTTTTTAAACAATGTGAATAATATGTAGATACATTAATTTTTGTTCTACTTTTCTTAAATTTTTTATTTGAATTTAAATAAAGAAATCGCAATATATGGATTAGCGGAATTTCATTTATTTTACTATTTTACATTCTGGGGGTGACGACACCATAATTGCCGCCCCAGGTGCCGCCCATGCAAGCTAAGCTACTGCCCTGGGTTACACTTTCTTTTTGCAATATATGTACATACTAATTTGACTGGCTAAGAAAGGCTGACGAAATCTTTTGGCCTTTCAAACAAGTTGTAATCCTAACCGAATTTGAGGATGAAAATGAAAAATGTTGACGTTTTGCTGACGCCAGCAAAATTGTGTTATAAGAAAACTGAATTGTGAATCAGACATTGGTTTTGTTTAATGACCAGTTTAAAAACAGAAAAAGAATAATTTCTGCTTTAAAAAGTTGAATTTTTAAATTTCACAGCTGTTGTCGGAAGCAATTTGGAAATAGATATCTGAATCCTTTAAAGAGCTATCAAAGATACGGGTATCCAAAATAGCTCATCCGATAGTATCCGAAAATTCTTCGATACCTTCACGTAAAAAAAAGACAAAAAGCTATCCGGATATGTTAACTAAACTCACTCTGTTTCTGATCAGTTTAGAACAGCACTTCTCGTATTATTTTTTGAGGAAGAACCGATATGTGAAAAGTGTTAAAATAAGCTGCTGATATTAGCCTTGTTCGCTGTACTTTATGCAGGGTTGACCCAGGCAAAGCTTTAAGTTGTCAAAAAGCTTTAGTTCTCACTACACATCTTTGTCATTTGAAGAAAAACACAAAGCTTCAGCAAATAAACTTCATAAAAAGGAGAGGCGAACACCCTGTTAGGACCAGACAACACATATTAAAACTTAAATCTATGAAGCTATCACTATATTTTCGTACATTTTTAGGTAGATGGCAGGATAGCACATTTCGATCGAAAACCAGTGAGGATTCTGACAGTTTAAGATTTTTTTTAAATGACCAAGTTTTTTAGTAAGTAAATTCTCAGATAAAACATAATAAAAAAGCAGTTAAGAAAAACCTCAAAAATCTGGGACAGCCTATGTAGTTTGAAGCACAATTTCGCCCCGAACTATAATGCTCACTCAAAAAAGTAAGTAAAAGCCAGTTATACAAACATACTTACATAGTTCTAAGTGTTTCCACTACCATACCTCAACTTTGCAGTTAGTGCGAAGAGGTTTGAGCCTACAGCAGTGAATGCTTGGCGAGTTGGTAGTTTGGGAACCAGGGAACATTACAGCACAACAGAGCGGTGGGTTTTGGGGCCTAGCGCAATTCTAACAACCATGCCTTATGAGAGAATGGAAAAGACACACAATTTTCTGCCGGTTCAGAGCGGCTAATCGAGAAAGTGCTCTTCATGTCAATGAATTTATTATCGGAGGACTTGCCAAATCCTCGCGAAAGGCTATACTCGTAGAACCTCCTGCGTAACAAGCAGACACGCTGACCATTGCGCCACGAGCACCGCCAGTTATAGCACAAGAAAAATCATCGGAGAAAGTTGAAACAATCAGAAACTTTTTTTGTGATAAAAGCTTATAGCGAAAAGGGAACAAATTTCAGTTGCTATTGCTAGGCTATCATAAAGTTTTAATTGCCAGAAAATCATATCTTTACGCATGAATTCAAACAAACACGCAGCAGGATGAATAAAATATTTTACATGCTCATCCAAAACATCAACTTGATTATAATTGGAAAGTAATGAATTCGATCGTTGTAACTATTTAATTTTCATTACAAACATCCAGGGTTATTATTACTACAAAAAAAAAAAAAAAAAAATTCAAAATGCTGTCGCGTTCGCATTCTGTGTCTAAATGTTAGTGTTACCATAGAAATAAACCACAAATAGGTGGTATAGCGTTACAACTATTGCATTACAAGTTGTTTGTGTAAACAAAAATTTGTTTTTTGAACACCTCAGTTCAGACTGGCAACTTTATTATTCAGGAACTATGTGATGCGGGATGCGGCGCCAAATCAGTGAAACAATTATTCGTCTTTACAATAGACAGTGCACCAGCACATTTGGGTATTCGTCCACTTGACATACGATTCTAAATGTAGAGTAGTCCACTGAGGCCAGGCCTTCGTTATTTAATAAAACCTGGAAATTTCTCTGTGCATATCTATAAAACAGGTAAGAACGATATGCTAGTGTGGAGTTTTAATTGTGGTTACTTGGGCAGGTGTGCTACAATTGTTAAAAATAGAACTTCAATTTTTTAATATTTTTTTCTGAATAACATAAAACAACACATCACCCATTGCAGGACACATAGTGCAGTCCCAAAATCCTACCAGACACCCCCAACCATCAATTAAAATTTTGCTATAGTATCTTTTTCGTTTCGAAAAACCTTGCTACTCATGTGAGTCAATGCTCGCATTCATTTTTGTAATCAGTCTGAAATCCAATTTAGCATGGAGTCAATTGACTTAAAATCAGATAACACAGCAGATTTATGTGAATGGCCGGGTTCAAGACACATTTCGAAAGTTCGAAGAGACCTGTCAGTCCATGAACGACTATCTTAACTTTTTTTTTTGTCTTAAAGTGGAACTGTGATTCACCTCTCGATTCTACATAGTTAATAGTAAAATTAATTGTAAAACACAGATTTTTTCAGTTTGAAATTCAACAATTTGACTTCCAAGTGTTTCCAAGTTGAGCAGTTTTAAAACTACGTTCATTCTACTTAATTTTGATAAGAAATTAAAATCGTGTGCCTTCAAAAATGTATTTTCTTTGTTGATAAACTCACTTTTGAAATTAATTTACAAAACAGAATATTAAAACACATTATCAATTTCAATTCAACAAATAAGCGAAAACTTTTAGAACAAAAAAATAACCCAAGAATACCGAGTAAAGTTCGATTGTCATACATATATGTTGTTTTCCTTGTTTTGACAAGTAAAATCTTAAGTTCAGATTTTCAGCCAAGAAAAGTGACAGAATCTTAAGTTAAGATTTTCGAAGATAGGTCCTGTGAACGCCCCAATGTGTCAGCGCATTTCGTTTTGATATTGCTCGCATTCACAGCAGTTTCGAATCTTCGAAGTTCAATCAGTCAGTTTATGAATGCATTTTAAGCTCTGTGTCAGATATAAAATGGTACTGTGATTCGCCTTTCGGTTCTACATAGTTAGTGGCAAAAGTAATTGTAAAACATACAGATTTTCCCAGTTTGAAATAAAGAAATTCGATTTCCAAGTATTTGTGTAAGGTAGTATGCAAATTAAATTCACTTCAATCAATTTTGATAAAAAAAATTAAAATCATATGCCCTCAAAAATATATTTTTGTTGCTGATAAATTCACTTTCAATATCAATTTACAAAACAGAATATCCAAACACCAATCAAATAAGCGAAAACTAGTAAAACAAAAAACTAACCCAAGAATACCGAGTAAAGTCCGATTGTCATATACGTTGTTTTCCTTGTTTTGACAACTAGATCTTTTTTTAAGACTGTTTTTTCCATCCGAAAATCTATGTTCGAAAATCTGAAAAATCTAACTGTCAGCTAAATGTCAGCTGAAACTTCTGACTCTTTTGACCAATCCTCGCATTCAACGCACCAGATCTTCGAAAACTACTGTCAGTTTTCGTCGCTCTGATTGGTCAAAAGTGTCAGAAGTTTCAGCTGACATTTAGCTGACAGTTAGATTTTTCAGATTTTCGAACATAGATTTTCGGATGGAAAAAACAGTCTTAAAAAAAGATCTAGTTGTCAAAACAAGGAAAACAACGTATATGACAATCGGACTTTACTCGGTATTCTTGGGTTAGTTTTTTGTTTTACTAGTTTTCGCTTAATTGTTGAATTGAAATTGATTATTATTGATGTTCGGATATTCTGTTTTGTAAATTGATATTGAAAGTGAATTTATCAGCAACGAAAATATATTTTTGAGGGCACATGATTTTAATTTTTTTTATCAAAATTGATTGAAGTGAATTTAATTTGCATACTACCTTGCACAAAAACGTGGAAATCGAATTCCTTAATTTCAAAGTGGGAAAATCTGTATGTTTTCCAATTCCTTTTACCACTAACCATGTAGAACCGAAATGTGAATCACAGTACAATTTTATATATAACACAGAGCTTAAATTGCATTCATGAACTGACAGATTGAATATCGAAGATTCGAAAATGCTGTGAATGCGGGCAATCAGAGCGACGAAAACTGACAGTAGTTTTCGAAGTCCCGGTGCGTTGAATGCGAGAATTGCTCGCATTAAATGCACCGGAACTTCGAAAAATACTGTCAGTTTTCGACGCTCTGATTGGTAAAAAGTACAAGATCATCAGATTTTTAGTCAACTGACTCCATGTTAAATTTGATTTTAGATTGATTACAAAACCCAAAATATTCACAGAAATATTTGAAGCAAATTTTAACAGCTGATTTTGATACAAGTATCAATCTGTTTTTACTCAAAAGAAGGTACAGAAAATTATGCTCTAAAGTCTACACTGATCCATGCACAATCATTAAACGTTAAAAAGTTGTTTTTTTTTGTTCTAGGTCAATCTTTTTTAAACAAATCTATTATAAGTTAAGTTTTTTTTTGTGAAAAATCCAGGTCGATATTCAGAAAGGTTGGGAACCACTGACCTAGGGCCTACTAAAATTGCTGCTATGACACGCACGGGGTGAGAATTGAATGCAATTATTTTTTACGTTCGAAAGCTGCAAAATAATTGGACTTTCCGTACGTTTATAAAAATAAACGAAATCCGAACCAAACTGAGCAGACGTACAGTGTTAAACTCATGTGTGTACAGTGATTATCTTGAGTAACATCCGAATATTATAGTTGGGCTTTGAGATAGCGGAGAAAATTGTTTACGTGTTAAGGCTCGTCTACCTTCGCGGTTTCAAAAAAATCGAATTTTTTTTTGCTTATTTCGAATCTAGACTATATAAGGAACATGCCTTGTGGAGGATTTATTTGAGAACATACTTGTTCAAATACTACCGAACTCCTTACTCGGCCTTGCTCATTTTTGCGTTTTCTAGAAAGTAGTGTTTTTTTTTTACAATTGTGAGACTGATTTTTACGGAACTATCGAAGATATTGGAAACCTTTTAGTTATTTTGAATTCTTACTATGATAAGACACGAGGTTTTGATTTTTTTTGCATTCTTTTCAAGCTAGAAAAAGGTAGAAAACAGAACTTTTGTCCAAATCGCTGCTATTTTATTAAATTTCAAAATTTTTCATAAAGCTTGTGTAGAAGTAAAAAAATATGATTATTTTCATGTTTCAGTGTTCTGAATCTGTCAAATTGTGCCACAAAGTTTTTCATAATCTATCATCAAAAATACGCTCGAAACATAGGCGCGAAAGTAGACGACTCCTTAAACATTTAGCACAGATACAGACCTATTTATATCAAAAAGTTATTTAAAGGTATACCTTTCTATGGGGCGTTCAATAATCGTATCCGGATAGGTTTTTGTTGTTGTTTACGTGTTAAACATTTAGCAGAGTCACAAACCCATTTCTACTAAAAAGATATATAAAAGTATCCGAGTACTTTTGGTATACCTTTCTATTCATATGATCAACTGATAGAAATTTTATTTCTTTTCGTGTTGTTTTTTTGTTTTGGTGTGCATTTATTTCAGCATTGGAGTCTCTTAAAATGCACGGGAAATCGAAAAAAATTTATTTTAGTCGTTTAGCAGTGACTTTTTGAATGTTTTTTCTGTTTTTAAAAGCCGAATTTTAATATTTCACAGCTGTTGTCTGCAGCAATCTGGAAAAAGATATCTGAACCGTTCATGAGAAATGGGTATTCGGAATAACCCATCCAAATCCAAACGTAGGTAAGCCAGAGTAGTACGTATAAAATGAAAGAAACAGTATCGAAAGAAACTAGCAGACTAGCCAAGGCCCTAAAGAGGAGCAAGGTAAACAGACTGGAAACATTCAGGAAATCCAAGGGTTCCTGTACATATTAAACAGAAGAGACACTCAGTCTTATGCTGGAAACTCACTTCCTTAAAACCTGTTATCAATCAGCTAGCAAGTCTAAAGACCAAGGTTGTTCTCTCCACGAGACACAGGACATTGACTTGGAGTAGTCAAAGTCAACAAGCTTCTTTGGCCCAAACATGGCGAGACGGAAACTGCTAAGGGATTGTCAGTCTTCCAGCAATGTAAAGGATCCTTTTGGTAAGACATGCGGTCTATCACCAAAAAGAGTCCTCTTGATATACAATATCAAGTATTATTCACATGAGAACGACCAACGAACGACGAATGAACGAATATTCGTTAATTTTGACATTTCATTCACATTTGTGTTTTACATTCGTCACGAATAACGAACACAATTTGCATTAAAAACAAAAACAAAAATGATTTTGAGGCTAAGCACTCGCGAAAAATTTATTCGTTGGAGTTTGGATTATATGTGGAACGAGAATAAAGTCTGATAGTTCGTACCTACTAGATATTTATTCGTAACGAATAAATTCTTTTTCTCTATTTTTTTTTAGGCACAAAAATAATAGTTTGTCCACCTAAAAATAAGTATGAACTATGTTTCCATCGTTTCCTTAAAAATTGGTGAGGAATTTATGCTTGTAAGGTACTTAAAATCACATTTCTTGATTTATTCGTCGCTCGTTGGTCGTGCTCATGTGAATAGTCCTTTAAGATAAGGCGTCCGTTGTCTGGAGGAACAAGCTCTAGCAATAAGTCATTATATCGTTCGCCAAAAATTCAGAAAATAATATGTTTTTGCTTTCACCAGCATTCCGGGTGCTGTTCTCGACTCACTGCTGAATCTTCCTTCCTTTGATACTTCCATCATGGAACGTACTCTCAAGGCCATTGCCTAATTTAAAAGAAGTGACTTCTGCAGAATTCCCAAATAGAGTTTTGAGAATCTCGAAAGTAGCATATATCTTTTAACACGCGTCCAATATGTCAAAAATACACGGCCAGCTTTCCATCCAGGTTCGGGACTGGTTCACCGATGATGGATTTATGGATAGCGATGAAATACGGCTGCACGCCTCATTAAGGCATATACGCGTCCGCCTTCTAAGCGCAAACGTTTGATATCCAACTGACTATCAGCTACCGAACGAAGCATGGTTGGATGGGGAGATGTATCTCTTTCTCTCGCTCTGCTTGGTGATTGAGGAATAGAAGAACTCTCAGAATGCGATCGAAAACTAAATTAGTTGAATATCGTATGGGTTTCAGACCATCACGGTATATCTGGAAACGATTTCACTACTGAACTTGCGAGGCAAGGATCTCAGACAGATTAAACAGGGCCGGGTTTACCAGGGTCCTCTGTGAGATGTTTAACCAATGGATCTGTCAAGAGTACAGCCGTAGGTGGCATGCCTCCGCTGGATGCAAGCAAATTAAAAGTATGCTCCCCAACATTCATAAGAACATTTTGTTATCCCGTAGCTGAATACGTTGTGTATGCCCTGCATTTTCTCAAATTATATTACAGAAACATAAGGCAGACATGGTGAGACCTGGTAACATAGGCTATCATGGCAGAGTCTTTTGGCTTCTCTACGAACATCTAGTCTATAACAAAAGAAGGTTGTAATCTGATAGTACAATAAACTAAGTCTGAGTACTCCAGTTAGTACTCATCGACCGAAATAAGGTCATGAACACAACAACGTTTGAACAGGAACAAGGATTATTGTCTACCGGAAAGGTCACCATGACACGAATTGTCAAAAATAACTTAAAAAAGATTGATTTATTAGAAAAAGAATATAAAAATTATTAGAATAGGAGTTATTTAAACTGATTAATATCCAAAGAGTAATTAATGCAATCGTCAAATTTTTATATTTTATATCCTCCTTTATTTTCAAACGGGAAAAATAGTCTAAAATATAGTCAGCCAGTCAATGTATGGGAATTATTTGAGGTGAAAGAAAAACCACTTAAGCTTTGTCTGCATTCAGCTCTGTATGTATAACATATGTACATAATAACAATATATAAATTCTCTTTCATAACAATTTATTTTCATCGTTTTATTTACACACGATTATGTAGTCGCTTTGACCTTGATTTGTCGCACATGCAATAGCGAGGTTTTCTTTCGAAAATATTTAGCATGACATGAGTCATTTAATAACTTCGACTGACTGTTATGACAGACAAAAATTACATTTGTATGTACGTGGATTTGTAGGGGTAATCAACCCTAACAATTGCGGAAAATAAAATAAAAGAAGAGATTATATAAGTTGCAACTAATAAATAAAATAAAATACAAAAATCCTACTAAACAATAATAAGACACACTTTAGTCTCCCCACTTTGTAGACTACAAAAGAAATCACAAAGAAAGACATTGTGAGAAAAATCAATGAGATGAATTGGAAAAAGTTGTGTACATATGGAAATCAATGGTTTTTGAACTCACCTTTAAGTTTCCAACAAGCTCCATAAAGTGTAGTATATCGGCTAAGGAACTATTGAAGCATGGCTTTTCTTTGCCATTCTGTTTTTGTTTATTGTCCTCAGAGCCACACGAGGCACCATTGCATGAGGGTTCTTCATCCAGCTGTTTTGGGGCTGCCTCGCCATCTTGTTGTGCCACCTCATTGATCTTTGCGTCTGACATTTTATAGTTTGTTTGGTTTTGGGTATCTCTTGCTTGACTTGTGCCGTAGCCGTAGTTTTGATGATCTATTAAAACGTTGTGTTTACGAAAATTTCCGGAACCAGATTCTTTTTCCACGACACCACCTTTGCTTACTGTTTGCGAAAATAGACTGACATCAAATGTGGTTGCTTTGATTCTTTTCTCTGTCTGTTCCACTTGTTCTGTGTATGTTGCCTTGGTTTCGGTTGTTACTGGCACTGGCACTGGCAATTCAGTCACGGCAACGTCAGAATCATGTTTTGAAGATGTGTTGGTTTTCGTTAGAGATGTAGGGTTGATTTTCAATTGTGGCGTCATCGTTTTAGTTGATGCCGTCATTTTGGTGTGTTTTTCTAGCTGAACAGCAACTAGGTATTTCTTATCTAAGATACCTGCTATAGCTGTTGCTGTTTGTATAAGTATTTTGGCAAGATTTTCGTTTGTCTCGAGCTTCCTGAGAACGTTTCGCAACCGCCAAATATTTAACATTGTGAGATTTAATTTTTTGATGAATTGTAGATAGAATGGGCGAAAAAAAAACGCACGCGAAGGTGAGAAATAAGAAAAGCAGAGCTAAAGCTTTTTCCAATTATGTTGCTCCTGGTATTTTTCTTTTTTGCTTGCTGAGTAGAATATTATTTTATTTCTAAAAATTATCTAAGAAATTAGCTAATCCACTTTGGTTACGCATTATCACATTTATAAAACTAGATTGCACTACACTATGACTAGATAATGAATAACTTCTACGGGACCGTCGCACTGGACACTGCACCAAATGTTTTGGATGGACAACTCATATCAACCGAGCTTATGGAAAGTTGGTAGCCGTTTAACATGGATTTTAGCTAATTAAATTTTACAGATTTGACGGGCTGTTGAATACTCGACAAACTTTTTGCTCACCCTTAAACAAAGTCACAACACTATTCAAGTCTTTTGGGTCTTTTCTAATTTGTTCTATTCTGATTTTTAGCTGCAGTTCTTAAAAACGTCAAACTCAGCTGATTGGCAATGGGATCAAAATTAACAGGTATGTTATAAGGGATTTTTTTTGTTCACACTGAACAAATTGTGAATAATCAGAACACTATGGAACGCACACAGAGCACAGAGCAGCTTGGCATATACATATTTTCAATTTTCAGTTATTGGGGATGTTTATTTGTTGACCAGTTTGTGGGAAAAGAAGTAATAGAGGGTAGTTGAAGGGATATTTCTCAAAATCACATCAGGCGTGTTTTTTTTTATGCCAGTATATAGTACAGCATTCGAGTTAAAAAAAAACGATCTGTAAACAGTATTTTCAGTTCTATTTTTAGCAACAAGATGGAGCTCAACGTCAAAGCTTGCTGTTACTTTTCAAAGCTCTCTGTGAAATTCAAGATGAAACAAAATCAAATTCATACCAGGTTTGTTTCGTTAATTGTTCTATCAAATGAATAACGATACAAAGCCAGGTATGAATTTGTATTTTTTTCTTATTTTCCATACATCAGATTCTCTCTCACATCTTTTTTTTTTTAATATTTTTGGAGGCATCGTCCAGCAGCGAAGAAAGCTCTATGTCAAAGTCAGCTGTTCTGTTGAAAAAAACTTTCGGGTATGTTCAGGGAGTATGTAAAAAGATATTAAAAACTAATCTTTGATGAGATTTTCCATTGGCAAACAGAATCAATTTATTTTTTATCCAAATCTTTGGGAAAGCAATTCTACGCTATTGACCAGTCTTTTCGATAGGTTAAGAAGGAAAATAAGTTGTTTCTATTTACAAAACCGTGAAATTGAACTATAATACTACCGCACAAATAAACACAACCCAAATTAAATTAAGTTAACACACGTACTGCTAGTCCCAAACTTGAATTTCTATTGAAGAATGTTTAATTTTCGTACATATATCTTTCCCTTTTGATCATTTGTGACTGCTTTGTTTGTTTGTTTGATTTTGTTTTTTTCTTACATTGGGCTATATTTTTTAGTCAAATAATTCCATGAGAAAAGCTATTAGCTTCAGCAAAAAAGAACTAGTGCAAAATCCTGTATTATATACACCACCAGGTAAGAAACAGGGCGAAAATTCAATATGAATATAGTTTTTATTTCTTTAATTTTTAATCGAGAGAAAAAATTTCTTTGCAAATACCACATTTTTTTTGAACACGTCCTTTCGAAAAAGCTTTGATGAACTGAAATCAATGGTGGTGCCATCTTATTTTCAAAGCTGGAAACTATCAATCCACAGCAATGCCATCCCTGTTTTCACTGTGGAAAATTACGACAGTAAAATGATTTGTTGTTGTTCCCCAAGGGAAATTTTTACTGTACTACATACTAGCATAAAAAAAACACGCCTAACATTGGCTGTTGAGTTGATAGCTCGTGCGACTAAAGTGACTGTTTCTCTTTTCTGTTACTCCAATTTGTAGGTATCCGACGTTTTGATCGACTAGTTGAACAATTTAATCGTTTATTTAGCCATTGAGTTTAGCCAGATTCTTTTTTGCAGATTAAAGCAACTCATTAGCGGGTTTATTTACATAGCGAACGAGGGCAAGCAAGTAATCTATGCGAACGGACCCAAAAAGTAGAAGGATATAAAACCGTGAGTGAGTCATAGAGGAATAACTGCGTGAACACAGTGAACTGCAACGTAGACGTAGCCGGAACCGCAAGAGTTCCAAGTTAACTTGTGCGGTTCTTTCTTGCGTTGTTTTTTATATTCACTTGTATTTAATGTTTTGACATTTCTTGCGGCTTCGTCTCTGCAGCCTTTGTGTTCGCGCAGTAAAGAACATGAGGGAAAACTTACTTCTCTTGCCCCGCAACTTCCATTTGTTTACGTTGTTGCTTTTGTAACACGAGATCTATCTGTGATACACGTATTCACCTGAATATAAGGTTGGGTCAGTGGAATCACTAACACCACTTTATTTTCGGATTTCAAACTGGTTTTGAAATCTGAAAACAAACTGGTGCTTGTGAAGTCAGTTTGAGGACAAATGCCGTGGTGTGTGCGTGGTTTGGCTTCTTCTTGTATCTCCTCTGTGTCGTGAGTGAATCGCGTGTGAATAGGGCAGTCCACACTGTACAATTAGTTAGACAGACTTTGACTTGAACGACCAATGTTGGATAACGTGAACCCTGAGACGACCGCTTCACCAACTTGTTGGATGATTTTCAAATATTTTTGAAAACTACATCCGACCATCCAACATCCATCAAAGCAAAGGAAACTTAAAGTAAAGTAAACGTAAGTAAACTTAAACTTAAAGTAAAGTAAACTTAAAGTTAAAGTAAAGTAAAATTAAAGTAACGTAAACTTAAAGTTAAAGTAAAGTAAAATTAAAGTAAAGTAAACTTAAAGTAAAATAAACTCAAACTTAAACGTAAACTTAAAGTACTTACTTTACTTTAAGTTTACTTTACTTTATTTTAAGTTTAAGTTTACCTAACTTTAAGTTTAATTTACTTTAAGTTTACTTTAAGTCTAAGTTAACTATAAGTTTACTTTTCTTTATTTTAAGTTTACTTTGCCTTAAGTTTACTTTACTTTAAGTTTAAGCTTACTTTACTTTAAGTTTACTTTACTTTAAGTTTACTTTAAGTTTAAGATTACTTTAAGTTTTTTTTTTTACTTTAGTAAGTTTACTTTACTTTAAGTTCAAGTTAAACTTACCATAAGTTTACTTTACTTTAAGTTTAAGTTTACTTTACTTTAAGTTTACTTTACTTTAAGTTTGAGTTTACTTTACTTTAAATTTACTTTAATTTACTTTAACTTTAAGTTTAAGTTTGCTTTACTTTAAGTAAACTTAAAGTAATGTAAACTAATAGTATAAAGTAAACTTAAAGTAAAGCAAACTTTAAGAAAAGAAAATTTTCTTCAAGGAATATTTTTTAAGAGCCATAGGTGTTTCACTCACACAAAGGAATTTACGTTAAACTGAGTAGAAACAATTTTGGGTGTTCCATTGGTTTTTAAAGTGAGTGCTTCCCCGAGTGAAACCAATTTAAAGCGACATTATTTAGACAACTGTTGGAATGGATTCATATGTAAAAACGAAATTTGCTACAGCTTGTCCAACTCTTTAGACACCGTCTAGCTGGATAGCTGTCTAAGGATGTTTTAAGCAAATTTTATAAATACGAATGTAGGTGCGTAAGCTACTCTCAGGGTAAGTTAAGGTTTTTCCAAGGCTTCAACAAACCTAAAGTTTCATTAATAATAACACACAAACACCAATTTTGTTTTTGCAAAAAGACAATTTCATTAAATTTTTAGGTTGTGTGTAAACTTCGTTAAATTTTACCCAGGACCCCACAAGTATCAGGCTTTCCTTCGTATCATGTGATCATAGAGAACAACATCACCATAAACGGGAGAAAAGATCATAACTCGTGTTGCATTCGAATCACTAGAATTCCGGTTTCGATTAATGAAAATTTCTTTTCTGTCACCCTTGTGAATGAAAACAAGTCCAAGTTTATGGTCATTGCTGATCGAATAATTGTCCGATTCGTTGAAGTACGTTTTATTTGTACGTGAGTTGTGAAAACTAAGATCTGTTGGCTTCGGCCGCAATTGCTTTACCATCATGAATACAGCTTTCCAGTCGGTAGAGTCATCTGTTTTAATATTTGACTTCCTTAAGCTGTGTTCGAAGTCAATGTATCCAGAAATTTCGGTGCCAGACTTTTGACGATGACGAAGAAAAATAATTGTCTTACAGAAAATTGATTGACGTTAATATAATTCATGAAGGGAAACGAAAAATTAACTTTACCGAAAGAATTTTTTGATAATTTGATTTTTCCCTTTCTGCGAGGCCATGTAGAACTGGATCAGAAATTTTTATGCCGTTATGAAATAAAACTAACGATTTCCGTGTTGGGTACATAGCTTCGTATGCTGCTGCCTTTCGGGTTTCATATTCTTCGGGAGTGTAGATCGCCGTTGTTGACCGATATCCAAGTTCCACCAACAAGCGACTGAAACGAATGTTTCGAATGAACCGAACGTCATTTCGAGTGATATAAAGATCTAAATAGTCCTCATATGTCGGGCAGTTCAGAAGGAATACATCCTGGAGGGGGTTCATAGCGATCTTATATTTGTGTATTTGTGTACAATCATGTGTATGATTTTAAAATAAAAATAATATCAGTATGAATTTTCTCTTATTGTGCGGATTTTACTCTTGTTTTGACTTTTAAAACCAAGAAATGAAGTTTCAAAAAACTTCTGTAGGTTGACTCACAAAACATAAATATAAACATAAGTTCTGTAGATGCGGTTCTAGCCAAGGCTAAAGGAATACTGCAGACAAATACACGAAGACTATTTTATATCAGACAGCTTGATAGCAGCGAGAAAGTGACTTGCTTACATGGTCCTTATAATATAACATATTATAGGTTTGTTTTTTGAAGCCCTAGGGTCGCCCTGGGGTCACCACAAAGCGTTTTTTGGGAAATTCAAAGTCGTCCTGAATGTCAAATTGAGTGTTTTTTGAGCCTTAGGGCTGACCTAGGTTTTCCCTAAACCCGCCCTAGTTTTTGCTGCTGTGGCGAGTTGAGGGCTGTCAAATGGCATGTATTTTATTTTTAATGACAGGGATGTGTGGTGATTTGTTGTTTGGCGTTTTTTGAGGACTAGAAAACCCAGGTTTCTTGACAACTCATAGGGTTGTCAAGAAAACCTGGGTCAACCCTGGGGAAAGTTCAACGAACGGACCTATAGATAACATATCAAGTCAGATGGTTGGGTTAATCATAAGAAATAGAAAGGAATTTTCCGATCCACACTCACTCAAATGACTTTTCAACTCTTTGGTTCGATCTGGGCAGGAGTATTGGTGTGCGATTTGGATCCCCTGATAGAAAATCTTGTAATGTTTGAGAATCAAAAAAATCCAAAGGAAGTTTACAAGATATTTACTTTTTGTAAACTAAATTTAAGAATTTGCTACTTCCTCATATAGAACCAGAAACATTTGGGGCAATATTTATCAGAGATTTACTAACCACATAAAATGTACTCTTTTACATGTCCGTCAAGTTAAGACAACCACTTCAACATTTTCACAGTTTGTTGATTGGATTAATTGTCGTAGATTTGTCGTAAATTTGTCGTGAAAAAAAAAACTGTCGCCCTTTGTTAAAAAAAAAAACTGTGTGTAGTGCTAACTTGACGCTCAAGTTAGCACTACCACCCCTTTAAATCCGTTAAATCGATCTTAAACAAAAAACTAAGTATGCAATTAATTGTCGTAAATTTGTCATATATAAATCGTGAAAACCAAAAAATGTCAGCTCTTAATTTAAAAAAAAAAATAGTGTGTAGTGCTAACTTGACGCGTCAAGTAAGCACTACCACCTCCTTACAATGGTCAAAACTACTAAAAATCAAAAACTACGCCATAAACTGTCGTAAATTTGTCGTTTACAAGATATACAGAAAGATATTTTGTCGCAACCCCCTTTCGAAATGTCCCCCTTATAAATAATTTTCAAGCTGTTATCGAAAAACACCAAAGTTCAAAATCAAAATAAAAATGTTCAACCGACAGTAATAATATATTTAAAACTTAAGTAAAACACTTTCAGCCGTATTTATTAGATTTTCTTAAGACGTCTCTTAGGCGTTGATTAGTTAAGTTTCAATTAAAATTTAATTGGAACTTAACCTTTCTATGACAACAGGGGTGCTATAGTACCCCAGGCCTTCTTATTTTAACTGTAATTTTGTTTTCGCTTCACTTCTCTTTCTATCATTCTATGTATTTGTCATTTAATACCTCAGGTCTTAGTTACTGATGAGCAGTCCCTGCGATAGGCTGTAGTTTTTGATACAGAGCGGTTTCCATATGCACTGGGGTTGTATAGAACCCCATGTTGTTATTCGCGTATGCGAAAATTTGTAGGACATTTTTTTTTCTTCATTGAGTAGGTTAGTAAAATGGCATCCACTGTTCGGGAAACTATTGAAAATTATATAAAAATGTTTTGGAATGAGAGGATGGTGGAATGTAGTCATCAGGTTCAGACAATGATTGCCCAGATATAACAGATCATCATTCAATACAATCTGAAATGGATGATGACCACTTATAGGTCAATCATCGGATGAAAAAGAGCCGCTTGCAGAAGCATCGAAAAAGATTTTGAAAGGCAAAAATGTTCATTTGTAGAGTAAACTAAAGGAATTAGGTTTACAACTGACCAAATCTCATATGGAGCGGCGTTTAGATCAACATTTGCTAAAAAAATTTCCTGAAGGAATAAAAGGGGTTCTAGGCCCCCCCATGAAGTCCAATGAAGGTGAGCCCCCTCTTAAACTTCAGAGGCAATCACGCTGTGCATTTTGCCCACGAAAACAAGACCGCAAGAGCAAGCTTTCGTGTTATGAATGTCAGTGTTCTGTATGGCCTGAGCACAGAAAAGAAATTTGCAATAATTGCATTTGACTTATTTTTTTTATGTGAATAAGTAAGTAAGTAAGATATTTATTTATTAACAATTAAATACAATATATTATTACAAAATTTGAATCTTAAAGCTATGGCTTAGCCGTCAGCCTGATTGACAAATTTATTATTTTAATTGTATAAATGTAAATAAAAATAAATTCTCAATAAATTTAAAAGACAAAATATTCAAACGTATTCAGATATTAATAACTTTCTGTAATTGCATTCACACTCGTTTAGAAGTTGTACAGATTCCTGTAATGTTAATGTGGGTTTCCCGAAATACATAACTCTTTGCGGTCTGAATATAGGGCATATACCAATAATATGATAGCAATCTTCTTTCGAATTAAGGTTGCACAGCGAGCAGAATTGATGAAAACTTCCATTATATGGGTTGCCATTGAGGTTTAGGACCTCGCACCTTGCTTTGAAGATTATAGAAATTTCATCATAGCTTAATGAATCGTGAAAGTAGTTCCTTTGTTGTAAATTGAAATTCAGTTGGCTGTATAACACTCTACTATTCGACTCTCTAGCCTTTAGGATGAACATATCACGAGTTGCATCATCATTCTTTTGAATAATGTTGTAGAGATTTTCTTTCAAATTGCCTAGGTTGTTAGTGTCAATTATAAAGTTTTAATCACAAGCGTTACTGATAGTTTGCCATTTTTTATACCACCAATCTTTATTCCTTAGCTCATACAGAAACAGTTTTTTCGAAAGCCGAGAATCTTCATAATGACTACATAGCTTAATTATGAAGTCAGCCTGAGACTTGAGAGTGTTCGTTAGGAGTTTTGGAAGACCAGTTTCCAAGTATATACAATAATTTGGTGTGTTTTGCGGTAGGTTGAATAGTTTTTTCAGAAATTTCCTTTGGAATAATTCTATTTCCTCGTACTCGTCTGCACCCCATACTTGAGAAGCGTAGCAAAGGGTTGATTTTACAACTGAATCAAATATTTTGTGTTTTGCGGATAAAGCGATTCTTTTGTTTGAAAATACATTTTTCCAAGTAAGGTTAATTAAGCTTTGTGCGCTACTACTTTTCTCGGTAAGGTGGTTTTTGAAACTTAAAGTTGAATTAATCCTCACACCTAGATATTTAACCTCTCTCACGGTTTCAAGGATTTGTCCGTCATAATACCACCGTCTCTCATTATGCGCTCTTGCATGCCTCTCGAAGACCATTACTTTTGATTTGTCTGTGTTAATTGATAGATCCCATCTCTTGCAATAGCTTGATAAACGATTTATCATTAACTGCATCTGTTCAGGCGATTCTGAAAGTATGACAAGGTCGTCTGCGTAGAGTAACACATTGACTGTAGAACCTGCAATTCTGACTCCACCAGGTAAATCATCTTGCACGTCATTCAAAAAGAGCGAAAACAATAATGCACTGAGAAGACAGCCTTGTTTCACACCAGAATTAGTACCGAACCACTCCGAGTACGTTGTACCATCCCAAACTGCTGCATTAGTATTCGTATACATTTCTCTGATCACTTTGATGAATTTTGACGATATACCAAGTTGCGACATTTTGTAGAATAGAGCTTCTCTGTTAATAAGGTCGAAGGCAGCTTTGAAATCAACAAAGAAAGAGTATACTTTTTTATTTCTGGCCTGGAACGCTTTAACAATAGATGTAAGAATAAATATTTGATCAATCGTAGAGTGATTCTTTCTAAAGCCAGCTTGAAGATCAGACAGAATGTTTTTTATTTCAACCCATTTCTCCAGTCTTCCAACCAAGACACCACAGAAAATTTTTGATAGAATTTTGTTGAATAGTATTTGTAAGTTATTACAGAAATTGGACGTTGAATTTTTAAAAAAACTCATAAGGGATGCCGTCCTCACCTGGTGCTTTTCCATTCTTCGCTTTCAACAACACAGATTGTATTTCGTCAGTAGAGATGTCGTTGTCTAACGATTCATCAATGTATAAAGGTTCTGCGTATGAAAAAAGTAGATTTGAATTATTTGAGAGGAGAAGTTTAAAGTGGTTTGCTAGTGATTCGGCTGATACACCTGCTCCGATTTTATAATTCATTCCATTGATTTCCCTCGCGATCTTCCAGAAATCCTTGGAGTTTCGAGTTTGTCCTAATAGAAGTGCTTGTTGGTTTTCAAATTCAGTTTTCTTTCGACGACATAAGTTTTTGTAATTTGTGTTCGCTTCAATGTACCAAATCCTAAGGTGTTGGTGGTTTGATGAACGGATTGCGCGTAAGATGGAGAACGACTTTATTCTTGCTTTCCAGCATTCCTTGTCAAACCATTCCTGTCGAAATGATGACTTCAGGCTTACTGTTTTGTTTGAAGTAGAATTTCGAATACATTCAACAAGTTGATTTGAGAGAACTTCCGTGGTTTCCGTTGACAAGTCATTGATTAAAATATTTTCTAAATTTCGCTGAAACGAATTTTTTTCTTCATTTTTCCAACAAAGACGAGGAAGAAGACTAAGATTTTTTCCGGTGGATGGCACTTGGTTTGAGAATTCGACAACTATGGGCATGTGATCCGAAAAGATCTTACACTCAACTTCAAATCTGCTGACTCGATCAATCCATTCATCATTTACAGCGCAAAGGTCGATCACAGATTTACCTTGTGCGCTAATAAAGGTAAAGTGACCTTCTTTATCTCCTACTGTACAACCATTAAGAATTGTAAGACCATGCATTTGAAGTAACTCAAGCAACTCGATTCCGTTTTTATTGCATGCCATGTCAGCTGAGTTTCTTTTTTCGGTAGATATCGAAGGATTCAATATGTTATTAGCTATTTTTATTTGATTATTGCCAATTCTTGCATTACAGTCACCAATGAGAAGTATGTTGCTTTTATCCAGAATTTGAATTGTGTTGTACAGTTTTTCGAAATCATTTTTCCAATGGTTGCAATTAATGTTACAAGGTACGATACACATATTCCTCTCCTTTACACATTTAACAGTTGTTGTTCCTTCACATTCGTTAAACATGAATGTATTAAGTAGCGAAGATCTTATCCCATACAGAGTGCCCCCACTTGCACGACCCTTAGCTGAAGATTTAGTTGCTTCTACCCACATAAGCTTATACCCACTAAAATATTTTTCAAATTTAATAAAGTTTTCATTTATAACATGCGTTTCAAATAATAAAAATATTTCAGAATTTTTAATGTAATTAAAGAAATTTACAAATAAAAGTTTATTGTTTAAACCTGATATATTATATGAAATAATTTTATAGTTAATCTTATTATTATTTTGGCTGACGGCTTTTAAATTTCAGTTAGTATTAAATATTATGTGAATATATATATATTTTTTTTATGAATCTCTTTTTTCTGTTTTTGATAAAGCTTCTGAGTTGTTTTGTTTCAATAAAAATTTTAAGTTATCTGTAAAAGTATTATTTTTTTAATTTAAGAGAGGTTGATTAAATTCTTATCGATAATCGATTCTGCGCTGATGCTAAACTAATTGATAGTTGTGTCAAAATAAAGTAGTAAAAACAGAAATCTAGTCCAATTTAAACTGCGTTTTGACAACCATTCGTTTGTGAACAAATACAGAAAATTAAAACAAAAAAAATTCGTGTATTTAAGTAGCTTTCTTATTTGATTATTTGATTGAAATCTGTTTGTTAAAACTGAATTAATTTCAAAAATGAAGAGGCAAAATCTATAATTAATTTTAAATCAAGCATAACTAAGATATATTTCAAATATATAGTATATATTTTAATCAAAAGTGTCCAAAGTATTTATTTAGAAAGAGACAAAAGTATTTACAATCAATTTATTTATATATTTATTATTAAACTAAATTAATTTAAGCAAAATAATAAAAATGGAAAAGAATCATTTTATTTGCTTAAAAGGTAGAAAATCATCTACAACGGAAGAATTTTAAATTTAACTTTTGTTGAGGTGGTAGTGATTACTTGACATTAGTCTTTTAAAAATACTTTCTGAAAGGGGGTCGCGACAAAATATCTTTTTGGATATCTTATGAACGACATATTTACAAAAATTAATGGCATACTCAGTTTATGATTTTGAGTTGATTTGACCATTGGGAGTGGTAGTGCTAACTTTGTACTCTTTTTCAAATACTATCTGAAAGGGGGCGCGAAAAAATATCTGTTTGCATATCTATCAGAGGTTAAAAACCGACAGTTGCGTACTCAGTTTTTGATTTCGAATTGATTTGAACCATTTTTTGAAGTATTGAACTTTGGTGTTTTTCGTTGATAGCTTGAAAATCATTTATAAGGGGGGCATTTCGAAAGGGGATTCGCAACAAAATATCTTTTTGGATATCTTGTGAACGACAAATTTACGACAATTAGCGTAACGGGTACAATGGTTGGCACCCCTAAGCTTTTTTGGCTTAAAATTGCGAATAATTGCTCTCGCATTTAAAGAGTTAGGGATATGTTTGATATGTCAAATTAAAATTTAAAGAATTTCTAACTTGAATTTTTTTTAGAAAAAAATGTTTAATAAACAAAGAATTTTATAAAAACATTAAAATAGGAAAAGACAGTAGAAAGGTAAAGTCATTGGCATCCAGGTACAATTGTTGGCACCCGAGGGTACAATTATTGGCAACCTTAAAATTGAAAGAAACACAACTACTTTTCGTGATAGCTTTTATCAAAGTTAAGTCATAAAACAGTTTATTTCAACAAAAACACTTCATTCAACGCAATTAAAAAAATGATAATAAACAAAATAAATAAAAAATTAATTAAACATGCCATTTAAAAATCTCTTATTGTTATATGTATATGTGCATTAAAAAATTAATTTTTTTTTAAACGAAATTGCTTGTTTAACTCTTTTAAAACAGTTCATTCTTTGAAATAAAAAAATAACTGTAAATAATAAAAAAAAAATATTTATAAACACATAATTAAATAAAAGTAAAAATCACAATCTTCTTTAAATTGTTTAGTTATTAAGTTTAAGTCTTCTTGAAAAATATTTCAGTCTGCACAGTTAAAAAAACAGTAATATAACGAAAATCGCTCGTTCAATGTTATCAAAAAAATGGTTATTCATTATAAAAACTTAAAAATAAATATAATTCTATTCACTTATTATCTTTTATTTTTAAAATTAAAAACTAATTTTAATTTCTTTTAGTTATATAATAATTATTTTTTTTTTAACAAATGGAGCCACAAAATAATGGAAGATCCTCGATGTTACGCTTACTAAGACATTTAATGTGATACTCTCTCATACACTTTGAGCCTCTTTTGCCGCAATTATCTGTCCCGACGGTTTTTGTCATAAATTTTGTGCAGAAAAAGCACATCTGTCCAGTGCATACTTTGTTGTTTCCAATATCTTCAGTCGGATCCGAAAATAAGTTTCATATGTGGTTTCCAGACTTTGGTGGGCTCTTGAGAAAAACATTTTCTTTACTAACTTTATCAAAAATATCCAGCAGCATTTGTTTATCGGGAGAGTTCTCAATAGAAATCAAATTGTCATTGTTTTCAAAGGTAACATTTTTGGAGGGGAAAGAGGTGGAAGATCAGCCAACGCGCACCGGCCGGAAGTTAGAGCTTCCGATGGATATTTTTTTTTTTTGGGGGGAGCAAGCATTTTTGTTACTTTATTAGGAGTCTCAGAGCTTTTCTTTTTTCCTTTTATTCTCCAATCTTCTGTTTTCCTTCTTTTTTCTTTTTTTCCTGTTCAATCCATGTGGAGTTGGTAATAACGAAGCTCTTATTTTTTTTCGGTTTTATACCGTTACGTAATGGTGTTTCAGGTCAATTTAACAAATCTATTACTTCTACAACAACCGGATTACTTTCGGTTATATCCGTATTGTTATTTGTAGCAATAGCATTCAAAACATCGATATTGTCTCTGTTGCAGCCAGAAAACAGCAATAACTGTCTGCCTATATACTTACTTTGTCATCGTACATGCCACTCTTTCATACACTCATACACATACACTTTCATACTTCTCATATGTTACATTGTAAATTTTCATGTTCAATAAATTAGTCTTTCGCAATCAATCGACGACGTAGCACGCACATTTGGTCCTTCTCGCCACATATACATACATATATTTATCATAGCAACCAGCAAAACTAACGGCCTTTTTTTCGATTTGCTTTTCGTGTTGTAGATATACTGCGAATAACGCATGCGCGATATAAATTTACAGTTTTTCTTTTCGAGTGCTAGTCACGTTTTCTAATTTTTGATTAGCTTTTTCATTAAATATGAGTAAAAACGTTTTAATTAAACGCGATAGTACGCGAAGTGCGATAAAACGAAGCCTAGTTTCAAGTAAAAAAGCCGAATCCTACGATGAGGCAGAAATCGAGGCTCATCTGAAAATGTTGGCAAGTTTTTGGGCTGAGTTTTGTCAAGCTCAGGATGAAATGGAGTTTGCGTGTGGCCCAGACACCATCGATCAGGAGGAAGCTGAAAGGGAACAAGGTGAGGACTGGTATCGCCAAGCGCTGACGAACTACACGCGCGAGTTATGTATACGACACAATCCACCCCCTCAATTCTTGATAGTCGGTTAGCTGACACCTTTGAATCTTTACATGGGAACGTTTCGTGAACTAACTTTATGTTCCCATGAAATATGCTTCAGTTTGCACATTCCTTCACGGAGCAGACTGAAACATGAATACATAAAAAACATCTTTAGACTAACTTGAAAGATCTCTATTAGAAGTGCAGTGGAGTTGGATTTCTGTCGCGAAAGTGTGAACACGTATTGCAATAAACACCTATTAATTATCTAAAGATTTTGTTTTCTTTTTTAAAAATTCATTATACTAATAAAGTAATTTAAATGGCGCAGTCGGTAGGATCCTTTTAAAAAGAAAGATAAAAGGATCTTGTGATACGAACGATCGCAAATAAAAATTCGAAAAAGAATAATTTGTGAAGAAAAAAAAAAATATATTGAATGAAATCAAATTAAAAAGTGAAAATCGGTAAAGATAAAATAGTGTGTGAAAATTAATAACATAAGAAATAAACACGAAAAGTGTAGAAAGTAAATGTTAACGAGAAATCGAGCAAAGAAACAGAACATTTTCGACATAAGCAGAAATTTAGAAGAAACCGAAATGGAACAACTCCAAGAACAACTACAGCTAAGGGAGCAACAACTGGAGCAATTAAATAATGCTTTTCAAAATTTACAAGCAAGAGAATCTGCTCGCTTAGATAAAGAACGAGTGTTGCGAGAAGTAAAATATATAAGTGCTTTTACCGGGAAAGGAGATGTGACAATAAATAGTTTCATAAGAAACATCGAATATTACATAAGTGACGTGCCGAACGGAGCTTTAAGAAAATTCATTATCAGGACTATCTACAACGAGAAGATCCAAGGAGAAGCAAAGGAAATCATCATCAATTTACCACAACCGGACAATTGGGAAGAAATAAAAAGGACATTGAAACTCCACTATCGACCAGATGAAGAGCCAGGAACACTCTATAGGAGAATAACAAACTTAAAGGTAAATACTGTTAGTGAGTTGTTGGCAGAAACTCAGAAAATTAAGTATAAAAGTGACGAATTAATAGAATTTTATAAAGGCGATAGTGCCATAGATTTAAGTAACGTAAATTCAATGCTGGTAAATATGATTAAGGAAATAAGTCAGGGAGTGTTACTAGACAAAATTTACGAAGAAAAAGATTTAGAAAAAATTTTTGAAACAATGATTAGACGAAGATACGAAGATAGTTGCATAAGAGATGAATTTAAAAATAAAATAGATATTCGAAAAAATCAGAATAAAACAAGTTTTTCAGGAAATCAAAATAATGTGCACACCCATAACCATAAGCAAAACAAAAGTTATTCAGGTAATTTTATGAGATCGAATAGTAACTTTAATAGTATAAATACAAATTCAGGTAATTTTAACAATGCAAGCAACAGAATTTCAAGTTATTCAAACAACAGAAATTCAATTAATTCAAATAACAGAAACTCAACTTTTTTCAACAATTCAAGCAATAGAATTTCTAGTAATTTTAATAACTCAAATAGTAGAAATTCGGGAAATAATGGTTCTAATAACCATAGAAATTCAAACCAAAATCGTTTTCAAACTCAAAGATATGAAGAACCAATGTCTATAGGCAACGTCGAAGCAAGTAATTCAAATGATAACAGGGAAGTAAATAACGCAGAGTTTTTTATCAATTAGCCTCGGAAGAACTACCAATTATAGAAATTACATTAAATAATACAACATACTTAGCACTAATTGACACAGGCTCAACTCTGAGCATTATAGACGACAGAATTAAAGATTTTGAAACATTTAAAACTAAACCAATACATTTTACCACAATAAATGGTAAAGATGCTATTGAGCTGGAAGCACATACACCAGCTCCTGAGGAGTTTAAATTTCCAAAAGGAGCCAAGATCAGATGGAAAGTTAAGAACTTACCCAACAGACGTTATCAATTTATTATAGGTACTGACATACTAAATAAACTGAACACCTTAATCGACCTAGAATTAGGAACCATAATTCTCAACGAACAGACTTTAAAACTATTAGGAAAACCATATAAACATGACGAAATACATACATTAGAAATCGTTGATGAAAATGACATAATTGAAAGACTTAAACTAGACTACCTTAATAAAGAAGAATATGAAGCAATAACTAAAGTTATACAAAAATTTAAAAAACTATTTTTTAAAGAAGGGGATAGGTTGACCAGCACCCCAGTTATTAAACACGAAATTAGGACAATCACAGATTCTCAAGTGAATGCTAAACTGTATAGGTATCCTCCTAAGCACGAGGAGGAAGTGAGAAGACAAATAGCGGAAATGGAAGCTCAAGGGATAATCAGAAAAAGTAGATCTAAATATTCAAGTCCTTTGATAGTCGTTCCCAAGAAGAATGATAATTCAGGAATCCAAAAGTTTCGTATAGTCATAGACTATAGGAAGCTAAACGAGATAACCATAGATGACAAACAACCACTTCCTAATATGGACGCCATATTAGACAAGATGGGAAGGTCAAATTATTTTACAACCATAGATTTAGCTAAAGGCTATTACCAAATATTGGTTAAAGAGGAGGACATTGAAAAAACAGCTTTCGTTACACCCCAAGGCTTATATGAATTTGTTAGAATGCCATTCGGCTTAAAGAATGCCCCAGCGACATTCCAAAGGCTAATGAATGAAATTCTAAGAGATTTCATAAACATTTCTTGTGTAGTATATCTAGACGATATACTTATATTTAGCACTTCACTTGAAGAACACATCCAAGCTATAAAAGCAATATTTAAAGTATTAGAAAAAACAGGACTAAAAATTCAAATTGACAAATGTAGTTTCATGAAAAAAGAAACTCAGTTTCTGGGTCATGTTCTTACAGAGGATGGTTTCAAACCAAACCCTGATAAGATTAAAGTAATCAAAGATTTAGAATTACCTCAAACTCAAAAACAGATAAAAAGTTTCTTAGGTCTCAGTGGATTCTATAGAAAGTTCATAAAGGACTATGCGAAAATTGCACAGCCTATGACGAAGTATCTGAAAAAAGATACGAAACTTAGGACTAATGATCCGAATTATATAGTAGCGTTTGACAAACTTAAAAGCCTTATTTGTTCCC
Organism: Melanostoma scalare; assembly: GCA_949752695.1. Classification (NCBI taxonomy): domain Eukaryota; kingdom Metazoa; phylum Arthropoda; class Insecta; order Diptera; family Syrphidae; genus Melanostoma; species Melanostoma scalare. The sequence continues at coordinate 51,620,591 of OX456984.1, read as the reverse complement.
ATCCCATTTTAAGATTCCCTGATTTTAAAAAACAGTTTCAACTGACAACAGACGCATCAAAATATGCGTTAGGGGCAGTTCTATCACAAGAAGGACACCCAGTGTGTTTCGCTTCTAGAACACTCAATAAGCATGAAATAAATTATTCTGCAACAGATAAAGAATTTCTGGCTATAATGTGGTCAGTCAGTTATTTCAGACCGTATTTGTATGGTAATAAATTTAAAATCTATACTGATCATCAACCCATTAAATACTTACATGCTAAATACAAGGGAAAAGATATGTCAACCAGACATCAAAGGTGGCTTCTCAAATTAGGAGAGTATAATTTTGAAATAGAGTATTTGCAGGGAAAAGACAACAAAGTCGCAGACTTTCTTAGTAGAATTGAAACTAACGAGGACGTTAGGTCTGCAGATGATGGGATGAGTATGTACAACAACTTTTCAAATATATATGAAGATGATGTTTCAGAAATAGGTTTACTATTTAATTTAGAAGAGGATGAAAATGAAACCACTATGGCAACAATTCATTCCGCAGGAGAAGAGTTGTTAGATCATATTCCGATAAAGGAAGAAATCGTAAACAAGTATAAGACTCAAATAATTTTGACAAATAATAAAGTCCAAGAAATAGAAATAATTCATGGGAAAAGAATAATATATATTGCCGAATGTGACTTTCAAAATTTGAATGATATTTTTAGAAGATTTATTAAAAAAGGAATAATCGGTTTATATTCAGAATTATCAGATAGCAAATATAATATTGTTCAAGAAAAATTGAGAGAGTTGTTTTCTAATGACAATCAAATAAAATTTATAAAGTGTTCATACCGAGCACAAGACATTAAAACAGAAATAGAGGCAGTGAAACAAATCTCACTCTATCACGTAAAGGAGAGTATGCACTCCGGCATACAAGAGACATTCAATAAAATCAAGAATAAAATTTATTTTCCAAAATTACTTGAATTGATTCAAATTATAATTAATCAATGTGAAATTTGTCAACAGGTTAAATACGATAGAAGACCAATTAAACCCAAACTAAACTTTACAGAAACACCTTCGAATTTAAATCAAATTATACATATAGACACATTTGTTATACTTAAATGCAGTTTCTTAACCATAATTGACAAGTTCTCTAAGTTTGGATTTGCCTATTATCTTCCAGATAGGAATCATATAACCATAGTAGAAGAGTTAGAAAGTCATTTAGCTAAGGCAGGCAAGCCTATAAAGATAATTGCAGATAATGAATTTAACTCAATTCATATAAAAGAATTTCTACAGACTGAAAATATTGAAATTCATTTCACTAAAGCGAATTCCCACACAGGAAACTCCGATGTGGAAAGATTCCATAGTACCTTGTTAGAGAAGTGTAGAATTTTAAAATTAAATACAGTAAATGTATCGGTTAAAAGATTAGTTCAACAAGCCGTAAGGAATTATAATGAGAGAATTCATTCAACAATTAAAGCAGGTCCTTCCGAAGTACAATTTCATAAAATAGAATTTGATAAAATCAGAGACAATTTAAAAACAGTCAAGGAAAATAGTATCAAAAAGGCAAATGAAAGAAGAGAAAATTATATCGAAACAAGATCTACAGGATTTATAAAGAATTATAAGGCTGTTAGGCATAAACATCAACCTAGGTTTAGAAAAAGTAAACTTCTTAACATCCATTCAACTAATATTAAAAGGCAACCTAAATTTTCAGCTTTTCATGATAATATTAATAACAGTACTGGCAATGCCGATACCAATTAAAGGACGTTTAACTCTGGAAGAAATAAAAGACCAAACTGGATATACTGAAATTAATATAAACGAAGCAGACATAGTAAAAAAGACGGACATTATAATCCACGTGATTAAACCACAAGATATAACAGACATTTTAAATGACATTTCAAAAAACATCGAAACATTAGACGTAGACCACAAAGAATTACTTAACATAGAACTAAAGCACTTAAAGAATAAAGTTAAAACCATAATACCAGGAGTAACTAGACACAAAAGAGGACTAGTGAATTTAATTGGTAGTGCTTCTAAATGGCTCTTTGGAACCATGGATGAGGAAGATAGAATTAATATTGAAGAACATTTTAAAAACATTGAAATAAATAATCATAATGCAATAACCAATTTGAACCAACAGATTCTTATTAATGATAATTTTAGCAATTCGTTTAAGCAAATAAAAGACATAATACAAAAGGATAGAACAGTAATATTAGGACAACTAAGGAATGTAGCGAATAAAACAATTAATCAGAACTTATTTTACGATCAACTTTTTAAAGTACAAATCATAAAAGAAAAGATTGAACATATACAAGAAAATTTAGCATCAGCCAGATATGGTATGCTACATCCAAATTTACTGTCAGACGAAGAGATACAAAAGTATAACATAGACTTAAATAAGATGAAGTATCTAAAATTAGGTGTAACAAAATTCAGAAAAAATGCATTGTTATTTGCTATAAAAATTCCAAGAGAAATTGTAAAAATACAGCGAAGAATTATCGTACCCATTCCAAATAAAGATTTTAAAGAAATAGATTCTTCAAATGAAATTGTATTCAAGAACAATAATTCTACTTTTCAATATGAGGAATTCAAATCGTTAAACGAATTAAACTTAAGTAAACATTGTATCTATCAAAAGAATTGTAAGCTTATTAAGAATAATAAGACAGAAATAATTTCATTAGATGATGAAACAATTGTAATAAAAAATGCATATCAATTAAAAATTATCCAAAATTGTGATGACAGAAATTTCAACATAAATGGAAATGTATTAATCCATTTCAATAATTGTGAAATTAAAATTTTAGATAATTACTTTTCTAATGTGAAAGAGATTTTTCAAGATAGGTTTTATTATCCAACAAACCAAACTATGGAGTTCAGTGAAAAAATAACACTAGATGATATTATTCTTAAAAACGAAAAAAATATTCAAAAAATTGAAGAATTACAGTATCATAAGAACATTTCTTATGGGATCAACTTAACGTTACTCATTTGTTTGATTACTTTAATTATTTTGAGCATTGTCATTAAAAATAAAATAAAATTTAAAGTTGAAAACAAAATTCAGGAGAATTTTAATCTAAATGGGGGAGAAGTTATGTATACGACACAATCCACCCCCTCAATTCTTGATAGTCGGTTAGCTGACACCTTTGAATCTTTACATGGGAACGTTTCGTGAACTAACTTTATGTTCCCATGAAATATGCTTCAGTTTGCACATTCCTTCACGGAGCAGACTGAAACATGAATACATAAAAAACATCTTTAGACTAACTTGAAAGATCTCTATTAGAAGTGCAGTGGAGTTGGATTTCTGTCGCGAAAGTGTGAACACGTATTGCAATAAACACCTATTAATTATCTAAAGATTTTGTTTTCTTTTTTAAAAATTCATTATACTAATAAATTAATTTAAATCGCGCGCTGAAGAAAATTACCAGTGCGAAACAGGACTCACCACATTCTCAGCCAGCAACAGCTTCAGACAAAGCGCACACACGTGCTGAAGTGAAACTCCCACGCATACCCCTACCGCAATTTTCTGGAGATCCAAAAGAGTGGCGACAGTTCAGCGATGCTTTTGAATCAATAATTCATAGCCAATCGTCACTCAATGGGTCTCAAAAATTACACTACCTGCGTTGCAGTTTACAAGGAGAAGCTCTTCAGGTTGTGAAAGGTTTTCCTTTAACCGAAGACAACTACGATGAGGCTTGGGCGCTGCTAATCAAACGCTATAATATACAAAGAATCATAGTTGACTCTCATTTCAGGGCATTATTCGCTCTTAAAAAAGTGAATGTGGAATCAGCGACTGCTCTTAAAGCCCTGTTAGACGAAACGCAGCAGCACTTTCAAAGCTTGAAAGCGATGGGTAGACCTGTTGCCAACTGGGACGATTGGTTGGTCCATTTAACGGTAAGCAAACTGGATAGCGAGACCCATAAGCAATGGGAGCTGACACAAAGTGACGAAGTTTCCGAGTTTGACACGCTCGTATCGTTCATTGAAACAAGATGTCGGTCGCTGGAAGCCATAAACGCTCATAAACAAGCATCAGTGTCGAGTTTCAAACCACAGATTCCGCCAAGAAACAGATCAAAACCGGCGGCGAGTTCTTTGTTAACGGCATCGTCATCCGATCAGGTAAGCCAACGCACAAATAACAGACCACAAGACACGTGCTTTTTCTGTTCTTCGCGTCACAAGATATATAGCTGTGACAAATTCAGATCTCTTGACATAACGAGGAGAATTGCATTCGTGCAAGAAAAAAGGTTGTGCATTAACTGTCTTGCGCCAGGCCATAGCGGTGATAAGTGTCGCAGTAACAACTCTTGTCGCGTATGTCAAACGAGTCATCACACGCTCTTACACCAGGAAGTACAAGTTGGTCACCCAGCGCCAAGCACGAGCAATCATTTCATGCAGTCTTATTTAGCACACACCGAACATCAAGTGTTACTTGGTACCGCCTGCGTCAAAGTCGTCGACCACTGTGGAAGATATCAACCAGCCAGACTACTGTTCGATAATGGCTCGCACCTCTCATTCATCCGCGAGAGCTTCTTACAAAGGCTCAAACTGAAAAGGTCTCCAACTTCAGCAACGATTGAAGGCATAGGCGGATCTTCTGCTGGCCATTCCAGAGGTGAAGTGGAACTCACGGTCGCATCAACTGACACAACCTTTACCACCTCTATCCGCGCACAGATTCTTCTAAAAATCACCAATGACTTACCACCTGTACAGCTTCACAGAACTGAATGGTCTCATCTCAGTCGGTTGCGACTAGCTGATCCGCATTACCATACGCCAGCCGAGATCGACATTCTGTTGGGTTCAGATGAGTTGGGGCAGTTTCTCCAGAGCGGCCTAGTCAAAGGCCCGGTCGGATCCCCAATCGCACAGCAATCTACACTAGGGTGGATTCTTTTCGGCAAAGTCATCGCTACAACCAACCCCGCACGCAACGGTACCAATGCTGTCTGTATGTACTCTGACGTTTCTCTTACCAAGGCGATCTCAAAGTTTTGGGAAATTGAGTCTTTGCCAGAGGAAAAACATCTCACCATCGAGGAACAACTGTGTGAAAATCATTTCGAAAATTCTCACTATCGCCAGGAAGATGGCCGCTATGTAGTCAAACTACCTTTCAAAACTGACTGTCCCCTCGGTGACTCACGCAGTGCTGCAGTACGATCTCTCCTGCGAATGGAAAAGCTCTTTGCCAAGGAAGAACAACTAAGAACTCAGTACAAGGAATTCATTCACGAGTTTGTACAACTAGGCCATATGGAAAAGGTGAGTCATATTCCTGAACCTGGCAAACACTTTTATATGCCCCACAGAGCGGTAATAAAGGAATCCAGCACTACAACCAAGCTGAGAGTCGTTTTCAACGCGTCGTGCCGTACGACAACTGGGTACTCCCTTAACGACACTCAAATGATCGGGCCTCAGCTCCAGCCAGACCTCTTCGATGCTTTAATACGGTTCCGATCATACCGCTTTGCGATGACCGCCGACGTCACCAAAATGTATCGCCAGGTTCGAATCGATGAGGAACACGTAGACTACCAACGAATAGTATGGCGCGACTCTCCACAAGACGCTATAGAGGACTACAGGATTTTGACGGTCACTTACGGAGTAGCTTCGTCTTCTCACCTGGCAGTAAAATGTGTACAACAAACCGCTATAGACGAGGGCAAGCATTACCCAACAGCAACTCAGGTCATACACAAGCATTTCTACATGGACGATCTGCTCACTGGTGCTTATGAAGAAGACGTTTTGTGTCGTTTGCAATCCGAAGTAGCAACTTTACTAAGACGCGGTGGTTTCTGTCTTCGTAAGTGGTCCTCGAACTCAGCACTCGTCATCAACTCTGTTCCCGAAGATCAACGAGAAGTTCTTCAGTCCGTTAACCTTACTGAAGCCGATTGCGTACGAACTCTTGGCCTTCAGTGGGAGCCTTCTTCAGACAGTCTATCATTTACTGTCCAGTCTAATGAGGTATATAACTTTAAACTAACTAAACGCTTACTTCTTTCAGAAGCATCCAAACTATTTGATCCGTTGGGCCTCCTCTCGCCATGTACCATTATCCCCAAAATGTTGTTTCAACGTCTGTGGAAGCCCAAGGTTGACTGGGATGAAACGGTGCCGGACGATATAAGACGCAAGTGGTTCAACTACAGGGATCATATCACGAGTCTCGCAGCAATCAAAGTGCCGAGATGGGTTGGTACTGGTACCCCTTCTGCCGTCATGGATTTACATGGGTTTGCTGACGCATCACAAGCAGCCTATGCAGCCGCAGTCTATCTCCGCACGGTTTCTCCGAATGGTCATGTGTCAGTACACCTTATTGCTGCTAAGACCAGAGTCGCCCCGATGAAATCTACAACGTTGTCGCTTCCACGCTTGGAGTTGTGTGGCGCCGTCTTGCTTACTCAACTCATCAAACATATACGGCCTACACTCGAAGTTGACCTACAAAATGTTTTTGGATGGACTGATTCCAGCGTAACACTTGCCTGGGTACGACAAGAGCCTGGGAAATGGTGTACATTTGTATCCAATCGAGTTTCGCAGATTCAAAAAACCATCCCTGCAGATAACTGGTTTCATGTACAATCCAGTCATAATCCAGCTGACTGCGCGACAAGAGGTGTACTTCCACACCATCTGGCTGATCACCCGCTTTGGTGGCGTGGTCCTCCTTGGCTTTCGCACAATCCATCTTCTTGGCCTCCTCAGCAAGTTTTTTCAACGAACCTGGATCGGCACGCTGAAGTAGTACACATCGTAAACACGCCTCAGACACCTCCAACTTGGGACCTCGTTGACCGCTACTCTTCACTTGGCAAATTGAAACGTGTTACCGCCTACATCTTGCGGTTTCTGCACAACATCAAGGCTTCTGTCTCACTACGGAAAGGAACAAACACTGCATCATTACGAAACCACAAGGGTCTACAACTTTTTGAGCTTAACGAAGCCCTATCCATCTATGTGAAAATGGCACAAGAACATTCCTTCGGAGACGAGCTCCAGCGCCTCAAATCTCGCCAGCCTGTGAAGTCTACCAGCAAACTTTTAAAGATGTCTCCGTTTCTGGATAAGAACGGTCTGCTCCGGGTAGGCGGAAGACTACGCAATTCTCCGCTGCTACCAGACAGGAAGTATCCTCTCTTATTACCAGCAACTGCAAGGATCACCACGCTTATCTGCGAAGATATCCATCGAGTTACACTTCATGCTGGACCGCAAGCAATGCAGGCAATGCTTCATAGTCACTTCTGGGTTATTGGCGCACGCAACGTTTTGAGAAAAACCTTTGGTCTATGCGTCAAATGCCGCCTGCACTCGCGTCTCGTCCAACAACAACTTATGGGCGATCTACCAAGGCCTAGGGTGGAAACTTGCAGACCATTCCAGCGCAGCGGAGTAGACTTTGCCGGCCCAGTGCAGCTTCGGTTTTCGAAAGGACGAGGTTCGAAGGCTATCAAAGGATATATTTCAGTATTCATTTGCATGGCGACTGGAGCTATGCATTTAGAACTCGCCAGTGATTTGTCGTCTTCCACATTCATCGCTGTGTTTAAACGTTTCGTATCCCGCCGTGGCCACTGTAGGGAGTTATACAGCGACAACGGCACTAATTTCGTTGGTGCAGAAAGAGAGCTCAACAATCTTCTCTCACAAGCAATCAAGGATGAATCACTGACTCGATACATCGCAGATGACGGCACGATTTGGCATTTCAACCCTCCAGCATCTCCACACATGGGTGGTTACTGGGAGGCCGCTGTAAAACGCGTCAAGTATCATCTGCGACGCACAGTAGGAGACAAACTTCTAACTTACGAAGAATATTCCACACTCTTGGCGGAGATTGAGGCTTGTGTCAATTCAAGGCCCCTCTGTCCAATATCATCAAACGTAAATGACTTGCTGGTTCTCACTCCGGGACATTTTTTAATCGGAGAGCCGCTGAAGACTATTCCGGAACCTGATGCTACCTACTTTAAGGGAAACCTAATCGACAGATGGCACCTCATTTCTAATTTGAGGCAACATTTCTGGAGGAGGTGGAGTTCGGAGTACTTTGTTCAACTTCAAAATCGATCCAAGTGGACTCTCCCCAGGGAAAACTTCAAAATAGGGGATTTAGTCGCTATCAGAGATGAGAGGCTACCACCCAGCAAGTGGCGACTAGGTAGAGTCACAATACTTCACGAGGGAAAGGACGGCAAGGTACGCGTTGTTACCCTCAAGACAGCTGACGGAGTGTTGACTCGACCCATCGTTAAATTGTCACCGCTTCTAAAGCTTCACGATGATCCTATCAACAACCCTACCTAAGCAGTACATCTATATTTGAACTCACCTTCCGATCGTTCCAAGGCGGGCGGAATGTTGCAGCCAGAAAACAGCAATAACTGTCTGCCTATATACTTACTTTGTCATCGTACATGCCACTCTTTCATACACTCATACACATACACTTTCATACTTCTCATATGTTACATTGTAAATTTTCATGTTCAATAAATTAGTCTTTCGCAATCAATCGACGACGTAGCACGCACAGTCTCCATCAGCAAACAAAAATTCGTTGGTTGCACTAATGTCCACTAATTCAGGTAAGTCCGAGCTTTGAGGATCAGTTTGTATTCCGCTATTAACGAATATTTTTATTTTTCGACTCGGATCTGAACCACCCTCTTCCAGGCATTGAATCGCTCTCAAATGGAGTTTCCCTCTGATTATGTTTCAGAACTCCTGTACAGCTCAAGAAAGATTCTCCTTTCGTCAAGTTAGCACTACACAGGGTTTTTTTTAAACGAAGAGCGACAATTTTTTTGTTTTCACAATAAATTTACGCCAATTAATCCAATTAACAAACTTTGAAAATTTTGAAGTGGTAGTGCTAACTTGACGGACATGAAATGTACTCTTTTACTTTTATTGATAAGCTTACACCTTCCGAGTACAACTTCTTGTTATAAGTATTTGTTTTATAATCAATTTTATCGTACGAATTATTATCTTCGAAATGAATCAATTTCTCGTTGCATCAGAGAAGCCAACTCAGTTTGCCGCACCAAAGTAAACAAAGCGTCTTCAATTTTACCTCCTAAGGCTATGGAGGGGGATGGAACCATTCATTTTCTGATTTACATATAAATATTTTGAGTAGTATAAACAAAATGTTTTTTTCTTAAGTTGCGGAAAAACATATACAGAAAAAAAAACACACTGCAGTTACAAGAAAGTGCAGTTGTTGTTTATGTTTATCATGATCAAAACAAAATAATCATGATAAGTTTGCAATTTGATTTCAATGCAAACACAAACACCAATCTAATCAATCAATTCCTTTGATCTATTACTGTTTCACAGAGCTTAATATTTGGAACGCATCGTGTTTGCGTTTGCATATTTTGAAAACATTATCGTGGTCAGATTTATGGCTATCTTCGATATTGATAGCCAACAAGAAGAGGCAATTATTGTTTGATTTGCTTATATTCTCTGGCACATGCGTTAAATGACAAAATTTACCAAAAGAAACAACAAACAACGATACCTAAGTCTCCACTGATGCCAAATCTAATTTTAGTAAAGTAGTGCAACAGCATCCGAAGTGCTGCAACGCAGTGCACTGTGGCTTCTCTTAAAAAATTTAATTGTGATTTTAATTTTAAATTCTCCTATAAATTCTATTCATAAGGATGATATCTTCTTTATTGAGGATAGTATGGTTTACTTGTCTTCTTCTCTCTGTTACTTGCAGACCGCAATTCAATGTTGGTAAGTAAAGGCATATATTTTAATAGTTCCGCAAGGTGAAGGGAATTTCTTTTCAGGAGTGATATTTGAAAACAGTAACAGCGAAGATGAAATTGCATTTCGGTCAGCTATCGATCGGGTTAATATCCATGAAAGAGGGTTCGAGCTTATACCAATTGTAGTCTATGCTAGGGTTGAAGACAGCTTTATCGTAGAAAAAACAGGTATTTCCCATTTCCGTTTGTTATCCTTCGTTGTATTTACAAAAACATTACCATACAGTGTGCAATCTGATTGCGCAAGATGTAATTGCTATTTTTGGTCCGGATAATGCTTATGGTTCTGGTGAGTTCGTTTGGACGCAATTCACTTTCCGCAGAAGTATAATTTTAATGAATTGCATTTCTTCTAAAGGCATTGTAAGTTCGATTTGCAGCACATTGGAAATACCGCACATTATGTTTGAATGGTCGCCAAACGAAGCATCAATTGATCGTCAATTTACTTCAATGACTTTGAATGTGTATCCGGATAATTTAGTTCTGGCTAGAGCAATGGCCGATGTAGTTGCAAGCCTTCAATGGAGAAGTTACACTATAATTTACGAAACTGAAAAAGGTAAGCCTGGCTGCTAGTAAACTTTTTTTTCTTTTGCAAATTTATGAGATCGGAAGCTGTGCATAGTTTAGGTTATTTTTCAGTGATTTTCAGGTAATTAACTAACGCACTAAGACCAGTAGTATGTTCGTTGCGATACAACAATATAAGATGCGAGTCAGCACCTCATTGACTGTAAACAATTTTGAGCTTTTTAAGAAGCGCCGGAGGCATTGAAATTCTGCTCTTAGCAGATCGTTCGAATCGTCATAACGAAAACGCCTAGATGATGATGTAGTTTACGTTTAAGGAAGAGGTGAGAGGATGTGCGGGATTACCTCTTTTTCCTCTTCTTCCATGCAGATTTTGCGGAAGTCGTTTCAGTGAACTTTAAGTTTAGATCTAGTTTTGATCAGATCTGTTAGGTCGCTTTATGCAAGTAGTGGTATTTATCTACCTACTGTTTGTCTAGCGATTTAAGGGCTACTTGATATTACGTCGTCTTTCAGCCATGGCAGGACGATTTTTATCCACAGAATTTCCACTTGGAATACGCTACAGTAGTTAAAAACACTAAATGAGAGACTTTTTTTTACATTTTACACGCACCCAAGGGGTTATGACTACCCTCAATGATTTTAATTAAACACGTTTGGAAAATAGGAGACGATTAAAAAGAAAATATCGGTGCACATTAGTTTAAACTTCTGAAGATTGTAATGAAAGGAAAAATATAGCTGGGTAGTACATTTCACATTCGTATAGTACGGCTGAAAAAAGAATCTTTATATTTAATACTACATTCGAAATCGTCCAAGAAGCTTGAGTAATACATTTGAATTGTTTGAGCGAAGGAATAAGAGAGACAAAAAGCATTACAACGATGTTTCAAGGATTCCAATCAATTTAAATACTCTTCTTTGAATACTGTTCAAAAGATTCGAATACCTTAGCATTTTGCGTTGCATTCACCGGAATGTCAAGTTCATGATTATTCAACAAGAGATACTTATGTTTCTTTCCATGGACGAAAAGAACCATCCAGGAGCGTCTAGGAGCATTCTCTAACCGTTCCATTGGTGTAAAAAGATCGCTTCTTATGATTCTGAGGAATGACAGCCACTTCTCGATTTGAAGTGAGAATCCACTCAAGAAGCACTAATACATTGAACTCAAACTTCAAAATTAAAATTTTCTTTAAAGAATATCTTTTAAGACCCAGAGGTGTTTCACTCACACAAAGACAATCTGTCAACAGAAACAACTTTAGGTGTTCCATTGGTTTATAAAATGAGTGGTTCCCTGAGTGAAACCAATGGAAAGCGACAATAGTAAAGCAAGTACCGAAGATTGAGATCTGTATAGTTTTCTTGATGTGAAAGATTCACTCATGAACATTGGAAATGGGGATGGAGAGGGGTAAGTTTCCTTTTAACGACAAGAGAAAAGTTAAGGGTACTGTCCTCATCAAAACAGTTGAGTGGATTAGTAGTTTAAGACAGAAAATGAAAAAGTAGGGTACAAAACTTATGTTTAGTTGTCTGGGTACACTCCGCAAACCTCCAGAAAGCTGAAGGACTGGGCTTAAAACTCGCATAATAGTTGCAGTGGATGGAAATCCAAGACTAGTTGCGTGGATTTTTCTATGTACCATTAAGCTAAAAATCTTTCTGTGTTTCGAAGTTTTCAAATTCAATACTATCAAACTTCCCGATTCAGAAATTTTCCTTACCAACTTACCAAGTAAGACCATTGGTTTGTATTTAATTATTTTCAGGATGTAATGCGACTTTAGATAAAAGCAATACATGCAGTCAAGCTAAGCACCTCCTAGGTTTTTTTCTGTAAGTTTTAAAAAAACAATGAAATTTTGAAATTTACCTCACCACTTCACATTTCTCTGGGATTTTAAATAAAATCTACTTCTCTCTATGCTTCCACGGGAACTCAAAAACTTACGACACCTACGAAATGACAACCAAAGAATTTTTTATTATGTTTATTGAAATAAACAAATAAACACAAATAGAAAAGGATCAGGTCGCTTAGGAGAAAACGAAAAGTGGAAATATGGTGGGCAAGATTTGGAAGTTGTCAAATCATATAAGTACCTAGGTGTTTTAATAAATCATGATCTTTCATTCAAAAAGCACTTTAAAATAAAACTTTCCGATTCGAAAAAGGCGATATAATGTGTTATGGGGCACAGGTTTGGGGAGGTAAATACTATGAAGTATGAATATGTAGAGAAACTTCTGCGGTTTTTTCTCAAAAAACTCTTTCGGCTTCCATCAACCACCCCAAATTAGGTTCAAATTGAAAGTGGAATGTCTCCCTTATTTGTATTTTCGCTTAAACTAAACATAAGTTACATAACAAAAATCCTAAATGGGGATGATAATACTCGCCTGACCAAGGCTTTTGCCAAAAAAGCCATAAGGACGAAAACCCTTTTCTTCAAAGACTGGGAAAATATTTCAGTAAAATATAACATTCATTTCGATTTGACTGAAAACAATATCTCAGAGTGCAAAACTATATCTGAAAAATGTATCCTGGATGTAGAACAGGCAGAAAGTTCAAGAACACGGGTTGTTTACCGACAACTAGAACACCAACAAGTAAACTATGCTAACACCGGACTAAGTACAGCACAAATATCAATGATAATTCGTCCAATATGAAGAAGTAGAAAAGTTGTTGAGGTACTTTATAAAAAAAATGTTCTGGCTCCCGGAAAACATGCCTACGTATATGTTACACCTGGAGACTGGTGTTTCGCCTTTGTATATATTCTCACTCAAGAGTCAAGATGCACCTCAATTATATTTTAAAACTTACTGAGCTTCCCCCTCATCGCCTTCCTGGAACCATTGCAAGGCATCTACTCAACCAAAAAGCTCAGTTCTTTACTGAGTGGTCAACTTGGGAGCGGACTCACAATGTGCAGTTATTGGAAACCGGGACGGAGACTTGGAAACGTAGCTTTGAGGTGCTGCTTGCTAACAGGACAGCTTCTCTAAATTTACGGTTTTGGCGAACCGAAGCGAGAGTCGAAGTATGTACAAATGCCTACAACACAATCTTGGATCAAACAATTATTTTGATGATTGCTACAACTTAGAGACTATTTCAACTGTTTTCAAAACGAGAGGAGAGTTACTGCACCTTAATTATCGACCGTATAGCTCAGAGGAAAACACGGACTGTACTCTCTGTAACCACCGAGTTAGAGAAGATGTGTTCCACTTCCTAGGAACGTGCCCAATTCTTGCTGCAATCAGAAGACAACACTGGGGAAAAAACCTATTAACTGATCATGAGACCAAGGAAATCCTAAATGGACCGGATTGGAAAATTTTAAGCAGTTACGTAAAAACAGCGATGAGATACCGCTACCAAATCCTGAATGAAGCATTTTAATCCTACCTTCTGTACAGCAACCAATCAAAACATCTCCTTAAAATTAAAAACGAATCAACGAATTATTTGCTTATTTATTAATTAAACTTAAACATAGCTTGAAAATGTTAAAAATCTACATTATGTAATACTATTGATTTATTTATTTATTTTTGTTTATACTCTTTTTTTCTGGCTGACGGCAAAAGCCATGCCATAATTGTGAAATTGTAAAATAACAACAAAAAACCTTTAATTTTGTTAAATAAAATCACACACTACTACTAAATATCAATGATAATTCGAGCGAGAGGAGAACTTCTCAAGCTAAACTATATATGTACCACATCGTGAGGATATCGCATTTCGGTGCACTCTATGCAACACTGGAGAAAACGAAGTTGTGGTGCATTTTCTTGGTGTTTGCCTAATATTGAAGGAGATAAGGCGTAGTCATTATAAAACGGATCTTATGACTTATGACCGTTGAAGATGTCAAACGCGTACTTAACGATAGCGATAATTGGAATAAACTTGCCTCCTAATGCCACACTGCTCTCAAGTATAGATCAAGAATAATAGATGAAAATTTTTAAATGTTTGTAACGCTACTATTAATTTTTTCCTTTTTGAAATGAATAGTTATGAATAATAGTATTATTTATCTATAATAATTTTTTTAATTTGTTGTCATTTCTCGGCAGACGGTTAAAGCCATGCTTAAATGTACCAAATGAAAAACATGTAAAAGAAAACCTATTAGAGATTAAATAAAGTACCATAATAATAAAATAAAATAATAAATAACAAATAAACACATTGGTCTAATACCAATTCCGCACCCGGCGCACCCCACAGGCGATCACTAGTGTGAAGCAGAAAAGTGGGAGAGTTGTGATCGCTTCAAGATCACTTCTCGTAACGCCGGAAATGGAAAGAAGGAAGAAGGTCTAATACCAATTCCCGACCCTGTAACGCACAGTAACATTTCACAAACCCCCTTTTTCCCCAAATTGCGTTTCGTAATTATTGAACACACCGTATTCCCACGAAATAACTACTGAACCGATTCAAAATCTCTTTTGCCATTACAATTCTTCACTATCCGAGGCTAACATAGACTATTTTCATTGTCGTACTCCTCCAGAAACGGGATTTCATAAAACACTGGACCGATTTCAAAAATTCTTTCAATTTTAGAATTCTACATTAATTTAATAATTTATCATTCCTTTTACAGATCAAGAATTTTGGCATGGGGGATGAAATCTTAATTTTTTTTTATATGTTTTACCAACGAAGTAGATACATAATAAGTATGTATAACTTCTTATGTGTACATAAGTACTCAGACAATTTTAATTATTTCCAAAATAATTTTTTTTCTGGGCTCAGCGGAACCTGTTTACATCGATCCTGGGTATCTCAGGTTCTAGTAATTTTTCGTACATATGTTTATCTCTACAAAATGTGTTTTAAGACATTTTTTAAATTCTCAGCTATTTGGAACTTTGAAAGAGTTATTTTTTGTACAGGTACTTATGATACACTAGCTTACAGCTCTAATTAATCTGGAACAAAAAATTATTTACTGTGCCATCAATAAAAGCTATTAGTAGGTTTGTGTTACGCCCAACGCTTGTTTTTGCTGTCGCGAAGAGTTAAGGGTTCTTTGCACGTAGCATAACGTTAGACTTTGCTGGGTTTCCGGTCACAGTGGCATACCGGGAAACGAAAAAACGGACGAACTGGTGAGAAAAGGCTCAACACTTGACCCTTCTCTCGTAGACCAACCAATAAAACCGATCATCCTGTGCAAGAAAACCGATCTGTGGTAATAGAATAGTATGAACATCCAATTAAAGATGGGATTGCCTACTACAAGCCAAGCCTGTGTCATCTCCAGAAAACTATGACCAGAATACGAAAGGAACAGATCTGAAAGGCTTCCATCCCAGAATAGTCCTTCACTACGATCTCTTATCAGTATTCTAACAGGACATTACCTACTAGGTTATCACAAAAAGAAAATGGGTCTTTGCACCGATGACTTATCTAGAGAATGCAGTGAAGAAGACGAACATGAAAATACCACTTACTTTCCTTTGTCACTGCTCAGCAAATTTCTGGGCAGTTATTTATTCAACGAGCTTCCAGGCAATAGCCTGTTGATTGTTGAATTTTATTAAGGCCACAAAATGTTTACAAATTGACCAACCATAGACTTATAGGTTTTTTCCTCGTTACAGCACTTCAGGGTATCACAATGAACCTACATTGATCTAAGTGTAACGGAAATAAGGTCAACCGCCAACCTTTTGTACCAAGTACCAGTGATCGCTATTCAGGAAAACGAATCAGTAAAAATTTTCAAATGAGTTAATATTTCATTTGAAAATTTTTACTGATATATATATATATATATATTAGAGTGGGTCAAAAAAATCGATTTCTTTTTTTTTTTACAAATGCTACGGAAAAATGGGTTGCTAGACTCCTTAAAAAAATTCTCAAAAATTATGAGCTCTTAATTTTAATATTTAGGTCCTCCGCATCGCAGTTTTGTATATTTTCCTCAGTCCAATAGAAAAAAATTCATACCTCATCATTTATCAATTGAACACAAAAATGTTCCAAAAGAATCTTTTAGGAAATTTAACGCTCTACAAAAAAGGTATCTTGTGTTTTTTCCGTAAACCTCACCATTTGAAAGATATTAAGGATTTAATTTTGATTATTTTAAGACAAATTTCATTTTTGTTTATGAATTTTATAACTTGACAATAAATGACTTTTACAAAAAGCGCAATGCAAATTTTTGTTGGAAATTAACTGCTCTTTAAAAATGGTTTTTAATGTTTTGGCGATGAAATTAACCGTTCAAAAGTTATTCATCATCAAACTTTCATGTGTACGGATCTTAAAAGTTTTTGATGAGGTATTCGAAAAATTTCAATTTATTTATGAATTTTATATAAATTTCATTTCTTGTCATTAATTTAAGTATTATTTGAGTTTTGAGAATTTTTTTAAGGAGTCTAGCAACCCATTTTTCTGTAGCATTTGTAAAAAAAAAAAAATCGATTTTTTTGACCCACTCTAATATATATATGTATTATCGTTGGATTTGAATAGCAAATGTTATCGATAGTAAATATCCCAGAGAATTTGCAAAGAAAATGTTCAATTCAGCAAATATTTTCCGTTAAAATTGTATTTTTCTACTTTCCTGATGAAATTAAATCAGGAAAATAGAAAAATACAATTTTAACAGAAAATATTTGTTCTTTTATAGGTTTTTTGGAAACAAAAAATTTTGTGAGTGATTTCCCATCGATTGGTATAGCATTTGTTATTCAATTCTAACTTACTTACTTACTTAGGTGGGCATTACAGTTCGGGGTGAACCTGGGCCTCAACCAACATCCTTCTATAACGATTTCGATCTCGGGCGAGCTCTCTCCAGTTTCGCACTCCAAGTCGTTTGAGGTCTTCATCCACTTGATTGCGCCACCTAAGACGAGGTCTTCCCCTTCCGCGATTTCCCTGCAATGTGCTTTCGAAAACCCGACGAGCCGGAGCGTTTGGGTCCATCCGCTCTACATGGCCCAACCATCGTAGCCTCGCGATGCGTACTCTTCTGGCTATGCCCATGTCGCGGTACAGCTCATACAGCTCGTTGTTGTATCTTCTTCTCCACACATTGTCTTCGCATACGGGACCAAAGATCATTCGGAGAATTTTTCTTTCGAAACGACCAAGAGTTTCCTCATCCGCTTTCGATAAGGTCCATGCTTCCGCGCCGTACAGCAGGACTGGGATGATTAAGGTCTTATACAAGGTCACCTTGGTTTTTCTAGAGAGGGTTTTGTTTCTCAATTGCCTTCTTAACCCAAAGAAGCAGCGGTTGGCAAGAGTTATTCTCCGTTTGATCTCCGCACTGATGTTGTTGTCCGTGTCTACAGCGGATCCTAGGTAGACGAAGTCCTGTACTACCTCGAAGTTATGTCTGTCTATTGTGACGTTTTGTCCAATTCGTCGATGTTCTGTGTCCTTGTTTGATGACAGCATATACTTCGTTTTGCCCTCATTAACCATCAAACCCATTTTTGCCGCTTCTGTTTCAATACTCGCAAAAGCACCTATGACATCACGCTTTTTTCTTCCCATTACGTCAATATCGTCTGCATAGGTGAGTAATTGTACAGACTTTTGAAAGATTGTTCCTCTGGTGTTGACGTTTGAGTTTCTTACAATCTGTTCAAGTATGATGTTGAAGAAATCGCATGACAGTTTGTCGCCTTGCCTAAAGCCTTTTTCGACATCAAAGGTCTCGGTGAGTTCTTTTCCGACCTTGACGGAGCAGCGTGAATTCTCCAAAGTCATCCTGCATAGTCGTACGAGTTTTGCAGGGATGCCGAAACTAGACATGGCTCTGTACAGCTCGTCTCTGTAAATACTGTCATACGCGGCCTTAAAATCGATAAAGAGGTGGTGAATATCGATATTATGTTCTCGGGTTTTTTCCAAGATCTGCCGTAATGTGAAAATTTGGTCTATTGTGGACTTCTCTGGTCTAAAACCACATTGATAAGGACCTATCAAGTTGTTGACGTGGGGTTTCAGACGTTCACATATTACAGCAGACAAGATCTTATAAGCGACGTTAAGGAGGCTTATCCCTCTGTAATTGGCGCAATTGTGAGGGTCTCCCTTCTTTAGGATCGGGCATACGATACTGAGGTTCCATTCATCGGGCATGCTTTCTTTCGACCATATCATGCAGATCAGCTGGTGCATGCTCCTTTCCAACTGATCTCCAGCTGCCTTGAAAAGTTCGGCATCAAGGCCATCTGCACCAATTCAATTCTAACGACAACATAGTTATTGTTCCATTTGAAAATTTTTCCTGATCGCTATAATTGGCCTCTAACCTAACCTGCAAGCCGCCGGACTAAAAAAAAAAACACTCAGTTTTACATTCAGGGGTTATTGAGGTTTTTCAAAAAACGTTGTGTGGCGGCCACAGGTCAAACCTAGGATTTCAACGAACAAACCTAAAGAGTCTAAAGCAGAAACTTGCACAATTTGCCAACCATAGGTCCGTATTATGAGTAGCGAATCGAACGTTCGACTGGAAGCGAATGTTTTAGAGAAACTCATTTGTTGGATTATTTTCATTAAACTTCGTCCATTCTCTTATCTCACATACCTTAAACGTCGAAAAAAAAAGTTTTCTACAAAGTTTTTGTTACTACAACCTATAAAACCGCTATAAAAGAAGCTCGCAAAAACATTCGCTTCCAATCGAATGTTCGATTCGCTACTCATAATAGGGACCATAGTGTCCTTCACGTCATGTTTTCAAAGTTGCTAATGGTAGGATTTGGTTAGGTGGACCTCCTTCACACATTCGGAATGAAGTTTCAAAATTTAGGATGTCACCCAGGTAGGAAAGTAGTCTACGAGAGCTGTATATATTTTTATAGGACAAGCTTAAGCGACCACAGAAAAAATGGAGTTCCATCAGTGGCTTTGGACAGAATCGGGCTGTTAATCTCATAATGTGCCTATTGAGTTGTGTACCGTTGCACCATAGTTCAACTACATTTTCTGTTTTCTTCTATGGAATATTTGGTCATAGATTCCTACAAAGCCAACTAGTTGATGAAAGCCAACAGTTGATCAATTCTTGCACTAATGGCAAAAAAAGAAATTGAGTAAAAAGTTTAATGTGTCATATAGTTTTTACCCACAAAATAATATTCCATGTTACTATTGTTTAGTTTTTGTTTTCTTCTTCCAAACTTTACAAATCTCTTATTTCTTTAATTTTTTGTCACCAGAATTGATGCAACTCCAGGACATCATACAGATTAATGAACCAAAGAGTAATCCAACTACAATCCGGCAATTGGGTCCCGGTCCTGATTATCGACCGTTCTTAAAAGCCATTAAAGTGGACGGTGACAACTGTATTATACTGCACTGTTCCCAAGAAAATGTTATTCATATACTAAAACAGGCCAACGAATTGAAAATGCTTGGAGAATATCAGGTACACAATTAATTCTTAAAGCTCTGTCAAAATTCAAGCATTTTCTTGCTTTTAGAGCGTCTTCATACCTTTTCTGGACACACACACTTTCGACTTTACCGATTTTCAAAATGTTACAGCAAATATAACTACGGTACGTTTAATGGATCCCACAGATTTTCATGTCAAAAATGCTGTGCATGACTGGGAAGAACGTGAAAAGCGTGAGGGTCGTTATTATAAAATACTTGCCACAGAAGTCAAGGTATTAATAATCCAATGTCTAACTTTTTCTTACTTTGATCCAAATTCTTTGCCGTCAAGACAAAAATGCTTCTAATAAGTGATGCAGTGTGGGTATTCGCGAAAGGCTTGGCTGAGCTCGGTATCGCAGAGGAAATAAGTCCCCCTAAAATTGACTGTCGCAAAAACAGACCATGGTCGTTTGGAAGAAGAATTATCGAATTCATTAAGGCTGTATAATGTTGAATAAGTAGGAACTGTGAATAGTAGATAAAAAAAATGTTCTCAATTTTTCAGCGTTCTGAGGAAGCTTCAACTGGGAAAATTAATTTTAACGAACATGGTCAGCGCAATTTTTTTACTATTCGAGTTCTCGAATTTTCGAATAATGGTCTGTTGGACACAGCCATTTGGGACACTGTCAATGGCTTAGATGTTTTTGGTGATGACGATGTGAATGAACAAAGAGTTGGGGAAAAGCTGGCGAATAAAACATTCATTATTACGTCTCGAATAGGAGCTCCGTTCTTACTAATGAGGTAACAATTTTCTCAGAAAAACCAACTTCCTAAACCTAACCCTGTCGAAAAAATTTTCAGAGAACCCAAGGAAGGTGAAACCTTGGAAGGCAATGCCCGATATGAAGGTTACTCTATGGATCTTATAGACCGAATATCTCAAATTCATGGCTTCAAGTACATTTTCGAGCTGGCTCCTGACGGAAAGTATGGATCTTACAATAAGGCTACTAAACAGTGGGACGGATTGGTCAAGCAATTGCTAGATGGAGTAAGCTAAAGGGTTATCAAGATCATATTTCAAATAATTGTTTGTTCTAAAGAATGCAGACCTTGGAATATGCGATCTTACTATGACCTCATCTCGTCGGCAAGTGGTCGACTTCACTCCGCCCTTCATGACACTTGGAATCAGCATTCTCTACGCCAAACCAGAGAGTCCACCACCTGATTTGTTTTCATTTTTGTCTCCATTTTCTCTGGACGTATGGATCTATATGGCAACTGCCTACACTGGTGTTTCCTTGTTGCTGTTTGCCTTGTCTAGAATGGCTCCGGCTGACTGGGAAAATCCTCATCCATGTAAGGAGGCCGAGGAAGTGGAAAACATATGGAATATAACAAACACAACATGGTTGACAATGGGCTCTATTATGGGACAAGGATGTGATATTCTTCCAAAGTATGAACATATCGACAAACCAAAACCTCTTTTTTCGGAAGAACTTATGTTTTTATTCCACTATAGGTCTGCCTCGGCTCGCCTCGCCACAGGAATGTGGTGGTTCTTCGCCCTTATGATGTTGAACTCTTACACAGCCAATTTAGCTGCCTTCTTAACAATGTCTCGCATGGACAGTTCTATTGAAAGTGCTGAAGATCTTGCAAGTCAAAGCAAAATCAAGTACGGAGCTGTGACTGGTGGAAGTACAATGGGATTTTTTAAGGTATTATAGCCTAATGCGTTGTTGTATATTTGCTAAGATTGTAATTACTTAAGGAATCTAATATCAGTACATATCAAAAAATGTGGGCTATGATGGAATCTGCACGACCATCTGTTTTCACCAAGAGTAACGATGAAGGTGTTGAGAGAGTTCTCAAGGGGAAGCGACTCTATGCCTATCTTATGGAATCAACCACTCTAGAGTATATTGTTGAAAGAAAATGTGAGCTTATGCAAGTTAATGGTTGGCTGGATTACAAGACTTATGGAATTGCGATGCCCTTTAGTATGTTCAAGAGGAACTGTGTCTCTCGTTTGGTTAAAATTTTTTTGTATTCTAGATTCGCCTTATCGCAAGAGAATAAGTAGAGCAGTTCTTAAACTTGGAGAGTCTGGTACATTAGCAGAGCTAAAACGCAAATGGTGGAAGGAGAAGCATGGTGGTGGTCGTTGTTCTCAAATGGCTGCTGGAAGCGCAGATACACCTGAGCTTGGAGTAGAAAACGTTGGAGGTGTTTTTCTCGTTTTGGGACTTGGTTTACTTTCAGCCATCACCATCGGACTTGTCGAATTCTTCTGGAATATTAAGGAAGTGGCAATAAATGAAAAGGTAAGGGTTTTGTTTTTATTGTTTGTTGTACAAACTCTTGGTCTTACCATTTGGGAGTCTTAATGATACGACGATACTTGTCTTTCATTGCATTCTGCTTACAGATATCGCTTTTTGAAGCACTGAAACTAGAGACTATGTTTGCAGTTCAGTTTTGGATAACAACGAAACCAGTCCGTCAGAGTAGTGGCAGTTCTTCATCTTCTTCAAAATCACACTCCAAATCAGGCTCTACACAAAGTGTAAATAGTGACGGGAAGACCGTCAGTGAAAAACTTAGGAAAATAAGTTCCATGTTTTCAATAAAATCTTTAAGGAGTAGTGGAATTGAAAATGATGAACACGAGCACAGGAAAATAAATGAAAAAGAAAAAGATAGTAGATCGAGCAAGAAAGATAATTTAGAAAATCGGAACGTCTAGTTTTATGAAAACATTGTTTGCCGGGAGCGGATATTCAATTCAAAGGAACAAATTCTTATTATTAAACAGCAACGACAAAAATAGTCCCATCTAACGGAGAAGACGAATATCTCTATTCAAATGCTATCTTTTTCTTCTTACAATCATAAATACAACCTTTGATATGAAAGTCTTAATAATATTCTAGTTGTTAGATAAGAACAAGTGGATTATCTCAACGATGAAGCTCACGTTTGATATGTTTTTTTGTTTTTTAATAAATGCTTGATCAATGAATGTATGTGTACCTTTTTCTATAAATACAAAATTTTTGACAAGTGGCCGCAACTCCAAGAACCTCTACTCTAATTTTAGGTCATTATTATCTCCCTACGATCAGTACAACGAGATTTACAAGGAGAAGAGAAAGGAGGAACACCGAATTCTCAAGAAGAAAAAGAAGCAGCATGGGAAGCGCTCGTTTGGGGAAATTGAGTGGTGCCATGACAGGAACGAGATTCGGAAGTTTTACCAAAAGATAAAAAGATCCTGGCAAGGTGGCAAGCCCCGAACTCAAGTCTGTAAAGACTAGCAGGGAAACATAGTTGTAGAGTAACAGTCGCTACTGAGGATCTGGAAAGATCACTTCTGCAGACTGCTTAACGACGACGATGAGGACACAAATTCCGCTGTCAGGCAGATTGCCCCATTCAGCTTTTAGACGATGATCAAGAATGCCGTCCTCCCGACCTAGAAGAAGTTAAGCTTGCCATATGCAAACTTATCATATAAGACTGCAGGTGCAGATGGCCTTGATGACAAACTTGTCAAGGCAGCTGTAGATCAGTTGGAAAGGACCATGCACCAGCTGATCTGCATGATATGGTCGAAAGAAAGTATGCCCGATGAATGGAACCTCAGTATCGTTCCATGCCCGATCCAAAAGAAGGGAGACCCTCACAATTGCGCCAATTACAGAGGGATAAGCCTCCTTAACGTCGCTTATAAGATCTTGTCTGCTGTAATATGTGAACGTCTGAAACTCCACGTCAACAACTTGATAGGTCCTTATTAATGTGGTTTTAGACCAGAAAACTCCACAATCGACCAAATTTTCACATGACGGCAGATCTTGGAAAAAAACCCAGGAATATAATATCGATATACACCATCTCTTTATCGATTTCAAGGCCGCATATGAAAGTATTTTCAGAGACGAGCTGTACAGAGCCATGTCTAGTTTCCGAATCCCTACAAAACTCGTACGACTATGCAGGATGACTTTGGAGAATTAACGCTGCTCCGTCAAGGTCGGTAGACAACTCACCAAGACCTTTGTTGTCGAAAAAGGTTTTAGGCAAGGCGACAAACTGTCATGCAACATCATACTTGAAAAGATTGTACAAAACTCAAACGTCAACACCAGAGGAACAATTTTTCAAAAGTCTGTACAATTACTCGCCTACGCAGACGATATTGGCGTAATGGGAAGAAAGAGGCGTGATGTCATAGGTGCTTTTGCGAGTATTGAAACAGAAGCAGCAAAAATGGGTTTGATGGTTAATGAGGGCAAAACGAAGTATATGCTGTCGTCAAACAGGGACACAGAACATCGACGAATTGGACAAATCGTCACAAGATTAGATTAGATTTTATAAATTATTTATTCATTTTTTTATTTTCTTATAACATTATAATTTTAGATTAACAAACTGTCGTACTGAAAACAATAAAACAACATTAATAATTTAAATAAGCAATGGCGTTGCCGTCTGCCTGATTGACGAAATTTAAACATTTGATTAATAAATTATGATTAAAATAGAAATTTAATAAAATAAAACTGATTAATTGATAAAACCATGACATATTGGGAATTATAATTATAGAATTTAATTGTATTTTTTTTTTTTTTTTTTGTATTTTCTATGCAAATTCATTAAGAATATTATTTCTATACGTTAACGCAGTGTCTATAAATTTGTGTAGTGCTGACCAATTTTCTCCATTAAGGATGCCTTTAGTTTGTTCCATTGTTAATGAAAGTTTCCCGAAAAACATTGATCTTAAATCTTTATAAATCGGACATATTGCCAAGAGATGGAAAGTGTCTTCTTTCATTTGGAGATTGCATATATTACAAATATTTGTTGTGGTTTTTTTGAAGGGCGCACCGTTTAAATTCAACATATCGCATCTTGCTCTACAAATTTGAGATATCGCCCTTATGGTATAACTGTCATTGAAATAGTTTTTTTCATTGAGATCATAGTTGAGTTCAGGATATATAAGCCTGTTCATGGATGATATTGCACTAGTTTTATTTTCGTTTCTGTGGAGAGTGTCGAATATTTCTAAAACTTTATAAAAACAAATCGTCACAATAGACAGACATGACTTCGAGGTAGTACAGGACTTCGTCTACCTAGGATCCGCTATAGGCACGGAAAACAACATCAGTGCGGAGATCAAACGGAGAATAACTCTTGCCAACCGTTGCTTCCTTGGGTTAAGAGGGCAATTGAGAAACAAAACCCTCTCCAGAAAAACCAAGGCAACCCTGTATAAGACCTTGATCATCCCAGTCCAGCTTTACGGCGCGAAAGCATGGACCTTATCGAAAGCGGATGAGGAAACCCTTGGTCGTTTCGAAAGAAAAATTCTCCGAATGATCTTTGGTCCGGTATGCGAAGATAATGTGCGAAGAAGAAGATTCAACAACGAGCTGTGTGAGCTGTACCGCGACATGGGGATAGCCAGAAGAGTACGCATAGTGAGGCTACGATGGTTGGGCCATGTAGAGAGGATGGACCCAAACGCTCCTGCTCGTCGGGTTTTCGAAAGCACATTGCGATAAAACGCGGAAGGGGAAGACCTCGTCTTAGGTGGCGCAATCTAGTGGATGAAGACCTCAACTGACTGAGAGTGCAAAACTGAAGAGAGCTCGCCCAAAATCGAAGTCGTTACAGAAGGATGTTGGTTGAGGCCCAGGTTCACCCCGAACTGTAATGCTCACCTAAGTAAGTAAGTAATGAACCTATTTATTGTAGAAAGATCTCATGAATCAAATCTCTGTATTTAATTATGTGCGGTGGCAAACCTTTTGTGTAAAATTTATACGAAATAAAAACAAATACCTAAAATAACTAAGATCCCAAACCGTTCATTCATGCCGTGTTAGTGAAACAACATGTTGATCGAAGTGCCAAAAGCATCGTACCCGTTCAGGCGTCCGTAGCAAATGATCCAAGCCAGTAAATTCCACGACATTCTCAAGAATTAGGCATCGCTCAGACAACATTATAGCGGATTTTCGGTTAGGATCTTTGTTTATACAAGATACAAAAATAAGCTGAATCAAGAGTTGAAGCCGATGGACCATTTGAAGCGACTTCCGTTCCGACTGGGTTCTGGAGAACCGCAAAATAATTTTTGAAGGAAGCTCATTTTTGACGCAATGGAAGATTGAAAATCCACATGTGCTTCATGCATCACCACTTCAACTGTTTAGTGCGGTTTGCATGCCTTCTTCTTCTTCTTCTTCTGAATTTCTTCACTTCTTTTTCGTACTGCTTATAAGCTTAGGAGTCTCAATGAATAAATTCTTCCCAGCACTGAATAGTTTAGAAGATTTATGAATACCGCTAGTCTATCGGTAAAATAACTAACCAGATTTCTCAAAAAAAAAAAAAAAAATATGAGGCATATGAACCCTTGTAAAATTGAAACTTTTGACAAGAGGTTACGTTTCAATATCTTGTTCGTAATAGGGTTTTTTGTTTGGAATTTCTTTACAACATACGTAAAAGAATCATATTTCGGATTTTAAGATCTTAGTTCTTGGTTGTGATCGTTATTATCTTGATTACAAATTTGGTATGAATAATTCCGATCATTTCCAATTGTATCTTCAAAAGATTTTGTCTCAATACAATTGTAACCTTTATTTCTTCATAATAAACTGAAATTGAAATTATTTACTGTGTCTTAAGATGAAGATTTTGTCAACATTTATTTAAATAAATAGTTGTCAAGTCAAATGGCTGAGAAATTTCCGATTAATGTTCATTGTGAAGTCGTTGATAAGACAATTAAATTTGTTACTTTTATGGTGAACTAGTAAGCTGAGTGAATATTCATATACTACATTTCCAGAAACATGTAATACAAGCAACAACCAGTTTTCTTTACAATTAACGCGCACATCAAGGGGTTATAAATGCCCATGCTATATATAGTACACAGTGCAAGCTTTTAGGGAAATAGTTGTAATAAGATGTAATTGTTGCCTTTAATGCTAACATAATTCCATATATGTATGCATGTAGTTTTAATTTGCCTAGCGCTCAATGGAATAAACGTCGACAAGCAAAATAAAGTGATAAAATAGTAATTTTATTGAATTAAGTTGTTTATTGCAATAAAAACAGTAGTGAGAATTATCAACTTAGTGTTGAAGTTCTTGAAGTGACACATGGATATACCTGAAGATCATGCCCCAGCCTATTGAAAAAAATTACTCGAAATCAATTGAACTGTGTGGCCATGAAATTACCTTAACCAACACTCCCAAGTGAAGGCCGTTGACTTTAAAGATTATCTGCTTTTGGGAAATTCAAACGAATATTCCATACTTTTTGTGGTAAAAAACAGGAAGCAAAAGATTAGATTAAACTAGATTAGGTGCACTTTTAGTACGATGTTTTGTAATTAAGAGGCACAGTTGAGAAATCAGCAAAGTTCTCTAGCGCATTTTGACAATTAACCGTTATTGATATCAAGAAACAACTCAGACCGTATTGTCAAGCCAATAATTTGTGTGACATGACAACAGAGCCATTAACATTGAACTTGCACAATTTGCTAAGCCTAACCAGGAAAGACTACATACTTATCAGTTTATAGTGCAGTAGCTGGCTGAAGAGTGAAGACTGATAGATAAAAATTAAAATAAAATATATAAACGCAGAACTTTGGTATTTTTAGTAGTTTTAGCATACTTGATTGCAAACCAAGCTAACACTTTATCATGTCGTATATGACCTTAACCACCACTGCGACATGAGCAAAATTGTATCCTCATTATTTTAAAATTTGGTTCCATTTTAAATTATGATTAATGTGAGATATAAGAACCTACAAGTGATTAGGTATTTCTTCAAAATAAACATCAGTTTTGCAGCAAAATTTAAATTAAATTTTCATTCAATACTGAATTTAATTTTAATTAATTTTCAATGACATTGTACATGTAAACTAAATAAAATAAATAAATAAATAGGGTGGCGCAACAGAGCGAGGAGCCCTTGGGCCTAGCGCATTTCTCACAACCATGTCTTGTGAGGGAATCGAGGGGACCTAAAATTTTCTACCGGTTCCGAACGGCTAATTGAGAAAGAGCTTTTCATGGCAATGAAGTTACTAACGGAGAACTTGCCAATTCCTCGCAAAAGGCGATACCCGTGGAAAAACATTTTTGCCTCTGCTGGGATTCGAACCTCGAAACTCTGGGTTAGCAGGTGGACATGCTAACCATCAAGCCACGGTTACCACGTGGTATAAACAATTTTCCATAAAAAGTTGAGTTTTCGTCAAGCCCCTTGATGATGCTCAACTTCTAATATGGAGCGGAATGCCTGAGGTAAATGTGAGAGAATTGAAAACTTTATTTGCCTTTCCTTAATTCTTTTTCATTATTCTTAATATCAATAGTTGGACAAAACGTCACAATTGACAGACATTAACTTTGAGGTAGTACAGGACTCGTCTACCAAGGACCCGCTATAGATACGGAAAACAGCATCAGTGCGGAGATCAAACGGAGAATAACTCTTGCCAACCGTTGCTTCTTTGGGTTAAGAAGCCAATTGAGAAACAAAACCCTTTCCAGAAAAACCAAGGTAACCCTGTATAAGACCTCAATCATGCCAGTCCTGCTTTACGGCGCTGCACAGTGTGGCATTTCGCTGATTTAGCGGGATTAAATTAATAACACTGAGAACTATGTGCATTTTTTCAAGTTTCTTGGTTTTTCGTTATTAGAATTTTCCACAGAATGCCAAGAAATATGTTATTTGAACATAGCATTAAAAATTTTGACACGAAACAACATAAATAACCAACAGTTATAATTTTTTTTTTTATTATTTGGGATATCTTATAATTGCAGTACTTCAGTATCTTAAACTTGGCAAAAATGGATCCGACATTATTAACAACCGTGGCCCGTGTTGGCCAACAGGTTTTGTCGAAAGATCGGCTAGTTTGTTCATTTCAGAAGGTATTGCTCACACTGTGTACAAAAAAGCGAAAAAATTAAAGAAAATTTAAAGGTAAGATGAAAGTGGTAAAGAGGATTAAAGCACAAAAGACAAAATTTAGCGTTCAGTTCTGGAACACCTTACTTTGGTGCAAGTTATGAGGATGAAAGAACTCATTATACTCTATACACACCATGAAATGATAGAAGAAACTCAATAGCAGAACAAGCTTTTGGAAGTTGTTGGCATGTTAACAGCATGCCGTAGGTACTGTCTCGTATATGCTGAGCATGAAGTCAATATGAGTTTCCAAACTGCTATCTGATTTATACACAGTAGCTGTCGTTTTTGATAGTAGACCTAATACCTATTGTAATATTCGAGTAGAAGAAAAACGCTCTCGTTTTTGGACATGCTTTCATGAAACCTCAAATATAAATTCTTTGCTGTTGACTCTTCTGACTTAATTGCTTTCTCAGATAACGAAAAATTAGTAAAGGAATCCAAGACGAATGAGAAAACAGCATCCAAGCACTTGGCTTTGACTTTAGAAATCGTCATAGATTTCTTTTTTCATAAGTTTGGTTATCATCCTAAAAAATGAAAAATTTAATATGGGTTTCGCACCTGTGCACAAAAAGTTACAACCCTTTTTTGTTCCTAATTAACTAAGCTTTCAAAAACATAAGGGGTTTAACTTGAAAAACACTGAACAACTATACTTTCCTTGTAATGAACTTTTAAAAGGCATTTTTTTTCCTCTAGTTTAACGAGCTTTGTTTGAATAAAAACATATATATGTCGCCACAACTTACAATTACAACTAGTTAGATAATATCTATTAAAAATTATTTAACTCTCACTTTAAATCCCACCAGTGGCGTAGATAGGGGGGGGGGACAGGGGGATATATTCCCCCCCATTGGGATCGATTATTGCTCAACAAAACCATAGTCATGAACCAAAAAATTTAAAGAAACAAAATTCAAATTGAAATTATTTTATACGTGAATTAAGTCTTATTAGTACTCACAGGATTGTAGGTACATTCTATACTTTCATTCAACGGGGAAAATACAAAGTCAACTTCATCTGAAAGATATTTTTTGATATTTTGAATTTCTTTTTTTATATTGATTTTCCACGACTGGTATGAATAAAATCTTTTCGCTAAAAATCTCTAATACAGCAGTTTACCAAACATTACTGTTTTAACAAGGTGTTGCTCTTGCAAAGCTAATAGTGGAAAATCTTTGAAATTGTGATCTGGACATTTCTTTTTTGATTGGCCGAGGATACGACGGAGCAAGCAATATGTTTGGTCGATACAATGATGTTCAGGCAATTATTCGCCAACAATTTGCTTCGCATGCTCTGTTTGTCCTTGTCAATCCTTGCTTTATCTGTTTCCAGCAAAGTACCAGCCATAAGAGACTGCCTAACCACAATTGAAGCAGTTGACAATTATTTCAATACACCGAAAGGAAAAGATACGTTGCAAAAAACAATAAGCGAAAGCGAAGAGACTCTTTCGATTTTTTGATTAGCTTAAAGGTTATAAGTAATGTTTACCAACACTCTCGTTGTCATTAAGTAATGAGTTTCAAAGAGTGAATTTAGACTTGGTCCAAGCTATGGATCTCACCAAAGATTTAAGGGATCAACTAAAAATTAATCGGTCAAAAGATGACACATTCTCGAAAGTGTTTGAAGATGCAAAAAAAAAAAATAGCTAAAGTCCTTGGCATTGACGTTAAACGTGAACCGATAAAAGAATCGTTGGAACCCTTTGGTTCCAAGTACAGAAGAATATTTTCGTGTTACTGTCTTCAATCCTTTTCTTGATTTCTATGTTATGAACCTTGGAGAAAAATTTACAAACAATGAAAACATACTAGAAGGGTTTTCGGTTCTTTTCAAGGATTCTTGGTCTGAAATATACAAAGCAGCTAAAAAATTTAATGAAACTGTTGAGTTTTACCTAACATATTTGGCTACCGAACCATCTTCTGTTCTTATAGAATTAAAAACTTGGAAGAGATATTTGATCCGAAGGAATAATACTTCATCTAAGAATTCATTAGCTCTCGATAGCTGCCCCGAAGAAAACTTTATATTTTAAACAGATATATTTTATTCAGGATATTAGCTACACTGCCCCTTTCAACTTCAACTCCCGAAAGAATTTTCTCCTATTTAAAGATTACTCTCAAAAACACAAAGAAGCATGACTAACGAAAAGACATTCTTAAAAATATGTCTTTTTTAATAACAGTGTGATAAGCTTTGGATGTTTACTTATTTGCAAGATCGTTTGAATGGTTTGGCTGCTCTAGCTATTCATCGCGAAATACTTATAGCAGCAGACGAGGTTATAAGTGTTTTATCTTAAAAGGACAGAAATAAAATAATTTTATTCTATGATTTCAATATTTTTTCTAGTTCATATTCCAATTAACGAGCATAATGATTATCTTTAAAAATATAATTTTTTATGTCATACATTATTATTATTTGTTTTTTTTTTTTAATTATTAAAACTTAAAAAAAATTAACGAACTAGGTATATCCCTCCCCCCCTACGCGAAAAGCTATCTACGCCACTGAATCCCACTACCCACTTAAATAATAATAATAAACTGACCTTCCGTATCAACAACTGCAGCTAATCTGAAGTTAGAAGTAGGTAATTTTTTTCGGTTCTAATTGACTTAATCATAATTGTTTTTTACAGTTAATTAGTGAGAGAATGAGTCGTAAGAAAAACCTAGTTTTGTTTACATTGGCGCATTTCAATTTTTTTTAAATTAAATCTTGCTTCTTCTTCTTCTTTCCATTTCTGGCGTTACGAGTAGTGATCTTGAAGCGATCACAACTCTCCCACTTTTCTGCTTCACACTAGTGATCCGCCTGTGGGGTACGCCGCGTTGACCTCAGAAAGCGTCGGCAAGCCTCCCGGTTTTGGATTGTTCCATGTCTGAGGCCAACCAAAAGCTGCTGTTTTTGCATTTGCTTGTACCAGGGGTGTTTTGGCCTGCCTTTTCTTTTTCGTCGCGAATTTGTTGAAACGTTGTACGATATTGCCTTTTGGACGGGGTTCTGCGGATCTCTCCTTTGAACATGACAATACCAACTGAGCCGGTTGTGCTGAATTTTGTCCAAGATGGTACTTTTGACATGAAGGCTTCCACGGATCTTAGTACTTCTAATTCGATCAAGCTTTGTTACTCCTGCTGTCATCCGAAGCATCTTCATTTCGGCTGCCGTCAATTTGCTCTCATTTTTGTACATTGTCCAACATTGTGAACCGTATGTCAGAGCTGGACGGACAGCTGCTGTGTAGAGTCTTCCCTTCAGCTTAGGGGGCATTTTTCGATCACAGAAGATAGCTGAGTTTTCTCGCCACTTCATCCACCCTACGCTTACTCGATGATTGATGTCGTCATCACAAGTTGCTTCACTATTGATCATAGATCCCAGATAATTAAACTTTTCACACTTGGGAAGCACATTTCCATTCAAATAAATGTCTGGAATAGGCTTGTCTGGATCAGAAAAAGGGCAGCACAGGTATTCAGTCTTTTTAGCGCTAATACGGTACCCATTTCCTTCCAGAACATCAATCCAAACGTCAAGTGCTCGTTGCAGGGATGTAGGATCCTCGCTTATGATGGCTCCATCGTCAGCAAAGAATAATTGTTGTACTTTATTATTGTCCGTTACTAAATTAAATCTTGCTAATTATGCAAATTGTCACAATGTGCGTGGACTTTATCGAAAGCGGATGAGGAAAGCCTTGGTCGTTTCTAATGAAAAACACTCCCAGTGATCTTTGGTCCTGTATGTATGCGAAAACAATGTGTGGAGAAGAAGATACAACATCGACCTGTATGAGCTGTAACGCGACATGGGCATATCTAGAAGAGTACGCATCGCGAGGCTACAATGCCTGGGCCATGTAGAGCGGATGAACATCAACGCTCCGACTCGACGGGCTTTCGAAAGCACATTGCAGGGAAATCTCCGAAGGGGAAGACTTCGCCCTAGGTAGTAAGTATTATCAAGTGCAGAATTGTATTGTACTTTTCTGCAGTTGCCATTCTAAGGTTTAAAAGAATCGAACCGATTATCCAGTATTTTCTAGGTTCCCGGTTTTATTTCCGTTTCCATGGAAATATGGGAATGAAATATAACATATATGTTACTCGTTGTGATGGTTGAAAAAAATTTAGAATTGGCCTAATAGTTTTAGAATACCCGTTCCCCAGGAAGTTAATAAATAAATACATAAATAGATTAGCGCAATAGAGTGGGGAGCCCCAGGGCCTAGCGCATTTCTCGCAACCATGCCTTGCAAGGGAATGGAGTCAACCTACGATTTTCTGGCGATTCTGAACGGCAAATCGACAAAGCCCTTTCATGACATGAGAGCTTGCCAATTCGAAGATACCCGCGGAAATTATTTTTCTTTTCTGTTGGGACTCGAGCCACGAACCTCCCGCGTACCAGGCAGACATGCCGAGCCATTTCGCCACGGCCATCACTCCCCAGGAAATATGGGGATCAAATATAGTCTACAATGTTACTCGGGGATAATGAAGCATATAAAAGCTGAAAGAGTTCTGGTTTATATTCCCGTTTCTATTCCCGACAGAATGTAGGTTTGACTATAAGTCTGTCTATACATCCTGAACCACTTGACTTATTTTCGTCAAAATTTACAAATAGGTCTGGAATCGGAAATAAGTCTCTAGGTCTTCAAGTAAAGGTATCTGTCATGCAACCTATAAACGTTGTTATGATTTAGATGCGACAAAGGGAGGGAAGGGGCTCAATTAATTTTTCAAATTAATTAATAAAATAAGATTTTAACAAAATGTTGCCTTATTTTTTCCTTTAAATAAAATCAATGCTCATATTCGTTTTAAGTCAAACACAGAAAAACCTGAATGAATAAATCTTTTTTAGTAGTTGAGAATTAAAAAAAACTAAAGGTACTTTTTCCAAAAAACCCCTTTTTGCTTAGAGAATAAATTTGAATCAGTAGAAAACATACCAAATTCAATTTTCTGCAGAAAAGTAGCTTTCATTTTATTTTAATTAATTAGTAAATTAATTTTTGTTTTTCTTATGATGTAAAAAAAAATTATAAATAAAAAGTCTAAAAACGATACCTTCTATAGCACCGTTTTTTTTTAACCAACTTTCTCGTTAGTGCCTAATACGATTGTAACGAAATTTCATGTTTGAGAAGTCCTAGGTTGCTTTTAAAAGATTCCGTGTAAACATTTAAAAAGTTATAGTTTTTGAAATTTTTTCCTAATTTTTTATGAACAAAATTTTATTTTTTGAATAATTTCAAACAAAAATCTTCTAAAACAAACGATTTATCAAACTATCTTCTGATAAGATTTTAAGGCTTGCATACTTGATTAAAAAAAAATTGTTAAAAAAAAAAAAAAAAATCCAAAATTAAAAACCGATTTAAAAAAAAAAAAACTCTGAATGTACAACTGGCAACCATGTATCACAAAATATGATACAAGAGTAGCAAAATCTGAACCATTCTTTATTTTATTCTTGATCATATTCAAAAAATAAAAAGACAGCAACAGTCAACTTAAAAAGATGCAAAAAAAAACCAAAAACCTTGTATTTGGCCTGTACTTTGCACATAATCGCAAGCACCTGCAACACAATTGTGTATTTTACTTTTTTGGAATTTAAAATTGATAAAACTTATTTTTAACAAACAATAGATTCATGGTCCTAAAGGATTTTGCAAGCTAAGCATGCACCTCTTTTGTTCTGGTTAGGGTATGCGTAGACGTCGGAAAGGCACTTATTTTAGCCCGTTTTTTTAACGTACATATGTGAGTGGGTCAAACTTACAAAGTTAATTTATTTACACTTATTCTTTTGCACAGAAAATAAAAATGAAATAAGAGCAAAGAAATTTCCACACTCTCCAACTTTTTCAAAAAGAAAGGAAACCTGTTTTGCTTTCAGCGCTTTTTCAGTTTGAAAGTCCTTTTTCATTTTTAATTTTGACTTATGGACTGGCCCTGGATTCCTATTCCTAGGTAAAAAGCTTACGGCCCTCCACTATTACAAGTTTAAGTAAAGTAACAGATTTTTATCCGTCGAAGCAGGTTAAGGCACCAAGCGTCAAACAAAACATGATTAAACAGTTGATTCCACAAAAAATGCATGAAAAAAAGAATATAATCATTGTATGGCAAACATTTTTTGCAAAAACATAAAAAAATTGCAATCATCTTTTAAGATGCCAAAGGCCGCAAAATTTAAAAACGACAATCCGTGAGCACGCAAGCTGCCGCTATTATGGTCACCAGATTCCTTGACTAACAACTTAAAGTCTTTATATTTAATATTTATTGGGTTGCAATCTTTCAATTTACTAAGAAAGTTCTTAGTGATATTCCCATAAGCGTCATGTATCAATTAACTTAGTATTAATTAGCTCTGTCATCAGGTTTTTCTTTATTCAGATAGCTGCTTTAGTTTCAAAGTTCGATTTAAGGTTGCCTGAACGTACGTGTTATTCCCAATTATCTCACGACCTCTGGATATACCTACGATAAGATACTGAATAATCTTTCTATTACCTTATTTTTCAGAGCCCACTTAGTTTTGATTTATTTCTTCTTTATGCAACCCTTCAACATTCTCTCTCTCTCTCGAAATATTAAACTTTGTCCAACTTCTGCAAAGAACTTGGTGGTTGTCGTACTAGATATTTACAAACACA
This sequence comes from Melanostoma scalare, assembly GCA_949752695.1. Classification (NCBI taxonomy): domain Eukaryota; kingdom Metazoa; phylum Arthropoda; class Insecta; order Diptera; family Syrphidae; genus Melanostoma; species Melanostoma scalare. The sequence goes on along the minus strand of OX456984.1, from coordinate 51,584,933 downwards.
TTGATTCACCTTTTCTAATTAACATCTTATCATAATCATGAATAAGGTATGAGTAAGCTTATGCTTTTAAATAGCATTGCAGTCGGTGGTTTAACTAAAAATCATTTCGAGTAAGTACAGCGTTACTTTATTTGTTTCTAAGTATAGTACGGATTGTTTATTTGCGCGCGTTGGTTGAAGCGTTAAGCTTGTTCTCAGCTAGAAAAGGTACATCTAATAAAATGTTTAAAACAATATTTGCTGTTAAGTTCTTATCGAAAGTGATTAGAATCTACGGATACTGGGCACTGACAAAATAAAAGCTTTTTAATTTATTTGTGTTGTGATTTTGATGACTTCGAATGTTTTCAATCTAAGAACATTTTAGTGAAGTATGAAGGTCTTTGTTTCTTTGTTTGTGATATTTATGTGATCTTAGAATACAAAGTTTTTAAACAAATAAGACTGTTTCTTGACTTGAATGGTTGAATTAAACTTTAGTCATATATTTGAGAAACAAACCGGCAGCCCTCGAAATAAGTATAAACATTAAACTTAAAGGCAAAAATAATCTTATTGCTGAGATGCGTTGCGTACGAGTCATAAAGGTCAAAATACAAAATTGTTACTTGAGATTATCTTATAAAGTGCTGAATTGTTTTTACGTTGTAATGTTTTCCTTTCAATTCAAAACAACTTGCAAATACGTGAAATAAAAATAGTTCCTTGAATTGTATATTACCCCTCAACGGCCAATTTTTTCTGAAGTGACAACATTATGAAAGTTTAAGCACTAAAACCTTCAAATAAGACCCTTCAGAGAAATTTTGAGATACAAGAATGACAAGGTGTGTTGGATCGTTCAGTAAACGTCGCGTTTCGTGTCGGTGTGCGCTGATAGTGGTTTTACTTTCTTGCTAAAGATTAAAAGAACTCACTCCCGCACCACGAATTTGACTCGTGATAACGTCACACGAAACTGTGACGTGATTGCATCAGAAATGCAACATATTTTTTGGATCTATGTTGTTGTTAACTACAAATAAACACCACTATTCAAAAATTTCCAAAAAGCCGCTTTTACGATAAATTGGCAAATAGAGCTTTAAATTTAACCCCGTCGCATAGTGGGGCAGAAGTATTGGTTTTGGCGATAAATTATTTTGATTAGTTTAAAGTGATTCATTGCGATTTGAAGCCTTATATAAAAGTAAAATGATTTTAAATTTTATTTGCTTTGAGAAAAGACGAATTTGCGGGGTTGTGTACATATAAACCTATGTATGTGTAAGAAAATCTTTGGTTTTCATTTTCGGGATAGTACTTAACCGTGGCGCGACAATGAATTTGATTTAATTGAGTCAAAATAAACGAAAATGTAAAATAAAATTTTCCTATAGCTCACTTCGCAATATCTGTAATTCTGTATTCGTTTTCGAAATACTTTAAGCCAAAAAAAATAAAACGAAAAAAATGTTCGACTTCAAGTATCAATATCTCGATAAAGTAAGATTAAGTAAGATATCGAAAAATTTTATTTGACATTTTCATTTTATTTTTTGCTAATTAAGCTATTTCATTTTAAAATTGCAGTGCTTACAAAATATAAAGCAAAATCAAAATTTTGGACTCCAAGTATCGATATCTCGAAAACGAAGAGAGTTAGCAAAAAACCTCATTTAATATTTTCGGTTTATTTTGGCATAATTAAGCTAAATTTACTGTCAGATTACGAGGAAACGCATATCTTATTATGGATAACCTTGAAAACAACAATTTAAACTCTTTCGAATTTTTTTGTTTTTTAATCGCACAAAAACAAAGGTATTGAAACAGCATCAACTTATATTATACAACTTATACTTATTGCGCATTTTCGAAATTGCAAACTTCACACAAACCTAATCACTTTACCTCGCCTTAATAAAATAGTTGCAAAACATAAAAAAAGTACAAAATTGTATTTTTCGTATCAAAAATAACGTATACTTTATGAAAAGTAACAGTTTTTGTTTGTATACCCAAAATTTCAAACTAACCTTTTTCGCACCCATTTATATGGAGCTGCCTCAGTGAGCACCGGCCGGCGGCGCGTCGGCAAGGCCAAAATGCGCCTTCCGAAATCCAAAAGAGTACAATATGAATCGGTTCATTTCGTTCTTTTGGTTATAACAAAAAAAAATATACAGGGTGTCCCGTAATTCGTGTAACATATTTACTTTGGGATGTGATTCTTGGTCATATTCTGAGTAAAAAATTGTTAACAGTATAGTCCGTTTCTCAACTTTGACATCACTTTTTGACATTTTTTAAAAAAAGTCTAACTTGGTGTACCTGTGTTAAATTTGACTTCTCTCTCAATACTGATGGTAGAGACCCAATTTTAGGCCTGATTTTTTGTAGAAATAAGAATCTTTAAAACTGTATTCAAATTGGGCTTCTATAGGCTTAGGGCTGCCAAGTTTTCAATTTTAAATGGTGTTCAAATTTTCTTCCGTCAGCAAAGTTTTGACTTTGAGGTAATTTTTTTCAGAAATGAAACATAGAGTTTCTTTATTTTTTACAGATGAACAAAACAGTAAAAAACTTACAGCATATTTGTGGGTAGAAAGAAATGATTGAGAAAAAATGCTCTTAGTTTCTAAAAAATTTGTATAAAAGCTGAGTTCGAAGAAAAAAATCTATTGAATTCTACTCTCCTCTTCCGCTGCCATAGCTGGGCAAAGTTAATCAAACAGTTAACTTCGTTAATCGTTAATCCCCTACAAGAAAAGTTAGCTTCGTTAAACGATAAAGCGTTACATTACGTAAGAATCAACGCAGGTTAACGTCAATTGTTAATTCGTTAATATATGAGGTTCATTCCATTGTGACGGGTGAGACATTTATACTCATTTGTTGCCTAGACTTTGCTTCATTTCTGTCAAACGCCAACGATTTACGTACTAAATATTACATTTTCACATACACATAGTCATTCCATAGTCACATAGTCATTTCCATACTGTACCATCGAAAAAGGTATGAAAATATCATTATTATTATGAGAAATTGATGGTATAAAAAGTGTGACGGGTGGGACATCAAAGTACCTAATCTTTTGCGAGTTGACTTACACCATTCGCAATAGCAATAGGCAAGAAACTTTTGTTAAATAACCTAATTTTATATGGTTCCTACTATTGTACAGATTAAGTATTAGTAAAATTTACGCATAAAACAAAAATAATATGATTCTCAATGCATGTGACGGGTGGCGGTGGGACAGTACTTTTGTGACGGGTTGGACGAGTAATATTTGGTCATACAAGTGTATAAATTTTTTTTTAATTTACTTATTTAAATCAACTCTCTAATGAATTATTTAAATGTTACTTAACTTATCTTTTCATTTCATAAGAATTTATAATGATCTTTTCTCCAGATATGGATTTAAATATACATTTAGTTATTTGTTTTTTATGCGTACGGTGTCGGTTTCGCTGGAATGAAACGCTAAATTACTTTTTTGTAAATTACGCTGCTCTTTTGTTTATCAACACGCAAATGATCACTGACATAATAACAATAATTAACAACAAACAAAACACTCGTCACTCTCACTCTAAGCACAAATCAAACGAAACAAATCTCTCAATCGCAGTTTTCTCACTCGTACGCACCGGCACAATATATCAAACTTTGTTTTTGTTTCACTCACTGCCACGAGCCAGCGCTAGACTTGTAATTTCATACATTCTGAACCTTTTTCATAGCACCACGCCGCGGTGGCCCGTGCCGTGCTGTAAATCTATATAGTAGTAGGCTTGGGTTAACAATCAACGGACTTCTGCATATTTTAACGGAAGTTAATGTGTCCGTTAACGTTTTTAAAATTTAACATAAAAGTAAATCCTTTAATCAAAATGTTAACTTCGTTAATTAACGATTAACGGATTAACGAGTTAATGCCCAGCTATGTCCGCAGCATATACTTAATTTAGACATTTAGAATTACTGGCTTGTGCTAGCATTGAACTGAATTAAATTCAATTAAAAACATTTTGAAAACAGTGAAAAGTAAAACTTTATGAAACTAGCATTTGATTTTAACGAATTCCGATAATGGACCCTCGGTATGGTGATTAAATCTTCAACAATAAAATAATCTGTCAACCACTCTTGTTAGCTTAAATTGTTTTTTTTTCAAGATATTTCTTAGCAAAGATTAGATTACTAAATCTATTTGGGCTGGCCTTAAGCCCTCTATCAGTTTGACAATTAAAAAAGTTTTATATTGATTATAAAAATAGGGTGGCGCAATAGAGCGAGGAGCCTTTGGGCCTAGCGTCCAACCGACCATGCCTTGTGAGGAAATGGAGGGGACCTACAATTTTCTGCCGGTTCCGAACGGCTAATCGAGAAAGCACTTTTCGTGGCAATGAATACTAACGGAGGACTTGCCAATTCCTCGCGAAAGGCGACACCCGTGGAAAAAACATTTTTGCCTCTGTTGGGATTCGAACCCGAACCTTTGGATTAACAGGCGGACATGCTATCCATCACACCACGGGTACCACATCTTGATTACATTTATAATAAACGAACCACTCTATTATAGAACGAAGGTGACTTACAAACAACATGTATTTTTCTTGACAGGGATGTATAGTGATCTCGTGGTTAATCGTTTTTCGAGAACCGAAACCTAGGTGTTTTTGACAATTTATGTCAACTAAGCCTGACTCAACCTTGGAACGAACCCAATAATGAAAAAGGCATACTTACTTGTCTTCTGCTTTAACTTCAAATATCAAGACTTGTTCGCACAGCGAATCAAAAATTAAGTTAAGACTGGTTTGTGATTTATTAATGCTCGGTTTCCGACTTATCATGAGTTTTTTCTTTCTTTGGAGCGTTTTTTCAAAAGAAATACGAATACAAATAATTTAAGTTTATGTTATCAAGATGTAAACAAATCAATTCCAATGAACGTCTGCACTTTCTTCAAATTCATAGCAGGAAGCAAAATTGTCGCAAATACCAGAAAGCAAAGAGGTAAAGAGTGTTTAAGAACAGCCGACTGGCAGTATGAGTTCGACTTTGATTTATGTTAAAATAAAACTAAATAAAGGACACAACTTAGCTTGGGTAGACCCTGGGCCTAGAGCACTTCTTTCAACAAAACCTTGCTTTGGAATAGAGGGTATCTGCATTTTCAAACGGTTTAGTGAGAAAACGCTTTTCATGGCAATGTAATTACTTGCTAATCTTGAACAGAAAAAGAGTACAGCTGCTTTATTCGTGGACATTACAAAAGCATTTGACACGGTAGATCACAATATACTGCTATGTAGAATTGAAAATGCAGGGTTCAGAGGCTTTATTTGTCAATGGTTTAGATCATATTTGGAAAACAGAAAGCAAAGAGTGAAATTAGGAGGCATTGAGAGTGATATCAAGTCAATTAATCTGGGAGTCCCACAGGGATCTGTTTTAGGACCAGTGCTGTTTCTAATTTACATAAATTCGTTATTTCGATTGCCTTTTCAAGGCACTTTGACGGCTTTTGCAGACGATGTGGGTTTTAGTTATGGTGCAAACAGTTCTCTCAATCTCACAGCTGATTTGAATTGGGATCTTAATTTACTTAGGATTTGGTTTGCTGTGCATAAACTAGTTATCAGTTCAAAAACTAAAGTTATGTTTTTTAATCTATCAGGGAGTCAGATAAACGATACTGATATCTATTTTCATGCTACAGATTGCCAAAAGTTCAAGCTTTTGAATTGTTGTTGTGGCTCAAATTTCACTCCTAGCACTTTCTCTAGTTATGGTGGATGCACTGATGGGTGTTTCCGGATTGAGAACGTCAGTGAATTCAAATACTTAGGTTTGATAATTGATTCGAATATGAGCTTTTATAACCACAGTGAAAGTCTGAGAAAGTATTTTCGAGGAACTTTAAGATATTTTTACTATCTTAGAAATGTTTGTTCGTTCCAGCTCCTTATGAAAATATATTACGGCATCTTTCACTCGAAATTACAATATGGAATTTCATGTTGGGGAGGAATTTATTTCAACAAAGTTCAACCCCTGTTGGTATTGCAAAAATCTGCTCTGAAAACAATTTGCCGTAAGCCGCGTTTGTATCCAAGTTTTCATCTTTTTAAGGATTTGAAAATTCTTCCAATTCGCCATTTGTTCTGTTTTAAGGTTCTTAATGAATTTTTTAAAAGATCAGGTAACCGTAATATAAGAATCATCTCGAATTATAATATTCGAGGGAATTTGTTAAACCAAGTTTCCATACCAGCTTCTCGCACAACTGCATTTCGTAGATCTTTCCATGTCGTGTCTTGTCGCCTGTTCAACAAGCTTCCACATTCTACCAGAGTGCTTACTTCACATTTGTTGTTTTTGAAACATGTAAAACAATGGCTAATTTCCCTTGATGTGCAGAGTATCGAATATTTTCTGAATAATTAGTAACCTGATGTTCTGGTGAAATAGTAGGTTTTAAATCAAATTTTCTTTTTACATCTTACTCTTTATGAAATTATGTTTATTTTTGAATACGAACATTTTAGATTTTTCTTGGGTCACCCCACCCATTTTTAATTATATGTTAAGCTTTTTTGCCTAGTAGTGACAATAACACTATTTTTATTATATAAAAATAATTTTGTTACTTATATATTTCTTTTTCATACCATTTTCATGGATAAAAAATTTTTGTAATGAATTTTAAGAAATAATAAATTACTTACTTACTTACTTACTTACTTACTTTTGGAGGACTTGTCAATTCCACACTAAAGACGATACCATTGGAATTTTTTTTATTATGTTCCTGGGACTCGAGATACTACACTTTTGTGTTAGAACCTAGAGCTGCAAAGTGAAGGTTTTCACAGATTTCTTAGTAAAAATGCATTACAAGTTCAAGTGAGTGAGCGCTAAGAAACTGATTACGTCCCCAAAGCTTCGATATCGGCGACTTTGAGATCGACTCTATTAGAAGCCAGGCAAAAAAATGTCGCCTGAGAGTTTGGCTATTACTTTCATAAATCATAAGAGTTTATTTTTGTGCGATGTTATAACCGAGCCATGGTTGTTAAGAAAGAGTTTAATTTTTATCCAATTGTAGCAATGAATAAACTTGTATTATTGAAAACTAAAACCAAGATAAAGTGAGAAAAAAGTTGCTTTCAAGGCATTGATCATACCTCTCAAAAAATTAAGATGAAAAAGCTCGCCTCGAAAAGATACAGAAGCTGCAATAAAGAACCGAAGTAGAAGTGCGCCGAACTCCACAGAAAACGAAGGACACTTACGCGGAGCAGAAAGAGGTTTCTGCCCTGCTTGTTAATACGAAGCAAGCTATTCAAGAAATACGACAAAACAACTAAAATTAGGAAGGAACAATATTCAAAACAGACGCTCAAAGAAGGAAAGATGCTCAGGAAATTCGTTCGGCGAACTTCATTAACGATGCTCAAGGACAGCTTTCTGTGGATGACTATAAAATTCTTCTCAGTTGACGACAGCTTTGTCATGGCTTTTTGAACGAACAATTTCCTTAAGAGCATAGAGCTTTCTCCAAAATCTGAGCCTAACTTAACAGAAATACTAGACCCCACCGTCGAAGAAGTTAATGTAGCAGTTAAGAACTCCAAAAGGCAAGGTTGCTGTGCTAAACGAGATGCCATATAAGTTTTTGAAAAAGATGGGGAACATCGGGCTTGAATTGCTCACGACACATTTAGCTTATAAAATGTGACAGCTTGAACAATTAGGGGAAAGTAACTTTCTATCATTGTACAAAGGGAACTGAGATCGACTACAGCTTGATCAATCTTATGTCCCGCGTTTGAATGATCGTTGAGCGGGAACTGGTTAGCCGACTACAAAAAATAATAAAGCTATCTGATAACCAATGTGGGTTAGGGGCGGTCTAGTCAACAACAGATGCACATCAAAGTAAAAAGCTTTATGGAAAAATATTGTGATTCCTTTGAGGATTTGTTTGTTGACCGAGTTGCCTTCAAAAAATTATTCGATTAACAACTACGGAACTAATACGGGTTGCGCTCAGGCAACGAAATCTGCATTTGCATTGCATTCGGACATGGAACAAATTAAAACCAAGAGGTTTGCATTTGGGGCATTCTGAGGTCAACACGGAGCATATAAGTGGGAGAGCTGCGAACCCTTCAAGATAACGATGCTCGCAGGTCGCAACACGAGAAAAAGAAGAAGATGGAAAACAACACAAAAGGTATTATGTACTAGAATTATCCATAGACAGTTAATGATGTGTCCACCGAACGCGAACACGAATTTGACAAATACTCAAAAGCATTACATGTGTTCTTTTGGTAGATGACCCAATAGATCCTTATTCGTAGCACCAATCGTTTGTCAAAATCGGCATACTCATTGGGCTATGGGCTTTAGCTATACAAAGCTTGCTTCCAATTTTATTTCACTCTGAGAATGACATACACATATTGTTATAAAAAATGTATAGCTAGTTAGACTATCGCTCAAAAAGATTATAGAGCTGTCATATAGTTTACAAAAGCAAAAGGTAATCAATCGTTCTCTCCAACCTCGAACCGCCAATTGACTAGAAAACTCTCCCAAAAAGACTCACACATACTTGAATTCTGATTACCTTTTAGCTTTTACTTGGAAAAGTTCACTGTCAGTACTGGGTCAAGTAAGAGCGGTGTGTGTGTTAAAATCGTGAGTAAAAAGATAAGACTGTGAACGAACACCTTTGACATCACATAGCCAAATTTTGTAGGAAGCTGTAGCACACGATCACGCTGTTTCGAGCAGGGCTTAAAGGGCTTTTGAAAGAAATTGAAGCAACAACAGCTTGGTTGGAGTAGTCTTTCAATCGAATGTCTGTTTTCATAATTTAGTACTTCAAAGCTGAGAGCGTAAAAAACCGACAGTCTTAAGAGAAAGCCTACCATAAAGGAATATACAGCTGATGATTTTTGTTAGACTCTTCAACTAAGCCTTATTAATTGTGAAAACGCTTGCCTGTGTGGAGCTCGGTCACCTGTAGGTACAAAATTTGCAATCATTTCAGAGTTGTCAAAATAAATTTTAATTCCTTTTTGTAATAAAATTTTACTTAACATCTTTATTCTGTTTTTATTTACTCATTTCACTTTCTATGTCTTGTTTTTCTTTGAAGGGTTCTTACCAGGGTGAACTAAATTCTTTCAAGCTCAGTTCCACATATATTTGTGGTAAGTACCTATCGCCTGCAAAATTTTACTCAACATATTTTTGCTAAAGAGTTTTGTATTTCTTGATAGACAATGCACTGGATAATCGGGCTTATAAGCTTTTTGGTAATTTTTTTAAATTATGCCCACAAACTACCATATACGATGAAACTTGCTGTGTACTACGTGGGATGCATTTGCATTGTATTCGTTTCCATTCCATTCATGATATTGCGGCCTAAGGACTACAGAAATGCTTTGTAAGACACATCATGCCTTTTCGATGTTATCAATTAAAACACTATATTCTTAGAATTCCAGCGAAAGCATGTGTTTATTTTTGCAAAGCTCTTGGCGTCACAATGGAAGTCCGTGGGTTGGAAAATATTCGAAAGGACCATGGCAGTGTGGTTATAATGAATCATCAAGCTTCCCTCGATCTACTGAGTAAGATATTCCCTCATACATTGCTCGATAAATCACTGGATTTAATTGATATTTTCTTCCGAGTAGTTTTAGCCTATCTTTGGCCAGTAATTGGCAGAGCAACTGTGGTTTCCAAGAAGGAAATTCTTTATGTTCCATTCTTTGGCTTCGGAGCATGGCTGTGGGGTACACTTTATATTGACAGATCGAAGAAACAAGATTCCATCAAGAGTCTCTCACAGGAATCGAAAGCTATTAACGAAAGAAATTGTAAGCTTCTTCTTTTCCCAGAAGGTACAAGAAACAATCGTGAAAGCCTGGAGCTTCTGCCATTTAAAAGAGGATGCTTTCATATTGCTGTTGATAGCCAATGTCCTATTCAACCAGTTGTAGTGTCAAAGTATTGGTTTTTGGACAGCAGTAAAAAGGAATATTTACCGGGACGTGCTATTATCCATATCTTGCCAGAGATACCTACAAAGGGTATGACAAAAGAAAACTTGGACCAACTAATGGACAAGTGTCAAAAACTTATGCAAGAAGAGTATTGCAAATTAAGTAAAGAAGTCAAATAAGTATCGGGCGTGTAAATAACAGCGGGCTAACCAAAAAGCAATGAGATTCACATTGGATTTTTTGTATTTATAAGAATCAACTGTTAAGGTCATGTATTAAATTTTACATTATCGCTAGAAGTATTTTAAATGTTGTAAATTATATTAATAAATTAATAAAAAAAAAAATTAAAACTCGAAAAATCCCACCCCAGTTTTAATGAAAATAGAAATTAAAATTGTTGGGGGGTTAACATGATCGAACTCAGCAAAAACATGGCGCGGCTACTATCAATATTTGATCATTTTAGTTCAAAAGAGAGCCACTGGCATAAAATGAATGAATTGGCTTATTTTGAAACATCTTAAAGAATTTCGTTGAAGATATTGGACAACATCAGTATCCACGTAAATGGAAATTTGTGTGTGTTTTTCATTCGAGTCATGATGTCAGGCATGTTCGTCCATGTAAACCCAAAATTGCTATGGTGAAATTTTTGGTTTATATGAGTAAAAAATCGCTCGTGCGGATGCGAAAGTACGCCTGCGCGTATAGATGAGTTCGTGTGAGTGGAACAGTGCTTATCCGCGTCTTAGGTTGCTACGGTGACAGAAACGCTGTTGACTGTTGACTCAAATCAAATTGATTTTGTAGTTGCGACAGCGACAAGTAAGTGCCAAATGATGTTTACATAGCATATACAATATACATATGAGACAGCAAACACTTACGTGACAAGAAAACCATAGTTTCTTTACATTTGTAGTTTTCGCGATGAAATGCTGTCAGCATTGGCGTTTTGATCATTAGGTCTGTTCGTTGAAGCCTTAGGGTCGCCCTGGGGTGGCCACAAATCGTTTTTTTGAGAAACCTAAATTCGCCCTGAATGTCAAATTGAGTGTTTTTTGAGCCATAGGTTTGCCATAGGTTTTCCCCCAACTCGCCCTAGCTTTTTGCTGTGGCGATTTGAGGGCTGTCAAATGGCATGTATTTTTTTTTAATGACAGGGATGTGTGGTGATTTGTGGTTTAGCGTTTTTTGAGGACTGGAAAACCCAGGTTTTTTTGACAACTCATAGGGTTGTCAAGAAAACCTGGGTCAACCCTGGGGAAAGTTCAACGAACAGACCTATTAGGTTTGTTCGTTGAAGCCCTGGGGTTGCCCTAGGGTCGCCATAAAGCGTTTTTTGTGAAACCTAAATTCGCCCTGAATGTCAAATTGAGTGTTTTTTGAGCCATAGGTTTGCCATAGGTTTTCCCCCAACTCGCCCTAGCTTTTTGCTGTGGCGATTTGAGGGCTGTCAAATGGCATGTATTTTTTTTTTAATGACAGGGATGTGTGGTGATTTTTGGTTTAGCTTTTTTTGGAGACTGGAAAACCCAGGTTTTTTTGACAACTCATAGGGTTGTCAAGAAAACCTGGGTCAATCCTGGGGAAAGTTCAACGAACAGACCTATTATCACAACTATAAAGTCGGTGTGATTTAATAGAACCTCAAAGGTGTCCATGTTCATTATATTCGATAAATGGTTATTGGCAAAACTGGTTTTGCAGTTCACCCAAGTTTCGTGTTTTGTGTCACTGTCAAACATCTTCATGAATCGTTTACAAGCGAACAACGCTTGCAAATTATTGAATTTTCATGTTATCAAAATGCGTGCTCTGTTAAGAGCGTTTTAATGGTCGATTTAATCGACCTACTCAGGTGGCTATTTGGTCTTTTGTGAATCACTTTCGAACTATAGCTTTGCATTGCTGGGCATTAAACTACATATACGATTATCAAATATAAAGAAAATGGTACCACATCTCGCACAGCACACTTAACAGTAGACCTATTGATTGGCGAGTTCGGTTAACAGTTTATTTTACGTTTTGAGCCGGTCAATTGGCCGTCAATATCGTGCAATTCAACGCCCCAGTTCAATTTTTTGAAGGGATAAGTTTGCTCTGATTGACCACTGCAAGCCAACGTTGAAGCATTTATTTGTGAACCCGCCGAAATGTTGAAACGAGTATGTCAAAATTAATTTAATTAATTTTAATTTCCGATAGCTTAAAATCACTCGCTATAAACGCAAGTGCGTATGTGCACATGTAACAGCATCCGTGAACGTACAAAACGGCGCGAAACGAAACTCTTATTTTTATTTGTTTATTTTTTATGTAGATATTTATAAATTTTTTGTTTTAGATTTCATGAGGTAAACTGTAAAAAGATGTAGTAATAATTTTAAATGCTTGAAAATGCTCTCAAACTTTGAACTTATGTTACCTGTTACACAGGTAACAAAAGGTTATATACCTTTCACAGATGTGTTTGAGCAGTGGTTCTCCCGGCGGGCGTACCCCACAGGTGGATCACTAGTGTGAAGCAGAAAAGTGGGAGAGTTGTGATCGCTTCAAGATCACTACTCGTAACGCCGGAAATGAAAAGAAGAAGAAGTAGAAGAAGTTTGAGCAGTGGTTCTGGCATCCTTAACTTTCCCATTACCAAAATATCACGAAACAACGGTTCGTCCAAAAGTAGTTCACTACCACAAGTATGGTACAAGATTCTTCTGCGGCCAGATTTGGTTACCTTTTATACAATTATTGTTCGATTGTCAGTCAATCGTTTCAAAAAATTGTTTTATGTAATTTCGCTTTCAACGATTGAAAGATAGTTGTTTTACTATTCTTGCACAAATCTTGGTAACTTTTTTCAGGTCTTTAAACAGGTTTTTTAGTACCTCAAATTAAGACGATAGTAGTCTAAAACGATTCGGAATGGCCCCCTGTTCTTCATATCGAGTGTTTTTTATTTGTGTTAGAGTGCAGTTATTCAGCGCCATAATAGGTTTGTTCGTTGAAGCCCTGGGGTTGCCCTAAGGTCACCACAAAGCGTTTCTAGAGAAACCTAAATTCGCCCTGAATGTCAAATTGAGTGTTTTTTGAGCCATAGGTTTGCCATAGGTTTTCCCCCAACTCACCCTAGCTTTTTGCTGTGGCGATTTAAGGGCTGTCAAATGGCATGTATTTTTTTTAATGACAGGGATGTGAGGTGATTTGTGGTTTAGCGTTTTTTGAGGACTAGAAAACCCAGGTTTTTTTGACAACTCATAGGGTTGTCAAGAAAACCTAGGTCAACCCTGGGGAAAGTTCAACGAACAGACCTAATATCAATTCTATGGTTTATGGTGCTTTTTTATGTGATAATACGCATCCGCAGAGACGGCGAACAGTGCGCACTGAAGAAACAATTGTCGCTGTAAAGCAAAGTGTTGACGGGGACCCCAATGAATCGATTCGAAGATTGGAAGATTTTGGGCAAAGATCTTGGCTTACGACCTTACAAGATCGAGCTTGTGAAAGAATTAAAGCCACGAGACTATGCAATGCGCCGTGATTTTGGTGTAAAATGAGATTGATCTCGATGCTAATTTTTATCGCAAAATTTTGTTCAGTGATGAGGCTCATTTTTGGTTGAGTAGTTACGTCAACAAGCAAAATTACCGCATTTGGAGTAAAGAGAATCCGCATGAGTACCCCGAGACACCATTACATCCACAAAAATTTACTGTTTATTGCGCTCAATGGGCTGGTGGAGTCATTGGGTCATACTTCTTCCGAAACGATGCTGGCAAGCCAATTACCGTAAATGGAGAAAATCATATTTAAACATTAATGGCATAAATCCCTCCAATAAGGCCAAATTGATAGACATTAAAACGATTTTCTTGTGTTTTATTTCAATTCAAAGTTCTATAGGTACCTCTAAAAAAACACCCTTAATGTAACTACATACTTTCGAAACATGCGAAAGTTATTTTAGAATCTATTTTTATAAATGCCAATAAGAATGAAAGTGGAATCGAATTTGAATTCTTCGAACCCCTTTCCATAAAAATACCAAGTTGTGATGAATTACGGACATTCAAACACTTTTTTTTGTAGAATCGAGTTACATATTAGGCCCCTTGAATAGATGTGTGTCACAGTAACTAAAAAAAGTCCTTTATCGTATCTGTATTTCAGAGACTTGTATCATGGGATTATGCCTCTTACAAGAAGGAGTCAAGAATGGCAGACAATTCAAACCACGCATATATATGTATCTGTTCCACACAAATTCGTAAAATCTGTTTTCAAGTAAATTTCCTATTAATTTTTCTCCTCATACAATGACTCTCTCTTTAGAACTATAACCAATTTGAATCTTTAAGCTTCACAAAGCGGTAATGTCAAACTTGGATTTGAATCTCGAACTCCAACGTAATATTTCGATGCTACCAGTTATTCCTAGATATTTATATTCTCCTTTTTTGTTAGACAAACGCATTAGTAAAAAAAAAAAACAAGTAAAGTTAGTGGGAAGACAAAATGTTTATTAATTGGTGAACCAGTCTTATTTGTTAAAATATCGATCTCCCTCATCTTTCCGTGTCGACTTCTGTTTTAACAAGGATTATACTGTGAGCCATAACATGGACCATACGGGCAATAGACTTCGCATGGTGCCAAAGGTTCTAAGGGCGCACAAGGATTACATGGACCACATGGACTGCATGGTGAGCATGGTCCACACGAATACAATGCGCCACATGGTCGTCCTGATCCGTTAGGCATTCTAGGCCCAGATGCTATCGGTAAACCGCAAGGTCCACATGAGTACGGTGGGGTTGGTGGGCATGGCGGATATGGTCCACATGATAGGCCACCATAAGTGCAAAACGACCCATAAGGGCCATATGGGCCGCATGTTCCCTTGAAGCCGCAGAGAGAGTACGATTGATCACACATGTTGATCTTCTTTTTTTTTATGAAAAACCTATACAACAAAAAAAAAGCTAATTAATCTTTACTTTACTTTTGTGAAATTAATGCACATACCTGATCAATTTATCAATTTCCCAATTAAAGAAAAAAATTTGAAAATTGTGAGCCGAAAATAAATTTTTCTTTTTGAACGAGAGAGTATTTATGTACTAATTTATGAAAGAACTTCCAAAGGCACTTTGGTTAGATTTTTTTTTGATGAAAAGTAAATAAATTTTAAAAATATGTCAAATAATCAACCAAAACACCGAATCCCATTAAAATTTTCTGTGCAAACAAATTTAAGTAAGAAATTTCTAAAATAAAAAAAATGTGTAATTGCTTCAATAATTTATGTCCTTCGTCTGACTCATGCTGCAAACCATGTGATCCTTGCTGTAAGCCATATGGGGTAAGTTTTCTGATGGGATTTTTTACTTCTTGTAAGTTTATACATATGTATGACCTACATACCTACGTATACTTGGTTAGCATTCATCTGAGTTTGGAGCCGAAGTAGAAACTATACCTCAAATTACTTCAACTCCCCAAACAACTCTCCCACCAACGATACGTAAAATCAAAGAATTAAAAAGAAATCTTCCATTTCTTTTGGAACCACAAAAGAAAGCTTCTTTGCTAAAAATGGTAAAGCGGTCTTCAAATTTCATACCTGCTTGTTTTTCAGTAAGAGTTTAACAAAAAAAAAAACAATTTTGTATTTCAGCCGCAAACTCAAATCACTAGAAAGGTAAAAGCTGATGTACTCTATAGCACTTGGCAGTGTTGCAAACGAAACGGAATCCAGGATGACACACCCAGATGGTATGTTTTGGGTAGACCTTTCTGTCGACCTGGTCCTAGCTATCGTTACCAAGCATCTTACTATCCCAGTAACAACTAAAAAGGTGAGTGTATAGTCAAATTGTATCTAAGTGGTTTTTGAAACTGATAACAATTTATTACAGGAAAACCAAATATGGCGAACCAAAATTCAATAACGCCTGTACATTTTAAGATCTGGATGATAGCATGAAGCAATTTTTTAAAGTAGGTATACTAAGCTTACAAACAAAGGATCCAATAAATAAAAAATTCTGTTTAATCAACTCACCCCTTACGTTTTTTTATCAAGTTAATCAATAAAAGTGAAGAAGCATTGGACTTTGGTAATTCTTCTTTGCTGTTGTTCAGTGACGGCTGACGTTCATTCCTTGATTTGCCAAATTTTTAAAACATACTTTTCAAATAGAACTGCACTTCAATTTAAAAAAAAACACAAATTTTTGTAATTTTTTAAATGGGAAAACCTAAAATAACATTTAGCATGGTCGCACATAACACATAATACCTACATTTTTCCAAAAAAAGAAATGCTTTAATATATACGACTTTCTCGCGCGCTTATTAAACACCACACAGAAACAAACCGAAATCATAATTCACAAAACCAAATACCGTTATTTCAGCCTTGAGCTGAAGGTATTTCTGCCGAAAACGCCAGAAACCAAGGAGCACATGAAAATGACATTTTCAAAACGCGGGGTTCATTACAAGCCACAAACAAAAACACAACCACAGAAATTTATCTGTCCACAAGACGCACTGGATAAGAAGTTTTATTAAACAATACACTGAACCATTTAAGAACACCAAAATGAAAAATTGGTAACGATTGATGAGAAAACGCCTGACCATGTAAAAGGTGTATTTTAATTAAAAATAGCATTAATAAATGGGTAGGTACACATTATTTTCAAGGGGTCACGCGAATAAACTGTTAGCGAGCCCCCTTTTGTACAAATCTAGTGATTTAAGATTTGAATTTCAACAAATAATCAAATAAATGAAAATCATGATCCAACAAGAACCTTTGAAATGATTCTTCTTATTAGCCCCGTTCGCACTGTACAATTAGTTGGATCAGACTTCGTTTGATGGAAGTTGGATGGTAGTTTGCGTTCACACTTATCAAGCTTTATGTCACATACCCTTCCACTCCATCCAACTTCTAGATTTTCAAAATTTTTTAAAAACCATCCAACAAGTTGGACAAGCGGTCGTCTGAAGGGTTCACACTTTTAAGCATTGGTCGTTCAAGCTCAAGTCTGTCCAACTAATTGTACGGGGGCGCTGTGCCCCTGTTCTGTAACTTTCGCCTTGGCGATAAACGGTGGAAAATGGAACGAAATTCTCTGAATTTAGTAGGACTTCGTTCCATTTTCCACCGTTTATCGCCTGCTTTTATCGAGGCGATAGTTACAGAACAGGGGCACTGGCACAGATTATAACCAGTGCCTCTGTTCTGTATCTTTGGCGATAAGTTATCGCATCGTTAAAAAATGAAACGATTCATTCCCTCTTTATCGCCCCTGGAAAGAACTGGGTTTCTATAAGTGCATGCGATAACTTTCAGTTTCGGTTTCAGTTTGACTGGAATTTCCAATGGAAGGCGATAAGTCTATCCTTTGTATATATATCGTATAGTACTATCACTTTCCAATATTTTTTTTGGAACTTGGAAGTCGAAAGTGGTCCACAAAATTTCCAATGTGGTCCACAAGCCTATTTTTCAAGAGCAGGAGGTAAGAGTAGGAAGCAAATAACAACGTTTAAATTTCATCATATATGCATTACTTTCTAACCCATAGGAAATGCTCACCTAAATTGATACATTCCACCATGAGCATAACAGCTGCTCTGCTGGTGTTGGCGCACCCTAGTGACGAACAATGTTAATAAAAAATATTGGAAAGTGATATTACTATAGTTTCTATATACAAAGGTCTATCTCTCAATCTTGTTTTTATATTGCTTTTTTTCCGCAGTTGTAAGTGAATTTGTGCAGCTATCAAAAACACTTGCATACTTTTAATTGCATTGCAAATTTTATTTGGGATTATTTTTGCTTAGCATTAGACTTGCTTGGCAAATCTTGCGTTTAGGAATTCGCTCGTTTATTTTGCAGCATGAAGTCTACCAACAGTACTGCGTTCCTAAATAGCTTCGATGTTACGCGATGCTGTAGTGTCAAAATCATCGTTGTTGTTGTGTATGTTTGACTTTGTTACAAAATCATGATTGCATTTAGGAACGACTCGATGTTACATTTTGTTGGTCTATCAAAAATAAGAACCAGAGAGTCCACTGCAGCAAGGTAGTGCGTTTTGCCTACAAGCTAAATCCAAACCGGGAACCCGCGTTTACCACGACCGGGAACCCACGTTTACCACAGTCGCCATTGGCCGCCATTGATTTTACCGAGAATAAAAATCAGTTGAGTTTGAAAAGTAAAAAAAAATTTTTTGGTTGCAAAAAATTCGATGATTTTTAATTTTCATGCAGCCTAAAACTTAGAAAAATGCATTTAAGTTGCAGGAAAGAAAATTTTTTTATATTTTGACCAGTATTTCACTGAACAAGACAAAAATTAGTAAAAAAAAATTCATACCGATGCAGGCGCTTTGTTAAGTTTCACAGAAAATAACAATGTGCACATAGCCTTAAACTCCCCACACTCATTATGACAGATAAGCAAAATAAAAACAAACCAATTTCGTTCGTAGTTCGTGAGTGCAAAGTATTTTTGTCGAAAAGTTTCTTGAAAATATTACACAATTATCATTTCCCTTAATATTGTTCCGATATTGTTTTCCTGTCACAACTTGAATTCGTGGAATCTTTTTGATTCTTTGTACCAAGACATTGAGGAGAGTCAGACAAAGGAGAACCCGGTCGCGGATTGCCAAACGAGGCTTTGGTTTACTGCACGGAAGCGTGTTACTTTTCATTGACTTGGGGCTTGTTTTACTTGGAAAACCAATGTGAAATTTCAAGTGTCCAAAGTGGATGTGCAGAGCTTCGAACAAATTTACATAAATACATGAACCCTTGTTGTCAGCTCACTTGAGACGGACCAACGCAGCAAATTCAGGAATCGGTAAATTCATCCTTAAATACTGACAGGGAGGGTAGTTTCTCAAAAATTTTTTTATAGGCATATCAATCAGTGTGCGACCTTCTCATTATCTTTTTCGACCAACTGTCTACAAATGAAAATGAACACATAAGGGTGCTGGAATACAAAAAAAACATTGAGACGAAAATAAACTTCTCTGCGACGTTCTGAGCTTGAGGTAAATAGTTTCTAGCATCATGTCATGGTAATCAATATTCAAATATTCTTCTAACCATTGTAAATTGGTTTCAGATTGGCAGTGAGGATGCATTAAGCGCTTCAGTTAGTGATAACACTCCACTACACACGACAACAAATTCTTCGCTTATCTGGAAAAGAATTCTCACACTTGCAAACACAATATAAGATCTCTCGTATTAGTTATTCTCTTCCATGCTAGAACAGATATGCATTCCAAGTCCATGTCTCAAAGAGGTAAAATTTACATACCACCCCGATGCTGAGTATGATATATATTTGTGTTGTTACTCTCCAACAGGTTATTCGCACACACTTCTGTTTAAAACGGCACGAAATTTGTTCTCAGATCGAAGGTTGGATAGAAGATCTGAGCAAAGCGCAGTAAAGCGAACCCAACACCATTACATTTAACTCAAGTTTATCGTTTACATACTTGCTATCTGTGTTTTCAAAATACAAGAGATTTCTGAAAAAAAATTGTTTTTTTGTCATCAAAGTTTTGATTTTATATTTTGTAACTATACAATAATTGCTTCCAATGATGATTGGATGTTATCCAACCATTGGTGTTGATGAATATCAAAAGTGATTTTTACTATGCTACCTTATTAAATGGCAAGTGAAATCACTTTTGATCGGGAATTTTTTCAAATTTTGTTTTGATTGATGTTATGATACAGCTTTGTGGTAAATATAATTTCTGACCAGGAAATATATAACTTATGGCTGTATGTCTATTCATATACATATAAAACCCAAAAAGGTAGAAAAAAATTTTCAATTTCTGTATTTTAGAAACTCTTGGTACATTTTTGGGGGTAACATCTATTAAGGCATACAGCCACGAAGTGTATATTTTCTGATTAGAAATTATATTTATCACAAAGCCGTATCATTTTTTTTTTTAATAAAATTTTTTTTTAAGAAATTTCCCATCTAAAGCCGTTTCTATTGGTTTTTATCAAAAAAAGTAGAAAATGATAGTTTGTGAACTAAACTTTTTTGAAATATAGCTCGCATCGAAAATGTCATGATGCAACTTTGTAGTTAGTACAATAGAGACTCCGCAAATGTATAGTTCGTAACCGTAAGTGAAGCCATTCATCACCAAATGTTTTTGGTTTTTCAGATAAAGTGATCTGATTGAAAGTCGACATCAAACCATGTAGACAATTTTTGAAAAACTTGTCACAATGAATATCTTTAAATGCCAAAATATTGTCCACATTATGCTGAGGTCATAAAGCCTTCATTTGTCTCTGTAGCACAATTATTAACCAATTGTCAACAGTTTAAGTTTCCACTTTTTCTTAACACAAACAAAAGTGGAAACTTAAACTGTTGGCAATTGGTTAGTAATTGTGCTACAGAGACAAATGAAGGCTTTATGACCTCAGCATAACGCGGACAATATTTTGGTATTTAAAGATATTCATTGTGACAAGTTTTTCAAAAATTGTCTACATGGTTTAATGTATGCTTGAAGCAAAAAAAAATTTTCTTGAAACGTGAAATTGACACTGAAGTGCTTTCGGTGAATAATTTTTTTGTTTGGAAATAACAACGCTTCACGAACACAAAACACATATCTTAGAGATTAAATCAAATGAAATGTAGATATTTTGGTTAAAGTGGAACAAGAAAAACATAAAAGCACACTTAGGGTGGTATTCACCAAACAATCTTAAGAGCGCTCTTAAAGCTAAGAGGCTCTTAGTTTTAAATTTGGATGTGCTATTCACCAAGCAATAATAGGGTCTAGTCTAAGCCAATTCGAATATTCGAAAAATAAGGGTGTTGAGCCTGTGAACGCACACTTTTCGAACTACTTCGACAGTTTCAGTGTCAATTGTCAAAATCAGCTGTTAAGCAAACCAAAAACAGAAAAAATTTTCGGAAATTTAAGAAAAGGTAGAACGTAAAATTAATTCATTCTCTGTATTGCAAACCATAATTCGAATTTCTTATTTTTTTCAACGCTCCTTCTCCTTCCATTTTGATTTTTGAATAACAACCACAAATGACGCTGTCAGTAAATTTCGAATTTTCGAAGTTATTTAAAACAACAACCGCTCATAACTTAAGAGTGGTAGCGACCACTCTTAAGTGTTATGAGCGCTCATAAATCTGCACTAATAGTGGTCGGTGAATAGGTTTATGAGGCACTTAGTTTAAGATTTCTTGGTGAATACCACCCTTAAAGATTCAAATTAACGTTTACTTTTATTGTCAATACTGACGATTTATAATTAGAATTTTTTGGACTGGTTTTAGCATAACATTTTCAAGTATTTCGATGTTTGCCTTTTTTGCCTGCACTTTAACATCCTCTTTTGGGCTAGAATCAGCAGCAGGATTTTCCGAGATAGTCGAATCTAACGAAATGTGAGAAGCTTCACCTAAGGCCAAACTGTTGTTTATTTCTATTTGCTGAATATCGTGTTGTCAATGGAATGGCTTGGTAATGTTGTCCAACCATGTGATGTAAGCCCCGGTTTACATAGCTGAACTGTGGAACAAGGCTGTCGGTTCTGGTCATTGTAGTTGGATCCAGGGGCTAGATTCCGCAAGAGTGAGTATAAAAAACTCACGTCGAACACCGACGCTATCTCAGAATAACAGAAACCAAACGAAATTGTTCATGTTTCAATTTATCTGCACGAAAAAAGGAAAAAGAACTGTTTTGACTTTCGTAAAACAATATAGGAATGATGTAAATACCGACAATTTCCGAAATAAGTTTGAAATACTTACAAGAAATAAAACTTAAAAATATTTTGCAGTATTTTGCAATTGTCAAAGGCAAGTGTCATCTTGTTTTTTTTTATTTATTGAAGTTTGGAAATCTACCACTACTCCATTTTTAGTCAAGAAATAGGTCGCCATTTTGAATTCGTGTTGAAAAATTTTTTGCGGGTGTTTTGGGTTGAAGGGGTGGAAGTGGATACTCTGTATTATCTACTCTGTGTTGCAAACAACACTTTAGGTCTGTTCCCTTCCCTTGTTTTCTGGGTTTTATTTGTGAAACAAGTTCAAACTCGAACTTTTTAAAAAAATTCGAATTTTGCATAATTCTGCATAATATGACATTTGACACATTTTTTTAAGACACTCGCTGCCATGGCGTACTTTTTTGTGCGACACAGTCCACTGGACGCCGCGTCCGTCGCACAAATCGGTACGACACTTTTCTGTTTTCAATAGCCCTGTTCACACTGTACAATTAGTTGGACAAACTTAGGTTTGACAAACCAATGCCTGATAGTGTGAACTCTTCATACGACCGCTTGTCCAATTTGTTGGATGGTTTTCAAAAATTTTTGAAAATCTAGAAGTTGGACGGAGTGGAAGGGTATGTGACATAAAGTTGGACGACAAGCTTGATAGGTGTGAACGAAAACTACATCAGACCATCCAACTTCCATCAAACGAAGTTTGTCCAACTAATTGTACAGTGTGAACTGGGCTAATGAGCTGTTCTAGAACAGTTACCCCGGGGCTACACGATCAAGATATGGTAAGCCATTTACAATACATTCGACCTTTCTTACATACACAACCAAACTTTTCGAAATTGAAACCCAACTGGTATGGAATATTCAATATTGAAAGCCACCCGAGAAGCAGTTTCAGTAGCCATGAAATTGACAGCTTCGTCAAATACCCTCAAAAAGAGAAAAGAGTGCCTGGAAAAAAACTTTGAATTTCAAATTTCTTGTGGGTGCCATTTTAAAAATACAAATGACATGTCGATTGAAAGCCATTTGCCTGGCAAGTTGTAAGTCGCCTACGTCACAGCCGAAACACGAACAGGAATTTGACATAGTGTATATGTAGGCTGATGGCTTACCATATCTTGATCGTGTAGCTGCAGGGTTAAGCACAGCGTTTCCTGTACCTCTTTTGAGCAAGATCATGATTATTGATTGATGAAAACTGGCAAATGTAGCTATATCAGGTAAAAATAGAAGGCCTGCTCTGTTTTTCGGGGAAAAGTTGGAGTCCGAGCTTTTTGGCAATGTTTTAATAATTTGTATCTTAAAATGAGAAGTAAGGAAATGCATTTTTATATATTTCTAGTCGAGGCATTTATCAGTATTACAGAAAGGAAAGTAAAAACAACGCGCGACATAAAACCTAAGGAAACACTTTTTGGGATGTTCCTTCCAAGATCGTGCGGATGAGTACAGAAACGGATCTATTAGTAGAAAGCAAATTTTCCTCCATTGAAAGGCAGTTTGCCACCTCTTTAAAGATTTGCTTCACATAATTTTCAAAAAATCATTGCGGCATCTCGTCTGCGCCAGTACCACTTGTAAAGACGTAGGTTTTGTACTATACAATTTTCAAATACTTTTTAAGTGTAATTTCAGTCGTTTTGAAGCATTTACGTGAAACAAACTTCAAAAAGCTCAGATCAGTTTCAATGATAACAGAAAAAGGACTGCTAAAAGAAATTTCCATAGCTCGCAGTGAAAACATCCTATAAGACATCACAGCTCCTTCCATTTTGGATACGATGACAAAAGAAATTGTTTTTCAAAGTTTTTATGGTAAGTAACTACTTTTAATTTATTTAAATTTATCTTACTTTATCCATTGGCTTTTAAAGTTTTGTTCCTTACTTTTAAATCGTTTTGATATATGGCTATTGCTATATACGTACATTCATTGTATAAAGTACACAAATAACGGTTCTCATTTTGCTATACATACATTCATTGTATAAAGTACACAAATAACGGTTCTCGTTTGCAATTAACTAAACCAACTATGGCTTCGTTAATAAGGCAAACGAACTGTTTCTTTTTTGAAAGTTGGAACCGAATCAAACGAAAAACATTTAAATTCTATTTTATTTATAACTTCGTTTACTGAAAATTTGATTCATGCAGTTTTGTCTACTTGTTATTTGCAAAAAAAAAAAAAAAAAAACAATTAAAAAATTAGGACAAAAATAATTTGTCACTTAAAGTGACTTAACATTTTCTCCTTTCAAAGAACAATTTATTAAAATAGGGGAAGAGTTTTGGACTAAAACAATTCTCTTGTTTTTCATTCTTCTGGTTTTATCTCACTATAAAAACCCAGTGCCATTGGAGCTTCCTCTTGAAAATTGTCGAAAATTGGCAAGCCATCCTCGCCTTTTCGAGAAGACTGGTTATGTAGCTCATGAACTTTGACATGCATCTGTAAGGCTTCCAATTTTGTATAACTCATGTTGCATTGATTGCAGTTATATTGTTCAGCATGATGAACCTCTTCATGCCGTAGTAGTTTATCTCTTCGATTGAAGTTCTTACCACAAACCTTACACCTGTACAAACTGTCCAAATGGAGCGCTTGATGACGTTGAAACTCGCGTTTTCTAGTGAAAGCCCTTGAGCATATGTTGCAAATGTGAACTTTTAAGTTGGATTTTGGCACAGCCAAATGATCAGTTCGATTTCGCATAGCTGCTTGAGGTTTCTGAAGTTGGGCAGCTAAAAGACTGTTTCCATAGTTAGTTGTTGGTTTGATGGGTGCTGCCGCCTGAGATATGTTTTCGGCGTCTGGATAAGTACAGATTTGGGGAATCCTTTCTGTTTCCATATATGGGCTGTGTTGCTGATTGCTCTCAATTACAGCTGGTGTTGGTGTTGGAGCTTCTTCATTGAAAGTAACTATTTCAGATTCTTTCCTCAAATGAGCAAGATAATGTTTTTGTAATTTATCCTTTCTGGTGAATGATGCTGAGCATTTCGAGCACTTGTGAGGCTTAACTTCCGAGTGGGATCGTTGATGGCGTATGAGATCAGCAGATGTTGTAAATGATCTTGGGCATTTCTGACAAACATGTGGCTTGATGCCGCTATGAATGCGCAAATGCTTTGTAAGATTTGTGTTACGAGAAAAGCTCTTTGAGCAAACCGGACATGAAAAAGGTCTCACTCCTGTGTGTACTATTGTATGCTTTTTCAAATCGGAGCGACGACAGAAGCCTTTATTGCATAAGGCGCACACAAAAGGACGTTCATTGTCATGCGATTCTTTTATGTGATGAATAAGAACTTGTCTGTTAACAGCACGGAATGGACAAAAATTGCAAATAAATGGATTTGCGGCATCGTGACGTGATTCGTGTTCGTCACAGTTTATTTGTGCCGTAAAGGCCATATCACAGTATTGGCACAAAAATGTATTTTTTGGTTCATTCGAAATATCACTCGTGTTTTGTGCCGCAGAGCTTTCGGGTTTGACAGTCAGGCTTTCGTTCATTGATTCCGATCGGGGAATTAATCGATTCATTGTCTTATTGGTGTTGGGATAGTCGTTTTCGGAGTCTTCCAATGAAAAACAATCATCAGAACTTTCACATTCTTGGTTCGGATCTACCACAGTTATTTCACAGTTCTCATCGGGTACAAAGCCGTGAAAATCGATCACAGCTTCGTATCGGTTATCATCAAGTTCCTGTTTAACTTTTGAATCTGCATGTTCTTCTCTTTCATTTGATTTCATCAATTCAATGTATTCCATGAGCTTTCTTTCACACAGTTTAACAGTATCACGAAAGTCAGTAAACGATTCAGTAAGATATAAGCACCGGTGGCAAATGTTTTTCGGCAATCCATCGTTTTCTTCAACCTGAAACAACAACAACATGTAAAATTTTTAACAAAACCACTCCTACTACAAAAAGTCGTTGATAATTTGATAGGATCTACCAAATTAAAGGTTTTAATCAATTGTGGACTACACTAAAGACAATCACCGCGATACTAAGCAGAAACGTAGATTTTGTCGTTAGAGGAAGACTCAGGGATAAGGTTATTAGCCAAAATCTAGTTAATGGCCATCCACATCAGGGCTACATTCACCATTAGCCTGATATGCGCCCACGTCTCCACAGAAGAGAAAGACGATTACCCCAAAGATTGTTTCTACGAGCTCCTCGAAAAAACGTATGAGCAATTCCCTAGACATGACGTGAAAATCCTTCTTGGCGATTTTTGCGCTAAGCCAGGGAAAAGAGGCATCTTTGGAAATACAATCGGTAAGCATAGCCTCCACGACAAAACCTCCGAAAACGGACTAAGGCTAATCGATTTCGCTGCGGGGCTAAATCTTGTTGTAAGTAGTACACGCTTCCCGCATCTCAAAATTCATAAAGGTACCTACATGGCGATAGCCAGATCAAAATCAACCGTCAACGAAATTAACCATGTTGCGATCGACGCAAGGCACTATTCCAGTGTGATAGATGACCGAACTTTCCGAGGGGCCAACTTTAGACTTGGCCCACAACCTTGTTGTAGCCAAGGTACAAATGAAGATATTCTGTTCACGAATCGCGCGATCTACCTCTGCGAAAAGATATGACATCGGAAAACTACAATCAGAAGAGATTGACAGTGCCTTTTACTTACGTAGCGTAGCAACGATGGTGAATTTATGGTCGTCAATTTAGTTACTTGGGGCCGTGGATGGAAGTAAATATGTACTTCAAACTGCTTTCAGAAAAGTTGAATAATGAGTCCAGAAAAAGTTAGTAGTTTCAAGAATAGCCCAAAGGACCAGTTTACAGCATTTATGAGTCTCTTTAAACGAATGCATAAACTGCCTCAGAGAAGATGTATACCATTGTAGCACCAAAAATCACATTTAACAAAACAAAAGATGTATTTCATGTATTATACGCATTGCATTGTTGATAACATTTTCTGTACTTACTTTGACTTGATAAAGATCAAATATTCGGTCAGGCAAAGGTTTCTTCTCCGATTTTCGATCCATTTGATTGAATATATCAAGAATAAAGTCATCATTTTTCAAGCAAAGTCTACATAAAGTCGGAATGCTTTCTTGAGATAAATTTATTTCCACCATTGCGCTGTCGAATGTATTCGCTTAGATTTTAATTATTTCAACTTGACTTCTTTTCATAAGTAAACAAAAATAAAACTTTTATAAAATTAAAAATGCACTTCCTAAAATCCGCACAAGTTAAAAAATTTACCACCAACCGGTGAATGACAGAAAAATGAAACAAAATAATTGACGTTGACGTTTTGTGGAAAATGGAAATCCTACTCTACGACGACTGGAAGTTACAATCCACAAAGGCTGGAAACTGGAACACAACACGGCGTCGTGCACTCATAAAAGGCGTTGCTTTCACGTGCACAACTCGAAGTGTTGGTATACATGCAAAAAATTTGTAGGTTCCTCTATGTGTTTTTTGTAATTCGAAATGGCAGAAACTAGAAATCTCATCTCAATTCTTCTGTTGGCATCCTACTATAGTTTCCGTACACAATACTGGGCATCGAATACTCATACCTTATGTCAAAATCATTAAGAAACTCTCTTATTTAGGGTTCTCAATCCTCGCATTCAACGCACCAGATCTTCGAAAACTACTGTCAGTTTTCGTCGCTCTGATTGGTCAAAAGTGTCAGAAGTTTCAGCTGACATTTAGCTGACAGTTAGATTTTTCAGATTTTCGAACATAGATTTTCAGATGGAAA
This sequence comes from Melanostoma scalare, assembly GCA_949752695.1. Taxonomy (NCBI): domain Eukaryota; kingdom Metazoa; phylum Arthropoda; class Insecta; order Diptera; family Syrphidae; genus Melanostoma; species Melanostoma scalare. The sequence continues at coordinate 51,557,277 of OX456984.1, read as the reverse complement.
AAGCAGTCTGAAAATTCTTAAAAAAAGTTCTAGTTGTCAAAACAAGGAAAACAACGTATATGACAATCGGACTTTACTCGGTATTCTTGGGTTAGTTTTTTGTTTTACTAGTTTTCGCTTACCCTGCAGTTACACGATCAAGATATGGTAAGCCATCAGCTTACATATACACTATGTCCCTGTCCATACGTGTTATGCCCATAACGTTATATCGGTCGTTTCTGGGCAAAAGGAGTGAGGAAGAAAGGGACTCGATGCGCAAAATTAAATTTGATTTATCTGCCTAATGCTATGTCCGCACCTGAAGATAACCTGGGTTTCGTTCCAGGATGGTTTGAGTTAACCAAGTAGTGTCCGCATATGCAGAAAAGTTTTGAGTTTATCTTTTTGTCTTAAGTTAAAAAGAGACAGACATACAAGTGTGAGCAGAACGTCAGCGACGTATGAGAGAATTCATTCTCTCTCCACTCTCTTAAATGTCAAATTCAATGGAATATTGGAAATAGTGCATTCAGCGCCTTTGGTTTCGAGTAGGTTATCTCGAAACCCAGTGACTAAAAAGGTTTCATTTTGTATGGCAAACCACTTGGTTATCATGTTGGTTTGGGATTGCAAGCAGTACACTTGGCGTGTCCAGACGGGTTATGCTCATAACGTTATGCTTTTTTCAATACAATTCCCAACACAAAATGGAGAATTTGTGTGAGGAAATATAACAACGTCTGGACACTAGCAGCCTTATTTATTAGATTTCGCTAATACTCGGTTCAACCTGGTATTAGTTAATACTAGTATTAGCACTTAATACTCCCTTACGCCAGGTCGAGCGAATCCTTATTTATAAAACATTTTCCAACCCGTATTAGTTAATACTTGCTTATGTCAAATTTTTCATCAAAAAAATTACCCATCTATAGCTCTGGTTACTATAAACGTCAACAAATCCCATTGTGCACGTTCAATGCATCAAGTTTTTTCAGATAATCTAACTTCTTTCGGGCTCTGATTGGCAAGAGTTTTAGTTCTTCTTTTGATGCGTGACTTTTGACCAATCAGAGGCCAAAAAAAGTTAGATTATCTGAAAAACTTAATTGCGTTGAATCCGAGCATTATGCTGGGTTTACATGCATCTGCAACTGCGGAAGTGCAGAAAAGTAAAGCGAGACGGATGAAGATTACAAAGCGAAAAGGTTAAAAAGAGAGACGAATAGGATTATGGTTGCAGATGAAAAATTATGGTTGCAGATGAACATGTTCATCTGCACCCATAATTTTTCATCTGCAACCATAACTAGGAAGTTCGTTCCCTCTCTATCAGACAAGTACGAATTTTACATCTTGTATCTTTTTCCGATTTTCATCTGCACTTGCAGATGCATGTAAATCCACCATTATGATTGTTTTTTTTTTGTGGTTGGCGGAAATTTTTCCAAAATGGATATTAAACGAAACAAAACAAGAAATATTAGTTTTCATTTATTAATTTATTTATCTCGTAGTTAAGGCGGAAAAAGAATTAAAACTATTCACAAAACCAAAATAATTTTCCACTTTTCCTCCAAAAATTTGAACAAAATGACATTTAGACCTTAATACGACCTTAATCCTCCGTTAATACTCCTATGAACCAGTATTAGCTTAATCCGCCGCTAATACTGGTGTATTTTTTTTATAAATATGGTTTGGAGTATTAGAGGAGTATTAAGTTCGTAGTAACCTTAATCCGCCGATAATACGGGTTTATAAATAAGGCTGTAGGTGTTAACAGCATAACGTTAACAGCATAACCCGTCTGGACAGGCACTATGTCAAATTCCTGTTCGTGTTTCGGCTGTGATGTAGGCGACTTACAATTTGCCAGGCAAATGGCTTTCAATCGACATGTCATTATGTATTTTCAAAATGGCACCCACAAGAAATTTGAAATTCAAAGTTTTTTTCCAGGCACTCTTTTCTCTTTTTGAGGGTATTTGACGAAGCTGTCAATTTCATGGCTACTGAAACTGCTTCTCGGGTGGCTTTCAATATTCCATACCAGCTGGGTTTCAATTTCGAAAAATTTGATTGTATATGTAAGAAAATTTAAATGTATTGTAAATGGCTTACCATATCTTGATCGTGTAGCCCCCGGGTAAGCCTTGCGCAAACCAACGCGGTGAGTGCGTGCGATGCGATTGCGTTAAGTCAAATCCCTATGTGTCGTATTACATTCAGACTGTTTGCTTGCTGCGTGTTTCGTATATTTTCTTTTGAACCCTCATCCCGACAGTCTCTCATTATTACACTCAGACGTTTTGCGGCTTCGGGTTTTTTGACACTTCTCTTTCATTTTTTGTTCTCACCCACAGAGTCAAAGTATGAAAATAATCAAAGAAGCTCAGCTGCATTATTTATAAATCCACAAAAAAAAATCTCATAAAGAGCAAAATGTCATTTGAAGTGGTAAATAATTTAATTAGATTTTGCAGCAATGATTATTGACATCATGGATATGGAAAATACATGAAAATATATGAAAAATTAAAGAAATTGTCCGAAGACATACTACTTCTTTACTCATGAACATTAGAAGATACAATAAAGCAACGACAAGAAACAAAGAAAGACAAGAAAAAGAAACGTCAAAAACCATCCAAGACAACTGGACAATCCTCAACCCAAAACGTTGCGGGTTGAGATTTTTTAAAGTATTTCTATTTCATCTGCTTTCTCTTTCGCACTCATTTGCGTCTTGGCAAAACCGTCTGGATGTAATACGACACTATGCATTAAGCCAAGCATCCATAACCCCTGGTCTCCACATGCTTTAAATCTATCGCAGCTATTACAGCAGCCTTTGAATATCGCATGTAGAGAACATTATAGCAGTTTTATCTTCATAGCCTGCGATAGATAGTATACTTTTATCGCAGGGTATCTATCGCAGCTTTTAAAGCAGACTGAACTGTCATCTGCATAGGTTTTTCCACCACTTCGTTATTTCGTTGTTTTGTTTGGTATGAAAAGTATGCTATACAAATTGCCCACAATACAAAATTTGTCAGTTGCTCTGCTTTCTTGTGTCTGTCCTATTCCTGCTTTCTGCTATGAATTTAAAGCAAGTGGAGACACAGCGTAAGATTACATAGAGGTTTGACTTAACGCAATCGCATCGCACGCACTCACCGCGTTGGTTTGGACAAGGACTTAAGGCCGCGACCCCGTTCTGTATTGAATCTCAATTCAATTTAAATCAGTGTCGGTGTACGCTTAGATTGAATGGAAAAAGGATTTCTCGACTAGCCGATTGGATTCGGCTATGCAGATGGATCAAACCGAAACTTAGGTGTACAGGAAACTTATGCCCCGATCGCTCAATCCGGCGTGGTAGAAATCTGGGGTCGAATCACCGCACACGTGATCGAGCAGTTCAGTACCACAATTTGACATTCTTTCATCTGCTGAAATCAATAAATGGACAGCAGATTGAAAATTTGGGTAAAGGTGTAGATAATGACCTCACCCCGCGCGAATTTTTGGCTATTATTATTAAAATAAATTTTTTTTGAAGGGGTTGAGCGCCACCTGTTTGCACTTATAAGTTGTTGGGGGGCACCCCTCAACCCCTCCAACTTTCCCCCACCCCCAAACAACTCTTGTTTATTTTATTAAATTCAGCAATTTTCTTAACATGGGGGGAGTGAAACTATTTTGAGGGGGTGACCGACACCTGTTTGCACTTGGATGTTGTTTTGGGGGGCACCCTCCAACATAATATAATAAATTAAATTTTATTAAATTCAGTAATTTTTCTGACATTGGGAGGTATTACTTTTTTGAAGGGGGTGGGTAAATGCAACGTGTTTGCATTATGAGGCTATTGTGGGGAACATCCCCTACCCTCTCCAAATTTTCCCCACGCCGAAAGAACTCCTGTAAATTTTATAAAATTCATCAAATACATCAAATTTCCCGAAGGGGGGGGGGGGGGGGAGGGTGTAACTTTATTTTGGGGGGTGACCGCCACCTGTTTGCACTTGGAGGTTGTTATGGGGGGCACCCCCTACCACCCATTACCAAAATTTGCAATGATTGCAATGATTTTTGAAAGAAAAATGGAACTAACTCACTCGATCACTGATACGGTAATTCGGCCCCTGAATCGAAATTTCATTCCGATTCAATCCAGTTCCATTGGATTACGCAATCGGCTAAATAGCCCCGGGGTTACACGATCAAGATATGGTAAGCCATTTACAATACATTTAAACTTTTTTACAAACACAACCAAACTTTTCGAGATTGAAACCCAACTGGTATGGAATATTGAAAGCCACCAGAGAAGCAGTTTCAGTAGCCATGAAATTGACAGCTTCGTCAAATACCCTCAAAAAGAGAAAAGAGTGCCTGGAAAAAACTTTGAATTTCAAATTTCTTGTGGATGCCATTTTGAAAATAATATAATGACATGTCGATTGAAAACCATTTGCCTGGTAAATTGTAAGTCGCCTACGTCACAGCTGAAACACGAACAGGAATTTGACATATTGTATAGGTGGGCTGATGGCTTACCATATCTTGATCGTGTATGTAGCTGCAGGGTAAAAAAAGCTTTTCATAATGACAGGCGATTTTTGTATTTAAAATTAAAGGGATTAGCGCAAATGTTTAGTCATTAAAAATCGCCCTAAAATGAGCCATAGTGCTACACTAGCTTAAAATGACATTTGAATCAACCTATTTTAAATACTTAAAACCTTGCTCTAATCCATCTGACGTTTCTCATTTGCTTGACATTTTATATGATATATTTTCGAACTAATATTTGTTCTGAATGAAGTATTTCTCGACAAAAACAAGGCTTTCTTTCCAAATTTTCATTTGAAATCAAAATCCTACTATTTGTCATCTGAGTTAATTTTTTTTGCTTTTTCACTTCATTTGCCTAAACTGTCAAAATTTTGGTACTGTTCACATTCAAAACGAAACCAAGTCCACTTTGAAGTTGTCGCTAGTTAGTGGTGTTTACAAATCGATATTTAAGGACCCCATTTTAAAGTTATAGTGATGTTAACAAGAGCACGCACTTTCTCTCAAAAACGCGCTGACTATAAATTTGCGCTATTGGCTTGATTCTCGTTCTCGTTATTCTCGATTCGAGAATAAATGTCATTCGCGACGATTACAAAAACACCCATGTGAATAAAATGTCAGAATTAACGAATATTCGTTCATTCGTCGCCCGTTTGTCGTGCTCATGTGAATAGTCCCTCAAACCTAGGCGAGTTGAGGGAAAACCTAAATCAACCTTAGGACTCAAAAAACACTGAGTTTGACATTCATGGTAACTTTAAGTCTCTCAAAAAATGCTTTGTGGCGACCCCATGGCGAGCCTAGGGCTTCAACGAACAAACCTATCATTTCCACACAAACCTTTAAAAGTTTTAGTCGGCAGCATCAATGCTGCTTTTGATTGCAATAGAGAAGTACTGTTTTAACTACTATACAAATCCAAATCGTTGAGACAAGCGAACAGCAGGAGGCTGAAACCAAATTTTCTGGGACACACTTTTTTGTAAACAGGAGAATTTTTCTGATTTTTTGACGTATCATTCATGTGGCTATCATTTCGACCTAAAAATCTCAAAAATTACCATTTTCGAACGCTTACCCTCACAACGGGTGAAAAAAAAAACTGCCAGACGTTTGAATTTGATATGATGGGGTGTATATCTACAGATACATGTGCATGGAATATGGCTATCACTCAACTCCAAAAATGTGCTTCCAGCTCTTAGTCTAATACTATAGGCAAGTATGCGCCAATCTATTTGATTGGCGCAACGGAGCGGGGCCAGGCGCTTTTCTCACACCATGCAATTTGAATGGAGTGGACCCAAAATTTTTTGAAGACATTAATTCCGCTGTCAGGCAGAATGTCCCGTTCAACTCTGACTATGATCAAGAATACCGTTCTCCCGACCTAGAAGAAGTTAAACTTGCCTTATGCAAAATTAAATCAAATCAAACTGTATGTGGAGATGACCTTGATGCCGAACATTTCAAGGCAGCAGGAGATAAGTTGGGAGGAGCCAGGAGCATGCACCAACTGATTTGCATGATATGGTCGGAGGAAAGTATACCCGATGAATGGAACCTCAGTATCGTTCCATGCCCGATCCTAAAATGGGAGATCCTCATTAAATCGCTTATTAGATCTTGTCTGCTGTAATATGTGAACGTCGTTTTAGACCAGAGAAGTCCACAATAGACCAAATTTTCACATTACGGCAGATCTTGGAAAAAACCCGAGAACATAATATCGATATTCACCATCTCTTTATCGATTTCAAGGCCGCATATGGCAGTATTTACAGAGACGAGCTATACAGAGCCATGTCTAGTTTAGGCATCCTTGGTCGAAAAAGGCTTTAGGCAAGGCGACAAACTGTCATGCGATTTCTTCAACATCATACTTGAAAAGATTGTACAAAACTCAAACGTCAACACCAGAGGAACAATCTTTCAAAAGTCTGTACAAGTACTCGCCTACGCAGACGATATTGACGCAATGGAAGAAAAAAGCGTGATGTCATAGGTGCTTTTGCGAGTATTGAAACAGAAGCGGCAAAAATGTTTGATGGTTAATGAAGGCAAAACGAAGCATATGCTATCATCGAACAAGGACACCGAACATCGACGAATTGGAAAAAGGTCACAATAGACAGACATAACTTCAAGGTAGTACAGGACTTCTACCAAGGATCAAACGGAGAATAGCTCTTGCCAACCGTTGCTTCTTTGGGTTAAGAAGGCAACTGAGAAACAAAACCCTGTCTAGAAAAACCCCAAAAAAAACAAGCCCCTTATAAGACCATTATCATCTCAGTCGACTTTATCGAAAGCGGATGAGGAAACCCATCATGGTCGTTTCGAAAGAAAAATACTCCCAGTGATCTTTGGTCCTGTATGCGAAGAAAATGTGTGGAGAAAAAAAATGCAACAACGAGCTGTATGAACTGTACCGCGACATGTGCATAGCCAGAAGAGTACGCACGGTTGGGCCATGTAGAGCGGATGGATCCAAACGCTCCGGCTCGACGGGTTTTCGAAAGAACATTACAGGGAAATCGTGAACCTCGTCTTAGGTGGCGCAATCAACCGACTTAGAGAGCAAAACTGGGGAGAGCTCGCTCGAAATTCAAATTGTTGGCGTAAGATGTTGGTTGAGGTTCAGATTCACCCCGAACTGTAATGCCCACCTAAGTAAGTAAGAACCTCTAATCGAGAAAGCGCTTTTTATGGCAATGAGTTTACAATCGGAGAACTTGCCAATTCCTTGCGAAAGGCAATAGCCGTGAAAAAAATTTTTGTATTAATTTGGGATTGAAACCACTAACCTCCCGAGTAGCAGGCAAACATACTAACCATTACGCCACGGGCACCACTAGCCAAGAATCCTTTTGCTTATTGGCTTGCTGCGTCACACACCCGGTCTTGGCCAATTCAAATAAAAGTTGAGCTGAGGTCACTTGGAACTTGTATGAAAACTAGTTCAAAATATTCTGTGTTCTTTGCGAGTATGGTTAAAACCATAAAACAGATCTTTTATAATCTTATTTTTTCTGAATCTGACCCATTGTGAGTTTTGCATGTTGTCTCACAAAAACTAAGTGGGCTTAAATTAAAAATATTGAAAGATCGACATCGACTGAACGTTGATTGTAAAATAAATTCAAGTTGGACCATTGTGGCAGGTAACTGTGTGCGGATGAGTGAGAGTTTATAGTTGAACAGGTAGGTATAGATCTGCAGATTGCTTTCATGGTATCTATCCCTCGACTTCAAAAGACCAACCAACCCAACAGCCAAAGAACAAGAAAAAGAGAACTAAACACAATTTGAGATCGAGACCTTTTGTTATTTGTTTGAAGCACCATTGGCTCAGTTTTGTGGAAACTTTTCCCTGGTTCGGTTCGATGTGCTAAATGCTGGTCAGTTCGTAGCGGCCTGTTAAAATTAATTTCTTTAAAAAAATGATTAAAAAATTTAAAGAGAATTTCAATAAATTTACCAAAAATGCATTAAGATTGCAATTTAATCTTTGTTTTGAATTCTCGACCAGAGTGCAGTACGAAGTAATAAAACTCACTTAATTATTTGATCAAAAGAAGAAGTTTTTCAATATAAATGAACGAGGTTCATGTGTATAGGTGTTGAAGTGATCGTTAAAAAGCAAATAGGAGGAGGCAGAAAAGAAAAGAAAGAGCAAAAAAAAAAAAGAAGAAAAAAATAATAATAATACAAGAAATAGTTTTGTTTTGGTACGAAAGTGATTTGTTTGGTTATCAACCAAATTCTTATTTCGTTGTGTTTGTAGAAATTTTGTGCTAGTATTCAAAATAACACCGAAAAATTGTATGCCGTGTAGGTATCTGTGAATGTGAATGTGCCAACATAATTTCAAATAGATTCCAACGAATTATTTTAGATTTTCTGATTCTATAAGTGTATTTGTGTTAAAAATAATAATAATTCATATTTCTAAAGTGATGTGGACATCTCTAAGCCTTTGACTACCTACCTAAAGAGATTCATATAAATACCTATTGAGTTCTATATTTTTAACAATAAGCAATATTTTGGATACCAAGGTAAACGATGGCCACATTAGGCCTTTCAAAAGTTTTCATCCTGGATAAATACTTTACGGAATTGCAAAAGTTTTGGGAAACGGAAAAAAAGTTACAGGGTAAGGTATTCTCTCTCAGTTTCTTCATTTATACTTTTAGCATTGCTTTGCCACGCTTTTCTCTTCTTTTTTTTCCTCAAAATTGTTGCTTGGCAGCATTTGCCTGTTTTTGGTAGAAACAGAAAGACAAAGAAACTAACTCAAGCAAAGACTTTTATTTCTATTTTTTTTTTTTCTTAAGAGTATACCTGCTTCGATTGGTGGTACCTGTGTATGCATTGGGTAGCCATTTTAAGTTGAATTTAGTGTTACAGTGCACTTTCGTGACGACGACTTTGTGGCAACGATCTGTAGATATTATTGCCGTGGGTGATGGCTTTTTCACGATAAACTGGTTTTGACAAATTGTAAGCCTGGCCTGAGTCTGAGAATGTGTAGCTCAGCTCTCAGCATTTGCACCTTTTAAAACGATTCTTTTAAAGGAGTTGTTTGTATAACTAAACGCATTTAGATACACGAAACAAACAAAAATGATGATAAATATTCGAATGAATAGTATGACAACAATACTGCAGAGTAAGCTGAAATAAACTAAAATATTTATTTGTTTGTAGGACCTAAGAAGTGTGTGAATGTTTAGGTAGATATGCCTACCTATTTACTTAAGAAGTATCATTTGAGATATATTCTTTAGTTCCAATTTGGAACTAGCCATCTTAAACTTACTGAATGGATTATGAATTTGGGTTGGCAAAGAAAAGCTCTTTGCTTTTTATAGGATTTAAAAAACCACAACCAATTGTTTTTCGTTTGAATATGTGACCAATTCCATTCAAGTTAAAAAAAAAACATCTACTAACTAGTAATATGAAAAATTTAATGAAACGACATAAAGTATGTTCATTTTGTTTGAAAATATCATCAGAAATGGAATAACCGCACACGTTATCGACTAATACGTGACTGAGTTATGTAAGTTAACGAACAATCTAGTACTATAATTTGACGTATTTTCATCAGTGATCGAGTGGAATTCGATTCGATAGATCGACAGCCGACTGATATTTTGTAATTTAACTAGAATTTTGAAAGAAAAATGCCATCACTTACTCGATCACTGATGCGGTTGCTCTCCCCCATTTTTATTTATTTCCTTCGTTTGAAAGCAACTTAAAAAAAACGTATATAAACAAAAGTAATTGATAAATTTACATTAGGGGAGAGTGGGGCAAAAAGGAACTCGGGGCAAAAAGAACCAAACCGATTTTTACCATGGTTCCTAACTCCATCTTATATTCAATAGCTAGAACTAATAAAAAACCTTCTTTCCCAACACGTCCCTTAGTTTCACTGAAAAACTGAAGTTAGTTCCGGTTTAAATGATGAAAGTTTAAAAACTAAATCTATAAAAAAAAATTACAATCTGCGAAACCAATCCTAGGCAACCAGTTGATAGTTCCCAACATTCTGATAATTTTAAGTTGTTTGTGATCATTAGTGCTATTTTTAGCAGCTGGATATAAAGATAAATAAATAATATTAAGGAAAATAAAAATATTTTTTGTAAAAATCTCCTTATGGGGCAAATGAAACCAGTACGTAATGGGGCAAAAAGACTGGTAGTCCGTTTTGCCCCACTTACTGCTGGTTCGACTTTCAAAGCAAAACAACAACACAAGATAAGTATGTTTTGTTCAATAACCCTCACGAGGATGTTTTTACAGCATATTTTATGTACTACCTACCTATTTAGATACTTCAGTTAAAATTAAACATTTATATCTTTGAAGATGGTTCGAACATACGTTCGAAAAACGACTAGGGGTGCTAGTTGGACCAATGAGGAAGGAATTGAAAAAAGCTATGGAAGCAATTAAAAAAATTTTAAGGCAACATCCTTCAAGAGTGGTCTCACAATTTCAAATAGCCGGTTTATTTGGAAAAACATACCTTAAGGCAGCAGTTCCTAATAATGCTATAATTGGTTTCAGGAAAACTGGACTCTATCCTGTTGACCCAATTTTTTTTTCAGAAGACGATTATATTCCAGTTGAGACAACAAATGTTGAACTTCCACAGGACTTGTAGACGAACTAACCGTTGAGTTTTCAAACGTTTCGGATATAGCTACAGAACTTCCTCGAGTAGCGATTCTCAACGAGAAAGCAAATGAAATACCAATCTTATCTTCATTTCCGTTGAAAGCAGTATCACAGGTCCATGAACTTCCTAAGGCTTCTTCAAGTCCCACTGTAGTTAGAAAAGGCAGGAGAAAAGGAAAAACAGCAATACTGACATCCAGCCCATACAAAAATGTTTAAAGAAATCTGTGGTTCGTTTTGCCCCATTCAAAGGTCCTTTTTGCCCCGCTAGTGGGGCAAGACGGACTTTCGAGATAAGTTTGTAAAATTGTGTATATCTCTATATACAACTGTTCAACTATTCTGATTGTTTACTATGATGGAGTTCAAAGGTTGGAGTATTGTTTAAAAAAATATTTGCTTCCCTTTTAGGACTAGAAAAAAAATTAGGAGTGTCTAAAGCTTAAGTGGTCCTTCTTGCCCCACTCTCCCATGTAAAGTCAGTTTAGTAACTTAATGGAAACTTGCGAGGATGTCGTGAATAACGACGAAGTTTTGAAATCAATACACGTCTTTCTATCCATAGCGTGTATTTTAATTACACGTGTATTTTTAAAAAGTGTTCAGGTACACAAAGAAACTAATTTCGTGAATAGACGAGTATTTTTAAATACACGTTTAGTTACGGAAAGGTGCTTTTTTTCATAATTGACTGAGCGGCAAAAAGTGTTTTTTTTTTAAGAAGTATGATTTTCAATCTGACAATACTTTTTTTGACAGCTGCCATTTGATTTATGCTTTCTTTGGTTTGCCATTTCATCGTAGAATTGAAGCCACAATAAGCAATACGAAGTCGCTGTTGGCGCAGATTTTTACGACACTTCGAGTTTCAAACCTGTGAGCTACTTGCAATATCGGACCTTTTAACACCACTGAACTATTTTTCGTGGAGCTATGTAAATCCGCTTATCTACCTTGGTAGAGAATATTCGGCTCGTTACTGACATACGGTTCTATATTTTTAAAAAAAGTGGTCGAAAATTGTGCCTCTCGGCTGGAGATTATTCGAGCCCGTTGCGGCAGCCACCGAAATTATTTTTAAAACATAATTTTTAAAACTTTTCATTCATTTCTTCTTGAAAACTCAACGTAAAAAACACTTTAGTTTGTTCTAAGGTCAAGCATCAATGTGCAATTGAAACAGAGGTCAAAAGTGAAAAAACAAAGCGACTACGAAAGCCCAAACAAAGAGGAGACTAAGTTGATAGAAAATACTTGTATTCTACCTCTTTTTCTAGCAGATTGGATCCTGTTTATGAATATTTTTGTTTTTTTTTGTGTCGCTTTTTCGTTTCATCGAATTTTCAAATCACACGTTGCTAAAGAAGTTCAATAAGACGTAATGTTCGCTTTACACTTACTAACTTACTTATGTGGGGTATTACAGTTCGGCGTCAATCCGGGCCCCAGCATTCGCCTTTCGCCAATATTTTCGTTTTCGTTAGAGCTCCTTCCAGTTTTGCATTGCATTGATTGTGTCACCTAACGCGATGTCTTATCCTTCTTCGATTTCGATACAATTCGATACTTCCAAAAGTCCGTTGAGCCGGAGTGTTGATGTCTATCCGCTCTACATGGTCCAAGCCATCGTATTCCGTAGGGGAACAGCTCATACAGGCCGTTGTTTTTTATCCACGCATTGTCTTAATATACGGGACCAAAGATCATTTGGAGTACTTTTCTTTCGAAATTACCAAAGGGCTTGATACCTCAATACTCAATTGCCTTCTTTACCCAAAGAAACAGCGGTTGGCAAGAGTTATTCTCCGTTTGATCTCCGCACCGATGTTATTTTCCCTATCTATAGTGGATTCTAGGTAGACTAAGTCCAGTGCTGCCTTGAAGTTATGTATGTCTAATGTGACTTTTTGTCCTATTCGTCGATGTTATCTGTCCTTGTTTAATGACAGCATGTAGTTCCTTAGCTGTGTTTTAGCCCTCATTAACCATCAAACTCATTTTGCTGGTTCTGCTTCAATGCTAGCCAAAGCACCAATGACATCGCTCTTGCTTCTTCCTATCATAACGTCAATATCGTCTGAGTAACAGAGGATTGTACAGACTCTATGTTTATGTCAATATTCTAAACTTCTTCTCTTTTTTATTTTGTAATCTTTGATTTTCTTAGATGTAGCACGCACTAAATGGGTTCTGAATACGTTTGATATGTTTCAAAGATAGTACGAGCGTTTAGAAGAATAGGATAGGAGAAGAAAAGAAATGCCCATGCAAATTGGATTTGAATTTCTAAATATAGCAATTCCTTGAAAAAATGAGTTCGCTAAGGTATTCCACATTCGTGTAGTTCGAATTATAAAAGGAGCTCTATACTTGATTGTAAGAACGGAATTTTAATCCAGGGTTAATCAAAAAAGGAACACTGCAGGACTGGCTTTGTCGCCGCCGCTTTATATAAAAACTGAGATAAAAGAAGCATTTACATTCTTCAGTATATTTTTGATAAACCCTGAACCCATTTACCCTTTGCCAATATCATCAGCAACAAATTATCAAATTTATGCGTTTTTTAATGGGGCTAGAGTGCTGTTACCCCTTAAGTACCTACATTGATTTTCTTAAGTTGCCTTATATGCACTTTCCTTCTTCGAGTTTATTTTTGTTTTGTTTTTAGAATTTGGTTCAAGAACACAAAATGCGTGATTTATGTCAAAAGAAATTGAATAAAAACACACAAACATGTTGTCAAGTTTGTAAGCGTGAAGCCATCATTGTCACCCATCATCAAACCTACTTATATGCAATAAGTACTCTTCTTTGGAAGGTGAAACCATTTCACCATTATTGTTGGGCATGCCCTTGGGGCTCATCTATCAAAACTTGAAAAGCTATCTGCTGATAAAGAAAATATCACGACTAACGACAATTAGGGGACGAGTTACAAATAATATTGACATTAGCTGCATAAAGATACTAAGAGTTGTGTAAGGATGATTCCCAGCACAATATCGCTGAGAACAGGATTTTCAGCGTAAATCACGTGAAGGAACTAAACACAAATCGAGATTGGAAGACATGCGAATACAGCTTCAGACATACTTATAATAATCAATTTCAAAACAATTATAAATCAAACGAAACGAACAGTCTAATTCTCCGCACTAACCTTTGAAATCAAAAAATAGGGTTTGTAATGTATTGTCCTCATTTTTTGCTGCCACAAAGAGCTGTACTCTTAAATATGTATTTAGTCTGCTTTGGATTCCACAGATTAAAAAAACTTGATAACCATTGGCGACTTCTTCCTTTAATCTTGAAAGTATAGCGTGTCCTTGCGTAAGTCTTCTAGTTTGGGATCGGTTCATGTCTGAAGCCAATCTAATACGTTTGTTGTACCAGGATTGTTTTTAACTACTTTTCATTGCGATTATGTCGAAAACTTGTATGAAATTGCTTTTTTGATAGTGTCCTCTGTATCTGTCCTTTCAACATGATAGTACCAACTGAGTGGGTTGTGCACAATTTTCTATAAGATTTAAGATAGTGTTTTTGGCATGAAAGCTTCCACGGATCTAGTTCTTATAATGTGGTAAAGCTTTGCTATCTTCGACTAAGCTGTTGTCAACTTACCAACGCACAACTGCAGTGTAAAGTTTTTCATCAACTTAGGGGATATTTTCTATCAAAGAAGATTGAAAGAAATAGAAATTGATTCCAGATATTTAAACTTTGCTTGGGAAGCACGTTTCAATTCAAATAATTGCATGTCTGGATAATAGGCATTTCTGGATCACAATCTGAGAAAGACAAGAACTCGGTTTTTTGAAGAATACGGTACCAAACCCTTTTAAACTTTAACACTACGAAATGTGCTCGTTGAGCACTCGTCTCCATAGTCAACAAAGAAAAATTGATTTCATTTGGTGTTCTGTGCTTGATTTTGCAGAAAGCATTCAAGGACCGGAATAAAGAGCAGAAGACTCAAGACGCTTCCTTGGTGAACACTTTAGGTTTCAAGAATAGACTATTTGAATCAATGAGGATGCCAAAAAGAATAGTTGTAGATTTGAAACTCAATGGATCGAAATTGAGTCCTTTTCAAGACCATTAATTTCGAAAAAGCCTACGACTTTTTTAACATCATTCTTGAAAAGATTGCGCACAACTCAAAAGCCAACACCATAGGCATAACCATTCAAAAGTCTGTATACAATTACTCGCTTACGCAGATGAAGTTGACGAAATGGGAAGAAGCAGACCTAATGTCGTAAGTGCTTTTGCGAGCGTTGAAACATAATCCGCAAAAATGGGTACAATGGTAAATGAGGGCAAAACGAAGTACATAATACATATATATGCTGTCATCAAACAAGGACAGTAAAGTGAATGTTCTCTGTTGGACAAAACGTCACAAAGACAGACATAACATCGAGGTTGTAAATGACTTGGTCTAACAATGATCGCAATATCCTTTTTCTTATATATGTATGTTGTTATTGCAATAAATTTTGAGAAAAATGATGTGAAAATTTTTTTTCCCATTGCCAGGAATCCTTTTTTTTGTTTCACTTAATTTGATCATAAAATATATATACATAAATAGTTCAAACTTAAATTTGATGATAATTTAGTAGTTGTGCTTACTGATATCTTATTTGTCTGTAACTACAAACATAGTTCAAGTGAAATAAGCGGCTCTGTTGACTTGATATAAGGCTTTGCTTATTTGTTCAGCGCAAGTTACAACTCAACGCTTCATAGAGGGAATATCATATTTTTTCCCACGAATCTATGCGTCTTGTTTAATTGGTATGGCGTCGTTTTATAATTTTATTTCATTTCAACTGTGTTGAACAGTCCAAAGCTGTCATTGATGCAATTTTCCACTTCTAATGTAAGAAAGCAGTTGACTGCTGGAATGTAACTCAAAAGCGAGAAAAGGTTGTTGTTAGATTTCTTAAAAAGGTTTACGTCTGCGCAATCACTTGGCAGGGATATTTGTCTTTACGTTAAAGAAAAATTTGCTTGAACTTAGTATTAGGCTTACCTGTTACTTTTTATTGTTTTAAGCAAGCCCGTCTTTACCCTTTTGGTGGCCCTGGGCACTTTTCTAAAATGGTATGATAATATAAAAATCTTATGTTGTTTAATAAAGGTATACAGAAAAAATCACACAGCTTTGAATTAATATTTATTCTTTTAATTTTAAAATAAATAATATTTTTTTAAATTCATCAAAAAGATAAACATTTATTGCAGCATTTAAAACATGAACATACACATAAAAATGAAAACAAAAAAATAAATATTTCACATATAAATTCAAAAATAAACAAAATTTAAATAACAGAAAACTAGATAAGTTATTCAGAATGGAATTTGAAAAACAATATTTTGATATGCAAAAAGTGACAGACTATATTATTTCTGGTGAAAGAGAGGAATGTTTATTGAAGTCTTGTTCTTCATTTGAGACTAGCAAAATCAATGATCACATCTTAAAAATCGATGCCTCTGAGGATGTCGCTTTCGATTGACCTCAGCGACAAACTTGTCAATCTTTCTTGAATCATTGTAGTTCTGAGTTCGTTTTTAATTCTTTTTACCTAAAAAAGGAACGTTCCTTAATGCGATTGGTCATCATCATACTTAAGAAAATTCTGAGTTCATTTACAGCATTTGGAAATTCATCTTCAATTTTATTAGATTTGAAAATGTGTAAAGTTCTAGAACATGGTCAGTTTTTTCATTTTAGTGTCGACTAATTTCATAGTATTCTATTAGAGTAAAACTAAGCAAAAGATTTGAAGTTCTTTTTAAGCCTTCTGAATTCAGATTTTTTTGTCGAAAAAAGTCAAAACGTTGGCCAATCTTCGTATACGAACCTAGTCGCTGTTTCAAATTAACGCTCTGAGTGTCGGCAATCAGAAGGAAGGTTTCAATTTTGAATCTTTCTTTCCCAGTCTTAATTACTCAGGGTCCAGAGCCGTCAAAAAAAATCTGGCATTAGCTTGTACACCTCGTACTTTCAGAAAGGTCCTTATAATCGGCATCCGGGTTATTTTGTCTGGCTGATGATTCAAAAGCATCAACATTGTCCCTGGGCCCAGTTATAAATTCATCGATTGCTCTCAGCAAATTTATTGCAACATCCAAGGTAATATTTTGCTTTTGAAGTAATGTACCTACTTGTTTTATTAATTCTTTGCAATACAGAGTTCCAAGATTCTGTAAGTATGGTAAAGACTAAGTGCTTCCTCTCGGGCCTCTCGTGCCTGTCCTAAATCGTTGGCGATGGACATCAAAGCTTCTTCAATTTCTTAATGGCCGTTATAAGGCGGGTAGTGCTTCAGCTCGCGCCGAGAAAGACTTTTTACCACATTTTTTGGATCTAAATGAGCAGTCTACACACTCCATCAATGAGAAGATATAGAATAAAAGTTATACAATTTTTAAATAATGTCAAAGTATTTGATTGCTTCTAAGATACTAGATACACCAAGCAGCATGCACTCCTACCAAGTTTGATGAGTGCCCTGCATATGGTACAAAAATGACAAATTTACCTCGAATTGAATCATTGAATGCACAAAAACAAAAACTCTTTTCTTTTTCCTCTTTACTTTGAAATCTTAAAAAATTGAGTGCCGTTCATCCGACGGTTGACTATCCGTCGCATATGTATGAGTTACTGCGTTTTGATGCAAATTTGTGTATGCGTTGCAAATATAGAAACACCATTATCTTTATTTTTCCATACGTGATATTCAAAATGTTTGTGTGTGTTTTTGTTTTATTTCTGTCAGAAAGCAAACTGCATTGCCGCTTAACTAGATATAGTTATACTCACAGCGAAGAATTGCTCATAGGTGCTTCATATTTCTGTTTTAATTTGAATATAATTTCACAGGGAATGTGATTTAAAATGTTCAGCAAAATTGTATCCAAATAATTTTTTCTTGGAAACAGACCAATTCAGGTTTAGTGATGCTTGAACAATTTTGGGGCGGGGCCCTGGGCCTGGGCCCAATGGTAAAGAGGGGTCTGGTTTTAAGCTCTGATTTTTCTATCTAATGCAATTTGAAGTTCTATTCTCTTGTTTCTATACTCGCTAAACTAAGATGAGATCGAGACCTGTACATAGTTTCTAATGTACTATTTTATTGCTTGTGACGAATGATTTTTTAAGAGCTATCGGAGATAAAAAAAAAACATAAAATTCATAAAAATTTATAAAACATTGATTTGAATCGATACTACGGCCGATATAATTTAATGTTTGAACTTTATTTCATGCAAATGTTGGCTGGCACACAGTGCGTTGAATGTATGAGGGTTCAGGAAAAGAAAATACAAAAAAACAAGTTTTTACTTCAGCTCTTGTTGCCATCACTCGTAATATTACACTTATTTGTTGGATCAAGGTTTGATCGATTTTCGTGATTGCGGAACTTTTCTCAGGATTAAAAAAGAATGTCCATGCAGTGTTGCCATCGTTTGATGAACCGAAACTTTGCTTTGCATTCTGTAAAAAATGCTCATTAACAAACACTTGTTGCAAGAAAAGCTTAAGATATGATTGTTTTCTTTGTTAATAAAAAAAACACTTTTTTCCCATATTGCAACACAAAATTAAAAGTCTTATTAAAAGTCAGCACTTACAGCGTTTTGCTTTGGACTTCTATATAAGCTAAAAATTTGCGTGTGAAAAAAAAAATACAGTTAGAATAACTATATTTCCTGTCTAGAATATGAGCATAGCGAAGAAATATCGTATATTCTTTTCTTTTCTCCGCTAAGACCTCTTTTAACCTGTACCCTCGGTTGCCACTTGCCAAAAAAATATGTGTCCAAAAATGAAAATAAAAATGACCAAACGTAGCTTGAAATTACCAAAACTATGATTGATTCCGATGAAAAAGAAGGGAAAAACACCAAGTTCTTAAACGGAAAAAGTAGCACGAGAAGCGCTTGTTTAAGGAAATATAGAAATTTCAAAGTAAAAAGTATGAGCTTCAAAGTTTGCACCAAAAGTTAAAAAATCATGCCAGGGAGGAAAACTAAGAACCAAGCCCGTAAAGACCACCAAGCTAACATAGCTGTAGAACCGCATTCATCTGTGAGGAACCTTTCAGTTAATTATGCAGACTCAACTTAGACGCTTATCAGGAATGCCATACTCTAGATCAGAAGAAGTTAGAGTTGTAGACTATGTTAGCTTAAATCAAATAAAACTGGATTTCCAGACGGTCTCGACGCCGAAATTTTCAAGGAAGCTAGTGATAAGCTTGAAAGGAGAGTGCACCAGCTGCATGATTTAGTCGGGAGAAAGCATGTTCAATGTCTTGCGATGTCTTGTCTTTGTGAAAGTCTGAAAACCCCCCACGTCATGATGTACTTTTTACATAATTCGATAAGAAAACTCCCCTTCGCATACATTTCAATTTTAAGGACCTATAAACTGAAGGGTTTCTTTTATTACAATTCGTTGAAAAAATTACCAAATGGAATAAAAAGTGACCATGTGCTCTCATTATATTCGTTATTTAGTTGATTTTCTGAGGATCTCTGAGAACACAAAATTGAGCTTTCTCATAACTAATTTTTCGATTCTTTTATTCATACCTATTACCTTGAATTTGGCATACTTCTTACACATTTTTCGCAGATTTTTTTTAAACATTTGTTTCCACTTGTCGGTTGTCGCCGCACTGTGCGGTAGTTGCGCCTAAAATGGTCCATCCGCTTACCGCTTATACATTTCTCCCGAATAAATACTTCAATATTGGCTTCCAGTGCGTCAATCGAAGTGGGCTTGTCGCTAGAGACATGAGCCTTAACATATCCTCACAAAATGGTTTAAAGGCGTTAAATCGTACGAACTAGGCGGCCAATTGATCGGCCCCAAACGTGAGATAAACTGTTCACCGAACTCGCCCCTCAATTGGTCCATTCCTTCAATCGTCTTGATAAAAACACTTGTCATTGAAGTCAAGCTCTTCCATTTTGCGCAAAAAAAGAAACGTGGGTGAGCTGTCAAAACCGCAGTGTTACAAAAAAGAAAGTAGCCAAAAAGTCACCATTATACAACTTCATGTTGGCTGTGATTCTGTTCTGTGGATTGGACTATTTATGCTCCGGATACTATATCGTTTTATCAATATTCTCATAAACGGTCCTTAGTTCTGGGCCCAGATTCTTATTCTTTTTGGGAGATTATTATTCAATCGTCTATCATAGCGTCGATTGTTTCGTCAAAAGATTGTTTCATGCACTTTCGCCTTCAGTGGTTTGATGGAAAGATATTTTACTATTGTCTTACAAATGTTGGTTAGTTTTTCAGGTTTTTAAATACGTTTTTATAGTTCGATAGTCGTCTAAAACGTTAAAGAATCCAGTACCGTACCTGGGTACACCGTACACCGTCTTTTTAACGATGACTTGCCTTCTTCCTTGATTATCTGTGTGCATGTTCTATATGTCCTAAAACCAATGAGATTTTTTTAATCTGTAATCTATTAAAATCAGTGAACTGTACTTCACATCATTAAATGTTTGCTTTAGGAGGGCGAGCACATTAGCTTTTGAAACCTACTGCCAATCACAAAGGGTATTTACCAGCTTTAGATCATGAAACATGAAATTATATTTTTTGAATTTTACTTCTCTCGGTGACCTGAACAATCTGTTGGGTATATTGGTATGAGGAATCAAAGAATATCAGCTAAATAAATAAATAGAATGGCGCAACAGAGCGAGGAGCCGCAGCCACATGGCCTATCGCATTTCTCACAACCCTGGCCTCTGAGGGAGTGGAGGAGACATACAATTTTTCGCCGGTTCCGAACGGCTATCCTAGAAAGCGCTTTTCATAGCAATGACTTTACTTATGAAGGCGATACCCGTGGAAAACCATTTTTGCTTCTATTGGAATTCGAACCACAAACCTCTGGGTTAACAGGCAGACATGCTTACCATTGCACCATGGGTATACCACCATCAGTTGTATTATCTTAATACGCTGGAACCTGGAGTGGAAACTTTTACACGACGATTAAATGGCTCAAACTTAGTTTAGTTTCGTTTAGATAATTTAACATAGATCAGAGATACAAACATCTTCTTATAGACTATCGACAGGCAAAAAACAATATAAATATAGCAACATGTTATATGTGTACATTCTATAATCAACTTCAAAAATGCAGCAATAGCATGCGTTTAAGATTTAGTCTACTATTATGAAAGTTGTTATCAATAACATGGGAATTGCTATTCGTTTCCCTTACACAGCGAGATATCGGCTCATTACGCGCGTAATTAAGCCTTCCCTATAGTTAAAGTTATGTCTAAGGCGGGAGGGGTAAACCCTGGGATGATGAAAAAAAGGCTTTTTTTTACGAATTTTTTATTAAAAATCTGATAAAATAATTTAAGTTATTGATTTGCTACATTATTAAGTATAATCTCAAGTATCTTCTGTAATTTTTTCATACAAAAATATTGAAAAACAAGCCGATGATAGTGCATTTTCCGAGACGCCTCCACTTTTTGGTCTTTTGCGGTGTGCAAGTTAACTTTTGACAGGATCATCTAAAATCAAAATTTAAAAAAATATTTCGTTAAAAGACAACTTTCTCCAGGTAATAACACGAGGTTTTTTTTTGCAATTTTGAGATTTTGGTGAAAATTTGAAGTGAAAATTTGAAGTGAAAAGTCGTTTTTTTGCCTAAAAATGCCGCAAACAATGCTGAGGTTCCATTCATCGGGCATTCTTTCTTTCGACCATATTTTGCAAATGAGCTGGTGCATACTCCTGACTAGGTCATTGCCTGCTGCTTTAAACAATTCGGCAGTGAGGCCATCAGCTCCAGCAGCTTTGTTGGACTTAAGCTTGGATACTGCTGTCTTCATTTCGTTCAGGTCGGGTTGGCGGAATTGTTGGTCTACGTCGCCTAAATCGAATATTTCTATCTCTCTAACAGCGGAATTTGGTTCATCATCGCCGTTGTAGAGCTTGGAGAAGTAGTCTTTCCATATTCTCAGCATTGACTGCGGTTCCACCACGATGTTCCCTTGGTCGTCCTTGCAGGCTTCGGCTCGGGGCTTATAGCCCGAGTCTGTTGTTTTTACCTTTTGGTAAAACTTCCGAACCTCATTCCTGCTGTGGCACCCTTCTATATCCTCGAACGCGCGCTTCTCATGCTCTCTCTTTTTCCGTCTGAGAAGCCGGTGTTCGTCTCTCCTCTTCTGCTTGTAGAGCTCGTAAGCAGTTCTAAGCTTTTTGTGCAGCGCCGCTTTGTGTGCTTCCTGTTTAGCTGGCATTCATCGTCAAACCAGGGGTTTCGTTGTGGTGGCCGTGTGAAACCCAGAACTTCAGAGGCGGCATCTCTGATGGCTGATTGGCAGTGCTGCCACTGGTTCTCTATACTTGATGCTGGCGGCATAGGACTCCTTAAGAGGTTGTAAGAGACTCGATCGGAAAAGGACTTGGCGATCTCTTGCGATTGTAGTCGTCCAACGTCGAATTTTCTCACAGTATTTCCTTGTGTTGGCTTGGATCGGGATATCCGCAGTCGTACCTTGGCTACAACAAGGTAGTGGTCCGAGTCAATGTTGGCACCTCGGAATGTTCGGACATCCTCTATGCTGGAGTAGTGTCGTGCGTCGATCGCAATGTGGTCAATCTGGTTGACGGTTGATTGATCAGGAGATTTCCATGTCCCTTTGTGGATATTGAGGTGCTGGAACCGCGTACTAGCTACCAGAAAATCTCGCCCCGCAGCGAAATCGATCAGCCTGAATCCGTTATCGGAGGTGTTGTCGTGCAGGCTGTATCTTTCGATTATTCCACCAAAGATATCCTCTTTTCCTAGTTTGACATTAAAATCTCCTAGAACAATCTTAATGTCATAGCCAGGGCACTGCTCATATGTTTTCTCCAGGAGCTCGTAGAATACGTCTTTGGTGTCTTCATCCTTTTCGGGGCGTGTGCACAAATGAGGCTTATGTTGACGAATTTAGCCTTGATGTGGATTGTTGCTATGCGCTCGTTTACATAGTTGAAACTCAAGACTTTTTGCCTGAGTCTAGTTCCAACAACGAATCCACATCCAAACAGTCGCTGCTTTTGTTCTCGGTAGCAATCGCCGTAGTAGATATCGCAGTCTTTTAATTTGCGTCTACCTGGTCCATCCCATCGCATTTCTTGGATAGCGGTAATATATTTGTAGCAGTTTAGAGCTTCCGCTAATTGTTCGGCTGTACGTGGTCTATTAAGGGACCTAACATTCCACGTACAGATCCGAAGTTCGTCGTTTTTCGTTTGCTAGGTTCGTCATCAGTAAATCCGTCCGTATCCGAGGCTTGTTGGTGCTTCGCAACTAACGATTTCTTTACGTGGCCGAGAAGTCACCCCGACAGCACGACCCCCAACCTGGAGGGCCAGATCTTTGTATAACTCCAAAGATGGGGAGCCGGATAAACCGTTCCTTATAGGCCTGAGCTCCAAATATGTTGTAGTAGCCCTATAAGGTGTTCACTAAGAAGCTCAACCTGACTGGAACTGTAGACGCCACCGTTGATTCCATCTAGGGAATTCCTCCGTTGCCGTCTGAATTCAGAAGGATCGGTGCGACAGTCGCCGAGTTATTTTGCACACCGCCTTTAAAGATACTAGTTTCGAGATAAACGCTTTTAAAGATAAACGCATGATAAATTCACTGCAACTTTTCGAATTCAACTCGGAATGACTTGAAATTTTTACACAACATTTTTGAGATTTAGTTGTAGTATAATAAGAAAATGCAATAAAAATTTTTTTTTCAAAATACCCAGGGTTTACGCCTCCCTTAAGTGAGAGGAGATGCACATGCAGTGTTATTTAGTTTGCCATGTTTTAACTGATCAATGAATACTCTCTCTAACTTATTAAAAAAAATTGTTTTCGCTCAAATCTTTATTCAAATCTATATCTACTGTACAGTAAGATCATAGTCTTTAAGAAGTACAGGTTAGGTACATAATTTACTTAGTTTAAAAGAATTTAAAAGAGAATTTGGAAAAAAGCACTAAAAAGAGAGAAAAAAGAATATATTTACACGTTTAACAGTTTAGAGATATTACTGAACGAGACATATCAATTTTCATTCTGCAAATGTTTAAACAATATTAAGTTAAAATCTTTCTGTTCAGACTTACGTCTTATTGCGAGTGGAAGGTCGTTCCATAAACTAACAGCATGTACGAAGAATTGTCTACGAAAAGTGAGGCAAGCATACATAGGAGGCCTTATAATTATGTTACGAATTGATTGAGAAAAGTGAAGTTTGTCATATAGATACACTGGTTTCTTGGATTGTACTATTTTAATTAAAAGAACGAGCGTTCTGTGATTCAAGAAAGTTTTGAGACTGCATTCCAAAATTTTCTTAGAGTGTTCGGATACATGATCGAATCTCCGCAAATTAAAGATATATCGAGTGGCTGAGTTAAAAGCAACATTTAGCCTTCGGAAAGAGTCACATTCTGAATTGGCGAAGATTTCACAGCCATACATTATTAAGGGTAGGATAAGAGCCTTCAATAGCATTAGCTTAACCTCTGTAGGCAAATAGTTTCTGGTTAAAGATAGGCCCCTTAACGATCCGTAAATCTTTGTTTATGTTTTAAATTTGGTTTATGTGCAAGTTCCATTTTAGACTACTGTCAAACAAAATTCTTGAGTCATTTAGGATAATAGGTGGAAAAATGGTAGGGTCAAGGACACGTTTATATATGACAATCGCCTTTGACTTGTCTGGGTTGATCTGAATTTGATTAAGTCTAGACCAGTTGGAAGGAGCGGATAAGTCTCGATTTATCTTTTCAAATGCATCATTAACTAGGCCACGGGGAAAATTAAGGTATAGCTGTATATCGTCCGCATATAAGTGAAGTTGACAGTAAGATAAACAAAGGGGAAGATCATTAATAAAAATTGAGAACAAAAGCGGACCAAGTATAGAAACTTGAGGTACGCCCCGGTGGATGGGAAGAAACGAGGATAGTCGATTTTTACATGACACTGCTTTAACACGATCACAGAGATACGAGAAGATAAGTTTATTTGAAGAGTTACTACAGTTGAAGTTATTACATAGTTTATTGCAAAGAATAATAAGGTCGATGGAGTCAAATGCTTTCGAGAAGTCTAGCAGAGCCAATAGTGTGATCTTATCATCATCGATTGCTGTTCGAATATCGTCTGAAACTTTTAAAAGAGCTGCTATGCAGCTACAGTGGCGTGCAAATAATTAGAAACGATTTCTCATAATCATTTCGTCTTGTCTGTTGTATGTTCTGATCTAAAACCTGATTGAAAAGGTGTTATAAGGTTAGCATTTTCAACATAGTGCCTTATTTGAGCTGAGACAATAGTTTCGAAAGCTTTAGAAAGAAAGGGCAAAATAGCTATTGGTCTAAAGTCTGACCTTCCGCCTTTTTTGGGAATTGGTATCACACGCACGTACTTCCAGAGGTTTGGGTAAACAGAGGTCGTTAAAATAGTATTGAACAAATGGGTAACATAAGAACATAGATAGGGAAGAAGTATTTTCACGAAAACAGGGTGAATGTTGTCTACACCTACATAAACACTTAGATTTAACAGAGAAAATTGCCGAACATGTTTTATAAACATCAATATTGGACAATGAAAAAGCATCTTCGCGAATAGACTGTAATTCTAGTTGCGGAGAGCTGTTGGTTCTCACTAGAGCTCTTAATACCCGCATACCAGGGTACCCACCCGGGTACCCGGGTACCCGCAATATCGGGTATTACCCGGGTACCGAAGAACCGGGTATTACCCGGGTACCAAAGTACCGGGTACCCGCTTATAGCGTAAAAATAATATGGATGAGGAGTAAAAACACATAAAAACAAGGGAATCTGATGATATGATTGGCAACAGTGAAATAGCTTAAAGTGTTTGAGTTGCATGTTGTGTTGTTGTGATTATCTCGAAAAACTGAAATAAAATTTAACAATTGAATCTTATAAAAATAAAAATATCAATTAAGATTTGAGTCTGCGGTGCTCATGTATCAAAACGCCCTTTATTAATTTCCTAGATTGATGTTTTTAATGAACTCATACCTGCTAATATTTAAATCATTCGATATTTATAGACATATAGATATTTCAAAGTGCATTAGAGAATTTTCCCTCTCCGCTACCCATAACATAACACTGTCATGTATAGCTTATTCTGTCGGGTAACCGGGTACCCGACGAGCTACCCGCATTACCCGGGTACCCGTCAACTTTGGTAATACCCGCGCTACCCAGGTACCCGGGTACCCGGGTAATTGTTACAATGGGTACTACCCGGGTAAAATTAAGAGCACTAGTTCTCACAGGAACCGAATTTATAAATTTTTCGTTAATCTCCTCAATATTTGCAGTTTCGCAAGAAGAGGGAGACGATTTTCCCAGACCTATTTTACGGATCTCATCCCATAGATGCTTGGAAGAGCGGTTATAGTCGAATTTATTAGAGAAATAGGCAAGCTAAGCTTTTCTAATTAACGTTGTTACTCGGTTCCGATTGATTTTGTACTGGGCGAGCATGTCTTCACAGCCAAATCGTTTCCAACGACGGTATAGACTATTTCTTACAGTTATGGCTTGAATAATATTTCTGGACATCCATGGACAGTTGGCATTTCTTACAACACGTGTTTATAGAGGAACAAAAAATTTATATTTTCATTTATAATTTCGACTTGCTTATTTGGGTCGCCAGTTTGGTAGATCGAATTTCAAACTGATCACCACAATTAAAATGTTAAGGACTATTCACATGAACACGACCAACAAACACGAATAAATCAAGAAGCTCTTTTTAAACTTAGATTCTTCACAAACTTCAAAGAAAATGATGGAAATATCGTTTATGTACTCTTCAAAACGATCTTAAAATCACTTTTTTTTTATTTCATTCGTCGTTTGTTGTTCGTAATCATGTGAATAGCCCTTAGGTAAGTTTGTCGAAACCAGTTTTGATTTAGCAATTAATCGTGGGTTCCCTACGTAGTAACCAGTGAGATACTCAGTCTCCGTTTTTGAAAAAGTTTGTGTTTTTAGTGATCGTATTTTGGTGTACGATTTGTAGCTAGCTACAGGTAGGAGTGTGTTGTAAGCTCGGAGAGATTATACATTTACTTATAAAATTTATATAATTGTTCAAGTTATTTGTGACTGATTTATTCATCTAGTTTTCAAAGCCTCAAATTAGCTTTCTAGCCAACATGGCCCCAACAACACGTGGTATTATTTTTGTCAGACACACCAAACCATAATGACTCTGTACTGGCACATGGACAGCTCAAGCTCTTTGTCACATGTGTTCTTGCAATTCATAAAGCCTACAATTTCTTGTGTAATTATGAACATATTGAATGCTTGGCGCCAAACGGAAATGTTCTCGAATCGGAATTCCATTCAATCGCTTCTATCATCCAGGAATGGAGAGAGAGGCTTGTGAAACGACATTTTTCGATTGATTATATAAATCATATTCTGATTGCAATTACGCATAAATGTAGGTCACAGTATAGTTGGCCATCTTCGATTTCTTTCTGTGCTTTCTGGATGTTTCAAGTTCTTGGAATATTTTGCTGACCACATATGTATCTTCATGAACATGTACAAAAAGAAGACCATAAGAGCACAGTGTGCATGATGGTAACTTGTTTGGTTTGATGACACATGCCGCTGTTTTACAACAGGTGTTAGTCATTGTTCAATAGAAACTCGATTAGCCACATATGTATGTTCGGAATGATCATAAAACTGAATTAATCCATGCCAAGATGACCTCAGAATCCAATCATTAGAAAGTTAGTTGGTTAGTTTTTCAGTTTCAAATCATTCTTGAATCTAGTTGAGCTTAAAGAACTAAAATAAATAAGTAAAATAAATAGGGTGGCGCAACAGAGCGAGGAGCCCCTGGGCCTAGCGCATTTCTCACAACCATGCCTTGTGAGGGAATGGAGGGGCAATGAATTTACTATCGGAGGACTTCCCGATTCCTCGCGAAAGGCGATACCCGTGGAAAAAGATTTTTGCATCTGGTAGGATTCGAACCACGAACAGGCAGATATGCTAACCATCATGCTACTACTAGAACAATGAACACCTTAACATCAACTTCGGTACCAGGGGCGTGTAACCCAAAACTACGAGTATCTACTTGCAATATAAGGGAATTATGACAAGTGTAATAAATGTCTGTAACACAAAGCTATAAGTTTGCTTGTTCTTCTACAAGTGTAATGGACATTATCCTACAAATGGCTCTTCAATTGTTAGCTTGTAGCTTTGTGTTACAGGCCCCAGGAAACCGTGACATAATCGGGTCATCAATCGATTCTAGTAAGACAAACACTTCTGTACTCAAATTACTACAGAAAAAAAGTATAGAATCAAATTAAACTTTTTAAAAACTGCCAATGACAAATGGCAAACGGGTGTTCAGAAACCTATAAATTTCTACCACAGCTTCAGACCTTGAATCTCTCCGTTGCTTGGATAGGCATTCTCGCGGCTAACAACTCATTGGACACCCACATGATGAGAATGGGCATTAGCACATCAAACTTATTTAGGGGATGCCAAGACGAAGAAGCATATGAAGAATCATTTTACTTCCTATGTGAGTGCCCGAGCTTAACCCACACTAGGAAAAAAAACCACGGAGAATTATTCGACTTCGACATTTCTAACCTTCCACTAAACAATATTCAAAAGTTCATTCTGGGTTCCAAATATGGATCTGTATAGAGTTCCTCAAACCCAATACTGCAGTCAGTCCTTCTCACCCCTTCATCATCCCTTGTCCAGAGTTGCGCATTGGATGCTTTAAGTTGCGAGTGGGGTATTGTCACTTGCGGCTACACACCAAATCCAACCCAACCTAACCAAGCATCTGAACAAATATTGTCTAGGTGACTACTGCTGGATCTACCAAGTCCAACCGGTAAATAAACTTTTTAACCTTATGCCAAGGTCGTTTTGTTGGTGCTTTTATAAAAAATCGGTAGCCAAGTTTCTTAAAACAAATAATGATTGACTTTAAAGATGGATTACTTTCGTTTATGAAAACAAGATAAGTTCCTTGAATATATTTGATATGTCGTGCAGTTAACGGGTATGACCAGAGGTGTTCATTTCAAAGAGTTGATTTTTAACTTCAAAAAGCTACCATCTCAAATTGAAAAAACAATCCATATAGATTTACAGAGAGTAGCATCGCTTAAATCAAGAACGTCTAAATTATTGGCGAAGGAAAAGTCTCTCGATGCAACACCTACAAGACTTCTATAGATATATGATAGTTGTTGCAGATTTCATATTAACGTGGAGAGCATTATAGTCTTTCCGCATTCAATAGATGCAAGTCATCTTTAGTTGTATACTCTTGACAGATCTCATCGTTGATGGATAGCATTTACTTGAAGAACCCTAGCAGATACTTTCTTCTGGTTGTGATCCAGAGAAAAAG
The DNA here is from genome assembly GCA_949752695.1 of Melanostoma scalare. NCBI lineage: Eukaryota > Metazoa > Arthropoda > Insecta > Diptera > Syrphidae > Melanostoma > Melanostoma scalare. The sequence continues at coordinate 51,527,960 of OX456984.1, read as the reverse complement.
TATCTGAGTCTCTTGTGAGATTGTCATGGTCCGAAGCCCAAACAAGACTCAAGGAATTATGTCTTCCGACAGTATTCAGAGAGGTCTTGCATTCCTGAAACACTTTCGGAGTATGTATGCAGTTTGATAGTTAAGCACAGCCTTGCCATTGCATCGCTGCAGACACAAGTGTTTCTTCCCATCCAGCTGTTCTTCGTAACTAGCTTATAGCCGTTGGAATAGCATGAGTCTCCGCTTGGAAGAGGACACCTATGTGCCTAACGTGTAGTGCAGTTGTACGTCAACGGTCTCCACAAAGGCACCAGCGTCAGATTCATCATCGGATTTGTATCTATCCCTTTTGGTCACATTAAAATTCCTTCAAAAGATTCACACTTTACAGGCAAATAGCCCTGAACCGACAAAAAAGTTGCTAGTGTTTTTTTTTGCACAGTTTGAGCTTTGGTTCTAAAAACCTCAAAGCTGGAGTGCGAACTGTGCCAGAGACAACTTTTTTTTAAAGTGAAATGTTCTTGAGAGTACATCTCATGATATATGTGTCATTAGGAGGAAGATTTAGCAGTGTGCCCAGAGCAACACCCGGTGTACTAGGAATGGCCCCAGCATAGTCAGACACATTGTTTTTTTGAAATGATTTCCTAACAACAAATTTGACAGGAATGCCCATAGTACTTAGTAATTTGATCTCACGACGCAACGCTGTTGCAGGTGGGGTAATAAGTTTAACACCTGGTTTTAAAGTTTTATCATCCGCTTTTGCTTATTAAATCTGTACCGCTAGTATAGGTGCCTAGTAAACATAATGGACTTAGGGACATGACATTAGGTCTCTTCGTTGAACTTTCCCCAGGGTTAACCCAGGTTTTCTTGACAACTCCATGAGCTGTCAAAAAAACCTGGGTTTTCCAGTCCTCAAAAAACGCTTAACCACAAATCACCACACATCCCTGTCATTAAAAAAAAAAAAATACATGCCATTTGACAGCTCTCAACTCGCCACAGCAAAAAGCTAGGACGAGTTTATGGAAAACCTAGGTCAACCCTAGGGCTCAAAAAACACTCAATTTGACATTCAGGGCGACTTTGGGTTTCTCAAAAAACGCTTTGTGGCGACCCCAGGGCGACCCTAGGGCTTCAACGAACAAACCTATTGATTCTTCTCGGAGAAAAGCTCATTTTATAGCGAAAATTGTGTTATTTGTATATAAACTCATCCGTAGTAGAAATACTTAAATATGAAATGGTGCGTGCATGTATTAGTTTCATTCTTCCTTCTATTAATTCATTAGATCTGTCCTTCCAAATCGTCTTTTATATACCTATCATAACCTGTAAAAATAACTTCATTAAGTCAAATCGCTGTAGAAAAATTATGTTAAGAACTTTTTTTAAAAAAAAGAAAAGGTATTTGCTTTTAGTTCTGCTTTTAGCAAAATACTCTGTTAATAATTTCATAATATTTTAATAATTCTTATTTATCTAATTTCCCAGATGCATCATCATCCAACGAGGCTGTGCATCTCCAACAACGTTTAAAGTGTTTGAGCACGGAATTGGTAACACTTCGCAACCGATTGCATGTTGGGCAGACTCAAACTACGGGTTCCAACAACACACTCAATGCAACAAATGCAAATTCAAATGCAAATGCAAATGGGAATGGCAATTTATTATCTTCAAATAATACGAATAATCTGAAGTCTACTCAACCACAACCGACCAACAACATCATCAATGGACCAATAACAATACAAACAGGAATTGTGCCAGGAAACAATCTGCACCCGTCGCCATCAAATGGAAATCCTAAGAAACCAACAGCTAACAACAATAAGGTATATTGATGAGCGGATTTCTTGATGCCTATTAAATGTTGTAACTTTAATCTTTTTTTCTTAAATAGAACCAGCATATCATTCACTCGGTCTCACAACCGACAACAGGATTGTCGCCTAGAAACACATCGATTCCACATCCACTTCCTCAACACATAAACGATCATTTTATAGGTAAGAAGTTTTAACAGTTTTTTGTTTATGAAATAAATTGAATCAATTTTGTTACTTTAAAGTCAATCAAAACTTCAGCGAACCAGTGCCCATGAGATCGAAACCGGGACTGCTTAGTCTTCCTTTCATCCCAGTTGTTCAAAAGAGCATAAATCCTTGCAATGGGATAAATTCATTTTCTCAAAATTCCATCACAGCAAAGAACGGAACACAACACAAGCTACCCAGCGAAATGGAAGACTTAATACACTTACCTGGGCCCTTGACAGAAGACGCTGTGATGAGAACCCTCCAGTGCAAGTTCAGCGAAAATCAATACTTTGTAAGTTCATTCAATGCAAAATGTTTTCGAACAGAAAAAATTCAGCATTGTAAGAAGAAATTTAAATCTGATCATATTTTTCTTTACAGACTAATGTAGGTCCAATCTTGCTATCAATCAATCCATATCAAGATGTGGGAAACTCATTGACGTTGTCATCAACGCGGTCACTTTCATTAGCACCTCAGTTAAAAAAAATTGTACAAGAAGCAGTTCGACAACAGGCTGAAACGGGCTATCCACAGGCAATAATTTTATCTGGAACGTCTGGTGCTGGAAAAACTCATTGTTCCATGTTGCTTTTGCGACAACTATTTGCAGTTGCTGGGGGTGGCCCGGAAACAGATGCTTTCAAGCATTTAGCAGCAGCATTTACAGTTTTACGGTCACTTGGCTCAGCAAAGACAACAACCAACTCAGAATCTAGCCGTATAGGGCAGTTTATTGAGGTACAAGTAACGGATGGTGCTCTCTATCGAACAAAAATTCATTGTTACTTCTTGGACCAGACGAGAGTCATTCGGCCATTACCGAATGAAAAGAATTATCATATTTTTTATCAAATGTTGGCTGGTTTAAGTCGGGAGGAACGATCGAAGTTGAATCTTGAAGGCTATTCAACTGCGAATCTTCGTTATTTGAAACAAGGAGACATTACACAAAGAGAACAAGAAGATTCGAGCCGATTTCAGGCATGGAAAGCGTGCTTAGGAATTTTGGGAATTCCTTTCTTGGATGTTGTTAGAGTCTTAGCTGCTGTATTGCTTTTGGGAAACGTTCAATTCATTGATGGCCAGGTAAGATTGAGCTTATTATTTCATCCCTTCCGTTGTAGTATAAAATAAGTTTTACTAGTGGGGTCTACATTTATTTGGAATGTTAAAGGTTGAATATCGGCTTTGTTTTTATTAAAAAGTTGATAAAATCATGAATCGGTAAACAAATTATGGATAATGTTGATGTTAGTTGTCCTGCATGGACACTGTTTCAATGTTTTTTTTTTTTCAAAAGATTTTTGTTAATATTTACGGACTATACACGAATAAAAACGAAGGGTTATCTCATATAAAATTAGTTGAATATGACGCGGATCCCCCGAGCCACTTTGTTTTAAAACACAGTGCGAGCATTTAGGAGAATAGCAGAGGATTTGAAAGGAGACACCGATGCACGTTGCTTTTGAATTATTGAGAATCGTAATGTAAGGAAAAAACTGAGTCAGGTTTAGCATTTCACATTCGGGTGGTACGACTAAAATATGAATCTCTGTACTTCATTTTGTTCATTTTGATTATTGGGAGTTGTCGCATTCGAGCGTCGTCAGCTCATAGTGTTCCTTAACTATCTTAATACCGATTTTCATTAAAATTCGGAAAATGTTCTTTCAGACTTACGGAATTTCAGATACAACGGTGTCCAGTGTTAAATTTGATGGGAGTTAGTTCCTCTCCGTCCCAACTCCGGACGTAGAGTCAAGTATATAGATTCATATTTTAGTCACACTAAAAGTATGTGGAATGCTTTACCAGACTCTGTTTTTTACTGCATAGCAATTCACAAAATCTTAAAAGCAATGTCCACCGGTGTATCTTACCTAATCTTCTTCTACTTTTTTTTAATAACTTTTTTAGAAACTTAAGGAGGGTTAAGGTTAATTCGGATTTGATTTTTTTTTGGCGTTACGGGTTTTGTTCGTTTATTGAAAAATTTACATATAGTAAAGTAACATTTGAACAAAATTCTCCTAAATTTGCATTGCAAAATATTCAAAACTTCATAACTCGCATCTCGCAACAGAATCATCTGAAACAAAAAATCAAAATGCATTCGTAGAAGGAGATGTTTCTCCAGGTTTGAGAGGATTTTTTTTTCCATTTTTCGTAGCACTCGGAAGTAAAAAATTCGCTGTAAAAAAATCGGCAAAATTATTGTTAAAAATTTAGTAATTATTAAAAAAAAAACGAAAAAGCTCTCGACAATACCTAATAAATTATGTGAAGAAGTACTGTGTCAAATTTTAAAGTGATCAGATACATTTTGAGTTATGGTGCACACGGACTTCAAATATTACAATTTTCAGAAAAACGATTTGGAAAACGCAGAAGATTTCGGTCGTTAAGCGCTCATTAAGTTGCACTTAAGTTTGGAAACACCATGTCTCGAATATACATAACAAGATCGGAACAGGCCCGTTTATGAAGAAATTTATTCGGGGTAGAAAAATAAAATAGCGGGCCGCGTTGCTGCCGCCCAGGTATAAAACCCGGCATGGAGCAAAAGACGCTCAAATACTCATAACTTCGTCAATTTTATTCCGGTCAAATATCAATATTCTTGAGATATTTTGCATTCATTTAAAAAAATAAAAACAAAGCAAAAAAAACTTAAAAACCTTACCTTACTAACTTACTCCCTCAAGTCAATTTTTCATAACAGTGCCCCGCCCGCCTAGACGGAGAAAGATAGACTTGGCTACAGAGGCAAAGGGGCAAAACCACTGCATAAGCTTTTCTATTTTTCCAACTCTTCTGGGCTTTTCTTGAGCAGATGGAAAACTGCATTTGTCTAGCCCGTCCCGAAAAACGGCGAATCTTCCTCCCCTTCCAATTATCATCCAATTGCACTAACCTCCTTTCTTTCCAAGGGCATGAAAACGTTGATAAACCGTCAACTCATGAAATATCTTGAAGAACGAATGCTTCTTAATGACCGACAGTACAAGTTCACTGGTGATTTGATGACATATCTCACCGAAAAGAGGAACCGATCTTCAAACTGTTTTGGAGAAAGGAAGATTAGTTTAGGTTAGTTTACTTTAGCTTAGTTTTGTTTAGTTTATTTGGTGAATGCTTAACAACTGTAAGATACAATATCTTTTAAGGTAGTTATAAGCTAATTTTACAGAAAAGAGCTATGTAGATAGAGAAAAAAGAAAAATTTATCAAAATTAAAAATTATGAACAAAATTTAAAATTCCAAATACGATTTACAAAATCATTCATATATTTCTTCGAAAGTGATTTATTAAGACCTTTTTAATTCTTGTTGCGTTTTGGATTTCTTTAACATGACGCGGTAATGAGTTCCAGAGACGGACGGAATTGACAAAGAATTGACGCTCAGATGTTAAACACGAATGGTGAGAATGAATTAACTGACGAGATCTTACCGAAGTCGCGGTAGTAATTTTATCAAAACAATATTGTGGTTGGCGTGTAATGAGTATGTCAGAAAGCAAAATTAAACTTCGAAGCTCAACATTATCTGTCAAAGGACATGCCCAGCAACACTAGGCAAATTAGATAATCAATCGTATCTTCGTAGGCCAAAGACGAAACGTACGGTACTAGGTTTGTTCGTTGAAGCCCTAGGGTCGCCCTGGGGTTGCCATAAAGCGTTTTTTGAGAAACCCAATGTCAAATTGAGTGTTTTTTGAGCCCTAGGGTTGACCTAGGTTTTCTATAAACTGGCCCTAGCTTTTTGCTGTGCCGAGTGAAAGCTGTCAAATGGCATATATTTTTTTTTTTTAATGACAGGGATGTGTGGTGATTTGTGGTTTAGCGTTTTTTGAGGACTGGAAAACCCTGGGGAAGTTCAACGAACAGACCTGCTGTTAAAGGCGACATTGAGTTTTCGCTTGCTTACATAGTTGCAATTGCAGTAAATTTCACAGCCGTACATCAAGATCGGAATTACTAAAGACTTCGCAAGTAAACTTCGTAGTAAACGTGTTTTAAAAGGTGCAAAAGCCTGAGTTACCCATTAGGTACAAAGCACTCCATACACTTTGCCAACAAGTGTATTTATAAATGGTCATCCCAAGTCAAGACGCGGTTAAACGTCACGCCGAGGTTATTTGCAGTATCTACATAATTTATTGGGTAATTATTCAATACAATTGGAGGAAAATACTCAAGATCAAGATTTTTTCTCGAAATAACGATGCATTTGGGAGTTCGTTAACGTACATCGAAAACAGTAGTGAACCAAGTATAGAACCCTGTGGGACACCTGTAATGTTCGGGAGGAAACTAGACTATCTACCATCAACTTGGACTGCTTGTTTTCTATCAGCTAAATAAGAATAAGAAAGCTTATTGAATTGATTTTTAAGCTTTTGACATAAATTAACGTGGTTGACTGTGTCAAATCCTTTGAAAAATCGAGCAGAACCAAAAAAGTAACCTCATCTCTATCCAAGGCTTGCCTTATATCTTCGGTTACGTTTAAAAGAGCGGTAATACAGTTGTGTTTTTTACGAAAACCGGACTGCTTCGGTGTAAGCATCGAGTTTGCCGTAAGGTAAACGTTAATTTGGTTTTGTAAAATTCTTTCAAATGCTTTTGATAGACACGGTAAGATAAAGATAGGGCGAAATTCAACACTTTTAGCATTTTTCGGATTTTTTATGATTTTGACTTTCTTCCAAAAATCCGGGTAAATTCCTGACGTGAGAATAGTGTTGAACAAATAGCTAAGATAAGGCAGTAGGTATAATTGGTAGAGTAAGGTACAGAAATTTTGGATGGATCTCATCCAAACCAACTGCATTTGACTTTATAGAAAGCAAAGCTTCAACTATATCAGCACTATCTGCTGCACGGAAACCAAAGCCTTGATGGTCTGACTGGTCGGTAAATAATGACACGTTCCCTTCGATAGGCAATTGAGCCAGTGTTTATTGCACGGCAACAAAAGTTTCGTTAAGGGTATTATCATCAACGTTCATTAGGAGCCCACTTCTCGACTTACCAATTCCCGTTTTACGTAGGTTTTCCCACAGTTGTTTTCCTTTTAATGAGGTACTAAGCTGGTGAGAGAGGATTTTTGATTTTTCCAATCGTATTTCAGTAACAACTTTGTTGCGGAGTGAACAGAAAGTACGCCTCAGCTCTGTCAATCGGCAACGCTTCCACCTAGAATATGCCTCATCTCGTTGTTGCATTAGGAATCGTATATTAGAAGTAAACCATGGTTTATAGTAAGACTTTAGAATTTTGGTCTTTACTGGAACGTAAGTGTCAAAAAGAATTTTTATATTTTGAGTTAAGAACTCCAGCTGCTCATTCGATGACTGCATATAAAAAAATATAATAATAATATTATCCCAGTTAGTTGCTCTTGCATGTTCTTCTTAACGATTATTGCGCTTTATATTTTTAAGGCATTTGATAAGGTTTGGCATCCTTTCCTTTCGAAAATGCGTGCTTTTGGTATCGACTAGTCTCTTTTGTGTTGGAAGATTTCAAGTCTGATACCCACTTTATAAATGCTGGTGTGTCTCAGGGCTCCGTTTTGTCTCCGACTCTCTTCCTCATATTCAAAAATGATCTCTTGTCTGAAACTTCTAATCCTTTCAATTGTTTTGCTGACGACTCAAGCCTTAGCGTTTCATATACGTTTCTAAACTCACGTACCTGCTCTTCGGATGTGGAACTGGAACGGTTGCATTATGATTAGCTCATTGAATTCTGACCTTGACAGCATTGTGACATGGGGCAGTAAAAACCTTGTAGAATTCAATGCTTCCTTCAAGCTTAGCATCCCACATTGCCATTGTCCATGAATGGTACCTGCATCCCTGCATAAAAAATGTAAAAACTACAGAAGAGTAAATATTTAGTGTCGCAAAATTGAGAAATTTTATAGTTAATCGGGCCTCGAAGTTAAAACTATGTATTTTTTTTTAAACAACACTTATAAATTAATAATCATTTTCTTTTATTCTATAGGGACTCGAAGTTGACATTAAGGGTGAACCAGAACTAAATTCGGTAGCAAACTTGCTTGGAGTACCTCCGGCAGCTTTATTTCGAGGATTAACCACTCGTACACACAATGCAAGAGGGCAACTCGTAAAATCAGTTTGTGATGCCAACATGTCCAATATGACTAGAGATTGCTTAGCAAAAGCCCTGTATTGTCGTACGGTGGCGACTATTGTGAGAAGAGCAAATAGTCTTAAGCGATTGGGTTCGACACTGGGAACACTTAGTTCCGATTCAAATGAATCTGTTCACAATCAAGCTGATTTGGCAAGTCAACATACATCGACCATAGGTGGAAACTCTGGCTCAAAGTCGATGGCTGCTTTGAATAACGCAGTGAGGCATGCCACTGACGGATTCATTGGAATTCTAGACATGTTTGGCTTTGAAGAACCTTCACCACACGCCCAACTGGAACATCTTTGTATAAATCTTTGTGCCGAGACTATGCAACATTTTTACAATACGCATATTTTTAAATCGTCTGTCGAATCTTGCCGTGATGAAGGTATTATATGTGACACAGAAGTTGATTACGTAGACAATGTGCCCTGTATTGACTTGATAAGTTCTTTGAGAACTGGTCTTTTGAGTATGTTGGATTCTGAGTGTTCGGTTCGTGGAACCGCCGAAAGTTATGTTGCTAAAATTAAGGTTCAGCATAGAAGCTCCTCTCGTCTGGAAACAAAGAACGCAGAGCCCTACGATCCACGCATGTTTACTATTCGACATTTTGCTGGTAAAGTTGAGTATGATGCCACTGAGTTTTTGGATACGAATCGAGATGTTGTTCCGGATGATTTGGTTGCAGTTTTCTATAAGCACTCGTGTAACTTTGGTTTTGCTACCCATCTGTTTGGGTCTGAGCTTAAGGCTTTGTATGCACTGCAAAGTGTACCTCGTGGTCTTAGTTTTCGCATATCACCGACTTCACACACCGATCTTTTGAATGGCGATGAACCAGTATCGACTTTAACGCAAGATTTCCACACCCGACTTGATAATCTTTTGCGAACTCTGGTTCATGCAAGGCCTCATTTTGTGCGTTGTATACGTAGCAATTCTTCTGAAGCAGCTGGAAGATTTGAACGTTTGGTTGTAGTTAAACAAATACGAGCTCTTCAAGTCCTTGAAACTGTCAACTTGATGGCTTCAGGGTTTCCACATCGAATGCGCTTCAAGCAATTTAATGCTCGATATCGTATGCTGGCACCGTTCCGACTACTTAGACGCTGTGAGGACAAAGCACTCGAGGACTGTAACCTTATACTTCAATATGCCATGGAAAACCCACCTGAAATAGACGGTTCAGTAACATTGTCATGGGCTCCTGGAAAGAGGCACATATTTTTGAGTGAAGGCATTCGGCAGCATTTAGAAAACTTGCGTTCTGAGATACGAACAAAAAGCGCAACAATGATCCAATGTAATTGGCGAGGTTGGCAGTTTCGGAAGAAAATTGGGAGCATTAAGAAACCGAGAGACTTACTCATTCATTCTACAAAAGGGATCAAAAGCTCAAACCCTGGTGAGCATAGACCCTTTCAATTTCTTGTTTAAATACATTTTTTTATTTTTTATAGTTCTTACTTCTTTTTTAGCTCAAAGAGTGTCATCAAAAGGGAATACTAATCTTCAACCTATGACGACAAGACCACGACCACAGCCAATAGCTGGCACTCCACCACCAGATCCTAATGAAAAATGTGATTCGAAGATAATACAGCAAACATGTAGCCTCTTCGGATTAGATCTGGTAAATTATATATTTCTTTTACATATCCTTTTCAATGCATCACATCTAATAAACGTTTTGGCTTACTCAACTGTAGGAGCGTCCACCACCAGTGCCACCATCACGCCCATACACTGTGACGGGAAATTCAAAGCTAGGCTACCCACAGAACAGAATTATGAAAATGAATTTCCCAGAGGACTCTGTCACTAATCCGCCGTCAGAGCAACTCAAAAAAGGAGACACTGTTACAGTGGTTGGTGCATCTTCGTGTCGTGGTCATTTGATAGTCGAATACAATGGACAAAGTTTTCATGTTCCCTTTCAGTATATGGAGCTTGTGAAGAATAATGGTACAGCAGGCTCGTGTGTGAATATATAGATACAAATCTGTGCGATTATTTTGTTTAACCAACAACGATCATATCAATACTTTAAGTATTACAAACAAATTTTCAAGACTGTAAATAAGTTATTTCTATTCTTAATTTTGAATACATGCATCATTTTATACGAAATTTATAAAAGCGGCAGCGTTGAGCTTCATTTTAATTATTATTTTCCAGTTTAAATATTATTTGTATTTATAAGAATTGCATTTTTCGTTATGAATATACACGAATGTAGATATAGATATTCGGTGGATTGAGGAATGACGACCCTACATATAAAAACTAACATGTTCTGCTCCAGTGCCAATGTTTTAAGTACATCAACTTAATATAAGATTAACAGTATCGAACCTTCCCACCACCATATATAAAAGACACATACATTTATTACTTTTAAGAGTTTTTAAAATTAGAGAAAATACAATTTTATACAAACTATTGCAATAAAAAGAGTGAAATAAAGCGTTTCCTAGTAGACGATATATTTGTTAATTGAACCATTTCATAGTTGATTTCTGAAGGTTGCGTATTTTGAAATGTTTCTGGGTTCTTCTGTTTATGGGAGCCAAGACGGGATCAGAATCTTTCTACGCATAACCATTACCAATTATTTAAGTAATCGATATGTTTCTTAACTTTCCATTTAAGGTCTAAAGCACTACAAATAGTTTTAGAAATCACAAAATTGCTTTCAACCGCACAACACTATTGGTCGGATTAAGTCACACATCACTAGCTATTTTTTGTATGTCTACGGAGGAGACAACAAAAAACATCCATTTGACTTTTGTGATGTCCAAGAGTATATCTGCTGTTTTGCCTGAGTGACAGGTGTTATGTTGTACGAGAAAACCGTTAGTGATACAATGTCTAGCCCAACGTTCTTTACCTCTGCTTTGCTTCATGAAAGGGGAAACAAATACATGTTAGCTTCACAGCATGAGCATGTGGGTACCACCTGTGGAGAATTCTGGTTGTCTGGTAAAAAAAATAGCGGGTAGTTCAATGAAAGAAAGTAATTTGTTACTGTAAGGGAATATGGCTGGTATTTAAATGCTTGGTATTTGAAATTTTCAAACAGTGTAGAGATGAAAAGACATCAAGTCAGAAGCAAGGAAATATAGCGCAATCCTTTTAGCGAATAGAATAGAATTGAAGAACCTAAACTCGCCCTGAATGTCAAACTGAGTGTTTTTTGAGCTCTGGGGTTGACCTGGGTTTGCCTCCAACTCGCCCTAGGTTTTTGCTAGGGCGTGTTGATGGCTCGAATGGCATGTACTGGGGCCCTACTCTGTACTTCGTTTCGAAAGAAAAAATTTCCGAAAACGAGTATTTTGTACTCTTTATTTCTAAAGCGGATTCGAATCTGCCACTTTCGGAGCGGCAAAACCGAACACGATTTTTTTATTTCATTTATTTATGTTTTTACTTGTTTGTAATTTGCTTTGATATTATTTTTTTGCTTGATTTGACAGATATCTTGAGAAATGTTTCAAGACTTCGCAAATCTATTCCGTTAGTGAAAATATTAACAAGTACTTTTTTTTCGATTCGAAAACGAAATACAGAGTACGAATTCATAATCGGATCGAAAATCACTTTCGAATTACGATTCGAAACGAAATACAGAGTAGGGCGCCTGTTATTCAAATGACAGGGGTGTGTAGTGATTTTGTGGCTTAGCGTTTTTTGAGGACTGGAAAACTCAGGCTTTTTTGACAACTCATAGAATTCGGACTACGAATCTCAAAAAGGGAGCATCATAGTTCATAGTTGCCTTCGTAGTAAATGTGATGTTTTTAGCCCTTTCTTTTTTACATTCGTAGTCCAAAATTTTAACCACAGGTCTTGTGGTTAAAAGAGTAGATATTAACCTGTGATAACTTCCGTTCAATTAAGCTGATGTCCAACACTTTGCAGATCGTTGAGCTAATATAAGATTGTCATTGTCTGATGACTAACGAGTATCTTTCGCAGATAAACCAACATATACAATCCAAAATATGAGGATAGGTATTGTGCTTTTGGAAAGAATTCGAATGTTGTATTAGTCGACTTGAGAAGGCATTCGATTTTTCGATTAGCAACCACGAGATTTGATAATGGTTGGTGTAGAGCAAGGAGGCGCATTTATAGCGCTACTTTATTCGCTGACGAGGAAAATTCTTCTCCACTGCAATGAGCACTTGACGCACGGTATAACTTTTAAGAAAAAAGTGAGCACTGTATTGGTCCAGAACAAAGCTGAAAACTTGTGTTGCCATTTATCCGAGTAAAGAAACATGTGATGACGACATCAATCATCGAATAATCGAAGCGTGTATGAAGTAGTGAAAAAATTGTGCTATTTTCTGTGATCCGAAAAGTGCTTTTTAGCTGAAAGGAAGACTCTACATTGCTGATGTGCATCAACCAGTTATATGCTTCGTATGACAGCTGTAGTATCAAAGTTTGATATAATTAGAAGCTCCAAGATCCGTGGCAGCTTTAAAGTAAAAAGTTCTATCTGCCAGAAAATAGGAAACGATCTGCTTAGTTTTTATTTTCGTATTCCGATAGGAAATTCGGAGAGAAGACGAAACCATATAAAGATTCGAGACCATCACGACCAGGCAAGAAGAAAGGGATACAATAACCGGAATAGCTTCTGGTACAAAGAAGTACAACTACACCAGCGCTTAGAATTGACTCAGACAGAAAACAAACCCAATTTTTGAGACTTATCGACTTTGGAAATGTCCTTAAACTTTTCAATAGTTTTATTCAAAGCACAGATTTTCTTGCTTCTGGTATTTAGTGTATTACAACTCAGACAGAACTCAAGGCTTGTTTGGAAGCATTGAGCTCAAATCAGTTTAGTTTTCATACTTTTATAATCTTTCCTCGTATATCACAAGAGTAATGTACCATATTTATACAGCTTTGCATAGCTGACTAAACTTATCCATTTGCTTTTAGTCAAACTCAATTATCATTTTTTCACTTATTATAGTCAGCATAGATTTCATGAGCTTGTTTACAATTAAATTAAACACACATTTTCCAATTAACTCTCAAAGAAAATTTTATATTCTGCTAATTATTCAAAAGATTCAAATTCAAATTCAACGGCTTTTTCCAATCCTGGACTGAGCGGAGCATGTGCTCTCCACTCAACTCATATACCAGTAGAGCAAGCTAGAGCCGCCATGTTTCATTCACCACCACCACCATTTCCATTGCAGATGCATTGCATATGCATAATTGCATGACTACTTAACTCACTTCACTCAGCCTCTCTTTTCTTTTCGCGAGCGCTTATCGTGGTTTATTGTTGTTCGTGTTGTGTCGCGCTCGCGATCTCACGAATGTAATTTGTTTTGTTGTATTGTAATTTTAAGCGAGCCCGTTGAGACGTGTTTGAGTGTTTCCCTGTTTGTAAAAAAATTAATAATTCTTTTCACCTCAGCTCAGAGCTCAGATATTTCATTTACTTTGTGCAGTGCGGGTGTTCTCAAAATATATTCGTCTAATTTTCTTGCTTGTAATTGGAGGCCTTTTTTTTGTTCTGTTTGATTGATTTTTTTTAATAAAAGAAATGTGTTGTGAAGTGTCAAAATTAGTGGTTGCTGATATGTTTTGGAGAATTGAATTTCACATAAAATGAAGGAATCAACATTGTTTTTGTAATCTGGTAAGTGAACTCCATTCCTTCTCTTTTCATCTTTTAAATTACTAGGGTAGGTGTACCAGTACCCGGCCAGTCACTAGTACCCGGCCACTTTCCATTAAATACGAAATAATAAGAAAATAACACATTATTTGCATGAGCAAAAACATTGTGACTATTATTTCAGGCCCAAGTAATGCTTTGGTAAAGTTTGTCTGATCTGCGCTTGAAAGATCCATGACAAAAAAAATATTTAGTTTGTGAAGTCCGTTGTGAGAGCAGGAAGTGCTAGTTTGAGTTCGCGAGTGCTAGTAGAACCGATTTGCAAAATAAGTGAGTTTCAGGGTTCGTGGTAAGCATACAAATCAGTTTTTTTTTTTTTAAATAAATATTATGTTTATTGATCGTAAACTATAAAAAAAAATATAAATTTTTTGTTTTAAATTACTAAAAATGTGGTGGCCGGTTACTGAAACATAAATTTCTTATGATGCTCTAGTATCCGGCCAGGGTGGCCGGGTACTAGAACTTTGCCTGAAATCGAATAATTTACTTTTTTCGCGTTTAAACGTATGATAATACTTTTGCCTACCTCCACAACACAATAAAACGTATTAAAAATGTCAAGTTTTAGTATCCGGCCACCTCTTTTTGTCAAAGGTTTACTATGGCCGGGTTTTAGAACAAACCGGCCACCTCACTAATTGTGAACAAATTCATACTATTTATTATAGAAAATGAGTCAAGAAATAGTTGAAGGAGAACCACAAGAACTTTCACGTACTCAAAGAATCGAACTTGCTCTAAAGGAATTCCGGAAAAAAAATTAAGCCATAGAAAAGCCACTTCGAAGTATGAAAAATAGAAGAAAAGGAAGCTCAAAAATCATCTGGACGCAAGAGAAAAACGAAGAAACAAGTTATTAAATGCAACAAATGCCAAGAAATTCTTATAAGCGATACTGAAGAAGACGGTTTAAGAGCATATTGTCCTTGTGGTATCATCTATCATCTTAAATGCTTGGGTTAGGTTAGGTGGAAGTGGCTGTCAGCCAATGACACACTTAGACCGCAAGGGTCCATTGTGATACCAGGGAGATCATAGCAAGTTAATCACCTACTATCTCAGAAACCCCAATTAAGATTAACGAGTTGATCACCCATTAATCTTTCATTACGGGACTAGCCGGTTAATCACCTGCTAGTCGAACCGCGCGGAACTTTTAATGTATTTTGAAAGACTTTAAGGGTCTATGAAGTAGTGCATGAGCAAAGAAGGTGTTGAACGGTTTCTTCCTCTTCTTCGTCCATGCAGCTTCTGCCGAAAGTCATTGGGAAACACACCAAGTCTTTTGGAGTGTCTTCTTATTAGACAGTGTCCCGTAAGAACACCAATGGTAGAACCTAGATACAGGCGGTTCAGGGCTGTTTGTCATCCTTGAAGCGTCTTGTCTAAGTAGGAGTTTACATGCAGCGATATAGGTATACCTATATTGTTTTATTCTGAGCGTAGAGAAGTGGTCGTACCCTTATACAGTTGCTGGTATGTCCCTGTGGCCCGGCACCCATGAAAGGTGCAGTTAAATGAGGTTTAATAAGTTTTTTGCCCTGTATCTTTGAAAGTGCCTTAGTAGGTAAGCTAGACTTAAAGTTTTTTCTGAAAGAAATAGGTATTGTTTTGTTTTACGAGTTTAATGTTATTTTTATTTTTTTGTTAATTTTTTTGATTAGCAAGGATTCCTAAATATCGTTTTGTAAGAATTTTTTGTTATTTTTCGGGAACTGAATGATGTTTTTTTTTAATGAAGAGAGCTCCTATTTTGTTTTGTTAGTTTTTAATAATAAGTTTATTTATGAAATAAATTTAACTAACAAAAATGTCAGCCAAATTGTAGAAAATTGAAATCTTTTACTTATTTATCGTTCATGTAAAAAATAACTTTTTTTGCATTGTTAGTTTTAATTATATATTTATTATTTTAAGTAAGCTAGAATAAGCTTATGCGATAAAACTAAAATTTAATGAATATGAAATATTTTTTGAAAAAAAACTAGTTATTTATTGATAAAAGTGTTTAATTTCAATGGTTTAGTTAAGATTTGCTACAAAAGAAAAGACCTGGCCGGATACTGGATCAAAAGTGGCCGGTTACTGAAAATTGGTGGCCGGGTACTGGTGAAAAAGCACTTTTTTTAAAATAGTTGTTCCAGTTTTAATATTATTAAGTTTACAGCTTTAACATTATTTTTGTTTGATTGAAATTTTAAATAAGATTAGAAAAAAACGGACTCCAAAATCTCATACCATAAGACGAATTTGTTATAGGGCCCCAAAGTGAGAAAATTCGTTAGGTGGCCGGATACTGGTACACTTACCCTACCTTCGAATGATATCGAACTGATGTCTAATTTAAAATACGGATTCGTAACAAGTAGTCTCTTTTTCAACTTTGAGATATTGAAATTTCCTTTTTTCGTACATTTATGAAATTTGACATTCAAAGTCTAGAATCTTATTTATGTGTAGGGCTAGGGTCACTTAGCTTTAAAGCATAAATGCAAGAATGAAATCATAGATCAGCGATTTATTATTGTGATTTGTTGGCCCCAAGCCTCAACCAACATCTTTCGATTACGAATTCGAATTCGGGTGAACTCTCTCCAGCTTAGCAAGGGAAACCAAGGGTTTTAGAAGAGGTTAATTTTTCCGCGTTTTAGCAGAACCAGGATAATCAAGGTCTATTAAAGGGTACTCTCATGGTTTTTCCAAAGAGAGCTTTATTTTTTAATTGCCTTCATAACCCAAAGAAGCAGCAAGGTTGGCAAGACAAATTCTTCGTTTAATCTCCGCACTGAAGTCATTTTTTTTGTTTATAGCGGATTCTAGTTCGAGGGAATCCTGTACTACCTGGAAGTTATGTCTGGGTATTGCGAAGTTTTGTTCAATTCATCGATGCTCCTGTTCTTGTTGGACGACATCATGTATTTGATCTTCATTAACCATTAAACCCGTTTTTCCTGCTTCTGTTTCAATGCTCGCAAAAGCACCTAGGACATTACGCTTGCTTCTTTCTATTACTACCATATCGTCTAAGTAAACGAGTAACTGTACAGACTTTTCAAATACGATGTTAAAGAAATCGCATGACAGTTTATCGCCTTGTCGACATCAACGAAACAGCGCGAATAGTCCAAAGTACTGCTTAGTCGTACGAGTTTTGCAGGGATGCCACAACTAGACATTTCCCTGTTCAGCTAGTCTCTGTAGATACTTTCATACGAGGATTTGAAACAAAGTGTCTTAATTTTTTTTTTATGAATTAGTTTTGAGTTGTGACATATTTTGTCAAGGCGTATTTTCGATATTCATTGAACGTTCATACCTACTACGGTTATTTTTTCAAACTTCAAGCAGTTAAAAGACTCAAAGCAGTAAAAAAAAGAATTCAAGCAGTCAAAAGACTCCTAAGCAGCCAAATGACTGCATTACTATCAATGAAATCAAATGACTTCATGACTGCAAAGAATGTAAAAGACTTTTAAGAGACTTTCAAGATTGCAACCAGTTAAAAAGTATTGTATTCTTTTGACTTCAAGTCTTTTGACTGCTCTACACGATAAGGTTACTAAACACTTCAAAATTAACTGGGAATTTTTGATTAAAGTTAAGTACTAACATGAAGTCAAAATATTCAAAGATAGGTCCCTGCCATGGTTTGATCCCCATATTCCCAGGGAAACGGGATTGGGAAAGGAATAAACGTAGAAACTTTTTTACATGTTTAAAAAATTCTTTCAGCATTTGGATGCTTCCTTATCCCTCAATAACAAAGACTTAATTTCAAACCAATATTCCCACAAGAACAGAAACGGGAGAATGGACACCATTCGGAAAGGATCCTACATTATCCCTCAGCAAGATAGACTTCAACGCCGGGCGGCTTAGCTAGTATCTTATGTAAATATTCACATACCAAAATTGTGAAATATTTGGGTGAAACAAGGATTAGGTGAGCGAGAAGCTAGTGCATTTCGCTCAGGTAAAAATAAAAAAGGGTGGCGCAACAGAACGAGGAGCCCCAGGGCCTAGTGCATTTCTCGCAACCATGCCTTGTAAGGGAATAAAAGGGGCCTTAAATTTTTTGCATGTTCCATACTGCTAATCGAGAATGGACTTTTCATTGCAATGAATTTACTAACGGAGGACTTTCCAAATATCCACGAAAGGTGACTCCAGTGCTTCGACTTCGTTCAATTGTTCTACATTATTCTGCCAGCTCCGAAAGATTCGGTCAGAAAGCACTTTTCTTGGTAGTAGTGGTGAATGACATATTTTTAAGTTATCCTTTGAATGAAAACATAAGCCTTTGGTGAGCTTTAATTCATTTTGAATCTGAGGAAATTTATGTGCTTGCAAATTTCTAAAACCACAAAACCGATCGACAATTTTTCCGATTATGTAAAGTCGAAATACATTTGCTTTTTTATGTTATTTGGTTCAGAAACTGTCCTAACCTAATTCCAAAACAATTACACGTGTAATTCTAAACGCTCGTGTAATATTGAGTACACGTGCTCATACACGGATGATTCATTTACATGCGTACAACAGGCTGATCGATTTCACTGGGGGCAACACGTAATGGTAACAAGTGCGTAATTCCCACAACTCGATATCCATAAAAGACGTAGAAATCTCTCCTTCAATCAACTAACAATTACACATTTCGATTGACTGCAGAAGTCGTTTGATGGAACGTTGAGCCTTGAGGAGAGTCTACCTATAAGGCAATGCCCGGCAATGATACTAATTACGGAGCCAATGTGCAATTTGCTTATGAATAGCAAGTGTCTTGTACGTTTAAGATTTAATTTTGGCCATATCTGTTTAGTTGCCATACTAGTAGTGCGGTTTTATTCCACCTGCTTATTGTTTGCACGGCATCTTGCTTAAGCTTGAGTTTGCATATAGCGATTGGTATACCAATGTTCAACCTGTTGATCGCGATCAGTAAACCGGTTCCATGTTGGCGAATTCATCGTCTTTGCAGTTACCTAGAATATCTCTGTGCCCCGGTACTAACAAAGGTGAATATTGAACTGTTCAACCATCTCCATGAGAGACAGGCGAGCGGTTCAATCATATAGGATGCCCGCACATTTGGTGGGGCAACAATAATTCGAATAACTACCTCTTGGTGACCAAAGTACGTCCACGGATATCCGGATCGACGCCAATATAAGGATATAAAATAAGTAAAACAACTGAGTGGCGCAACAGAGCGGGGAGCCCCAGAGAGTATGCCATTGCTCTCAACCATGTGAGGGAATGAAGAGGACCTACAATTTTTTGTCGATTCCGAAAGGCTAACCGAGAAAGCGCTTTTCATTTCATAAAATTTATTATCGGAAAAATTGCCAATTCCTCGCAAAAGGCGATACCCGCCTTCTTTGATGTTTCTGTGATCTGCACTCTGAACCTCCCATGTAAATGGCAGACAATATAACCATTACGCCACGTGCATGCTACGAGAAATTCAAAGTCAAAAGACTACTATCGCAATAAGTTGTTTGGTCCTTTTCCGATCGTGTCTCCAATGTTCTCCTTAGAAGTCTTTTGAGGATAGCATCAACGTCGGATTGCAGTGTTGCTGCTTGCAATATCACCCCCTTGTCATCTCCTACTACAAAACTAACCTAGTCTAACTTAATTTAATTCTCACTTTAGCTATTTGAAGATCTGGCTGAAATAATAAACTAGGGCTGATTGAAGCGAGCTTAGGTAAGATAGAAGACAATTCTTATTTGCTTCCTCATTTTACTCGTCACGTGAACCCAACGTCTTGCTTACAAATTTTATCTTTTTTCATTCAATCGAAGATGAGCCATCGTTGAAGGTATTCGAGAATCAACCAAGAATTTACTTATTCCTGGCTTTCTGTGATTTCGTAATAAACAAAATTTACTGATCTTACAACCTATAGTTAGATTATAGACAATAGCACTGTTGCTACACTATTACTACTATACTACTTTATACTTGAAGTTGCAGCTCATTTTTATAGAATAGTGTTGTATAACATAACAACACTCTTATCAATCCAGTTTCAGTAAGATTGATAAGAGTCCTTTATTATAAGCGCATTTTGGAGAAAACTACGAGTAGAAAGTATCGAGTGAATGGAGATATTGTTTTGTTCAGGCTCATGTTTTTTGCAGTGGACGCAAATCCATATAGCAAAAAAGGTGATAAGAAATCACGCGAAAACAAAGTTAGTTCTTTCGTTTTCAGTTGACAGTCAAAAAGTTTAGATTTTTCTAACAGTATACCGAAATGATCAAACGTACGAGTATTTGAAGGAACCACTCCTTATTCTAAATATTTATAAATGAATTTCTAGCGTGCAGTTAACAATTAAGAAAAATATATGTTGGTTTGTATTCGTTCCACGATATATTACTCAGGGAGTCGGCTCTCAGCTTGAAGGATTTAGATTTTAATTGTTTTATTACTTGGGCCGCGTACCATTTGGCAAGTGCATGAAAAGGAAATTTAATTGTAGAGTGTACATGTACATTGAACATCCGCATGTCTATCCCCAAAAGTGACATAATAATAAATACAAGCATAACGAGGTTGAATGTATGTGCCTGTATTTGAGAAAGAAATTCCTATCGACTCGTCTGTGTCTCTGATCTAAATTAATTGTTGTTGAGGTTTGGTTATGGTTCTTTTGTTTGAATAATATGAATACACAGGTATGCGATTTAATCCATTCAATCCATTCTATAATTACTTGGATGGCTGAATACGAAATCGTATTATCTTTTAATTGTTTTCAAAATAATAATGGTGATTCTATCTCATTTTAAATGGTTAAACTCACATACGTAGGCATATACCGTTCAGGACTTATGAGAAAAACTTTATCCATCATTCTATTTTATCGTAGGCCGACTTTGTTCTTTTTAAGAGCTGATTGGTATGATTGTCTATATTAATCTTTTATTTTTGGTTTCCCTATTGCATTTTTGGACGTGATAAGTGTCCTTTTTGGTTGTGCCAGTTTTGTTGTCCTGGATAATGGCCTCGTCATCTCCGTTCTCAGTGCCCCCACTTAATAAAAGCGTTTAGTTTTGACCTTTTTAAACTTTTAAAATCAACAAAAAGTTCGTGAAATGTCGTAGGACAACTCTTTTACATATTAGTTTTTCTAAGACAAAGTGATAGCTACATCTGCTTGTGGCGTGGGGGTTCGTGGTTTGAATCCCAGAAAGATTTGGCTGTTTTTTCTCAAAATTTTTGTGGGTCGCTTCTATTACCTCACAAGTTGTGGTTAAGTTCCCGGACTTCCGCCACCAAAATTTATTAATTCATTTACTTACTTCCCCCATTGAAGTGTCTTAAGGGACCATCTCAGTGTGACCGACCGAAAAATTACTAATTTTCGCGTTTTTTTTCTTCATGGTTAGGATATCCTGATCGAACTGGATTTTTTTTTGATAAATTAAGGCAACGATGAAGAATACAAAATGATTTTTGTTTCGGTGATTTTTTAGTTTTTTATTATAGTTGTTTGTTTTCAAAAATGCTGTTAAAAAAGAAGGAATTCTAATCGATGTCCACTTTTCCGGGCTCAATTTTGATCTGAGACAAAAATTTCGAAAATATTATTAACTAGCGACCCGCCCCGGCTTCACACGGGTACAATGCTGATACTAAATACACCACAGAAAAACTGTGAACGTTGTATATAAAAACACAGCGGCCCGCTATGGCTTCGCACGGGTATAAAATATATAGCCTATGTCACACACTGAAAAAATTATTAAGATCGATCCAGTAGTTTTGATTTCTGTCCGTGGCCTGCATTTTGATCTACATGAAATGCAAATTGTATCTAATGTATTTAATTGGATAGGGAATGATACTGTATCGTTTAAAATAGCTTGGTAAATAACCCATATTTTTTTGGTAATATGTAAAAGATGAAAAAATGGTTACTGTGGGTTGTCCTTAGGAGATAAACATATGCTGTCGCGGACTTTCTTATTCATCTTTTTAAGATATACAATTCCGTAGTACATTAATTTGATCGATCTCGTAAGGTTTAGCCAGCGTTTGCAATGTAAGCGCAGAAAAATATGTTTGTTACGACATCACATTACAAATCCTTAAATTTCTCGGCTTTTTTCTACTATAATTTGCATGTATTATGCATATAAACCTTCCTCTTGAATCAATCTATTCATTAAAAAAAAACCGCATCAAGATCCGTTGCGTAGTTTTAAAAATCTAAACATACATAGGGACATAGGGACAGAGAAAGCGACTTTGTTTTATACTATGTAGTGATAGTGATAGTGATTTGTAAGACAACCGCTATCGTCCTATGGAGGCTCTTTTTTGACAAAATGGCGGCGGTTTGAACAAAAGGTAGTAATTTTGGCCTTTTTTCGACAGTTTTTCGAAGAAAAAATAGGAAGTTTAAAAAAGCTTCCAAAGGACCATAGAGAATGACAAGAAGAATGTTCTGTAAAACTTTGAAATCGATAGCTTGAATACTCCTCTCTTGGTAACGGACACCGTTTTGAAAAACACCATTCTGAGAAAAAGGCGCTTAAGCTTTGAGGTCCTGCAATGTTTGACTTCCCAACGAACCAGTTCTATACCTTCAACGCATATAAAGAACTGAATACCGATAGAAGGTCACGCACAGGTAGGAGCATAATAAAAGGAATAACGGTTGAACGACCGGACGGACGAGAGCCAGATGTGACGCTCCGTTCCCTTTCCCTTAAAAATTCTGTAGTGACGAAAATGATTCTAATTTGGATTTAAAAATTTTACAGCATGTTTGTAACTGTGTGTACTATCCGAGAGTAAAAAAAAAAGATTTTTTTAAAATTTCACACTGAGGTGATTCCTTAAGAGGAGTAAGGTTTCATAATATTTCAAGAACATTGTGTCAAAATTGAAAGTCGATTGGAGCGAAATTGATTTCCTGGATTTTCAATAGGTTTTTGTCTGTGTGTTTTTGAAGGAATCTTTTTTCTCGAAACATATTTTCGTCATCGTTTTTTTTTTAAGTTCGGTCTGCGCAAACGAACTTTGTTCCATTGAGTTAAAAAAAAATGGGCACGACTGGGTCGCACGAACTTGCGATCGTTTGCTAAGTAAAATACCAAAATCTTAAGACTGAGCAAAAGGTTTGTATTCGTTCTTAATATATTTGGTTTTACAGGGTTGCCAACTAAACATTAATTGTGAAAATTGAATTAAATCACGAAAAGTATTGAAAAAAATTAAATTAAATATTCCAAAAGTTTCAAGCGAAAATCTAAAAACACCATTTTTTTGCAATTGCTTATACATATAAACCCTTAAAATTTAATCAAAATCGTTAGAGCCATTTTTTAAAAAACTGGTTTTTTATTTTTAATTTTTTCAAAAAATTAGTTTTTCAAAATTCAAGTACACAAGTTTTAAGATCTTGCTAAAAGATGTATTGACAAAAAATTTGAAATAAATCAAATATATCGTTTGGAAAATATTCGGAAAAACAAATTTTTTTTAAAAAAATTAATGAAAATTCGAAAAAACTAAATTTTTCAAATGTAGATATGCAATCTTTCTCAAACAACTTAGGACTTCTTAAATATAAAATTTCGTCAAAATCGTGTTAGCCATTACCGAGAAAGTCGGTTTTGAAAAAAACGGTACTATGGGGGGTACCGTCTTTAGGCTTTCTCCAAAAAAATTGTTTACATCATTAGAACAGTTATTAAAAAATAATACCTCACGTTAAATTTTATCAAAATCGTTAGAGCCGTTTTCGAGAAAAATAGGTATTGTCATATCGGTTGTATGGCAGGTACCATTATTTCAAGACCTAGAGACCCAATTCCAAAAACCCCTCTGAAGGCTATTCCAGAGACCATAACTGCAAATTTTGAAGAAAATCGGTCAAGCGGTTCAGGCTGTAGATCCATATACGGACATACAGACAGACAGACAGACAGACACACAGACACACAGACAGACACACAGAATTGCAGGACCCACTTTTTTCGTATTCTCTATCATCGTAATGTCATGTTTAATTGTTATCTCAAAATTTTTTTTCTGCACGATTGCAAGACTTGCCTTATAGTACCTATAATCGCAAGTAAAAATATTGCTCAATCCTAACTAATAATATTATAAATGTGAAAGTCACTCTGTCTGTCCGGCTTTCTATGTTACCATCTCCCGCCAAAACTACTCAACCGATTTAAATAAAATTTGATACAGAGATAGTCTAAAACTTGGGGAAGGACATATGCTATATATTTTATCCCTAAACTCCCACGGGAACGGGAACGTATACGGGAACTTAGAAACTACAACACCGATTTCGAAAATTTTTCCACCGATAGAATGCTTCGCTATCTCAGAATAACATAAACTTTAATTCATCCACATATTCCTACGGGAACGGGAGTCCTTACTAATTTAATAAGTGTGAAAGTAGCTCTGTCTGTCTTTCGTTCTATGTTACCATCTCCCGCCCAAATTAATTAACTGATTTAAATGAAATTTTGTACAAAGATTGTTCTGAACTTATGGACGGACATAGGCTGTATTTCATTCGAATATTCCCACGGGAACAGGTCCTCATTATTATTATAAATGCAAAAGTAGCTCTGTCTGATCACCTTTCTATGTTACCATCTCCCGTTCAAACTAATGAACAGATTAAAATGAATTTTTGTACAAAGATTGTTCAGATACTGAGGAAGGACATAGGCTATATATTTTTTCCCTATATTCCCACGGGAACGGGAACGTATACGGGAACTTGGAAAACAACAACACCGATTTCAAAATTTTTTACACCGTTAGAATGCTACACTATCCCTGAGTAACATAAACTTTAATTCATCCACATATTCCTACGGGAACGGGAGTCCCTACTAATATAATAAGTGTGAAAGTAGCTCTGTCTGTTTGCCTTTCTATGTTACCATCTCCCGCCAAAACTAATGAACAGATTTAAATGAAATTTTGTACAGAGATAGTCTAAGATTTAAGAAAGGACATAGGGAATATATTTTGTCCCTATATTCTCACGGGAACGAGAACTCATACGGGAACTTTGACACTATAGCACCGATTTCAAAAATTCTTCTACCGTTAGAATTCTGCACTATCCCTGAGTAACACAAACTGTAACTCATCCCCATATTCCCACGGGAACGGTCACCATATTCCCACGGGAATTGGAGTCTTTACTACTATCATAAGTCTGAAATGAAATCTGACTGTCTATTTTTATTTGTTATCAAAAACCGCTCAAACTATTAAACCTATTTATATAAATTTTGGTACAGAGATAGTCTTGAGTCTGAAGAAGGACATGGGCTGTATTTGTTATCCCGATATTCCTACGGGAACGGCAACGTAAACGGGAACCTTGAAGCTACTGGACCGATTTCAAAAGTTCTTTCACCGAGAGGTTATTTCTGTCAAATTGTCGATTACACAGTTGACCTGAGAAGAAATTTCTATTTTGATCTTCAAATAAATATTGGCAGTCGGGAATGGCTGTGTGAAAGGTCGATTTCGGCGACGACTAATGAGATAGTTAACCATATAAACTAATAAATTATGTTTGACATATTGGGGGATGTTGTCGAATATCTATCAGTGGACAATATTATAGACACTGAGCAAATCACATCATACCCTATAGAATTTCTCAATTCCTTAGAATTATCAGGAGTGGCTGCAAGTTGGTGTTCCAGTGCCAATAATGAGTTACCTAGAATTGTACACAGCTACAAATTATACATCTGGGATGCCATTATAAAAGTTTTAATAATGACTGAAACAGTGTAATTAGAAAACTATTAATCAGTGGGAATTTAAGAAATACGGGTATATTTCTTAAATTCCCATTGATTAGTTATTTTCGTTTAAAAGAGTGTATCAAACTCGCAAAATCTTTTTATTTGACAAAAGGTGGAAAAAGTAAGAACGTCGTGTGCAAAAATGTACTGAAATAAAATAATATGACAATAGTTTACTAAAACGCATGATTGTGTCTTATTTGCAAAATAATTGGCCTAAAAAATTAAAAATGTTGCCGAAAGTCACTATTCCACGCGGACGAAGTCGCGGGCACAGCTAGTAACACCATAAAGTAAAATAAAAAATACACATGATTTGCTATTTGATAGATTATGTTTTTTTATTAACTTTGATTCGAGTAATACAAAGACAAATAGTTAAACATTCTGTTATTTTGTTTGTTGAAATTATATTTATGTTAAATTTCCGATGGCCAAAATCTTGTTCTACGTAAATTGCATCGCATTATTTGATCTACATTTTTGTTGCATTTATGTAATTACATTGCACTGTCAAGTTTGAAAAGTAGCTTGAACTTTTTTTTTGGGAATTCTGAATAATAAACCTACCAACCTACATCAACACTTTCTGATGAAATCGCATTTAGTTTCATGATCTTTACAAGATAATATAATTAATTGTATGTATAATATTTCTGTTTAAACAAAATAAATTATAAATATTATGTACTATGTTCGCAGTAAGTGTTCATTCATTTCAAAGAACGAATGTTACTCTTATGACTATTTTATATTACACGTGCCAACAAATGAAAACAATAAGAGATTAAACAAAATAAAATACTGGGGGAACATATTGTGATGATGGGATATTTAAACTTCTGATTCTGAACGCCGTCTTCGTCCTGGTCCACCTGGGAAATTTGCAGCAGCCAATCCCATTCGGTGTTTTGCTTCCTGAGTACCAGAAAAGCCACGCGCTAGTCCAAAATCAACCGTACGTTTCGAACTGCAATTGAAATTAAAACAAAGAAACATTTCAATAAATATTTAGATACTTGAGAGAATTGCAAGATTGGTTGTGTTTGTGTGCAAAACTATTTTCTGGTGGTTCAAAAAGTGTTTCTTTACAACTCACTTTTCTAAGTCATTCCTCGCTCTCATTATTGTCTGTCCGAATCTAGCCATCAATTCCATCAAAATGTCATCAGGGACTTCTTCCAGGTCGTTGTAGTATGGATTGCTGTGACTACAAATCAAATAAATAATACAATTTTTGTTAAATATTGTTTATATATTAATAAACAATAATATTTTCAAAAATTATTTAAAAAAAATCGAAAGATTATGCAACGGCCTTGTCATCCGAAAAGAGTCGGTTCCCATTAATCCGTAATTAAATCGGAATGAGCGTCGTTAGTGACAAGAGGGGGGACTGTCTTGTACTACTGTGTGCTCAGGGTTGTAAAAGCTTAAGCTAATTTACAGCTTAAGTGTGGATTTAATTCACAAGCTATTTTGTGAATTGGAAAATATTCAATTCACAAGCTAATTTGTGCATTACGAATTAATAAACATTCAATTTCATAAGCTAATTGGAGAATTATGAACTGAGAAATATTCAATTCGCAAGCTAGCTTGTGAATTATGAATTGAGAAATATTCAATTCATAATCTAGCTTGTGAATTGAATAAGCTAGCTTATGAATTGGATATTTTTCAGTTCATAATTCGGATAAGTCATAAGCTAGCTTGTGAATTGAATCATTGTCAAATCATAATTCCCAAGCTAGCTTATGAATTGAATCTTTTTCAATTCTTAGTTCACAAACTAGCTTGCGAGTTGAATATTTCTCAGTTCATAATTCTCAAATTAGCTTGTGAATTAAATATTTTTCAGTTCTGAAGCTTACTATTAGCTTACAGCTTACGGATTTTTTAATTCATAAACTCGCAACCCTGTGTGTGCTGTTGTCGTGTGTTATTTGTTCTATGTATTAATTGTTTAGTTAGTCTTGTGGTGTATCAGCCAAATGGTCTTTGTGGCCCGGCTGCAACCCCCCTATTCCATTGATTATGTGCGGAGTAGGTTTGATGTAAATGTAAATGTAAAAAACGAAAGAGTAGAAGTGACTCTTTGACTTAAAAATTTGTCATAGGTTTGACCGCAAAGTTTATTGCAATGCAGAATATTTCAGTTCAGTTCAGAAGGAATCCATTGAAGGGTGCAAGACCAATTTAATTTACTTTTGCTCAGAACTAAGTGCTACGATAAAATTTTCACATGAATTTAACAGAGCTCACAACTTTCTCTATGAAGAAACGTTATCAATATTGACTGCCTACATTCTGGTAAACAAATTTCTGTGCTTTGACGTCTTAGAATATCATATATCAATATCCAAAGAACAGCTTCCCCGTTTTGTAGGAAGAGACTAGGAGATAAATCACATCTAGGCAACTAACACCAACGTGAGTCTAGCGACAACAATTACAACAAAAAACTTTCCCACGAGTTGATGACAAATACGAAAGTATGACTATTTGGTTTTCGAATTGGAAGAGGTAATGAGAAGAAGGAGAGTAGACATTTTGTGTGTTCAAAAACCAAAATGGCGGAGTTCAGGAAACGGAATCGCATAAGATATTCTACTATGGAAGGGATCAGGGAAGGAATGGAATCGGCTTCAACCATAAGGAAGAGCTACTTGGCAGCGTGTTTACCATTTCCAAGTCTAGAGACCATTTGATGTCTCCATAGATCGGTGATGCAAGAAAAAGTGTGGAGTATTGCCAGTGCATATATGTTACCCAAAATGGATGTGAGTAAGTGGGAAAGGATGCATTTTGCCTAGATCCTCACAATTTATACTGAAGAATATCCCAAAAGAGGATTTTTTTGTTTGGTGGTGAACATTTTGAGAAGAAGAAGAAGAATAAGCGCACCGCCAAGCTTCAAAAATATGACAAAACAACTTGAATGAGAGGAAATTATATTCATAATAGCCATTCAAAAAAGGAGACATGCTGTCAAAAAAATCGTTCTCCTTAACTCATTTAACGAATGGCTTTAAGTTGTAGAAGGAAGTGAGTACCATATAAGTCCAAAAAAGACTAATTACTTTTATTGCCTATTCCAGACAAGTATTTGAATACGGGAATGTCCTTACAAGGTGTGAAAAGTTAGATTAGTTTTTATGTGAGAACTGTTAAGCGACCTTTTGAATTTGTTTAAACAAAAGACTTTTTCTTCAGACTCAAGGACAAAATTTAACTGTGAGTCTAAGGGAAAAGTATTCAATTTGAAAAAAAGAAAGACAGACCAAATCACTCCTGATGTAAGCAAATGCAACGAAATTTCTGATATGGAAACCAGGTGACTTACTGACGCTTTCTGTGGTCAACGAGGCGTTGGTTGTATCATGTCAAAAACTTAATAAATGTATAGCATTTCCGAGCCATAGCCAAAATCGCAAGTGGTTTATTCCCTCACTGCCATAATGGAGTCCGTGGCGTAATGGTCAGAATGTCTGCCTGGTGCGTGGGAGGTTCGTGGGTCAAACCCCACCAGGAAACAAAAACTTATTTCCACGGGTGTCGCCATTCGCGAGAAATTGGCAAATCCTCCGATAGTAAATTCACTGCCATGAATATCGCTTTCTCGATAAAGCCGTTTGGAGTCAGGAGAAAATCGTAGGTCCCCTCCATTTTCGTATAAGGCAATGGTTGTGAGAAATGCGTTAGGCCCCGGGGCTCCCTGCTCTGTTGCGTCACGCTATTTATTTATTTAATCTATTTGTTTATTTCGCCATGGTACCATAACTTCATACTGCTAGAAACTTAAAAAAAAAATTAGTAAAATGAGGTGGTACAACAAAGCTGGGAACTTCTGAGCCTAACGCATTTCAAGATCCTGAAAGGCACGTGCCCGTGGCGTAATGGTTAGCGTGTCTGCCTGTTTACGTGAGAAGTGCAAGATTCAAATGGCAAAAAATCGAAAAAAACGGGTATTGTTTTCGAGATGAATTGGCAATCTCACCCATGCCATGAAAAGCGTTTCACAAGCCCGTCCGCAATCTGCAAAAAAAGTGTAGCTCATTTCAATTCCCTCACAAAGTATAGTAGGGAGAAACGCGTTGAGTCCGGGGCTTCCTCGCTATGTTTCTCTATCTTGGTGGAACAATATCACTACGTGTGTGGAAAAAAAAAAACAGATATGGCCAAAACTAGATCCAAAACGCACAAGACATTTGTTATCCATAACCAGATTGCACTTTAGCTCCGTAATCAATGTCATCGCCGGACATTGTCTGATAGGAAGACACGCAATAAGACTCGGCGTTTCCTCTAATACCTGCAGAAATTGCTTAGATGAGTAGGAGGAAGAGACAATTCCACACCTCCTCTGCTCATGTCCTGCACTCTCCTTTAAAGGAAAACAGCATCTAGGAAAATATTTCCTTGATGATCTAAGCGATCTGCCGAACACAGATACCCTGCATCTCTTTCGCTTTATCAAAAGCTCCAAATATTGCATTTTTTTGATAATTTCTCATATTTGCCATTAAGAATTTCGTCATATAACTTCAAATTCATGTTCAGTACCCCAAAACCATAAAAAATATTGCTTTGAACAATGACACTTTAACTTTTCACCTCATATTATAATTTATCTGATTATTGCTCAAGTTGACCTTAATTTTGCACTTCTTCTTCTCAAAGTATTTAATTTATGCAGCCAAAACATCGCAAAAGATTTCCTTTGCTCATCTTGTTATGAAAGTTATAAGATAGTCTGTTTGTGAGAAACCTTTCCCTTTGTTTTTTAGGCATCTCTTATCAACACTTTTTAAATGGCTTTAGGCATTTAAAATCTTTATAAAGAATCGTGTTTCTCAACATCAGTCGATTGTATTACTTTAATTAACCGGAAATGGAAATTAAAAATATATTTGATCAAGATAACCATTTTGAGGTCGGTTTTAAATACAACTACCTGGGCATTGGGGCTGATTCTGTTGCCGACATCAGAAATAAATTGATTATGATTGTAAAAGCCGCAGAGTAAACCATTTTTGTTGTCATCATGCTGTAAATAAAAAGGATTCGTTTAAATAAAGCAGAATAACAAATTTATGAGCTTAATTTTATATAAATAATGTTATATAATTGAAAATACAATGAGCTCAAAGATAAAAAAAATGGAACGTGCTCGTTTTCAACTTTTGAAAATACCTCATGCTGCAGAGCTATATTTATTACTTCAATGAAAAATTACTGATGAACCAGCAAACAGAATTCAAACTGGGTTATAAGTATTTGTCAAGTTCAAATAAAATAAGTACACTTTTAAATATATCATTAAAGAGATATAAATATAAATTCTTCGGCGAAGAAGTTCGAGATGAGTCTGGTCCTGTGGCGAGGCTCCTTTCTCTTCCTACTAGCTCAGAACAGATTATTAAGAATGTGGTTTTTCTAGTAATATCACTCTCCAGCTTTTCTCCGGAGGTAATACCCGAACCCGTGTAAAACAATTTTGATGTTACTGAAAATCGTACCTCATCCTCCCAAAGCATCCCTAGCCCTTATGTTACGGGTATACCAAGTACCACAAATCGCAAATTATAATGAGGAATTATTTTCGACAATGCTGGTTGTATATGTATATTCAATATTAAAGTTTCCCGATAGATACGTTTTCATTCCAAGAGATGTGTATACATGTGTAGAGCAAAATCAATTGTGAGTAGTAACAGAAAATAAAAAAAAATAAAAATTCAAAGAAAACCACTTATTTACAAACACATGTACATGTGTATTGTTTATACCAAAGCCTATGTGTTTTGATTTCAAAGGGTTATTTAGAGATCCAAAGTAAACGCTGGCAGTTGGATGTAAGGCATAAGGGTTGAACAAAATGATATAAAACAATTTGATGTGAATTCCAACTCGGATGGAAATTAGAAGCTAAAACTGTTTGCATACCTTCCTAAATGAACATTGTATATCGTTCTCGTGTAATTGATATGACCGGCTACGGAAATGACTGTGGTCTACAGCTCTACATTATCAAAGTAACACATAAAAGTATGCAAAGTTAAATCAGAAGTTTTTGTATCTTAAAAGGAATACGCAATTTTGGCTTGATGTATAACATTTCATTTCGATGGTTAAATCGCTTCAGAACAAAGGTTGTTTAAAGGGCTTGAGACCAGGGTCTTTATTGCGAATTTCAATTTTTTTGTTTTGCAACAGAAAAACTCTTCGTTGGATTAGAAAAATTAGAATAGATAAATGAGAATGGATAAATTGGGATAGATAAATTAATCCGTTCTCAGTGAAATTGTAGAATGGTTATTGTTGAATTAACTATGCAGTCTTAGCGCTGGTCATTAACGAGACGAAAATTGTTGGTTTGAACATGAAAACGCTTTTTTGTTGGTGAGAGAAGAACACGAACACCATTTTTCTCTTCCTACATCAGATGAGTGTTCTGGCTATGAGAGTTCGAGTTGTTCATTTTTAAGAGGAAAGAGCGATGGAAGAAATTACACCACTTACTATTTGTACATTTCTTCTTAAATTTGGGTAGAAAAAAACATTTGGCTCTAGACATGTCTGAGATAAGCCCGACACTAACACTTTGTTGTGAATCAGCCACCTTTCATTTGTTTCTCGTTCTTTCACTTCGACGATATCTTGAATTTTTAATGGCACTTGACTTATTTGAACGATAAAACAAGATTTAAATAGACGAAAAAAAGGATTAAGAAAAGTTGCTTAAGATAAAAGAGTTCTAATTTTCCCTCTCTTCTATCCTCTTGTACATACTGCCAAAATGGAGATATCTGTTCAATAATTGATTGTAGTTGAATAAATCATAGGCTTTTAACACCAATCTGTAATCATGAAACATAACACGCTTAATATATTCTATTAGGTAAAATATCCATCTTGTTTTTGGATTTTGTGAGCTACAAATTTTTATTTTCATGTAAGAACCCGTATATAAGTTATTATCACTCTCTACACGGTAAGGGGTAGGTAAAATAAAATAAATAAATAGACTGGTTAGCATGGGGCCCAATTGCCTAATGCATTTCCCTTAACTATACCTTGTGAAAAATATCGTTGACCTTTTCATGGCATGAGCTTAATATCGGAGAAATTATCATTTTCTCGCGAAAGGCGATTATCGTTAAGAAACATTTTTTATTCCTGATTCTTGGATTCGAACCTGCAACCGCACACGTAAATTACAGACACGCTAGCCATTGCGCCACGAGCACCAAAGGCGTTGAGTAGTGGCAAAAATAAATTAAAGAACAACTTGACAGCCGACGAATTTGAGTTCGTAAAAATGTAGCACTACTCGAAACACCGGTTTTTACCGGTGAAAGTTTTTTGTGCCAACTGCATATCATGAAATGATGGGAACATTGACTTAGGCTAGGTTAGGTGGAAGTGGCTGTCAGCCAATGAGTACATTGCCTGACACACTTAGGCCGCAAGGGCCCATTGTGATACCACAGAGATCAGCAAGTTAATCACCTACTGATCTCAGAAACCCGATGTAAGATTAACGAGTTGATCACCCATTTATCTTCCATTACGGGACTAGCCGGTTAATCACCTGCTAGTCGAACCACGCGGAACTTTTAATGTATTTCGAAAAACATTTAAGGTCTATGTAAGCCAAGTCGCTAGTATCATCGAAGAAGAATTCACCGAGATGAGCTTTCCTCCTATGAAGTAGTGCAGGGCATGAGCAAAGAAGGTGTTGAACGGTTTCTTCCTCTTCTTCGTCCATGCAGCTTCTGCAGAAATCATTGGAAAGCACACCAATCCGTCTTTTGGCGTGTCTCCCTATAAGACAGTGTCCCGTAAGAACACCTATGGTAAACCTAGATACGGGCGGTTTAGCCTTAGGGCTAGTTTAGGTTTATAGGGCTAGAAAGCTCTTCGAGCGTTTTGAGTCTACACACGGCCAAACTTTTTTGGTTGCAAGGCAGTTGTTACTCTCATTCCATCTGGTGTTTGTTATCCCTGAAGCGTCTTGCCAAAGAAGGAGTTTACATGTTGCGATAGGTACACCTATGTTGTTCTTGTTCCATTCTGAGCGTAGGGAAGTGGTCGTTCCCTTTTTGGCTAGTTCGTCTGTACAGTTGCCTGGAATGTCCCTGTGCCCCGGCACCCATGAAAGGTGAATGTTGAACTGATTTGACGTCTCCCTCAGACACATTTGACAATTTTGGACCGTGATGGATTTTGTAGAGACAAAGGCAAGAGATTTAAGGGCAGCTTGGCTGTCCGAGAAGATTCGAATATCCGTGGAGGATATGACGTTTTCTTTGAGCCAAGACAGCACCTCCTTAATCGCCAGAATTTCCGCTTGAAACACACTAGGGTGGGCGGAAGAATAGACTGAGATTCAGTTTTTCTGAGTAGATTCCACTTCCTACACCTTCGCTGGTTTTTGAACCATCGGTGTAGAAGTGTATTGCTTCATTTTCCAAGAGAGTGCCATTTTCCTAAGCTTCTCTTGAAGGTATGGTTACTTGGAAATCAAACACCAACTTGGGGGTGGTGTAGTCGGATCGACTCGGTAGGAATCTAAAGTTATCTAGAATGGTAGTGTGGCCGATTTGATTATTGGTCCACTGTGTTGTAGCTCTGAGTCGAGTAGCTGAGCTAACTGCGACTTGTTTGCTGAAGATATCTAGGGGTGTGAGATCTAGTAGTACATTGAGAGCATCGGATGGGGTTGTCCCCAGTGCGCCACTAATACACAGACTAGCCGTTCTTTGAACTTTGGCCAGCTTGTTGTAGTCATCTTGTCTAGTGCGGTCCACCAGACTATCACCACGTATGTGAGTATCGGTCTAATTACCGAGGTAAACAGCCAATGGGTGATTTACAGGAGAAGAGTGCCAGGTTGGCTTTATTTACTCTTTCCTCAATATTGGTTTTCCAGGTCAGTTTTTTGTCAAAAATGAGATCTAGATATTTAGCCTGATTTGACAGTGTGAGAGTTAATAGTTGGGGGTCTGAAGTCCGGAATTTTGTATTTCCTCGTAAAGAGAACTAATTCCGTTTTGTGTGGATTGATGTTGAACATTGACTTAACTTAGTCATCTGTTAAGAGAGAGTGGAGTCGTCGCTGATGTCTCTTTAGACTTATTCCATTTTTTTGTAAGCAAAATTCCTTCCTTTGTAAAAAAAAGACAACTTTTAATGAGAAGTTCGAAAAAAAAAAACATCAAAGGCATTCTGGTAACTTGAATTTTGCGATAGCCTTTCGGTGGAGGTGTACAAGGACAACGAAAGTGATCGGTTTGAACGGATGGGAACTTTTTTTGGACTCGGTTGGTTGCTTCTGTATTGATGAAAAACAAGAAAAATGAACACAAAATTTCTTATATTGTCATTGCATGAATAAAATCAGTGAACAATTCATGCGCGGGATGAAATTCCATTCGATTACTGATGAGAGAATGCCAAGTTGTGATACCAAATTACTTAATACTGTAATCAGTAATATACTAAATTCATATAATTGCCACAATTCCGCTGCTGATGAGAAAAACATGATCTCTCTCAAAAGAAAATACATTAGTGTGACATCACAGGACACTGTCTTATTGGAAGACATGCCGCTAGGCTAGGAGTCGCTTCAAACAACTTTTGCAGAAGCTGCATTGATTAAAAGGAGGAGGAAACTATTTCCCACCTTCTCTGTTCATACCCAGCCTTAGCTCACAAGCGTAGGATACACCTAGGTTCGTATTTCTTTGATGACCTTAGTGATCTAACTCACATCGACGCACTGCGTCTCATCCGCTTCATTGTTAGCTCGAAGCGGTTCCATTAGGATAAAGGTACATTAGATCCATTGTGGTATCACAATGAGCCCAACGGCATCTTTATGAACTCTGTCGGCAAGTTTAGCCTTATGTGACAAAACCTTCAAAAACGGACTCAGGGTGATCGATTTTGCTTCAGAGCTAGTTTTTAGTAGCACATGCTTCCCTCGTCTCAAAATTCATAAAATTACATGGCGATCCCTAGGTCCTGAAGTTGATCAGATATGGCATGAGTAAACCACTACTATATATTCTGAATGACATGCTTCATGGTAGAACGTTTGTTGTTAAAAGTTGCAATAGAACTTCTACCAGAACTTTTAAAATACAGAACGGTCTACAACAGGGGGCGGTGAATTCGCCTATTTTGTTTAGCATTTTCACCGGCGATCTAATTGGTTCCCTTCACCATGCTATAGCGTACGCCGACGACCTAATCGCGTACAGAACAGGTCCAAAGATCGAGGTTATCAGATTACTTTTGCAGCGTGACTTCGATAAGATTCAGCAATATTGCGATGACTGGAAGTTGAAAATCAACTTTCAGAAATCGGAAACAATTGTGTTTAGAACCCCGTTGGCTCGGGCCTCATGGGATACGAGAAAGAACTGGCGAAAGCTGGTGATCGTTGATCTACATGGCCACCCACTGCCAAGCAAAGTAGTAGTCAAGTACCTCGGCATCTGGCTAGATCATTATCTATATTTTAACAAACATATGGATGCGGCTCTGGCCAGGGCTAGAGGAGCTTTTGCTCTGACAAGGCGACTGTTTCACAGCAGACAACTTGACAGCAGGGTGAAAGTGATTTGCTACATGGCCCTCATAAGGCCAATGATTGTCTATGGGTGCCCTGTGTGGTTCAATGTTACAGCGTCTCAGATGGAAAAGATTCGGGTGTTTGAGAGACAGTGTCTGCGTACCTGTCTTGGATTGCACAGAACACCAGAGTCGGAGTACAGAAAATATTATCCTAATGGGGTCCTTTACAACGGGGCTCAAATAAACAGAATCGACAACTTCATGATAAAACTGACTCGGGGTCACACTGCAAGGGCGATGACTTTTAACAATGGCCTGATATTTGGGGCTTACTACCCCAACTTTGAATATATGGAGAGAACACGTTTCAGTGGATTTGTCCCACCGGAGGCTTTCCTCTATTTTGACATGATAGGTTTGATACAGGACAGATTGGCGGTTCCGTTAATCTACCACGTCTGCCGTAAGTCCGTAGAACGACGGCTCCTTTACAGCCGGGACGTCGCCGCAGTAGGCGGAGAAGTTGAAGAGCTCCTCCGGTACAGTAGGGCGGTTTCAGATCGCGATCGACGGGACGTTATCAAAACGTCGAATATGTTCTGGTGGTTGTCTGAGCAACATAGGGAAAATGTTACGGATAGCGAGTCGCCTATGGCTGGCTTACAAAGGTTTAGTGTGTAAGACTTAGGGTATAGGGGGTAGGCATAGTGGCAACCAAAAAAATTATAAAAACTAAAAAAAAAAAAAAAAATTATAAAAATTATTACGGCGTCGAAAATCAAAAAAAAAAAAAATTGTAAAAAATCAAAATAAAAAAAAAAAAAATGTAAAAATGACTTCCCCAAAATTCAAAAAAAAAATAGAAAAACCACAAAATCCCAAAAAAAATTATAAAACACAAAAAACCAAAAAAAAAAAAATTATAAAAAGCTACTATGGCTGCTCTAGTTTTAAGTAGTTTTAATTAGTTTTAAGTAGTTTTAATTAGTTGTAAGTAATTTTAGGAAAAACGAAAAAATTGGATCGATGAAACTAAGTTTTTTAAACTTTCTTAGTTCTTAATATTAGCTCTAGTTTGAATTATATATATTATATCTTTACGCCGAAAGGCATTAGAAATAAGTTATTGTGTAATTTAGAGTACCCGCCTGGGGTCAGTAAGTTAATTAAGTTATTATTTAAGCTAGTTTAAACATTTTTTGGTCCTGAATGACCATGTTGCGATCGACGCAAGACACTTTTCCAAGGTAGGAATGAAAATTTAGTCTGCTTGCAAAAGCTGACAATCGATAAGACTTCCGTAAGCTACAGGCACTAGAGACAGCCAGAGTTTTCTAATTGAATTTCCCTTAAACTTTCACTGAATTTTATACCACCAGCGTTGAATATTGAAG
The DNA here is from genome assembly GCA_949752695.1 of Melanostoma scalare. Taxonomy (NCBI): domain Eukaryota; kingdom Metazoa; phylum Arthropoda; class Insecta; order Diptera; family Syrphidae; genus Melanostoma; species Melanostoma scalare. The sequence goes on along the minus strand of OX456984.1, from coordinate 51,490,210 downwards.
TCATTGCAGCAACGCTAACAAGTCATCAGACCCTCAGCCTCTGAGGTTCTGGGTTTCACTAAAAATGAAATCAGTCGTTCGATGCAGCCAAACAAAAACATGAGAGGTGTAGAATTTATAATACGAGTAAATACAATAAAAAAAAAGGATGGCGCAACAGAGGGGGAAGCTCCGGAACCTAGCGGACTTCTCTCGACCATACCTTGTGAATGAATGGAAGGGGCCAACAATTGTTTCTCAACTCCAAACTACCAACTCATTGTGTAAAATTTTTTTCTCCGCGATGTTCCCAAAATTTGAACCTCGTATTTCCTAGGTAACAGGCAGACACGAAACGGGCATCAGCACGACAAATGATGATCGAAGAGAAAAGAACATTGTAGTCCAAAAAGTTTTTTGTACTTTCATTGTACAAAAGCAAATGCATTGATTGTGTTATTAATATGAAAATTGAAAGCTTGGAATTCAGTACACTGAACAGAAATGAAGCTTCTCTAGCGACTATTAAACGTACTGGTGACTTGGTAATGCTGTTTTTTAAAAGGTTAGTTCTTAAACCACAGAAGATATACATATGAGGTAGTAATCGAAACAATCCCAGGCCTGTTGGTAAATAATGCTTACTGCTTTGAAGAGCAGGGATGCAAAAGCTTAAGCTAATTTACATTCTATGTTCGACTTTAAAACAAGAGCTAGTGGGTGAATTGTTAAATGAAAAATCTTTAATCCAATCGACAAGCTCGCTTAGGAATTGAATATTTTCCAACTCATATTTCACAAACTAGCTTGTGGATTAAATAATTTTCAATTCTAAAACTTTCTACCAGCTCTTCTCTTACGGGTCCCTTAATTTAGAAACTCTCAACCCTGGAACATTGCATTGTCTTCGGTGTATGCAGTCTGTCCAACTAATGAAATCATCCGTAAAGCCTAACAAGAGAAGTTCTTTTTCTCAGCCTTTTATGTCTACAATAATAATATGCTACAAATCAAAACAGCATCGTTTTTCGTCGCCACTCAAATTGAGACAAAAAATATAGAGTAGAGTTTGGCCCGATTTTGCTCAAGGTTTATTATTGTTCTCATCGCGTGTAACGAATTTTCAATTTAAAACTATAACTTGAAACATGAATTTTGGGCCGTGGAATAAACGTATCCGAATAACTTTACGTCTTTGTTAACATGTGAAAAGTTTAGCCGATTTAAAACCCATCTATTCCAAAAAGCTATTTAAAGGCATTCGAGTAGTTTTGGTATACCTAGCTAGTGGTTTGATGATAGAAAACTTGAATTTTGTTTCTTTTCATGTTGGTTTTTCATTGTGCATTTGTTTTAATATAAACGCTATTAAAGTAGCAAAAGAAATCAAAGAAATCAAACTCCGATCGTTTTACCACGATATTTCAAGCGTTTTTCTGTTTTCAAAAGTTGATTTCTTATGTTTCACTGCTGTTTTTGGATTCGGATACCTGATTTGTTCAAAAACGTATCACAAATAAAACCGACATGTTCGTCTACGCGCTTATTTAGTATCTCGGAATAAGTGTATTCTTTGTATCCCAAGCCAAGACGTAAATTATAAGCTCTCAGAAAGCTAAGTTTCCTAAGTTAATTATGCACGGTGCGGTCCGATACCCAACAAAAACTCCTAAACTTATAAATTTCGAGACGATTATGGCTCGGAAAGCGAAGAACACCACCCTTCTTCACTCAATGCAATTTACTTTGAAAAAATAACACATAACCGTTCGAGAACGTGTTCGAATTTCCAAAACAAAAATCTCAATCAAACTAATTCTTGTTAATGCTGACGATTGAGCTTTTCAAATACTTGAGGCACTCGAAGATATGTTAACTATTCTCTTTTGTTCCCACATATTTGCTTTTCAAAAAGAAAAATTGTAACAACATTTTCTCTCTTAACAGTTAAATTGATTTTCAATTTACGCAACAGGAGTCCTTACGGTCGTCAAGTAAACGAGATTGTGATATACCCAAAAGATTCAATAATGTGCGTGATTGTGTGGACTATCGTTATACACAAAACATCTTTCTGTGCGATAAAAATGAAAGTGTTGTAATCACATCGTTGAAATACACATCCAAAGGAATTAACTTGTCAACGAGTTTAATATTAAAATTTTTAAAGGCTATCCATACCGACTTAAGCAAGAAAAAAGACATGAGAGTTGTGATTGGTAGTAGCAGTGGCAGTATTGATGCAATTTTAATAATTTAATCTTGTTTGCCATCTCTTTGTTGAGCCGATGTAGTACTTTTGACAGCCTATTTTATTAAGTTTTATAATATAAATGGTATACCTTTTAGGAACCCTTTGACATACCTTTTCTATTGGATATCGTATTTTTGGATTTATTTAATTCCTTTTTCTGGGAAGCTTTCAAAGTGCTTCTATAGAAAAGAGGACAAAATCGTGTTATGGCTCTCATGGAGTTTAAAGTTTCGATTTCATATTAAATTTTCGTTGTGGGATTTCTAAAAACTAAGTCCAATATGATTTTTTCACACTGCCTCAAAAGGGATAGGTGTTTAAATAATTACGTTGAATCATTAAGACCAGATTTGTTCTACTAATCGTTGGTCATTTCGACTAGAGCGTGTCTTTAAGAAAACTTTTGTAAAATAAAATGAAATAAATAGGTTGACACAACAGAGGAGCCCCGGCGCCTAGCGCATTTCTCACAACCATTGCCTTATGAGGAATGTAGGGGACCTTCAATTTTCTGCCGATTCCAAACGGCTAATAGAGAAAGCGCTTTCATGACAGTGAATTTACTATCGGAGGGTGAATTTACTATCGGGACCCGAGGAAAAAAAACTTTTTTTTTTCTATTGAGATCCGAACCACGAACATCCAACTTAAAAGACAGACATGCTAACCATTACACCACGGACACCACAAGAGTGTCAATGTCAAGCGAAATTTATTTTTAAAAACCCACCGTTGCGTTGGTTGAAACATGTCAAATTTCCATTGAAAAATATGGAACAACTTTTAACTACAATTTCTGTAGAAATTGTGTTGTTGACCGTAGTGTTTGGAGCCGTGTTGTAAATAAAATGATATGCTATATCATTTATATATCATTTGTAGAAAAATGATTTTTAATCAAAACGTTTATTTGTTTCATTAGAAATGCTTTTTGAGAAAAAATTCAATAAGGAATTTCATTTTATATCTACACTAGCAGACCCGCCACAATCGCACACAATTCGTCTCTTACAAAGCTCCAAAAACAACCACTTCTTCTCTGTTTCTGTTTTTTATGGTACTTTTGTTTTTGTGCTTAAGTACCTTCAGGACCCTCTCACTACTTCGAAGGTGATCTCTGAATGCTGTGGGAAGACTTAATTTCTTGAGTCTCGTTTAGGTTCCAGGCCATCACGCCATAACTGGAAATAAGATCGCCGATTAACTTGCAATCCAAGGATCTCAGACAGCTTTCTCAAGACCTGAACCGGTGCTTGGTCTTCAATCAGCAATTGAATCTGTCAAGATCTCAAACGTAGATGGCATGCCTCCACTGGATGCAAACAGACTAAACTTATGCTCCCCAATGTAAATATGTAATGTGCAACAATTTTGCCATCTCGTAGTAGAAAAGAATGTTGAAAATCAGGGCACTTCTCTTTTGACAAGCATTTAAAAGTGTTGGGCTTAAGTGGTACTACACTCTGTGAATCCTGTGGAGAGGATGAGTACATCGCGGAGCACTTCCTCTGTGAATTTCCTGCATTTTCTTGCAACAGAACTCGGCGCGGACATGGTGAGAGCAGGTAACGTAGGCTCTTTGTCGTCCCTCTCAAAGAGCACCATGGCCAATCTAATTTTATAAATCTTTCTATGGACATTAAAGAGGTTAAAAACAGCATTTAGAGTACCAAACAGTTGAGCCTACAGTATTATGTTGAAATGATTAGTGGTAACCTTAGCGCTGAATGATAGTACATTATTTGAAAATGATTTTTGGACTCATGTAATGTCAAAATACATTTGCTTTTCATATCAATTGAATGAGAAACCTCCACAAAAAAATTCTCATAAACTACACGTGTAGCACCAAATGTACGCGTATAAATTCTTAATTCTTGTGTTATACTGAGTATACTTGTTCATGCACGGATAACCCATTTACAGGTATATCGTGTATACGACGTACTTTTGAAGAAGTATGCACACTTTTTCGTATGACGGACTCTACTTAGGTGTACCAAATTTGGCATACCAGCTAAAACTCCAAAAGCGTCTGGCTTATCTTCCCCCTCTTGCACATTCCCTCGAAGGTGGGTCCATGTCTAACTTTTAGTTCCTCATCTACCTCTTCTTGCTTCCTTGTTTTCAGAATATGAGTCAGATATGTGCTAAGTCGTTTCCAACTCTCTTCATCTCTCAGCATCTTCTGGATGATATTACTTAGTCTGCTTTATCCTTCTGCTTATTTCCTGACAGAGAGATTCTTATGTACTGCACCCGAGCACTGTATGTTAGGCGACCGACGTTTGCAAACGAATCTCCGTATTAGCACGAAGGGCTTCTGCTTTTTCCAATTTTGTAAAGAAAGACTTTGAAAAAACCCGTGTCCGGTGAGGAGCTGTGTGACGTAGTAGTTCACTTCATCGTGTTTTCGGTTCCTGCGTTCGCTTAGGTCTCTGATCAGTCTAGCTAGTTCAGCCGCCTCTGCTTTCTGACTCCCATCGTTCCTGCGACTTCTGCTGTGCAAGCACGTTTTCTTCCGTATTTGCCGCTTCCTTGTCGATTTCTGCTTTCTTTTGTTGAACGAATTTTCTTTGTACTGCAAAGAGATCAATTTGAACGACACTTGCAACTACCCAGAACTCCTGCGCTCTCAATTTACAGCTCACCGCGCTTTTATACCGATGCGTAATATTTCCGATACTTTTGGTGCTTCAGCCCAAATCTTGCTTCGGAACAGTAGAATTTAGTGTGTTATTGCCAAAAGAACCCTCCAATTGCTAACAGATAGTCCACCTACATTCGCCATCAGCCAGGATAGATGGCTTGTAAATTTGGATGCCCGTTCAGCGGCCGTCCTTATCTAGTCCCAAAAGCTCAGTTTCGTGTCGAGCTTTATTCTAAGTTTTTTTTCACGTTTTTGCTCTTTGTAACTTAGGTAACAAATTAAATGAATGCTAACGGTTATCGACTTCCACGTCGATAACCGTTAGCATTCATTTAATTTGTTAAGTACTACTACAGACTTCTTAGTAGCCAGACACAGTCCACGTTCCTCCGTTCAGGTATTTGTCCTTCTCATCACTTGGTTCAGCTTTCCCTTTCCCCAGCAACGTCATGAGAGTATCCAACTAGATAGCCGCCTTCGATCATCTCCATACAGAAAAGACCATCGCAGGAGATATTCCAGAGGTCTGGTCCATTGATAGATCCATGTTCTGCTCGAGCCGTGATATCCTTTCGTCACGTTCGTTCTGCGGTTCTGGTAGATAAGTTTTGGTTTTTTTAGGTGGTCTTTTATCATCCGTAAGGGATACTCTGCAACTTTGAATCTAACAAGCGCATCAATCATATTTGACCTTCCGGTCTGTGGTAAAAGCGATTTCGGCAGCCAGAGTTACCAGCAGCACGATTTTCTTGGCGTTTTGACTTACCCTGTTTGCATTTTTGATAGCCCTTACCACTTCTTTTAATCCTCCCAAGGTAGAGCGCCCCTTCCAGAAGGCATATCGTTTCTCAAACAAATTTCACGTTCTTTAAATCACGGCTATTATTCGTGGGGGCTATAGCTTTTTTCTAGGAGCTTGCCTACTGCGTCCATCATGAATAGAGGCCTGTATGCGGATGGAGAGTCCGGTTTTCCCTTATTTTTGCTGATAATTACAACTGTTCAAAGCAAGTCTATTTAATCTATTTTGGTTTGCGAAAGATAAAGGACTTTTTTCAATCACTTTGAGAAAATTGAATTTGAGCAAAATTATAGTTTGACGGAAATTCTGGAAGAGTAAGACATCTTCTCAACCGACTTAGAGTGCAAAAATTAATGTGAGTGAAATCGAAATTGTAGGCGATTTATGTTGGTTGAAGCACGGGCTCATCCTCAACAAGGACGCCCACTAAGTAAGTTAGTGGGAAATTCGACTAAAAAAGAGTCGACTGTACTTTAAAATAGCAAATAGATAATTGATTTTTTAAGTTTCAAGCAGTGTTTATTTATGTTTGTTTGAGTTTCAAACGCATTTCAAAAATGGAGCATTCCGGCTTCAAAAACTCTTAAAGACTTAAGTATTATCCATTTTCTAAGCAAACACATCAAGAGATATACTACAGTTCAACAAGCACATTTCTCTGACAATCATTCTATTCAATTATATGAATGTTCATTTTAATTTGTTTTCTTTCCCCTTTGATATGCCAAGAGGTAGTCAATTTAGTTAGAGGTTAATCATAACATTTCATTTTTATCACAGTTGGCCTTCTGTTATTTACAACAACTGTATACACAGAGTATGCAGTGGCTATGTACATGAAAAATATTTTCTCTGCATAAGCTGTCGATGTCGCCCATAGTTATTCCTTCCGAGGATTATGCAGTCAAGTGCAAGGGATATTTATTCTTATTGGATTCCTAATCGGAGCAGAAGTTGAAATATAAAGAAAAACCGTTTATTCTGTTAATGCACAACACGCCAACAGAAGGGAAAGTAGTGCATGTACATAGTTTCATAGAACACTCATAACTGCTTCAATAAGCTTAGGTGAGCTCAAGCCGAAACAGAAATGTGTTTTTTCTTTGTCTTTTATTATTATAACATCGCTTTTCATCTTTTAACCTATATACAGAGTAAGTTGAAAGGTGTCTAGTCCTTCTTGTATTTTTTGATCGAATCACAATGGATTAGGCAGAGGTTCTGACATAGGTCATTTCGCAATAGTTTGGTAGCAAAGTATTCAGACAAAAGAATAACATCAATTTTGATGGAATACTTTGTCGTGTTTCATTCTTAATTCTGAGCTAGGTCCGCTGGGTCCTTCAGAACTGTTGTTCAGTTGGAAACTCATTGTTGAATATGTCAAAAAAGGAAAAGGAAATTTACGGAGTGAGAAGGACGGATTGATAAAGTGATTCGTGTTATTTAAGAAAATAAAAATTTAGCCATAGGCCTAGAATGTAGCTCACACTTCTTTAAGCTAATGTTTCTCGATTTCGTATTTGGGTGCAACGAATTTTTTTTTATTAACAGGAGCATCAATTTGTCCTGTTATAAGCTGGTGAAGAAAATCAAAATTATTATTGATTCGGCGATGCGAAAGGAGTTGCATCTGCAACAAGTTCTTCTCGAAATTTAACAGTAGGCGTGTTTTTTTTCACAAGGATGTTATGTACATAACATGATATCCAAAAAAAACGCTTCGTCTTTTTTTATTTGTGGGTTGGTGCTCTCGATCAGTTGTCAAACCAATAAAAGGCAACAAATGATTTTTTTTTGCCAAATTCGCACAAAAACGCAAAAACTGTTTGTTAAAAACCTAAAGCAATTGTATAGAGTGGAAAATAAAAATGTTCCGTAGTGAAATTAATGCAGGTAAACAATTTTTTTTGTCTGTTTTTTGTTAGTTTAGAAACGTCAAAAATAGGTCCGTTCACAAAGGTAACAAAGAATTTCTGTTGACTCTGTTTACATGCTGGGGTTGAGTTTATATGAGATTGTGATTAAGATGTGAGTTGGAAAAAATATTTTGTTACTTGTTTCAAACGAATTAAACTATTAATAATAAGAAAGTACAACCATTTTTATGGTATACTTAACAATTAGCTTTGAAAAAAATGTTAACATTCACACAAAAATGTGAAAAGATATATGCAAAAAGTGTTTTCAGTCACTAAACAGACCATTTTGAATTGCTATTACGTTGTTTTATGTATCTTAATATACATTTACAAATCTAACTCTTAAAATCAATGAAATTCTAAAAATCAAAAATTGTCTGCAACTAAATTGTGGAGTGTAAGAGTGGGCATATGATTTTATTCAGTTACACATTTGTGAACAGACCCTTTGCCACCCATTTTGCTTTTGTTCGAGATACATGAAAGTCTCTAGACGTACCAACATTAAAAAATGAAAAGTCGAAAAACTCATTCGATACTCGACTAAACGTCAAAAATCTATCCCCGACCAAATCTTAACCATCCTTTTATCCATAACATTGGTTGTCGGGGATGTTGTTTTTGCTTTGCATGTAAAATGATGTTATGTATATAACAGTCTTGTGAAAAAAACACGCCTAGTAACTCCTTAAATCACTCATAACGGAAGGATTTCAGTCTTTCAGACCTGAGATCAACACTTTCAGGCGTAAGCCTATTCACTCCATTCACAAGTCATTGCAAGTGTTTTATGAAAATAGAAACCACGTCGCAGAGGCAAACGTTGTTTGAATCTTCTAGAAACTCATAAAGAAAAAGGAAATGAAGTAATTTTATGTTTGGATAGCTTTACCAGCAATGGTATGAGTTTGTTGTTGAAGAAACTAATTTTGAGTCTTAAATCATCCTTTCGTGCATGTTGGCGTTTGAGTGGTTGAAATGTTCATTTAACTACAGCCATGTGTGATTATAATATTTTTTTTCTACCCGGTTAAGCGAATGCTTCTCCTCAATGAGAAAAACTTCCATTTCGATGCAAAGTGACAACAGTCGACAGACGAGGAAGTACTTTTCCACAAGAAAACTTCTAACAACATTATTGAGGTATTCCGACTGGAAATCTTCACCCATACTTAGCACTAAATTAACTTTTGTATAGGGCTGAGGGTATTTGATTTTATGAAGCAAATAATTTTTATAACACGTGGGAGCATATTTACTCCATGACTTCATGTAATGAGCAAATTAATTTTATTCAAACAAACATTAACCACCTTTTTGAAAGACATGTTCCATTGAAGACTAAGACAACCAATCCTGGACAACACCCTTGGTTTACAACAAATATACAAATATTCTAATTAAAAAGCGAGATTTGGCCTACAAGCGCTGGAAGAGATTTAAGCTAAGTACATACCGCCAAGAATATTGCTACTTCCGCAATAGAACAATTTCTCTTATTCGTTCAACTAAGTTTTTGCTAACCGACTCAACCCTTCATTGTGTGGGAAAAAGCTTTGGAAAAATTTAAGAAGCTTAGGTATAGGTAAACAACAAGGTGAAGTCTGCAAAACTGTTGATTTGAATTTGCTTAACCAGGAATTCGTTACATTCCCACATTTGCCACGTGCACGATCCACATCTCAGGTTAATCTTCCAATGGAAAATATCTTTGAAACTGGTCATAAATTTGGATTTCAAGGAATTGACCAGGTTCAAGTTGTTGAAAGTATAATTTCCTTTAAATCAAATGCAGTTGGAACTGATGGTGTTCATCCTAAATTTTTGAAAATGCTACTTCCCATTGCACTTCCTTATATTACTTTTGCTTTCAATCGCATTTTAACGACGAGTGTTTTTCTCACAGCTTGGAAAAGAACAAAAATTATACCGGTTCCCAAAAACTCAAGTGGAAAAGATTTGAGGCCCATATTCATACTTCCGTTTCTATCCAAGGTTTTTGAAAAAATCATGTAAATACAAATCAACTCTTTTTTAGATGCCACTCACGCCATTTCACCTTTACAATCGGGTTTTCGTGAAAAACATAGTTGCATTACTGCTCTGTTGACAGTAGTTGAAGAGATTAGGCAAAGTATTGATAAAGATCAAAAAACTTTTCTTTTACTACTTGATTTCTCACGTGCTTTTGATACTGTTGATCACAATATTCTTTGCAATAAGCTCATAAATTTGTTTGATTTTTCATCCTCTGCTACAAAGCTTTTGATTTCCTATCTTTCTGATCGGCAGCAAGCAGTTTATGCAAATAATGTTTTTTCGGACTTCATAACTGTAACTACAGGAGTGCCGCAAGGATCTATTTTGGGGCCTTTGCTTTTCTCCCTTTACATCAACGAACTTCCATCTGTCGTTACCAGTTCTAAAGTCCAACTCTTCGCCGATGATGCACAACTTCATATAAGTTGCCCTCTCGGACTGATAGAAGATTGTGCAAGTCGCATCAATGCAGACTTAGAAAATATAGCTAATTGGGAAAAGAAGAATCTTCTGTCAATTAATTCGTCGAAATCAAAGTGCATCATCATATCTAAGAAACACACATCAACCTCTTATTTTCCTAAAATAATCCTTAATGATGCCCCAATAGAATACGTCTCCACAGCCAAAAATCTAGGAATGGTTTTCAACAAAACCCTGACTTGGAGCAACCACATCAGCTCAGTCTTTGGTAAAATCTATGGGGTCTTACGATCTTTATGGGCGTCTCAGCATTTTACTCCAATCAAAACTAGGATTGTATTAGTCAAATCTCTAATCATATCTATTCTTACCTATGGATGTGAGGTGTATGGAAAATGCGATGTTATCGATAAACGAAAACTTAATGTAGCTTACAGTAATGCAATTAGGTATGTCTTTGGGCTTCGGAGATTCGACAGAGTTTCTAGTTTTTCGAACATGATTTGCAGCCTCACTCTTCGCACCTCCGGTGGAATAACGACGTAAATGCAATTTTCTTAAATGTTGAGTAATCACGTTTAAAGTTTGCTTGCAACAACGACGCAAAGTGCAGTTATGTCATTGTTGTACTAAGATATACACTCTTTTTTTCTGACCTTTCGTACGTTACGCGCGCAATTGACTATTGCTACTTTATTGCTCCGAAAAGTTTTATAGATACGCGCGCAATTGACTATTGCGACTTTATTGCTCCGAAAAGTTTTATAGATTTATCTTTGGTGTCAAAAAAAAAATTGCCTCTTTTGGGCCCTAGCAAAGATACAATCACGCCGATTTTACCACGTATAAAACTTTTAATTTGGGACATTATGTCGTTCTTAACTCAATTTCAGAAAAAATTGCAATTGCGTCGATATTCCACCGGAGGTGCGTCTTGATAAGTTGTTACATTTCCGAACATTGACTATGCTCTTTAATATTGTACAAACACACCAACCTCCGGATCTGTTTAATAAAATAACTTTCTGCGCTTCCACTAGAACAGCGCACATCCTTCAACCGCGTTTTTCATGCTTGACATCTGAGCGTCAGTTCTTCGTTCACGCCGTCCGACTTTGGAACTCTCTCCCACGACATTTGAGGAACATTGGTGATAAGAAGGGATTTCAGAGGGAACTTAAGGCATATTTTCTAATTATTTAACGATTTAAACTATCTATTAACTTTATTCTTCTTTTTTTTTCTTCTCTTTTTGTTTTTAAGTGAAACTTCTTATGCGACTTGCAAACATGCAGCGTTACACTTCCGTGTTACATGCAGCGTTACACTTCCGTGTTAAACATATTATCGATTGCATAGTTTTTGGCACTGCTATAAATTTGTTGCTATAACAGTTGTATGTTATATGACGCGTCATTATGGGAACTAATGCTGGATTTGGTATAGTTTAGTTTATGTAGATAATAATTTATAAAGCACAAGAGTTAAAAAGAGAAGCGAAAAGAATTATGACTGCAGATGAAAAATTATGGGTGCAGATTAGACAGGTTCAAAAAAAGTGACTTTTTTCTTTTTCTCGATGCACATCGATTTTTACCTTCGAGTAGGTGTAAAAACAAGCCTGTTAAGATTTGAGCTCGAAAAATTAATATTTAGAAGTCGCTCATCGCAGATTTCCATTTCCCATACAAAATGTATGGGGAAAAAAACATATAATTTTTGGAGTTTTATATTTCGGTCTAGAAGCAAAGTGCCGAGATGAGCGATACATATTCTTATAGAAAATTTGTTGTTCTACAAAAAAAGTTTCTTATCATTTTTCGACAAATTCACTCTTTCAAAAGTTATTCAAGGTTAAAGTTTGAACAAAAATTTTTTTTTCTTGATTTCTGACAAAATGTTAAAATTTAACACTTAAAATCATAAAATCATTCGCTTTTGACACATATTTTTATAGAACATTAATTGTTCTACAAAAAAGGTGTTTTATTATTTTTCGACAAATTCACTCCTTCAAAAGTTATTCAAGGTTAATTAAATAATTAATTAATTAATTAATTTTTTCAGAAATCAAGAAAAAACTTAAATTTACTCTAAATTAAACTTTAACCTTGAATAACTTTTGAAGGAGTGAGTTTGTCGAAAAATGATAAAACACCTTTCTTGTAGAACAATTAATTTTCTATAAAAAAAAGTGTCATTAGCGAATGATTTTATGATTTTAAGTGATACATTCTAACATTTTGTCAGATATAAAGAAAAAAAATATTTGTTCAAACTTTAACCCTGTATAACTTTTGAAGGAGTGAATTTGTTGAAAAATCATAAGAAACCTTTTTTGTAGAACAACAAATTTTCTATAAGAATATGTATCGCTCATTTCGGCACTTTGCTTCTAGACCGAAATATAAAACTCCAAAAATTATATGTTTTTTTTCCCATACAATTTGTATGGGAAATGGAAATCTGCGATGAGCGACCTCTAAATATTAATTTTTCGAGCTCAAATTTTAACAGGCTTGTTTTTACACCTACTCGAAGGTAAAAATCGATGTGCATCGAGAAAAAGAAAAAAGTCACTTTTTTTGAACCGGTCTAGTGCAGATGCATGTAAATCCACCTTAACTCTTTGTTCTTTCTTAATTTTCAATTTGTGTCGTGTGTGTGAAAATCGTGCCTGGCTTGCAAAATAAATTTCGATTGCTCCATTGAAATTGCGGAATTTTATTTCAAAGACAATATACATATGTACATATGTACATATGTACAAATCAGAGCTCTTGGTGAGTGGTTACTGAAAGATTTTATTACAATTTTAATATATGTAGTTATGAGTATGTAGTAGTTAGTGGAGGCATAATCATGTATGTATAAGCAATTTCCATTTACGCCCGGCTCAAAAATGTTCGATCATGTCTAAACATGTTTGATCATGTCTAAACATGTTTGATCATGTCTAAACATGTTTGATCATGTCTTAACATGTTTGATCATGTCTAAACATGTTTGATCATGTCTAAACATGTTTGATCATGTCTAAACATGTTTGATCATGTCTAAACATGTATGTAAATGTTCTCCGTCTTGGGCTTAGGTGTTAAGACTGCGGTCTTCATTGGTCGGTCAGTCAGCTACCACTGACACTGGCCAATCAACGGTTTCAGAAAGGTTCTTGGTATTCTATTCCATACATAAGTACTATGTATGTACATAGATCTTTAAAATCCTAGTTTTCGTCCTCTAATCTCCACCAAAAAATAAAAAATTGTTCTATGAAATGGTGTTAAGTAGCTATCCCGTGAAAATTTACTCCGATCCATCTCTTTTCTTTTTCTTTTAAAGAAACAATACGAGTTCACTCAAAATAAATTTCTACCCCTTCCTATTTTCATTTTCATATTAGGAAGTTTCACTTCTTCCGCGCGGGGGGACTGCACGCACTATTTTTTTTTTTTTTGTTAATCTCTTTGTATATAAATGTATATATTTTTATATTTTTGTTTTTGAACGATTTTAAGCTTCTTTGAGTTGTATTCAAGTTAAATCTGTCCATTAATTCAACTTTGCACTATTTTATAAGATTTTTGTATCTTACTGTGTACAAGTATCTATTATTATAATAAACAATAAACAATAAAAACACCGTTCAGAATTGGATTAAAGTTCAATCCAATCGCAATCTGAAGCCGAATTTTTTTTTTAAACAAAACTTTTATAAGAACAATGGCTTTTTAATACCTGCACTGATGCCCATTAGCTTTGGTATACCATTTGCATATAAATTTACTAATTCCCATGCAGTCAGCTGTGTTCACATATTTATTTTTTTGAAAAATGTATGCATTACTGTAGAAACATATTTTTTAACCTTTGCGTTGTAGAAAAAAGGTCCTTAGAATAAAAATACTTCTCTGAAATATAGTATATTTGTTATGAGCACTTTCAATTGGGCGTTTTTTCTTATTGCACATCCGCCAATTTAGCTTTAAACGCATTAACTCCTTATTTCACAAGGAGTTGTGCTATTGCCTCTCTCCCCCGGCGACGTTTAGTTGGAATATTTCTTTGAAACCCAAACTCTACAAACAAACAATGCCATCGGGTATCGGGTTATATTACTTACATTAGGATTGTGAAAATTCTTGGCACAAGAAGTTTTCCTGTCTGTTTTAAAGGATGCTACCGTTTTTTTCATAGGTAAGCAGTAGTTAACATTTTGTTAAAAATGTTATGAACTTTGCTTTCCGGTCATTTATAACAGGCAGTTCAGGTACGCTGAGTTTATCTTGCCTTAAGTATTGTTGCCGAAGTTCTCTCTCCATTTTGATGAAAATTTTTAAGTATGACTACTCGAAGTCGAAAACTTGTAGAGATGAGGAATCTTCTTGTGTCCAGGAAATTGAATGAAAAAACACATGCATGTGATGAGAGATTACTGATGCTCTCTACTACTGATCCTAAAAAACAGCAGAACTTCAAGCAACAGTGTAATGGCGGAAGAGCTTTTTGGCAACGTGTTGAATATTTCGAGATCAATCAATCGTTTGAATATATAAAAAAATGAAGTAAATGAAGAAGGTGGCTCTCTAGTGCGGGGAGCCTGTGGAATAGCGTATTTCTCACAACCATAATGAATAGAAGGGACCTATGATTGTTTCCCCATTCCGAATGGCTAATCGGGAAAGCGTTTCTCATTGCAATGAAATTATAATATTATGACGTTCTAATTTCTCGCGGATGATCATACTAATGGAAAAACTCTTTTATTTTTTTGAAACCTTTCATGTAACATGCAAACATGCCAACCATTACGCCACAGGCAACACACTACCGTTATAAGTCTCTGAAATTGGTGATAAAGGAAGAGGTTCGAATATGCGCAGGGCATATGCTAACAAGCTAAGTACAAGCAGGATCCCAAAAAGTATTCTGTGAAGATTTTAACAACCTATCTCATTTTAAGGGATGAGTTTTATTTTTGGTGGAACCTGTGCGAAAACTATTTAATGGCCTGGTGAGCGTATACTGGCGCATTGACCTTCCTTATCTAAAGTGCCCAATATCGTTGAAAAAATAGGTACAGAAAACTCGGAAATAAGCAAAGATACCATACCACGATTCTTGAAGGAAATGGGACCCTTCGGACTTGGATTGCTTACGATTCTCATCCCTCAGTTTGTAGGTGTTTATAAATGCGGTGGTGGTCTAGTTGTAGTTCAGTTGATAGGTCGGATTCGTGGATCAGAATCACGACATCGATCTAATGCATCACAAAGAAGGGAAGGCTGCTACTGCTACCTTGGTAGTCCAATGTACCGGAAATTAGGTCTTAGTGCTCCAGCATAAGCCTCCTCTTTTTATTAAAAATACCTAAGCAGCGTACAAGAAAATTTTAGAAACACGAAGATGAGATGACTACCATTCTACGAGGTGATGTCCCACACTAAATAGATTGAACAATGAAGAGTATGAGATTGAAAGCTGGAGGATAAATGATCGTGAGACTGCTATGGCTGGGACATGTAGATGTAAAGCGGATGAACATCAACCCTCCAGCTCGAAGCGCTTTCGAAGGTTCGTTCTCTGATATTTTTTCATTTATCGTGTGGTTTGATCCAAGACAGTTTGTGAACATTATCATTGATTTTGGTTCCTTATTATCTATCGTGAACCCCTTCGAATCTTGGAAATCTATCATAGTACCTATTAAATTTTAAGAGAATTTTCAAAACATGTGTGGTCCTTCGAGCCGGATTATTTGGATTTAGCCACCACACGATACGTTGATATTCACAGTCTTTTTCGTCGGAACATTTTGACAATGTCGACGGTAAACACAAAACGATGTTGTCGAAAACTTAGACACACTCCAATTAGATCTCGTTGTATAGGCGGGCCGACTAATAATTGGCTATTCAACGATTTCCCGATAGAATCTTTTACCGATCCGTCGAAAAAGACTCGAAGGTTCGTAGTGGAGATTTCCGGCTTGAGAACAGCGTGATGCGGTAAATAAAATTGACACGATTCGTTTTTTTGAATATCACCACGAGGTATAAGTTCCATGTGACCTAATTCCCGGTATTCTTGCATGAATTTTGAATATTGCCTGTACAAGTCAGGATTAGATCGAAACCTACGCTCCATCGAATGCAACCGTGAATCTGCTGGCTGCATCGTTTTTTTTAAATTTGGTAATTCGGTTTTGAATGGAAGTGAGACCACGTATTTTCCATCAGTAGCGCGACAAAATGGTTTTTTGGAAATGCTGTTCAACTGGATCTTTAAACGTTTCCAGTGGTTAGATAGTAAAGACTTCCTCCAGCTCCCAGAACCGCTGAAGAAGAGCGTCAAGATCAATGGACAAATAAAATAAAGACAACTCGGTGTTTCGATTATTTGAGTCAAAGAACTTACACGAGATCACCCAACCGAATGTAGTACCCTGTGCAATAAGTTTTCCTTCTGGTCCAATAACTTGTTAGGAGTTTAAGATAGGCCAAACCTTATCAGCACCAAGAATGATATCAGCTGCACCAGGAACATTGAAGATGGGATCAGCCAGATCTAATTCAGATATATATGTCCAGGTTGATATATCAAACTATTTGGATGGTAGATTCGAAGTCACCTTACTCAACACAAGAGCATCTACAGCTAAACGAACGGAGTCAAAGCGAGAAATAAGATTTAAAGACACGCTGCAGTTTGTGTTTACCGCCGACATTGTCAAAATGTTCCGAAAGATATGGGCTTGCGAAAAAGACTGTGAATATCAATGTATCGTGTGGCGGCTAAATCCAAATAATCCGATCTGAGCATTATCGCTTACGAACCGTAACCGTATGGTACTGCGTCGGCGACATTTTTATCGGTACGCGTTCTTCAATAACAACAAACTTCCCTTAATGTGATTGACACATTCAATTGAATTGAATGTGTCCTCACTTCCCAATGGTTTAATGAGTAAGAGTCTTACAGTACTAGCTATCAATTATTTTTACTACTACTAGACAATCAGCTTAAGGATCGCTGAGAGCTATTTACACTTAGTACAAACAAAACTTAAATCTAAACGGCGGTAGACCTTTGCGGGAAAAAGTTATAGCGTGGCATTTACTAACGTTGAGTTTTAAATTATTTTTGTGACACCAAACTGAGAAAATGTCGAGATTATCTTGTAAGATACAAGAATCAACGGGGATAAAATGCTTCTAAATACTTTCATATCATCCGCGTGTATCAAAACTTTACAATTGAGTGTTTTAACAACATCGTTAATTGCTAAAGTAAAAAAAAGTGGGCCAAGATGGCTGCCTTGAGGGATACCAAAAGGTGCTATGAAGGGATTTAAGAAAGATGATCTGCAGCAGACTACATATTTTCTTTGAGTCAAATAGGTAGGTACTAACCTAAGAAATAAAAGGGGGGGGGGGGAGTTTAATATGAAATGGATGATTTTATGAGTAGCAATAACATCTCCTTTCTCTAAGCCACAAACAAAATCCACTAGACTGGTCGTAGTTGACCTATCTGCTAGGAAACCATGTTGTTCAGGAGCCAAAATAGATTTACAGTGGAAAGACAGAGTATCATAAATAATGCCTTCAAACAGCTTTGATATACAGGAAAGTTTGGCTAAGGGACGATAGTTAGACATATCATTCTTGGGTCCTTTTTTATGGATAGGGACAATGTGTGATATTTTCCAGGATATTGAAAACAAACCCTGTGAAAGTGATAGCTTGAAAAGGGTAATGACATAGCTTGAGTTAATAGATGAGTTGAAAAGTTAAATCTTCATCATCCGAATTCTTGAAGAAAACTACATTCCGCTGATTTCTTTTTTGCAATGAACTACCAATATTACTTTAAATAAATTTTATATATGATAAATGCTACAAAGGCATACTTTCAATACTCTAGACTGTGTAATCCATTCCGACCTACAACGTTCAACAGTTTGCAATTTACAGGTTGTTTCTCACAAACGAAATATTCTACTGTCTTCCTCAGATACCGACTAGAATTCCTACAATTCTATGATGTATACCTTACATGTTATATCTCAGCACTGATAGTCTAAAACGAGTATCAATCTGTTTGATTGACCCTTAAGGACATTCTTGCTAAACATTCTTTAGCATACTTCATTTACCTAATAAGAACAAAAGGTTTGGGATTCAGCCTGTATACCAAAAGTATGTATGATACAATCAATTCATCCAAATAAATACCAGAAGAGGAAAGCAATGCCTGTTGTCTCTTGGCAGAAGTAGAGAACCCATGAGGGAGCAATTTGATAATTGCTTTTCACTCATCCGAAAAATGTTTTTCAATAAGGGCAAACAAAAGTGTACACATGCAATATATTGAGACTAGATATCGGTTATCTTCAGTAAAATTGTAAGGGAATAGTGACAGTCTGTCGCAAGATATCCTTTTAAATATGTGAGTTGTACTCAGTCAAGCTTGTGTACCAACATAGTAAATCACATGTAGAGATGTGAAAAATAGTATAAGGTGAACTCATTTACCATCAGACATCAATTATTGGACATTCAATAAATAATCTTCTGATCTACTTAATCGGTATTATATGGTTGAGACTATCAAACGAATGTAAAACGTAAGGGAGAAACTTACATTATGCCGAATGTTAAAGTAAGAAGCAAATCTCATTCTTCGCCATTATTAAGGGTATCGTTGTCCTTTTTCATTTCTCATCTTAAAGCTGCAAACATACGAGATTGAATCGTTTGCACGCAACGTTAAATGTAATCAGATTTGCTGATATGTTTTTTGCATTGCCTGAATGTCTCTTAAAAATGTGAGAACCTTGTAAAATAATAAGACATCAAAGCAGGATATATTTAGCTTTGGATTAAAGTTCGGTTTTATTGCCAAATATTAATGGAGAAGAAAAGATTAGGTATAAATCTTATTATACGAACGTTTTTGAATTAAGGCATGAAGGTAAGTTGAAACCTTTGAAATCAGGGCTTTGAGTGACTTTCGAAGTTTAATGAATATTTTCAAAAGCAAGTCATCGCTGCAGGCAGATATGTGTTCACTTGTTCTACAAAAAGTCAAGAGTTTAATGAAGGATGAAGTGGTTTGCTAGGCCTCAAGCCCTTAAGACATTGATGCGTATGCATGTCCTTGTGATGACATAATATTAGTAGTATTTTGAAACCTAATTAACGCAAAGGTTTTAATTTGATTCTAGTGGCTACGATACAATTTCTTAATGGGGATGATATTTGTTGATGTATTCGGCATAGTCAATGTAAACATTCGAAAGGAAGAAGGACAGGATTTCGTCTATGACTTGCATATTGCATTCTGGAATATACCAAGAGGCAATTCAGCTTCTCATGGCAGTAATCGAATTTAGCGAATTGCGTCGTTGAAGATCATTTGGCTTGTTCAAAATTATGCGACGACAACAGGTACGAAATCATTTTTAGATTTATGGGAAATGATTTCGTGCATGCATTGCTTGCATTGCATTTTGCGATCCTGCAACTTCACTTTAAGTGGTAATCATCAGGGTCAAGACTTTGAGGCTTAATACCTGCAGGAAATAGACGCGGTAATTTTTTTTTCTAATGGAGAACAACATTTAGAGTAAGAAATTGGTTGGTTGGTTTATAAATTTATTTATTTTGAAGGAAGGCGTGATGTTTAAAAAAGTAAGCACACTCCAAAGCTAACTTTTCCGGAAGAGGAAGTTATCATCAGTTGGGCTGCTATCTGCAATCATTTTGTGAGAAAAATAAGGAAGTTGAAGAGTTGTTTGTGGGATTTGCTAAATTGAGGAAGGTTCTTATTCTGGTGCCCGTGCAGTAATGATTTTTTTTTCTGTTGGAGGTTTTTAAAATACCAGCTGGAGCACTCAGACCTAAATACCGGTCCATTGTACTACCAGAGCAACCTTCCTTTAGTTCTATCTTTCAAGATGTTCAGAGAAAAGTCAAAAGACGCTGCCATGATAGGGAGCCCAAGTTACCAGCGCTTACCATGTCTGCGCAGAGTATCTGTGACCTCATGCGAGAAAAAGCAGGACATTCACAGAGGAAGTGCTCTGCGGTGTCCTCATCTTCTCCACAAGATTCACAGAGCGTGGTATCGTTTAAGCCTTACACGTTTAAATGCTTGGCAAAAGAGAAGCCCGCTGGCAACGCCAATTAGCTTTCTACAGTGTTTCCTGCTACGGGATAGCAAAAACAGGCATATCTGCCTGTTACGCGGGAGACTCGTGGTTCGAATTGCAATAGAAAGCAAAGAAGTTTTTCCACGGGTATTGCCTTTCGCGAGGAATTGACAAGTCCTACGATAGTAAATTCTTTGCAATTAAAAGTGCTTTCTCGACTTGTCGGTTGGAGTTGGCAGAAAATTGTAGTGACCCCCTCCATTTCCTCAAAAGGCAAATTGTGAGACATGTGCTAGGCCCCGGGGCTTCTCACTCTGTTACGCCAACCTACTTATTTATTTATTTTATTTTATTGATCTTCACACAAACTGAATTCATCGAGATTTCAACACTCTTCGACTTGACTGCTTCACACTACTCATCTGCTAGCGGGTTATTTTGCGACGACATCAGAATGCGTCGGCAAACCTCCCAGTTTTGAATTGTTGTATGTCTGAAGCTGAGGAAATACAGATTTTGTTGCATTTGCCTTTACCAAGAGTGTTTTGGTCGGCAATTATTTTTGCTTCTTCGCGATCTTGTCTGAACTTTGTATGATATCGCCTTATATCATCAATATCAACAAAAATATTGACTTCGTCATAGACAGTCAGGCGGCCATTGAAGCTATCTCATCTATTATCACTTAATCCTGATTAGTAGACAGCTGTCGCAGTAATCAAAGACTGGTCAGCGAAACAAACACCGGAACTTTAGCCTCTGGGTTCCATGAAATCGGGTCAGCACTCGATTCCAGCGAAACGAACACCTGAGTTCTAACGCCACTAGAACAAGAAAAAAAACAAAATCAAATAAAGATTTCTAAAAACCGCTAATGACAGTTGGTCATCTTTAGAAGCATGGCGAGTCTTCAGAAACCTTTAGCCCGATGTCTCCAAGAAAAAATAAGAATTTCTACTCCAGCTTAGCAGTCCTCGGCTCTCTCTGTTGATTGGCATTCTCACGGGCCGAATGGGCATTAGCACATCTGACTTATGAAGAGGATGCCAAGATGAAGAGGTAGAGGAAGGATCATTCCACTTCCTCTGTGAGTGTCCCAGCTTGGCCCACATTAAGAAAAATGCTTCTTCGACGAACTGGGCCAGTGGGGGTTCCAACCCTCTACCTCTCTAATCCTGCCAAATCCTTATCCTCTGTTTTCTCGGGGAGCACAATGGATCCTTGAGATCCGAGTGAGTGCTACTTGTGGCTGCACCCTCCATTCAACCTAACCTATCATCTGAGTCGATCGTTTTCCTCTTTCTCTTAGATGGTATTTTGACGTGAATATTTCCACGGACCTTGGTATTTCCAATACGATCAAGCTTTGGTAATTTTGCTGTCATAAAGGACATCATCATCTCAGTTGCTGTGAAGCTAATCTCAAAATTTTTGTATATTGTCCAAAATTGTGAACCGTATTTTTTTTATAATTCACGTGCATTTCAAGGTACCCTTAAAATGTTGGAAAACACAGTGTGGGTGTTGGGAAATAAGAAAAGGATAAGAAAGAAGATACCGATGTACATTATTCTTGAATTTATGTGTATTGTAATGCGTGGGGAAAATTGTGTTGGGTAAAGCATATCACATCCGGGTTGAGCTATTAAAATATGAGTCTCTGTACTTAACTGTACGAGTGAAAGTGGGCTGAAGGAAGAACTGATAGGCATTCCTTGAGAGGCGGGTGTTTCGGCTAAATTGGTTCGGGGGAGGAATGCAATAGAAGGGGTGAGTAATTTCCTACATTGTATTAAGAACTCTATGAATTTAGCAGCGTTTTAGGCGATTTGCAATTTGTGAATACGTTCCTACGATAATCGTCGTTTACACACATACCGAGTACTGACAACTTTTCGGTTTCTTGGATGCAGGTACCATTCATGGATAATGATAGTGGGTGACAGTTGAGATTTAGCGATAAAAAACAGCATTTCGTTTTCTAGGCATGGAATTCTACACAATTAATATTTCCCTATGTATCGATACACAATTCAATGAGTTAGTCAAACGCAACCGTTCCAGTTCCACATTCGAAGACCGGGTGGCGTGAAGTTGGAAACGAATATGTGAAACCGGGAAAAGAGTCGTCAGTTATTTGAGATTTCAGACAAAAGTGAGTGTTGGACGCACAACCGCGGTGTAGAGTTTTCCCATAAGCTAAGGGGATGTTATTCTACCACGGAGGATTGCGGTTCGTAACGTAGTATTTCCGTATTTTGTAGTACTGCCTGCGTTAGCCCCTATGCAATTTGTACTCAAGTCCCAAGTGCCAAATGTTTTAATGTATTCTTCTGCTCTTTGCTCGACAACATGATGATCACAAAGAAGTCACAGCTCAAGAAACTGCTTTTTTTGACAATACCACAGGACCAGTTATGGTTGTCGTGAGCCAAACTCTAGAGCTTGAAGCAACTTGATGAACTTTTTCCATGACACATACATAGATATAAGTCAATCCCGAGAAATTTTTGAAGCCTGTCTTTTGCTCTTGAATATTTAAAAATTATTTCTCACTTAGTTACAATGTATAAATTAAGTGTCCCAAAAGAGTGGGAACCCCGGGGGCCTAACGCATTCTGGACAACCATTCCTTTTGAGGAATGCTAGTTTCTGTAACTAATTATCCTGGTATTTTGTACTATTGAATCTTTTATTCAACGATACCTATAAACCTAAGCTAAATTCGTGCAGAAGAAATAAATTAAGTGAATAAATGTATACCTAGATTGTGGCTATCCTCCTAATCGCAAGCTTAGCTGACAATTAAGTAGGTGGACTCAAAGCCAGTCCTTAATTTCTAGTGGTCCACTTCAAAGTAATTTCTTGTAGCTAAATTCAAATTCCGTAAAGTAATAACAAATTGTTTAACTCTAAGACGTACTGTTTCTCACAATGCCTTACAAACCCCCATCAACGACAACAGCATTGTGCTATGATTTTCGAATTCTTTCACAGAAACAAACAATGAGTTCTGATTTCAAGGGCATACGCGTGGGACAATCTTAGAAGCCCACCCAATGTGAGCCTGAGCATACATGCTCATAACAACATTCCAGTTGACGTATCTCGCAGCATACGAGTGTCTTTGTACAAAATATCCCTCCTAACACATTGTTTTCTACTAAAAATTTAAATTTGCCTATGGGCCTAGCAATGGAGATGATATCTATATTAGCAGTTTGTACATTTCAGATAGCAAAATTCACTGTTATTACAAATTTAGCTACTTAATTTTTTGTACAATGATGTTAAATACCGAAAGGCTGTATTGTAACTTGGAATGCAAAAGGCATTCATAGCAAAATTATAGAGTTCATGTGCTCGTGCTTTTCAAATACATACTCAGCATCAAGAATGTTGATATTATTGCCCTTGTAACGGGAACGTGGCTTGTATGAAGGTATATCCACAAGAAGTTCTTAGGGCTATAGGTACAAGAGAAAAGGCAGTTATTTTGCAATCTTAATAAGAAGATCAACTCCGCATTAACCCATTGTTTAAATCCAATATGTTGGTACAATATATTGTACAAATGAAAATGAGTTCAAATCGAATAATAGGAGGAATCTGAAATAAAATGAACAAACATACCTGGGGTTGGAGAAGGCTAGAGAGCTGGGTTATAAACGCCACTCTGACTATATGCACAATACGACAATGGGTGTTAGGATGTTTTGGGTATATTTTACTTGCTGGCCGGCGGTAAAATTTCATTTGATAAGAAAAGTGTGTACGAAAGAGCATTTGAGCTTTGAATATGTGTTAAGAAGTTAATCTAAAATCTAAATATTATCAAAGCTTAGGTAATCGAAGAAGTGAATAGACCCTACTAAAAGTCAGGTAGTTCAAAATTTTTGTGGTAAGGTATGTTTGGTAATTGGAAATCACAAATTGAAACAACAAAACTTTTTTTATTGATTCGTTTACAAAACCCGTGGCACTCGTGGTGTGTTGGTTAGCATGTCTGCCTGTTAATCCAGAGGTTCGTAGTTCGAATTCCAACAGAGGCAAAACTGTTTTCCACGGGTATCTCCTTTCGCGAGGAATTGGCAAGTCCTCCGTTAATAAATTCATTGCCATGAAAAGCGCTTTCTCAATTAGACGTTCAGAACCGGCAGAAAATTTAAGGTCCCCTGTCCCCTCCATTCCCTCACAAGGCATGGTTGTGAGAAATGCTGATAGCCCAGGGGCTCCTCGCTCTGTTGCGCCACCCTATTTATTTATTTTTTTTATTTGGTTTCTATTCTATACCATAAAGTAAGTAATCGAAATAATATTTGAATTATTTTAGTAAATAGCAACTGTTTTGGGAATTTCAGTCTACTTTTTAACGAATTAAAATAAAGAACCATTTGATTAAACCCACATGTTGTTGTCATTCTTTAAATGAGGTTCAAAATCTTCAAGAGGTCAACTGAACTAACCCAATATCCTCCGTTAGTGAGTTCATTGCCATGAAAAGCTCTTTCTTGATAAGCCGTTCGGAACCGGCAGAAAATTGTAGGCCCCCTCCATTTCCTCACCAGACATGGTTTTGGAAATGCGCTAGGCCCTGGGGCTCAACGCTCTGTTGCGCCACTCTGTTTATTTATTTTTATTTTGTTTACAATACAAATTTTACAGTTTTTGGTCAATTTTGAAGGTCTTAATGGCCAATATATGTTTTCATATGACTGTTTAATGGACCACGGATTCCTTTCCAATTTCTATCGGTTCGTCATACACGTTTAAAAGCAATTGAATGTTTCCGGCAACCTCGAACCTCTCACATAACAAGTAGAAAAGCGACGGATTTTAATTTTTTATTAAATTTTTTGTTGTGGATTGTTGACCTATGCTAGCTGCTTTTTCTATATTTCTATATGTATAAGGTATTAAAGACTGGAAAAATTAGTGATAAAGTTTGATTTCGGTACATTATCGTCTTACGATGTTCTCTAGAAACCGCCAAAAGTTCTCTTCAATATGAGCACTGCTGCTGACATTATTCTAAGGGGCCAGTGGTCACATTTAACAATTTGTCCGTCATATTTTTATGACGAAAATTGTCAAGAAATAAAATTTCTTTGTGTGTGAAAGTATTCTTAAAACATGTTTTCTAAGCTCTTGGGTCAAATATACATTTTGAGAAGAGTTCTTGAAAAAAAAAATTGGAAAATATTTTTTGTATTGTAATTTCAAATCAAACATTTTTACCCTGCTGCTAAAAAGCGACTTTTGACTCTCTGTAAAATTGTTAGTGGCGTCCATACTTATGGGGACTTTTGAATATCTCCTAATTTTTCAATAGTTTCGCCTCACTTCCTTATGAAGTTGCTGGGAGAGATTATTGAGGATAGTCTGTTCTTTATGTTCTTCAAGAAGTTACAGATCAATGTTTGAATGATGGTATCACTTTTTGAAGTTGAAAGTGTTTTAAACTACCACTGACTTCTGACTCATGTTCTATTTAATCCTGATGATGTTGAAACTCTGCCACCGAATCTCTTCCTGATTTGATTCTTAGGCTACTAGGAAATTACTGTGATATGACCTCTTACTACGAAAAAAGAGGAGAAAAAGGAGGTCAACAGATTGTGTAACTTCTCCATAGCCATTCCCTCTCTGTAAGTCTATGAAAACACGAAACCCCATCCTTGAAGGCAAGATAAAAATAAAAAAAGTTTATAGAGTCGCACCGCAGAACAAGGAGCCCCAGGAAATAGCGCATTTCTCAAAACCATGCCTCGTGTCGTGAGGGAAAGAAAGGTACTTAAAATTTTCTAACTATTCCGGACGGCTAATTTAGAAAGCGTTTTTCATGGCAATGAATTTACTAACGGAGGACTTGCCAATTCCTCGCCAAAGGAAATACCCTTGGAAAAACTTTGTAGGCTTCAGTTGTGATTCGAACCACGAACCTCTAGGTTAACAGACAGACATGCTAGCTATCACGCCACGATTACAAGGTATGGTCTAATATACTGACGAATTGAAAACGGAACGGACTTAAACTGGTGTTGGCATTTTCAGCTACTTATCTGCCATGAATTTTTCAGTAAGCCTTGATAATAATCATTCGTCTACCATTTAGACAGGCCGAAATCTTCATCATCACAGTTAAAGTGTTAGCGTGCCTTGCCTACAAATCAGCAAAGGCCAGAGCCTCTAAACCTATCGTCGAGTCAACGTCGGCCCTGAACCATTATGTGGTATAAACAAAAGCCACTTTCACTACACAGCCAAGAAATAATTGTAAAAAATTAGTTTATAGCTTCTCGGAAGTTTTTTATAAAATTTTTTTATAAAATAAACCTTTTTCAAATGTTTCCCCCTCATTTTAAAGCGCAGTCAAGAACAAATCTATTGAAAGAATCCAACAAGTCTTTGGCGTATGTCTTCTGCCAAGCGTGCTTAACATTTTTTATGTCAGAATTCACTCGAAAAATATCAAAATTTCTATTGAACCTCTATAGGAGACCCTCACAAAATTGATCGGATAGTTTCATTTCATTACATTTATTTATTTCAAAAATAGTTACATTAACTGCGATAAATTAAGATTTAAATCTTTTAGAGCATCAATACATTTTTACCTTGATTAAGTAAGTGACGGGAAAAAAGAAAAGAAATTAATTAAAAACAAAGATTTGAAAATTCGATGTTATTCACGCAACGAAAGGTAAAAGTTGTTATATAATTAAAACTAGCAATAAAGAAAAAAGAGAAGATAAAATTATTGTAAAATAGTTTATTATTGAAGGTGGTGTGATAAGTGCAAAAAAATAATTTCCTCTTAAAAGCCGCCGGTGCTGTAGTTCGTTGCAATTCATTTGAGACAAATTCCACAAACAAATTGCTTTAACGAACTCACAATGGGCTATCAGAAAAACTTTTAATTAGACGCCGAAGTGCCCCGAGCTGCTTAACCTTACATTACTATATGCATAATCTGATTTTATTTAGTTCCATTCGAAGTCCTTAAATATCAGCAGCAAATGGGCATACAACTTTTGACACTGAAAGCCATTGATTGAACCATCTTAAATTGGGTCAAAATATGCCAATTCACTTTAATTTTGATTGCGATTAATGATGTTTCTAAAGGAACGACTTCGAAAAACTCAAAGTTAAAGTTAGCCTCCATAAATGGAAAGTTTGAGAAATTTTTTTTTGTCGTTTTTACTACTTCTAGTAACTTTAATAATTTAATTAAATTTAAAAAAAATATAGCAGCAGTGGCAGCTTAAACAGAAAAACATTTTACATTTGTTTTTGGGAAGCGAAAGCTTGGTTTTTGCTTTCGGCGTAGATTTTCCAAGCGAGCTCCACAGTTGGAGTCATAAATTTATATCGTATACCACTTTTGGATATCACTGTTTCCGTATTAATTTTGCCTACTTTGTACCAATAATTCTGATTTAAGTCTGATTTACTTTAACTTCAAAGCTCCAACAGATGTTGCAACTGGTCTTGAGTGTTGCTGGCATCAGAGCACTGAAAATAATGCAATTTAGCTTCTTACGAGTAATTTTAAATTATTTTTTCTATGACAAAGCAGACAGACGGTGGTAGCAAATCCTCCGAGTTTTTCGAATTTTCAATTATGTATATCCTTAGCCTGTGAAGCTATTTTCAAAAAAACACCATTCTTGTTTTCTTTGCACATTTTGGGAATAAAGAGAAAAGGCACACGCCTACTTTGTAATGCCTGGGGCGTATTGGTAAGCGAGGTTGCATGTTACGTGTGAGCGCTTTCTCGATTACCTACCCATTTATAAACGGCAGAAAATTGTAGCTCACTTCCATTACTCACAGGGTATGGTTGAGAGAAGTGCCTCAGGCCGGTCTGTTGCAGCACCCTATTAATTTTATTTATCTTCGCAGTTATCTGCCAAAAACCAAATGCTACAGTAACTTGTTTACCTCTAACAATTTCATATACTTCAATTTTGTTCAAATATTTTTCCTCTCAAAAGAGCTATTAATTTGCACAGAAATAAACTCCGGAAGAAAGTCTTCAATTCTTCTTAAACTCTCACAAAATATATCTCATATATTGATTATGTTGCAACCGTTTACGAAAACCATTACCAGCAACAATCTTCTCTGATTCACGTATTAAACACATTTTTTCTTCTTGTTGCCTTTGTTTTGATGCTTTTGCATTGTAACATTTATGATGCACTAAATTAGATGTTTGTTTATCGTTGTATCTTAATATACGATTATTATGGAAACGATATTATTAGCAAGAGCATCGTCTTGTTCCTTCTTTTGCATTTATTATTTCTTTTTCAGTTTTCATTTGCACCGCACCGTACAGTAAACACTTCTTGTTCATGTGGTAACCTTTTTCCAAAATAAGTTGAACTGAAACCATGCCGTTTTAATTTTATCCATTAGAAAAAAGACTCCAAGCGGTTAACATAAATACTTAATTACATGTTTTAATATTTTGCTTTTGATGTGTATTTTAAATTTTGACAGTAAGAGTATATGAAGTACATAAACAGTCCTCAAAAGTATAAAAAAGGATTCCTTAAAGTGCCAGCGGAAGAAAAGAGGGTAAATTGAGAAATTAAATCCAATATTTTTGTCTGCACGAAAAAATAGCAGAGGAACTTCGCTAGGTGTAATATTTGAAAGCTTCGGGATATTGTGCATTTTGGCTGAGTTCCGGCTCGTTTTCCAAAAAAGTTGCCTTTTTGCTTTCCAGATTTTAGAGTTTTGAAACGTTACTCTTTTATGATCTCCTTAAAGTACTCATACATCAAAGAAATAAATGCTCAAGGCAGATAAAATAGAGAAAAAAGAAAAACAGTCTACTTCCTAATACCATAAAAAAGATCTTTGAATTTATTAAGGAAACTTGAACAAATCCCTTAGCTCTGGATTTCTACTAACTAGAGTGAAAAATTGATCCTTAAAGTCGACGGCGTGCTTTTTAGAGTGCTATACTATTCTTTCAAATGGGAAATATTATCAGAGTAATTTTTTAATAAACATAGAAACATTTTGATCTGTTGAGAAAGACATGACAGTTTCAGTTTAGAATGGAAAATTTTAATGTGACCGGGACGTTGTGCAATTTGATCTTTTGGGAGAGTGTGGGTATTAGTGAAAGAATCAGACATAAAGGACGCACCGTGCTATTACTATTATACACAATCCACATTAGGTACGAGTATAACAACGTCGTTTATAACCAGGAGATTAACATGCAGTGAAAATACTTCTCTTCTGGAGCTGGAGCACCCTATACTGCAAGTCTTAAAAGTGAAAAAATTGAATCAGAGCATCAGAGTTTTGCGGTAACCATGGACTTGTAACTTGCAACAAAATGATTTGGGTACTCAGAGATTGATCAAAAGAAAAAGTAGATGATTGCATGAGAAAGAGTGAAAAATCGTGGACGCACACAAAATATGACTGATTTCTTCGTACGAAAACTTAGTTTAGCGGCAACCAACTACCAACCAAAACAAAAATTGTCTGTACTCCGGCGATGAGAACCACCTTCACAGCCGTTTCGGAAACTATACTTCACCTTAAATTTCTAGACTTCTGTTTTTAGGAATTAGTATAAATCGAGTCGTTCGGCAAAGTAAAACCGAAAGTTGGAAATATGGTCCAATAGGAATAGGCTCTCATGCGCATGTTCTTCAGAAATATTAAAGTCTGTGTATCGCTAGAAACTTTTTCCTACTGTGGCAGATTGATGGGTATTTACAAAGGAAGTGAGTGGCATCATCATGTTCATCTTCGTCATTGCAACCCCTACATAAGTCATCGGTGCAAATACCCATCTTCCTTTTGTGGTAACCTAGTAGGCTATGGCCTGTTAGAATACTGATAAGAGATCGTAATCAAGGCCTATTCTGGGAAAGAAGCCTTTCAGATCTGTTTCTAACGTATTTTGGCCTCAGTTTCCTAGAGATGGCACTTGATTCTAGGTATTCCCATCTTTCATTGGATTTTCGTATTATTTTGTTACCAATGATCTGTTTGATTGCACAGGGTGGAACCATGATTGATTGGTCTATGAGAGAAGGCTCAAGTGTTGAGCTTTTTCTCGCCAGTTCATTCGCCTTTTCGTTGCCTGGTAAGCCACTATTACCGAGAACGTAGCAGAGTCTAATGTTTTGCTGCGGGCCAAGAACCATTAGCTCTTCGCGATGATTTGATAAGAGAGGCAGAAATCACTTTCAATGGTACTTGGCTAGCTATCAATAAAAAAAATTAAATCAGCATGCAATAGCGACATCATGGACACCTGTTTGTAATTGCCAAAATCTCAGCTTGGCTGACACTGCTGTGATAAGGAAGTTTAAAGGAACTGGCAAGGTTAAGGTCTGGAAGGAAACCTGCACCTGCTGCAACTTCTATTTTCGAGCCGTCGCCGTCGGTATAAATTGATATTTTGAATGTGTGTAATCCATGCAGATATTATTCTGCGTTTGTTAATAAAATTTGTGCGTGTACTTTTAGATTGCTCAAATCTGTAAGAATGGTTTCAAAATGTATATCGGTTTTTGTGGCGGATTCATCTCACGAACTTTGGGAAGAATTAAATCAGACTTCCAGACTAAGGCAGCGTCTTCCAATCTGAAGACCTGACAGTGACAGTAGTTGCTTAACAGGTTGATGTAATGTTGGAAATACAACGCACTGGCATCATCTAAATCACTGAAAGCCAAGAAACTATGAAAACAATCCCTGCCACTTATATACGGTCGAAGCTTGCAATCTCGTGTCAAAAACTTCCAAATGTTCGGGACAAAATGAGACTTCTGCCAGCAAAAAGCTGAAGATTTGTCAAGAATAGAATTCTCGTTAGATATAAACCATGCGGATTCAACAGTAAAATTACCACCTTGTAACTCTAAAACAAGAAGTCGGAACAAAAACACAAAGGGAAACAAACGAGCTCGTCGGAATCCTGGATCGTAACCTGGAAAATATGGTCACGATTCAACAAACAGACAACTGGTTACATCTTATAATTGACCAAAAAGTCGTGGAATTTTCTCATCAGCACTACTACTAGACGAAAACATGCTGAGCTAGCATCAAAATAAATTGAAGGCAGTATGGATGACTTGTGTAGGGTTTGTGGTGATGAACTAATTTGAAAATGATGATTGTCTCAGATTTTTCGACTTTCGAATGCAGCTTAATAACTTGAATCCCTGCATATTCGTTCTCAGTATTAATTTTCTCTTGTAACACAGTTTTTTACCTAAAGAATAGGTTGGAGAACTTAATCTGAGAATTATCAACTTAAAGCTCTATTGTGGCATCGTTACAACTTTGAGGATGATCATAAATAAAGAGGGAGAAACTCATTGGACCCAAAATGGATCCCTGAGGAACATCTGAAAATGTTAAGGTACGAGTATCAAAATCTGTGCACATCTGTTGAAATTACTAAAATAGCTGGAGATAAAAAGCAGAGTTTTTGGTAAAAATAAATAAACTTTTAAATTTTCAATAAGCTGTAAATGAAGTAAGCCCTAAATGGCAACATAAATATTATCAAGCTCATATGATATTTCATCAAAAATCTTAATATTAACATTATAGCTATGACAGTATAGCTATGACTTTTAAGGAAACAGCGGTGACAAGAAGTAAATTCTTTTGACTTAATCATCGATTTGAGCCCAACTTCGTACGTACAGTCAAGTATAGTGATTCATATTTTAGTCGCACCAACCGAATGTGGAATGTTTTACCAGACTGTTATTCCGCTGCATTACGATTCACCAAAGTTTAAAATCAACGTGCATCTGTGTCTCCTTCTGAATTCTATCCAGTTTTCCTTAATGGCTGCAATGTGTGGTATACCATTATAAGGACATTCACAACCCCTTGATGTGAGCGTTGATTATTAAAAAAAAACCGACTTTTCAAAAGGCATGAAAAAATACTGACGGATCTTAAATATTTTCGGGAATGGGAATAACTTTTGCATACTTCCAAATTACAGCAAATTTTCATCGCAAAAAGGAGCACCTACTTTCGTTGTTGTTTAAATACCAATAGATGCGGGATGAAATCAATTTTAATTAATTTCACTGGTGCATTATAAGACATTTTCAGTTGCGATTCAGTGTCAAACTCAGTAACGCGAACCACCGCCGTTTAAAAAGATAAATATATTTAAGATTGTTTCAGAACCTATTTGGGTACAGATAACTTTGTTTTTAAGAAAGTAATTGCTTAGGTGACTTGAGTCTAGACCACGATTGAGTGGCGGTATACCAATAATCGTTAGATTTAAGATTCATCCAAACAACAGAGAAGCTTCGGCTTGTCTAAAGTGCTATTTTTCTTCTCAGATTCCCATTCTAATAGAACGAATGCCTAATAAATCTGTCTGCAAAATCGAAATTGGAAAAGTAAGAACAACTTACACGAAGTTGGATTCAAAACTTCAGCCGTTTCAAGCCAAGGATTAAAAATCAAATAGAGGCTCTATTTGAAGCCATCGTTAGCAGCTTCGAATTTTCAATTCAAATCCCTATCATTTCTACTTTTTTCTTCCTTTTATGACATTCCCAGAACAGTTCTGACTAAAGGGAGGGAATAAATTGGTGCCGTCGATTATAGCACCATCTTTCATTGATGTACTTATCTTGACTACTGATAATTTCCTTGCAACGATGGCGTTAATGTTGATCGAAATAAGTAACTCTATAACCAAAACGTGTCCACACTTCACGACGTTATACTCAAGAAGTTATGTCCTTCGTTTCTAGGCAAATTTAGTGAGAAAGTGACCATCATGAGTTTAACGACGTGTAACAATGTCCACTAATTCATGTTTTTGTTTTGACATATCATAAATATGAGAAAACCACTCCCGCTCGGCAAAATAAGCTTCTTATGTATGATCCTTGACTGCTAATGGAACCAAGGTGGTGTTAATAATATATTCGCCCAAATAGTTCAATAAAATCTTACTCTCATCAAACGGAACGTTAGCGTATTGATGCACTTAAGAACTTTCCATACGTAGTAGCTCCAAGTTTTATTTTTCGACAGTTAAATCTACCCAGAACAAACGAAAGGAACTTTGGACTTATTGAGTTGACATATGAGCTGATAGACACGAAGTCAAACAACCATACACGACCGCTACCACTCGGCACATTGGAAAGAACATCTTTACCTACCCTAAACATTCAAAGCTAAGTCGGTCGTATATGGGTTATGGGATGAGGACTTTCTCGTAAACAGACCTATTTTGGCCTTTAGGAAAAATAAAGAGCCATTTGCGATGTTTAGATAACTTTGTAGTCATATTCAGAAAAATGCCGCTTAATGCTTCGCAAAACATCCAACTTATTTTAAGAAAATATTTTTTGAACCTCAAAGTGATGAAAGTAGCCAAAATGAATTAAAAGATTTCACAACTCTCACAAAACAAAAAAGTTATGAGCATTCAAGGATGCGATAGGGTGCATATTCAAATGGATATAAGGAAGGGTTGAGTTGTTTTCGATCTTTTTTTCTCTTTTTAAGAAGCTACATAGTGGGAATTAATATTCAGTCAACCCACCGCGATAAAATAAATCTAAATCCAGTTGACGTTATCAACTTAAACGAGATTATTAATTGAAATGCGAAGTTAAAGACATTCATCCATGGGAAGGACCTTCATTACCAATAATCTGCCCTTAAGTAACCCTTCGCATATTTACCTAGCAAATAAACGGTCATAATTATTTTATTTTTCGAAATCAGCCTGGAATTTACATTTTTTGTAATTCCTAAAGTTGTTCGCACTTTTGCTCAGAGTGGACTTGGAATATCCTTTCTCAACCCAGTAAAATTGCCAACGTTCCACAGGCTCACTAACAAAACATTTTGAATAACATATTTTGAACAAGATTTAGCACTTTTAGTTTTTTAGTTTTATTAGTTTAAAAAAGGTGGTGTAACTCCTTTACGACGCAAGCTGTACTGTTGTTTATTTTATTTGGTTTTTTTGTTTAACTGCACGAACGATGACAGCTATAACTACTTATTGTGTGAAAGCCGCCGTGCTTGGTTGGCTAACTTTATTTTTTCATGAGAGATCTTTCGCCCCTCTTAATTAAAAAAAGTGATGACTTTTGACGAAAGGTTTTCACAAGACAGTTTTTCGACGGAGGTCTCAAACTCAATATTTTCATGCAAATCTATCGCACACACTTTTTCGAAAACGTTAGCTTCAAGCTTAAAACATTAAAAGAGAACGTGGGTCGTCTAGATGGATCAGTTATTTAGATTCGCAATCAATTCTAAAAATATTTTTAAACTTTTAAATGACTAAAGAAACTACTTACTTGCTCTTTTTATTAACTGAACTTGGTTGAATTTTCTCTTTTAACTATCTGATAACACTGTCTGTGTTATGGAACACTTTCAACACTAATTTATTTTTATATATATTTTTATTTCTTAACCGAAAAAAATTAGCTGCATCTCTTGCAAAAACTCTCACATCAACGCTTCAAAACACAACTGCTCAACTGTTTTGAGGAACAATAAATTACTGTTGCTGATACCAAGAAACACGAGCTTTAACGTTTAATTCCCTCTCTCAAAAATATGTACCACGTGTGGGAAAATCAAAACCAACAATGAGCGATACTTCGACAACTTGTCGGATTTATATGATTTTGGCAACCGTCTAAGATGAAAATTTGATTTAGCTCATGATATTCCTAACGGCTTTTCCGAAGTTCAACGGAAAAGGGGAAATTAAAAAAAAGAAAGGACAATAAAGCTTTTTAGTTCTCTGAGAAGGAAACTGATTTTGGAGAGTGCGCACTGCAATCCATTGAAATATTTGTGAACTTTATTCATTCGGAGTACGAGTATTTAAAAACAACCAGCAACTAGTTGATTTACTAAGTGTTTGTTGTTTCCCGCATGGTTGACAAGCAATTTACATGTTAAGACACCAAATGTAGACGCAAAACAGTTGTCAGCCCAAAAAACTTTTTCAGAATCATGTGTCTATGTACGTTTATGTGTTATTGTAAATGCTATTCCTTTTTTTTATTGAATAAGTTGATGAGGTGATTGAAAAACTTTTCGTAGGTCAGGCAGAGAG
This sequence comes from Melanostoma scalare, assembly GCA_949752695.1. Classification (NCBI taxonomy): domain Eukaryota; kingdom Metazoa; phylum Arthropoda; class Insecta; order Diptera; family Syrphidae; genus Melanostoma; species Melanostoma scalare. Next base: position 51,454,854 of record OX456984.1, on the reverse strand, counting down.
CCTTTAAGGATAAAGATTATGAAGTAGATATCATCAGACTATCTTTTTCGATCTTGCTCAATCCAATGAAGTGAGAAACTTTAGACCTCTTCAATATAAATTTATTTTAACACGCAGGTATGCTCAAACATTTTGGTTAATAGTTGCAAAATTTGATCTTTGACTTACGTACATATGTAGATGGATATTTCTTTGAAGAACCTTAACAAATACAAAACAAAATTTTAAAAGTAGAGGACATTGTGGGAATTTGCTACATTCTGAGTGACTTGAAGTGGCCTCTTATCTGTTTCCATTTTGACCATTACTATAAAAGCAATCTTATCTTTACGTTTTTAAAATAAAATTGTCTGTTTGACTCTGAAATAAAACATTTTTTTCGGGCAGAACAATTTGAATTTATTTTCTATATAGAAAAAAGTACGTATACGCCCCAGTGAACTAGTGAAATGGTTTCGTTTTTGTGGGTTGCTTGATAAATCGAAAATTTAAGCAACAAGCGTTATGTCGTCCGAGATTTAAAAATTAAATCCATGAAAAGTTGTTTGTATTCCCTATATCGGGTGTCGAACAGTGCGCACTGAAGAAAAAATTGCCGCTGTAGAGCAAAGTAAGGACCCGAACGAATCGATTCGTCACCGTGCACAGCAATTGGAGCTTTGTCCATCAAACTTTATGGTTATGATACCATTAGATTATTTTCTGTGGGGATATGTAAAATCGCTCGTCTATGTTAACAAACCAGAAACGTTAAAAGGCTTGGAACCCAACACTCGTGGCGTTATTGCCGAGATACGGTCTCAAACGCCCGAAAAAGTGGTTGAAAATTGGACCGTTAGACTTGGTTTTATTAGAGATAGCCGCGGCTGTCACATGCCCGAAGTCATATTTAAACATTAATGGCATAAAATTATCCTTCCAATAAAGCTAGATGATAAACATTAAAACGATTTTCTTGTGTTTTATTTCAGTTCGAAGTTCTATACCTATTATAATAATAGCTGTATAGGTAGCAACTATATACCAAATTTGACGCCCTCGTTTCGACATGGATCAGTTACTATCAAGCTTATAAAAAGGCCATGTTTTGAGAAGGTATTGCTATATAGAGAGTTAGGGAAAGCTTTTGAGATATGGTCCCTACAAAGAGGCCGATTCGCTGCTAAGTTACTTCCATAGGTATCCCTTCAGCCTAACACCAAAACCTTTTTTCATGCTTCACATGAAAACCTTTTTCTACGTAGTTAAAGCTTTGTGATATGAGACTTCACTTGAGGCAGCATCTCAGTTGAAGATTTGAGTGATGGAAGTTACAAATCATTGCCATGAAAAGCGCTTTATCAATTAACCTCTCGGAGCTGGCAGAAAATTGTTCGTCCCCTCCATTCCCTCAGAGGGCATGGTTATGAAAAATGCGCTAGGTCCCGGGGCTCGCCGCTCTGTTTCAACATCCTATAAATGTATGTATGTAAGACAGAAATAGAACACAACAATGTCTAATCACATCACATAATGCTTGGTTTTTTTCAGTAAATATAATGTAAAAGTGATTGTGGTGGTGCCTAAGATTTCTGATAGTAATGAAAATGACAATGAAAAGCGCTTTCTCGATTAGCTGTAAAAAGTATAGGTCCCCTTTTTCTCACAAGGTATGGTTCTGAGAAATGCGCATTGAAAGGTGTGCCCATAATGTAAATAGAAATAGTTTTAAAGTCTCTTTGTATTTCTTTTTTTTTCTGGAAATACTTGAGACCTCTTTACTCAATAGTATGATGACTGCATAGAGCAAGTTTCTCTAGATTTTAGACAGAATCAGTCATAAAACATTAAAGTCAATCGAAAAACTTTCATGCGATAATAAAAGAAGCTACACATCTGCTTTTTAGCAAACTTGTCTGTGCAACAACATCAACAACAACACAGTCCAAAACGCAGGGAGCACAGCATAAACTATGCAGGATTGCTTGGAACAAACTTGCTTAGATGGGGCACTACCAACAAAGCAAAGTAACATGGTAGTAGAATGATAACAATTAAGCGGCTATCAAAGTATGACCAAAGAACGCTGTTAATAAAAGATGGAAAGGTTTGACCCGTAAGGGAACATGCTGTAAAAAAGAAACGAAGAACAAGTGTGCCCGATTCTAGCAATGACGACAAGTGTCTGTATCGTGAGCTGGAAGAGGTTTCTGCTCCGTCTGCTGATGGAAACCAAGCTATTCAAGAAATGCGACACAGTAACCTGAATAATGTAGCAACAATCTTCAAAACAGCTACTCAAAGAAGGAAGAATGTTCTGGAGAACCGTTTGCCAAAGTTCATTAACGATGCTCAATGACAGAATGTGGGTGACAAAATTCTGCACAGGTTGCGACAGTATTGTGATGGCGTTTTGAACGAATAGTTTCCTTGAGAGCACTTTTCAGAAGCTGAACCTAACTTAATACCTTATATCACAGTGGAAGAAGTTAGTGAACTATCTGATGATAGCCAATGCAGATTTATCGCGGGTAAGTCAATAATAAATGCAATTACAAATATAAAGATCCTAATGGAAAAACATCGTGATTCCTTAAAGAATTTGAATGTTGTGCTGGCTGAGGAAAGCATTCGATCGAAAACCACGAGATTTACTATGAGTAGTTCTCAGACAACGAGGAGTTCCAGGACCAATGTGTGCATATGATTGAGGATATGTATGAAGAAACAAATTAAAAAGACAAGACTCAGTCTTTTCTGTCCATTTTCAGGTCCAGACATGCCATTAGCAAACACTTATTTGAATGAAAATATGTTTCCCAATTTGGAAAAGTTTTAATACTCGTATCTAGGATCAATGATCAATAGGGAAGCGTGTTTTGTGATAACGACATCAATCATCGAGTAAGCGTAGGGGAGATGAAGTGGCCAGCAAATTTCTCCTGCAGTAGAAAAAACACCCTGAGCTGGAAGAAAAACTCTACACCGCTATGTAGAGAACATACGGTTCATAATGTCAGACAATGTAAAAAAAAAATAGGATAGTAAGTTGACAGCAACGGAGATGAAGATATTCCGGAAGCAGTGGAAGAAACGCATGCGTACATTTTATGTTCTTCCCTGCATATTGGACACTGAATAACTTTCGCATCTATGACGAAGTTACGGACTCCAGATCTGTGCTCCTGAAATGAGTTTCTCTGTTTTTTGTTAGTTGACATTACCTCAAGAGCTTGGTAAGGCCTTTCGAGGAAGTCGAGAAGAGTCTTCATTGCCGGCATTTTATTTGGCTCTTCTAGACGTTGCTCAAATAAGTTCCTTGATTCTGGATCAAGTGACCTTATTGTGGTGACGATAATCATCAGACCCCATGATGAAGTGTCATGAACCAAATTTTTAAGTGCAGCTAGTCTTTCTTTGAATGCATCCAAGCTGTTTTTGATGGACGACGCTGCTGTCGGAGCGCTGTTATGTCCAGATTTGAGCATCTTTTCTATGTGCATAGACACTATTTTTTTTCGTTGTTATATTTTCCTTTTTGGATTTCCCATGCGCTGTTATAGTTTTCACTTGAAAACGTTAGATGTTTTATGAGTTGTAAGAGCGGCTGCCCTGTCTAAATGAGTCTTCAAGTACTCCATTTTTTCCGTCGTTGTTGGAGTGGCTTTGGCGTGAATTATATTTAGGAACAGGTCATAAAACTGCTGCCACTCCAAGTAATTACCCTTGAATGTCGGTATTTTAAGTCTAGGAAGCATTGATTCTGTCTTTTGTTCCTTTGGTTTGTTGTTGCTAGTTTGTTGGATAATTTTGATGCTATTGTATGAAGAAATCTGTTTGCGTTTTGTTTGACACTTTTGTATTCCTTATTTGCCACATACGGTTTTTTAAGGTTTTCTTCAGAAGAATCGCATATAAAGTCTTCCTGTAGTTCGGTGCGAGTATTCGTAACTGCTCTAGCAGTATTTTTTGCTAAAACTCGTATATTTCTTTGGAGTATTCGCCGAATGTTTCTTCAAATTCCTCCAGGTTTCCGGCTATTGCCGTTATCTTAAGCCTCAACTTGGTCAATCGTTACCCTTGCAAATCAGTTGATTTTCGTCCATCGTCCGGCTTAGAGGCGGCAACGTTGGCAGTGGTAACAAGGATGGCGGCCCTTTAAATTTTCTTCGAAACTTCGGCGACACTTGGACCTATATTTTCCAATTCATCCTTAAAACTTTCATACAACGCCTTTAGGGAGCGTTCATGTATTACGTAACGCAATTTGGGGGGAGGGGGGTCTCGTAAAACGTTACGATGCGTTACAGGGGCGGGAGGGGGTCTTTCTTACAGGACGTTACGTAACTTTTTTTTTTAAATTAGGGAATAAAAACTCCCAAATTGGCAACCCCAAAGGTTAAAATAATAATTTTATTTTAGGAGTTTATTATTGAAAAAAAGCTAAAAATAGGAGAATGAAGGACGGAAACATATGTGTTGTAAAGCATAAAATTTTTAAAAAATAAAAAAAAAACGCAGGTATTGCGGTTTAAAAATCTTTTGTTTTATTTAATATTATATCATTACCGCAATGGCTATTAAAAGTATACCAAGGATAAAAACTATAACATAACTTTTTACGACTTTAGGGTAAAAATGGTCACTTGAGTGTTACGTAACGTTTAGAGAGAGGGAAGGAGGGGGTACATGAAAACGTTACGGTGCGTTACAAGGGGGGGAGAGGGGGTCAAAAGTCTTCAAATATTGCGTTACGTAATACTTGAACGCTCCCTTACCCTGCTGTACGTATCTCTTTGTGTGTAAGAGGTATCAAATTTGACATACGAAGCCACTTTAAAATGGTTTGAATCAACTTCAGACCAACATTTTTCGAGGCGTTCTAGCCTTTCTTCTTTGCATTTCAGCGTTTTTCGGGAAGCGCTATGCTTACAAAAAATTTCGATATTGTTTTTCGATTTCTTCCGTCAAGGTCTTTTGCTTTGATATAAGTATACACATTTGTTTCGTCCAACATCGACGTTTTCCTTGTTGGATTTTTATTGATTATCTAGTTGATTACACTTGTCACTAACCAATGTCTGAAACCTTGGTTACGCTTATTCACTCACTTTGCTGTTTTTATTTTTTGTAAATGTTTTTAACCAATGTTAAGAAGCTTTCGTTACGCTTTTGCACACAGTTTTTTTACCTTTGTACTTTAACCAATGTTAAGAAGCCTAGGTTACGCTTACTAGTTCAATTTCCTCAAAGGACCAATGATTTGTCGACAATTTTAGTTATTGAAATTAGCTCCTTACCACTGGCGGGGGAAGTCAGTAAAAACTCAAATCGTTATGGCTCGCTGTTCTAATAGCAAGTGATTTTATTGTTCCGATTCTCTTACTTTTATACACAAAAATATGCTTACTCTTTCATAATTAATTCTAAGTTCAATTTACAATATGATACACAGTTGTGAAAAAATAATACATAGGCACAGCAATTCTTGACTGTGGCAAATGAAGCAAGCAAATGAATTTTAATGGAATTCTTTACTGTGGAAAAGCAAATGAAATTAAATATCATCGCAAGTAGTGGAACAGGTGCGATTGTGGGAAAATGATTTTTTGTCGGTTTTATTCTGTTCTTGTCACAACAAAAGTAGCAAGGTTAATTTGTATTTGAAGCAAAAGTAAAAAATACGTCAAAAATATCTTCTTGCCGGTATTGTCATGTTCAAAGAAGAGATCCGGGGAACCACGTTCAAAAGTCAACATCATACAACATTCAGACTCAATCGACGTAAAAAAAGGCAGTTTTAGTCTGCCGCCGTTGTAGGCAAATGAAACGAAACCGGCTTTGGTTGACCTCAGACAAGGAACAATCCAAAAGCGGGAGGTTTGCCGATGTATTATGAGGTCAACACGGCGTACTTCATTAGGAGATCATTAGTGTGAAACAATTTAGTGAAAAACCTGTGATCTGTTGGAGGTCATGAAGACACATCTGTTTTTAATTTTAGTGTTGATTTGCTTACATGTTAATAGTGTCCGACCGAAGGTCGATTTGTAGCCGAAGCCGATTATTCGGCTTGACATTAACCTTCGGCCGAAGCCGAAGCCGAAGCCGAAGCTTCAATAACTTGAAGAATTTTCGTTCCAGATTGACTAAAAATGAAAAAAATTATGATTTTTTTCTAGAATAGGTTCTTTAGTTGAAGCCCTGATGTCATTCTGTGGTCGCCACAAAGCAAATACAGAATTTGAAAACCCTAAGTTTGCCCTGAATGTCAAACTGAGTGTTTTTTGAGCCTTGGGGTTGACCTGGGTTTGGTACAAAAAGATTCGCCCTTGGTTTCTTCTGGGGCGAGTTGAGGGCTGTTAAATGGCATGTATTTTTATTCAAATGACAGGGATTTGTGGTGATTTTGTAGTTTAGTGTTTTTTGAGGACTCATAGAGTTCTCAAGGAAACCTGGGTCAACTCAGGGTAAAGCTCAAAACGAATCTAATGTGTGCATGCAGTAACCAAATTAGCGGGATAAATTAAATTAACGTTTCAAAAATAATAACAATTTGAACTAGTATTAATATTTTATTGAAATTAAGGAAAAGAACAACAAATAACTCAACACTGTTCTACGTTCTACGAAAAACTGAATTTTTTTCAGCCCCTACCACAACGCACAACAGCCAAAAACTAAACCTTCGGCTTCGGCCAAAGCTTCGGCATATTTTGGCCGAAGCCGAAGGTTTAGCCGATTGTAGATTTTTTAGCCGAATGTGGCCGAAGCCGAAGCCGAAGCCGAAGCTTCGGTCGGACACTACATATTAATCTTATGGAGCTCAACACTGGCGGAATAGTGATACTGTATTTCTTTACTTTTCTGAATACAACATTTCGTATAAACTCCATCCATCACACACCCACCTTCAAAACAATTGTGCTAAGAGATGGTTGATGGAGACAGACATGTCCTGATAGTTGTTACGCACCAGATGGATAGATACCAAATTGGAAAATAAATTCGTTTGTCGATCATTCATACACCGAACTTGATTCAATACGAAGTTGTTTCAAAAAAAAAAAAAAATAATAAGCAAGGAAAATCATCAAAAGTTCACACCAGCTACTACACGACTCAACCAACGCAACGACCATGCACTTTGGGTATGTATGCCCGTGAACATGAGCTCATTGTTTTTTCTCAATTGAAAAGTCCTGAATCTGACATGCCCTTGTCGTCCATCCCACTTTTGTTCTTAATGATTTCGCAGAGTTGGGCAGTGCATGGAATCGATGTGAATAGACCGACCGATAGCGGACTCATCACATTTTCAATTGTCTAGTGGTTTCTCTCTGAACCCGCAATATCATCACAAGGAGCTAAAATTTAAATAACCACCGAGAGTGATTTTTGGTTATTATTATTATTGAGTTGACACAACCGCAACGCGGTGAAAACAGTAATTAAAGTCAAATGAATGGGGGAGAACTAATGCGGGTATATTAATATAAAATAATTTTCCTTTTGCATACAAATTTCGGACTTGCACTTTCTCCCCAACAACGCCAACTACATGGCAGTTGTATACACTTTCGTTTGTCATAAGATCCTTTTGAGTTGTGGCCTTTAAGTGACTGGCTTTAATTCATGCAAAAAGGTGTCCTGTTCCACTAGGAACTAAAAAAAAACTTTTAGAAAGCTTTTCTATGTTCCTGTACAGGAATTATTATGAACTAATATATTTTCATGTAAATTACCTACCCGTAAGATGCTCGAATCGGTTTCATTTTAAAGGGAGCATGGGCATACGGTGTATGGCAACGGATACGGCTACTTCGAGGCTATGCCATACTCGGCAAAAGAAACTGAGAACTATTGTAAACTAAGAAAATAAGTTTCTTATATTCATAACTCGAAGCAAATACTTTCCATATGAAAATGGAAGACTTTCTTGATGGTTGCACTGGTATTTATTGCAAAGTTATTTCACCAAAATTCTTAAAATTTGTATCTAGGGTTCAGACCAAAACTTTCCCTAAGCCATGTAATGTGATGCCAAAAATTCCATTGTACTACAACTATATGAACCCACGTTTAGTCGTATAGGCGATTTGAAAATCAGAGGCAAAGAAATTGAAGTGCCTTTGGCTAAAGTATTTGTAAAGAAAAAAGAAAAAAAAAACAACAAATATTATAAAAGATGAACTTGGAACTTTCGGAAACAGGAGGAATTATGTAGCATGTAAACGGTGGGTTGTTTTTAGTTTTGTTTTCAGGCATTTGGATTAAATAGAGAGTAACACCTACAAATAAATGGAAGTAATTAAGCAACCCTTTCAGTTCACCCCAAGGAAGGAATATATACACGTAAGCCTTCATGAATGGCTTTATAGCTATATCCCTGAATAGAACATGCTGATGACCCAATTTGAATTCGGAATTCCTTAAAACGGTTTAAATTGAGTGAGAGGTAAATGTAAACGTTCGTGCTTATGCTGCCACTGGATAGTTTGAAACTTTCCTCTATAGCCCCGACTGCAAATTCAAATGCAAATAAGTTGTTGCATTAATTAAGAAAAATCAATTTACTACGGACGAGAAAAGGCAAACGTATAATATTTAGATCCAAAATTCACGGTAATGTAGTGTTTTTTTTTTTTTGTTTTTAGTTGGGCGCTGTTGTTGTTGCCGAAGTGTAAAATGGATCCGATGGCAAAAACTAATTTAAAATTCAGTGCTCAGTTTTTTATTTTAGTTTGAGGAACACATAAGACCATGTTTTGATTGTACATATGTACCTTTAAAATAAGAACTGCCATGTGTAACATCTAATTTCTTTTTAGTCTCCTTTACTAGAATCGGTTTTGGATACAGTGGGATTATAATTATGTGCCACATGAGCACTTCGAGTCAATTCTGATTATATATTTGAATACTATAAGAAGTTTTAGGATTTCATTGAAGATGGAGATACCAATAGTTGGTTGTAGTCACGTGCTTCAATTAAATCCAACATCAATCTAACAAACTAAAGAACGACGACAAGAACTTAACATTCAAAAAATTTCAAGGGTGGGTTTGATACAAGTATTCTTTTAAATAAATAAGTTAAATGTTACTGTGTACTTTGGCTTTATTAGTAGGCGTAAGCATTCCCATTGACTATGGAACACAACTTTGTTCAAGATACCACCTCTGATGACTTCGCGGTAGCGCATTTGGTCACTCTAAAAAAACAACTCGAAAAGGGTCGAGTAGCAGCGTTGAGGTGGTCAATTGACATCACCAAAATGGATTTGGAAATGTGGTTCAAAATTGATGAATTGTTTTACGGACTGTGTGACAAACCGCATCCTGCAGCACGAACTAGATGTCTTCCAAATCCATGTCATCAATTTTAGTAAAAGAAAAAATGACTGTTAACGGAGCTCGGTAAGTGAAATACCGTTCCAATCCTCATTTTTGAAGAAGAATGATCCAATGATGCCACAACTCCACAATCCTCACCAAATTGTCTCTCTTAGTGCAAGCATTGGCTTTCCAGGCGCGATGGAAGCAGCATACGTCTCTGTGTCAGAACTGGGAGAAACTGGACCCGTCCAATTCCGTGATTTTAACAACGGCGTCAATGTTTTCCATCGAGAATTTGATACCGAAGTTCTTCGTTGTGCTGAGCTTGATTGAAAAGTTCGATACATTAAAACAAAATCAAGAAGGATGGCATCAAATTGGCTGATATTTTTGAGGACATCCCAAGGTCCCCTAATCCAAATGAGATCATTGATCTGGAAGCTCATTAACAGAAAACCGAAAATGAAATCCTCGAGTTGGCTCAGAACAAGGTCAACCCAAAGTCCAATCACTTGGAACTCACCGAATTGCGTCAGGTATTGAAAAAAAACTCAAGGTTTCTTCTCCGGTTAAGAGGTGCTTGATCTTACCAAATGAGGAACAAACTGTGAACTAAAATCGTGGTCGCCTTGGTTTTGTTGTCGGTGTGATCAAAAGTTTTTGGTCCCCAGTGTATGCTTTGGCGTATTTTGCTTGGAAATGTTTTCCTCAAACAATTCGATTTAGACGAACCTCTTAAGGATCCAGCAACTGGTATCCAAGACAGTTTTTGTGGCCTTTTTTCAGGGCGAGCAGTTGAAAAATCGTTTAAGAAAGGTGTGCACTGGCTTCCCTCAATGTATTCATGTCCAAGCTCGCACACAAAACGTGAAAACATTGTCAAAGGAGTTCGTACTCATTGGAAGATTTGAAACTGGTTTTGGGTCAGACCGAAAATCATCGTAGAAGGGTACTTGCTACCGTGTCAAAGAACTTACCAACCTGGAGTATTATGGTGAGGAAAATGAAAGCCATCTACCATATGCTGAACTTGTTCAACAAGGACGTAACCAAGAAGTGCCTGATTGGCGAATGTTGGGTACCACTGAAAGTTTTGCGTCGTTCTGATGGTTCTGCAGCTGTTGGCAGCACTATGCCGTCGTTTTTTTTAACGTTTTTGATACAAATGAGGCTCCACCGACCAAGAATGGCACCAATACTTTAGAGTATGGTGCTTTCATTAGGTTTAAAGAGCTTTTCATATACCGGAAAATTAATGCTGTTTTTCATTTATGGAGCTTGAACACTGTTTACTCTCGTAATTTTGGTTAAGATGGAAGGCTTATTTGCATTCTTGCACACTTCGCGTTTGCATTGGGTCGAATTCATTAGCAAATTTTATGGAAAACTGGGATATTCGTTTCAGCTATTTAGCTTCAAGCTCATACTAGAGGCAGAGGAAGAGGAAGCATAAATTCTTTAAGTATTTAATTCGAACGTAGTATTGTTTGTTGTTCAATTTTGTTTGAAGTTTTTTTTTTGTCCTCGTCTTTTATTTTTAATGGGAGTTGTTTTCCTTTTACAATTTTAACTTTCAAAATGTTATATGTATGTTGTTGCACAATCATTCTTATAATGTTTGTTCTTGTTAATCAATTGATATGATTTTTCAAAAAAAAAAAAAAAGACTTTTTGCCCAAAATCGATATCTAATTCAAGCTGTTAGTCCAGGTTCAATTAGACGATGTTAAAGGCCTAAGCTGCGAAGCGATAACGAAGCGAATGTTCGTTCGTCTTCAATTATTAAGTCAAAGGTCTTTTACTTGTATTGAAAGGCTCGAAAAGATCTTTGAACGAAATATTTAAGAGTAACTTATTGAGGGGTTTTCTAATTTTTTTTTTATTGTTGACGTCCACGTAAAACGTTGGTTTTTGCCATTATTCATCAGTCTCACGGACTAGTAGACGAGACCACATAAGGCACATGTAGCACTATTGAAGGGTACTATTAACTGCAACATTTATGCACCGTCCACATAAGCGTCCAACTAACCACGTTAGCGCTTTTCGCTATTGTAAATTTAAATTTTTGATGGTTAAACGTGTTTTTGTACTATTCGCCAGTCTTCTCATCTTAGAAGTAGGTTTTCGCTTGTGCAGTGAGGTGTTTAAAAGAAATTATGTGTGATTTGCTTGTTTGAATCAATTTTTCTTATCTTAAATAATCTTTTTCCACACGACGTTATAATTATGATTTATCATTTATCGTTCGTTACTAGGCAAATTCAGTGAGTAAGCGACTTAATTCAGTTAAAGGCCCCAGCCCATAGAACGCGTTGCGCGCGTGCGGCACCGCTTCCAACTGACAGCTCGATTAAATACACACGTTCTTATGAGAGGTGACCCATAAGCACCGCGAGTAACGCACCGAACGCGCCGAGTAGCCCAACTTTCTACTTTGCCGCGGCTCTCACGCGGTGACAGAAGAGAGACATGCGCAGTCACAACCAATTTGAAGTTTTCTCTTATATGGAAAAAGTGACAATGGGCGCGTTCAAGAACCTATCGGATAGCCTATCTCGGTTAGCCGTATCTTAGATACCTTTTTGAACTATCGACAACAGACAACAGCTGTGAAATATTAAAATTCGACTTTTGAAAACAGAAAAACATTTAAAATATCATTGCTAGACGATTATAACTTATTTTTTTCGATTTCCCACACGTAAACAACAACAACAAGCTATCCGGATACGATTCTTGAACGCCCCCATGTTGACTAAATTTATCTGTCAAAACACCGCAACGGATTCTATGGGTCACTCCCATCAGTTGCGCGTGGCAAAACCCACCGCATCAGTTGCCGCGCCGCTTCTACCGCACGCAACGCGTTCTATGGGTCGGGGCCTTTAGAAATAAGCGAAACTATGTAATTTCGGGGTGAATTGGGTTACTTTTCACCGGATTCTCCATAGCAACGAAAAGGCAGGCATTTTTTTAAAATTGTTTTGTTTGTTGAAGCGGTTACTGAGTACTACTGACATATGATGTAATAATTAATTTCGCATCAAGAAGGAATCAGCATTGAAACTGCAATGTGGTAAGTGACTTTCATTGACTCACTTCAAACTGACACTTATGTCCATGTAGTTAATTACTTGTCATTTTTTCTGAGTCTCATTAGAGTGTGTACTTGAAAAATATTTTCAAATCGCAACAAACCCTGCAACCATTTCTGACTGACATTTCTCTGTTAGTCCTTTTAGAGTCCTAGTGCTAGATTCCAAATCAAAATCAATTTACGCCCACTGGTACCTGTTACGTCGCGTCGGTCGGTTCGTAGCAAAAAAGAAAATAAGCAGATTTTGTTCTGAAACTCACGGAATATGTAATAAACAAACAAAAACAATTTAAGGCCTATCATTCTGGCTGCAAATTGAACTTATTTTTAACCTAAAACTACCTCGTTCCAAAGATAAAAATAGGCAAAGTAAAATTAAAAACAATCAACCCCATTCAAAAATAGAAAGCGAGACTAACTACACTTTTTATTGAAGGAAGAATCTTTTATCAATCGAAACTAGTGCGTAGAGCACAAATGTCATCGTAGCCCCAAAACAGTTTTACCCAAACGAAAATTGCCACGAGTTGTAAATTATCATCATGAGTGTACCACATGCAGCTTGGCAACTTTACAAAAAACAGTACACATTTGCCTTCATTTCAAGGAAGTATGTCGGAATGATGCAATTATCCTGGCACGTGATAATGGCAATTACGCTATTACAGTAAACAGAGCTTCCGTTGCTGTATCTATACAATACAATGCATGGCTTGTCTACTTCCACTATATACACTAAAAGGATGATGAAAAATTAAACTGGCAGCGCAAGCAACATGAAGCGAAACCAGAGACTCTTTTAAATAAAACGATTGATTTGAACTCCATACCATTTGTGTGAAAAGAAGGGTTTTTATTTTTGCAAATGAACTTCAATGATTTTAAATTAATCACTGACAACTTTATGAATACAGGGTGGTTTTTCGACAGAGAAAAATTCGTAGGCGGAACTCTGCATGTAAAACTTAAAATTCAGGGATGGGTATGTTTAGGCAAAAACTGAAATATAGAATTCCTTATTTACGTTGTACACACTCATACTCGTTGCTCAAATTCGATCACGCAACTTCTTTATAACATTGTGCTTAGTTACTCAGGACTGTTTTCTTTCACAAATCCTTAACTCTGTCCTGTTGAACTTTTGAAAATAACTATTTTAAGGACAAGATTATTAAAATGACGCGATATTGAGTCCACTTCAGTATTTCTCCTTACGACCAGCTGTGTGCTTTAGTGTCTCAAAAGTTATTTAACTTTGATTTACCAGCTGCCTCTTATTAAAAAATCATTCATACAGAAGTATTCTTAATTCAATTTATTGGGTAAAAGGAAATGTCAGAAATTTTTCCTGAAGGTTTTCCGATGAATTATGATAGTCGATTTTTAATTATAATTTTATGATACCTTTTAATAGAAAAAAGATTGAAAGAATAATTAATATCAGAGCACTATGCCAATAAAACCAAAATATTTATCACGCCTCCAATCCATTATGGGCTCCAGTTTCATTTAATCAAGTCCATTAGTAAATTTCGATAACACCTTGCCTTATTGTGGAAAAAGAAAGTTATATGTATTATTATCATTGAATGATTTCCGTAATCGTTTACGTTTGTCAACAAATTTGATTTCAAACCACGCTTTTTTGTGTCTTATCGAAAACTGAACTAATTAACAAATTTAATGGTTTTATTTGAATATGAATCATTAACATTTATAAAAGCATTGCAAATTTCTAATAAAACGAATTGATTCTGTACCTAACCATCAACAAATGTGACGTTGTTTCCTGATAAATTTGTCTTTGCTGATTGTACCGTGGTCTCCACAACCCACTGAGAAGAAATGTTATTTGTTTGATTATTTTCTCATTACGAGGGGACAACAACTGTGTAGGCGACTCTTTTTTGATAATTTTTTTTTTTTTAGAAAATTCAAAGCATTTATTGAAATTAGGAAAAGTTTATCTTTTTATTGACATTATAAGCTATCGCTACAACTTCATTGGAGAAAATAAAGGCGGCTCTGCAACTCTTCAAAGTTCACGCCTCGAATTTGAGCTGTGTAATCAGCGGGTAAAATTTTTTCTTTAAAATATGTGATTGTGCTTTGCACCGTGTGACGCTCCGTTCACTTTCTCTAAGAAATGCGGTAGTGACGAAAACAATTCGGATTTCGATTTAAAAATTTAACAGCATTTTTCTAACTATCCGATAATAAGAAAACCGATTTTTTGAAAATTTCACAAAACAAAAAAAACTAGCGAAAAATAAAATTAAATAAAACACAAAAGAACACCTTTTTTGTAAAAACAATTTGTTGAAAACAATGTTTTTGCAACAATCAATTACAAAATTTAGGTTCATACAATGGCAAAAAGTTTGAGTAATATTCGTTTAAGTTTTTAAATTAATTGGTTGGTTAGTTTCAAGAAAAACGCGTCCAAAGTTTTCTCTCGTTTATAATAATTTGTGCATACTTAGACTCTGTCTGCGATGTCATGATCCAGGATATAGTAACCCTTCTTCTTCTTCTTTTCATTTCCGGCGTTACGAGTAGTGATCTTGAAGCGGTCACAACTCTCCCACTTTTCTGCTTCACACTAGTGATCCGCCTGTGGGGTACGCCGCGTTGACCTCAGAAAGCGTCGGCAAGCCTCCCGGTTTTGGATTGTTCCATGTCTGAGGCCAACCAAATGCTGCTGTTTTTGCATTTGCTTGTACCAGGAGTGTTTTGGCCTGCCTTTTCTTTTTCGTCGCGAATTTGTTGAAACGTTGTACGATATTGCCTTTTGGACGGGGTTCTGCGGATCTCTCCTTTGAACATGACAATACCAACTAAGCCGGTCGTGATGAATTTTGTCCAAGATGGTACTTTTGACATGAAGGCTTCCACGGATCTTAGTACTTCTAATTCGATCAAGCTTTGTTACTCCTGCTGTCATCCAAAGCATCTTCATTTCGGCTGCCGTCTATTTGCTCTCATACTTTTTGTACATTGTCCAACATTGTGAACCGTATGTCAGAGCTGGACGGACAACTGGTGTGTAGAGTCTTCCCTTCAGCTTAGGGGGCATTTTTCGATCACAGAAGATAGCGGAGTTTTCTCGCCACTTCATCCACCCTACGCTTACTCGATGATTAATGTCGTCATCACAAGTTGCTTCACTATTGATCATAGATCCCAGTTATTTAAACTTTTCACACTTGGGAAGCACATTTCCATTCAAATAAATGTCTGGAATAGGCTTGTCTGGATCAGAAAAAGGGCAGCACAGGTATTCAGTCTTTTTAGCGCTAATACGGTACCCATTTCCTTCCAGAACATCAATCCAAACGGCAAGTGCTCGTTGCAGGGATGTAGGATCCTCGCTTATGATGGCTCCATCGTCAGCAAAGAATAATTGCTGTACTTTATTGTCCGTTACTTTTGCTTCGAGCAAATAATCCAGAACAGCAATAAAGAGCAGTGGACTCAAGACACTTCCCTGATGTACACCTACTGTTATTTGGAATTCTTCGGTGACTCCAGCTGGGCATCTCACTTTTGTAACTGCTCCCTCGTACATGTCCATAATTATTCGCACATAGGCTTCAGGAACTCCTCGGTGTCTGAGGGCCACCCATATCAGATCTCGTGGTTGTCGATCGAATGCTTTTTCGAAGTCAACCAACACAATATGCAAATGATCTAAGGCATCTCGGTGTTTTTCCATAATGATCCTTATACTTTGGATTGCGTCTGTAGTTGACTTACCCGCGACAAACCCGCATTGGTCATCAGACAGCCTTATTATTTTCCGCACTCGGCTATCCAAAACCCGCTCAACGATCTTCATAGTGTGGGACATCAACTTGATCGAACGATAGTTGTCACAGCTTCTGGTATCTCCCTTTCCCTTGTACGTTATAGTAACCCTTCTAATTATATGAAATGTTCATTTTCTACAGTTTTACTTTTTTTCAAAGCCAAAAATTTAACGTACTAGGCCGTAAACGGGGTGCTCGAATTTACTTACAGCGGTAGATTTAAAGACTGCCTACAGACTTTTGAGGCTTGAATGAGTTAATTTAGATCACAAATAAATTTTTAAAGCAATAAAAAAAGTGTAAGAAAAAGTGGACATTTTGTGAATTTTTATCGCCATTGTTTGTTAGCTGTCACTGAGCGTTGAGTTTATCAGTTGTCTCACAATCTTGGTCTTTAATATGTCTTTACGTAGGTGTAGACGATATTGTAGGTAGCGATGCGATTTAGATACTAAGATACTTTCTTCTTTTCCCAGTGCGAATATTGGCTCATAGATAGACAGATATTTTAATAATTTCTTCAAATAAAGGGTCCACCAAGTAGCTTTTTTTTCAAAAACAGGGCGCAAAACATCGAGTGTAGCTTCGGCTGTGTGGCACGTAGCGCCGTCCTGTTGAAACCAAATGTTGCCAATATCCTCGTCTTCATTTTTTGTGAACAAAAATTCGTTCAACAAGGCCCGATAACGATCGCCATTGACTGTAACGCCCACTCCTTGCTCATTTTCGAAGAATGCCTCTGGACCAAAATCTGCACCAAACAGTAACTTTTGGATGTATTGGCTTTTCAACGTATGCGGGTTTTCTGTCCTCCGAATTCGACAATTTTGGTTGTTTACATACCCGCCAAGATCAAAATGAACTTCATCTGAATAGATGATTTTTTTGGCAAAATCGGTTTCGGATTTTCAAAGTAATGTCGCAATATTTCCCAGCGTTGTTCAAGCGTATACACAACCATATTCGTTCAGCGGCAGGATAAAACTAATTTTATCTGTCAAATCAGACATGAGCTAAGTGTTACCACCAATGTTTTGAAGGATAATATAACAAAAACCTTCGTTTAAGGATAACAATTATTTCAGTTAAGAAATAAATTCAGATTGAGTAAATGACAAAAATATAAGCAGCTATATTAAAAGGTACTTTGAAGTGACAGGGTAATTTACTAGTATGTTTCATATCAGGTAAATAAAAAGATATATGTAAATAATAAACAAAACAAGTAGATTAAGAAAAAAAAACAAGTACAATCACTAACTTATTGATATGATAATTGTACTACAAAAGGGTTGTCAAAAATATCACAGTTTAAAAAAAAGCTATCAGTTAATTTTTTAATTCTTCTGCAAATCAATTCAACACCTGCTTGACTATGAAGATCACTAGTTGAATGATGTCATGGTTTGTTTGATGTTTTGGCATACTTGGAGTTTTTTAATATTACAAATTGCCTATCTTCGCCATACCTGCCGTCCATATAACAAAATTACTTGGAACACAACCTTAAGTATAGTAATTTTGTTTGGAATACTTAAGAGAGATTTTTATTTTTAAGCGGATATAGAATTTTTATGGCGATTTTGGCTTTTTTCGTTGCTTTATTAATGTGCTCTTTAAAGATAAGCCGCGTATCAAGGTTTATTCCCAGACATTGCACATTTGTCTCCCATTTTATAAAAACTACTTTTGTTCCAAGTCTTTGCTGGGTAGACACAATCGCTTTCTTTTTCTGTTGAAAGAGATTGATTTTATCCTTCTTTCTATTTTTCTATAAACTATTTTTAAAAGAAAATATAGCATATCTAATCTTCAAATTTCGTAAATAAGAGCATTATGCCAAACAGAGTCAAAAGCTTTTTCAAATGTGTGTAGGACCACACCTGTATATGGTAGGACTAGCTTTGATTAGGTTACATATCCTGAGAACTTGTTTTTCTATGATTAATGAGTTAAGTTTTTCCTTTAAAACTTTTTAGTAGGTTTACTTAAACTACTAAGAAAACTTCTCCGCCTATAGCAAGCAGGATTTTCCCTATCCTTAGCCGATTTCAGTATGGGGATTACCTTTGCCATTTTCCAGATCTCTGGAATGTATGCCTGCATTTATTATATTTACTCGAAATTTTTCCCTGCCTTCATTAGGTCGTCCTCTCATTGCAAATTTGGTAGGGTAAATTAGCAAATTGTCGTCCTTTTTGTTCAAACAAATTTAAAAAAATAAAAATAAAAATGCAACAGAAATAAATGAAACTTCAAACATTAAGTTTTATAATCCTATACTCTTAAAAATAATCAGAAACGCGTTAGCATTAATAGCAAAAGTTTTGTAATTCGTTTAACAAAAATACTCATATTACGAAAATGTATTTTTGGGCTCCTAATTACGTCTCGGGGTTCATGTTGAGATCACAATAATCAGTACGTGAGCAGGTGTTGTACAAACTCATATTCTATTCTACAAATTGAGCTTAACTATCATATTAACATCTAATCAGTCTTTTCTTAATTATTTTAAATTCTTAACGTGACCGTTGTCCTCACCATACGAGATCCTAATACCCTCCCGGGATGACATGATATTCACGTAAAGGCACGGTATAAGGAAATTTTTATTTATTTTGCCGCATATATTTAAATAATAAACCTTTAACCTGAAATTTGGCGGCTGGACCTTATTTCCTTTATAAATATTTCATTTGTGGGCCATGTATCTACTTTGCATAAGCATCCGGTCGTATGGCTTAATGGTTAACATACATGTAACGTTGGAGTGCGGGTTCGAATCCTAGAAACATATAACCGTTTTTCCACGGGTATCTCATTTTGCAGCAATTGACAATTCTTCCAAGAGTAATAACCCAGCTATGAAATGCGCTTTCTAACTTAAGCTGTTCGAGATCGGCATAGAATTGTTGGTCCTTGAAATTCGTTAGGCACCAAAGCTCCCCTGCTTTGCTTTGCCACCTTATTTTTTTATCAAGAGCTTGTAGGCTCGTTAAAGAACGCTGAGGTTGGACGATCTATTCACAGCAGAGATGTCAGAAATTCAACTTTTTTAATTCACTACATTTGTTTCGTCTACTTCACAAAAGTGGTGGCTTATGTAGTCAACTGTTATTAACGTAGTTAAATGAAGTAGATGTAGCTTTAACTGTCAAAATGTTTTTTTTTTTTTTTTGTCAACCGAACGGTCATATTGGCAATTTGCTCTGTAGTGCAGATGCACTCCTTTTTCTAGTTATCTTTTCAGACGGATTTGTTTAAAGATACAATTTTTTAATTGAATTCGGAGTTTCAGTTGTGATCAATATTTCCTGGTGTTTTTCTTTTTTACATCATTTTAAATTTTAACTTTAATTCAATATCGTGATTTATTATCATTGTCATGTACATTCTGCCCTTTCAAGGTGGTAGTAAACGTAGATTATTACAAATGTAACAAATAAGTGACGTAGTTTTGCCCGTTTAACTACGCGTAGTTATACCTCAAGTAATCTACTCTGTCATCTCTGATCCACAGTAAAGTGCACATAATGTAATACAAGGACTATGCAGATATGAGTCATTTATGTGTGAAACAAACCGTACCTGTGCAACATTCTTTTTATTCTTACAGTTTGACATTAAAAAAACGTCATGAACATGAATCGCAAGTACTTGGAAAGATGACCTGAATTCATTAAATTAATTACTCATATGATTTTTACATCACATTGATTTAGTTACACGGTCAGTTATCTTTTATCTTGAATCGATTACAACGTCAATCAAGCGGCAAAAAGTTTTTCAAAGCTTAAATAACTTTTAATGGTTGCTCATTCAAATTAAGTTAAATGAACGTTGAAGTGCGTGCAAAGTAATAAAAAAAAGTGGTTGAAAAGAACAGAAAATTTTATGGAATTTTATGGTAAATGCAACCCACCTTTATACTGCCGGTAAATAGAATAGGCTTAAGATTTTTGAACGGAAATGCACTTGTCTGTTTAAAATGATTCAACTTTGATAACTTTGATGACATTTTAATAAATGTCTTATCGATGTGTGTGTTTCTTTCGAAATTAAGGAACAATTCAAAGTAATAGATCTTCATATGTTTGCCTAATCTGTCTCTTATCAAAATGAGAAAACGATCGGTAAGAAATCGAACAAAAGTTTCTGTGAAACTGACCACGTGCCTCGAATTCCCTGAAGGGTTTGAACAGTTCACTCTGAAAGAAGCAATAAGAGTCTATAATATAATATTTTGGTCAATGGTGGGATTTTTTTGGAATTGAATACTTTTCAAATGTGTTTATTGGGGCGTAGTCGCAGTTCGAATTAAATCTCGTTTTTTTCGCTTTTTTGTCGTTAATAACATGTCTTGCAGAAAAAACTACAGGTATAGAAAATTCTGTTTCTGATTCCATGTTTAATTCGATTTAAAATTGATAGAAAGATACCAAATATACATACACAAAAATATTAGAAGCAAATGTCATCACCTGATTTTGACCTCAAACCTACTTCTACTCAAAAAGAGGTGCAGAATATGCTGCTCTAAATGATCTATAGCAGGTCATTACTATACACAAAACATTCCTGCTGAAAAATTGTCATTAAATACCAACAAGCTGGTCTTATCTACTATAGATCCATCTAGAGCTGGTCATCAAACACAACTGAATCTCTCCTTTGAATATGACAATACCAACTGTGCTGGCCGTAGTCTAAATTGTTTTTGATTTGAAGGCTTCCGCGAATCTTTTGACTTCCAATATGATCAAGCTTTGTTATCCCTGCTGTCATACGAAGCTTCTTCATATCAGCTGCTGTCAGCTTACTCTCATTTTGTCCGACATTGTAAACCGTGTGTAAGTAGTGGACGCACGACAGCGGTGTAGAGCCTTTCTTACATCGTAGGAGGCATTTTTCTATTACAAAAGTTGACAGAGTTTTCTATATTGTATTGGATATATTTTGGACATCTGTATTGTAATAAAGATTAGAGGACTCAAAACACTTCCTTGGTGTGGAACTACTTTGACCTGGAATACTTCGGTGACTAAAACTGGACATCAGCAATATAATTGAAAAACTATTGATTGATTTGATTTTATTAGACAATTCATAAGTAATTTATAATTTTCATTTACAAAATCTTTGGGCTTGGCTATGCCGTCTGCCGATTGGAACATTTTATGATTGAATATAAAATTGAAAAACTATTAAAATAATAACGGACCTAGATGACTTTCCTGAGGAACAACGAATGGAACTATGGTTCTGCTCTGACATTTCATTACCAATCTTGACAATTTGAGCTCTGAGATTTAAATAAGATTACATCTAGTCGAACAACTTCAAAGGAATGCAAAATTGCTTAAACTTATATACAGGGTGTTTTGGAAATATGTATAAAAAATATTTCTTAATTTTTGAGATTTGAAAACAAACAAAGAAAGTCGAATTTTTCCTTTGATTTTTTTTTTAAATTTCTAAAAAAACTGAGAAATATTTTCTCGATCAGTTTTCTGGGCTTGATTCAAAACTTAATAAGACAAAACTTTGTATAAATTTTTTTTTACTAAAAAGAATATGATTTTCTTTTCATTTAATTTTTCTACCGGTTCCGAACGGCTAATCGAGAAGGTGCTTTTCATGGCAATGAATTTACTGACGGAGGTCTTGACAATTTCTCGCGAAAGGCGATACCCGTGGAAAAACATTTTTGGTTTTTTGGGATTGGAACCACGGTCCTCTGGGTGAACAGGCAGACATGCTAGCTATCACGCCACGGGTACTACTTAATTTCACATCATTTAATTTACTTGAACAAAGCTTTTAAAAACTCTATAATTCATGTGTGGTGCTAAGTGACTTAGTTGATCTTTAATACTTTTTTATTAGAAAATTAGGTAGGTAGGTAATTTTAATTTTTAATTTCTTATAAAAGTACCCCTTCCGCCAAACCATTTTGTTTTTGTCCTGACCTGACCTTTCTGTCTTGGGCTTTTGTAGCATCTTATGCAAAACACCCTGTATACTCATGAACTTGATTATTCTAGCTGTCAAATGTTTTAACAAAATCGGTGAATTTGATTTCCATCTTCGAAATAATCGATGACGTAAATAGTTATCAAACGGAGACTAGCAGCTGTAGATCTCCCTATTATAAGACCCTGTTGTAAACTGATAAAGGTATAGGTAAAGATAATCTGTGTATCGTAGATACAAAAAAATTAATCTCTTAAAGTAACAACAAAAATTAAACTTTATCAAAACAGCTTTACAATTAGTAGGTACATACTTCAGTTTCAAGTAAAAAAAAAAACGAATTGAAACAAAAAAAAAAAAGAAGCAAAAAACGAACTAGGTATATTCAAAAGTAAATCAAAACAATGAACAAAAAAAAAGAACTTTAAATTAGTAAAATCAAATTAAATGATGAAATCGCACATACTTATCAAAATAAAGGGAAATATCATCAGAGAGAGGACTGTACGCCGGGCGCAAGGGGAGAGGGGAGTACAGATCAGTGCTGCCGTTTCTACTGTCATGACAGTAGACTACTGTTTTTTCACTCTAAAAAAGTCCAATCTCCTGTCTCCTGTTACCAAGGCATTTTTTTCAAAATTCTACTGTTTTTCTGACTTTTCTAACTATTACATTGAGTAACTCAGTAGTCAAACATTTTATTACTTTTTACAAATATTTATCATAAGTTCATAAGAATTTTTTTTATCCTCGTACCACAATATTCTTCATCTTCAAGAAAAGATATTATAAAAGAACATACCTGTTCAAGTTCTACCTCGAGTTCATCCCTATTTTGATGTTTTTCATAGCAGATTACGAAGACAATCTTCCTTCAACAAAAAAAATTCTTGAAAATCTTAATTCACCTATTGTACAAGCATATTTTTTTTTCTCGAATTTGGCTTGAATTATTTCAATGAATTTAACGCATTGTTCCAATTTAAGAAAGTATTAATACATCGGATACAAACGGAAGCTGAGAAATTTTTAAAAATGGCTATTAATTTCATTTTGCCAGATAAATTAAATATTTCTGTTGGTATTTCAGATGCTGATAATTATAAAAACTTGTCTCAGACTTATTTGGGGGCCGAATGTGAGGAATTTTTAAGAAAATGAGTTTTTTTGATTGAATATGGTAAAAATATTCGAAAAATATTTTTTATAGCTCTTAATTTAAACAGAACACAAAACTTGAATTCTTTGCAAATACTTTGTAATCATTTTTCAAAATTGATAAATACAGTTGATCTTTTAAAAGAGTGGCATAGTTTGCCTACGTACTTTAAAGAAGAAGAAAGACAAAAAGTAAAAGACTCAGGCATTGAAGAATTTTGGAACATGATTGCAGGTATCAAAGATTACAACGATGAACTAATTTTTAAAAATATCTTTAAATTGGCTGAGATTGTTTTAAGTTTGCCACACTCAAATGCAGAATGTGAGAGAATTTTCAGCATTGTTACCGATGCAAAAACAAAAAAAAACGAAACTGTTTAGGGAATAAGACTCTCAATGCAATTGCTGTCATATGATCGAAATTTTTTTCATTTTGTAAGGTTGATGTATTGAGTTTTCAACTCTCTGCATAGCATTCTTATACAATTTAGAAGAAACATTGCTAAATCTTTATTTGACTTAAGGTGATGCCAGCACGTTATTGATAAATACCGACGTAAGCGAGGTTCACTAACACATTCGAGTCCAGTTGGACGTTCTATTCGAAAAAAAATAAATCTCCTGTTTTTTCAACCCGTTGAACAGGAAATCTCCTGTTTTTGTCAATTCATCGAACGGCAGCACTGGTACAGATTGATACGAATTATGAATTATCAGCCATGCTCTTAAATACAAAGTCTCTCACGTTCTACAGCCACAAACCACAATCATCATTCATTGAAACAAAAGCACCATCTACCAGTAAATCCCCGAGAATTCTTATACAATGCTTTGGATCTCGTATAGAGTTACGTAGTAACGTAGTAGAACATAATATAGAGAATCTCTCTATAAGAAACTAACACCTTTTCTATTTTTTGCTTCTCCATACTTTGATAATACAAAATGCTGAAATTCTTGTTTTGAAGCCTGGTTGTACGATTTCGCGTGTGTGTTTAGTTCAACTTCAGCGTTCAGCTGTGATAGGTTTAAAGGTATTCGTGGATCGCTGTGTCAGTATTATGAAAAAATAATTAAAATGTACACACTACACGCATTTTATCACAGGTAAGGTAGGTTCACATAGGTATAGGTGTCGTAAACAGCCAAAAAACCTAGCCAACATCGGTCAGCCCGAGTGATACGGAATACGGTGCGATCGCGATCGTGCGATCAACAGACACAACCAGTTCGCTTCTTTGCAACACGTTTCGTTTGCTGTTTGAGGATTGAGAATTTTTTTTACTTTATCCAGGTAGGGTAGGGTCTCTATGGTGCTCTGTGTGAACTGTTGCTCTGTGCATGCAACTTACCTGTGCAGTTTCTACAAAAATTGGATTTGTATTGGTATTATCAACTGATCATTTCATTTTGCTTTCAGTGGTTGAACATGTTTCGCGGAACTCTCAGTTTGACATTGAAGTTGTAACTGTCACCAGTGCGTTATCGGGTTTTATATAAATATTAACACGTCACACTTTAATGCAACTTCAACTCTGAAATTTAATTTTAATTTTTTTCTTAAAGATTTTCTTGTGAAATTGAATCTTAATCTACATGAGAATGAAAATGAGTCGATTCTAAGCAGTTTTTTGTTTTGTTTTTTGAGTCGCTTTTCTTTTTTGAGATTAAATTGTGGTTTTAATTCGACTTTATCGCGAAATCTAAATACCAGTGCGCATATCGAGTGATATAAACACAGGTAATTTCATGTAAAGAGTGTAGATTACCTTTAACAGAGTAAGTGATTAGAGTATTTTCATTTCCAACTTTCGTTTAACTCAATCAAAGTGAAATTTCTCACACAGTTGTCCGGTTCTTAAATATTTCCGATTCTCCGACACAATGTGAGAGCTAATTTAATGTTTACACGAGTGTTGGATTTCAGAAAGAAGAAAAAATAAAAAAATAAAACTCGATAATCATGTGACCTGAAAGATATTGAAATGCGGTATATGAAAAAATAGAATAATTTTAGTTGTGTTGATGGCATTTTGTTTTGGGTTTTGTTAAAATCCATTTGTCAATAAACCCACCTTTTGTTTTCATTGTAGGTACTGAGAATAGGTACATCTGCTTGGATCTAAAATACAATTCAAGTTCATTAATCCAATATCTTTGTCTTGAAACCTTTGCGAGCGACGGCGACGGAATTAAAATAAATAAATGTTGTTTTGATGACTAACTTAACTTTGGTAAGTCATGGACTGTCACGTGCTTGTTATTGAGCTTTCCATGATTGATGATTGTGTATGGGAATCTATTGCTTCACTCTGTGTTTTCCCTACTGTTGTTTCTAAGTAGCACTTCAATGAATTGGTTTTAATGATTTTGCATTTTTTTTTTTTTAATATTCACCCCCTATTATGGTTGTCGCTGTCGCAAACGGCTTGAAAAATGCGACACGAAACGAAAATCAATTTCCGTGTAACCTCTGTTCGTAAACGTCTCAAATCGTTTTCTATCGTTAAAAGTAGTACCAAGTCGTTACCTCTTTGCGACACCAACGTGACAAAGTCAACGGATGATGCACTCTAACATGTTTGTTTTTATATCTGTGATAGCCTTAATAAGAGGAAACATACTGCTGAACTGTTTATAGCCTTGATTAAGACATTTCATTTTCATTTTGAATATGAAATTTTGTCGATCAAATTGGAAAAATCTGGTTCTAGAGGTTTGCTCTTAAATTACTTGCTTCTTATCTGGAAGATAAACAACGAACTGGTAAAGATCTGAAGTTGGTGAAGTGAGAGCTTGCATTTAACTATACTCACACAGCCAAATTTTACATTCTACCCATTTTGTAACTACTTTTCATGTTTCGTTAGGTATAAGAACATTTCCAATGGATTATGTATAAAAACCTCTGATTTAATCGCTTGGCGATCATCAGCAACTTCTAAGGCTTTTGAGCTATCTTCGACGAAACGATAAGCTCTGCATCTGATAAACTCTTCCATAAGCTCCAGCTAGGATGTACAAATAATGTTGTTTTCTTTTGGTCGCCCGAAAGGCATCAAATAACAGTTCCTAAATTGGAAAGAAACTCGTGTCTTAATATGAGAAAAAAGAAGCACTCACACACAACTTAATGTCAAAAACAATCGTCGTCATCATAGCAGTGTATAAAGACACAATTTAGTCATGATTCAATAGTGTGAAGTATAAATACACGGAAAAGAAACCTCACACACGAAGAACTTCTTTTCTGGTTCGTGTGGCGTTTCAACTCGGAGAGCTATTCCGATCGCCCAAATGAAAATGACATAAGATCGGTGACACTCCGGCTCTTGCATTTAAATTTGGTAGGTACTTCTGTCATGTCAATGATCCATAAAGTTTTTTGTTTACTTCTCATATATCAGCTACCAAAACAAAACAAACAAGTCAGAGGTCAAGGCTATGGCCCAATCACTCCGTCACGCGTTCGACTTCAGCGGCCACAACTGACAACTCGATTAAAACACATGTATTCTTATGGGGAATGGCCCATAAGCAACGTACGTGACGTCCGTGGCGGCGTTGAGATTAAAACATTTTTAATATCAACGCACTTAACGACTTTGACATTTGCTATTGGTATTTTTTGTTGGTTGGTAGACACACATGCTCACACACATGGTGCTCTGTGTAACAAAAGCGCATTAACGCGACGGATTCATTGGGCCATCCAAAATTTTTACATATTTTAAAGTTGAAGTTGAAGTTGAAGTTGAAGTCTGACGGAGTCATTGGGCCATAGCCTTCATTTATTCGTAGAGTAGGGTGAATTCGTCATCAGCCTCAATTGTTTCGTATTAATAAAAACATGATTTGTAATGAAAAAATGCACATAATAATTATACTAACTTGATTCACGATTCAGCGTTAATGTTAATGAAAAACGTCGTCATAATTTCTCTCGAAAGGCCACTTCGTAATACGTACGGTTTCATTGTGTATTGAGAAGTGACATTTGTAAATTCAGCTAAATAATTCTGAACCACCATTATTCTCTTTTGACAACTATATTTTCACACTACATTTTTTACTCAACTAATATTAGTAAGTAGTAGCAACTGCAGCACTCCCGCCCGGCCACAAATTCAAAATGTAAGCCATTTTGTCGACAATTATTGAAAATACGGTGCCCTCCTCTTTGCCACTCATCGGATTCGGCTTTAACAGTGCAAAGACACTCACCCCTATTACCGATCTCGTCTCGTCTCGTCGTCAACTCTCGTTTTCTCTGTCGTGTCGTTTTTTAAATGGCATTCCATAACTTCTTCGACACGAAAAATACGTAATAGATTTTAAAACGACTAAAAACTAATAAACATCTGTCAAAAACAAGAGATATTGGAAGAAAGTTTGAATAAAAAATCATTGCTTAGAGCTCGAATGCGGTTGTACATTTATTAGCTCCTAAATAAATGGCATATAAAAATTATAAGTATAGAAATGTATTACAGCACAAGTAGTGAAAGTGAAGAAGATATAAAAGAAAGTATCCGGAAAGAAAAATCGTTTATAAAACGAAAACAGATACGTCACAATTCCAATCCATTCGACTGATTCAAAGTGAGTTCACACTTTTATCCCAATAGTGGCTTTTAAATAAATCTTTTGTACGTTTTAACAGATTTAAGCATTTCTTTAGATTGACAAAAGAAGCTTTTAAGTATTTGTTGGATGAAATAAGTGATAAAAAAGGATTCGGCATCGTTCATCATCAATTCCAATCATATTGAGACTTGCAGTCACCTTAAGAATTTTAGCTGAGGGAAGTTACCAACACGGCCGCGGCCGGCGTCGGGAATGACTTTATTTTGGGACTAGCTCAACCAACAGTTAGCAAATTTATCAAAGAAATTATCAACGCCATAGAAAAACATATTTGCCCCAAATAGATTCGATTCCGAATGACACCTGCCGAAAAATCAGAAGCAAAGCTTTACTTTTCAATATGACGTGATTTCCTGGTGTCATCGGATGTATTGATGTTGCCCTTCCCTCTCCATAACTTCCATAACTTCACCTCGATGTGTATGCAGTCTGCGTTTGCGATGATGAAGGAACTGATGTGGCATTTGCCAAGTGGTTAGGAAGCAAAATGGACTGCGATAAACCAATGGTATTTCCGCTCGGGCTTACCACTTTTTCTATATGTAATAAATTTGCAACAGCTTCTTCCAGTGGAGATAAAATTTTTAGTTTGTTTGGACCTCTTCTCCACTCGCATTCAATTCTTTCGAATTGTGTATCATTGTTTTTTTTTTACATTATCCTTTATGTCAGCCCAAACCTGATAAAAGCAAACATTTATAAAAATGTATACATATGTATTTTGACAAAAGTAATTTCTTTTTGCCAACCGTCCCCGTATCTTACTGGAGGATCCTTGCTGCTCCGCTATCGCAGCCCGTTCCTTTTTTACATCGTTTTTTTTAATTCCCTTCAAAAACCTCTAGCTAACTTTACGTTCCTCCAAAGTGGTTTTGGTTTGTCAAATTCAAATACAAGTCAAACAAATGTTTTACTAATTATAAAATTTTTCAAAATAAATTCATTTAACAAGGTTACTTGCTGTTTTGCGGACTTCCATTTCAATGTCGCGATCTAATTTTTGAACGAGACATATCAACGTTTTTTTTCCTCGTCGTCGTATTTTTCGACAAATGGAATGAAGAATAACTGCATTCAACGACATTTGACGTTTACAGACGACTGCACACGACATCAAAACGAGTGTACAAGATCGAAAACGACTTATGGAATACAGATTGTGTCGTGTCGTTTTTTTCGATGTTGTTTTCGACATCGGTAATAGGGGTGACTATGCCAACTGGTAATGAGATCCATTTTATAAGGTAAAAATAAGGAGGAAGATCGATCCTTACGTCCACACTTATTGCCGATTTATTTACGACTGATGCTTCAACTGATTATTCGCTCTGGAAAGCAGCTAAGCGCCTGAAAAGACCGCAGTTACAAAACCCGCCAATTAAATCTCTAAACGGGAATTGGATCGGAAATCCGAAAGAAAAAGCTAACCTGTTTGCAGAACATCTTGCGAATGTTTTTAAGCCATTCCCGGCAAATACATCTGAAATCAGCTTACAGTTTATTGATAAAGTCGATGAAGTTGACATACCAATTGTCACACTCAAAGAAATAAAAAGTGTGTGTCGAAATCAACTATCGAACAAAAAATCACCTGGGTACGATCTAATAACTGCTCAGGTTATGAAAGAAATGCCATCAAAAGCCTTCATAAAACTCCAATTCATAATAAATGCATGCCTAAAGACCCAATATGTCCCACATCATTGGAAAATTGCTGAAGTAATTGTTATACCAAAGCAAGGTAAGCCACCAACAGAAGTGACGTCTTACAGACCAATATCGCTTATACCAATAATGGCAAAAGTCTTTGAAAAATTGCTATTGAAAAGACTGAGCAAGGTCATAGAAGAAAGAAATCTAATCCCAAATCATCAGTTTGGATTTAGAAATAAACATTCCACGATAGACCAAGTTCATAGAATAACGGATACAGTTGAAAAAGCATTAGAAGAAAAACAAGTATGTTCGGCTATATTTTTAGATGTTGCTCAAGCATTCGACAAGGTATGGCATGAGGGGCTAGAGTACAAACTGCAAAGGGACCTACCCTGGCAGTACTACGAAATACTAAAATCTTATATCTCAAACCGGCTCTTCAGAGTACGGTATGATCAAGAATATTCAAAGCTATGTAATATACAAGCCGGTGTTCCACAAGGAAGCGTCCTAGGACCTACCCTGTATTTGCTATATACAAGGGATATTCCAGTGGATAACAACACCATTATGGCTACTTTTGCAGATGATACCGCAATTTTGGCATCCAGTAAGTGCGTCGTCAAGGCTGCTGAGAAATTGCAAAATGCCGTCGACACCGTTAGTGATTGGACCAAAAAATGGCGTATCAAGCTCAATGAAGCTAAATCTGCACATATAAACTTTACAAATAAAAAGTTAAGCTACGTTCAAATATTCATCAACAATCAAGCTGTACCCTACGCCAATACGGCCAAATACCTTGGGATGAATTTGGATGCAAAGCTAAAATGGAAAGAGCATATCAAAAAGAAAAGGGAAGAGCTCAACTTGAAATATAGAAAAATGTACTGGTTACTCGGTAGAAATTCGGACTTATCTGTCGAAAATAAAATAATGCTTTATAAACAAGTACTTAGACCTGTTTGGACCTATGGAATCCAATTATGGGGCTGTTCAAAGAAAACAAATACTGAAATCATCCAAAAGTTCCAAAACAAAGTCCTTCGTGGAATAGTAAATGCACCATGGTATATAAGAAATAGCGATTTACATCGTGACCTACAAATAGAAACGGTTACAGAAGTTGTAAGAAAACATGCTGTATCACACAATCAGCGACTGCATAGTCATATCAACTCTGAAATGGAGTCCGTATTAAATACGAGAGGCAATGTTCGGAGATTAAGAAGAACCAAGCCACACGAGCTAATGGCCTAAAAGTCATGGGAAGCATTAAAAGTTTAAGCTTCCCTTAAAGAGATAATATTATTGAGAAAGAAAAATCTGTTGTCGATCGTTATAGATTGGTTCTGATTATGAGGAGTTTTTAGTGGGTAAGAATCCCACACTACTTGGTATCGAATACTACTAAGTGTCTTTTGAAGATTTACTCCTGACAAAAAAAAAAAAAAAAAAAAAAAAAAAAAAACTTATTGCCGATTTACATGTGCTGATTGGTGCTGTTGACAATAAACCAATTAACCTATGACTTTGCATAGAAGAATTGCAGTCGATACTAAGAAAAGATTTATTCTGCAATCTGGCTGCCGGTTGTGATAACATTAAAAGATAACCAAAGCGATTTCAGTGTCATTCACACTCATAAAGCGTTTTGCAAATGTAAATTAACAGCTGAAAAGAACATTGCTTTGGTTTGGAAGAACCTAAGTCGCCCTGCTGTTGGTTTTTATTTTAACTTTGACAATGTCCAGGATTCTTTTGCACGACGTTATTCATTGCATGTCTTACTACTTACTTGATCTTGCTAGGGTGGCAAATCTCGAACTCAAGTCTGTTAGGACTAGCATGGGAACCAGGGTTCAAACCTTTACTTCAATCGAAGCAAATTTACTTCGCCTTAAGAAAAATCCAAAATCTACTTCGCTATTTCGCTTGAGTTGAAATCTACTTCACTTTTTTCACACTGAAAAATTACCCTTTCAAACTTCAAGCAGTTTCAATTTTCAATAACTCCCTTGACTCGATTTTCAATTTCCGCTAAAATTTCATTTTCCTATCACAATTTTTCATTGAACATACGTCAAATTCATTTCAATCTTGGAATCAAACAACCCCCCAATGTGTCATTTCCATTATAGCCCATATGAAATCTCTACATTATTCTTTAAAACGAGAAAAGACCGCAGAGCTCCGGTGGGAACCTTACTTTATACGCGCATTGCATTTGAAAGTTATAGCAGCGCGCAGCGCCTTTACTGAGAAGTTGGAAGGTGAAACTAAACTGAACATGAGCAATGAAAATTTTGCCATGAACATCTGTTGCTTCTTGTTTTGGTAATTCTCTTAGTTCACACCTAATTTTCGATACTGTTAACGTTGTTAAAAACAACTGTATTTTTTTTCGAATCAAATCTACTTCGCAATTTTTCGATTTACTTCACTTTTTTTTTCAATTTCACTTCGAAATTTTATTTTATTATCATTATCTTCGAAATTTGAGGTTCGAACCCTGATGGGAACATAGTGCTCTCTGCTCTCAAGCAGAATGTTCCATTCAATAATCAAGACGATAATCAAGAATGCTGTCCTCCCGACCTAGAAGAAGTTAATCTTGCCATATGCAATGCAAACTTTAATCAATTCAGACTGCAGTTGCAGATGGTCTTGATGCCGAGCTTTTCAAAGTAGTTAGAGATTAGTTGGAAAGGAGCATGTACCAGCTGATATACATGATGAGGTCGGAACAAAGCGTGCCCGAAAAGTTATAGTTATTTTTATTTCGTCAAATATTTTCATAATAGTTTGTCATCGCACATTTTACATTTTCAGAGATTTGGTATAATATATCTTTCAGCTATAACATTATTAAATTTTTTTTAATTTATACATTATTTTAATTTACAAGGAAAGACGAGTAAAACCCCCTATCTGATAAATAATGCATATAGCGTTATGTATACGCATGTTATGGCAATAGTAAGCCATGTATATAATTTTTATTTTTATTTGCATTGAGTATGCAATAATTAAATAAATAAATAAATAAATAAATTAATAAAAAAAAATATAAATAAATAATAAATTAATACATAATTAACAAATTAATAAATACATGAGTAGATAAATTAAATAAATAAATAAATAAATAAATAAGTAAATAAATAATAAACAATATAAACAAATAAGTAAACATAAACATAAATAAATAAGTTATCAAAATAGGAAAAGCGTGCCCGATAAATGAAACCAGAATATCGTATGCCTGATCCTAATTATAAAAGAGTAACCCTCCTTAACGTTCCATATAATATCTTGTTTGCTGGGTTATATGAAAGTCTGAAAAATCAAGTCAAGAGCTTAATATATTTTTGATTTTAGACCAGAAACGTCCACAGTTGACCAAATTTTTACACTTGTGTCAGACAAAAGAGTGGGAGAGTAGTGGTCCTTTCGAAACCACAATGTTCGTGAACCCGCGCTTTCCTGGTAGAGTTATTGACTTTTTTGCTATTTTTATCTTATCCGCTACTGCGGAATGATTAAATTTACTCTAACAATTAGCTCGTATACACTTTCTTGCTTGACAAATTAGCTGATTGCTAAACATGAAAAACACACAAACCAAGAAAAAACGCGAAAAGCAAATTGTGATATTCTTTTCAGATAATGCCAAAGAAAGAAAACACACTGCAAAAGCCCAATTATAAAGATACTCTTAATATTTGGGTTTTGCATTCGGGAAAGTTATGCCTCAGTTAATACTAAGCCATTTCATTAATATTTCAACGCTTTGCTTTCGAAGTCAAGATTTTGTATCTTCAAGGGAGTTTCATCTTTACTGATCACAGATAGTATTTTTACTTTTTTGCACCGTTCAATAATCGCATCTAGATTGCTTTTTGTTGTGTTTTATGTGTTAAACATTTAGCAGAGATACAAACCCATTTCTACCAAAAAGTTTTCTAAAGGTATCCGAGAATGTTTGGTATACCATTCTAGTCACTGATCACTAGTGACTTTCTGTCAATCAATTTTTATTTCTTTTCATGATGATTTTTAGATTTTGTGTGCATTTATTTCAGTATTGAAGTCACTTAAGTTACATGGAAGATATAAAAAATAGATTCTAATTGTTTTGCAACGATATTTTGAATGTTTTTCTGAATTTTATTTCATAAATGTTTTCGGTAGTAATCTGGAAAGAGATATTTGAATAGTTCAAGAATGTATCTAAAATGTTCGATAGGTTCTTCAACGTACCTAACCTATTACCTGTATGACAATGCCACTTTACCTTCGGCTTTACCGTTTATGAGTTCAATCATCGGAAATAGGTACATATAATCACAACGACGCTTTGACTTCGGTTTTACGTTGGTTTGTGTACAAGACAACGTAACGTGACTTCAAACACAAAGCAAAAAGTTCAGTTTGGTTGAAGTTTTGTTCTACATCAACAAAATTCTATAATATCATTTCAAAGCAAACACAAAGCATTCGCAACGTCACAAGGCTGAAGCCGAAGTCGCAGCGTGATTGTGATTCAGGCATAAGTATGCCAAAGCTTGGAAGATATCTTTGGATCGTTTTCCGAGCACAGCTAGATTTATAGAAAGCTTAGACTCGCAAACGAGGGTAGTGACTCTTTTCCGAAGACTGTATTAACCATTTACTATATTTCCACTTTGCACTTAAACTATTTAGTTTAACTCAAAACTATCCCAAACCTACTAAAAAATAACTGATCACTTTTGTGCTGAACAAACTGTTTCAAATATTTCAGTGAGTTTAACGTTTAAAGAGTCGAGAGAGATTGGAAACTTTCATGCGGTGGTTAAATTTTTTTTCATTTTATTATATCAGTGAAAACAAAAACATCAACTCAAAATTTCTTTTACAGGTGGAAACACTACTATTAGATCGTAAATTGCGCGACGTAGCTTAACTTCAGGCGGAAACATAATTATGACTCACAAAAGAAAATTTCACAAACACTGCCCTGAATTCCTATTTCAAAACCTGATTGAATTCTGAACATAAAGTGGTGCCTACAATTTTAAAATTTTATATTCAGCTGATAAGGTGATAAGGATATCCATACAGATTTCGTGTTACAAAAGCAAGAATGTAAACAAAACGAAATTGCGGGATAATATAGAAGTAAAAGTTTGCTTTTTCTTTATCGCTTCTTTATGACTTTGACGCAATAGCAATAAGGTAGCGTGATGTCATGGGTGCGTTTGTGTGGGCTTAAATTATAAGCAATTTATAAGCAGCAAAGAATAAGTTTGATGATTAGCTAGGGTAAAGCTTATCAAACTATCTTTAGACAAAGGAAGAGAATATCGACGAATTGAGCAGTTTAGCACATCGTTGCACTTCGTAAGTTTCACCAGTGTGGAAGTCTAACAGAAAGTCAACTTTGGCTTTTTTCTTGAATTTAAAACAAAATCCAGTGTAGGCCTTAGATAACCGCTGTTCTTCCCAATCCTGCAGTCCTTCCCAGTGACAAAATGAAACTTTTCTTTTCATATCAGAGTAAAGGAAGGAAAGATTTTTTTTGTTTGTTTTTTTTTTTTTATAGACTCCAAAACTACTGAGCGGAATTTAATAATATTTGGGACTGGTCTGACTAAAGACATAGGTAATTATTCATCCCCATATTCATTCTTACGAGAAAGGAACTAAGAAAATACTTGACCAATTTCAAAAAATTTTCACCGTTAGAGTGTTTCATTATCCTGGACTAGCATGGACTAGAATTAATATCCATGGTGCTACGGGAACGGAAATGCAAAATGGAACATAAAAACTGCTGAACAGATTTCCAAAACTCTTTCAACATTAGAATGCTTCAATATTTCCTTAGTAACATAGATTTTATTTCATCTAAATATTGCGAGCAGAGTCAATGCTATACACTAGATCACTGTAGACCCCGCAGTACGCCGCACCGCACCGGGACGGTCAGCTTGTTTTTAATAGATAGGGAAATACTCGACTGGTTTTAAAGAAAAGTACTCCAAGATCTTTCTCGCTTTCTAGAGTATAATGAACTTCTTATAAGAGTGGTATTGTCACATGAGCATATCAAGAGCAATACGACTCGAAATATGGCGATAGCTACGATATTAAGAGCGGATGCAAATAACCGCTTCGGCTCTACAAGTAATCGAATCACTAGGGGAAGGTCACAGAAAAAAAAAAAGACTCTTAGAAACCTCAACCGACTTATACTGGAGGCAGCTCGCCAGGAATCGGAATGATTGGCGATATATCTCTGTTGAGGTCCAAGTTCACCCTGAACTGTAGTGTAAATCTTATGAAGTAAGGAAAACTAAAGAAAACCAATATGCTTGTAGTCTGACCGATAGAGTAACAAAGAAAAACAATGAAGCCTTTGTTTTTAATTAGAGCAATTGAATAGAGACAATTAGAAGTGCAAATGACCTTAACATCAAAGCAGTAAAAATTCTTTGTTTTTTCTCAACTATCAAAACCTTTTTAAATGCCACTATGTATGTATGTATGTATGTATAGTTGTATCTACACTTACGTTAATCGGCTAAGTAAAAATAAGAAAGAAAAATGTTTCACATTCGTGATTGGATTCCGTCAAATAAATATAAACCGAGTTATAGTTTACATCATGGCGGTTTTAAAGGAATTTAATTATAGGGGAGAGTGTGGTCGAAAGTAACGCTTTGCAATTGTAACATTGGATTTTAAAAGAAAAATGAGCCTGTATCCGTTCATTTTTAAATGTAGAATTCTTCGCTATTGGGGGCTGAATGCACCCACAAAACTTCAACTGTCGAAGTACTGAACTCTGCCAAATATAGTTCAAAAGGTGGAGTTTTTGTATGAAAGCAAATTTTTTTTGGTGGTGAGTTTTTGAATATATTTTTTTGAATAATGAAGTTTCGATTCAGTGGTTACATTATTATTTTACTTCATTATATTTCAAATTTAATGATGTAAGTGCTTTTGTAATCGACGCAGTAGTTTCTGAATAAACTTCATATTCAATCAAAGAAACGAGATGTGGACAGTTGTAACATTTTTTGAGTGGACAATTGTAACACGTTACAACCGTCCACACGAAAAAATACCAACTCTCCAATGCGTTTTTTAATCTTCAGTGAATATCATAGGTATATCCTCTTTCACAAAAAATATGCCACGACAACGAGTAAGAAGAACCTCCCGAGGCATGTTTACAAAAGAATTTATTGTGAAAGCAGCAGAAGGAGTCCTAAAAGACGGAAAATCTATTCGAAGTGTTTCAAAAGCTCACAACCTGTGTCACGTTACACTCAGTCGTTTTGTTCAAAAACCAACTTACGACTGTGGTGAGAACGCTGATTACCCAGATGTTAGGCCGACGATCACCGACTTTCACCGACTATAAGGAAGTAGTTTAATTTCATAGTGAACATGCTTTAATTAATTAATTTTTTTTTTTTTTTTATCGTAACTTAATCTGTGATTCAAGTGAAAAGATACATTCTGAATTTAAATCGAACTTGTTATTTGTATGTACTACAAGACTGTTTTTAGTTTTTAATTTGTATTTTATCAATTTTGATTTAATAAATATGAAGTTGAAACAATATCTTTCATTTATTTTTCAAGATATAGATGTTGTTACAACCGTCCTTTCTTTGTGTTACAATCGAAACACCGTAAAGGACGGTTGTAACATTCGACTTTCCCCTCTTTTTCCCAGCTTTCATCCGGAGAAAGTAGAAAGTTGGAAAACTGAGTAGCTTAAAAAGATAGCCAAATATCCACTTGTCAACATACGCGTTGTAGTATTTTTCTATGTTTCTTAGTTCAAAAGTTATAGAACCAAATATGCAAAATGTTACTTTCGACCACACTCTCCCCTACCTAGACAATTCTGCAGCTGCCGAAACTGCAAAAACGATATGGTTTGGGAGATCCTTAAAGCTGTACACATGTATTCCCTTCTTTCAATAGCTGCTAGCGTTGGATAGTGCACCACCGTGACCAACTTTGGCTTGGTAAAATATTCTGGAGATGGAAACTTATACATAATATGTAATTTCTTCAAGCCTGTTATGACAATGCTTCTGTCAGCTCCTGTTGAACCATGTCATACAACCATTTTCAAAATGCTTTAGCAGTTTGGGGACCGTATGCCACTTTGCATCAATCGCATAGTAGTTTTAAATATCATTCTGTACATTTAGTACAGTAAATCTGGCAAAAAAAATTTAAAAAAAATCGTACAGGGTACAAATTTCAGCCATCGTTAGTGGAACCCGTAACTAACTTAAAACCAAAAAGTCGGATGCCTCCCCCCTTGGCAATTTTGGAAAACTCAAAAAGTTTTTGGATTTGATTTAACGCGGAAACGGTGAGTCGTATGAAAAAATTTTGTGAACATAAATTGTAGAGGACATAATTGTTAACATTTTTTCTTTTGGTGACGTTGCGCTAGGACCAAAAATTCAAAAAGTAGAGGGCGCCAAAGTTGCCAAAAATCGGTTTTTTCCATTTTCCGACTGGAAAATCGAAATTTTTTACTGTGGAAATTATTAAACTTAAATTGTAGAGCTTGAAAAAACCTAAAAAATGTATATGATACAGCCAAAGTAATAAATCTGGATATTATGTATAATGGCTAGCCATTATGCATAATATATACTCAGTTTGGTTAAAGTGATAATGGACACAAAATTAATCACATTAACTAGCTATTATATATAATATCTTCGATGACTTGGATAATGTAATAAAACACGTAGGTATGCGTTTAAAATTATAAAATTATATTTCAGTTTGCCTTAACTAATCACAAAGATTATTTAAAAAATTAAATTATAAAATAAATGCGGAAAGCTGTTGCATACGGAAAATAATTGCTATTTTCATATTTAGCATAAGCAGCTTAACCCTGCGGAAAAAAGGGTTAAAATAATGAGCTCCGCGAAGCGGTCCATGCGGAAAGCTGTTGCATACGGAACGCGGTACCGGGATGAAGAGAAGGAGGGGTAACAAGTCGGCTAGACCGTATTTATTACTTTGACTAACTTTGACAAGTTATTATGAATAATGTCCAGACAAAGTGATTAATTTATTACTTTGTCTAGTGAATTTGGCCATTATATATAATGACCAGTCATTATGTATAATAGCTATTTAATCACTATGACTGTAACATATATACCAATTTTTTTCCTGCGACGAACCATCATGAGATATGGCACATTTATTATCAATGTGCGCTCCGAAATGTACTAGCGCGAGCGGTCTTAAACGGCCTTCTGTAGTCTACCAACTTCAAGCGCCGAAAAACATGGCAAATGCTGAAAGGAATGCCAAAAATTTTTTGCCGTCGAAATTATTTTCAAATTATTGAGCTTGAAAAAATATACAAAATAGCAATGCAATTTTTTTCACGACGACCATCAATTTTTCAAGATGAAGGTTTTTAAAACTTTTTCAGGCAATCGGTAAAAATATATATTGACGTGACAATGTTCGAAGTAACATTTATTTTCTACTTCACATGTACAAAATGTAGTATCGGATCTTATACATAAATTTTATAAGATTATTTTTCAACTTTTTTCTTTGATTTCCGTTTTTTTTTTTGGTGGTTCTTCAACTGCACTCTCCATACGGTTTGACGTTGTCTCTGTAGTCTCCTCATTGTCGATGTTTTTTACACTCTTGTCTGTTACGCTAATTGATCTAGAGGGCCATTGGAAAACTTGTGAAGGTACTTCATCAATCTCAGTTTTCTCTTCTTCCAATAAAGGCACGTTGCTGCAATTTCTTCCTCCACAGTGAATGGAAGCGACTGAGCAAACAAGACCCGCTTTTCTGCATCCGCAAGCTGCACCACAGTTGGTCCTACATCCACATGTGATAAGCTTCATGACTTTATCTGGCGCTGCTTCTTTTGTCGTCATTTCGGGTGCCAATCCTTGCGTCGTCTTCTTCCAGCCCCATTCTAAGGGATCCACATCGTTGCCCAACCAAGTCTGCACTTGAAAGTAGGCTCTTTTGCTGTGAAGATTTGCTGCATCAGGTGAAGGTGGTAGCGAAGAAAGATTGAGTTTACTTTTTGTTGTTGTTGTTTTCAGTGCATTTCGGAGCGCACATTGATAATAAATGTGCCATATCTCGATGATGGTTCGTCGCAGGAAAAAAATTGGTGTATACATTTTTTAGGTTTTTTCAAGCTCTACAATTTACAAATAATTTCGATTTTCCGGTCGCCCTCTACTTTTTGCATTTTTGGTCCTAGCGCAACGTCACCAAAAAAAAAATGTTAACAATTATGTCCTCTACAATTTATGTTCACAAAATTTTTTCATACGACTCACCGTTTCCGCGTTAAATCAAATCCAAAAACTTTTTGAGTTTTCCAAAATTGCCAAGGGGGGAGGCATCCGACTTTTTGGTTTTAAGTTAGTTACGGGTCCCACTAACGATGGGTGAAATTTGTGTCCTGTACGACTTTTTTTTTTTTAAAAACCCTTTTTTTGCCAGATTTACTGTACTAATTTAAGAGCAAGTTCGTAAGTTTTTTCGTACGTAATGGGCTCAATCCATATGCTCTTACCACATTTCAAGATTCTAAGGTAGAACTTTTAAGGACTAATTACATCAGAACAATCAATCAATTAAAAAAACTGATTTTTTGGAACTTTACAAACTTAATTTCTTCACAACTTGCCAAATATCGATAGAAATATAGTTTACTAGCTAACCTGCCCGGCAAAGATCGGGCCCTGCAGTGATGGAATTGCGTAAATTAAGTAACGTAATTTCATAACGGCTGAAAACATTTTATGTGAATGCCCTGCCATAGCCAGATCCAGGCCAAAGATATTCAATAAAAGATTCACCAGTCCTCCTGATAAGAAACACGCCTTCTTCGAATATTCCTATGTTCCTACTGGACCTCAACTTCGAAAGAACAACTCCACACTTTACGTGTTTAAACCTAAGGAAACAGCAATAAAGATATTTCAGGTCAACGTGCTAGTGAAGGTGCTTAGCTTTCGCCCT
The DNA here is from genome assembly GCA_949752695.1 of Melanostoma scalare. Lineage (NCBI taxonomy): Eukaryota > Metazoa > Arthropoda > Insecta > Diptera > Syrphidae > Melanostoma > Melanostoma scalare. The sequence goes on along the minus strand of OX456984.1, from coordinate 51,414,135 downwards.
ATTAAAAAAAAAGTAAAAGTTTCCAAGCTTCCGTTTTCGTTGGAATCTGACGATGAAATATAGTTTATGTTACTCAGGAACAATTAGACCCTCTATCGATGAAAGAATTTTTGATATCGGTTCAGTATTTTCTTAGTTCCCGGTTATTTTCCCTTTCCGATCCTGTTTCCACGTGAATATGAATGATGGAACATAGTCTACTTCAATTGTCTGGCACTAGATCGTCTCTATTCCAAACTTCATTCAAATCGGCTCAGTAGTCTTAGAGCCTATTCAACAAAAACAAACGAACAAAAAATATTTCCTCTTTTTAATAGTGTATAGAAGAAAGATACAGATTTTAAGAACCATAAAGACGAAATCGCTTTCTCGATAAGCCGTTCGGTACCGGCAGAAAATTGTAGGTCTTTTCCATTCCCTCACAAGACATGGTTGTGGGAATTGCGCTAGGCCCTGGGGCTCCTCGCTCTATAACGCCACCCTATTTATTAATTTTATAAGGACGACAATAAAGTTCGACTGTTTGCAAATTTTATTCTCCATTTAGAGCGAACTGTCAGATTCTACTCTCGTCCCACATACAATCCACACATGAACGAATAAAGTTAGTGTGTGTGATTGACATCAAAACAAATTTTTGTTTTTGTTGTTCGTGATCTACATATGCATAAAGTCGAACATCATATATGAGAAGCATATAAAAACAACCATGTGAAAGAAATGTGAAAACAAACGAATATTCTCGTGGAGCGTGCTCATGTGAATAGCACTTTAAAATTTTATAGTTTTTTTACCTTATTCGACATACACCACGTTCCACATTTGGAAAGTTTTCAATTTTGGATCTTTTTTGTTTTTGTTATCGACCGTTGATAAATACTGTCACTGTATGAAATTTCAATGCTTTGTGAAGAGGGGATACGCTTCATAATTTATGATCTGTCAATCAGTCATCAATTAGTCAATGACTGTTTTTTTTTTGTAGACTTTTGTGGCTCTGTTGCTCAGAGACTACTCATGTTAAGTGGCTAGAAATTGAAAAGTGTTTATTCTGTGCGGGCAAAACAAAAGCTGAAAATTTTATCTTCTGAAGCTAGGTGAAATTCACTTGAGTTTCTTTCTGTAAATAAATTACGTTTGCCGTTGATGATTATTAATTTGTTAACTTTCCTGAAATCAGTTGATGATTATATTTATAATAATGATTCTATGTTCTATACCTAGAGGTCCGATAAACAGAAATTCTGGTAGTAGACATTTTAAGTGTAGCTACAAAAATTGAAAAGTGTTCACCAATGAGATCTAAATGCTGTTCCTAGAAAAGCAGACAAATAAATAGACAACTTTTTAGAAACCTCACTTTTAGTTTTCCTTATCATAGTAATGACATTTTTGATAATTGTCATTGATTCGGACAGCTCTTCGTCCATGACGTTGGATGACTTATGAACATCAACCTTTACAGACTCCACCGCTATCCAAAAAGCTCCAAATGGTTAAAGTGGTGTGGTAACTCCTTGCATTCCTATGTGGTATCACAATGGATTTATTTATTGGGATCCGGCTCGAAGGACCATATGTTGAGGACGTATTGTTAACACCTTACCACTGGTGGGGGGATATTAATAGCATGCACTCAATGACTTAAATAAAAACACAGAGAACGTCTTTTGTGTGGCCACAGTCGTAATCGTAATCAAATCAATTTTATTTATCAGTCTTCTTTTATATGCAAAATTTGCTGACATATTTCAAAGTATAATTTTCATACCCACGATACAAAAGCATTGCATAATTTTCTGACACATTCTAAATTAAAATAATTTTTCATACCCATGATACAACGTGAGTATGATGTATGATCTCCAATAACAGCACGGCATCTTTTGGTGACACGAGGCAACAAATAAAACAGCCCCCAGATGCCTTCTCAGCACAAAGTATGTACGAACTTGTACACCAACTTGGGACTTCTGTCTTCTGTGGTTGTCACTCTCATCGACTACAGTTGTCGATCGCAAACGATGATCAATGATTTTTTGCGGCGATGATATGTAAAGATTCTCACGACGGACGACTTTAATATTGGCCGAGTGACGTAGGTTGTTGTGATGTGAATTTGCATTTCTTCCCGCAATGGATGGACTGCGGCTTCTCGTCTTTGCCGTATCACAACTGTTCGAATAGTATGACGGAATTTTATCATCAATGCTGATCACCGACTTTCGGGGAGTTTGATAGAAGCTTTCTTGCAAGTCGACAGAGATCTTTTGTAAGGACGATCCACTGTTTAAGTAAAGTGTTTATGTCCAACCATTATGTAATTCAATCTCAGTCGAAGCTTTTTTTGACTTGTGTGGGCTCGTTTCGTTCGAAACCATTGATTTATTTCAAAATAGAAAAGATCGCAGTACTTCCTATTGCTTAATCTAAGCCGTACTTATTTCGATCTGGTGTTGATCGTGTTAATTATTGGAAGATCAATTCACTTGAAACATTTGACTGAATCAAAAAGTTTTTCCTAAATTGAGAAACAGCATGAATTTTTGAACCTCAAATTACTTTACAATTTCGTGTTAAGCGAATCAATTCGGGCCACACGTTCCGCTCAAATGATTCGTGTGAGTTCGTGCAGGCTGCATACAGATCCTAAAATAAAAGCTGATATGGATTTCAACCCAGTTTCCGATTTCTATTTGGAATTGACCGATTCCTGCAATAGAAACTAGTGAACTTCGTAATTTATTTCGATATGACGAAATGGCCTATAACGAAAACAACTTCATATAAGAAAAAACAAGAAAATATTGTTTCAGCTTTACAAAACGAGTTATAAAACATCAGTATACGTCCTTTTGTTGCCCTGAAATATTTTTTTCGTATTAAAAGTCCACTTCACCTCTGCCAAGAGACGGAGATGAACCTCCTGCACCTTTTGGTTCATCTTATGCAATTCATTCTGTATACAAGCTCGCAAAAAAAAAAATACTTCAACCTATTTGCTATGTGTTATAGATTTTATAGGTTTTCCTTTTCCCACATCAACAACTATAAAAAAAATACTAATAATATTTATAAATTGTATTTTACTTACAGAAAAACTATACCTGCAGCTTCACCTGCGCATCTTTTTATTACAACCCGTATATGTATGCCTAGACATTCAACTTGCTCCAATATTTGCGATACCGACAATAAACTTCACACAACTTTACCGCTTATCAGTATTTGCAGTGAATAGCAAACTAAAATTTGAATTTACTCAGGTGACCTAGTAAGTGGCACGCGAGCAGACAGTGTAGTTCATAAAACACCATCAGTTAGCCGCTTACGTTCTTATAATTACAATTATTTGATTTTTTTTTTTTTCAATGACAACTACTTGGTAGTTGCGTCGAAAAAATAACAAGGATTCAAAAACTGTATTTATGTGGTTTTTCGAGATCGTGAAGCATAATAAAATGTGTCGATGTTGTCAGAGGTAACCTTTTCCATCATCCCTTTAAATTATTCCGATTTGAATTTGGATTTCTGTAATTTTTTGTAGCTGCTATGAAGATATTTACTGGAATTGTTTTGAAGAGAAATTCTGCTATGATGAGTCCATAGGTAAGTTTGCCAGGAGGAGTTAAGAAATTGCTTACGACAAGAAAATGTGGTCCATTTATTTACTCTATTCTTTTTTTTTTTTTGCTTGTTTGTTGTAACAGCAAATTATAATCCCGAAGAAGATGAACAGTACATAGCTGAAAAAAATGGCGTTCTCGGGCGAATACAGACAGTCGACAACAATAACCTACCAGTGTGCGCCCAACCTGTGGGAATGAGTAACTCGTTGATAAGGTGATACAAGCAATGGCAAGCTTGTGAAAATTTTATACTTCATGATTTGTATTTTTTTAGTGCAAAAATTCATGAAGAAGACTACAGAAGAGAAACACAAATGAATGTTCCAATGCTGGGCCCAGAAATTCTGGCTGTTTTCGCAAACTCACAAATATTCCAAGACCACCAGCCCACAAAGATGACAAGAATAACTACGAGATCTTATTTACCTGGAGTACACGCCGTAAAGGATCTGGCATCACCGCGTGATCTCGATCAACAAAAATTGATAAAGAAACTCGAAGGTAAAGATTATCAAAATCGTAGTACCAAAGTTCAATTTTATTTGCAGTGACGACATTTTTTTGTATACCATCCGTGGTTGATTAATTAAAAAAATAGTTTTTTTTTTTGTGACGACCCATAGTTCAAGTAGACAGTAAGGCAATAATTTATAAAAAGTCCAATCAAATAAGAAATAACCATCGGGAATATGTACATTTTGGCTTGCAACTTTATTTTGATGTTTGAAATGTCGCTTTTGGTAGGCGTTAGTAGATATGCCAGGCAACCTGTTTTATCTTTTCTGTAGAAAATGTATTGGCACGTGAATCTTTTACCATGACTGGGCTATGACCCTTGATAGCGGATATCAGACAATGGCAGTAAGATATCAATTTTGATGAATTGTTATTGAAACAAACAAAGGAATATACAAAAATTTCGACTTCTGTGATTAACACTGCCCAGCAGCACTCCTCAACGTAAACCTTCTATTTCAATTGGTCACAAAAATGTCTGTGATGTCATCAGAGTCGTTGGAGTTCACCACCAAACAACGAAACAGTCCGCTTTAAGGGGGTTTGAATTTTTTATTGCATTTTTTTATAGTCTTTTACTAATGCATAATGTTTCAAAATTTCAAGTCGTTCGGAGCGAAATCGACGAAGTTTTGAATATTTTTATACCTGCTCGAATTTACCGTGTATTTGAAACCTGGCATATTTAAAGCGTTTTTGCCACAACTCACGTTTTTAGAGTCGGTGTCCCTCATAGCTTCAAAACAACTGCACCTATTTCTGTACAAGATTTATGAGTTAAGGCTGGTCACAGCGCTGCACTTCATCTTCATTATCATTTTCTTTTCCCTCCTCACTTCTTGCTTTTCAACAACCTGCGCTATGATCATCGTGATCGGGAAGGGATCGCCACTTTCCAAATCATCTGTATTACGCTAAATTTTACGAAATTTTGCGCAACGAATTCGTACGTTTCTTCTTGCAGTAACATGTGCAGATTCGTACACTTAATTTACTAGATCAACAATTTGTTGACACGTGCATGTTTTTTATTTATTTTGATATTTCTTTTACTATACCGGTGATCGATCTTCAGTGTTCAGTCTCAAGTAGCTTAAGCCCGCGATCAGCATGTGCACTTCTTTGGAAGTTTTAAGGTGTAATGGGTGTCGCTGGACTCACTTTGATTATAATTGACTAGATATGCACTCCGCTGCACAATAAATAAATATGAATCTCATATGACGATGAAATTTAAAAATTAAGAAAATTTTCATTCAACATCACTTCTAGATTTGAGAGGAAACAAAGATCTAAAAATTGACTTTTTCCATGATTTTTTTTAAAGCGTTTTTTACATGCTTATCGATTTCTTTCGTTTGCTTTGGCTTTTGAGTTTATTTATTTAGGTGTTTTGCTTACCTATTTATCTTTTTGAAACGTACCAGCGTTGCCTATGTGGCACTATCATACACTTTTGGCACTGTGGCAATCACTCATCGTTTATAAAGTGACACTAGTTCCACCTACAAAAGTGTTGAACGGATTCGTTCCCAATAACCTAGATCATACCTGAGAAAAGAAACCAACTGAACTCCTCTACTCATATCTCATATGTCAACATATTTTTAACTTTTTGATTTGTTGGCCAAACCAAAATTTAGAAGGTATTTTGAATTTTCAGACTGTATTTTAAGATATTAATATCATCTGAGCACTTCTTTTCAATGTGAAGAAGTTACAACTTTTGATTCTCTCCAAATTACAACTCAATTTCGTTCTGGCACCCAGAGGCTCAAAATGACGCTTTTTTTGCCGGTTCTGGCAACTTAGAAAATCTATTACCGGCAACGCTAACACCAACCTTTTTAAATGTCGGTCAATGACCAGATGACCACCTCAAATCTGATAACCCACAAAAGGACGATAACGAATGAACAAAATATTGAAAATAAAAAGAGAGAGCAAATAGAAGCAAAGAAAATATGCGTTCGTTTTATGACACACGACAGAAGTGGTAACTAAAACTAATTAAGTTGGACAATTCAACACTGAAAAAAGAGAGAAAAGCTAACTAATCGCCGTGCGTTAAAGTGAGAGAAGAGGAGCCTGCCTAACGCTGCCGTATGTATCAGGGAAAGTAAAGCCAGGCAAACCGGCTGTGTAACGCGTTACGTAACTAAGCAGTTTACCCTCCCATAAAAAGTTATCACTTAAAAACTTAAAAAACAAAGCGAAAAAATATTATTGGTTTATAGGCGTAAAACATGATTCGATTCCTGGACAACATAAAAGCAGCGAGCTTTTTTTAAAATACAAACTCGTGTACTACTTCTGCAGCGCTGCGGGAGATGATGCGTGCAGCTTAAAATATGTGCTGCACAACAAGTGTTGAGCGACATTGCAGGGGGGATAAAAATGATCGTTTTCCTCAGTCGAGACTCAAGATCAACCAACAAAAAACACACTAGGCAAGGCACCCTCTCCGAATAGAGAGAGAGAGAGTTTCCAGCTACTGCGTGGTTTAAGTGAAGGATAATTGAGTCAATCATCTTTGATCTATAAAAGGTTGCGGTGGTATCGAAATTGTTTTAACTTGATCGATATAAGATAATGCGACAGCGAATCTCGTGCCGTGTTTATGGGTTTACCTTGGTTCTATATGAAGCTAGTTTGCTATACCAGCAAATATATTTTGTTATGAGGTGTATCGCTGGGTGTAAACGATTTTATTTTATTGGGACTTATCTGCAGAGACACATGGCTTGTCGAAGAACCACCCAGAGGTTTTATATCTCTCACAATTGATATTACATCTGATGGAGACGTGATTGCTTACATTTTTTGTACTCATTTTACAGACAGTGCTCTAGTGAAATAGTCAGTTGCATTCATCCACTCAAACAATTTTGCCGCAATATTCGCCTCGCAAGGAATGTCCATCAGTTCTTCTTTCAGCACAATTATGGTCGTACAGTTAAGTACAGAGAATGGTATTTTATCCGCTCAACCCGAATGTGGAATGTTTTACCGAACTTAATTTTTCCCACTCATTACAATGCACCGAAATTCCAGAATAATGTGCATCGGCATCTCCTTTTCTTATTTCCTTAAAACACCGCATTGTGTTTTCTAACACTATAAGTGTATTCACAATATCTTACGTGAATAGTTATCTATTTTTAACATTTGTTTTTGCTTTTTAACATTTGTTATTTAATTTAAAAAAATGCTTAGAAGAAACACGAATTGATCAATATCTAATATCAAAACAGACATTTCTTTTATGTTCTGCGTAGAGGTCGAAATGGCTCGCGCAGTGGGTGCGAACCTTAATTTGATGAGTTCCAATACTAGCCCAATACCTCCCCGTGTTCTTCGGGTCTAACTTATTCAAAGTTTTCTTGACTCAAAATGCTAGAAAATCAAAACAAAAAGTTAAGATTACTTGAAAATTTAATTAGAATCGGCGCAAATGATTTGGAGTTAATATATGAAATGCAAACAAATACCCTTTGTTACATACGAACACTAACTGACCCGTCCTTGCGTCTAACTCATTCAAAGCGTTGTTGACACAAAGTTCCAAAAAAAAACTCATGATCCTGGTTGAGGCAATAGAAGCCATTGCTGTCTGTGTACAAATATTGAAGAGAACATTGCATTCACAAAGGAATTCATTGAATTTATAAAACAGGGATTGAATCCAGAAGATGTCATTTGGAAAGAATTAAGATTCCTTTGAACATTTTGCCAAAAATACGCCGATCTAGTCAAAAAGCAGTGATGCTAGCGGTAATGTAGGCGGCATTGATTCGGGCAGTTAACTTTTCTGCTCTTCGAAACTTCATAATGCATTACAATACTGACAAACAGTGTTTATCGTTCCAAAGTCGACCGATATATCTGCAGCATAGTTGGTTAAATCGCATCTGAACGCCAAACGTTCGTATCGAGTTATACGTTTCGGTTGACGGTTTTGTCGGCACTCGAACTGAGCCAGTAGAACATATAAAACTATTTCCGTTGTTCCATTGTAATATTTGACCGTGCTTAAGCAGTTTTTGCTTAACTTACCTCTAAGCCTTGCCAATGATTTTCTTTCGTTAAATTGATAAGAGTGGTGTTGACTGGAGTGACTGGTACGCCACGCCGACCAATATTTTCAAGTCTTACTGTTGGCAAAAATTAAGAGCGCAAATCTATAGTAAGCTCGTTTTTAATAGAAAGTGCTGGCTCTAGTTAACATCACTCTAACTTTAAAAGCGGTTCATTAAATAAAACGATTTTAAAACCTAAATGAGTTTTCAGCAATCTGATAGAAGCAAGAAGCAGAGGTTCTGAAAAATTGGTCGTTCATCATTTGACCGTTAATTGCATCTTATTTATTTTGGCCCTAAACTTTCAAACTCAAGAAAATAAATTAACGACCTGCCCCCTCAAGTGATTCTGCTTCCTTTTCAAATATTGAATAATAAATTAACTTTTTTGCAAAAAATCATTTATTCTTTAAACTTTTCTACATATGCTTATAGTTCACTGTACTTCTTTCGCCCTGGCTCCTCGACTTGGCTGTTCGATTTTATTTTATTATTTTGCAGGTGAAGAGCAGTGTAGTAATAACTACACAGCATTGTAGATACCGCTATGTCATGATGTGGTTATCGAGTAAAGGAAGAAATACTCGATATCTTACCCCTACTTAATCTTAAAATAACTTATTCGCTAAAACCTATACCTAACTATAGTCTCTGAATAAAAAAAAATATAATATTTCAATAAAAAAAAAATCTTTTTTATTATTATTTATTCGTTCTACTCCTCCACTTGTTCTTTACTTTGCTATTTTCAGGTATGTGTGAAATTGCACCTTCTTACAAAATGAGTATGTCTATATTTGAGTTAATAATTTGTTAACGGAAAAGTGAAAAAGTAATTAGCATCTTCATAGGTCAATAATTGAAGAACTTTATCCAATCAATTAGTCTCTGGTCTCAATGACTTTGACTTTGACTTATAACAATCGTAAATGCAATCAGGGTTCATGTACAATGCTCATATTTATTTGGGGTGTGTATCATAATGTTGTTTTTTTAATTCCTCGGCTGATCAGGTCTAAATAATTTTAGAAATTTCTCAGACTTATTTGAGTTTATCCCGTCTTCATATTTGCCATTTGAATTAGTATTTTGCCTAAGACTCTATGCTTATGAATGTTACTAGGCAAATTCAGTGAGGGACGACCAAATCAATCTGAGCAGAAACGGAACTTAACTCATTTGCCACATTAAATTAAAATTTTCGTAGAGCAAAAATTCCTTTAAAAAACTAAAAATGTCTCAAAAGTTATCAGTCGTTCAAGACAAAAGACAAGGGTCAAGGACTACCATCGGTTATCCGTTTTGCAGTAAAAGAAGTAACATTACTCCTTTCTCATGCTTTGTGACAATTAGGATCAGGTGCTAATAAAAAAGCGCATTCATTGTATCTCACTCAGCGGTTTTTTGCAGCACAAAGTCAGTTAGTTTTTTAGAGTCAGTTCTAGTTAAAATCTTAACATCACTCTAACTTTACAATTAAATAAGAAAGAACCGCATGTGTTCTATAAAAACCTCCATACCTTGCACTAACTAGTGGCAACTTAAAGTGAACTTGGTTAAAAAGCATGCACAAGCACATTTCGACAGTTCGTCTAAATAAAGTGACGTGAATTCGAGTAGTAAAAGAAAGGGTCAGTAGTGATAGATAAATTCTTGATTAATGCGTTTCACACTGCGCAATTAGCTGGAGAGACTTGGTCTGATAATGTTGGATGGTCAGATGTAACAAGCGAAATTTTAAGAGCTATCGGATATTAAAATAAAACAAAAATAGGTACATAAAATTCCCAAAAATGCATGAAACCTATATTTGAATCAGTAGCACGTACGGACAATATAATTTAACATTAAAATATCGTTTCATGCAAATGTTTACGCAAAAACAGTTTGTTGTCAAAGCACGTTAGTGCTCGCAATTCACAGTAAAGGGAGGGCACCGAATCGATAATTCGCTGTAATCTCCAACACTGCGATATCTTCCTCAGTTCGTATGTATGTGGGTGCTTTAATGTCCAACAAGTTTGGTGCGAAATTTAGTCATAATAGCCCACTACAGTAGGTCTATTAACCTCACCACCCGAATGTGGAATGCTCTACCTGACTCTGTTTTTCCCCTGCACTACGATTCCTTTTTTTCTAAATACTCGCACTGTGTTTTACAAACATTATAAGGGTATTCATATTCATAACCCCTTTATGTGCGCGTAAGTTAAACAAAAAAAAAAGGAGAGCGCGATGAACTTTCTTAACAAACTGCTCATTTTGATAATAAAATTCAATATTTTGCAAATTTTGCTCTTTTGTTAGACTGAAGATGATTGACAGTGACACAAAAAGTGCGAGAGCTATCAAAACCAGTGTTGCCCAAAATAAGATCACAAAAATCAACCATTAGTTTGTGTTCAGATTTTTTGTCAGAACTCATTATTCTAAAACAAAATTATCAAAAGTATTTGAAATCCATCAAACAAGTCAGACAAGCGGTGGTGTGAGAGTTCACAATATCCAAAATTTATCAATCAGACCGAAATCCGTTGAGCTAATTTTACAGTGTAAAACTGCCTTAAAAAGATTAGTTCAAAAATAAATTATATAATTGGTCGAAAAAATGACAAAAATTACGTCAAAAAAGTTAAAGCAAGGTTTTAAGCGATCAAATGGGATGTACTGGTCTTTAAATGTAATATGACTAAAAAAAAATGTGGATTTTAGATCAACTATAAGTGATTCCAGACTCCAGAGTAATTTTAAGCTAATTCCGGCACTAAGGATAGTTTTAAAATGATTTTAAGTGACAACAGATTTGCGCTAGTGGTCCTAAAGTAATTCAACTGAACCCATGTCATCATTTGTAAGAGCGGATATTGCTGATGTAAATAAAGGAAGTGTCTGCTATCTCTGAACCTATCGCAGCTGAAGGTACATGTTTTGTGTATGTCTCGTGCTTAACTACTGAAGATGGTGTAAATCAGCCCATCGCTCTATTTGAAGATAATTCGACAGTGGAAAACAATAACAACTCTTTTTCTGGAATTGAAGTTGTTGACAAACTTATAAATAGTCACACCACTCGAGTTATCAATTTCACAAATTATCATTTTACTTCTTTCTACATTCTACTCCCATCGAAGAGACAATTGTAAAATATGAAATGCTCGAGGACAGCTCTTTGTGGATATTGACATCATCTTACACGACAGTATTGTGATAGCCCTTTGAACAAACAGTTTCCCAAAAAGCCCTTTTCAGCAACTGTCCCTCAGATAAAGAGGAATTCCAGAGACCTATGAGCGGATGATTGAGGATATGTACAAGAAGCGGTGACGAATAATGTCAACCTGGACATTGTTTTTGCAAAGAAGAGCTATTAAAGCTAATGTAGAGGTAAGCTGGGACAACTGGACTAGAGGACAGCGGCATAAGTTTTTTGTCTTTTTTTGGACTGTGGGCTTCCGCACCGCACAGACATGGATGCGGTAGCGGTAGTCATGGTATTTTCCCAAGGGAAACGGGTGGGAAAATCCTCCCAGAGTCAAAAACATCTGTACTCTACCCCTACTGGAAGCCTCTTCCACATTCTCCGGGACGTCGTGTTCCTTTTTCTCAAGAATTCCTCACCCCGGCGACGCGCTAAGCCTTTCAACTACAAGCATACCAGGAAGTCGTAGGCTAAACACTCCCCTCTTTCCTGCTGCCTGGATAAACCTCATGAGCCTATAGCAACGAGGTTGTAACGGTAGTTTACTAGGGAAGATAGGGTCAATTTCAATGTAGGTGACCTACAAGACACAGTTGACCTGTAGGCAAAGGAAGTGTCTGGAGTCTTCTGCTCCTTATAACAGTGTTTGACTACCTATACTATAAAGTACGGAGCACCAAAGGTATATTTACTATTCTTTGCTGAAGATGGAGCCATCATGTGTGAGGATCCTAAATCCCTGTAACACAACCACTATAATTTTGAAAGTTAAGATTGTAGTGGGCATCGTATTAGTCCAAAAAAACTGAGGACTTGTGTTGCACGGTTTCTGATCCAGGCATTCTTACTAAAAATAAAAAAAAATAAGGTGGTGCAACAGGGCGAGTAGCTCTTGGGCCTAGCGCATTTCTCACAACCATGCCTTGTGAGGGAATGGAGGAGACTTACAATTTTCTGTCGGTTCCGAACGGCTAATTGAGAAAGCGATTTTCATGGCAATGAATTTACTAACGGAGGACTTATCAGTTCTTTGCGAAAGGCGATACCCGTGGAAAAACTCTGCCTCTGCTGGGATTTTAACTTTGAACCTCTGGGTTAGCAGGTGGACATGGACATAAAAAAAAATACCTCCTAAGCTGACAGGAGGTGGCTCTATACCGCAGTTGTGCGTCCAGCTGTAACTTACGGTTCAGAATGTTGGACAATGTACTTTTTGTAAATTGAGATGAAGATGCTCCGTATGACAGCAAAAGTAACAAAGCGTGATCCTATTTGAATTACCGAGATCTGTTGAAGCCTTTACGTCCAAAAATACCATATTGCAAAAAAGAGACTGGCTCAGCTGACATTGAAAAGAGAGATTCAAACAATACCGGCAAAAAGGTAAAATAATATAGCGCTCAGACAAGGTAAGCAAGAAGCTCAAAGAAAGGTCTCAGACATGAAACAATCCAAATACAGGAGGCTTGCAAACGATTTCTGAGGTCAACGCTATGAGATCCTACAGTCGTAACGCCGACAAGGTAAAAGAAGATGAAAAAAGTCTTTGAAATTTCCCTTACTTACACTTTGAATGTAGCCGATTAAAGCCTTTCTAAAAAATTTGACTGTCTTAGACAATTCTTGAAGTTTAAAATTTGGTTTCTAATAAAAATGGTGCAATGAACCATGCATTTTACCCATGGCGTGATGGTTAGCGCCTATTGTGGTTCGAATCTTAATAGAAGCAAAAATGTTTTTTCACGGGTATCGCTTTCCGCGAGGAATTGGCAAGTTCTCCGATAATAGATTCATTGCCATGAAAGTTCGGAATGGGCAAACAATTGTAGGTCCCCTCCGTTTCCTCACAAGACATGGTTGTGAGAAATGTGCTAGGCACATGGGCTCCTTGTATATTACTCTGAACCAGTAAGTTGTGAACGTTTTCATGAGATGCACAAATTTGCTTTCCGGAAGGTTGCACGTTTTTTTAATTTTTCCTTTCTAAAGCTGCCACAACGTGCCTAGAGGCGAAAGTATTCGTCATAAGCATAATTCGAACTGTTGAAATGTTATAAACTTGCATAGCTTAGGAATCTGGTGTGAGTTCTTAGGCTATTCGTTTACTCTAAGATTCCAGTTCCACTTTAATGCGAATTTGAGAAAAAAAAATGTAAAAAAAATGTTTCTGAGTATTCGTAAAATCGAAGACATTGGCTTTTTCAGAACGACTTGCCTACCTACCCAACATATACGATCCCTTTTTTTTAAATGTGCCTCTACTTTTTTTTACAAAAGCTAATCATGCATTTCTTTAACATGATAACACTAACTTCCGAAATCATATGAACATTTTACTGAGGGCTCCAGAGAAAATCTCTAATAGGCTCTGTACAAACTTTCCATGGTCATGACAATATGTCATTCGCTGTCATGTAAATTTGGTCGTTTCTCGCTGAATTTGTCTATAAACGAACGATATAACGTCACGAACAATACGAGGTACTTTGTCAATGTAAATTTCCACTGGACAGCTTTTTTAGAACGTAGTTCTTATGTACATGGAAAGGTTTGAAGTTCAATCAAAATTTTGTAGAGAAATTTATTTTTTAGCAGAGCTCTACAGTTTTTTGTCTATACACTGTGTACAAACCCTAATCTGTTCACTTAGACGAGCCTTTGCAGTAGAATTTTGTTTAGTTTTTGTCTGCCTTATTTCGAACGGTACAGCCTTTCGATGAACTTTCACTCTATATCTTTATATGCAGCTTTATTGTTTTGTTCGCCCAAAAATGTTTTCCCGTTTATGAGATTATCCGTAGCACGAGGCCCTTGCGCCCAGACTGAGCGAAGTAGGTAAATAGTCTAGTATTTTTAATCACACTATCACTTCAATATTGATAAACAAAACTGATATAACTACTAATCGATCGATTAAGCCTCGTAATCCAATTGATTATTCATTTTTTGTTTTTTTATTTTTCTCTAATCATTACTTATACTCAACTCATTTACCTTCTTTCTACTTTGTAATCAGTGTATCCTTTTTAATTGCAGATAATCTTGATGACGCTTTCAATTTAGTCAATTCAAAGTCATCAAACGAACAATTAGAAAAACGTATAAAGTTCACCATCACATCGGATTCATCACCCGAAGATAATCTTTCGTTAACATCGAAGAAATTCCCTTCAATAACCGAAAATATTCCTTCCACGACTCTTTCAACAACACCCATTATTGAAAACACCGACCCAGCTGAAGCTGAAGATGACGAAGTTATTCTCCGCCCACGAATGATCGATCAACTTTCTCATATAAAAACAACGCCGAAAAGATTTTTACGTAGTGCTCAAAGTGTACCACATTTTAAAGTTCGCCCCGTTGCTAGCGAAACGGATATATTTGCCATATCTGGGTCAATCAGTCGCATTAGTATGACACCGGAAGTACCTTCCATTTCATTTAGCAATCTGCCGAAGAACTATGAAGAAACTCCAACTATCGAGAAATATAAAGTATCGCAAAGTCTTTACTCTATACAAACTGCAAATGCGGCTAAAGCTGGCGAGGAAGATTATTCGATGCCACGATATTTTAGACGCACACCTTTGCTAACTCAAAGTTCAGAAAGTTTTGCAAATCAAACTTCTCTGTCCAATGATGATGTTTCGACACAAAAATTAGAAAAAGAAAAGAGCAAGCGATTGAAGGCATTGCGGGAGGCACTTCCACCTTTGTTGATACCGTCCATGCGTAAGAGGGATGAAGCAAAACAGTTGGACTAAGCCCACGGAGAAATCCTTATCAAAGCCTCTCTTGGTATGAACAATTTTAAAATTGAATTTTAATAAAAATGGAGCGTAAACAAGTACGTATGTAGATATGAGCATGCTCAAAGTTCAGTTCTTCAGACTAGTTGCTGAAGTGTAAGTATAGATTTTACATTTTATTATGAATGAAATTAATAAATATTAAATTTTGTGTAAAAGTAATGTCTACCTTTTATGTTGTCCTTGTCTATTTTAGAATTTGTCAAACAAGTAGAAGAGCCTTTGTCAAATGGGCACTAGTAGTAAATTATTACGATTGACAAAATAGTTTTACAGTGGTGCCTGTTGTGTAATGGTTTGCATGTCTGCTTGATACGTGGGAGGTTCGTATCCCAGAAACATCAAAGAAAAAATGTTTTTCACGGGTATCGCCTTTGGAAGTATCGCCTTCTAATGCTCCGAGAGTAATTATACACTGCCATGAAAAGCGCATTCTAACTTAGCCGTTCGGAACCGGGATTAAATTATAGATTCTGGATTTGCGTTAGCCCCGGAAGTTTGCATATCTTTGCCGCACCACTTTATTTATTTTTTAACTCGTTTTACTCTATGTAAATGCTTAGCAATTTTTGCTTATCAATAACGAGCTTTCAGTATTTTTCGATTTAAGTTTTTCTTTTTAATGCTGTAAGGGAAGTTCACTAAAGGAATCTTGTCGAAATTACGATTTACCAACCGTTAGACGTTATATAAGAGATAGTTTCACGTAAAATTTAATAAATTGAGGTTCTCCCAAATCAAAGCGATGCGATTTTGTAGTTGCAAATGTGTGAAAACGCTTTGTATGTGATTTGACAGCTTGAGATGTCGCTGCCTCAACTGCAAAATCGCCTTGAGTTGGGTAAGTCTTTGATCCTCAAAGCTAGGCACTCTTAAAGACATTTTTATATTTTATTTTAGCTCAGATCTTTTTTAACTATTAAGTAGCATCTCACGTTTAACATGCGTCATTTAAATGATCCCTTTTACGGATTTTGTGTCAGTTAGCAGGTTGGTTCATTTTCTTTGCCTTCCTTCGTGTTGTTTTTTCTTTCGTTTATCGACAGATTTGATATTTTTCTCTCACTTCCGATTGGACGTACGACTGTGGTTACAGCTATCAACATTAAGAAACCATTTTCTGAGTCTTTCGACTAAACAAGATTTACCTACATTTTTCCCTGCGTTCATTATAATTAAGGAAATCGGTATAAGTGCATGAATGAATGGTTGTTACTCATCAGGATGCCAATGCCTTACATATTAACATTCATCTCGCTAGGAATCCTCAACAGTTCAACCTTGAGTTCAACTTCGCACGTACAGGCAGCTATAGAGATTCATATTCAAATCGCAAAACTTATGTGTGGATTGCTTTGCCAGATTCTGTTTTCTCCCTGCAGTGCGATCTACAAAAGTTCAAAGGCAATGTACGGCGGTATCTCCTACTAGATCCTCTCATCTCTCATGTTTTCCTTTGTGGTTCCCACTGTGTTTTATTTTTATAACATTATAAGGGTATTCAATATTCATAATAACAGAACAAATAGGGGGCGCAACAAAGGTGGTTCCTAAGAGCCTACCGCATTTCTCTCCACCATACCTTGTGTTGGAATGGATTGTTTTTTTTTTTTCAATTCCGAACGGCTAATCGAGAAAGCGCATCTGGTGTCATTAAATAACTATTCGAGAAATCTCTAAATCCTCGCAAAAGGAGATGTTCTTTGATGTTTTTGGGATTGATACCTCGAACCTCGAATCAGGCAGGCACGCTAACCATTACGCCACGGCCACCACAAGTGGGCAAATTTTCTCCGCTTCTGTATTAGTTGATTTATCCTAAAGTTTAAGCTTTTATTTACATATTGCTTTTCAATTACGACACGAGAGCAATGCAGAGCAATTCTTTTATTGATAAAAAGTTGTGGTGTTTTGCTATTGTCCGTTTTAAGAACATTTATTCCCACTTTGCGTTGGAAATAATTCCGCTTTTAGAAAATGGCCATTAGCCACTGAGTTGGAGCTAAGTTCCTTGGTGAATGGGAGACACCAAAGCAAATTGCTGACAAACCCAGATCGTTAGTGTCCATCCGATCTACATGTCCCACCCTAACTGTGTCCATGGCGTGGTACAGTTCATACAGTTCCCTGTTTAATCTTCTTCTCCACACATTGCCTTTACATACGGGACCGAAGCTCCATGACTGGGAAAGAGTCTGGGTTTTATTTCTTAATCTTTGAGTTATAGAAGCAGCGATTGGCGAGAGTAATTATATGTTTGATCTCCGCACTTATGATGTTTCTTTCCGTGTCTATAGATGATCATAGATAGTCGAAGTCCTGTAATACCTCGAAGTTATGTCCGTCTTTTGTAATGTTTTGTCGAATTCTTTGACGTTCTCTGTCCTTGTTTGATGACAACATTAACTTCGTTTTTGTCCTCATTTTCTATCAAACCGACTTTTGCCGCTTCTGTTTCAATGCCCGCATGAGGCATGACATCTCGCTTACTCCTTCCCATCACGTCAATATCGTCGTCGTAGGCGAGTAATTGTTCAGACTTTTGATAGATGATTTCTCTGGCATGACAGTTTGTCACCTTGTCGAAGCCCTTTTCCGACATTTTAGTCACCTGCTCCGAAAATCCGGGGATCATTGAGTCATAATATCGAAATTTCCTTTTAGTAACAAGCTTCAAAACTTTGGCTTTTGAACTTCATTTACAATGAACCCTATTAAAAATAATGAAAACAAAGTTTAAATAAATAAATAGGGTGGCGCAACAGAGCGAGGAGCCCCTGGGCCTAGCGCGTTTCTCACAACCATGCCTTGTGAGGGAATGGAGGGGATCTACAATTTTCTGCCGGTTCCGAATGGCTAATTGAGAAAGCGCTTTTCATGGCAATGAATTTACTAACGGAGGACTTGCCAATTCCTCGCGAAAGGCGATACCCGTAGACTCTGCTGGGATTCGAACTTGAACCTTTGGGTTAGCAGGTGGACATGCTAACCATCACGCCACGGGTACCACTGAAAACAAAGTTTGCCAAATATTAATTGCAACCTTGTGATTAATTTGACGTTAACACCAAGCTGATAAATGCCTGACTGTACCGTTACTAGACTCGTCGACTCGCTGCTGGCAACCAGCCCAATGGGACCAGTGCTTAAGACTTGTACTCAAGTGAAGTCTTTTATAAATGTTATAAAAGGAACTTCTTTTTTATTTTTATTTCCTTCTCTGAAGTCTATCTTCAAAATCACTCATGATCTTTCGTTTTTCGTGGGGAGAGAATCTGTCCAGTTGTCCTTATATCATTTTACAGGTTCGTTCGTTGAACTTTACCCAGGGTTGACCCAGGTTTCCTTGACAACCCTATGAGTTGTCAAAAAAGCCTGGGTTCTCCAGTTCTCAAAAAACGTTAATTCACAACATCATCCCTGACATTTGAATAAAAATACATGTCATTTGACAACCATCAACTCGCCCCAGCAAAAACCTAGGGCGAATTGAGAGCAAATCCAGATAAACCCCAGGGCTAAAAAAACACTCACTTTGACATTCAGGGCGAGCTTAGGTTTTTCTAAAAACGCTTTGTGGCGACCACAGGGCGACCCCACTGCTTCTACGAACCTTTTATTGCATCCCAAAGCCCGTTACGAAATAAAACAGCCAAAGGATTCGTTTAGAGATGTTTGCTATTGCTATCAGAGTACGTTCAAGAAATAGCAATTGAGGTTACAGTTTGAGATTCCATGGAAAGTTACAGATAAAAAACGGTTGATATTCAAAAATTTGAAAAGAGACACTACCCTAAAAGTATGTAACAGTTTATGTAATCGGACATTTTCAATGCCATTATTAGCTGAATTATGAATTCGCCCAAGTTGTAGCTGGTGAAAGTCCGGTTTGAAATATAGCGAACATCAGACAGTGAGCAATTGCTGAAAATATTTTCAGAAATATCCACTGAAATAGCCACTAAAATAGCCACTTTACAAACTAAACCTGTGGAGAAGTAATACAAATAAGTATCTCCATTGACATCATTGCTGCCGACGACGACGATGCCGACGTACGGCAACGGAACAATAAGAAAAGAGTGAAAACCAACGTGGTATTTTAACGTGTATTTCTCAATACATCACAATGTTAACATGAATTTGTCGCTGTAAGAAATAAAATACCTTTTCGGTTTGGGAGAACTGTAAAACTGCCAAAGTTCTTTTGAATAACTTCAATTCACTTCTCATGTTTTGTCAAAGCCACCTGGATGAGTGCTCGAATTTGCAAAAAATAATTTTGCATTTTTCAATCAAACTCACAATTTTCATGTGAAGCGTATATTAAGCACCCAACTCTACACTAATTGTGTCTTCTTAAGTTTTATTCTACTCACCACAAGGTGCCACTACTACAGTGTAGAGAAAAATTTTGACATACCTAATGAAAACAAAATATCGATTTAACTCCCGAATCTTATTCGAAGATGTGCTCATAAGTTTTTAAAATGTCTACCGTGGAACGTAGTTAGTGAAACCTAAGTTCTCTCGGTTTTTTTTTTAAGTTTTTCATTGCTTAATCGGACAGAATTCATACAAAATCATAACACAAAAGTGCAGAGAAAATTATAGAATCATAATGAAATGAAAATTGTACAATAAAATACAATTTTCATTCAAAAAAATCCCCTTGAAAACTCGCACGTTTTATAATGAGAATGATCCATGTTTTTAATACGAAAAAAATAGTGCGTGAGTTTTGTGTATAAAATCAATAAATTGTTCGTATTCTCATTCCATTTGAAAATTATTTATTGGATAGAAGAGAAAAAAAAATGAAAAGATTTTTAAGGCAAAATTCTTCTTCAAAGACCGCAAGACATTGTAGAATACATTAATACAAAGAACAACGCTATCATCCAGCAGCAGAAAAATTCATTGATTTTCGGTTTATATCCACCCTTGTCAGTGGAGCATGTGTGCTGTTGGTGTGTGTTTTGTCTTAACGGGACATAAAATACAAAATTGTATGCACTCTTGCAAATACGACAAAAAGAGAAGTTAATATAAAAGCAGTTTGTTTCTTTTGGCTTTTCGGTTCTTTGCAGTGAAATTCGTCTCAAATGGTTCGCTTGTCTCACTCTTTATCACATTAAGTGTTATTTTCTTTTTCCGTGCGAATTGGTGTTGTCTCTTCCCAGTGCATGTATGCATTTAAATGTGTAGATTAGTTGATTCGTAGATACATGCTTTTAGAAGTTTCTGTTTGTCAAGTTGGTATACAAAGAGCGAATTAGAAAGAGGAACAGAGTATAATATTTATGTTTTTGTGTACAATTCGGTGTAGTGTATGTATTGTTTTGTTTTCAGTCTGAAGATAATTAAATTTACAATTGATCGAGCAATAGTTGCTTTTTATTATCTTCAAAAAAAAATTAATAAATGTACAGTTTTTTATATCTACTGTGTTGTAAACAACTTGACAAAAAAATAAAAAGAAAAAAATCAATTGACACACTTTTATAGTGTGTGGAATTAAAATAAATAATGACCCGTGGTGACAGAAACAGATCCAATAAGGAAAAACACCGTTAATCGAAGATATACGAATCATCTGAGAAAAAAGTATGTAAATACAGAACCAGCTTTTTGTTCTTTTTTGTTTTTAATTGTTTTTGTTATTTTTTCATTTTGGTTTTCTTTGAACTCCCAACCCAGAACCCAGTCGTTCATAATACATACCAATACCAACATACATACAAAAAGAAAATCTATTTAAAGTTGGTTTGTTGAGTTCTAACTTCTAAGTTCAATCCAGGTTTCCTTGACAAAATCCGAGATTTTTTAGAAAATCTGTATTTTGCAGATTTCAAAAAACATACTAGAGCGAAACCACACTACATACTTTATAGATTGGTTCAATGACCTTGTTTTCAACAGTTCCTGACAGAAAAGTAGGTACAAGTTTTTAGTGTTCTATGAGAAATGTTTCTTTTTGGAATTAAATGAAATTGTCTTGAATTTTTTTTTAAAAGACCGGATTGTGAAAAAGCCAGCTGCTAAATTTAGGCACTTATGCCTTAAGTGTGTTATAGAAAGTAAAGATTTATAAAATTGTAGGTGATTGGGGAATCAAACATTTAGTTGGAAACAGAATGAGTGGAACCGGCAATGATTAATGGCTCAAAAATTAGTAATGAATCACAAAAACAACAAACATTTAATTGAAATGTGGTGATTGCAGAAAACAATTATCGGTTTTGGTATCATTTTATTACGAAATGTTTCTAATTTTGTAAGTGGGCACAGTGCTTCAAATATTTTGAGTTTTGGTTTTTACAGGAACATGCGGATGAGATAAACAAATCGAAAATTTTGATCAATGCTAAAGAACTTGTCTTGAGAGGCACTACCATTGCTACGCATCGCATGGTCCTGATCCTGATCCTGGGTCAAGACAAATGCTTGGATCTAAGCTATTTAGATTAAATGGAGTGGAACATTATACAACAGATACGAATTTTAGTTGTGACATGTTTGAACGCTGACGGTATGAATAGATGAAATTTCGAACTTTGAGGAATAGAGATAAGGAATCAAGTAGGCATTTTGTGTGTAAATAAATCCTACCTAGGGTGGGACAACTGAGCGAGGAGCCCCAAAGCCTAGCGGTTTCTCACAATCATGCATTGTGAGAGAATGTAGGGGACCTTAAATTTTCTGCCGGTTTCGAACGGGTAGGTAATTGAGAAAGCGCTTTTCATGGCAATGAGTTTACTATCGGATAACTTGCTAATTCCTTGCAAAAGGAGATACCCGTGGCAAAGCATTTTTGCTTCTGTTGGGATTGGCTGCACCACGAACCTCTCGTTCAACAGGTAGATATGTTTTTTGTGTGCTAGGAAACAAAATGATGAAACACTGGATACATTTTTGGATTTGGGATTTAAGGATGAGCTCCTAAAAGATCTGCCTATGGCGTAGCGGCTCGAGTTTCGAATTCCAGATACGTCAATGAAAAAAATGCTTTACCGTTTACCATCTTTCGCTAAGAATTGGCTACTTCTTGGAAAAACTAAAGAAGGTTTAGTAGAAAAAATACGCTTGACCTCGGGCGTACCCGCTAAGCTGCGCCGCCCTATTTATTTATTTATTTATTTATTCCTACTATAAGATGTTCTACTTCGGGACGAAACGGAATCATTTTTGCGGAAAATCTACACACACGGCTGCTTGTCAGCGGCGAATGGAGTAGCCGTTAAGCATGGGTCACACACGGCTGGTTGCCAGCGACGAGTCGAGTGGCCGCTATTGCAAGCCGCTGATCAGCTTTGTGTGACCACGAAATTCACCACTACTAGCTACTAGCAGCGCCTGCTAAATTAAAAAAAAATACTGCGAGACGTTCTAATTAGTAAATTTTTCATTCAAAATTTATATAAAATATCTAAAATAGGTTTAAAAATTAGAAATAAAGTTCAAAAACAAATTTTGTATGGTTTTCTGTAGCTGTTTGCTGAGAGAAGCTGGTGAGTAGCAGCTGATAGTGTGACTATGTTGCCAGCCGCTTCCTGTTTCTGCTACTGCCAGCCGCAAGCAGCCCTGTGTGACCCGTGCTTTCGACATTCATAGTCTACGCACAGTCTGGTCCTGGTGTGATAAGTGGGGCATGCAATGGGATATTAAATTTAGGCTAATTTTTAATGTTTATGCACCACAAATGTAAGCAGGTGAAAACATTTTTGGTAGATTATCACAACCAACATTAGAACATCTCAAAAGAAGAGTTTTTGTTTGTTGGCAGTAGGAGAACGAACATTTCTGAAAGACAAGACATTTCTGGAAGAATGGAAGACATTTCTGGATTATGAAGTCAGGAGATATGAGATACGGTACCTACTAGAATGTTAAGGTAAGGTAAAGCCAACACCTAGAGCAGCGATGGAAATAAAGTTGAAATTTTAATGGTACTAGTACATCGTTTGGTTGTAAATTTGATACGATAGTGCAAAGTTTTGTGAAAAGCTACAGCCCAAGAAAACCCACAAACAAGAAGTATTAGAATAACTCGCTTACGCAGACTATATTGACGTAATGGGAAGAAGCAAGTGTTATGTCAAGGGTGCTTTTGCGAGCATTGAATCAAAAGCGCCAACAAATAGGTTTGATGGTTAGTGAAGGCAATATCAAGTATGTGCTGTCTTGAAACTTTTATAAAGAGAACATCGACGAATTAGACAAAACGTCTGAGACATAACTTCGAAGCATTACAGGACTTTGTCTACCTAGCATCCGCTATAAACACAAAAAACATAGGAGATCAAACGGAGAATTACTCTTGCCAATCGTTGCTTCTATTACCCAAAAACAATTGAGAAATAAGTCCCTCTTTAGAAATACCAAAAACATGATCATATCAGTTCTTCTATCCCGAGCGGAAGCATGAACCTTACCTAAATCGAAGAAGGAAACCCTTGAACGTTTCAAAAAAAAATCCGAATGATTTTTGGTCCCGTATTTGAATACCATGTGTGAAGAAGAAGATTCAACAACGAAATTTAGGCAAAATGGGCATAGCCAGAAGATTACACTTGATGAGACTACGATGGCAGGGACATGTAGAATGGATGGACACCAACGCTCCAACTCGATGGGTTGTCGATACCAAGGAAGGCGCGTAAGCGTATGACTTCGTCTTAGGTAGCGTAATCAATTGTAAGAACGCCTCAGCCAACTTAGTTCACGGCCACGCACTGAGCGGCAGGGAGAAAAATTAGAACAAAGTTGAAAGCTAATTTCACCGCTCTGGCGCCCTACCGCTCAGTGCGTGATCATGCCCTAGGAGCAACGACAAACTTGGTTAGAATCAGAGTCAAATCATATTTTGGAGTTTTAAAATCGCACTACCAGCAAGCCAAATAAAGTTGATGGTTGAAGGTAATTTTTTTCTGATAGTTCTGATAGTTCTTATAGTTCTGCTGAATGCAAACCACATCCATCACATCAAGTCTTTCCAACTAACTGTGCAGTCTGAATCGCCCAAAGTGGTAGCGGTGGCGTGATGGTTAGCATATCTGCCTGTTAACCGGGAGTTTCTTAGTTCGAATCCCAACAGAAGCAACTTTTTTTTCACAGGTATCGCCTTTCGCGAGGAGTTGTCAAGTGCTTCGATAGTAAATTCATTGCCATGAGGAGACTCCATTACCTCACAAAGTCAGTTGTTGTGAGAAAGAGAGCTCCTTGCTCTGTTGCGCCACCCTATTTATTTATTTATTTTGAACTGCCCTAAATACAACCATCTAATTTGATTGCTTTAGAAATTTTTTTTTAGTCTACTGAATTTAGACATCAAAATGAGTATTGCGGTTTCAAAAGTTTGGCAGCTCTCCCATACGTCTGATACTTTGTGGGATACGGCACATTACCAAGCCTCTCGTTTACTCCGTCGCTATCTCTTAGGCAGGCTTTTTGCTGGTGGTTTAGCATTTGTTTATGCCTGCCTGCTTTTTTGGTCTACCAATCTTTTTTCCTGGTCGCTGTCGTCTCGGAACGAATCGTCGTATGACTTTTTGACGTAGTTGTCGGGATCTCTTCGTGGTTTTTGGCGATTCTAGCTGAGCGTCGGGTTAAGGTATTCAGTGTTTTTGAACTTAAACGGTATTCACTTACATCTGACTGATTGAGTTCTTTAACATGTTTTGTTGAACTCCTCGAAATCTTTTTCGGGCTGACCAGACCTTTAAATTGAATCTGTTGTTTCTACTTTAGATGAAAAAAAATCAATATTTCTAAAAAAACTGGGGACCTACTATGTAAATCAGTTCTAATAAAAGTGTTCGAATGCCAAAGACTCCTTCTCCGTAGTTCCTGTATAAAAATGAGTTGGACACTTGAACGAAACTCAAATTTTATTCGAAAAAAGTGGGAATAATTCAAATTCGATTCGTTGCATCAAAAGTATCAAAAGCGCCTGTATTTTCACTAACACGTGAAAGGAATTTTACTATCCTTATGTTAAAATATCTATACGACTGCTCATGTTCTCATGTTGACGTTGACGTTCCACCCCATCTCTCAGGTTTGATCTTAGGTATAGACTAAATAACATTAACCTCGTATTCGGCCAGTATACAGCACAACTTCATTGGTTTTGTTCTTTAGTTTCCCATGGGGAGATCCTTTAAAGTCGAAGCTTTCTAAAATTCGTATTACCTAATTCTCAAAGCTACAAACTCTCTCTCAAAGATGGATATCAATGATATATGTATGATTGGACTATTGCAGTATAAGTTCGTAAGTCGTTAGATAGCATGAGAAGGTTACCAAACTTCATCCATTTCACGTAATATGATTTAACGTTGTTGTTAAAAGCAAAAAATTGGGAGACAGTGCTCAACATGCATGATTTATGTTCAGTATTGTAAATACAATAATACATGTACTGTACATACATACTTATATACAAACTTATCTTTATATACTGTATTATATATTAAATGTTGTATGTTTGTCATATTGTTTAGTTAATCTAATAAAAGTGAAAAACGCACCCCACTTGATCGTAAATTTATCTACGGAGTAGGTTTAATTGGACAGTTTACACTATACTATTAGTTCGACAGACCTTAGTATCAATGTTGGGTAATGTGAACCCTCAAACGACCGTTTGTCCAAATGGTTTGTTGGTTTTCAAATATTTTTGAAAAATTCGAATTTGGACAACTTGTTGTACTGTGTGAACTGCGCTAATGTAATGTAAAAGTTTTATTAAAAGTTCTTCGTCATCAGTAAAATTCTTTAGCTCCAATTTTTTTAAACTGCTTTCGATTTTAATTTCTAATTCTTTTTTACAAGAAAATTTGTTTCTGCTGTTCGAAATTGGCTCTTCAGCTATAAAAAAAAAACTCTTGTATTGCAATTTGGATTGAAAAAATAAATAAACGCATTGCGAGAGTCGTTTTTCATGGCAGTACGTAATCGCTCTCGAAGGAGTGTCCGATACCCGTGAAAAACATTTTTTCTTTGATGTTTTCGAACCTTCCAGGCATGGGATGCTAACCATTAAGATATGGGCCACTACTCAATGTTTTTTAGTGATGGAAATAAATCATTCAGTTTGGTGATAGACTTTTCGAATTCAACTTTAGGGTTCTGTAAGTAGACCAGAACATCTGATATCTTTGCCTTATCTCAAGTAGAGAAAAATTATCAAACAAATCCATTTTTGAATTCGGAACTGGAAAAGGACTAAGGATTCCGGGATCCCAAATCTCGAGAACGAAAACCCTACTTAGGGCTGAACTTTCAAACAATCTTTTCAAAAAAATCTAATTAAACGTAAAAAATGTTACAAATATATGTTCCGTTTTTATCTCTTCTCAGCAATCGCACAATCAGATCCCGTGAAATAAAACACTATACTCATTTAACTTCTGAGTAAGCAGTTATGGTGAAAGTGACAGATTTATCTGGGTTGCGCCTGTTAGAAGTAAATATCCAAATATTGGTTTACATCTCTGCTTATTCATAGTGTCCTTATCCATTAGTGATAAATGGATGAAAAATCGCTTCTTTGGCATCGGCAACGTTCGTGCCAAATGAAATTAACCCTCTTAGTTTTTTGAGTTCGAGTGTTTCGGATATGAATTCACAAATAAGTATCGAGTTCCACCTATATTTCCAGGATGCTTTCACTTCCATCTCAGCATCTGAGATCCATTTTAAACTTTAAAGTTCTCAGTGATTGATTTTGTTATATGTTCAGTGTTGAAGTGAACTGATTATAGGATTGCTGAGTTGCTACAAGAACGCATTTATTATTATAAAAATATTTAAAAATGTTCGGAAAGAGTTACACTTTTTTTTTTTTGTCTAGATTCAGCTATCTGCTATAGTCCACATTAACATAAAATCTCTAATCCTAACATTAAAGGTGTTTGGTTAACTTATACCAACGTATTTGTGGCGATTACTTCAAGCAAAATGATCCATAATTAAGTCTGAGATTCACTCAGAGGGATCTCCAAACTTCGATCAATTATGTACTTTCTCAAGTGTTCTCTAAGTGCTGTAAGAATGCTTTTTATCCAAGGCTAAGGTGAGTTTTACGGATCTAAGTTTTACTAAAGAAGCTTTAGTTTGTTGAAGTTAGTTTTATTTCGGTGTTCTAAGAAATAGTGTTTGCAAATTCATTAAGCGATAGTTATATATAATGCAGTAAAAAATTCCGATGTACTCGGTAGATTTGGTAAATTCTCTCTTCTGGTGAGGAAAGGTTCAACTTTGACGTATGTTTGGATTGGTGATGATTCTGGGTTTTGTGATTTGGCTCAGCAATAATGACAAGTCAGGTATTAAAGTCTCGATTTTTGATACTTGAAGGTTGAGGTGGTGATTATTAGCTTCACAATTGGGTTCGGGTAAATGTTCTGAGATAATGACGGTTCTGGGTTTCTGATCTTCGTTCTTCTGAATCGAACTGTGATGATGTTTTCTCTCGGTTCCACAGTTGAACCTTGAAATCGTAACTCTCGTCTGGTTTGGTGGTTCCTGAAATGGGACTATAACGTTGATTAGGGGTTTGCTCTTAGACAGCAGGAGTCACTGAATTCATAGCGAGATAGCGCAGAACAATAAATTCAGGGCGAGACAACACTGGACACCATATGCTTACCTGTTCCTTCTTACTACCCTTTTTGGGTGAACTCACTGTGAGCTGTACTGTGCTGCATGAACTCAAATTGAAAATTCCATTCGACCATTTATGGTGTGTGTGTCATTAAGTATGATAATTTCTTTGTTTTGATTATTTTGGTGGTATATGTTGAGGATTTGGAATGTCTTATTATAGTGGATTTTTTGATTGGTATGAAAATTGACAAATTTCGGAGCGAATCGTAATTCAACCCTAAATGAGTTTGGTGCATTATCTATCCATCCCCATTAGGTTTGTTCCTCCTATAAAGGAAAAAAATGAATCCATGCATGCAGATGGCACTCCATTTTTTTACACTCATCAATGATTTCATATGCTAAATATTTAAGCATCAACTTTGAAAAGAAAACCTATTTTGTCACAAAAGTACTTGGTTTTTCGGTTTTTAAAAATCTTCAACCGCGCAGCCAAAGCGTATGATTTCATTTGAAAGAAAGAAAAAAAAAGCAACATCTTATTTACTACGTGTTATTATCCCAGCAAATACCGCTACAAAAAAGGGAAACTTTAGATAAAAGCATAGCGAACCCAGCACGAAAACACGTTATTTGACTTTCTGAAGAAGTTGAAGGTTTTTCAAAAATACTTAAGGGTTCTTTTAATAAATAACGATACTCGCAAAAAACCCCTCGTTATCGTTACGTTTGGGATTCACGATACTCGCTATCATTTACAACTGCTTTTGTATGGATCCCTTCTTGTTGTTCATAATCTTAGCAACCGTTGTATGTCGTAGCTATCATTGTGTGTCGTAGCTATCGTTGTTTTAGGTTTCGTTTTTTGTCTCGCGTTTCGTAATTCGTAATACGAGCTCAGTGCTCAGCGAACAAACTTATCAGTACCTAGCCTTGGCTGCCAGCAGAGTTAGAGCTCGGCGAGCACTACAATTGAAGTGAGGTATGTTGTGATATCGTCGAGTTAAATCACCTACGGGGTTGAAATATAGTCTCCTCTAGACATATCAGACTACTGTAATAAGTCTCTGATAGAAATGTGTGGCAATAGAAGAAAACCAAGTGTGACAGTCTCAAAAAGCACAATGACGTGCTATCTTAATGACAATTTTGAAACTTCGTATGATATGGTATTTGCTGCAATTTTCAATGGCATGAGAGTTCTTCACAGAACTAAGAATATAAACTTCAAAGAAAATTTGTGGTTAGCTCGAACTGTAAAAGGTGATAAGGCAGAAAACAGAAATATGCTGAAGCGAGCGCAATAAGCCACTTGCGAAATTTCATGTACCAACTTTGGAAGGGTGAAATTTCATGCTATTAACGGATGAATACCCTTTCATGGTTCCATCTGCATTTTCATTGCAACTCACTGCGTGCACAACAGAAGCTTGGACCTGATTTCTGTAACTTTTTAGACGGCTATCGTTCAATCGTATATCGTCAATTGTATCGTCGAAAGATGGTTGTATGTATGTAACTTCGATTTCAGCGATTGAAAGATAGTTATTTCCTCATTTTCTTATGAATTTTGTTAACTTTTTCAGGTTTTTGAACACGTTTTTTAGTATACTAAGAGTTTAGACGATAGTCGCCTTAATAGTCGCGGAATCCAGACTATCGTTTCATATCTCAAAATTCAAAATCATCAATTCTATTTTACCATCATTCAAATCCAATTGCAGTGGGCTCTTACTTTATATGGTTGTGTACGTGCTTTTTTCAAGTACATAAGTGGATTCTTTCAGAATTTTTAAACTTTTAAAATTACAGTCTCAATCATTCAGTTTAAAGTCGCTTACAAAATAAAGCATCATAAGAAAAGAAGGCATCTCTGCTCCCAAAATTCAATTCAAGATGATACTATCGTCCAAACATCAGGAATTTTGGTTATTGTCTTATTACGTGAATCAAATATTTATTGCCAAGACGTGATCGTCAAGAGGTAATTAAATTAATGAATGACACCCCAAGTTTCCTTTTTGATCTTATCGTTAAGTTATAAGGCGTTAAATCTATTCCATCATTCACTCCACGAGTTAGATCATCTTTGTCTTTGTTTAACATTCTTCAGAGCTTTTTTCTTTGGTTTTTCAAGTTCATCGTTCTAAAAGGGAGCAACACAATTTGATTTTTTTTATATACGTTGTCTAGTATCATAGTATTTTTGATTTTAAGAGCTGCTAAAAGTGACTTCTTTTAGAAGGATTTATTTCGCATCAGAGTACAGAGATTTCAAATGGTTTGATTCTTTTTTTAGACTTGAACATTGACAAATCAAATCCGATTTGCCTAAAACCTAATGAAGCTGATTTCTCTTTCTGGACGTGCCAACTAACTAGAGAGCCGGGTAAATCAAAACTCGACACTTTTATTAGGCTATGTACTTGTTTTTTGTAGGGGTGACAAAGTGTGTTCTTTATTTTTATTCATAACTAGACTTTAACACAAAAGATAATTCTGAACCTAGGTCATTCGTTACTGAAATATTGAATTTCGTTTCATTTCAATGAATGCTTTAGCGCCCCAGTAGATTACAGACATGCTGCTGTCAGTCGATATGGTTTGTTTGGGACTCTTAATCAGTATAAAGATGTATTAAAGTGTGCATACTTCAATGATTCGGAATTATTTATAGAGAGCCCAACCCAAACAAACTATCGTCCGATAGAAAGTCTGTTGTGTGCGTGGGCTCTTAATTATATTCATACAAAGTAACTTTTTGTGTCAAAAAGAAATTATTTGGCCCCCATAATAATCTTATAATACACACAATTTCGAGAAACCTTTTGTATTCCAGGCGTGAAAGGTACACATTTTGGTGTTATGATAATTCTGATTCTCTATCCATAAATTTATTAATTTATGAATTATGAGGCACAGACTGACAATAATTGTAGGAGTATATAGAACACAAGTTATGAGAATTCAAAGCAATTTGTCAGTGCAATTTGAGTTTAAGTCAGTTATTGTTTTGTTGCATTTCTTCATCTCTTTTCCGCTTTCGTAACTTTGATACATTTACTTTTTATTCAGTTTTTGTTTGAAACCTCAAAGCAAAAATTCTAAAGCCGTTTATAAAGTGATAGTTCTGATTTGGAAAACTATGGCTCAGAAAGAACTGCACTAGAGGTGTTAAATTTAATTTGGGATACCGCTCTGTTTTTTTATTTCGTGTGTAAATTTTGGTGTGGCAAAAGCACTATTATTTTGATAAATGCAATCTACACATAAATCAACCTAACTTACTAGTTTAGATTTTGTTCAATGAGGAGGGCAATTTAGTAGGTGGAGTTTAAGGCAGGGGTAATAAAGCTAAACTCGAAGCAATCGATATTCGAACAAAAGTTTCTCAACATTTTGGGGATGAGTTCAATGGATTTATGTGTGGTATGTTGGGCAAAAAAAATTTCGAAAGAAACGTCATTGAATGAACTCAAACGCGAACTTATTGGTGATGGGACCACACTTGACTAGCGCATTCTAGAAGCGGACGAATGAATGTTATGCATAAAGATGGCGTACGGTATGGATGGAAGAATTCTTTGGATCATCGTTAAACTATGAAATTTACGAGAAGAAATGAAGGAAAGAACACTGAAATCTTACAAAGAAAAAGAAGAAGCATGAGAAGCGCTAGTTTGTGAAAATTGAGAGATGCCATGGCAGGAATGAGGTAAAAACCGTCCTCCTGATCTAAAAGAAGTTAAGCTTGCCCTATCGAAACATAAATCAAATAAGACTGCAGGTGCACATGGCGTTGATGCCGATCTTTTCAAGGCAACTGGAGATCAGGTGGAAAGTAGCATGCACCAGCTGGTCTGCATGATATGGTGGGAAGAAAGCATGAATAGAACCTCAGTTTCCTATGTCTAATCCTAATAAAGGGAGGCCCTCACAATTACGCCAATCGTCTGCTGAAGTAAATGAACGTCCCATACCCCTCGTGAACAGTTTAATAGATTCTTATCAATGCGGTTTTAGACAAGAAAAGTTCACAACCGACCAAATTTTCATAATGTTGCAGATCTTGGATGAATCGATATTCACCACCTTTTATCGATTTTAAGGCCGCGTATGATTGTAGATATTTATAAAGACGAGTTGTACAAAGCCGTGTATAGTTTTGGCATCCCTGCAATACTCGTACGACTTTGCAGGATGACTTGGAGAACTCACGCTGCTCCGTCAAGGTCTTAACACCGGATCATTTTTTGTCAAAAAAGAAATAGCGACCGAGTGTTTCCGGTCGAATTAAGCTTGTGGACAAAATGGCACAATCTTGTCGCAGCTGGCTCTGTGGTATCGATCTCCTAAAAAAAAAGACAATGCCGCAGCAATCCCAAGAGTTAAAATAACAACTTGAACTCAATGTTGTCAACTCATTTCACTTACTCTAAATTAAATCACACTCACACTACAAATGTGAGGAATAAGGCTCTTCCCATTAAAAAAAAGCATAATGAAGAAGTAAAAATAAATAAACAGCGTATTTCTCACAACCACAACTTGCAAGGGATGGAGGGAACCTACAACCTGCCGATCCCTTACAGCTAATCTAGAAAGCGCTCATTGGAATGAAATTATTATTTGAGGACTTGCCAATTCCTCGCGAAAAACTTTTTTTTTCTTGGAATATCAAATCCATGTTTTTCTGTTAGGATTCAAACCTCCAACCCTCCCTGTCAGACAGGCTAACCATACTCGCTCGTACCTTACTTACTTAGGTGGGCATTACAGTTCGGGGTGAACCTGAGCCTCAACCAACATCTTTCGATAACTTCTTCGATTTCGGGCGAGCTCAATCCAGTTTGGCACTATAAGTCAGTTGAGATGACGATCTTACTTTTCCGCGATTCACCTCTAATTTGCTTTCGAAACCCCATCGAGTCGAAGCATTGATGTCCATCCGCTCTACATAGCCTCGCGATGTGTACTCGTCTAACTATGCCCATGTCGCAGTATAGCTCATACAGCTCGTTGTTGTATCTTCTTCTTTACACATTGTCTTTGCATACAGGACCAAAGATCATTCGGAGTACTTTTCTTTCGAAACGACCGAGGGTTTCCTCATCCACTTTCTCGTACCACATCATTTTATATGAAAAATTTATTTGTTTTTATAGGAAATGCTATTCTAGGACTTGACGTTTAGTGTCAACTGTTGACTGTACCATTTGAAAAGGTTTCCCCAATAATTTAGTCACAATTATTCTCTGTTTACTACTGTGTCTTATTGTAGAATAGTAAACCGAGGGGCTAGTCTCAAACATTTTTTTGTTGTGCAACTTTACTTTTACAAACTTACAACCACACACAAACAATATGAAAGCAACTATTTTACAAAAACTTCAACGCCTTCGGGCTTTTTTTTCGTTGTTGTTAAGAGTACCGTTTTTTTTTTAAATTTTTGTTTCGGTATAAAAACTATACTCACCTTAAAAAATTGTACTTTGTGTGAAATTTTATTAAGATAATTTATATTTTATTTTATTGCAGACCTCACGTCGATCCAAATTTAAGAAAAAATTACGAAATCCAATAGCATCGAGCAATATATTGGCTAAATATGACGCCCAATCTGTTGCAAAAACAATTCATCAACAAAACACACATCTTCCTTTTATTAACTTTGTACGTGGTTGGACATTTAAGTGCCTGGCAGGAGAATGTTCGGCCGAAACTTTATGTAGAACTTGGTAAGTAACATTAATCAAATTAATATTTATGATAGTGTTTTCAATTATTTTTGACTTTATCCACCACCAGCCTTCAAAGATTGTCAAATAAAAAATCATTCTCTTTTATTGACACAGAGAAAATAATTTACGTTTTTATTGAAATTTGTAGATATGTGCTATTCAACGTATTAGGGAAGTCCTTATTTCCTTTTTTCAAAAATAAAGTACGACACCTTCTTGATTGGTTCTAAATACATCAATAAAAAAATCTTTATTTTTGGACATTTTTATCTTTATCCTTTGCCGGCTGTATGAGAATTTGTTGTTCTTGCACTTTAGAGCCGGATTTAATATTGGCGTATACATATTAACCCTTTTTTTTTCAAATTTTATACTTCTATTTATCTTTAACCCAAAAATTGGTCTATTACTTTCTTGTAAAAATAAATAAAAAGGGTGGCAAGAAAGCTCGGGAAGACTTGGGCCTAACGCATTTCCGACAGTAACAGTTGCTTGCTGATTCCGAACGTCTAAGTGAGAAAGCTCTTTTCTTCTCGTGTTAGTTAGTACTTCGTCAGGACTTGGCGATTCTTTGCGAAAAGGAAACGTTGAATGTGTCTGAGATTGTATCTTCAAACTCTCACGTAAGAGTTCAAAGATCTCGTTTCTTGAAAATTAAAAAGCGGCTTTAGAAAATACCCCCCTTAGACAGTTTGGTATTTTTTGTATTTATTTGTTTAGGTCAGTTTGGGGTCAACCTTTGTTTCAACCAACAATTTCGTTTCGGACAAGCTCTCTCCAGGGTCCGTATAACGAACTACGATCATCGTAGAAAATCACTCGTTTTCATTACGTTGCTATTACCTTTCACGATACTCGCTGTCATCTACGTCTACTTTTGGTGGTCGTTTTGATTTCTTTCTGACATTTTCATGGTGCCGTTCTGGTAACTTATAACACTGACGGACAAATTTTCTAAACTAAAGAGTTTTTTTTTTGAAAATAAGAGGCTTATGCTAATCTGGAGCACTCAGACCTAATTTCCGGTCCATTGTACTAACCGGGGTAGCAGCCTTCCTTTTTGGTGGTGCAGTAGATGGAAATAAGGTGTTAGTAATTTCACATGCATATAACCTCAAGGACGGCGTCCAGATGAAACTGGGAGGCTGAAAAAAGTAGATGCCCGATGAAGCGGGATCCAAACCCACACGTCCGGCCTATCTACTGAACACTCTACCACTGCACCACGGCCGCCCTAAAAAAAATCTCAGTTTTTTCTTAATAGGGTGCGTTTCCGAGATATTAAGCTTTTTTGCTTTTTTTGAATCTATTTTTAGCATGAAAAAAATGTTAACCCAGAAGTAAACCATTACTTTTCCGATGATTTATCCGCAAAATCCAAATCTAGTGTCAAAATGGCTCTATTTCATCAAATTACTGAAATATTTAGCTTCGAAGGTAGTAATACACGGTCATGCATTTTGAAGCCTAGGTAGAGTCTCGACAAGAACTTTGAATCAGAAAACAAATTTCAGAAGGTTTTGGATGTGCTGAATTCAACTTCAGTCACAGAAATGTTTAATTTTTTAAAAATCTGGCGTACAGCGATTAGATTATCTTAATGAGTTTGAATTCAGCAAACTAAGAACTTGTTATCTGATTCAAATTTCTTTTCGAGATTCTTCCTAGGCTTCACAATAATGCATGACCGTGTATTACAACTTTTGAAGCTAAATATCATTACTTTTCACTATCGGCTACTCAATACCTGATTTACAGCATCAGTGATCGAGTGAGTGAGTGCCATTTTTCTTTCCAAATTCGCTTTAATTTGCACATTGTCAGTCTGCTGTCCGTTTATAGATTTCATATCGTTCAAGCGCTGACAAAGGAATGTGGTACTAAAGTGCTCGATACTGTGAGGAGTAGTGCCAAACTCAAATAACTCAGTAACGTATTACCCGATCACGTGTGCGGTGATTTCGCCCCTGCTCGACGATCTTTGAGCTTGATCGAATTGCTTAGGCGGACTAGCTAAACTTGGAAATGAGCATCTTGAATCATCCTAGCGTCATGTATACCAACTTTTTCCAAAACTTGAAGATGATTGCTCCCTTATTCAAGTTGTTTTTTTTTTTTAATATCTTTATTTACATTAACACCGGGCAGATATTTCTTCTAGTTCCTGATCCATGCCCTCCGAGCTCTTTTCTTGGAGTTGGGCGTATTTCTTCTTCGTTCCTGTTTTTATTCCTTCTGAATTCCCGTTCGAGATGAGCATTTTCATCGCTTTTATTTGAAAGGCACTATGACCGTGTTTTGAAAGCTGTTTTTTTCTTACTTATCACTGCTTTTACTTAATGATTCCATGTTCCCTGTGCTGATGATGCTATACGAAGATAACTTTGTATGCTGAAAATGAATTGCATCCGGTATACCCAACTGATGGATAAATGCATGAGCTGTGATCTATTCAAGATCACGACGCTCATTAAGCCGGAAAAGGAAGAAGTAGAAGAAGCTAAAAATGAATTGCTCGTCTTTTCCTAAGTCCTATTATAGCACTTGATTATCTCATTAGCCCTTGTTGGCTTGATTTCTTCCTTGAAATTTTTTTTAATAAGAAAACGTTGTTGCTGAGTTACTGCTTCACCCAGTATCACTGCAGTCCATACCTCCATGGTAGTGCTCACATTCCTCGTTTGTTCTCCCAATATCTCGAATCAAATTTCCGCCAATTCATTGCCATGAAAAACGCTTTCTCGATTAGCCGTTCGAAATCGGCAGAAAATTGTAGGTCCTCTACATTCCCTTACAAAGGCAATGGTTGTAAAAAATGCGTTAGGTCTTCGCTCTGTTGCGCCTACCCATTTATTTTATTTGAACGTTGTCATACGGCCCACTAAACTTCAAAACAACAACACGTAAACACGCTGCCAAGTAGCTCTTCCTTTAGAATTATAACGGTTCCGTCCTTCGTGCATTCTGCCATTTTGTTGCTTATTCACACTAGATTGCCTACTCCTGCTTCTAGTCATCTTTTCCATACGTATACTGCTAACAACGTTCGAATCTCCAACGACTCTTACATTTCTTCGAAATCCGTGACGTTCTTAATAGCTCTTTAACTTCTAGTTCTATCAAAATAACAGGAAGACGCTTTCTAGATTTCTCGACATCAAGAATGTGAAAGCCAAATCAAATCATAATTATGTTTTAGCGTTTGGCCTTCAACTACACTACATTTACTGTTATTTAACTACTATACTTATTGATTTCTTAAAATCTTCAAATCATTAGAATTAGATAGTGCGACTACAATCGTTTACCTGATAATATAAAAAAACACGTTTTTAATAATTAAATATATGGATTTTTCTCTTTTTTCACCTAAATAAATAATATATTTTTTAAATCTTCTTTACTTTTATTTACAGGTCCTGAAGACGTGCTAAAATTTATTGGAAATGACACAGTTTTGGATCATTTCAAACTTGTTACGAAAGATGTGAATAGTTTGCTTGTGGGTGCGAGGTAAGTCGTATAGAAATTTCAAATATAAAAATAATCTTTATTCTGGTCTTATGGACCTAGTAGCTATAGTATGTACCTTGTTTTAGTTAAACTGATATCTTAATGCAGTAATTTAAGAGTCAGCCAACTAAATTAATTTTTAATTTAACTTAAATCTTATAAGTGAGTAGAGGTGCCGTTACTCCGGACGTGCCCAATGATCTAATGATTTGCATTCTTTTAATAAAAAAAACTTTTACGTTTAAGAACTAAAAGAGAGAAATTTATAATGATTTTTTCTAAAATCTGCTTTTACAATTGTGAATTATGCTTATCACGTAGCCTAACTACATTGCCTCAAAGGCAGACAGGCCACAAAGCTTGGAGTTATATCGAACCATTTCTACAGAAGTTGCATGAACGAATAGAGAGAGGTGACAGGCCCCTTTCCTACTCTGTTCATGTACTGATTTCTCCCTTGAACGTAAACGATATGTATGAGATTTCGTCTTCAGCGATGCAAGCGATTTGATGAAAAAACATTCAATATTTCCATTGGTACACCAAGAGCTGAAAATGTTGAGTTATTTATAGTTTCCCCTTGAATTTTAACATTAATTGCATTGCTGGTTTGAAAAAAAATTCTCTCAAATGTCATTTGCGTTTTTCAATTCTTTTCTGATTTCCTCTACTAAACCAGGTTCGAGATTCGAATCCCAGAAACATCAAGAAAAAACGGGTATCGCCTTTCGTGAGGATTCTAAATTGGCCGTTGGAGTCGAAAACCAATTGTATTTCGTTTCCGTTCCCTCACAACGGTGTGGTTGAGACAAATGCGCTAGAACCCAGGACTCCTAACTCTTTTGCACCACCCTTTTTATTTATTTTTAGCATTTGTCGTTAATAGCTTTTGAATTTGAGTGTTAGGTTTCCAATGGCAGCTTTTAAATAATACTCGTAGCTCTAACTGAACACTATGTTCCAAAAAACTTTTTTTTTGCCGTTATTGCCATTCTCGAGATTCAAAAGTGTTCCGAATTTAATACTGCTAAGACCAGAAGTTTAACCATTTACAATGGGCAGAAAATTTCTTCCATTACTTTCAGAAATTACTGAGGGGAATGTACTGTACGGCCGGTTCTCCCTCCCCAAACATTTTTAATTTGGCACCACTGACAGTAGGTCATACTTGTTGTTCGATTTGTTGTCATGTTCATTTCTTTTCACTTACATGTTGTTCAAACGGCCCAGAAATATCTGTAATGCTCATATACAAAAGACTCAGGTTTTGTGTGAACAAAATGTAAGACAAAAAATACTGTTGTCAAGTTGGAAGCAAAAACTTTGTTAAGAACATTAAGAACTCCACCACGTCATCGCTATCAAAGCTCGTCTTCAATGACTGGCACTTCAAATTTGCTGCGAAATCGACATTTCCTAACAGCACATTGGCTTCAACTTAGCTTGAGACTGTAAATTCTGCAACGAAGGAGATATTTTTTCGTACTCGACCAAATCCGGTGGTCCTGATGGAATGCCTCCCGTTATTCTGAAGAGGTTTTCTTCTACGATGGAAAACTGCATTTGTCCAGTCCGTCCCTAAAAAAGGCGAATCTTCCTTCCCTTATAATTATCGTTCAATTGCACTAACGTCCCTTCTCTCCAAGGTCATGGAAACGTTGATAAACCGTCAACTCGTAAATATCTTGAAGAACGAAAGCTTCGCAATGACCGTCAGAACGGCTTTCGTAGCAAAAGGTATACAGGTGATTTGATGGCATATCTCACCGAAAATTGGAACCAATCTTTACAATGTTTTGGAAAAAGTAAGATTATTGCGCTTGCTATTTTTAAGTCATTTCATAGAGTTTGGCGTCAACCTTTCTCAACGAAAATGCGTGCTTTTGTTATGTACGAGTCTCTTCTTCCTTGGAGTAGAAAAGCAATTCCAACCGTTCAATACAAGTTGTGTTGGATGGTTTCAAGTCTGATACCCACTTTATAAATGCTGGTGTGCCCCAAGGCTCAGTTTTGTCTCCGACTCTCTTCCTCATTTTCATAAATGATCTCTTGTCTGAAACTTCTAATCCTCTTAATTGTTTTGCTGACCACTCAGCTGAACTCAGCTTTTCATATTCGTTTCCAGCTTCATGTCCCTGCTCTTCGGATGTGAAACTAGAACGGTTGCATATGATGAGCTCATTGAATTTTCACCTTGACAGCATTGTTACATGGGCTAATAAAAACCGAGTAGAATTCAATGCTTCGAAAACTCAATGTTGTCATTTGTCATTAAAGCGTAACATTCTCCCACTGCTATTATCCAGGTACATAAAACCTGCATACAAGAAATGTAAAGCCGCCAGTACTTGGTATGTGTGTAAACGATGATCACCACTGTTTCTTAAGACGATGCAGGAAATTCTTCACACCTTGTGATCTGGCTACAATTTATAAAGCCTACATCCGTCAAAAACTGGAGAACAATTCTCATATCTGGTTAGGTAGTTCTCAAACATCTTTGCGCCTTCTAGATAAGGTAAAATACAGAGCGTTGCGATTGATAGGTGATAGTTCAATCGCAGAATCGATTGATTCTCTTGAACATTGTCAAAACGTTACCTGTCTCAGTCTTTTTTTTATTGATTTTTCTACAAACAGTGCTCCAGTGAAATAGCCCCTGAAACAATTTAGCCGCAACACTCGCCTCGGTAGTAATGCTCATCAGTTTTACATCGAACCCAACTTCGGTCGTACAGTAATTCAGATTCATATTTTAGTCGCACTACCCAAATGTGGAATGCTTACCCAGAATCCGTATTTCCCCCACATTACAGCTCACAGAAATTCAAAAGCAATGTGCATCGGTGTCTCCTATTAAATCCTCTGCTAAATGCTCGCACTGTGTTCTAAACATTATAAGGATTTTCATAAAGCCTTGATGTTAGCGCTAATTTAAAAAAACCGTGTTGCTAACTAGGCGAGAATTTAGCAAAATTTTGACGGATTGCACATGGAGTACCACAATTTCTCATAGGTACAAACAACACTACTATGCGATCATTAGCTTAATTCGCTTGATTTTAATCCACAAAATAGCTAAGCCAAAACAGATTTTTATCTCAGAATCTAAGTAACATATTACTATTTTTGCTTTGTTTTCAGGAACGTTGTGTATAATTTGAGTATACATGACTTGACAGAGCAGCAAAGACTACACTGGTCCTCACCAGAAAATGACGTAAAGATGTGTGTAATGAAAGGCAAAGATGAGGTAAGCAAAATCAGTTGTTTCTTTTGAAGTATTAATTTCTTTATAAATTTTTCTGTAAGTTTTTTATTATTATTAAGTTGTTAATTAACGTTAGTGATCTGACTACTGCCGTTTATTATGTATTAATTTTTAGTGAAGAACTTAAATAGGTACCTATTAAAGGATTTTTCTCAACCGTACTTCAAAATTATATCAAGTTAAAAAAACTTACTTTTATACATTTATTTTCATCTAAACTTTTCAAAAAAAGTTTACGAAACACATAATTTTATGCACTTATTGTTGCAAACATTGATTTTTTTTATTTTCTTCATTCTTTTAAATATTTAAAAATTTACCACTCATAACCTAAAAGAGATACTTAAAAAATTGAAATAACCAACACAGAAGGATTCCTGAAAACATCAGATTAAATTAAGGCAACCATTGTGATTGTGAATCTAAAGATTCGTCCACACTGTGCCAAAAGATGACGATTGATCTTTGTTGACCGGTAATACGGAATTATTGCCGGCCTTGTCTACTTACCGAAAGTCGACCCAAATTCAAACCGAATAAAATGAAACCGAATCATAATATTGTGTGTGGACGTGACGATCGGCTTTTCTAATTCATCGTTTGTACTTGGTGCGGATATAATTTAAATTTTTAAAGTGAATTGTTTGATCTATTCAGTTTTTAACTGAAATATTAAAAGACGTACGTAACGTACCGATTCTATTCAGTATTAAGATTCGTCCACCCAATGTCAGGCAGCAATCGGATGCATTTTATTCGATTTGAATTCGGGTCGTCCCGTATGGAGGAAGAACGCCCTCACAAATTCGGTACTGCCGTTTGGGGCAATTCGACTTATGTATTGCGAAATCACTTTTATAGAACAGTTCCTCAAATATTTAACTCCTGTAACTGAAATCATATTTACGTACGTTGCGCTTGTTTAATTTTCTAATACTTCGAACAATCGACACTGACATTCCTCGTAACTATTTCCACCGATAGGTATCCTAACAAATTCCTATCAAGGATTCCAGCATTCAGTTAAAGTGTTTGGTCTCTCTCCCTTGCGTCCAAAAGTTTAAATTTCAACTGAAATTTTTGATTTAGTATAAATTAATTAAAAAAGTCAGTAGGTAAGCTAGTTTTTGGTTTTCTTTTATTATTTCTTTTTCTTTCGGCTCACGGATGGTGTTGTTGGAAACAGATTTAAGCTAAAGATTCAAACCAATTATTCAAGTACTCAATAGGAATCGGTGCATGATTCCAGGTGGTGAAAATCCCGAGTGCCGATAACGATCGCCATTGACTGTAACGACCACTCCTTGCTCATTTTCGAAGAAAAATGGCCCAATTTTGCGTCTGGACCAAAATCCGCACCAAACAGTAACTCGTTTTGGGTGTATCGGCTTTTCAATGTATGCGTGCAAATGCGACAATTTTGCCGCTTCTCTTCTTCCAAAATCCGTACTTCCAATTTTCGCACACATTCTGCAACATTACCATGATTTTCAAAGAAATGTCGCAATATTTCGCAGCGGTGTTCAAGCATATACACCACCATATTCGTTCAGCGGAAGGATAAAACTAATTATCTGTCAAATCAGACATGAACTAAGTGTTACTATTCACGAAATAAGCACTAGTTGAAAAAAAAACGTTAGTTGGCGGACCCTTTATAAAAAAATATAAGGCTTTCAAACTGTCTTATGTTGGCTTCCGTTGGGATTCACAAAAGTACTTTTAAAAATGTTTTTTTCCTTGCCCAATTTAAGGGACAAAACAAAAGAACTTTTTTTGCACTGTATAGTGTATATATGTCCGCCTGTTAATCCAGAGGTTCGAGTTCGAATCCCAACAGAGGGAAAAATGTTTTTTCCACTGGTATCGCCTTTCGCGAGGAATTGGCAAGTCCTCAGTTAGTATTCATTGCCATGAAAAGCGCTTTCTCGATTAGCCGTTCGGAACCGGCAGAAAATTGTAGGTCCCCTCCATTTCCTCACAAGGCATGGTTGTGAGAAATGCGCTAGGCCCAAGGGCTCCTCGCTCTGTTGCGCCACCCTATTTATTTATTTATTTTTATAGTGTATATGTATAGCTATGTGCAATGTGCCATTCGACGTCCAATTTCCAGTTGTTCTTTTACAAAACAAAAACTATTTAAAAAACTCGAATAATATTTGTGTAGTATTATCTAAATACTAATAAATAATTCAGTATTCACTTTTTTTATTAAATTATTTATTATTTTATTTCAAACTCCCAAACTGATGTATGTACGTCAAATGTATTGATTGTGTTGGTGTGTGTGAAAGTGCGTGTAACTCTTGACTCTGAATTTATATTGCAAAAGTGTTGGAATCTATAAAACATATTCTCATGCTTAGAATATGCGAGACAACCTGGGGCTCAACTATAAAAAATTACCTCATTCTGCTTTTAATTCCAGTCGTTAGACTCTGCTGGGTTCCCGGTCACAACGGTATACCGGGAAGCGAAAAAGCGAACGAATTAGGGAGAAAAG
The DNA here is from genome assembly GCA_949752695.1 of Melanostoma scalare. Taxonomy (NCBI): domain Eukaryota; kingdom Metazoa; phylum Arthropoda; class Insecta; order Diptera; family Syrphidae; genus Melanostoma; species Melanostoma scalare. The sequence goes on along the minus strand of OX456984.1, from coordinate 51,371,260 downwards.
AATCAGCACATGACCCTTCTCTCATTGATCAATCAATCAGGGTCCCATTCTGTGAAATTAAGCACTTTGCACCGATGACTTGTGCAGAGGATGCAATGACGAAGATGAACATGAGGATACCACTTACTTTCTTGGTCACTCCACAGCAATCTGCCACAACAGGAAAAAATTTCTAGGCAATTACTTCTTCAATGAACTAGAAGAATAATTATCAGACACTCCAAGAAACAGCCTGTTGAACTTCATTAAGGCCACAAAATGGTTTAAAACTGACCAACCATAAACTCATAGGTTTTTCGGACGTTACAATACTCCAGGGTATCACAGTGATATAAGTGTGGCGTAAATAAGATCAACCGTCTGCCTATTCTACCTAACCTAACCTTATTTCTGTCGGATCCTGGACAACATTCTCGCACTAAATTTTTCTAGTTTTGAAAAGTTACACATTCAGTTTGACAGATATGAAAAAGAAAAAACTAAACAATCGTAAAGTTAATTTGTGACATACTAAACTATCATCGACAGCGCTGTAGTTAGGTTATTTTCCTACGAAATTTGCCAACGGACATAACAAATTGAACGACTAAGAATTCGAGATAAATCAAATGTATTCGAATAAGTAAAGAATAGGTTTCATTGAAGTGCATGTAAAAAAGTCAATATTAAAACGTTTTCATTTCAGTTTTTAAACGAATATTGAATATTAATATATTTGAATATTAATTATTATAATTAATATTCGTGGTTTATGTACAATTTCATTTTATTCATCGCCATTTCATTTTCAATATTTTCTGCCAAAAGATCGTTCATATACTACTCGTGTCACTCAAAACACAAGTAATTCCGTCCACTTCTTTATTTATATCTACCAACTCAGCAACCCTTCAAGTGAAGTTCCAGACAAATTTATCTTGTTTTTCCTTAGCTTGGTCTTCGTATAGACTTTTAAGTCAGCCCAAACTCCAAATGCAATATTAGAATACAACTTTGATTCCCTTTTTTACATCCATTAACATCGCCTTGGGGTGAAGCATCTGGGAATACACACGTGTCGTTCTTCGCGCTCAAATTCTTTTTCGAAAGATTAGAGTGTTTAGCCACGTTTTTGTATTCGGAATTTTAGAAGACTCCCTAAGTAAAATGTATAAACTTAGTCAACATTTTGCGCATTCGAACATTTTGATTGTAGAATCGAATTACATAGTTGGTCTATTGGTAACATGCGAAAAGCTTCCCAAAGTGGATTTCTTTACTATAGGTACACTCTAGCCCTCGAGTATGTACAATCGTAGAAGTTTTAAATGATCCTACAATTAAAGTTATGTCTTGTTATGAATCGACTGTGGGTGTTTTGCCCATATATATTTGAATTATTCTTGGTGACATTCACGGTCAGAGGCGTCTTTAGACATTATTTGTGGTCTATTGAGGTTGCGAGGCAGTCTTACAGAAAATGCCCAGGCCATAAAGACGTCACTGGTCGCGGTGAAAATATATAATTGCCCTTTCGAGGTACATATAGCAATATTTTTTTTTTGTATAATTTAATCCAATTTAGAAATATCTTCCACCTTTTTTCAACGAAATTTGATTATGAGGAGAAAAGAAACAAAGCACTACTCTTTGTTCTGGTTTGTTTAGTAGAGAGTTATAAATTGAAATTCAAAATAATTAAAATTTGCTTTAACTTTTAGAAATTAAGCTTTACACAAAATTTCACACAATAGTTCCTCATATGGGAAGAAATTAAAACTTTAAAAATTCTAACTTTGAAATTACTAAGAAGAATAGTTTCCTTTATTAACTATTAATATAAAACATGCAAATTCTATTTTAAAATTTACAATGAGATTTTTTTGTTAATATTTTTAATATTTTTAATATTTGTAGGAAGCTTGTCAAAACTATATTCGAATATTGGTGGTGACATCGCCTGGAAGACTTCTTGTTTGTGGTACAAACTCATTTCGTCCTGAATGCACATCGTATGTTATCAACGCAAATAATTACTCCCTCGAGGCGACGAAGAGTGGACAAGCAGTATGTCCATATGACCCGAAACACAATTCTACATCTGTTTTTGCAGGTAATGAATTTATGTTTATTTTTATTTATCCTTTCAGTAGTTCATGCTGTGTGTTTGTAAGACCCAATTAACAGTAAAAAGAAATATTTTTTCGATTTAAACCTCGTAAAAGTTTAATATTTAGCATTAACAGCTGAACACGGATTTTATTCGTTTATTAACGAGCCCACTAGACTCTCTTCAGGTTCCTGTCTTGACCATGTTTTTGGTAGGTTTTCTAAGTTCTCAATAAATCATTGTACAGGTATAAATTTTGATCTAAGCATCACTGATCACTGCATGACTGGGATTATGTTCAGAAATTTGGTAAATCCGCCACAGAGCAGATCTATGAAACAACCAATTATTTCTAAAATTCAATACGACCAACTGAACTATGCACTACGCCTTGAAAACTGGTATGTTGTATATGCAGAGAAAGATGTTAGCGTAGCTTATGACAGCTTTTTAGAAATTTTACAGAAACACATAAACAATTCCACTCACACCTTTACGCAAAGAAAATCAGATGTGAGATTAAAACCGTGGATCAGCAGGTCCTTACTGAAAAAAATCAAATTGAAAAACAAATTGAGAAATAAGTTTTATAAACATCCCCTTGATACTAAGCTCAAAAACCGTTTTGATAGATTAAAACTAAATGTTAATAAAGAAATTAAACTGAGTCGTGATAGGTACTATAATAATATGGTGTATAACTCTTTAGGTAATCCCGCAAAGGAATGGAAGGCTATTAATAGTATCATCAATAGAAATGCCTCTAACACATCTAGTCCGTTAGTACTTCATAATGAAGGTGAAAATATTGATAACCCGGTCTGCCAAGCAAATATATTTAATGAATTCTTTGCTTCAGTTGGTAAAACACTGTCCTCTTCCAGTATAAGCGAAAATATTTGCAATAACTGTCCAAGATCAGGTATTGTGGACACTTTACCATGTAGTAACAGCTTCTTCTTTGAAAGTATTACTGTATATGAAATTTATGCTCTTATCAACTCATTAGAAAACTCAAACTCATGTGGGTTTGACAGAATTTCTAATATTACACTAAAAAAGATTGCTCTAAATGTTACCGATATTCTGACCCATTTGTTTAACCTAAGCATAAAAACTGGAATTTTTCCGACCAAACTGAAGTGTGCCAATGTGTTACCTCTTTTTAAAAAGGAAAAACGAAATGATAAAAATAATTACAGACCAATTTCTTTACTATCTTCTATGTCAAAGGTTTTTGAAAAAATTGTAAAAAATAGAGTGCTGAGCTTTCTTAATAAGATAAACTTTTTCAGTCCAATGCAGTTTGGTTTTAGGGAAGGGCTTTCCACAGAGGATGCTCTATTGTTGTTTTGTTCTCTGATCAACAAAGGCTTGGACGAGAAAAAATTTTGCGCTAGTCTTTTTGTTGATATAACAAAAGCTTTCGATATGGTTGACCACAGCATTTTGTTAAAAAAAAACTATATTCAGTTGACTTCCGAGGACTTACATATACCTGGTTTGCTTCATATCTTAAGGATAGAACGCAGACAGTGAAAATTGAAAACTTCACCAGTGATACGAAAGTGGTAAACTTGGGTGTACCTCAGGGTTAAGTACTTGGTCCTATTTTGTTCCTGGTTTATATAAATTCCTTGTTTCTTCAACCGTTCTGTGGAAAAATCACAGCCTTTGCAGATGACTTAGCCATTGCCTACACTACTAAAAGTCCTTTAAACTTGAATGCTGATATTAATCACGATATTTTCTTACTGAGAACCTGGTTCAGCCAACATAAATTAATTGTGAGCAGCAAAACAAAGCTGATGTTTTTTAGTTTAAGCTCAGTAGCTCAACAGGATGTTGATATATTATTTCATTCATCAGATTGTGCTAGGTACAGCTTGAAATTGAACTGCAGTGGAAGTAATTCTGGGATTGCATTCAACGAAGAAATGGTTTGCAGCAAAAACTGCTTTAAGGTTGAGTTAGTTAAAGAATATAAGTATCTGGGTGTCACTATTGATCAAAATATGAGCTGGTTGCAACATACTTTAAATCTGAAGCAGAAGCTTAGGTCGAATATGCGATGTTTTTATCATCTTAAAAAGTTTTTGGACTGCAAGACTTTGAAAGCAGTATACTTTGCTATCTTTCACTCAAGGTTGCAGTATGGAATAACCTGTTGGGGCCGTGCCTATAAAACAAATCTTCAACCACTTCTCGTTCTGCAAAAATGTGTTATCAGAAAAATTTCTAATGCAAATCGTCGAGCTCACTCTATGCCACTATTCAAAAGTTTGAACATTCTTCCTATAAAACATTTCTATTGTTATAAGGTTTCGAAGGCTTTCTTTTTGAAGAGTGGATACATGCAGAATCCTATATCTGATATTTTGTTTTTGCGTAGTAACCAACGGTTTTTAGTTAAGACTCCTTCCTTTCGAACAACTCACTACAGAAATTTTTACTCTATTGTGTCCTGCAAGTTTTTTAATAGTTTACCTGTAGAAATACGACGATTAAGAACTGTGTCATCGTTTTTGAAAAAAGTAAAGTTTTGGCTCCTTGATTTAGACCATACACAACTTGAAGTTTAGCTTTCTTACACTGTTTGAAAAATAAATAATAAATAAATAAAATAATAACTACCTAATATTTATCAAAAAAAAAAAAAATACTTAATTTTTGTTCATGTAAATCTCGTTTTTGTCAAATAAAAACATTAAGATTCACCCCACAATATTGTACTATGTTCTTATATACAGTTTTATCTCTAATAAAGCAATGTTTTTTGTTTTGTTTCTAAAACTTTGAAGTGACATTAATAATATTTTAAAAATTTAAATAAAAATGTCACTAACTATTCTTATTACCCACTAATTGTTAGTTCTTAAAAGTAATATTATATTTGTTAAGTAAGAATAGGAAATAAATAAATAAAAAAAATAAAAAATTTTCGATAAAATATATGAATTAGATTATATTGCAATCACAAGTATAAAAACCATGTGTCAGATTGTTAAGTTTATGATTTTAAGAACAATATAGTAAATTGGTCCACTAGGTTACATTTTTTATTTGGTTTCTATATCGTAACACTTTTCCCAAAATTGATAGGAGCAGACTAGTTTAGACCGTTCAGGATTTTAAATACTTCATTTGTTTCGTAGTTACCTTCCCCAACTAAAATTTCCTTAGTTCTGTTAGAATGGAAAAACCTTTAAAAAAATGCTTTATGTCTTCACGTGCTTTCAAGTTACACAAGTTGCAGATTATAAGAATTTAGTTTAATGGCAGTAACTCTCCTCTCGCTTTAAATATCTTTGAGATTTTGTCTGCATTCACAATATTTTTGAAGTAATTTTTCGTTGTTTTCCGTGTCTATAGCGGATCCTAGGTAGACGGAGCCCTGTAATACCTCGAAGTTAAGTCTGTCTATTCGGCCCTATCGTGGTAACCGTCGGAGCGGAGTTTTCTCCGCAACACATCTTTTTTCGGAGATTCAATTTTGCTTCGAAGTAGTTGTCGTCGTAAGAAATTTTTCACAAATACGGCAATGCATTGCATTCCCAAAACTAAAATCTCCGCAATAAAAACTTATCGGAGAACGTCGGATCGTCCGATCGGAGAACTACCACGAAGCAAAATGTCTCCGATCGGAGAGAATTCCGCTCCGACGGTTACCATGATAGGGCCGATTGTGACGTTTTGTCAATTCGTTGATGTTATCTGTCCTTGTTTGATGACAACATGAAGTTCATTTTGGACTCAGTAGCCATCAAACCCATTTTGCTGCTTCTGTTTCAATACTCGCATAATTTATGACATCACGCTGTCTTCTTCCCATTTCGCCAATATCGTCTGCGTAAGCGAGTAATTGTGCAAATTTTTGAAAGATTATTCCTTTGGTATTGATGTTTGAGTTTTGTACAATCTTCAAGTATGATGTTAAGAAATCGTATAATAGTTAATCGCCTTGTCGAAAGACTTTTTTGACATAAAATGTATCGGTGAGTTGTTTACCAACCTTGACAGAGCAGCGTGAATTCTCCAAAGTCATCCTGCATAGTACAACAATAAAAATCGTTCAGTGTATGGGTCGTGGTGTTGAATCTGGTGAGTGCTATCATTTTTCAACAAGTAAGGTGCTTCGTATAACAGCGTGGAGAGGCGAAAACTCGCATATCAATGGAATTCGCGGCTACATGATCATGATATGGCAAGCCATCGGCCTAGATATACAATCCATCAAATTCCTGTTTGTGTTTCGGATGTGCCAGGCAATTGGCTTTAGAGCAATTTGTTGTTATTCATTTTTAAGATACCGGTTGCAAAAAATTGATTTGAAACAATTTTTTTAGCAGTCTTTTTGATTTTAGAGAAGTTTTTTTCCTTCTGGCTCTTCACTTTCTATTTTTGCGAGTGATTTGATGAAGCTTTCAATTTCATGGTTACTGAATCTACTTCTCTGGTCGCTTTGAATATTCCACACGAATTCAATTTCGAATAGTTTGGTGTATGTAAAAAGGTTTAAGTTTATTGTAAATGACTTACCATGTTCTCCTCTTGTCTCCCACGTGGTAAAAGCCTAAGGTGTAGTATTTTACTAATACAGCGACTTAATAGCAAATTTTGTAGTAGCAAACTCCGAGCTTAGACGAGTTGCGTTAAGTTTGTTTGTTTGTTTGCTGAAGAAAAATGGCTTTTCTCCAGATATTTCATAGATTTCGAGTTGTTAAGCTGTATCCCTATCACCGAGCAGTATTTTTATTTATTTTTTTTTACCACTTTATGAAGATGAGCAAGATATAAACTTACGACTTAGTATCTTTTTCATCGAGAACCTGCAGTACATTGTAAAGCTCTTCTTTTGTTTGCTTTACATTTACTCCCGTAAGATCAAGTGCGCATCCTACACTCTTCGCTAGCTCCTTCCATTTTTGAAGCATGATGCTTTTTTGACGAGAGCACGCATAGCTACTATTTTAGGTAGGCGAGCTCATTCCATGCTTGAAACTTTAAGAACGTAATCAAAGTGGAGTTTCAGCGTTGAAATGAACATTGGTGGTAGGCGTGTTTCAATGTACATCATATATGTGGGCGTGTTCAAGTAAAGATGCAATAATCTTATCAGAAGGAATCTGAGCAGGTGCTCAACTCAAATTTATCCTGACTAACGTTAGCTTTGCATTGATTTATTACAGTCGATTGGTAGTTCAATTAAATTGAATATTTTGCTTTTACTTTATCTTATGAGTTATTATTCGGGCCTATCGAGGTATTCATCGAAACAAACAACTCTCCGGAAATACATCTTCTCCTTCTTCTTACTTCTTACGTTTATGGAGTTACGAGCACTTATGTATCTGCTTCACACTAGTGATTCGCCTTTGAGGCACACCGAGTCCGAGGTTTCTTTGTTCAGAAAATATTAAATAAATCGCAATGACACATTGGTTTTCGTATAGTTTGCATTTCTGCACCCGAACAGCTGTTCGAAAGAACACTGCAAAGCCAAAATCCTCGAATTCGTATAAAATGGTAGAATTTTCTGTTTCAACAAAAATTTCAATAAGTTCAAATAATTTTGCGGTATTCATTTTCTTCTGACGGTGGCTTTTTCAATCTCAAATGTAAAAAAATGGCCATAGATCATTTTGAATTTTCTGTGATTTGAAATGCCCAACTTTCTTAGGTACCATAGCAATAATAAGTTTAAGTAAAGTTTTATGACACAAGTCTTTTGTTTCAATTGCTCGAGTTAAGCAACATCAGCTAGCTTCGCCTATAATTTTATTTTTGTGGCTTTTTCAATCTCAAATGTAAAAAAATGGCCATAGATCATTTTGAATTCTCTGTGATTTGAAATGCCCAACTTTCTTAGGTACCATAGCAATAATAAGTTTAAGTAAAGTTTTATGACACAAGTCTTTTGTTTCAATTGCTCGAGTTAAGCAACATCAGCTAGCTTCGCCTATAATTTTATTTTTGTGGCTTTTTCAATCTCAAATGTAAAAAAATGGCCATAGATCATTTTGAATTCTCTGTGATTTGAAATGCCCAACTTTCTTAGGTACCATAGCAATAATAAGTTTAAGTAAAGTTTTATGACACAAGTCTTTTGTTTCAATTGCTCGAGTTAAGCAACATCAGCTAGCTTCGCCTATAATTTTATTTTTACACACTTTAATCAATTCTTTTTTTTAGATAACGAATTGTATACGGGGACAGTAGCAGATTTCAGTGGCAGTGATCCTATAATATATCGAGAACCATTGCAGACTGAACAGTATGATAGTTTAAGTTTAAATGGTAACTCTTGAAAACCACGACCCAAAATGTGAAGTATTTTAATTAAATAATTTTTCAGCTCCGAACTTTGTAAGTTCTTTTACACAAGGAGATTTTGTGTACTTCTTCTTTCGAGAAACAGCCGTGGAATATATTAACTGCGGAAAGGTAATGAAATTATTTTAAAAATATATTCAAAAAGCTTCTATTTCATTCTTCATTTTTTTCTTTTTTTCTTTTCCTATTTTGCTTTTCTTGTTGGGCTGCAGGCTATTTATTCTCGTGTAGCAAGAGTATGTAAGTGGGACAAAGGTGGTCCTCATCGTTTTCGAAATAGATGGACATCTTTCCTAAAGTCTAGACTAAATTGTTCTATACCTGGAGACTATCCTTTCTACTTTAATGAAATTCGTAAGTAAATGTTCAAATATATTTTCCTGCTTATAAATTCATTTTCATAGAATACTCAATAAATTTGGTTTCGTTATTAAATTTTATTTCAATAATTTTTGTTTTTTGTCTTTGTCTCTCTTTTTGTCAAAAAATTTAAAGATATACATATTTGTGTCATTATATTTAATTTTCTACGATAATTTTACACTTATGCGGCTCTTACACGCTCAATTCATTGCCATCAATCAGTTTGTACGCGTAGATTAGCAATCCATCATCAAGCAAAATCAAAATGGTTACGATTTTCGTAAGCCAAATTAAGTGATTGACTCCAGTCAAACAAGTGTAAAGAACCACATTAGATTTAACTTTCTTTTGTACTGCCCCTCATGTAAAAATAACTTTTTGAGTAGAACATAAGAAGAATTCAAGGACAACCAACCCTATCACAAGGCCGGTCGTAACAATTTCGGACTACTAATGTCAAATAGATAGGACTAAAAACATCTTCGTTTTGAATGTTTTGCAAAAGATATTTTGTTAATAGTAAAACATTTACTTCAATGTCGTCTATGATGCTTTCCTTTTGGCATTAGTAGTCCGAAATTGTTACGAAGCGACCGTCCTTGTGATTAGGCAATTTTCGAATTTGTAGTTTATACTATACAATGGTATTTTTAATAAATCAATTCTCGTAACAAATTGACAGCAATGATGATGAGACATTTGGGCGATCTTTTATCGTAAATTTAGATAGTTGAAAAATTCATGGGTAGAGCCGTATAAGGTGATATGTTGATGAGGTCACTTTCCATTTAATTACAATATTATGGAATGTGTCCCCTCTCACCTAACGCGTTTCTACACAGATTTCTTGTACGTAAATTGGAGCAGATGTTTCTAAAATTTGAACGTTATTTATAGAAAATATTTTTGTTGTACCATTTAATGTATTCATGTTTTTGTTTTGCTTTGCAGAATCAGCAAGTGATCTTGTGGATGGAAACTACGGACATTCCAATTCTAAACTAATATACGGAGTTTTCAATACCCCAATCAATTCTATTGCAGGATCAGCTGTGTGTGCATTTAATTTGCAGGTAATTTAGAAAAAGTACATGGCTATCATTTAAAAATTCATGTTTAATTTCAATTATTTTAAACTAAAAAACACGAATTACTTTGGAGGTTGCAAACTTATTCGTTCCTTTCCATAAAAACGTGCCGCTATTTAGATTCAAAAATAGGTTTGGTTAGTTTTGGAAGTGGAAGATGATGGAGTGCCTCATTATCTAAATTGTTTAGAGCTTTTGATGAAGTTATGGAGACATTGGATCGCTTGGATCATTGAAGAAGAAATCTCCTAGATGTAGTTTATGTTTAAGAAAGAGATCAGAACATGAACGCCGATTCTTATGGCATGTCTACCTATGACGCATGCGCCAGTTATGGCACCGATTAGGGAGCTTATGTCCAATTTGTTTGGGGATAACAATCAGCTTTTGTGGTACCCGTGGCGTAATGGTTAGCATGCTTGATTGTTATGCGGCAGGCTCGTGATTCGAATCCCAACAAAAGCCAAATATGTTTTTCTACGCTTTTCGCCTTTCGTAAGGAATTGGCAAAAGCTCTTTCTCGATTAGCCGTTCGTAACCGGTAGAAAATTGTAGGTCCCTTCCATTCCCTCACAAGGCATGGTTGTGCGAAATGCGCTAGACCCTGGAGCATTCCGCCCTGTTGCGCCACCCAATTTATTTATTTATTTTAATTAGCTTCTGCGTTCTTGATTCAGTTTTGAACGGATCTGTTTTGTTGTAGACAAGTCGTGGTATTTCTCCATATATGCTGTTTGTTTTGTCATGTCATCTTGATTTAGCATGAGTAACAAATGGTTTACCAATGTTCAGCCAGTTGGTTGATATCGGTATCACGCTTACATTTCTGGCGAGCTAATCGCCTTTGAAGTTTCCTAGAACATTCTAAATGGCAATGTTAAATAGAAATTTTCATAGCAGTTGAACTCTCCGGTGACTTGCCAATTGCTCGCGAAAGCAAATTTGTTGTGTTACAAATATCATGTTTTTTGTGTTTTTTTTTTCACAACTGAAAAACGAAGGCAAACTAATTACGATCACATATTTGGAATCATGCAACAGGCTGATAAATATTTCATTTTATTAGTTAAAACATGAATACATATTTAAATTTTTGACTTCAAACTATTTAAATTTAATTTAATTTTCATGTCTGAAACAATAACCAGGACATCACAGACACATTTGAGGGAAACTTCAAAGAACAAAGTGGCATTAACTCAAATTGGCTTCCTGTCAGTAGTGCAAAGGTAAAAACACTTAATATTTCTTATACTATTATCTTATAGTATTTTTATATTCCAATTTTTTTGTTTGAATCCCATATTACTAAACAACTTATCCCATTTTCTTCCCTTAAGGTTCCTGATCCTCGGCCGGGTTCATGCCATAACGATTCCCGCACGCTTCCAGACTTAACATTAAATTTTATAAAAACACATTCTCTAATGGATGAGAATGTTCCAGCATTCTTTGGAGGGCCGATTTTGGTTAGGACTAGCACAATGTAAGTTTAATTGAATCTGAAACATTTAACAACATTTGTATAATTTTGTTTCATAGAAAGTGTCCACTTTCTAATATAGTTTATGTACTTTATAAAATTCATTGGTCAATCGAATTATTTGGCCAATGCAAGCTTCATTACATCTTTCTCTTTTATACACTTCTTTGATTTTAGTTTCCCAAAACGAAAAACTTTACCTATACTGAACTACAAATATTTATGAAACTAATATTTAACTATTTTTTATGTTTACATTTTGTATTTTATTTTTTGATTTACGGTCGTTAGTTTTGGTAGAGTTTTCAAGTACTCAGTCGAAAAGAATAACAATCGGCCCTATCGTGGTAACCGTCGGAGCGGAATTCTCTCCGATCGGAGACATTTTGCTTCATGGTAGTTCTCCGATCGGACTCCGATAAGTTTTTGCTGTGGAGATTTTAGTTTTGGGAATGCAATGCATTGCCGCATTTGTGAAAAATTTCTTACGTTGACAACTACTTCGAAGCAAAATTTAATCTCCGAAAAAAGATGCGTTGCGGGGAAAACTCCGCTCCGACGGTTACCACGATAGGGCCGAATAGTTGGCAGAATACTATATTGAATCATACATATTTATAAATTAAAAATTAAATTTTTGTCACGCTGAACTCAAATCTGAATGTCGATTTGTTTTAGGGGTCTGCCCTCTTTGCAAAGTATACATATTTGAAAGTATCATACTAAAATTTATACAGACCCGAACAGTTTAACCGATTTTTAAAGTGGCGTTTACGTAGCTCCATTCCCTCACAAGGCATGGTTGTGAGAAACGCGCTAGGTCCTGGGGCTCCTCACTCTATTGCACCACCCTATTTATTTATTACGTAGCCCCGGGGCTCCTCGCTCTGTTGCACCACCCTGTTTTTTTTTTTGTTTGCGTAGCTTCCTGAGCCCCATAATATCACAATTTTTCGTTAAAGAAAACTTCAATCGCGTTTTTCTTGGAATAACATCTTTAGACGGGTTGTTGATTAAATTCAACCGAACCTAACCAAAATTTTACCACATGTTCGTGGAAAATTCTTCGCAACGCATTCTACTTGAGAGCCGCCAATGTCCTTCATAAAATAATAAATAAAATTCGTGTTTTTGGTTAAGTTTGTGGTAGATCTGCTTTTTTCTGCTTTAAGTTTTGTTGTTTTAATGACCAAGTTGATTTGTAGTTGCAAAGGAAAACAATCATGATGGTTTCTGATCGGCTTTTCTGAAATATAATTCCTATATTTGGGTTGAGCTCCTTTAACATACTTGAGTTGTTGTCATAGATAAGGCTTTTAAGTGACTAGGTTAGTTTGGATGGGGTGTGTAGCCGCAGACGGCAATATCTCACTTGAAACGAATTCCAATGATCCGTTATGCTCCCCAGGATAAAGGAAGGTGAGGTGGTGGATGTGGAGGGTGTGGAGAGAGGGGGGTAGTAATTGTGATAAGTAGGGGAGAATTGTCTTGGTTCCTATTTTATCGGAGTTTGCGATTGGGAAACCTCACTGAACTATTTGAGTGGAAAGGAGTTAATCCTTTCGGAACTGAATTTTTGTTCTTTGAAGTTGGTAGCAGTCGATTTTATTACAATTACAGAAGTTTATTTTGAGCGGACTATTTCACACACTTGACAAAAGATGCAATTAGATGTATCGATTTTTGTACCTTATAATTTTCGCAAGCATTAACAACTGTTTTCAATTACATAAAAAATGTGCTTCGAATTTTTACTAAAAGCTTAATGCCTTTAACTGTGTACGATAGGTCTGAAAGGGTTTAGGATGTTGTTCAGTGGAAGGTTACAGATGTCGCCCAGTTCTCCGGGGGCATTTTTCCCGGCTTGGAAAGAAGAAGAATGGAATGGTTCTTCCTCTGCTTCCTCGTCTTTGTGCTTATGCTCATTGTCTTCATGTATGTACGCAGTGTACCCAGTGAGTTGTGACCCGTTAGAATACCAATCAACGAAGAAAGACAAGGCCTGCTACGCTGGAGTAGAATTTCTGTTTTTTTCTTGGAAATATCACCGTAGGTTTTTGGAAATATGGCAAGTTTCTAAATGATCAGATATAGACAACGTTGGAACATTTACGACACTACAATATCATGTAATGTTTTTGCCTCTGTTTATTTTATGTTTGTAGTGAGATAACCAGTTGTATTCCCCGCGATGTAATACTCGCCTCAACCAACATCTTACGCCATCAATTTCAATTTCGGGCGAGCTCTCTCCAGTTTTGCACTCTAAGTCGGTTGAGGTCTTCTTTCTCTTCATTGCGCCACCTAAGACGAGGTCTTCCCCTTCCACAAGTTCCCTGCAAAGTGCTTTCAAAAACCCGTCGAGCCGGAGCGTTTGGGTCCATTCGTTCTACATGGCCCAACCATCGTAGCCTAGCGATGCGTACTCCCACGTCGCGGTACAGCTCATATAGCCCGTTGTTGTATCTTCTTCTCCACACATTGTCTTCGCATACAGGACCAAAGATCATTCGGAGTTTTTTTTCTTTCGAAACGACCATCCAACGACATTCCTCATCCTTTCGACAAAGTCCACGCTTCCGCGCGGTAAAGCAGGACTGGGATGATTAAGGTCTTATAAAGGGTTGCTTTAGTTTTTCTAGAGAGGGTTTGTTTTTCAATTGCCTTCTTAACCCAAAGAAGCAACGATTGGCAAGAGGAATGCCTATAAGTCTGCCTTTAAACCCAACTTCGGACGTACGAGTACTTTTGCAAAGGTTTATTCTTTAGAGTTCCTTAGCGATTGTGGAAGGAATGCTTAATACAGCTCTATTTTTCCTTATAATAGTCTTCAGATATCTTATTTCTCTGCTTTAAAATCCTCTTGCAATTTTCTAACTCTCCTATAGTGTTTATTTATTACATTAAAGCTTAAGGGCTATGCCTACCTTGTGGTCAAGTGGAAAAGATTTAAAAGGATGTACATCAAGGGTTGAAAATGTTCCTGTTTGACTTGTAGCAAAAATGTAGTTGTAGATAGATAGATATATGTTGTTCATCCAAATATGTCAATCAAAATGGAATTTAATTTTAAAAACTGTTTCTTTTTCATTTTTATTTTTAATTATTAGTCGTTGACAAAATGAATGGGCCATTTTGGCCGAATCAAAATTACATATTACGACCCCTGAGCGGAATTTAAATATTTTTAAACCTTTACGTGCGTATAGTATGTATATTTTTTTATTTCTTAATTTTTTAAATTTAAATTTAAACATACTTGAAAACGATTGGTGTTCTGTTTACAATTTAAGGAATATTCTTTTCTTTTCAACAGCTATCGTTTTACCCAAATAACTGTTGACCCCCAAATAAAAACCCCTGGTGGGAAAACGTACGATGTGATATTTGTTGGCACGGGTAAGTTTTTTTTTTAATTTTAATATCTTTACAGTTGTTAAAATTAGTTGCTGTTTTATGAAAAAAAAAAAAACATATTTAGCTTGGTTCTTAAATTATAACTTGTTTCTTCCTATTTGCCTTGTAGATCATGGAAAAATTATAAAATCTGTTAACGCAGAGTCAGCAGATTCAAATAAGAAGGTGTCATCAATCGTAATTGAAGAAATTGACGTGTTGACGAAAAGCGAACCAATTCGAAACATGGAAATTGTTCGTACAATGCAATATGGTAAGTTGACATCGCTTTTTACTGTTGTGTTTAATGTCCAAGGGCTAAAAACAAAGAAAAAATCGAAACCAATTTCGTTTTCTTAAATTTCTATGAACACTTTCTTCAGACATTTCTTACAGTAACTGTAAACTGTCTGAGTTTTCTTTTTTTTAACCCAAATTACGGGTCAGCTTTGATGAATCAAGTAGCTTCAGCGATGAGTCGAGTAGCTTTTAAGATCTAACGAAGCAGTGACTGGCAAATTTGAGCATATGAGCATGTTTAACCTTTGACTACTAGCAGCTGCTATTAAATACAAAAAAAAATGTAGCTACACGTAGTATTTGTCAAATTTTTCCTTCAAAATTTGTTGCCAATATTTCGACATCGAAACACAAAGTAAAAAGTTTCTTGAAAAAGTCAAATGATATTCCGAACTGCTCTATCAAAAACAAATTTAAATCTTTTCCTCTCAGTTTTGAAAAAGCGTGTTTGAAAAAAGCTAGCCCGTGTCGAGCTTTCACTTTGAACAATTTTTTGAAAATTATAAAATTAAAGTAAATGTCAACTGTGTTTTCAAATTTTAAAGTAAATTGAAGCATATTCAATTAAATTTATTGAACATTTAACATAACCAATGGTTTATTGTTTTGTTCTGAAATATTTAAACGTTAAAAAGCTTTTCGTAGTTTTTCTAATGTTACCAACCGGTTTTTTACTTTTTTCACTTTGTGTTTCAATGTAGTTCAAGCTTTCAAAATTAAAAATGAAGTTATGCCGTTGAAAATAAAGTTTAAAAACCAATTTTTTACGCTGCTGGCAGGCAGCTCAGTGTAACCTGTGCTTTAATAAATTGTTTGCTTGTAGAAATTTCCTTTAAAAGAGAAACTATCATAAACTTTTCTATGGGCGAAAAAATAAGAATGACCCGGTAAATATAAACAAAATTATTATTCTTATAACTTTCAGATCAGCTTAAAGAAGGGAGCTACGACGATGGTAAATTGGTGATAGTGACTGATAGTCAAATTCTGGCAATTAAGTTGCACCGCTGCAATAATGACAAAATAACCAGTTGCAGGTAAGAAAATTCATCCCGGTTTTTCAATAAAGTTTAAAAAACTAAATTCAAACTTACAATTCAAACTCCTTTTGCTTTTGCATATGCGAAACTTTTCGGATCGGATCGTGAAAATAATTAAAACGCAGGAAATAAAGTTCCGAATTCTCATAAATTTTTTTTTTTAAAGTATCTACGGCTTTAATTTCACGAGTTATTGACTTCGTTAGCATTTTTTTTTGTCAATAAATTTTTTTATGCCATTAACTATCCTTCAATCTAAGAGATGACGGTGTCGAAAAAAATGATTTTGAGAAACCCTTTATTGTACATTATAGTTTGTTTTCCAAAGCTAAAAACAGTTTCTACTCACATTAGCCGATCAGCGAACGACAAATAAATCAAGAAAAATTATTTTAAGTTCGTTTTCGGCCTAGATTCTTTACAAACTCTAAAGAAAGTGATAGAACTATAGTTTGTGTTGATGTTCTGATTTATAAACTTGATTTTTAATTTGGTAAATTTAATAAATTTGAGAAAACAAATTATTCGTCGCGGATTTTTTTATTTTGTTTCTAAAAATTCTGAACTATAATTTCATATGCACTTTAGAATTTGTGAAGAACCTAAGTTCAAAACGTAGCTTAAAAATACTTTTCTTGATTCTGAACTTTTGTCGGGCTCATGTGCATAGAACCTTTTAACACGTGACTATTGAACTTTGAATGACCATTTAGTCTTTTAAAATCCATTTACATAAAAATTCTAAATTCTGGACTTGGAACGTAGTACCTGGTTGATGAAGGTATGCCACGGCAAAAATTTTGTGGAATGCCAAACATTTTGGTCGAATACTTCATCTTGTCTTTTTCACACTTTGAAGCGGGAATCCTGTTTTTCATAAACTACAAAGCGACAGCACTGCCTACAAAACGAATGCATTGAACCATAACCCAAATGTTTTCCTGATGTCGTTTTTCGCTTTGCCAAAATGGATTAGTTTCTTTTTTCCAATAACTTTTGTAAACAAAGAGTTGTATTATGTATTAGTGAATGTCCAAATGGTGATTTTCAAATGCCTCCAATTTGATTGTTTTTTTTTTTGTATTTCATTGTTTGTTCTATTGTTAAAGAGAGAGATAGAAATGTTATTTATTATAAAAACGTGTTATGGCCATAGTATTGAAAATTCAGGGCGTAGAGAGATATTAAGGAATTAAGTGATCAATAAAAAAAGTAGAAGGCTTCTTGCCCATATCGTATTTTTTCGAGTCGTTTGCGACAACGATGGTTATTGAAAAATGTTGGCACGACTGATGAAAACATCAAATCTTTCTTTAAACTCCACTTGCATTGAAAAACCGGGTATTTATGTCCTTATTGTTTAGTTTAATTAAAATTTACGACCTAAGTTTAAATATATGTATCATAGATACTTATATGTATTTAATAGATGAACGAGGTGCAAAGTGGTTGGTCTTAATATTTCTTTTCTTTGTAGTGAGTGTGTGGCACTCCAGGACCCATACTGTGCATGGGACAAAATTGCTGGCAAATGTCGTTCTCATGGCGCTCCCAGGTGGCTAGAGGAGAACTACTTTTATCAAAATGTAGCAACAGGACAACATGCGGCCTGCCCGTCAGGTAAATAAATAAATAAATAAATAAATACATAGCTTTTTACTGACTTATAAATTTCTTATGTCATTTGAAGGAAAAATCTCTTCGAAAGATGCTAATGTCGGGGAACAGAAAGGCTTTCGAGATGATATGGATTTATTGGATTCTAGACGTTCTGGAAAAGATCAAGAAATTATTAATATCATGCAAGACAAAGACTTTGAAGGTAATGTAATATTCAATTTCAGATCATATAAAAGCTTTAGTTTCTAATTTTGTCTATCAAAACTATGCACTTAAGTAGATTGTTGGAATTTGTAAACCATAATCTTGTGTGTAAACAAAACACACTGTAATTGATGAGACACATTTCAAATTGAGGTTTTTGAGAGGAGTCTTTTTGGTTTGCTGGTTTAAACTTTTCCCTTGAATCATTTTTTGATAAATTATTTTTAGAAATATTAGGTCAGAGGTTATATTTTATACAAAATTTTTAGTGCTGTCAAAGCGCAAGAAGAGAAAAATGAAAGAACTTATGTTAGATTTGTTCTGTCTTCTTAAAGTTTCATTGAAGATTACTAGCTACTGTTAGGGTCTTTATTAAAAGTCCATGTTTTGTACTCATTTCTTTGGCCGTCTCCGTCATCTGATAGACTGAAAAAATATCTTTTTACTCTCCATTTACCGTGCAATTCCTCTGACTCACACAAATTATCCGTCCAAACCGACCAAAAACAGTAATTTTTTTTTTTGCAAAAAAGAGGAGGCTTATGCTAATCTGGAGCACTCAGATCTAATTTCCGGTCCATTTTACTACCAGGGTAGCAGTAGATGGAAATAAGGTGGTTTTAATTTCACATATAACCTGGTGGCGGCTCGGCGGCGGCATTCAGATGAAAGTGGGAGGCTGAAAGAAAAGTTGATTGCCCAGAGTGGGATTCGAACCCACGCGTCCGGCCTATCTACTGAATACTCTACCACTGCCCCACGGCCGTGCGTCGTCTAATAGAAACAGCTATACCAAATCTCAATTTCAAAACTAAAAACGATTCGCATGGAAATGAATAATTGGCCCCCAGCCTTAAGATAACATGATATTTCATCATGAGAAAACTGATCGAATGCTTTGGAATACCCGGTGTAATGTTGAGTTTTCGTGTCCGTTTTCAAGAGAAAAACGAAAAAGATAGAAGGATTGAGACCGTAGATTTCCTTCAAATAAAAATATTATTTCCCATCAGCAGCACTGTTTGTGAATATGTACTATTTTTTGTATAAAGTTGACAGGATCTCAAAAACAACTTTTTCAAAGAGTTTAGGGATGCATGAGGGCATGAAAGGTCTACAATTTTTAATTTCTTAAAAGCGTTTATGATGAATAAATTTTTCGAGAAACTTGGTTGTACGCTTGTATTTATTGAGATCTGAAAGTGACAGAAATGGAACGACATTTTTTCACAAGGTTGCTGGGACTCCGTCGCGACCGAAAGAAAAGTCATTATGAAGAAATAATAAATTCTGTAAAAAGTTGTCTGTTGAGAAGAAAGTTACTTCAATGTTTAACCGTGAACGAAGTTAGCTGCATGGTCATATCAGATTTTTTTAAACCTATATTCGCTCTACGGAAGTCAAAAGAATGTGAACAGTGCAATAAATTACTACAATCATATAATCTTAAGTTTAAAACGAAAAAATCAAGGTTGGGTAAAAGTCAACATAGTTGGAACTAGGAACAACAATAGATACTAACAGAGTGAGATGAAAACAGAAAATCTAACATTTATGATTATATAGCTCCTTAAATATTTTCTGATCGGAAGCAATGGTTCCATACGTCATGTCAGTCATGGATGGTACCTGGTGGAATCTGTCTTGGTGGAACGCAGTTTGCCTCTGGAGGGATATGGATGCTAAGTATTATTATTATTTTTTTTTTTTTTTTTGCCGACCAGTATTTCAAGAGATTTTCTCTTCAACACTAACGCTCCTTTTGTTAAGTAACAAATGTATCTGCAACATTGTTAGCAAAATACTCATATTAGTTTAAATCCTTTATTCAAATTGACTGTTATTTAGAGCATAAAGAATTTCTTAAGGATTTGGCTAGTATGCTAAGCTGGAGCAGTGATACCAATTGTCGGCTCATTATACTACTATGAGTACCAACCTTTACTTTGTGGTGTAGTGGATAGAAATAAGGTGTTTGTAATTTCACTTACAAAATAGGTTACCGTGCGATATCCGAGCCCACGCGTCCGGCTTATTCTTTAAATACTTTACCACTGCACCACTGTCGCCCTGAAACAGATTTCTACAACAAATCCACGTAAACTTCTAAGCCTGTGACATCTAGTCTTTTTTATTCATTTGGAAAATAGGAATAAATTAACACTAAATTGTTTTTATCAAAAGATTTTAGCTAAATAAAATTTGGAACAAACAGAACACTTTTTTAATTTTGAATATTGAAAAATGGTGGCAAATTTCAAATCCTCCCCAAATTTACAAAAGAGTTTATTCACTCACTTTTTTTGGCTGTGTTGATGGTGTTACACAGATAAGTTTGCATGCTCGAAATGAACTTCTCGCTTTTGCTTTTATACAGAATTATCCACAACTCTCTCCGTAGAACTTGTTTGTTTGATTTCCTTCTCCTCATACGTAAAAAAAAATCTGTCTGGAGAGGGCATGCGTCTTTTGGGCGACAGCATTACTTTGTAAATTTCTTAAATTTAACTGTCAATTGGTAATTAATTTGGGTTTCATTCCCGACACTGCTGAGTCAAGTTAACAACGAAAAGGTTTGCTGAATATGGTATTTAACACGATAAGGCCGTATGACTTGTACTTTGCCGTATTGCACACCTTCGTGGCAGTCTTATTGTCGAGCATGATGTACTGGCCAATAGTGTTTCCAAAGATTTTATCCTTTTGTAGTTTTGCTTTTAATTCATTGATCTTCTTGTCATGTCTTCACGTCATCCTCATGTGTTTTTTCGAGGAGCTCGTAGAAAGAATCTTAGGGGTTATCATGTCTCTTGTGCGGGGTCTTATACGCATATTTGGCTAATGTTGGGGAGTTTGGCTGTGATGCAGATTGAAATGACACGCTCAAATTTTCCCTATCTCTAATAAAATTCGCACCCAAATAAGCGTTGTTTCTGCTGTCGCCATAATAGATTTCACAGTTTTCCATCTTTCCTATGCCCTGCCCATTCCATCGCACTACTTTTTTTTATTTGCTAGGGTCGTCAATGTTAAAATCATATACATATGTTATCCGAGCTTGTTAGTTGTTTCCATCTTGTAAGTTGCTCCTGAATTGTACAACATTAGTGTGTTTACAGGAATTTCTTGTATGATTAGCGGATTTGGGTTTTCTTATTGCATTTGATAGTACTTTAGCTAATTCTCGCTGCACTTCAGCACATCAAACCATAAAACAGTGTGAATTTTATCATTCTTCTTGCCTCTGTATACATGAGCTTTGATCTGGAACTACACCCTCCTAGAATATATTGCTCCTAATTTTTATTGAATTTTGATTAGCGTTTAACAGTTAATATTAACTTTTCTTTTTCCTTAATTTCAAATAATTTTTCTGTTGGAAAATTGAGATTCAATACAAAGATGTGTCGCATCTCAGCAGTTATATAATCAGTAAACATAAAAAATACGTTGTTCTCATTTTACTCTTTAGACGGATTTATTGGCGCCTGTTTGAAGCACAAATATCTTATAACTGAATATTTGTTTACCCTACCAAGCGAATCCCTTCTTTGCCCCAACAATGTTTATGCTAATTGAATTTATTGATCGAGTTCGAGTGTTGATGAATGAAAATTCACAATCTATATTCTCCTGTAATACTCTCGAGTGCAATCTACATATCTTCATTTTCAAGATGCTTCCACTTTTATATTAATCAGCAGTTGTCCATTTTTGGTTGGAGCAGATGAATTGTCATTAAATACATTTGATTCAAGAATTTCTGAAATGCTACAAAAAGCAAAACCTAATAAATTTTCGGTGCTGTCTTCTAATTTTTGTTTATAGCTTTAACTTAACAAAATAGTTTTTTTTTTAAATCGGTCCTCCCGCTTTGAAATAGTGAAGTATAACCGGGGTTTTCGTCAATTTTTTTTTTGAACATGTCTATCTTTTTCCAAAGTGAGCTTCAAAGCATCTTTTGCTTAAGTATATGAGCCAAAATACTTTTCAATGTCTAGTTAGAACAGTGGCTTAGAAAATAATATTAATATATTATTGAAAGGGCATCTTTATTAAATTTACATTTGTAGCAAAATTTCAAACCATATCTCTACGTTTATCAAGCAAGACAGTAGTTTCTTACTTAAAGTACTTTGAACTTTTGTAATAGTAAGTATAGTCATCTGATTGAATAGAAATCGAATCAAAAACAACGCTTCTGACTTATTTATCGCCACAAAATATAACTGCTTCCAAATTATTAATGATTTAGATCAATCTGAAACATCTGCTTTATCGTTACAACAACGGCTTTTCTTTTTTATATTAGGAACTTAGCTGAAAACCCAACAGCAAACATTTTGTCTTGCTAAACTGATACATAAATAAATAAATACATATGTATAAAAGTAAAAACAATGCAAATTTTGTCAGAACTTGCCATTCTCTATTGGTTTTTCATAAGCACACGCACCTTCCCCAATGACTTATTCGCATAGTTTATCTGTACAGTTGCCATTTATTTCAAGAGCTAAAAGTAAAACCAATTCAAACGCATTTAAATACTTTATGTGAAGTTTTCTTTACAAACCACAACCCAAAGTTTTTATTTTTTGCTGGAGAAAAAGTGTAAATTATTTTTTATTTTACTAAACGTTATAGAAAATATAATAAATATACTTTGGAGTGAAGTTGAAAACCCATAACTTTTATATCGATGTTTAAGCACAACACCATCAAGGAGATACTATGAGGTATATTTTGTATAAACACACTGCGTTGCTAAGAAAGACAACAATCGTTACCTTAATTTACGAAAACTAGTTTAAAGCTTTGGTGGTATTCTATTTTGTTGTATAGGAAAATAGTGTATTATTCATAGTTTACTGTATTCTTCCTCTTATTTCTACTTTACTGTTTTATCATGAAATGTGAAATTTGTGCGAAGAGATCAATTATTAGGCATCAAAAACTATTTTAGGCAGTATACTAAAGAAGATCGAACAAAAAGTATAAAGGCATAACACACATTTCCGTTTAATAAGTACATAACGTCCTATAAATCCTAACAAAAGTCTTTAGAATTAATTATCTTTTTAATTAACTTTTCTCCGGTCTGTACAATAAATCTCAAACTGGGACAAATTAATGTAGGGCTTTGGTTTGATAACAAGTGAAACACGTTTAATTTCGAACTTGTATCAAAAGAGTTTTTTAGTTTTACTAAGTGCCTGCCTAAGCTAAATTAGTTCATTTGACTCTCGCAGACTGAAAACATCCACTTTTTTACACAAACCAATGGTTTTTCAACAGTGTCAGAAATCAAATATAGTAAAGGCTGGATCTCAAATGTATTAAAGTTGTTCCTTATCCTTACACTTAAACACACATAGACACACAAATATAAACAAATTCTTGCATGTGTAACACACCCTGAATTTATTTAATGTCAAGCACCTGGTATCGATATGTTTTTGTCTGCATTTTTATGTGTATTATGAAGAAAAAAAAGCGAATTTTAACATAATAATTTAATATACTTAAGTTTAAAATTTTTATTGCGTAAGTTAAATGTGTTGGTGTTTTGTAAAATTGATGTCTACCAATATTTTTTTTTTCTTTTATCAATTTTGTCGTTTTTCATTGTGAAATGTCAACCTCCAACAAAAACAAAACTTAAGGTCCACAAATTTCTGCAGATATTATTAATGCGCAATACACCGTTGAAACACTCGTCATGGCCGTTCTTGCTGGGTCTATATTCTCCCTACTAGTGGGATTCTTTACAGGCTATTTTTGCGGGCGACGATGTCACAAGGATGAGGATGACAATCTTCCTTATCCTGATACAGAGTATGAGTACTTTGAACAACGACAGAACGTAAACAGGTAAAACTAAAATTAAGATTGAAAAAAATTACTTAAACTAATCTTCATATGAACGTGAGGATTGATTGCAGAATTCAAGCAGAACCAAAGCTTCTACCACAAGTAGAGGAAGTCACGTACGCTGAACCAGTTCTTTTACCTCAGGCACCTAGTCAAAATAAAATTCAACATTCGCCAAAAAGCACACTTCGAAAACCCATGCATCATCATGGAGCTAATTCCGAAACACTCTTCCAATTCCAACCAGAGAGCTATAATACCAGAGAAACATATCGCGGGCGTGATAACTTTGGTACTCTTCGATCGCATCAAGTAAGTCATTCTTACACTATTTTTTATAGTCGCACGCACCGTCATTGAAGTGTACATTATTATTAACATTTGGTTTTGTTTTTGGCATTTTTAGGGTGATAGCAACAACTATAGGCGAGGCGATGGGTTTTCAACGACACGAAGTGTCAAGAAGGTAGGTTTGCAATTGTTTTTTTTTTGTCGTTTAATCTTTGTTGTGCCTAAGTGTCAAATAAGATTATGATTTGTGGACTATTATTTCTAACTGCTTTAAGATTTCTGTTATGCATTTTTAATAAATATGGTGTCGTTATAATGCTTCATAATTTTGGATATTTGTAGAAGTAACTACTGTTTAGGTTGTTGTGTTTGCATAATTCGGCGAATGTGGCTACAAATACTAAAATAAATCGCTCATGATATTTGGCCAAAAATCGATGTAATGAAGTTATAAAGATAACAATTAAGTGACAACGGATTAACTAACAAAAGTAATTGCTTAGTATCTGTTAAAACCTTTGATATCCTGTGTCCTTTTTTTACATACATAAAAAAAAAAACAAGGAAGTTTCATACACTTTCTTTTTGAATTGTCTTTCTTGCGCTTCAGTAAACGAGTGCTTTGCATTTGAAATTGTTGGTTTCGAGTGACCCTGATGAAATTTTTATTTTTTCACAATAAGTCCAAAAATAAATAAATAGTGTGGCAAAACAGAACTTGGGAAGCCCAAGTGGGAAGCCCAAGGTCTAGTCGCATTTCTCTGGACCATACCTTGGAAGAGACCTACACATTTTCAATTTTCAAACGGCCTTTCATGGCAATGTAATACGTCTCGGAGAATTTGCCAATTCCGTGAAGGCGATTAGCAACTGAATGTTGCTGAGACTCGATCCTAAAACTCCCAAATACATTAAATGCATAAAATCTCTCCCAGAAAACTAAATAAATTTTTTTTGGCTAAACTGAATTTGCAGAAGCATCCAACTGTTTTTCCACGGTTATTGTCTTTCGCCCGTTGGCATTCGGCAAAAAATTAAGGGTTCCATTCATTCATCGCCAAGGTTGTTGTGAGAAGCCACGGGGATCCCCGAGATTTGTTGTGCCAGTTATGAGCTCATGTTTTTTAAAAGCTTGGCTATCAATCCAGCAGAACCTTTTTTATTTTGTTGTTTAAAAGTTACCTTGCGTTCTTGTGTTACTGTTTCTGGTTTCTGGTAAAACTCAAACTCATTCACCCACAGAAGATTGCTAGCTTCTGGTTCAACTCAGGAGCAGGAGAACTGCCCTGAACCTCACATGGGTTGACACAATAGGTTTCATTCAGACACCACAGTGCCCAGAGCTGCGCAAGCTCAACCCGCCGTTAATCTAATCTACTAAATACTGTTTCTTAATCTGGGAATAACCGACTTCAAAGAGCAATTCTTGGGTGCTTAGCTGCGCCTCATATAGAAACTGAAACCCCGGTCGCTGTTTCCGAATAGTTGTTGTCTTGGATTGAGATAAAACTTCAACCAATATTTGGGGCAAAGAGCACTGCAGAAACATTTACCATAAGCTCGTGGAAGTAGGTATGTTCCATTTTACGTCATCATGTCGTCAACATTTTTCTTGGCCTGTCATATCTTTGAGTATTCTTTTTACAGTTTTCAATGATACTCAGAAATTTTTAAAGGGATCTCTTACATTGGATTTTATATTAAATTCGTTCAAGTCTTTGTGTATTGACATTTTCCTGCCTTGCCCAATAATTTAGTCTTTCCAGAGAACTGGTTTCTCTATCGTGTTTTAGTTTTTAGGCTTCTTACTGTGAGAATGCCCTGAACTTATATCAGCAGTCTCTTCTTTTCAACTCTGACAGAAGATCACATCCTTTGAGTAATTATAAATATATTGAGATTTTATAAATTACTCGTTAACTTGGCCACGAGACGCTCGCTGGTCAACTAGCTCTAACTTGAGTAAATTATTTAATTCAAGTCCAAGCATTTGAATTTAAAACAAAAATTTGGAACCAGTGCTGAACATGCATGTTGTTGTTGTCAGTGTTAATTTTTTGTTGACAGTGTTATTCATGTATATTATAAGCTGTATTGTATTGTTTTTTCAGTTTTAAATGTTGTTCCGTCCTTATTGAGCCTTTGTTGGTCATACATTTTACTCCCTAACACCTGCCCCATGAAGAGCCTCAATAAATAATTTGTGGGTTCGAGTTTTTAATGTGTACAGTGAAGTGATCGTAGATATTTTCAAATTTTGTCAGAAAACCATTTCGAGATTATTTTTATCTCTAAGCAACTTCTGCAGAAGTCATTAGAGGGAACGCCAAGTCTTATGGCGTGTCTTCCTATCAGACAATCTCCGGTAATGACATTGATTACGGAGCTAACTTGCAATCTGGTAATGGATAACAAATGTCTTGTGCGTTTTGGATCAAGTCCTGGCCATATACGTTTTGTCGTTACATATAGATTTTCACAAAAAAATTCGCGGGTAGATTTTGGTTGAATTTGTTAGAGTTTTTTTCTTGAGTACAGTATTACTTTATTACAATTTGAGAGGTTAGAATAGTTTGGTTCATTAGAATGAGCCATTTTGTTCATTTGAGTGATCAATAAAATTACTGAAAAACTAAATGGCTTAAAAGTGAAATAGTGATTTATGTTAAATAACTTGGCTGTCAATATTTCAGGTGCTCTTTAAATCCCCATTTCTATTTGTTTTTGTATTTCAACTATAATATAGTACACGCACTATCAGTAGGTATACTTGTTTTTATATGTAAACAAACAAACGCATAAATAAAAGATTTGTTAAATGGAAACAACAAAAAAAAACCTTTTATATACTTCAGCTGATCATTTCAAAAGCAATATGTGAATCTTCAGAAAGAATAGTACAAATTCAAGATGAAAGCAATGATTTCGAAGTGAAGAAATATAAAAAGTGTTTTCATTTTTGCAGTTTAACTATTATTAATTTATTAGATAAAAACAGTTGGATTATTTCAACTACAAAAATCATCAGACAAAAGTACTTAATTTTTCTTAAAATAGATTAAATAAATTTAAACTTGAACTTAAAGTGATTATTTTTGTTTTTTTTTAAACCAAATCTATTACTCTTTTTGGTAGAGCTTTCTTCTAAATAAAATATAAAAAGGAAAGGTTCGATTATTACGTTTTCATGATGTTTTGATTCATAAACGACATCTGTTGCTCTCTGTTCATGTATTCTTAGAGGAAATTGTTAAAAATAGTTTCTATGAATATTCAAAACGGGCACCCTTGTTTCGATAGGCGGCTAGTAAAATAACATACCACAATAGGCGTTTAAATAATATAACTTTCGAGAATATGGTTCTATTTCGGTATAAAATTGTATGTTCTTGGAATGCGTTAACCCGAGGTTTCCTGAACCACTATATATATTAAAAATTTTTTTAGAAAATCGATAGAAATACTTAAATAGAATTAAAAAGAATAACTTTTATACTTTCGGAAAATAAACAATACTTAAATTAAATAAATAAATAAATGATAAATAAATAAATAGGGCTACAGAGCGCGGAGCGAATCTAGCGCATTTCTCTCAACCAAACCTAAAGAGGGAATAAAACTGACAGGAAATTTTTTGTCGATATCAAACTGCTGGTCAAGAAAGCTCTTTTCATGAAATTACTATCGGAGAAACTGTTGATTCCTCGCAAAAGACGATAGCCAGCCAATACACAAATAAAATTGAATCAAGGAATGTAATTATGACTCAAGCACAGTGACGTCATTGAGAAAGTAATCAGATAGAGAGAGCTATACATTGACTCTCTCATTTTGCGTTCTATTTTGTTTTTTTTTTTTTTTTTTAATTTTGAAACTTTTAATTCATTCTTACGAGAACATAGCCATTGCCCATTTTTGCGCCTCCGGTAACCCCTGCTAAAAAAATCTTTCGCTTTTAGTATTTCCTCGTTGCGAAGTAGAAAATGGAAGCTATATTGAAAAATGTGCAGTCGAACGAATTTGATTTAATATGCTTAGTACAATAGTTGAAGATATTTGACAATGCAAACTTTTTAGGCAATTTAAAACCAAGCGACTGATAACAATGTCAACATATCTTGAGGATAGATTTGAGAATTTATATGCTTTTTATTCTTGGAAAGTAGTTTTATTTATTATTATTATATGAAGTATTTGAAATTTCAGTTCTCTTACAACACTTTAACTTTTCACTCAGAGTTTTGTTTTCCAAGTTATTGCCAATTTCGATATATGTACCAGTTGTGGATTGTCCATATTTATTTTTCATAGTCCGTAGTCGTGGTAGCCGAATTTCATCGCAGCGAGAATTAAATACAACAATGCCCGCCAGGCATTGGTCTTGCTCGAATCTAACTTTTTCCAAGCGTTGTTCACAAAAAACTGCCAAAAAACCAAAAATTGTGAGTAACACACCCTGTGCTAAACTAAATATTACCTGAAGGTGTTTAGGTTCTTGTCCCCGTTCTGTTGGGAATATGGAGATGAAATAAAGCCCAGAGGACAGAAGTGGCTCTTCAAATTCAATTTTGGGTTAGTTGCACTACCATCAAGAAAAATAAATGATATTTTACCGTAATAAAAATAAAACCGTTTCTTCTTCGTTTATGAGTAGATATGTAAATGGCAAAACATTTTTTCTTCACGGAACTTTTTTGAAACAGAAATGACGTCAACCACATACGTTTTAGGAAAAAATGTTAATGGTGCAACCCAAAAAATCCTTTATTCAATGCTTTTGTGCAAATTCAAACTTAAATATTAAACATGGCACTATTTTTACGTACATAAGTTTCTTTTTTTGTCTTTTTAAGGAAACAAATAAAATGCTTTTGTTTTTCCTTGAGGCCCTTTCATCACAAATTCCATGAATTGGGGTTATGTCTGTATTCTGCTATCAAGGCCTCAAATATAGTCCATGTTTCAGTAACATAATGTAGCATCCTAATATTGAAAGCTTTAGAAAACGGTCCAGTAGTTAAAGTTCCCGTCAAGATCGAATAAGCTTGATAGCAACAAAGTTATTGAACGGAGACAAATACAACAAATCAAAACCCATTCAAATCGTTCCAGACGTTCTGGAGTGTTAGAAAACCTCGACTTTGTGTAAAATTTTTAGATACAGCTATGGACAAAGAAATAGCACACTATTGAGAAAAATCATAAATTCAAAATTTCCGTTATGTGAAATGGTTGTGATGTTTCTTTTTCTTCGGGTATGTAGATTTGATAAACAAATGCAGTCTATCAAGCCTAAAAAGTACCGCAATTTTTGCATCGTCCTAAGTGCGAAGCGTACAATCCTAAGTATACTTTAAAGACGGTGAAACATGGAGTGGGAAATTTTATGGTCTGGTTGCGTTTTCCATTGGTTAGGATTGATGTCAAAATGGATAAATTCGCTTATCTTGCTATACTGAAGAATACAATGGAAACATATTCCTTTGAGTTCATGCCAATTAAGTTTATATTCATGCATGACAATGACCCCAAACACGCATCAAATATAGTTCAAGCTTGGCTCGTGGATGAACAAATCGATGTCCTAACCTGGGCCAGCTCAAAGTCCCGATCTTAATCCCATGGAACACTTATGGAATGATGTTAAAGTCAAAATTGGCAGACAAAATTCAAAAATTCAAACGATCTTTGGGCCGGAATCAAAGAAGCTTGGTACTCTATCCCGCAAAGTAGATGCCAGGCGTTAGTTGAAAGCTTACCAAGGAGGTGCCAAGCAACTTAAAAAAATCGTGGTCAACCAACTAAGAACAAAGTTGGTAATACCAAAATTTATGAAAAAATAAATATTTTCACTAAATATAATTTTTTTTACGATTATAGGTAAGTGTGCTATTTTCTTGTCCACAAGAAATTTGATCATCACTGCAAAATATATTTTTAAAAATTGAATTGTAAAGAAATAATTCCCTATTACTAATTATTATTAATCCTTAGAAGTCACTTCATGTCATAAAATAGGAAATAAAATATTTAAGTTCAAAAGGAAAACATAAATGCAGTTTTCATTAGAAAATGAATGAGTGTGCTATTTCTTTGTCCATAGCTGTATGTTCTTTCTTAACTGGGCACAACCGGTCCTCAACCAACATCTTTCGATAAGAATTTAGATTCAGGTGAGTTTTGCACTCGGTTGAGTCTTTCTTCTAGTTGATTGCGGCTCCTATGATGGGGTCTTCTCCTTCCACAAATTCCCTGCAGTACGTTTTCGAAAACCCGTCGAGTCGGATCGTTGCTGTCCAATTGCTCTACATGTCGCAGCCACCGTAGTATTGCATAGTACCTACTCTTCTAGCTATGCCCAAGCCGCGTCACAGCTCATACAGATTTGTGGTATCTTCTTCTCCACACATTGCCTTCGCATACGTGACATTCGGAGTATTTTTATTTCGAAACGACCAAAGGTTGCTCATTCGCTTTCGATAAGGTCCGTACTTGGTGCCGTAAAGCAGGACTGGGATGATTAGGGTCTTGGTTTTTCTAAAGAGGGTATTATTTCTCAATTGCCTTTTAAAGGAAATAGCGTGATTTTAAGTTTGATCTCCGCACTGATGTTGTTTTCCGTGTCTATAGCAGATCCTAGGTAGAGGAAATCACGTACCATTTCAAAGTTATGGGTGTCCATTGTGAAGTTTTGTCCAACTCGGCCATGTAATCTGTCCTGATTTGACGACAACATAGACTTCGTTTTGCCCTCATTAACCATATTAAAGAAAGTAATTGTACAGTCTTTTGAAAGATTCTGGTGTTGACCTTTGAGCTTTGCACAATATTTTCAAGTATGGGCGATATTAAAGAAATTACATAAGCCTTGTCAAAAGCCTTTTTCGAATTAAAGGTGTTGTTTCATTAAATAGGGGCTTAACCCTGGGAAAGGCCAAATTTTATTTTCACATGCAATTCACGCGTTTTTAAACCACAAACTTTCAAAAAATCCAAGATATTGCATTAATAGTCCTATTTTAGATGAAAACCCGACACATAAATAAAAAGGGCATACAACCCAACCTTGCGATGGGTATCTCAATAAGAAAAAAGTACCAAACAAGGAGTGCATTTAATAAAAAGTGTATTGTCTTTCTACAAAAATATCTATTTCAAGTTGTGCTAAGCTAAGAAACAGTCAACAAAGACTTTGCTTATGACCTACACATCTGGCAAATTTTAATAATGCAGCCTAAATACATACTACATACTACCATAACTACATTTTCCAATTTATAGGGTCCCATTTGTTTAAACTCACCAATGTGGATGTCGCACACAAATCAAAAACTAGGCTTAGCTTTTAACATTCAAGATTTGTTATTTAAAAAAGAAAAAAACTTAATTCCTAATCAACGTTGTTAACAGTAGCTAAAGGAATGTTGCTCGTTTTTATGTGATTTTATTATAATTTAAGTTATATTTTGTTTTTGTCTACGTTTGCTCTTATTTTCTCTATCTTCTTTCTATTCCTTCCTATTAGGTATACCTTTGAGACGGGAGTGGGGCGGCTGAGACCAGTCAGGGTCTTATTACCCAAAATATGGTAAATAAATATTTTTTTAAAATTAAAAGAAAAGAAAAAATTCATCGTTTTATTACTTTACGATTTGACCCTACTTTTATTGACTAAACTTTTGATTTCTAAACTCACAATCGATCAATCATAAATTTCTGTCTTTTCATTGTCATCTTTAGAAGTTTTTCTTATTTAAGTTTAGAGCAGAGCTCTGGACGGACAGTGAGCGCATTGAACATGCTCTATACTGAATGAACTCAGAGCGCTCTGAGTTTTTTTTATAAAGCGCACCAGAGCACTATGCCCTGAGACATAAATACACTTTTTACAATCTAAACAATGCCTGAATCACAATCACGGTTTAAGTTTGACCGTATAAAGACACAAATTCGCCTCTGCTTCAACATAATGTTGGTTCATGAAAACCTAATGTGACTCCAAATCAAGGAATTAGTTCAGATTGGTTGAACTTTTGCTTGCAATAAAAAAAAAAAAATAATAAACAACACAAAGCGCGCTCAAACGAATGAGCTTAACGAAACCAAAGCCAAAGCGTGATTGAGTTTAAGGCGTTAACTGGCTCACAATTACTAATTACTTTTCATCTCACTTTTTCCATGTCAGTGGAGGTCAGAGAACTCATTCCATCGCTAATTCAAAATGATTCCCACTAGAAGTGGAATAAAATCCCATGTGGAGCAAAATTCTGATTTTCGTGGAGAAATCTTACCCACCTTCGGAGTGTTCTGCCTTTTGCTTCTTCTTCTGTGTTTTTGTTCTTTCTCTCTTTCAAAGTTTGTGTGGTCTCAACGTGTACAAAAGTTCAAACAGCCACAAGTCTTTGCGTACTATTGTACATGATCCAACGTAATGTTGACGTCACAATGTAAACTTCCCTACCGGGAGTTTCTTCCCAAAGACATTCAACCCAAAAATATTACACCTCTTCATAACTCAAATTCGTTCAACTCTTATTTAGTCCCAGAGTCCAAAGCAAATTTTTTAAATAGGAAAGGTAACCAAAATTCAATAATAAAGATTTGTTGGTGTACAGTTTGTGACCTGCGATGGGGATGAAAATAAGGCTTTTTTATCTTTTGTTATTTTGGCAAAACATTGAGATGTTTTATAAAGCTGTATCCACAATAGGCCCGAAGGCAAACGAATCCATTTCATTTGGTTTGATTTCGGGTCGGCTTCGGTAGGTAAGGAGAACGATTGGGACACTAATTCGGTATCGTCGATCGTCATGCGCTAATTGGTATGCCGTTTGGGATAGTGTTGGCTTTGATATACAGAACTGACCTAAAATATTATGCTCATATTATACACTTCTTATATCATCACTTATTTTCGGAGAGTCTTTAAGAAGACTTTCAGAACCACTTTTCCAAGTTTATTTTCAAGTTTGTTTCTTTTGTTCCTCTACTGACTTTTGGTGGTTGAAGCCGTTGAGACTGCCTGTGCTCAAATCTGTATCACAAAAATATTACTAAAAGTAACAATACATTAGGTGAGTTTTGGTCGCAACTCAGCATTCCTATGATCAGCTCAGCAATGGATTTCATAGCTGAACACAAAAACAAATCAGACTGAGCTAAAAATGCTCAGTATTGCTTTGTGATAAATTCAGTGGCTGAGCTAATTATAGGATTGCAGAGTTGCGACAAAAACGCACCTATTGTCACATAATTTACAAAAAAAAAATTTAATATTCAATTCTTTATCCCCATTATAAACCACCAACTTTACTTACTTTAAAATTTTTTTTTAATTCAAAATTTTTAAAAATTTTACCAACAAATATGCATTATTGAACTTTCGTTACATTTCACACCCAAAAATATACTGTGGTTTGTGGGCTCTTAAACTATTTTTAGAAGGACTAAATTTCGTATTACGTTTGCGTTGACATACGTTGACAAATTCAACGTGAAATAAAGTTCACAAGCCTTAGATTTACACACCAACATTTCTACGAAATTAAAAACTAAAACACGGTTACGCTCTCCAAGGAAAACAGCTCTGCTCCGAACTATAAGAAGAAACCCCTAACATCATTAAAAGGGAGTTTTTGGTTTTAAATTCAGTCATCCCGCACTCTTTTCAAAACTCTACCTGAATACCTGGTGTATCTTAATGTGTTGATTTTTTTTTTATATAATTTTAAAGCTGAAAACACCTAGTAGTAGTTTATAGATTGAAAATACATAATATTTTCTCTTAATTTTGTTACAAATTTTTTTTTTAACACAATTAACAAGTATATTATAGAAAATGCTTTCTTGATTTTAATATTGACATGCAAAACACAACCAAATACTTTTCCATCAAATCTTACTCAGGCTGTTAACACAAACACGAGAAACAGAAGCCTTGGCCGATTAAGAAGACAGCCGCCCCGTCATGGTATTGGTAAGTTATCAGGGTAAAATGCTTTAAGAACCTTGTATTTTTGTTTGCTTAATATTTTTTAGAATAACTTGTTTTTATTCATTCTTATGATTCTTACTAAGCTAAAAGGAACTCCATTTTGTATGAATATAATGTATACGTTTTAACAAAGTCACTTTTTATGTTTTCAAGAGCGGGTGGAGTTTTGGTTAAAAAATGGTTATTTTATTATAATTCAATTCTTTTCTTAGCTCCGTGTTGACTTACACCAAGTTCATTATGTTTATTATAATTTTTACCCCACTCATTCAACAAAATACAAATCATTGCATTTCGTCTCCTCGGTAATTTACAATGATTTCCGAACCACTTCAATCGCATGATTGATATAGATATCTTATGATAAAAAATGTAACAAGTATACCTGTCGGACATCCAACTGAAAATATTAAGACGAGTTTCCTAGAACGTCAACGTCGAAATCTCACAAATACTCGAATTCCACAAATCGAACCAAAGCTAATCACTTCCGACGGGAAGTAAAAAATAAACACCTTTTTTTTCTTTCATTTTAGACGAGGAAAAAGAAGAGACAATCCCAAACGAAAACTACATCTTGGAGATTCCTTCTTCGATGATTCAAGCGATGTTTTGAACACAGATACCCTTAAATTCTATCGCTTTATCAAAAGCTTTGAATGGTTTAGTTTATTGGGGTACACATATTTCGTATGGTGTCACAACGGATCCAATATTGGTCTAAGCCTGTCGGCTATTTCAACCTTAAACTTTATTTTAATAAAATTTTGTGAAGAATTTAAAAGCTTTTATAGTTCTCGATATATAGAGCTTTTTTAAAAAATTGGAAAGTTTTGGAAACACGCATCTCGTTTGGAAGTGCTATGCATATATGTACATACAAAAAGTGGTTCAACAGAGCGGGGAGCCACAGGGCATAGAGCATTTCTCACAACCATACCTTCGGGGGAAATGGATTGGACCTACAATTTTCTATTCTATAAAGCGTTTTTCATAGCAATGAATTTACTATCGGAGCTCGGAGGACTTACCCATTCCTCTCGAAAGGCGATACCCGTGGGAAAACATTTTTGTTTTCTGTTGGGATTCGAATTCGAACAACGAACCTCTCGCTTAACAGGCAGATATGCTAACCATTATGGTACGGGCACCACAGTGCTATAATTTTTTGGTTTATTACACATTGCTGTTAAGATAGTTTCTCCTTCTTCATTCAGAATTGGGCAACTGCCTACAAAATGTTAAATTTCTTTTCTGGCTGGTTATTTCAACAAATGAAAGTGAAACAAAAGACCAGCAATGGTTTTCGAATAATGAACATTGATATAAAACAATAAAATTATGTTAAAGGGCAGGCACTCAACCCTTCACAGTTGCTTTCTTTCACTTGACCCTTATTGTGCCAGGCAGCACGCGAAAACCAATGCTAGAACTAAGCCTGAAAAGAGCACGTGTCAGTGGAAACAGGCAGCGAAAGTTCAATATAGGGAATAACAACGTTTTCGAGGTTGTTCGCGTATTTCCATAAACAATGAATTTCTAAATTTATTTAAGTTGTCAAAAAAAAAGCCTGTGTAGGTTTTAATTTTTTTTTTTTTATTTGATTTTTATTTAACTACGTAAAACTATACAATAAAAATAAAAATAGAAATTTTCCTCTATCGGCTCACGTTTTTGGAAGGAAGTCAAGTCCGAAAAATAAGGTTTTCCTTTTTTTCGAGTCTATTTTTAAAATTTCAAACCAGAAATAAACCGCTATTTTTAGGGTTTTTATGGGCTTAATCCAAATTTGCCCTCAGTTCAGTTTTTTACCTTGTTTTCGAGGTAAAAAGGCCTAATTATCTCAATAATCTAATGTAATATAGATATTGTGACGGCAAGTTCAGATGAAGAACTTCAAAAACCATTAAAAAAGTTATTTTTTCATTTTAAAGTACATAAATGCTTAAAGATGTGAGGACATTTTTTTGTTGTTGTTGATGAGAGTTAGAGAAATTCTGCTATCAAGAAATACTGAATTCAAGACGAAAAAACCTCAAAAATGATATTATGTAAAGAGTGGTTTTTTTAGACGTGTGGCTTCCAATTCGCCAATACTTTTTTCGTAGTAAGTCTTTTTGACAGTTGTCACTTCATTTAGGCACAGTTTGGGTTGCCATTTTATCGTGAAAGAACCAAAACCGCACGGGCCGATTTTTACATAATTTCGAGTTTTAAACCTGTGAGTTTACCTCCAATATTGAGCGATTTCGCACCGCTGTTTCCAGAAACCTTTGGATAGATATTTACAAAAAAAAAAAAACAGAATTTCTACTCCAGCTTTGCTCTCTCTGTTGATTGGCATTCTCACGGGTC
The DNA here is from genome assembly GCA_949752695.1 of Melanostoma scalare. Lineage (NCBI taxonomy): Eukaryota > Metazoa > Arthropoda > Insecta > Diptera > Syrphidae > Melanostoma > Melanostoma scalare. The sequence goes on along the minus strand of OX456984.1, from coordinate 51,334,833 downwards.
ACAACTCGTTGGGTACCCACATGATGAGAATGGGCATTAGCCCATCCTACTTATGTAGAGGATGCCAAGATGAGAAGGCAGAGGAAGGATCATTCCACTTCCTCTGTGGGTGTCCTAGCTTGGCCCACACTAGGACCTCGGAGAATACTTCTCCGACGAACTGGGCGACATCTCTAACCTCCCATTGAGCAATGTCCTGAAATTTACTCTGAGCCCCAAATGGTTCAGTGGGGGTTCTCTACCCCAATAAACCAATCACCAGCCCAACCCTCTACCTCTCCAATCCTCCCACCTCCTCATCCTCTGTTTTTCCGGAGAGGACAATGGATCCTTGAGATCCGAGTGAGGTGCTGCCACTTGTGGCTGCACCCTCCATTCAACCTAACCTTACCTAGCACCGCTGGCCCTAAATGCTGGAAAAGTGGTTGAAAGTTGGGGCTGGAATTTGTTCGAGACAAACGGGGCTGCCACTTGCTAGAAATCATTAGGTTCGTTTGTTGAAGCCCTGGGGTAGCCCTGTGCTCGTCACAAAGCATTTTTGAAAAGCTTAAACTCGCCCTGATTGTCAAATTGAGTGTTTTTTGAGCTCTGGGTTTTCCCTCAACACGCCCTAGGTTTTTGCTGGGGCGAGATTAGGTAATAACAGGGCTGTCAAGTGACTTGTATTTTTGTTCAAATGACAGGGATGTGTGGTGATTTTGTGGTTTAGCGTTTTTTGAGGGTTGTAAAACCCAGGCTTTTTTGACAGCTCTTAGGGTTGTCAAGGAAACCTGGGTCAACCCAAGGTAAAATTCAACAAACGAACCTATTGTTAAAGCATAATGACAAACTGTTATCTTTATTACAAAGCAAAATTCCTGCTCACAAAATTAAATTATGTGCATTTTATTTCTTCTGGAAAACCACGTTTAAAGAAAAAAACCCTTAAATTTGATTTCGGAAAAATAATGATTTTGGTCTGCAATATCAAAAAACTATTCAATATTACAAAAATAGTAGAAAGAAGGGAGCACTTGCTCAGAAAGCTTGTAAAAAACAATGCGATACTTATTCTAATTTGTGTAATTTCGAGATTTGCTGACGATATTTCCCCTTGCAACTACCTCTCCTTTTGCTCCTGGCCGTACCTCAACTATCCTTTTTATGGTAAGAAGAATGTAGGTGATAAGTGTGATCTTCATATATGCATATAACATCAAATTATATTTTGTTTTACCTCTTGTAAATCTTACAATTAGTTTAATTTTTTCATTTGGACAAAGGTGTACTTCATTTGATTTCATTTTAGTAACTCAACACCGTTCAAATAGCCCACAAAACTCGAGTTCGGGATCGTCACCTGTTATGTCAAATAGTAGTTCTAGCCCAGCACCACCATCTAGTAGTCCAAGTCCTCAAGAGAGCCCTAAAAACTGTAGTTATATATATCGTGATTGATTGATATGCAACACTAAACCCATACCACTCGGTAAATCGGCTAGCACTGGCTCCACCTTAGTCAGCGATTCAACACAACCAGATTTTGTGCGACCTTCGCTACCAACAGCACAAAATTCAAATCAGAAAGATGACTTGATAGACACTAATACGACGATTTACAAGAACACAAATGATAACAATGACGATGATGTTGATGAGGATTGTAGTTTACACGACAACAACTGTGGCCATCCAAATAAAAAGCATTTCCTCTGCAAATCAGTGAATAAAATAAATCATTGCTTCAAGATAGCTCCTTCAAAAAGTTTGTTATTAACAGACAAAAAAGAATATGGCAAAACGAGTAAGAAAATTAGCAGATGTTATAGTACAACATCTACAAACCCTGAGTTTTGTTCAACAAATAAACTGACTTCGTCTTTATTTTCACTACAATTCAATGAGAATCTTGCTTCACTTAATCGCAAGTGGACGCATTTTAACTACCAAAGCCATCGTCGCCGCAACAACAAACTTGAAGAATCCAAGGAATTCGACAAACTTGTCCTCAAATCTATGGACTGGGATGATAACAATTTTTATTAAAATAATTATTTATTTACAGCATGCATTTAGACAAAAACCTCACTCTTGTAATTAAAAATAAAAATAATAAAATATAAAAACATATTTAACATCTCAGCTATACGATAAGTACATTCTGAATACTTAATGCAAGATAAAATCTAATTAATTAATTAACTTACCATAATAATTAATACCTATCCCAAAATTAACATAAATCCTGTAAAATATTAATAACGCAATATTTATTTAGGAGAAAGAGCCTATCAAATCAAATTTCCTTTAAAACTTACTTGCATACTAAATATGTATTTAAAAAAAAATCCATTAACTACACATTTAGATAAAAGAAAAAAAAACAAAATAAAATAAAGCTTAATTCAAGAAAATTCCACATACATACAAAACTAAAAAAAAAACATTTTAAATATAAAATTAGGGAAAAAATATATACAAAAACACTAGACAACTGTAATAATATCTAATATTATAGTTTATTATTAAATTAGAAAAAAAAAACTGATATAATGATGGAAAACGTTGTTAGGGAATATATATGTATACTCTGTACATATATCAGATGCATTTGAGAATTAAATGATATATGTATGCGATTCGTATACATAAATATTTATACATAATCTTTACATAGTTTATAGCACCTAAAAAATATTCTAGTGATTTACAGTTTTAATAAACCAGAAAATTAAAAATGATTAAATTATTATTATTTATTACATAAATATGATTCCGCGGACATTGAAACATCTTTTAAACAAAAAGTGTCACTAAGGAGATCTAAGTAGAAAATAAAAAACAATTCATAGTAAGGTAAACCAATCGCTCATATTTTCAATAGAAATGTCCTTCATTCTTTCCTTTTGCCCATGCAGTTTATACTAAGGATCATCGAACTCATAAATCGGACTGTGTTCTTGTAATAAGCAAGGCACGATGACGCTGCTGATAGATTATCGATGACGCTGCTATCGATAGATTATCGGTGACGCTGCTATCGATAGATTATCGTTACCATTTCTCATTGGTTCAAAATATGATATTTGTGACTTGGTACTCATTCTGACTTAAGTAGAAAATAAATACACGATACATTTTTTGTGCTGATGAAATCTTACCAACTTGGGGTCGAATTCGATGGCTGAACAGAATTTATGATCGTATCGATATCGCAGTTTCGATTGCCTTCACTCATTACATGGAAAACTGATTCTTGTTGTATCTTGTATACGACTCAACTGTAGGCTGTAGCACCGTGTACTCCGTACATTTCATTCATACCTGCGTTGCATGACAAATAGACCTTTGTACTTCTTACATTCCTTACCACAAAAAAAAGCATTAGTGAAACGGTACTTTAAAAATGAAACTTCTGTAGCGCCCGCGGTTGTGATTAGAAAATTCAATGAAACGAAAAAGAGACAAACATATTCTAAAATAGCATTAAACCCAGAACAAGTTCCAGTTTCCAGTAACTGACACAATAAATGTGTTCAGCTAATTATGCTCCAATTTGTGCGTGAGTAAATGTAAATCAAAACACCTAAAGACGTCAATCGGTACCAAATGTTTAATTTATCAAGTGAATGGGACACTCTTACAAGAGAATTAGTTAAAAACTGTAATCACGACAATATCTCTGCTGATATGGTAAGTTTGGCTTGTTGATCAACTTACATAAACTTACAGAATAATTCCAACAGCAAGAAGAACTACCACCATTACAGTCTCGCCCAAAAACATCACAACGGTGTCCCATATCCAGTGATCATAAGAAACCTTGTCAAAACCTTGGACAACAAAAATAAATAAAAGTAAACGCTGTAAGTCCTCTCAAATTACCCTTGAAAACAACTGTAGTATAGTAGTAATCATTTTTATGATTAGGAGAACGTATTTTGCTTCTTCGAAGTTAACTAAAATAGGTTTGTTCGTTGAAGACCTAGGGTCGCCATGGGGTCGCCACAAAGCGTTTTTTGAGAAATATAAAGTCGGCCTGAATGTCAAATTGAGTGTTTTTGAGCCCTAGGGTTGACATAAGTTGTCCCTCAACTCGCCCTAAGTTTTTGCTGTGGCAATGTCAAGTGGCATGCTGTCAAATGGCATGTATTTTTTTTTTTTTTTAATGACAGGGATGTGGTAATTTGTGGTTTAGCGTTTTTTGAGTACTGGAAAACCCAGGTTTTTTTGACAACTCATAGGACTGTCAAGAAAACCTGGGTCAACCCTGGGGAAAGTTCAACGAACGGACCTAATGTTATGTGTAATGTTTTTCAAAAGAATGTAAACCACGGAAATCGAAAAAATTACAGTCGATAAAATGAGCTACTTTTAAGAAGTGTTAATGGTTGATGTATTGACCTCCAAATGTCTTATACTTCATTACATTTAATTACTGTTGGTCCCTAATTACAAACCAAAGAAATACATCGTTACGTTGCGATTACAATTCAAAATACCCACTCTCATTTACGACTGCTTTCGACGGTCGTTTTGTTATCGTTCTGGCATTTTCATGGATCCATTCTCGTTATTCGGAATCGGTCTAAATCGTGGCAATGTTTTGGGGCTTTGTTTTTTTTTTTAAGTGAAACTTCTTATGCGACTTCCAAACAAGGTTGCGTTGAACGTTTAACGCGGATTATCGATTGCATACTTTTCGGCACTGCTCGCAATTTGTTGATATAACAGTTGTAACAATTCCGCCTCAAGGCCCCGACTCAGAATCCATTGCGTCCGTTCGCTGCCGGTTTCAACTGACAGCAGTGAGTTTTATCGGACACAACGGATTGGGGTGACCCATAGAATCCGTTGCGGTGTGAAGAGAAGACTTCAAATTGGTTTTGACTGCGCATGTCATCAGTTCTGCCGGACGCAAAAGTTAAAAGTTGGGCTACTTTTTCCGTTCCGTCCGATGCTTATGGGTCACCTCTCATAAGATCGTGTGTATTTAATCGAGCTGTCAGTTGAATCCGGCAGCGAACGGATTCTATGGGTCGGGGCCTTCATTCAGCCAGGCGATTTAATTGTAGTAAAATGTGTTCTTCGGGTGGAAGTTTGCCCGGAGAAAATCAAATTGAACTAGTTCTTTGTTCTTTTTAATGCGTGTTTAGTATATTTGTAATTCATTTCTTAAGAAAAATCGCAAGATCTCATTAAATTCTTCTAAATAGTTTTTCAATTTGTGCCGTGTGTGAAAATCGTGTCTGTGCTTGCAAAAATAATTTCGATTGCTTCATTGAAAGTAGTGTTGTGTTTTCTTTTCTCCTCATTCCTATTTTCATTTCCACATTAAAAATATGGTCCTCCGAGTGGGATTACCAATAGAAATTTTAAAATGAGTATGTTTTCTGTTTTGTTTTTCTTAGTTTGAGGTCAAAACCTAGTGAAAACATCTGTGAAATAAGAAAAAACCAGTTGCTAAGATAGTATTCCAGTGAATAGTAAAGTATTTCTGTTTGAAAAAGCTCGAACTCAAAATTTCTTGATACTTAAAAAAAATTGTTTTCGTTCGCCAGAGACATTTACTGTAGTGTCTACTCCCTCAAAAAACACGCCTGTAATTTTATTTATTCATTGCTTTTAGCTAATATCGAATTTTTTCAACAAATTGCCTTTCAAAACACATCCAATATTACCTCAGTTTCCAAATAACCTCTTTTCGGCCCTAATGAAAAAATTGTAAAAAATCACTGATTAATTGGAAAATAGATCCATTTACATAGATCGAAGACAAAACTCTTTTCAAAATAATTTTTCTGTATTCAACTGAATAAAAATAGGGGGGTGGCGCTACAGAGCGAGGAGCCCCTGGGCCTAGCGCATTTCTCACAACCATGCCTTGTGATTGTGAGGTTCAACTGAATTAAATGAACCAAATCTGAAATCAGGTAAGTTTATCCAAATACATATTTATGCGCGCAAATGATTGTTTCTTCTCCAAATTCTATTTGGTAAAAATTTTTAATGATAGTTTTCAATAATAAAACCATTGTATATGGAATCTATAGTACTATCGAAAACAAAAACGATCGCTCAAAGCCATCTATTGATCCGCCGGCGCTCTAGAAATTACAGGGGAATGTTAGTACGCCGCGCCGGCGGATCAATAGATGGCTTTGAGCGACCGTTTTTGTTTTCGATGGTACTATAGATTCCATATACAATGATAAAACTAAGCAAGATAGCGCATTGCGCATGCGAAGCTTGCAGTTGTCAACAAATGTGTGCCTCGATGATGCCATGCCCAGAAAGAAAGAAAAATTAAAACGCGACGGTTCTATACAAATGTGTGCCTCGATGACGTATATGCGCAGAACGATGAAAACGCGATGGTAATATCTTATGTAATTGTATCATGGGCTTAAGTGATCTGACTAGAACCTGGAAAATTTAATGCAATTGAACATTATTGTGAATCTGGAAAGTTGTGATTGCCGTTTGTGAATAGTCGTATTGCCCAAATATTGCGTTGAATTTATTCCCACAAGTTAACTGTCAATCTGTGTTAGTGTATGTAAGCTGTTCTTTAAACTGTGCATCATAGTCTTATATGATTTTAGTTGGAAACAACAAAGGCAGCACACAATACCTATAAGCACCAGTCAGGAACGTTATCTTATATTTAAATTAAATAGTTGTCCCCGTGATCGTTGTTGCTTTGGTAAGGAATTGGATCCAAGCCATTATTTAAATTATTCAACTTACTTAACTTAAATTTTATGACAGTTTATTTACTTTTTGTACAGTGAAATGGAAAAAAATAGTTGTACACGTTCCGTAAGTGCTTCCACCGACTTGAAAATGGTATCAAAAGAACTGGAAGAGAGCAATTTTGAGCCTGAGAACGATGAAAACCAGCATTGTAATAAAGTTAAAGAACCCCAGAGCGATGAAAAGTTTGTTGCCAAATCTGACTTAGCAAAAAAATATTGTTTGCTAGCACAGTTATTACAAAAGTAGATATGTAATTGCGTTTAAATCTCTGTCGTTTCATCAAATTTCGTGCTTTCATTTAAATAAATTTTCATTCAATTTTATATTCAGTATAATTTTTTTGTTTATAGGACTGAAAAATATTGATAAAATTAACAACGCTTAAAAATGGAGTTAAGAGTAATAACAGAGACCGGCGAGATAAAAAAAAATCAGGTCATTGTGTGAACTTGAACTCTCTTAATACATATTAATTGAAATAAGGTTGTCTTTAGTCAGGTTGAGGTTTCATGCAAAGTTCCATAAAGAACTTCGCTACAATAACTAGCTATTTGACTTTCCTTATGAACTTTTGTGTAAATTTCGATGTAATATTCAAATGAAAAAAAAATCAAGTCCTCGGACAGATAAAGCTTAGTAAGTATTCTATCCTCTTTCTTTTTAGCTATATCTAATAAAGTCGAGTTGCCTCATGTCTTATGAAGTTTGAGCTCTCTCTCCCTCTCTCTCTCTCTCTCGCTTTATTTTACATTTTGTTTTTAAGTCGATGCGTATCATCAAATTTGAACGGTGTGTGCTTGTTTTTAACTATTTTGTTGAAAACGACGAGACGTGAATGGGAGAAAAGTAGGCCGACTTATTTAACTTAATTTTTATTTTCTTAATCTATTAACATAATTAAGAACAAATTTAGACGAATGAGTAGCAAAACACTGCTTTGAGCTGCATTTTTTTTTTCAACCTGCGCAAACCAGCGCGATTTGTGCGTGCGAAATCCTCGCCGGTTGACTGCTGTGAGTGTGTTGAATTTTGTGTCACACCAAGCTGATCCAGTAACTGATAGTAGCGGCCCACATTTTTGTTAACAACCTCACGGTGACGCACATTCGCATGGTGTATTAGTTACCGGTGGTTTTCAATCTGGCAATCCCTTTTTCAGAGTTGGTCTTTTTGACAGCTGTCACTTGATTTTTGCTCAGTTTAATTTGCCATTTTATCGTGGAAGCAGCGTGCCAAGATTTAGCTAATTTTACTTTCGCGAGAGTGAGTGAAGGGAGTCACTTTCCATTGAAAATCAATTTAGCAAAATGAATTCAAAGAGTGAGTTAGTGCAATTGGATGTCAGATTACTCACTTAGCATTTCAGCAGTGGCTCTACTAACTCACTCCCTGGAAAGTGAAATTAGCTAAATATCGACACTGAAGCCGCATGGCCACTGGGCACTCGCTCAACCTGTGATTTACCTCCAAGATCGGGGACTTTAACACCATTGGTCTTTTTTTGTTTAGTTGTAAAGTCGTTTTTCTTAACATTAAACTTAAAAATAAGATTAAAAATATTAAATCAAAAGCTGCAAAAAGTTGTCAAAAATTGGGCCTCTCAGATGAAATTTTTTTTTTAAACATAAAGGCAAACCCTTGTCTTTGTAAAATAAGACCATGACATTGAATTACATTCGTTTTATTTTATTTCTTCTTGAAATCTCCTTTAGCACCCTTTATGAAGAGTGTGACATGTTTAATGGTGGATTTACATGCATCTGCAAGTGCAGATGAAAATCGGAAAAAGACACAAGATGTAAAATTCATACTTGTCTGATAGAGAGGGAACGAACTTCCTAGTTATGGTTGCAGATGAAAAGTTATGGGTGCAGATGAACATGTTCATCTGCAACCATAATTTTTCATCTGCAACCATAATCCTATTCGTCTCTCTTTTTAACCTTTGTGCTTTGTAATCTTCATCCGTCTCTTTTTACTTTTTTGCACTTCCGCAATTGCAGATGCATGTAAACCCAGCATTATAGTTTGGTTCGTCTATTCACTCCCCAAAATTAAGCCTTGCGCAAACCAATGCGGTGAGTGCGTGCGATGCGATTGCGATAAGTCAAATCCCTATGCATTAAGTCAAACGTCCATAAAATTACATAGGGATTTGACTTATCGCAATCGCATCGCACGCACTCACCGCATTGGTTTGCGCAAGGCTTTACTTTATAAATGCGCTGACATTGTAAAAGGCACTTATGTCACTTAAAAAAGTGTGCGACGGGCTAACTCTTATCACAGCTATTTAATCAAAATGCGGAAATGTTATCTGCACGTTGCTTTCCCACTATTTTGCCATTTGTTGTTTCGTTTGGCATAAAAGTGTAAAAAAAAGTATGTCATAAAATACATCATGCCAATAACGAAATCAAATTTTTCGTCTAGCTCAATTACAATCAATCAAAACAAAGTACCTATTTGTTGCATTTTTTCTGCTCTGAAAGCCTGAACTGAAAAAGAAAATCTATTTCTGTGAACACAGCCCAATGCTTCGAAATGTGCGACCTATCTAGTTTGTAAAAGATGTGTTCAATGGCTTTTTTTTAGATCAGAACAGCACAGCACAGCACAGAAGCAGTGAAAAACGTCAGGCAAGTTAGAACAAGCAAACTTGTCAAAAAAGCAACAACAAAAACGAAAAAAAACAACCACCAATTTTTCTTTTTCTGATATCAATTTAATTTAGCGTATTTTCGTCACGAATAAGTAATTTTATTTTCAGCACAAGGTTAGGTGTTATTTTCCTGATTTTTTAAAATTTATTTGAACTTTTCACAACAAATTAAAATTATAATGAGCTTAAAATACTACGAGCAAAAAGTAAACAGCTGCTTTTGACAGTTTTCACCAATCTTGCACTTGCTCAAGAGGAGGTGCAGAAAATGCTGTGCTAAACTGTTCTAGAACAGCTCATTGAACACAAAAAAGATCAGAAAAGAACAGAAAATTTCCCATTGAACACCAAAAGGCTGATCTTTTCTGTCTGAAACTGTTCTAGAACAGGTCATTGAACACTCTTAAATTCTCCATGATTCGGAATGTCAGTTTTATTTATTTACTTATTTGAAGTTCATCTGTCCATGAAACAAACTAACTATACTCAGATACTTTTTTAGTGCGTATACATTAACATTTTGTATTTATTTATAACCGAAGATGGTGAAGCACTTGTCCCGGCCCTAGGTAATATATTCAAATTATCATATTTAATCCTTAATTAATAGTTTGTATCTATCTTTCTATCTATCTATTTATATCCAAAGAACCGGATCAAACATTCTACAGCTAGATTATAATCTTTGAAATTCTAAATTTTGCCAAGTTCTAAGTTGTGCTGCATTAAGTTATCAAATCAATCATGAATGTTTTTTTTTAGTATTGAATTAGTGGGAGTTCATATTTTATCATTCGTATAAAGATTAGGTAGTTATCAAAATTAAAATAATTCGAACATTTTTTCATTTTTCCATTGAACAGATTCGTCATGTACCTTTCAAATGAATCATCTCTATTTTATTTTTTCTTCTTCAGTAATGATCTTAGAAAAGAGGGTCACGCCGCTAAAAAAAAATTGAGATAGGTATTTGTTCTTAAAAAAAAAATGGGTAATCCTTAACTTTTGATTTCTGATTCAGACTTGGCCACGTTTATAAATTTTGATGTTAAATTTGTAGTTGAAAGAAATATCATAAGCAAAGTTGTGTTTTCTTAGCAGAAGAATTTTTTGTTCACGTAAGCGTTGCTAGGCACCTTTCGCATTTTATATGTGAAACTTAAAATTAGGTATCTATGTAGAAAAAATCAAGTAGAGAGCTCCTGTCCGATTACCATGTGACCAGCTAATCACTACATAGGCATAGATTGTGTGATAAAGGTGCTTATGAAAATGATTAATAGAATTTAAGCACTGTGTACTTAGCTTTTGAGTGCGAAGCCGAATCTGATTATCGTTGCCTGCAAGAAATCAGAAACGACAGTAAGAGCCACTACGTCTTCTGGATCAAGTTAGGCTTCTGTTTTTGTGTATGATTCAAAAGGAGTTCAATTGAGTATTGTAGAGTCTTACCACAAACAGCATAGACTCGCACTATCCCTCCTCAACCCCTTGTTTGATGTGGGGAATTGCACTTTTGCACCTATCAGTATTGTTATGGTAGAGAATCCTTATTATCAAGACATTTTTTGAGGACAATCCGAAAAATAATAGCTTTTCAAATAAGCCGTCTGTTTAAGTCTTGATTTTCTTAGAGCGTATTCATAAATGACAAACTAAGGTAGGTGCTTACAGTTTTTCCTTTCATAGAAACAATAATTAAAACATGGCAAAGATAGTCTTTATTTCTGAGAATGAGTTTTGGAAGCTTTTTTATCCGAATCCGTCCGGAATAGCTTTGCTTTCATTATTACACATGATATCGCTAAGTGAACATCCATTTCAATGTCATTACTCATTGCCAAGCAATTTTACAATAGTAACATTGTTCAGAAGTATTCATACAATGTTCGTGCTAATGATGCTGAAGTGCGTAGGCTTTGGACAAAACTACTTACCTCAACTGCTCTCATATATGTGATCATTTATATTAGAACGTGCATTGTGTAAGCAGGCCGTGACTAATGCAAGTTGACTGACGGTGTTCAAACAAATAATAGTTAGATTGTAAACATAGGGCTCTGAAGGTTTTTTCGGCTCTTAATAGTATTTCCTGTATTATGCGTTCGATGTTGTGTTTTCTATACAAATTCAGATACTTAAATGCATTTTTTAAGGGAAATAACAAGTTGCTTCAACCCATGATTTCGTAAGCATGCACATAATTTGAGCTGTGTCAATTAATCTCTCCATGTTTAGCGTATGTAATGTATTTTTTTATTGCTAGACAATAACGTTCTCGAACACTTGTGTGGTATGATCGGTGATGTACCTCGTTTATTTTTTTACTTAGAACTAGAAGGTGTTTTGTAATGTGTAAAATTGTTTTTTTTTTTTTGCGTGTGATAAACAACTGCAGTCATTGCCTAATGACAAATTTAAACCTGTCTAAACCTATTGGCTAAGAATTTAGAATCAGAGAAATACTTTTCTGCATTTAATCCTTGTAATTCTTGCAAATTATGTCATTTTCCAGTTTGTTTTGCACTATAAACTTTCAATAATCGGATAGTTTGACCGAAGTGAGTTGTTGATATAATTTCAAATCGTTGTAGTACGCGCGCTTTCATAAATCGTCATACTGATTAAGAACCCCAACAAATTATCGGCCGTTAGAAAGTGTGTTGTATGCGCGGGAGGGAATTTTAGACAGAGTTGAAAGAAAAGAGTGAAATTGATTTAATTGTTTGCTTTTATTAATGAACGGCGGTCGATTCTTTTTTCACATGTTTATTTTTATCAAAGCAAAAGAAAATTATGATAGAGAATATTTTTTTGTTGGGAATTGAAGAGAACGAGGGGGTTGTTTAGATTGGAAATGAGTTTGTTGTTAGCGCCAAGTGATGATCAGCTTGGTTGATCATAAATATTTGTGTTCGGGAAGTGAATTGCTAATTCATCTTTTGTTTTTGTATGAATCTGGATGGACGTGTGGAAAAGTGTCTGATATTGAACGTGGTCCACAAAATACAATTTATTCTTGGCGTTCTTTGTTATCTTAATTCAATTGTTATCCATGCTTACATAATCTCTTGGATATACATACATTCCTGCGTAAGAATTATAAATGAAAAATAAATCATGGCATCATGTTTTATAATCCACACAAAATCGTGCCCAAATGTGCATATAATGTACCTCGGCGACTGAGCGTCGCTTGACGTCATTCAATTCCTATTCCTTCAATAATTCCTTACGAGATTAATTTTTTCAATGGATTTATGTATATAATGGATTTTGGTCCAAATCTTCGGTTAGCTCTTGAACGAAAACTGTAGGCAGAGGCAAGATAACGAAATGTTTATTCTTGTTTTGTAGTGCGCAGTATAACTACAGCAGGTGATTAACTTTTTTTCTTTCATGAAGGGAATGTGGTTCTTTGTTCTAATGAAAAAAAATTCACACCCTATTAAATTCAAAAAACTGTGTAAGTTTAAAAAATGTTCACTGTGAATAAGTTTTGTTTAGTAATTTGTATTATTTACATACAATTGAAGCTTAACTTATAAACTTCAAAAATAATTGGTATAAGAGTGACTAAACCATGCAAGGCTTTAGTTTTATTAAAGAAAAATGATCAAATTTAAATACACAACCTTTTTTTCTGTTGGAGGTTTTTAAAATACCAGCTGGAGCACTCAGACCTAAATACCGGTCCATTGTACTACCAGCTAGCAACCTTCTATTTGTTATAGCTTTCCAGATGTTTGGAGAAAAGCCAAAATACGCTGCCATGATAAGGAGCCTAAGTTACCAGCTCTCACCATGTCTGCGCCGAGTATATGCAACCGCATGCGAGAAAAAGTAGGACATTCACAGAGGAAGTGCTCTGCGGTGTCCTCATCTTGTCCACAAGATTCACAGAGTGTAGTATCACTTAAGCCTAACACGTTTAAATGCTTGGCAAAAGAGAATTGCCCGCTGGCAACGCCAATAAGCTTTCTACAGTATTTTCTGCTACGATCTAGCAAAAATGTTGCAGTCTTCTTATTTACGTTGGGGAGCATACGTTTGGTCTATCTGCATCCAATGGAGGAATGTCATCTACGGTTGTGCTCTTCACAGATCAAATCGTTGATTGAAGCCCTCACTGAGGACGTTGGCAGACCTAGCAACGGTTCAGGTCCTGAGAAAACTGTCTTGAGATCCTTGCCTAGCAAGTTCATCGGCGATCTCATTTCCAGTTATGCCGTGATGGCCCGGAACCCAGATTAGACTCAAGGAATTTAATCTTCCGATCGCATTCAGAGAGCTCTTGCATTCCTGGATCACTTTCGAAGTGGTTAGAGGGTTGAGAAGGGCCTTAAGCACAGCTTGGCTGTCGCTGCAAACACAGATACTTCTCCCCGTCCATCCATTGTTCGTAACGTGGCTTAAGGCCATTAGGATAGCATACGCCTCCGCTTGGAAAACGGATGCGTATGATCCTAAAGAGGTGTGCAGTCGTATGTCGTCGTTCTCCACAAGCGCATCAGCGCCAGAACCCTCGTCGGTTTTGGAGCCATCTTTGAAGATTCGATAACAGTTCTTTCCAGGCTCAGATTCTGGAGCGAACCAATCCTGAACCGAAGGAAAGTTGAATGAGTAATTTTGACGCAGTTTGAGCCTTGGGATCATCGTGTCAGACCATTCATCCATTAGACGTGAGTCAAAAGATATGCTGCTTGCGAGTTCCTCAAAGCTCCAGTGCGAATTGTGCCAGAGACCAAATCTCTTTAAACGAGAAATGGTATTGAGAGTACACCCCATGATGTAGGTATCAAGGGGAGGAAGAGATTCAGCAGTGCGTCGAGAGCAGCTTCCACAACCTACAAGGAAGAAGAAATGCGTCCGATTCCAAGCAAAGAGCACGGAGTGTATGTATCGGTAGCTGGAATAAATTTATGCATCGGCTGCTGATGCAAACTTAGTTATTCAAGAGATAAGACAAAACACCTTGTAAAAAGGAGCAATCAGTCGCTAAAAGAAGAATCCGCACGAGGGTCGTTCGCCGAAGTTCCTTAACTAAGCTCAAGGATATTTTCTTTTAATAATGGAATGACCCGAAACCATAACAGAAAGACTCAGTGAGACAGTGAAGAATTCCAAAACAGTAAAAGACACCAGGATGATTTTCATCTCCAAGCCCATAAGCGATAGTCTGCCTAAGAAACGGATGAAAAGTTATATTATTTCAATGTACAATGTAAGAGAGTAATACGAAGATGTGATAGCATTCGATCAAGCTCATGCTCAGCGTAACTATTATTTGCTTACGATTGAGCCATTAGCGAGGGTCCTACATCCCTGCAGCGAACACTTGATGAATTTGCAGGCGTTTTAGTAATAACTGGACTGATTGGTATTAATTCGTAAAGACATTATTCTTGTAGCCAAATTTTTTGATCCACACAATGCCTATTCCAGAAGTTTATTTGAATGGAAATGTGATTCCCAAGTGTGAAAAATAAAATATTTGTTATCTATAGCCAATAAAAAGGAAACCCGTGATTCCAATATCAGCCGTCAGACTAGCGTAATATTTATGAAATTACGAAACAACTCCACTATCTTCTGCGATCGAAAAATAAGAGAAGACTTTACGTAGCGTCAAGGTCTCGCATACGGTTCACAATTTCGGACGATGTATAAAACGTACGTGAGTTTGTCCATGGGAGCTGAGATGAAGATGCTTCATATGACAGAGAATCAGATAGGCTTGATGGAGTTAGGAGTTACTTAGGTCCGTGGAAGCAAGCGAGCGAACTTGTCAGGCAATGATTTCAGACATCTTTCTAAATATCTGAACCAACGCTTTGTCGGCCTGGGTAAGTGCTTCCATTTTTTGTTCAATATAGCAGCAAACTAAACTTATGCTTCAGAACGGCAGCAAGAAAGGTGCAACACTTCGTAGAAATGAATTTAGAATACCTGGCATTGCCACGGAACACTTGAGCTTAGCTCTGAGAATCCTCTTGACGTTTAGACAGATCTTCTGCAATTATCCTACATTTTCTCGAATCAACTTACAATCACTCGGTGTAGAAATCGTGAGAACTGTTAGTTCTTTATCAAGGCAGAGTTTTTTGGCTTTTCTATGAAAATCTGGAAAGCTATAACAAGAAATGGTTGCTATCTGGAAGCAGATATATAGGTCTGTTAGTATTGATTGAGAACAGTTTTTATTTAGATTTATCAGATTTATTAGTACAATTACGTCACTATTAACATCACACTCAAAAGCCAAAATGCTCTTTGTGTTATTGAGTTCTGTATAACAATAATAATCATGTTGAGTAAATTTTTGTTCATTTGCCTAGGGCATTTAATCTACAATACATATTTACTACCTTTTATGATAATACATGATTTTATATATAAAAAACGCACCCAAGATTGGAAACTAATTCAAGAAAATAGAAATAAATAATATTGTAGAAAATCAAACAAACAATAATTTTTAAATGTTAAATACACAAAACTTTGTCAATGTTTATGCCATTAGAATCTTTTTGAACAGGAATCTAGGCTCTAGCCTTGAATTTCCTGCGTAATTATATATGTTAGGGCTATGGACACAATAATGAACACCAATAACAACAGCCAAAGCAAGTTGACGCTTAGCTTCGTCTGCTGTTCAATTCGTTGCAGCCTTTCATATAATTGTGACATTTCAACACCAGTAGAATTTTTTCTGTCTCCAATATCATCGGCATACACGTGACCGTTGTGATTTCCGTCTCCTTGTGATTCTTGTGAGCAAATACACTGCAGTCTGTGTTGTTGTACATTAGGACTATTGAGCGGAAGGGCTTTCCAAAAGCCAGCTATTGAATCGCTGTCGGTTACATCAATATCATCGGGCAACGGTGTGCAAATCACTAAAAACTTGTCTTTGTTAGATGCTAAAACCTCTTTTCCGGGCAGGAGAACAACGAACACCGTTGCAGTAGACCCTGGAGTTAAGGTACCCAAACTAGGGCGAACACGAAATTTGAGAGTTGTCTTGATCTTATATGTGATGGGGTATTTGCTTGTGCATTTTATATGAACCGATCCCCTGTATTCTCCATTGTAGTTTTCGGCTTTAGAGAGAACAATTACGTCGTCCGGTGTGATGCGCAACATATCCTCATTGTTGGGAGTCAGGAGTTGTTTTGATTGAATCAATAAACGTTTTTGTTTGGCGCGAAGCGAAAAGGGATAGTCATCCGAGCAGAAATCGTCAAAAACCTCACCATTTTTATTGCTGTTGATTGATTGTTTTGATTGAAAATTCAATAAACGTTTTTGTCTGGCGCGAAACGAAAAGGGATAGTCATCCGAGCAGAAATCGTTAAAAAATGGGGAGCTTTGAAACGAAAAGACATAGTTATCCTTGCCACCCCAACATGCAAGCTTATTATCATCATCAACATACTCTGATAAAGTCTTGGGGTTTACGAATTTCATTATCTCCACGGCCTTCCGAGGCATGAGAGATTTTATTATTTTGAACTCCGCATTCAAAAGCCAAGGTAGTTCGTAAATGATAATGTAATTCAGTGACAGTGGGTACATCTTAATTATTTCAATAATGTTTTTTATTAAGTTCATATCAACATTTCCAACACCTGTGCCTTGCATATCAAAGAAGACTGACATTTTGTCGTAACGGTTCTCAAATAGTACCCGTTCGATCCAATACGCAACAACTCGCATTAAATCCTTCATGTCTTTGCTTCCTTTGACATGTTGTTTGGCTTTGAATATTAACAAAGTCTTGCCATCCTTGTCTTTATTGTGCGGGAACACTATGCCTTGGTAAACATAACCCATTCGGATGTTGGATTCGTTGATCTCGTTCGTACCGAAGTTTTTTCTCCAAACTAGGATATCCCATAGCATTTGCAAAGATAACTTCATATCGAAGTCATTGTGCTCCAAATATTTTTCAAGATATGAGTTCTTGGTCTTGACTTTCACAAGGTCTATTGGATGAAAACTGCCACATGGAGCTTGTTCCGTTTCACATTTTTTAAAGAAGAGGTCGCGCAACGTCTCTACTTGCTCTTGAGTTGGTTTCATTGACATTTCAAAACTTTTTATTATTTTTTGGAACAAAACACAAACAAACACACGCCACCACATTTCAATGACAACTGAACGCTTAAACCACTTTTTTCTTTCGCGAAAACAGTATCAGCGTCTTACACAAACGCCTGCATTTATAAGAAAATGATAAGGTGATTTGCAGTTAACGCAATCTCAACAATACAATCGAATCACAATTGAAATTGTGAAAAGTGTGAAATTGAAATCAAAGCACATATATTTAAAGGCCAAATTGTTGCGTATCTCGAATAGACTTTAACCTTGCGTTTAACCATACAACATGGCAATATGTTATCAGGAATGTAAACATAACAAAGTTCATTATAAAAAACAAAAACACACCAAAATATACATAAAATATATTAAAGTGACTGATCGTTAATTAAATTTACGAACAAGACTGTCTACCGCCGAAATGTCTTTTCCCAACTGATTTCGATTCGATCACACTTTTCCCTCACTATTCTAACAGAACACTCATTCGATGTGTGGAATGAAGGAATAAAGAACTGAGTTCAGTGAAGCCACAATAGAGCGTCGCGCCGCGTCGACCTTACGTAGGCTTCACGTTACATGAGAAATTTTAGTTAGTTTAGTTTTTATTGAGTCTTTTTTTGGTGTACAATTACAATTCACGTTTTATTATAAACAAGGTTTTGTTGAATAGCGCGGCTATTATGTATTGCCTGCTCACTAATTTTGCTTTTAATTATTTCGCCTCTTGGCTGACAGTTGCTTTTTATGTTTGTTCTGATCTTGCTCAGGAGCTATGTTTGGTTCTCTTTTTTAGTTCTTTATTAGAGTCTTTTTTTCTGGTGTACAATTACAATTCACGTTTTATTATAAACTAGGTTTTTGTTGAATATTGCGGCTATTATGTATTGCCTGCTCACTACTTTTGCTTTTCCTTTTTCGCCACATGGCTGACAGTGGCTTTTTATTTTTGTTCTGCTCTTGGTCAGGAGCTATGTTTGGTTTTCATGTGTCTTTTGACACACAATAACCTATCGGATAGCCTATCTCGGATAGCCGTATCTTAGATATCGTTTTGAACGATTCAGATATCTTTTTCCAGATAGCTGCAGACAACAGCTGTGAAATATTAAAATTCTACTTTTGAAAACAGAAAAACATTCAAAATATCTTTGCTAGACGATTATAATTTATTTTTTTCGATTTCCCATGCGTTTTAAAAGACTCTAATGCTGAAATAAATCCGCCTGTGAAAGAGGAATTTCTTTCATTAGTTCGTTCTGTGAGAGCTCAAGTTTCGAGATGGTTTTCTGCATATGCATTAAAACATAGTGCAGGAACGGAATGGTGTTAGATTCATTGTAGATGTAGGTATTTGAATATTTCTTGTTGCGGTACTCGTAATTTTTCTCTATGCAGAATCTAAGAATTTTTCTTTCCAGTACCTCCTGTTCTGTTGCAGCTGTTGGGGAGATAGAGAACCATTTAGGGAATCCATAGGTCATTATGGGTATATGCCTTCGCACAATTTTTTGCCAAGTGCCCAAAGTCTTGGCAACGTCTGCACTGTAGTGCACCTTTATTTCCCCTGGGTTTTTCCCAGTAGACTCCAGTATTAAATAAATATTTAATCTTTATAATTTCGTTGTGGCTGGTACCGGGTTGGAGTCGGACCATACATAAATAGGTTGTACTTAATTTTTGCCTGCTTGACCCTTATGGTTTCGAATAGGCTAACTTTGTCTACATTATTAACTCTAAGCTTGAGCTCCTCAAGAATCTCCGCTTCTGGGTAATCAGATGTTAGCCCCCTAAGTATGACGTTCGTGGTTTGGTCTTCCTTCATTGTGAAGAAATATGCTTGGATGTCATTTGTCTTTCTCAATAAATCCATTAGTTGCCTATGAACACTACTGTTATCTACATAAAGTGTACTTTTTCTTCCACGATTGACTATCTTGTACGCAAAGTGAACGCTATTTCTTTAAAATCAGAGACAAGTTTTGTAATATCTACATTATACATAATTATTGGAGGACCGTACCTACTCAAATGAATTTTGTCGTCAATTTCAATACTTCTTTTATTAGGTTTGTTCGTTGAAGACCTAGTCGTAACAAAGCGTTTTTTGAGAAACCTAAAGTCAACCTGAATGTCAAATTAAGTGTTTTTTGAGCCATAGGTTTGACCAAGGTTTTCCATCAACTCGCCCTAGTTTTTGCTGTGGCGAGTTGAGGGTTGTCAAATGGCATGTATTTTTTACTTGCGATTATAGGTACTATAAGGCAAGTCTTGCAATCGTGCAGAAAAAAAATTTTGAGATAACAATTAAACATGACATTACGATGATAGAGAATACGAAAAAAGTGGGTCCTGAAATTCTGTCTGTCTGTGTGTCTGTCTGTCTGTCTGTCTGTGTGTCTGTGTGTCTGTGTGTCTGTGTGTCTGTGTGTCTGTCTGTATATGGATCTACAGCCTGAACCGCTTGACCGATTTTCTTCAAAATTTGCAGTTAGGGTTTGTTTGGCATCCTACAGAGGGGTTTTTGGAATTGGGTCTCTAGGTCTTGAAATAACGGTACCTGCCATACAACCGATATGATAATACTTATTTTTTTCGAAAACGGCTCCAACGATTTCGATAAAATTTTGTGTGAAGGATTAATTTAGGATTGTTTTTCTTATGATGTAAGAAAAATTTTTGGAAAAGGCCTAAAAACGGTACCTCCCATAGTACCGTTTTTTTTACAACCGACTTTCTCGTTAATGGCTGACACGATCTTGACGAAATTTTGGATTTAAGAAGTCGTAAGCTGTTAAAGAAAGACTGCATATCAATATTTAAAAAAACTTAGTTTTGAAAATTTTTATAAATTTTTTTAAAAAATTTTGATTTTCGAAAGTTACTTCGAAACTATAACTTTGATTTTTTTCAAATTTTTTCTCAAAATAACTCCTGTTAAGATCTAAAACCTTGCATACTCGACTTTTAAAAAACAGTTTTTAAAAAAAAGTGAAAAATAAAAAACCGTTTTTTGGAAAAACTGCTCCAACGATTTTGATTAAATTTTCATCATTCATGTGTATTAGCGATTGCAAAAGAATGGCGTTTTTAGATTTTTGCTTGAAACCTTTGGAATATTTAATTTAATTTTTTCATTATTTTGCGTGATTTAATTCAATTTCCATAATTAATGTGTAGTTGGCAACCCTGTACCACAAAATATATTATGAAGAGCTAATACCAAAACCTTTAACTCAGCCTTTAGATTTTGATATCGTATTTAGAACACAATCGCAAGTTCGTGCGACCCAGTCGTGCCCATTTTTTTTTTAATGACAGGGATGTGTGGTGATTTGTGGTTTAGCGTTTTTTGAGGACTAGAAAAACCAGGTTTTTTTGACAACTCATAGGGTTGTCAAGAAAACCTGGGTCAACCCTGGGGAAAGTTCAACGAACAGACCTCATGGTTCCACCCTGTGCAATCGAACAGATCATTGGTAACAAAATGAAAATAATACGAAAGTCCAATGAAAGATGGAAATGTCTAGATTCCTGTGTCATCTCCATTAAACGATGGCCAAAATACGATAGGAACAGATCTGAAATGCTACTATTTCTGAATAGGCCTTCATTACGAGCGCTTATCAGTATTTTAACAGGGCACAACCTACTAGGCTACCACAAAAAGAAAATGTGTCTTTGCAGCGATGACTTATGTAGAGGATGCAATGACGAAGACGAACATGAGGATACCACTCACTTCCTTGGTCACTGCACAGCAATCTGCCACAACAGGAAAAAATTCCTGGGCTAGTTTTTTAACGAACTAGAAGAATTATCAGAAACTTCAGGCAACTGCCTTTATTTAAGACTAAATGAGGTTTATATTAAAGGCACAAAATGGTTAAAAATTGAACAACCACAATCTCATAGGTTTTTAGGACGTTACCACACTACAGGGTATCACAATGGATCTACATTGACCTAAGTGTGACGGAAATAAGATCAACCGTCAGCCCTTTCTACCTAACCTAACCTAAGATCAATGTGCATCGTTGCCTCCGACATATTCCTCTCCTACTTTTTTTCTACCATAAGGGCTTGGCTAACAAAAATTAATTTTATTTTACAGGTTTATGCAACGTATTCTCAAACGTGTAACGTTGATCAACTTCTATACTTAAGGTCTACTAATTTAAGCACAAACTACGGTAAGAAATTCAGAATTTTCTCTTTAAATTAAATAAACGTTTTTCATTTGTAGATCAAGTCCGTGATAAAGCCATTTATGTGATCAAAATTTCCTAATTGATTGCTTTGAGTTTTAAAACAATACACAATTTCAAAGCACAAAACTAATAATTGGTATTTATAATTTGTTTCAACTACATATTCCATAATCATTTAGTCAAATAAAGCAATGGCAGCTCTATCGAGAAATGAAATGGCAGCTCTAACAAGAACTGCTAGTATATTGGACGAAAATGTGGAAGACGTGTCTGTGATTTTTGCTCCAGAAGCTGAAGTACTAGAAGAGGAAGTTATACAATCAACAGTCGCTTCACTGTTATCATCCGTTAAAGAAACACCTTTAGATGTTAGCGTTGATGTTTCTGATAGCGTAATTCAAAACACATCCGGTAGAAATCTCGACGAACTATATGAGGAAATATTATTCGAAATACTAAATAACATTGGCTGCTCTAGTTCACAGGATACTTGTCCTGATTCTCTTTTAGAGTACATCAGAGATGCATTCAAAGTACCGAAAGAGAGACACGATGAGTTGTTAGACGCTGCATCAGCAAAAGAACCTCCAAAGATTCGGTTAAATGTTGAAATAATAAAAGCAGAGAATCTCATGCCTAAAGATTACAATGGATTAGCAGATCCTTTTGTAACAATTTACATTGAGTCCAACGCTGTTCACAGATATAATTCTTCAGTTAAATTTACGACTCTAAATCCAGAATGGAAGGAATACTTTTCTCTTCCGATTCCAGAAGATCCTAGCAAAGAAATGCTTATAGTTGAAGTCTGGGACTTTGATAAAGCTGAGACTGTTGGTGAGAAAGTAAATAAATTTTTTGAAGTGAAGGGCGTCAAAGGCTTGCGAAAATTGATGAAGGAAATAGCATATACTGCGTCATCAACTGTTAAAGATGACAGTGAGTTAATGGGAAGGACAGAAGTTCCACTGTCTTCAATTCCCGCTTCTGGGATGAGAGTTTGGTACCACTTGGAAAAGAAATCTCGCTCAAATCGTGCACGAGGGTCAGTGCTATTGCATTTGTGTTTCAGTGCAGAAAAAGATAGCCGCGTAGCAGCCGAAGAACATCGAAACTTGTTGAGAAATTTACTTATGCACGAGTTGGAAAAGTCCGATCCTGAGCCGTACCAATGGAATGGGACGTTTGGGTCACAAGCAGAGGCTATAATAACCCAGCATTTCATACAGAGTGGTTTATCTGAAATTGATTGTACGATGTGCCAATGGGATGCATACGCATATGTGCATGAACACCACCCTCTTTCTTTTACCTTATTCAATACTTTGATTCATAAAATTATCGAAAAATTACCCACATACTCATTAGACAGTGACTTTGTGAAAAAGTTTTGGGAGGCTTCAAAACGAATCCTTCCTTCATGTTTCTATATCATTCGAAAGACTCGACAAGAGCTTTTTTCACAAAAACTTGGCATAAATATGCTGTGTGATGTGCTCGAAATACTACAAATATTTAATTTATTGACAATTCCGAATGACGTTGATTTATTTCCTCGTTCCATATACGGATGGGTTGGTGATAAGGAGCAAGAAATCGAGGATTTCGATATCAATTTGATAATAACCGAAGCAGTTCTTATTGGTGCGAGAGACTGGATAAATACAATAAGAGAAAGTTGCGAAATAGATAACGAGGATGTAGTTCAGCAACTAACAAAGTTAGTTCAACTCATGCGTTTTGATGTTGAGCGTGCAATCAAGTTTCACCACAAGCATTTTTATCAAATAATGAAAATCAAATACGTTCAACTTATTTACGAGTGCTATCAAAACAACGTTGTGGAATTATGTGAGCCGGCAATCTTAGATGCGTGTAATAATCTTGTACAGCTGCCAGAGGCTAGCTTAGATAACATGGAACAGTTTGCAAACATTGACGATTTTACCTTGGGAACACATCTTTTTGAATTATATCTGAGTCTTAAAAGGCTTGCTATTCTTGGAACTGATGTACGCGCAGACGAAAAGGACACAGAAGTTTTTGTATATCACGAGTGGTTTGAACTTGCAGTGACACATTGGTTAAACATGTCTTTACTCAAAGCATTGGCACGAATTACGAAAGCCATTGAATTAGATGAGTTTATTCCTGTCGATAACAACGTCCGTCACAGTTCATCTGCATTAGACACATTATCGATTTTCTATCAAATAAAAATTTTCTGGGAGCAACTTGCCTGGCCAAATGTTGAGGGATCTTTTGCATTTATAGGAAAAATTGTGGACGACATTTGCAAATGCTGTGCCTACTACACCTTAACAGTGGCAAGGAAAATAGAACAAATTCACCATAAAGAAGAAAATTCAGAAGAATTTGTTATAACAAAGGAGTGGTGTGTCTCGATTTGCAATATTGGTCATATACAAAGGAGTTTACCAGGGTTTGTTAAAGACCTCGGAGTAGATGTTGTACTGAAAGGATTGCGTGAATCTTTAAGTAGTGTTGAAGCAGATCGATGTGCTGAAACAATAAAGAACGTTATTGAAAATTCAGTAGATACTGTTGAAAATCGAATTGCCGATTTAATTGCAGTAGCCTCTGGAAAAATGATTCCAATGATGAGATCATATCTATTTAATGGTATTGACAATTTAAGTGAAGACCTGAAATCAATGGAAGATCTCTTCTTGTACTTTGAAAAATCTCTATCTGTTCTACATGCTGAACTGGATGAAATCTATTTCGAGAGAATGATTGACAACATTTGGCAAGGATTCTCATCTGTTTTCTATGAATTAGTTCAGAGCAATTTAGATAAACGCAGAGCACCATCATTTTTTGTAAACCTTCGAGAAGTAATAAGAATAATGTCACAAAGTTTTAGCTACGGAAATACTTCAGAAGTAACAGCTGAGACCTTGGCAAATATTGAGAAACTTCTTGCGTTACACGCATCTGAAACAGACGTGTTAATTCACGAATATTATAAAGAGCGATATCAAAGGCAGAAAGAGAAACCACAGTCAGTGTATGGACAGTTGACAATAAAAGCATACTTTACTGATAACAATTTGCTGAATATCCATGTGTTGAATGCAAAAAATCTGTTGCCAATGGATTCAAACAACTCGTGCGATTCATTTGTGAAAATACATTACATACCTCTGGATAAATTCTCGGGTATTCCAGTCCAAAAAACAGCCGTTCAATCAAAAACCCTGTTTCCCCTTTATGATGAAGAGTTCAAGGTTCAGCTAACTCCCGACCATCGAGAGAGTGGAGACAACATGGTGGTATTTAGTATTAAAGATAGGGATTTATTTGGAATGTCAAATCAGTATCTGGCTGAATGTTATTTATCTTTTGAAAACATCGAAGAAGCTGGCGACGAACAGATTAGACTCAATCTGTCAAGACCAGAGTATACACCTGGGTCCGATTGTCTTCGGGCCTTAGAATGTAGGCAACTTTTTGATAAATCTGCTCGTGATTTTATAAAGAAACTTAAACAAAGAGCTTATTAGAAAGCGGATTGTGAACATCTTTTAATATACAAATACTGTATTCCTAAATATATCACACAAATGCCTTACTTTTAGTACTTTTGCAATATTGTTTTAATATCATAATATATATTTTTTTTTTTTTTTTGAGTTGAAAAACAACGACTGATTGTGTCAAAATTCTCTATTGGATAAGACACAACAGTCCATCAATTTTTTATTTTAAATTTGTATTTATTTTTTTAAACAGCAGGCATAGCTCTGTTCGTTAACGATTGGTTGTATAAAAAGGAATCTCTAACTCACAAAAGCAATGATATTTATTAAATTTATATATATATTTACAAAACGTACATATTGTTGGTGTTTTATTTTAACGGCTGGTCCGCTATGGTGAGTAACTTAATACGAGCATTAGATTAAAGGAGTATATAGTATATAGAGATAGGTATGAAATAATAATATAAAAGATTTCAAAAGTTAGTCCCAACCAATTATGAATAAATGAAAGAAATCATAACGTACGTACAATGTGCTTACATAAAATGTAGGCAGATTTGCAACCCAAATGGAAATAATAAGATGGATTTGAAAAAAAAAAAATTAAATGAAAATGGAAGACCTGCATTTCATCATATTCATGCTCATCATCCATCAGCAAACAGCAACGGAAATTGTAAACCAAATCAAAATTCTATGACAATTCGCGCCAAATCTTCATAACAAAATAAAAGGAAACAGGTGGCAATGTTACGAAGTACAGATGAAACAAACGTTGCACAGCTCTTACAATCCTCCTTCCCCTTTTCTACTTCCCAACGTAAGAATGATGATGAAAAATAAAATAAAAAGCATAGCTATACAGACAGCGACAGGTATAACAGCGATATATAACTAGTCCATCGACAAAAATCGTAAAACCAAGCAGAACTCTATGGGGATTCTAGCTGGTATCGCAGTTGGGTACCAGGCGATCAGAAAACACAGTAGGTATTACTTTTCTTATTTTCATGCACAGCAATTGCGCGGCAAATTTTCATAAGAAAAAAGGGGAAATGGGCGGAGATATGTCTCTCTTACAACGAAAGAATGATGAAAAATAAAATAAACCTTGATCTTACCTAAACCTATATACACGCATAACCAGCCCATACGTACTTGTCTTTGACCAAAATCCTAATACCAAGCAAAATGCTATGGGGATTCTAGTTGGGTACCAGGCAATCAGAAAACACAGTAGGTATACCTGTTCCTCTTTTCATACACAGAAATTGCGCGGCAAATTTTCATAAGAAAAAGAGGGGAAATGGGCGGATATATATCGCTCTTACAACGCTATGAGTATACCCAACACACTTATCCGGAACACAACAATACCTCCTACACGCATAACCAGCCCACACACAGACAGACGTACGTTTGTCTTCGACCAAAATTGTAAGGCCAAGCAAAATTCTATGGGGATTCTAGGTAATTTCGCAACACGGTACCAGGCGATCAGAGAACACAGTAGGTATACCTATTCTTCTTTTCACACAGCAACTGCGCGGCAGATTTTCATAAGAAAAAAGGGGAAATGAGCGGAGACATGTATACCAACTCTTCTTTCATACACAGAAATTGCGCGTCAAATCGTCATAACAAAATAAGGGGAAGCAGGTGGCGATGCGATGTGTCGCTCTTACAATCCTCCTTCCCCTCTTCTACTTCCCAACGTAAGAATGATGATGAAAAATAAAATAAAAAGCATAGCTATACAGACAGCGACAGGTATAAGCGATATACAACAACTAGTCCATTGACCAAAATCGTAAAACCAAGCAAAACTCTGTGGGGATTGTAGCTGGTATCGCAGCTGGGTACCAGGCGATCATAAAACAGTTCCCCTGTTCTTTTTAACACAGAAATTAAAATCGTCATAACAAAATAAGGGGAACTAGATAGCGATGTGTCGCTCATACAAACGAAAAGTGATTTGGAGTTTATAAGCAAGTGGGTGTATATTTATTTTGTATTCCTATGACCTATATCTGTTGTGGACTTGCAGATGTAAGAAATTATAAATAAACTTCTTCTTCTTAAATAAATGGTTCACAATGAAGTTACTACTTCGTTTTTATCTAGGCAAATTATTTTTTTTAAATTACTGACATATTGAGAATAAAAATACAGCAAGCTCATCAACACTGGAAAACTTAGTAGTGGTAAAAGTTTATGCAAGGCGGCTTTCTTCACGGTCTTTCAAAACTTTAGACAATTCGATTTGTTTGCCAAAAGTGTACAAAAGACGACTTTATTTTGATCTGACATTTGTTAGCCTGCAAAAAAAACTCGCTACTCAAACCAATAATTCCATGTGATTTGTCGAATCGAAAGTAGACCATCACTATAAAAAAATCTATTTGATACTTTGAAGAAGCTACTCCTTCATTTGAGTTACACAGATCTAGAAATTTAATTTTTTTTTCTTGTGACTATTCTTTCAATACACCAACAACAGAGGAGAAATAACAAGAGGAAAGCCCTACACACACAACGACATCTGTCCAAAAGCTGATCTCACAAACACCACTTTATTTTCGGGCATCAAAACCAGTTTGAACTCGAACATGAATCATGAAGTGGTGTTTGTAATTTCGCTAACGCAACGTTGTATTTAGCTGAGAATACGTGTATCACAGTATCACAGATGTCTCTCGTGTTACAAAGCAACAACGCAAATGGAAATTGCGGGGTGATTGTGTGGCTTGTTATTTCTTCTCTGTGCTACCAGCCAAATTGGCACTTACATTTACCTACTGCTTTTACTGGTTGCCTGGTGCGGAGCTAAATATTGATACGTATAGTGTTTTTTTTTATATTTTTATCATAACATATCGAATATTGTGTGTCATTTTTTAATGTTTATGATCATCAATAAATAAAAAAATTATTGTTTAACCTATTACCTAACTAAAAGTGTTTTAAATTTTTAGTTCTAACATAAAGTTTTGTCAAGGCTGAGTACAAAATAGTTCTACATGTGGGCTTCATTGTTAGACATGTTGGAGAAAATTAAAATGATTTATCTAAATAAATAAAAAAAAATTCTGATTTGTTTTTCCTATATTTATTTATAACAAATTAAATAACATCATCACATTTAAAGAACCTGCGAGGTGGGTATGAGATTTGTATTGTTTGCTAATTTCTGGCAAGTTTACAAAGATTTTGATACATTCTACGTTCTCTACAACGTCCAAAAAAGAAGAAACCAATAGAAAAATACAAAGAACCCTTTCATATCTGCTTTCTTGTCACGTCGATAAAAAAAAAGCATTTTCGATTGCTAGTTTTCAGTTAAATACCAGGCTAGCAGAAAAAGAAATAGGTTCGCTAGTGGCCAATACACATTACACATGGCAAGAAGCAAAATGTGTCATAATATATGACATGCAAATTCTACTCGCACATAACTCTCATGCGACAGTATTGTTTTGAGTGAGTCATTTCTGTATCAGTTCACAGAAATTGCACCAGAAAACCAGAATAAGCAGTAGGTATACTCATGACTACGAGGCTGGGCTGGTAAAACAGAAGAATAGACAAAACAAAACAAAAAAGTTTACTACAACGAAAGAATAGAGAGCAAAAAACAAAATAAAAGCTTACTAGGTATGTGCGGCTCAAATGAACGTGTAGATTTGTGGAGTCTTATGAATGTGACAAATCACTGTTCTCTATCATGGACAGTACAAAAGAAGTCATAAGTACAGTACGTCTATATTTTGGAACCATGAACTCAATTTCTATAGGATTTTTTTTGTGACGATATAAAAAAGTATTTGATAGAATAAATCCGCGAAATAAGATCAGTGGGTAGTTCTTTGCCCAACAACCGTAAATGGTTTTAATGTTAATACAAAGAAGATAAATTGTGCAATCCATTAACAAAAAATAAAAAACTCATCAATGTAGTATGACATTTAAAGGTGCAAAAGTGCACATCCCTATTACTTTAAAAGATCGACACACATCTGCAACCATTTCCCCTCATTTGGTTATGAAAATTTGGCGCGCAGTTGCTGTGTGAAAAAAAGAATAGGTATACCTACTGTGTTTTCTGATCGCCTGGTACCCAGTTGCGATATAAGCTAGAATCCCCATAGAATTTTGCTTGATTTTACAACTTCGGTCGAAGCCACTTATGCATGTATGTAGGTTTAGGTAAGATCAAGGAGGTATTGTTGTGTTTGTATGTATGAATAGGTGTGTTGGGTATGTTGTTTATTTTACTTTTCATCATTCTTTCGTCTCCGCCCATTTCCCCTTTTTTCTTATGAAAATTTTGCCGCTCAGTTGCTGTGTGAAAAGAAGAATAGGTATACCTACTGTGTTCTCTGATCGCCTGGTACCGAGTTGCGAAATTACCTAGAATCCCCATAGAATTTTACTTGGCTCTAAAATTTTGGTCGAATAAACACGTATGTACGTCTGTGTATGAGCTGGTTATGCGTGTATGTAGGTTTAGGTAAGATCAAGGAGGTATTGTTGTGTTCCGAATAAATGTGTTGGGTATACTCACACCGTTTATTTTATTTTTCATAATTCTTTCGTTGATAGCTATTGGGAGGGGGGGGGGGGGGGGGGGAGGGGAATTGTAAGAGCGACATATCTCCGCCCATTCCCCTTTTTTCTTATGAAAATTTGCCGCGCAATTGCTCTGCATGAAAAGAAGAAAAGTTATACCTACTGTGTTTTCTGATCGCCTGGTAACGAGTTGCGAAATTACCTAGAATCCCCATAGAACTTTGCTTGGCTTTACAATTTTGGTCGAAGACACACACACGTACGTCTGTGTATGAGCTCCTCATGCGTGTATGTAGGTTTAGTTAGGTACATTCCCATTCCCCCTTTTTTCTTATGAAAATTTGGCGCGCAATTGCTGTGCATGAAAAGAAGAAAAGTTATACCTACTCTGTTTTATGATCGCCTGGTACCCAGCCGCAATATCAGGCAGAAATTTTGCTTGATTTTACATTTTCGTCTGATGACGTACATGGGACTGGTTGGTTATTCATGTACACTATGTGGGTATATTAGTAAAGAACATGTATTGTTTTCCTCTGAAAATTGGTATTCTTTTTATTTTGTTTTTTTTTTATCATTCCTACATTGCCATTTCTGATTGGGAGCTGGGGGTCATAATTTTTGCACATTTCTTTATTTTTGATCATCTTTATTTAAGATATAGAAATTGTTCTGATTATTTTTTTTTTAACAACTTTTTTGATGATATTGGAAAATCTTGGTAGTACCAGCAGTTGTTGGAATCTTTGGTCGATGGTGGATTTCCCAGGTATAGATAAAGTCACACTGATAGGAAAAAAATCAGATCTTCGGCGAATGGATTGAAGTGATCACACAATACACAAACATGATCTAGAGAGGCTTTTCTAATTGGAACCGTTTCGGAGTTCCCTATCTTTAGCATTGGGCGAACAACAACGGGATTCCATCTATCGGGTATGGTTTCCTCCAAACATATTCTGCAGATGAGTTTTGCATAATACCTAGCCATATAATTCCTTTCTACTTTCCAAATGATTTCCAGTACTTAGTACGTTTTTTAGGAGATCATAGAGGACTCGATCGAAAGGTAATTGCAGCCGTCTGACATCAAGCTTCCGCTTAGTGTTTCCATGTTAACTCGGTGGTCAAGATATCCGAATAGGAAGTTCGAATTTGTTTTCGTGATTGCCTAAGTAGACAGATACTTACATAAAAAGTGCCGCTTAACATTTTGATGATATTTCTGATAATTTTTCGTTCGGCTATGATAGGTATGTAGTTGTGCCACTAAAGTAAAAAAGCATCAATCTAAAATACACGTTTAATTTTGTTTTATTTTAAATTTACGGATTTGAATAATTAAAGATTAACTAAATTAAGACCTTTCTTTAAACTTATGATAGTTTGGAGTAAGATGGTGGTGAAAATTTCTTTCGTAAGAATTTAATGATGTACAGTGGTAGACACGAGATTAAAGTGATGATAGAAACTTTCCAGAGAAAATCATAAGACCAAATGAACTCCCAGTCTGTGTAAAATAGAAAGAGGAAATATTTTAATTAATTTTTTGTTTTAAGGGCTACCAAGAATTCTTAATGTGATGTAATGTATGTATTTACATCACAACAAATATAATAAATGTTAATGTGCGATCAAAATAAAATTCCTGAAAAGTAAATTTGTGTTAAATATGAAACTATGAAAACTATACGGCTTCTACAGACTTTCAAAACAATTATTTAACATTCTTAGGTTTGGAAAACAATTTATAATCACTTGGCTAAATGTCAGAAAAAAATTTGGTAGTGAATTTTTATAAAATGTAATTTTCTTTAACATTTGAAGAATACAAACATAAACCTACCACTGTTTTTTTCTGCAAAACAACAATTGTAGGAAGACAGGGTATTCGCTTCTCACTCTGATTATAGTAAATTTCAACTAGATTGTTTATCTCAAAACCTTAGATTTGTTTCAGTTTGGTGCTATATTATACGGGCGCTACTGACATCGAAAAAGCTCTACTCTTAAGACTGCAGACAATTTTCTTGGATAGAGCATTTAGCTTTTTAACAGTGACAAATTAACGGTATCATCTTTCACTTAACTAAGATTTCTGTGTTCATCGAAGACATCAGATGGGTGCACATTGACGGGCCTTCATATGTTTCTACTCGCTCTCACTCGCTCACTTATAAACAACTCCATCAACTACATTTGAATAATATCTTCAATGCCACGTTAGAAAGAAAATCGAAGTTATTATTATTATTATAAATTTTTTATTATGTTTCTCGATAAATTTACAATTTTTAATTAAATGTTACTTAAGAATAATAGCATGGCAAAAATTTTGCCGTCTGCCTCAATTGACATGTTTCGAGTTTTACATTAGAAATTAGAAGGTTGAAAATCGAAGTTAAGCTATAAAATGGGAAATTCTGGTAATATTTTGAAAAGGCGTTTAAACTCAAGTTGAAATTCCTCAATACCAATGTTAGATGTCAGACGTTACGCATCACATGCGACTACTGTAAGATTTGCTTGTTATTTATCTGCTTTCATGTTTTTAATTATCATCGAGAAAATTGTTTCGTTTATGGTACAGACCAAAGGGTACAACCATCACGCGCACCGGTTGTCAATACTCTTGAATACTGTTTTGTTTCAAGACGCCTTTTAGATAAATAAATAAAGGTTCTAAGAGTTGTGAGGATTTAATCTATTGACTCCTTATTCAAGAAATTAACAAAATGTTTGGTCTGTTTCATCCGACTTCAAACCCAAACGTAACATTTGTGCATAACATTCTTAGAAGAAGAAAAAAAACACAGTTCGTTTCTTGGCGTAACATGAGTAACAGGATTAATGTACTTTTACAGTAATTCCATCCTGCACAACATCTTTAATTCGGCTTCTGCTTTACTTTATAAAAAAAGACGGTTTGGAAATGCATTCATATTACAATATTAAGTTTATTTGCCGCAAAGTAAGTATGTACACCGATTTTTATAAATACATCGATTACAGAATTTAATTGCACAAGATACCTACGTTTTTTAAAAAATCCCGAAAATCGAAGTCTCAAATCCGAACGGGCGAACAACAACTCCAAAAAGAGAATCCTCCAAATTGACACAAATGCAACTTTACGATCGATATTAAACACATTCTTGGCATGATACAATGCGCTCTACCAACCACTATTCTAAATACCATCTCAAAAGACAACTCTGTCTTATAAATATTACAGAATCCTACTGTTAAAAATATAAAATTAATTAAAGAACTCATAACATCTTACCATCTACAAATCCAGCTTTCAGATGTTTTGTACGTAAATAACATATTTTAAATCTAACCCGTATCCTAGTAACTACCAATTAAAGCCCTATTATGGTTGTCAAATATCAATACGATACTTGATCAATTTGTTTGTTTATCAAAGAAATTGCTTCTGTGGTATTACGAATGACAACCATCAGAACTTTTGATCAGTTCTGAATCAAATGCTTTTTTGCGATCTGTTGTGAACGTCTCTGGTTGCTTGTTCGGTATTGTGGTTATCAACATTTTTGATATCTATCATTTTTTCAGTAAATCGCAAATTCATCGTTGATAGACATTCTTTTGGTTTGTTTTACTGAAACTGTGCAACCAAAACACAGGTATGTACTGTGAAGTGTACAGCAAAAATTAATTTCAAATTGAATTTCATTGATCATTGAATGCAGGAAATTAAAATGGTCGCTTAGTACCTAGATATGGGGTGTGTCAACGCTTACAAGCACACTGTTCATAATGGAAGGAAATTTATCAATTGACATGTATAATACCGATTTATCAATATATAGAATCTATTTCTATCACTTATCGTGTATCAATTGATTGATAGTTGACAACCATAATATGGCTGTAAGTTAAATGTGAATTAAGCCGATAGCCTCAGCAGCTAGGTGCTCAAAAAATAATATTAACTTTGTAACTATTTCATTATCTATATCTATATCTATACATATAATAAAAACGTAACAGTTTGTTTGTTTGTGCACGCTAATCTCAGAAACGGCTTATCCTATCTAGATGGGGTTATCATTAATATATTGTGGTAAGCTTCACTTAACATTTAGTTTTTATTTCATGTCAATCGGTTGATAAATAAAAAAGTTATGCCAATTCTTGCGGACGAAGTCGCTGGCACACCTAGTTTTGTTAATAAAAATAATAACAATAAAAATACTTAGTGAAGGGACTGTTATATGAGACTGTTATATGCATGAGAGAGAGGTACGAATATCAGTTTTCTCCTCAAACAAAACAATACGTAAATAATACTACGGACATGACACGGACGATGTTTGATAAGAATTGGCTTTTGAATTCGTGTTGTAGACGAGAAAAGGTTTTTGGACATATGAAAAAAAGAATAATAACAATAATTAAGTGCTGCTTGTCACCGAAAACAACAAGGAAAATGTTCTAAAACAAAATAGCAAAAATATTTGCGTATTTTTCCATCGACGTGTGTGGCTTTTATAGGGCGAGGAGCGGAAGATGTTTTTATAAATCCGAATATTTATACAGTAAAATGTAATATTAAGATAAAATTCGATAAACAAACCAGTTTCTTTAAACAAGTTTGTACACAAAACAATAAAAAAAAGTAGACAAACTTACCAAAATATTCATGAAGCACAGCAAGAGATAAAAGATAAAGAGTCAAACTGAATAGCTCAGCCAAAACCATGAGTCTGAAAATAAATAGAGAAAACTTGTTCATATTCATACATTCAATTTGATAAACATAAAAACTGTCTCACCGATGCCATGTGCGTATAGTCAAAGCGACCATTATCAACTCTGTGAGTATCAATGCTGAGAAACTAATTGCAACAATGTGTATAAACTCATCTTCAAACAGAATCAACGCTCCATACATTATAACGCCACCTTGATAAATACTTATCAGCACCCAGATAAAGAATGTTTTGTAACTCAAGCTCCGTCCTTTTGAAAGATCTTTATAAAGTTCTGGATAAGTAGTAGCTGTTGTTGATGTTATGTCTTGATCCAGAACCAACGAGAAGACAGGAAACATTGTGTACAATGTTGAATACCCTACCATAAGGAAACCTTGATAAAGAGCCACCGAACTCAAATAGAACACCGCAGAGAAAACTGCTTGCAAGGTAGTTATTATGAGACCTCGATGAATAACAAACTGTGAAAGTGATGCGGATCGCTTGTATGATCTTCTTCCGTGTACTAAAAGCAACTTTGCTATGTATGAAAACTGTGGAATGCTAAAGTCTCCGGCGAGGGACGCTTGGCGTCCTTCCCGACCTTCGATACCCACTCCAGCATCAGCTTGCTGAATCATACTGACATCATTACCTCCGTCACCCACAGCGCATGTACGTTTCTGTGTATGTTCTTGAATTAGAGACACAACCTGTGCCTTCTGTGTTGGGCTGCATCGGCAGCATACTACGGCCGGACATGCTGTAGCTAGCTCCATAAATTCCGGTCGATAATACTGTAAACAAACTTCAAGACTCTCTCCAGACACAACCAAAGCACATCCTTGTTTTCGGCGGAACTGATTTAGTTCCACATGAGCATCCGTACGAGTCTTGACACTCTTCAATACATGTAGACCCTGGTTTCGTCCAATCAATTGAGAACTCTTTGCAATGCAACACGCTGTTTCAAGTTTGTCTCCAGTAAGCATCCAAACACGAACTCCAGCATTCCGCAGGAGTTCTAACGTTGGTCGCACATTGTCTTGTAGACGATCTTCAACACCAGTCAAGCAAACCAATTCTAAATCTCGCTCAAGAGACTCTATTACACCTGCAACTTTAGTTACTCGATCTGAAACGCTCAACCGAGCAGCATTATACCTCGTTTCAAAATCGTTATATTGTTCTTCGGTTAAAATCTTTTTGGCTACGACAAGTGTTCGCAAGCCTTCTCTTGCCATATTTCCTGATTCTTCATTTAGCCAATCGTTGTATTGTACAATAGATGTCATCACTACGTCCGCTCCCTTCAAATAGAATGTAATTTCTCCTGAATGACTATCCTTGACAATTATTCCCATTCGCTTCGTCTCGCTTGTGAATGGGAAAATTTGCAAAATCTGAAAATGTAGTAAGTCTTCTTTCTGCATTGGTCTCATATTCATTGAGTTCGAAGACTCATTGCTTTCACTGCTAGTAGAGGGTGAAGAACGTAGCTCGTGCAAATAATGACTGTTTTTCTCTGTTGCTGGTTTGTTTGTTTTCAGCTCCAATGTCATTGAATTGACATCCCTCGCTATAAGTGCTAGGCCAACCTGCTCTGTCCATTTCACCAATGCTATTTCGTCAGGACTCGAAGCTTGGTATGTAATTTCATCATCGTATGGTGTATTGTCAATATTGATGGTAGATTTTGTTGGCGAGTTTTCTTTACTATTTGAAGTTTTAGAAACTTCATCGGTTACTGGAGTCACATTGTGGCACAAGGCTAAGGCTTTAACAGCCTCCCATTCACGCCATCCTTCGGGTCGTCGCATTCGATTGCCAGAAAACATCAGTGGTCTCGTTGGTGCGCTGTCAGGAGTATTGTGTATCAACGGCAGAAGATTCTGTATAATTGTCCGTATATGATGAAAAGTATCATTGTCATGAGATACAATACCCAAGTGGATTTTTTTGAATATCATTTCATTTTGGGTTAGGGTTCCAGTTTTATCTGTCAGCAAATACGATATTCGTCCAAGTTCTTCGGGAATAGTCGTCGATCTTGCCACTGTTCCTGGGATTTCTGGATCGTTTTGAATTTGATAGGAATAGAAAGCTTTTCCCATTTCGAGATTAACCCGGAGACTTATAGGAATGATATAAGAGAAGAGAAGAACAAAACGGAACATGTAGCGATACCAAGGGCCATTAAAGCCTTTTAAGATCATCATCACTAATGAAAGGCCCAGAACGGCACAGAATAGAACCTGAAATGAATTTAGGTATTAAATTAATCAGAATTAAATTTTGAATTCATATAACCAAACCTTTGTTAGTCCATTAATTTCCAAGTCAAGAAGGCCAACTTTAGATCGAGGTTGTGAATTGTTCATAACACTGCGAGTTTCACAGCCGGTGTAAATGACAATACCCGTAGCTGTTCCAGCAGCAACAACTGTATTCGCCCACAAGGTATTCTCGACATTCAAACTGCTTTCTTCGCAGCCATGTTGCTGAAGAGAAATAAAAAATAAATAGAATAAAGAATGAATCTAGTTGGAAACTTTAAATTTCAATTTCTGAGCATTCAAATTGACGCGAAGTGATTTTTTTTTTTTTTTTTGATTAAAAAAAGAGGAGGCTTATATATGCTCATCTGGAGAACTCAGACCTAATATCCGGTCCATTGTACTACCAGAGTAGCAGCCTTTCCTTTTTTATTGTGTTGCAGTAGTTGGAAATAAGTTGTTAGTAATTTCACATGTATATGTATAACCTCAAGGGCGGCGTCCATATGAAACTGGGAGGCTGAAAGAAAAGTAGATGCCCAGAGCGGGATTCGAACCCACGCATCCGGCCTATCTACTAAACACTCTACCACTGCACCACGGCCGCCCCACTCGAAGTGATGGTTTAACTTAACAGTAGTCTTTATTAGGGCCCCGCAAACTACAAACTTTCTATCGGCCGATAGCTCGGTCGGGTGGGGCTGTTAGCGCGCACAATACGCCAACTAAATAGTCGGGTTGGATGAGTTTGAAGGTAATCGTGAATCCCATCAAACTAAGCCCGACCAAACTATCGGCCGATAGAAAGTTTGTGGTTTGCGGGGACCCTTAGCATAC
Organism: Melanostoma scalare; assembly: GCA_949752695.1. Taxonomy (NCBI): domain Eukaryota; kingdom Metazoa; phylum Arthropoda; class Insecta; order Diptera; family Syrphidae; genus Melanostoma; species Melanostoma scalare. The sequence continues at coordinate 51,297,207 of OX456984.1, read as the reverse complement.
CCGTTTGTTTTCGAAATTTAGAAGCATACGAGACATTGTATGTGTCACTATTTCTGGTATAGCCAAAATTTCAAGATTCCTCTCGGGAAATAGACCAGTGTATTTAACACAAACGCAGCTAACCTAGGATGGCTTGCACATGTAGAGCAGATGAATATCATTGCTACGGCTAAACGGGTTTTTGAAAGCACATTGCAGGGAAATCACGGACGGAAAGGAACTCGTCTTATGTTGCGCAATTAAGTGGAGGAAGAACTGATTCGACTAACAGTGCAAAACTGGAGACAGTTCGCCCGAAATCGAAATTTTTGGCGAAAGATGTTGCTTGAGGCACAAGTTTACTCAGAACTGTAAGGTCCATCGAAGTAAGAAAGGAAGCATCTAAGCTTTTACAGACAAGATATTATGATCAACAAATCACAGTATGTGACCATATACATACAATACATCCTAACTCCAAAGCTGTGAAAACTCAAATTTAAAATAGTTCCATAAGCACCAAAAAACGCGAAGTAAGTTCACTGATGATCTGAAATGAACCCTTCTGCGAACTACTTAACGCTGATGTCGAAATAAGCTACACGTGCAGATGACATTGATGCCGAGCGTTTCCAGTTCAGCTGGAAATCAGTTGGAAAAGAACATGTACCAGCTCATCAGTATCGTTTAGCCAGTCATAAAAAAGGAGGCCCTAACAATTGTGCAAAATATTCGTTGCATACAAGATTATATCTGCTGTAATTTGTGAACGTCTGAGAATCAATAATTTGATAGGCAACTATCGATTTCAAGGCAGAGTATAAGAGAATATCTTATTTTGCCATTCTTCAAAGCTAGTAAGATTCCTCAGGATGATTTTCGGGTCGAAGGTCGGTTAAGAAATTATCGAGACCTTTGATGCCGATAAAGACCGTCATGTGATTTTTTTAAACTCATAGGTATTTGAAAAAATGGTTCAAAATACACATAAACACTAGAAAGAAATTGAAATTGTCGATAAATTTTATTACCATAGCAAACGTTCCAATAAATGAATGGATGTCCTTTTGTGGTTTTTCAATGTACACATTTGCATCAATGTTGAATAAATCTGAGTCCTTGTTAAGCTTCTGGGTAAGTGGTACTGCCAATCGTAATTTCCAATCCGTTTCTCCTAAAAACCAAATCAAACAAATTAACAATATACGGAAATAAAATAAATAAAATGACTTCTCCACTTACCATCGAGTTGATCGGTTCTAACAAAAACTGATCCGCTTTTATCGCTTGTTCGTAATAAAATCAAATCAGCAGGTACACGTTCATTCTTCTCAACTATAATAATATCTCCAACTTTAAGCTTTGATGAAGACACCATTTCGTAGCCATGCTCTTGCAAACAGGTTAAACGTTTGTATTTCTGTGAATTGACTTCATGGTCTCGCTGGTGTCGCCGTAGATCGTCGACTGCTTCTCGACATATTGTAACCATAAGGACAAAACAAAGTGGTCCCCAGTAAGTGTACGGATAACCAATACGGATGTCTGGTATAAATTGACTTAATGCCATTAAAAGAAAATACAAATTCAAAAAGAAACGAAATTGCTCAAAGAGAACCAATGGCAAAAACGTTAAAAAATTGTATTTCTGATTTCGGATTTCATTTGGTGGAAATTTGTCGCTGGTTACACGGCCCAGGTGTACAGTTCGAGCGCGCAGTTCACGGGCCGAAAACCACTTTCGCCATGCTCGACCCCAACAGCTTAAAAAAACAAGTATTTATTATAATAGAGCTTTAGATGTATGTTTATATATTTATATAAGGAAAGTGATAGATTTCATTGCAAAAATTTTTACTCTCATATTTTTTCATAAAATAGCAGGGTAAAAAAACTGCATAGTTATTTCATGAAAAGTTTAACTTTTAGAAACCGCACTGATTTTGATTAGAAATGTGCTCAGTTTACCATAAAAGTGAAAATTGGTATGCAAGTATCACAGAGAAAAGAGATGAGAGTATATGTATGTATCTGAATTGTACGTTCAGTAACACCCATATGTCTCTGATGATTTTATAAAAAACATAATTGTGGGCTCTATCTGAAATTTGTTTTTTTTTTTATAATGACATGGCAACCCTTACCGACTTTGTCCCAAAAAATATTTTTACGAACTTGTCAATCGATTAACCATCTGAGCACATTTCAAAATTTCGGTTTTTGGAAGCACACATTTTTATTTCAGTAACTTCAAACTCAATTTTTTGGTACTTGGTGGAATTAAAAAAAAAAAATAAAGCCGAAACAGAAGGGACACTATAGTGTACACCTATCCAAAATACAGATCAAAAAGCCAAATTGCCAAAATCATAGGACTTTATTATTTAAAAGTTTAAACACTCAAGATGCAAAGGACAGTCGTTGTTCTTTCCCCTATTACAGGGCTTGTAACAAAAATTTCGTAGTACAAACGCCAAAAAGGAAGCATCATTTGCTTTTCGAGGCGTAAGGTGTACTGATCTTAGAGCAAGCTGATATACATACAGTTAAATTCTGCCAAATGCTATCTGTCTGGAGTAAGAAAAAAATATATTGCAACGCGGTTCTTGGACCTAAGTGTTCTTTAGGACTGTCACAAGAGACTGTAGTTCGAAGCGCAATACAAAACCATAAACTATTCGTTCAAGCGTTTTCCAAGTAAATGCCTTGTGAGGGAATGGAGGGGACCTACAATTTTCTGCCGGTTCCGAACGGCTTATGGAGAAAGCGCTTTTCATGGCAATGAATTTACTAACGGAGGACCTGCCAATTCCTTGCGAAGCGATAGCCATGGAAAAAACATTGTTGCCTCTGTTGGGATTCGAACCACGAACCTCTGGGTTAACAGGCAGCCATGCTAACCATCACCACACGGGTAAAAAAACTAAACAGACCGCTCTTTTTTTTACAGTTGTGAAAAAGGGAGATAGCGAACGTTTATTTAGTTTAAAACCTTAAAACAAGAAGCGTTTCCTAATTGGCATATTTTTTAGTTAATAATTTAATAATGAAAATTAATGAAATATAAACATTAAGAAATAAGAAAACTGTGAAATATTTGGTCCGTTGCCAATACAAGTTCGCGTTGGTAATCATGCATTGTGGGTAGGAAAACAAGCAGACAAACATTGATAGTGTTGTGTCGTGGTGGTTGTTCCAGAGCATTTCATACTAAATGTATTGGACCAGCGGGGTATGATACGGCTACAATAAACAAAGGAAGCAAAGTTATTATTATGTGCGATAAGTGCAGAGTAAGATTTTAATCTATGCAATATTCAAATGGAAGATAATTTAAATGAATAAAATAATATAAAACAATGAAAACTTTGATGTACTTAATAAAAAAAAAAAGTTATTTTTGAAATTAGAAGTTGTTTAAGTGAGAAAACACCATATGCAAGTAGTCTGAAGACAAGTGCATCAGTGGGGGTTGAACGATCTCATAACTATCAACATAAATTGTATTGAACACATTAAATACTTAGGTGATGTTATTATAAACAGTTTTAAGAACTTCAAAGAATAAGACTAAGAAGTGGTATTAGACCTATCCTAACTGCGGAAAATGCAACCATGCTATGCAATGCATTTTTTTATTTTTTTTAGAAGCATAACGGTTCAAGAGTATTGTGTCAAAGTTTCCAAGTCGATCAGAGCAAAGTTTATGAATATTTTTATACCTGCTCGACTCCAGCGTGCTATCGTTAAATGGCATTTTTAAAGCGTTATCCCACAAATCACGTTTTTAATAAAGTCGCTGCCCCTCATAACTTCAAAACTATTGCACATATCCTTTTTAAATTATGAACACTTTCTAAAAGTTCACAAATAGCATGTTTCTCTTCAAACTGTTTTCCAAGAAGTGAAAAATTGGAAGTTCGAAAAAACCCTCCCAGCGTCACCTTAGGACAACAATTACACTTGTCAACAGTGAATGATTTTGCCGAAAAAGCAAACTATATTATTTTAAAGGTTTTTGCTTCGCTGAATCTAAATATGAGCTCAGAATGTACCTAATAGCACCTAGGCCTCAAAATAATGCATGACCGTGTATTGCAGCTTTTGAAGCCAAATATCTCAAAAATTTGATGTAATAGAGTATCCATATATAAATTCAGCGAATAGCAAATCATCGGAAAAGCAATGGTTTTTTTCATGTCAAAACAGAGCTGAAAGATAACATAAACTGGATTTTTCGATCTTGAATGCTTAATACTTCAGAAACGCGAGCTGTTACGAAAATTCTAAGCTCATATTTAGACTCACCGTGGCAAAACCTTTAAAAAATATAATTTACTTCATTCGTCATTCAAAAAGTTCAATTTTGTAGACCAGCGCAGTGTTATCTAACAAAATAACTTTGGTTTCGAAAGGCCCAGTGCTGTGCTGTTAGCGGCACCTCCCAACTTTTTAAGTCGGTTCACTATAACTGCTGCTTTGTCGTATTTTTTGATACATCTTTTACAATCCCACACAGTATTCTTTGAAAATTGTATTTTAAGGAAGCATTGTTTTTAATAAACATATACAAACTGTGTCGTCAAAAAAATTCACAAAAAATGCAACTTTTTTTGGCGAATTGTTTTGTCAAGATTTATTAAGAGCTGTTGTTATGCACGGGATTAGGGAAATTGGATAGTATCTTCCTAAATCGACTCTCTACTTGTAATGCTCAATGGATCTAACGTTCACGCCCAAGCATATGCAGACGACGTCTCCGTGCTCTCTGTTGGTTCCATCCTCCTCCAAGCACAGGCTGCGCTATATATGATTGACACCTGGTGTGCTAGAAACAGTTTAAAACTGAGGTTGTCCTCTTCACGAGACGTAGAAAATTGACTGGTCTGAACTTACACTTAAAGGCGTCAACAACCCCTTTTCAAACGTCAAACATCTTGGAGTAATCCTAGATAACAAGCTTCTTTGGTTCAAACATGTCGAGTCTAAAACTACTAAAGCACTGTCAGTCTTCTGGCAATCTAAAGGAGCCTTTGGCAAGACATGGGCTCTTTCACCGAAAAGAGTCCTTTGCATCTATACGGCTATGATAATACCAATCATCTCCTATGCGTCAGTTGTTTGGTGGAATAAACTCTCACAAACACGTTATTGCCTCGTTTGCCAAACTTGAAAAAATAATTTGTCTTGACTATACTGGGACCTTCCCCAACACACCATCTTCCTCCCCTTGACACCTACATCATGGGGTTTACTCTCAAGACCATTTTCTCTGGAACAACTCGCACTGGAGCTTCGAGGAATTAGCATTCAGCATTTCTTTTGACGCCGTCTGACACGATGATCCCAAGGCTCAAACTGCGTCAAAAATACTGTCAACGTTCCTTCGGTTCAGGACTGTTCCATTCAAGCTTGAAAAGAACTGTTATCATAGATGGTGAAGATTCTACAACCGTAGATGGCATGCCTCCATTGGATGCAGACAGACCAAACGTATGCTCCCCAAAGTAAATAAGAACAGTTCTTTATCCAGATTGGTGTCCTATTAGATGAGAACTTGCTTTTGTTCTGGCCAGTATGACTGCCACCTTTAATACCTGCATGTCCTGGTGCCCAACAAATTGTTATTTTTGCTATAGGTCACTTTGTTTAGCTTAATATTGGTTGATTTAAAAACAAATTGATTGACTGTTCCCTATTCTTATGAGTGGTTGAATTTAATTCATCCTTCAACCTTTGGGCTCCGGCATACAGTTTATTATTAAAACTATATGCCTAAATATGTATTTGATCTAATTTACTTATGGTACCTTGTATTTGTTAAGTGAACCGAAAAATGTTTTTTTTTTTGTCGTTGCAAAGAACGTAAAGTAACCATTGGGAGTCATTAAACAAATATGTAGGTTGTATGTGTCGTTTTTAAAGTCGTCATTTTTCAAAGCAAAAATGCATTTTTGGAAACGCAAATTATACATTCATTTTCAATTGTATCGTCATAAAAAAAATGATGATCAATCGACGACAAAATTGACGTTTGCAAAAATTGCCATACATACATACCGACTTTTTTCTTCTCCTGACAAATTCAATATTTTAAAAAATACGAAAAAAGACATTGTAGCTTGTAGCGTTTAAACAAGTGAACCGCACTATAGACACATATGTTTTTATTAATTGAAAAGTATCAACTACTATTGACACTTTTCAGAAAAATAAATTATTTGAACTAAAGAGTATGAATCACCTTATTATATTACATCGCTTTCGGGGTCGATTTATAAGTGGAATGTTTTCTTTGACTATAGGCAAAGAAGCTGAACTTTGCGATGTATCATCCATGCTAAACGATTCAATGATGAATTGTTTTTTAAAAGTTTCGTAATATTGATATAAAACAGTTATTAAAACAAAATTTAAACAACACACACATTTCTTTGGACACTCGAATCGAAGCAAGTCTTTTTTAATTTTTTATTTATTTCTCACCATCGATGAACTAATATCAAGAGATAAGAGGATCAAGTCAAGAAGAACAAAAGAATGGAAAAAATTACAACAAGAAGGACAACGTCGTATTAAGCTGCGTTCGCGTACTGTAAATTATCACGAAATGCGCCGAAATTTACCTCAGTCAGTCCGATTCTCTTTCAGCACAGCAACTTTTTTTAGTTCTATAGTTTAGCACTTTATGAGAGATTTTAAAACAAAAAATAAATTATGTTGAATTTTACCTTCTCTTCAAGAATTGTGATTCTTCACCCAAAACTCATATCTAAAAATTAGAAAGATAACGAAACTAGGTGTAATTTTCCATCATTTCTCTTCTTTTGAAAAATCGTCCGTTCCCTTTAACCAGCCTCAAAATGCTCAAAATAAAGAAACGGATCTATTGTAAACTTTGCAAAACTATTGTCGATAGCGATACTCCCGCTTTTGATTGTAGCGGCGAAGTACTGTTACAGTACAATACATATTTGAATGGTTAAGACTAGCGAAAAAAAGAAGGGTGTTGAAGTGATTTTTTTTTTTCATTCAAGCATCTATCTAGTAAGCTAATGACCACCCCAACAAAAAGCGCTGCTATCGAACAAAACCAAAAATTAACTTGTGACGTCACAGGCATATTAACGGGCTCGTTTGTGCCATTTTTGCCCAAAAGCTAAATTCGCCCAACAACCATCGACCTCGGTAGCTTTTTTGTTTTTTCTTTTTTTTACAAAAATGCATCGTTCCGAGTTCCGACCACTTTTTGAAATAAATTTAAAAATTTGAACTTTTTTCGACTATTTTGGGGGTCTGTCATGGTGAAGAATAAAGAAAGTTTCATGCAAAACTCAGCAATTCTATAATCAGCTCAGCAATTTACTTTACTAATGAACACAAAAACAAATCAATACTGAGCTAAATATGTTTAATTTGTTTTTGGTATCCGTTAAATCTATTGCTGAGCTCCATCTTTACACTTTTTTAAAGGTGAAAGATTTTTTGTTTATATTGAATAGGCTTCAAAACCTATTTGAATACAATTTGTAATGGAGATGGCCTATAGCACAGAGTAGATAATTATAAAGTTATACTCTGTGGCCTATAGTCTAGGATCTAGGTGGTTACAGAAACCATATTTCATCCCCTTATTCCTTTGGAAACGGAAACGGCAACGTAAGCGAGAACTTAGAGTTTGTATTGAATAGGCTTCAAAACCTTATGTAAAAAAAAAATAATGACGAACAAGTTTAACATTCTTTAAGAGTACTATAAACTTAATACTGTTGCAAAACTGGATAAAAAACAAGAATTATAGAAAATAGTTTTAAACTTTTTATTAAACCTCATTTTCGCTGTTTTTCAAACCACCAAACACCTTTTGAGGTATTTTTTGCTTCTCTATGAACAATTTGCTCATCAATTTATTTTCTGTTAACGAATCATTGTTATCTTTTCCTTCTTCATTTGTTTCCTCTTCGTCTTCTTCTTCATCTTCATCTTCGTCACAATCACTGATATTAATCTCATCCGGATTAATGACCATATCTTTCGAATTCAGGCCCTGGGTTTCACCGCGAACAAACATAACATTTTTAGCTTTAGGCACGGCGTCTAATTCTTCTTGTTGTTTCTTTAATGCCAATGCTTTTGTATCTACCAAAGCCATTCCAGATTTCATGTTAGTGTCTGCATTTCCATTGGATGTAACCATTTGAGCAGCCATCATATTAATCTGTGTATTATATGTAGCTTGAACGGAACGTTTTATTCTTAACATTTCACGCATAGTGTCCTCGTTGCCATGACGCACCTCAAACTCTTTCCATGTTTGCCAAAATTCGGCTGTAATGCGAGGATCGCAAACTTGGCTGCAATGCGCATAAATTGTTCGAGCACGATCAATCTCTCCTAGCTTGGTTTCCATTTCAGCAAACCGAACACACATGTCACGCATTCGATCTTCGGGAAGCTCTTCGATTGCTCTTTCATAAATTTCTCGTGTTCTCGGTAATCCATAGATATCTGCAGCTTTTTTAATAAAAATATTAAACATATCAAACATTTCTTCCTGTTTGACAGCAGTAGTTGCCCGGTTGTAGACTGCCATAGCGTGACGAGCTAATCCGTGTTCTTCTTCCAACTTGGCATATAAAAGATAAAAGTACTTTGCGTAGTCAGCTGGGCATTTCTCCAGGCACTGTTCGAAAAGGTCACGAGCTCTTTCGATCTTTGAACCTCCATAGCGCTTAAGAAATTTCGTCAAGTAGGAGTTCCAAATATCGTAAACATTAGGCCACTTAAACAATGCTATTCCTTTTTCGTATGCTCTAAACGCTTCTTCAAAGTAATTGTGTTCTTCCAAGAAAAGGCCATAGTTTATTACAATTTGCGGTGTGCAGATTCTTAGATCGAGTATGCGATCGTAAACTGATTTGCAGGTTTTGAACGTTCCAAAGCTCTCTTCTAAGTCCGCGTACATTGACCAGATTTTAAGGGACTTATGCAATCGCATATGAACAGACTCTCCTTCATCGTGATAAGCCACCTTACGTTTTGGTATAACAGTTGATACTTGCATGAGTTTCAAAGCGGCATCGAAATTCTTTTGTCTTATCTCCATTTCAGCCCATTCACACCAAATCGAAGCAAGTTCATCTACATTTACATAATCGACCCGAGTTGCCTTCTCAAACACAACACGAGCATCTTCAATTTGTCCGTTTTTTTCATAAAACTTTGCAAATTCTACCCAAAGAGTATTGATCTTACCAACTGCAAGACTTGGCTGCACAGTTTGAACTGCTTCTGTGTAAGTGTTGATTATTTCATGGGGCTTTGACTCATACAGCTTGACTCTTTTGTGCCATTCTGGAACGTTGTGTGGGTTTTGTCGAAGAAGTACGCTATTTAGAAGCAACAAGCGACGTTCCATGAGATATTCGAAACGTGCTAAACGTAATTCTATTTCGATATCATCTTGATCGGTAGAATTTGGGTTTTTCGCAACAATTTCCATTCGCTTACTTAAACTCACCTCCTCAAATTGAGCGTACTCATCGAAGACTTGAGTAAAGTCTCGCACTGTGGTGACTGTTTGAATTGCTTCTTCGTATATGTCTCTTGCGCGGTCGAAGAGGCCACTACGAACATAGTAGTCAGCAAGTGAGATCCACAAACGACTCAATTGATCAGTGTACCTAAATAAAACAAAAACAAGTTTAAGTTGATTTCTAAACCTCTGAATTCAAGATTCCAATAATTCAAGTGGTCTACATACCTCCTTAATCCTCCACGAATAATAGCATCAACATTCAGCGAATGTACTTCACCGGGATTTTTAGATGCCAGCTCACAGAGTTCATTCCAAAGCTGATGATTTGATTTCCCATGTTTGGAAACAAAATTCTCATTATCAACAATTGTAGCCAGTTGTTGCGCTGCATCGTCTAATTTTCCATCATCAATCAGAAATTTAACAAACTCTTCGGCATCATCAGGGAAAAGCTTAAGATACCGCCTGTATATTTTGACTGCTGTTTCAGACACATTGCATTGTTTTGCAAACTTTAAATAAAGTGGCCATATACGATAATGTTGTGTTATTGGTAAAGCTCTGAGTGCTCTATCGAATACATGTCGAGTTCGTGTAATTTTCAATTGATTTGTCATAAATATGCAATAATCCATCCAAATTCTGGGCATTTTATGCATAAAAACAAGGGCTCTTTCGAAGCAGTTGTTAACCTCTTCAATCGATTCATCATAGTGAGATTTACCACGCACTTGACTTCGTCTTGTTCTTAAGTAGTTGTACCATATCTTATACGAACCGGGCAATTCTTTCAATGCTCTTTCAAAAACGGTATTGACTTCATTGTTGGAACCTTTCTTCTTATGTTCTATGAATCTCAGCCAATGTTTTACCGAATAAGCATTGCGAAGAATTTCTTCTTCGTAGGGAATATCTTCATGTGGCTACAAAACAAAAGAATATTATTACAATTAAAGTGTGAATAAGATCAATAACTTACGAAAACAATATTTATACCACTTTTTTTAACAGTAGACATTTTTAAGAACGATATCTCTTGGGTTTTGATAAAAAATTAAAAATAAAACATTTGGAAATGTCATGTGTCATGAACACGATTTATGCACAGTCAAACGTTCACTTCAACTTTTCGTTTATATGAAAAAACTCAACCCAGCTTCAACCGAATCGCGCAAGAGTTGTTAGCGGAGTTCACACTGTACAATTAGTTGGACAGACTGACCAAAGTTGGATAATGTGAACCCTCAGACGACCGCTTGACCAACTTGTTGGATGGTTTTCAAATATTTTTGAAAATTTTGAAGTTGGACGGAGTGGACGAGAATAATATGACATAAGGTTGGACGACAGGTTTGTAATCGTATAGTGTGAACTCGGCTGTTCTGTCGAAATCCCATGCAACACTAGCGCCCCGTATCCCGTTTTCATTCATTTAATTTAATTTGAATTTACTCGGGGGGATGGGCTAGGTTAGGTGGGGGGTGCAGCCACAAGTGGACTGGAAGCAACTCACTCGGATCTCAAGGATCCATTGTACTCCCCGAGAAAACAAAGGATGAGCGAGTTGTAGGATTGGAGAGGTAGAGGGTTGGGTTGGTGACTGTGTTATTGGGGTAGGGAACCCCACTGAACCATTTGGAGCCCTGAGTAAATTTTAGGACGTTGTTCAATGGGAGGTTAGAGATGTCGCCCAGTTCGTCGACGAAGTATTCTCCGAGGGCTTTTCTCCTAGTGTGGGCCAAGCTAGGACACTCACAGAGGAAGTGGAATGATCCTTCCTCTGCCTCTTCGTCTTGGTATCCTCTACATAAATCGGATGTGCTAATGCCCATTCTCATCATGTGGGTACCCAACGAGTTGTGGCAAGTAAGAATGCCAATAAACAGAGAGAGCCCAGGTCTGCTAAGCTGGAGTAGAAATTCTGTTTTTTTCTCGGAAATATCTGGCCAAAGGATTCGCTTACCCGATCCGCTATTGTAAACGGGGTAACAATCATCAAATATATAGATAAAAACTCTACGAAATTAGCAGTGTTTTGTTCCAGTAAATATTACCGCTATCGAAACCCTGGAACCTGGAACCAAATGCTGGGGATCATTGCATACCTAACGTTTTAAGACGACTATCGTCTAAATTTTAAATACTACAAATTAAGGTGTATAAAAATTTGAAAAGTTGCAAAAATAATGTAAAACGATAGAAAAATCTTTTTACGATACAATCGGCGAGAATCTTTGCACAATAATCGACTAAAAAAAGTTACGAAATCCACAGGATGCTAAAGTCGCAGAATATCGTTCAACTTTTCACCGTTTTCGCTCGGATTTTAAGCGAAGTGATTGCGATTGGGGTAATATACAGGGTATGTTTTGCATAAAATGCGACAAAAGCTCAGGACTATTAGGTTGAGTACAAGAAAAAAATTGTATCGGAGGGAGTGACTGCCTCCCTCCGTTTAGGCAGGATGGGCAATCTTATTGTAAAGTGCCTCAATTTTTTAAGACTATTAAAAATCAACAAAGTTACTTACTACCACATACCTACTTTCTATCTTAGTTTTTGAGAAAATACAAAAAAAAAAAAAAGAAAATCCATTTTTGTGGTTTTTCGCCTGATTGGACTTTAATTTCTGAACAAAAATGGATTTTCTAATGAAAATAAGACTTCTTCTTTTTATTTTAAAAGAAAAATCACGAAAATTTCGCGTTCGAATTTCAAAATATTGACTTTGAGACTTGATTTAAAAAAAAAAAAAACGATTCACTAAATCATGTCCAACTAAATTGTTATTTAAAGAACAAAGTATTAGCATTAAAAAACACAACTATAGTAAGTGGAAGTAAAAGTGTTAGGTAGTTGATTTTTAATAAATTTTTGAAAAAATTAAGTACATTTTTATAAAATTGGCCCTCCTCCCTCAACGGAGGGAGTTAGACTTCTCCCCCTCCCAAACGATTTTTTTTGCCTTGAACCAACCCCAAACCTAGGTATTCGTCCTGAGCTTCTGTCGGTTCTAATAAAAAAAAAAAAACAACGGAAAAGTTAACACAAATGAAAAGCGCCTTTTCCTGGTGATCGTTTATTGCACTGAGGAGATATAACTTTATTCCTCTAAGGTTTATTGCAAAGAGGAAAACTTTATGTCAGTTGACAGGCCCTCAATCTTCAACAACCCTCACAGCCTAGCATCTGGTTTTGCTTATACGAAGCGTCCCAGCGTATTTCTTTTAAACATACCTTCTGAGGGAATGGAAGGTTCCTAAAATTGTTGCTGATTCAGTCATATATTTCGTTGGCAAAAAAAAAAAATACAAAAATTGTTTAACAGAAATGGCGAACTTACTCTCAGTAATAGCATGCGTTTTGCTTTTTAAAAATATATATTACATCGAGTTAAAGTGTTTCCGAATTCGAAGTTTCCTACAAACGCAGCACAGGAACATTTTCCAAAAATTTATTTTTGATATTTTTCATGATTTTATGATTAAATAAAGAAATTGAAAAAAACTCGTCTCCCGGTTTTCCATGTTTCAGGTGTCGTTGCAGTTGTCTGTACCAGGAGTGTTTTGGTCCGCCTTTCTTTTTGTTTCATTTCGAATCTGTCAGAATGTTGCGATATTTCTTTATGCATGTATTATGTAGTTACTTCTTTCGTATTTTTAATATGTAAATAAATAAATAGATAAAAAAATTTGAAATCGGTAATCTTCACGATCTCAAACATGTCTTTAAGATTCCTGTTTTTCAATAAATAGATATGTTGGCGCAAAAAAGCGAGGAACACCGGGGCCTAGTATTTCTCACACCCATACCTTGTGAGGAATAAATACAATTTTTTGCCGATTCCGTGAAAGAGCTGTTCTTGGCAATACTTGGCGATACCCGTGGAAAAACATTTTTTGTTTCCTGTTTAAAACGTATTCGTTTGAGAGCGTCAATAAAAGGCTAGATAACAAAATACGGGCTAGGTAATTTGAAACTTATGATAAGCCATAGGTAGAAGTAGAGAGATAATTAAGCTATGTAAGCTCCTATGAGGGCGCTTTGCATAAGATTCGACTAAAGCTCCCTTTAGGCGGGAGGATACCTTTCATTTTCATTTAATTTCTCAAAAACTAGGAAAGATTTCTTTTTTCAAATTCGACAACCCAGAAACCATTCACTGATTTAACTGGAACTAAAATGTTAATTCAAGAAAAAAGTATTAGCTTTCAAAAACGCTATAGTATGTAGTAGTAACTGGCTTAGTTGATTTTTAATTTTTTTTTTTTTTTTTTGAAACTTTTTTTAAAAATTACTTCTTCCGCCTAACCGGTGGGAGATAGACCCCACCACCCCCGTACGATTTTTTTATTTTCTAGAACAACCAACCTTGTGAACTTTTACGCATCTTATGCAAAGCAGCCTGAATATTTAATTTGTAAAAATTACAACATAGACAAATATGTTCACACTTAAGACGTCTTCATATTTTAGTTGCGTAATAACAAGGCTTGAAAATCGGCACATTATGCGAACTTGAATCGTTAGAACCTAATATGGAGTAGCTCAATGAAGGAGAAGTCATTGCATAAAAACACCAAGGGGAAAAAGACACTCACTGAGACTGAAAACAATATTTTCCCAATAATCGATAACTTGCAGGATATGCTAATGACACCATTTAAGCCACACTAAACTATGTACATGAAAGAAGAGGTTGAATTTTTTTTTCTTCAAAATGCATACAAATGGGTTTTGATTGCAACAAACTAACATGCTTACTTCTTTTCGATAGGTAAATTATAGTAAATACAAACGCGCATACGGACATATTTTGATATTTGTATTTCTTTGAAATCTGATGGCCTTTAAATGCTAAGTAAACTAGTGTTTATTATTTCTTTGTTTGAATTTAAATATAACAGTTCTTACTTCAATCGTATTATGTAATATCAATTAACTTAACTAGTAATTATAATTTAACAATGCTATACGAATAGGTAGGTAGGCTGAAGATGTTACTTTGTGCAATAAACTAATCGAATATACAAATCCTTTCATTTATTAACATTGTAAATCTCAACCCCCAGTTCTACGGGAATGCTAAATTTAAGCATTATTGTTGTATGTATTTATTTTTCAATCATTTATGATGAATTTTTCATAAAAAACAGGGACTTTATAATATTGTATGTATCGTTCTTAAAGCTAATATTAAAAATTTAGGAAAGGAAAAAGCCACACGATATCTTTGCAATTCAATTGCTCATATAGATACTATAATCATTCTTTATGTTCTGTTTATAATTTTTCGTTAATAAGAGATTAATTTAAGATTCAAATGCTTAAGATCGGGTTACACCCCAGGAGTATGATTAATTGACGGAAACGCTCTAGATATTACATATATGGTGTGATATAGTTTTTTTTTTCGAATATAAACAATTCAGTTTGTTAGATGAACAAAGAAAATGATTTTTCTTATGAGCTTGTCGTAAGTGTATAGTATCAAACAGGTCTTTGTGACGACTTGTGAAGCGGTGGTGGCGGCGGTGGCGGAGCTCGTTGCTTGCGTTGCAGTATCGATAGAATCTTTGGAATAGCACCTTTAGATGACTTTGGCTGAGCATTCACAGGTGGAGCCCATTGAACGGGATGCAATTTGTTGTGATTCATATGTGGCTGATGTGATTGCATCAACTGTTGATGGAAGACAACCCCACCACCTGCTTGGATAGTGTGTGCCTTTGCTATTGGATAAAGTGGAAGATCATTCTTTGAGTATTGGGATTGTTGTGGAATGGTATTAGAAGCACGTGCGCAAGAATTCGATTGGTGATAAATCATTTCGGATTTAAGTTGGTTTTCCTCGTATGGGTAGTCATATAAGTTTTTTTTAGGACGTGGTTTACGAACCACCTTTTCGGAGTAATGGTTTGCGTTTAATCTTACAGAGTCGTTGTTAGGATTGGCTTCTATTAGAGTTGGTTGAATTACCCGATTACCATGAGTGTGGAGACGACTAGTGCTTGAAAAATATTCTTTTGATTGAGTGTGTAGTCGACTTTCGAAGTCATTCTCGCCCTCTGAACCAAACGATCTTGGTGGAGATGGCGAACGAGGTGTCTTGCGATCTTCTAATCGAGCCCGAAATCCTTGAATTGATTCGTTGAGGGCCCACAATTGAGTAAGTAATGACAAGTCCATTTGTCGCAAATTGTGCATTTCTTGACGCAGTGTTGCTAATTGAGTGTCCATATTACTCTCGTTCGATGTTGTACCTGTCGATGATACTGTTGGTGATTTACTTGCATCTCCACTGCTAATGGATTCGGCTGTCGATGATAAGCTTCCATGTCTGATGGGTTCTTCTGATGTTTCTCGTTGTGGTGCGGTGCGGGTACTTGTAGACGTACTCGGTGTTTCAATATTAGTAAAACCAACACCCTCGGGCAGAACTGCCGCGGCTAGGCTTTTTGGTAAGGGTGGTAGGTCAGAATATGACATCTCGGTGGAGTCTCCTAGTTCACTTTTTGTGTCAGTACTTAAATCTTAATTAAGTGTTTTTATTGTCTTTGGTATCTTTTATAATTTTTTTTTTTTGATTTGATTCGATTCTTAGATCCCCTTTTGTCTTCTTTAGTAATAAGAAAGAAAATTAATTTTGACATACAATTGAAACATTCAGTGGATGTTGAATTTCCAGGCTTGCCGACACATTGGACACTGTTTATTTAGGGGTTGCAAATTGAGCCACTTTACAATGCAATGCATGTGGAAACAATGGGAACAAACACCCCAAACGAGTGGACAATCATCACCGGGCAGTGCACACTCAGGACATGTACTCTCAAACGACATACGACAAATACCGCAATTTTCATCATTAGCAATCCAGCGCCAAGATGCAACACCCATCCATGATTTTATTTTAATTTTCATTGTAAAAATGTATGCAAATCCATTGGAAAGAGGTAAAGAAAAAATACAATTACTTAACTTTTAGCGTTTAGATGAATTGTTGTAAATATTCAACGAAAATAGGTCAAACCAAACCAAATATCTGTGTTCTGTGCACTTCAATTGTGACTAGTTTTCAACTTGGGATTTTGACGCTTGACATATTGGATTAATAAAAAAGCCCTCTGCATGCCAATAGGAAAACTAAAGGTAGAGTTCAGAAAGTGATGTTGCTTTTGAGGCCAATTCACAATGAACAAAAACAATTTTCAAAACTTTACAAGTTTTCCCATACATTTTCCTTAAACCCCATCCCTTCACTTCAAGTCGAGACGTCAAGCAAAAACTGGTGGAAGCGGTTCAGTTATGGTGGATTTACATGCATTTGCAAGTGCAGATGAAAAAAGGAAATAGACACAAGATGTAAAATTCATACTTGTCTGATAGAGAGGGAACGCACCATCTGCACTTCCTTAGTTATGGCTGCAGATGAAAATTGAACGACCAATGCTTGATAGTGTGAACCCTTCAGACGACCGCTTGTCCAACTTGTTGGATGGTTTTCAAAAGTTTTTGAAAATCTAGAAGTACGATGGAGTGGAAGGGTACGTGACATAAAGTTGGACGACAAGCTTGATAAGTGTGAACGCAAACTACATCAAACCTTTGTATATAGAAACTATAGTAATATCACTTTCCAATATTTTTTATTAACATTGTTCGTCACTAGGGTGCGCCAACACCAGCGGAGCAGCTGTTATGCTCATGGTGGAATGTATCAATTTAGGTGAGCATTTCCTATGGGTTAGAAAGTGATGCATATATGATGAAATTTAAACGATGTTATTTGCTTCCTACTCTTACCTCCTGCTCTTGAAAAATAGGCTTGTGGACCACATTGGAAATTTTGTGGACCACTTTCGACTTCCAAGTTCCAAAAAAAATATTGGAAAGTGATAGTACTATACGATATATATACAAAGATCAAACCATCCAACTTCCATCAAACGAAGTTTGTCCAATTAATTGTACAGTGTGAACAGGGGTATTAATGATTGTAGCAACGACCAAGTACTGTTCCAATTCCCATACAAATTTAAAAGGTTTAGGCTAACGAGCAACAGATGGAGTACTAAAAAATATTTGAATTGTTTTTACATGAATAGTCAAAGATATTTAGTATTTGAATGACCACCCCAGTCGAAAGCGCTGCTATCGACGAGTTGGTTACTGGCAATCCATTTTTTCTATGGTGTGTTCTAGATCATATGTTGGTATAAGTTTCCCCTGTGTGTCCGTGACGTCATACTCATTTCTTTTTCCTTCTCGTAGTAGTTACGAGATAGTCCATTACCCCTGTTTTGCTGTTTACATTTTTGCAGCTGTCATTCCATCGGTTTTCGTTGATACTTTATCATTTAATTTGGATGGTAAAAGGATTTTATATTTATAGTTGTTTGTTTCTTTCCGATTGTATTTAAGCAAAATATTACAAAAAATGGATTCTGCGTTTAAGTTTTTATCTAAAAACGTAAAGGAGGTGCAAAAGAATTCAGATGATTTTTTAATGTAAGAACACTAGTAACCTAGAAAAGATAACCGAAATGCGTTTAGCACGTGCATATATATCAATAAATTTGTTTATTTTCAGTGTTCAAAAGTCAGCACCAGTTTCAAAACTGATCCCAATCATTTTGAAGAAAATGTATGACCTTACGACTTTGAAAGACACACAAAATAAAAATAATCTTGAAATTCTATATGAGCTTGTCGTAGAGGCCCTAGATCCTGAACAAATTTGGCAACTTATTGAACTAAGAAACAATGTTGTCTTGCCGCAGTTACTTGAAAGCACATCAAAGTTACTTTCTATTGCGGAAATTAAATTGCTCATCAGTGGTTTATCTCATGCGGAAAATGAAGAAAATTCGTCAAATGCCAGTGACAGTGAAAATGATGATCAATCGCAGATTGCGGAAAACGATTCAGATGGTAGTGCGTTAAGTGATGGCGGCGGAGATCATGCTTCGAATGATCCAGTCAAAAAACAGAAAATGAAAATCAGACCGTCAGTGGTAGACGATAAGTTCTTTAAGCTTAGTGAAATGGAAGCATTTTTGAAAGCAGAGGACGAAAAAGAAATGAGCAGAAAGAGTGGTAAGCCACAAAGCGATGACTACAGTATAAATTACTTTGATGAAAACCTAAGTAGCGAGGAAGAAGATGACGTTTGCTATAAAGACTTCTTTGATGAAGAAAATGAACTGCATGACAATAAGCAAATTCAAAGCTCAAAAGTTGCAAATGAGCAGGACGAGGAAGATGAGGGCGATGAAGAAGATGAGGACGATGAGGTGGACGGGGAAGATGACGAGGATAAGGATGAGATGGAAAGCAATATAAGTGATTCAGAAGACATCCATAATGATAACATTGCAGTTTCAAACTCAGATACTTCGGACAACGAAGCGGAGTCTAAAACTAAAAATACAGACACAAAGTCGCCTTTCGAAGATCGGCAAGATCGTCTCAAGCAACGCATCAGAGATTACGAACAAGAAATTTTAGGCGAAAAGCCTTGGCAGTTGAAGGGAGAAATACAATCCGCTAGTAGACCTAAAAACTCTTTGCTTGAAGAGATTCTTGAATTCGAAGCGACAACTAGACCAGCTCCAATAATCACAGAAGAAACCACTTTGCGATTAGAGGACATAATTCGTCAAAGGATAAAAGACAAGGCCTGGGATGATGTTGAACTGAAAGTCAAGCCAGTTACTACGCCTCAAGAATACCGAAAGCAATTGGTTTTGGACCAAGAGAAAAGCAAAGAATCACTTGCTAAAATATACGAAAAACAATACGAAAAAGAACTTGAAAAGTTGGAAACAAACCCTGCCGAGGCAAAAGAAGAAGAGCCAAAGTTACACAAAGAAATCAAAGAAATGATGCGATCCCTTTTCATAAAATTGGACGCACTATCGAACTTCCACTTTACTCCTAAACCAGTTGCGCCAGAGCCCAAGATTATAACAAACTCTGCAGCTGTTAATATGGAAGAGGTTGCGCCTGTCGCTATGAGTGATGCACGACTTTTAGCACCTGAAGAGGTTAAGAAGCGAATGAAGGGAGATATCATCGGCAGCAATGAACGTAATAAAGTTGACAAAAAGAGGGACAGGAGACGCAAAAAGCAAAAACAAAAGGCAATTTATAAGGCATTTGAAGAGCGTGATATTCAAAAACAAAAGCTTGGAATTCCGCTTTCCAAAAAACAGGAACAAGCAAAAATAAGTAAAAATTTAACTAAGAACAGAAACGTCGAAAAGGTAAGTTATAAATCAAATATTATTTCGAAATTTCACCAAACAAATGTATTATTCTTTTTTATCTTAGATTTCGGTTACCGACACAAGTGCAATGAAATCCTCCAAGGCATTCTTCTCGAAGTTAGACGAAACAACAAAGCTACAAAAATCATTGAAGCACAAAAAAACAGATACGAGTTCTTTTTCAGCGAAGAAGTTAAAGCTTTGAGATTATTTTTATTTGTTTTGAAAATATAAAAAACCTACATCTAAACAATTTATTTATTTATATCCTGGAAAAACGTAGTGTACCAAAATTTAAAAATTTGAAAAGAGTATATTGAGATCTAACAAAAAGTCGCTGTCAAATTGGATCTCCAAGATATCCTGAACCAACTTCAAATATTTTTTAATATATACGTTTCACTTCTGACTTTTAACAAAAACATTTCAAATGTGGCTCTAAAAGTACGTCCACACTATGCCGACCCGCATACGGATCCATTTCATTCGGTTCGGCTTTCGGTAAGGAGGAAGTCCGATCGAGATGTCCACACTTAGTCGGTATTGCCGATCGGCATGTGCCGATTGATACCGCTCGGCATAGTGTGGTAGCACTTTAAAAGTTTTTCGAGGACAAATAGACCCAAGTCATCTGAAGTTTGATATACGGAAAGCTCTACCCTAGCTTTCTAATTTTTTACTAGCCATTCTATGTACACCATAAACACTTGGAACTTGAGGTTTCACTTCGGAGGATTTGGGACTTTTTTCAGTTATTCGGTTCAAAAACATAACTTTTTTTAACTATTTAATGAGTTCAACGCCAGAATTATTAATAATCTCAATCTGTACCGCAATCTTTTGCAACTCTGCAAGCCGCAAAAACATGTGATATGCTCTCACAGTGTTTCGGAACTAAAGTTCGTTTCAAGGCAAATTTATTAAGAAAGTAATCGCATTTGTTTAGAAATCAACAAAATAATTGATTTCTAGTCGAATTCGCTTCCTCAAAATTGTCTAACTAACTACCCGGCGTATGCCACCAGCGGATCACTAGAGTGAAGCAGTTAAAAGGGACATGAAACACTGGAAAAAGAAAAAGAATTTGTCTACCAACGAAAGATATAATTCCATGAACATAACGATGCATAGCTAAACGAAATAAAAAAAATAGCAATACTGAACTTATATTCGAAATCTCATACTCACTTACTAACTTAGCCTTGTGAGTGGCGCAACAGAGCGAGGAGTCCAAGGCCCAACGCAATTCTCATAAAAAATTGCTATAAATTGTGGAGAAACAAGTAAATAAGTTAATACTCAGTAATTTGCTGAAGTAAACAAGTAACAAAACATGAAAATATGAATTCCTACATGTGAACATCAATATTAGCAAAAAACCTGAAAAGATATTTCATTGAAAGGAGAAGGTGTGGATTTGAGAGTAAATCTTTCGGATTTCAATGCAAAATACTATTAGAGTGCTAAAATGGAGAGAGCCCGCTCAAAATTTAAGTCGTGTCCACCCCGAACTGTAATGACCATCTAATGTCGCTTCCATTGAATGAAAATAACGGTCCAGGAGCATTCTCAAACCGTTTCATTTGTGCAAAAAGATCGATTCTCATGATTCTGAGAAGTAACTAGGTTTGTTCGTTGAAGCCCTAGGGTTGCCACAAAGCATTTTGTGAGAAACCTAAAGTCGCCCTGAATGTCAAAATGAGTGTTTTTTGAGCCCTAGGTTTTCCCTCAACTCGCCCTAGGTTTTTACTGTGGCGAATTGAGGGCTGTCAAATAGCATGTATTTTTTTTTTGAATGAAAGGAATGTGTGGTGATTTGTGGTTTAGCGTTTTTTAAGGACAGGAATACCCAGGTTTTTTTGACAACTCTTAGGGTTGTCAAGAAAACCTGGGTCAACCCTGGGGAAAGTTCAACGAACGAACCTAATATTGGATTCTGGAGAAGATTTTAATTTAGGAATACTTTTTACGAGCTTTGTGTTTCACTAACACAAAGACAATTTGTCAAAACTGAACAAAAATAGTTTTAGGTGTTCAAATATCTAGTTTCAGTTTTTCGTTCTCTGTATTCTTTTCTATAAATTTTTCAACAATTTATTGAAGTAGTACTCCCTAAAAACGAGGGTAATACCAGGTTCGGTCATTTAACTTTACCTTTTATCAAGGTTTCCTTAACAACCATGTGAGTTGTAAAAAGAAACTCAGTTTTCAGTTCTTAAAAACATTAAACCACAAAATCACCACACATCCCTGTCAATTGAAGAAAAATACATGCAATTTGGCAACCCTATTAATTGTTCTGCCGAATCCAAACGATTTGTGGAGAAAGCGCTTATCATGGCAATGAAATTATTATCGTTTCTTAAGACTTGCCAATTACTGATGTGATCGAAAGACCCATACAAAAAGGCATACATGCTAACCTTCGCGCCAAGGGCATCACCAAATTGTGCCAATACCGTGTAATATACTATGCTGCATGCCTTAAATTTAAAACCAAAATGTATGGGAACAAGTAAGTTAAATATTATATGGAATGCAGTGGCCAAATTACAAATTACCGCACACGTGATCGAGTAATACGTGACTGAATTACGTATTTTCGGCACTTCTTGTAACTATGTCGGGCACTAAAGTACCACAATTTGATATTCTTTCATCAGTGTTTAAGCGAGTTGACGTCGATGAATGAACAGCAAACTGATGTTGTGTAATATAGAACTAAAGAAAAAGTACTCACTCACTCGATCACTGATGCGGTAATTCGAACCCAGCACTTGTATACATTCAGCGGAGGGCTGACTACATTCAAACGGCTTAACAGATTTTATTAGTTTTTTTTATAATCAAAAATATTTATGAATGTGGTTAAGAGTAAATGTTTGGTGACAAAAAAGGGACTCAAACATCAAAAAATAATGTAGATAGTTAATATCATACACCATCAAATGAAATTATAAAAAAAAACAGCATAACATTACATTGTTAGTGCGGAAGAAGTTAACAAAACTTCAACTAAATGAAGAATTGAAATTTCAAAATTAGTTAATCTTAATTTAAAAATGTCAAACTTGTATACGAAGACACCGTTGAAGCCGCCTGAAACAAAAAATTCTACAGAAGCAATGTAGCACGTTGTGTGAAAGATGGTATTTAAGCTAAAAATAGAAATTCAACGATGCGTTTCAAAAAAACCTTTGAACAAATATAAATGTAATGTTGTATTACTAGGAGTGTTTTTCTTCTGCACAAGTATGCTTATTAACTTATAAGCACCAGATAGAAGATAGCGAAAATAGTTTTTCCGCCTTTCAGATCTAACCGTAGTTACCTACATACATAAACACTACAGGTTTCTAGTAATATTTGAATATCACCTTGTTTCTAAAGCTTCTACAATGAAAGACCTGTTTGCAATTATCAGTAGAACCAAGTTCTTAAATTAAATCTTATTATAAATGTACCTACATATCTCCTACAAGCTGATTGAATATACAACTTTGTAAATTATTTTCATTCTACTTATTAATGACATCAAATAACACAAATCTGCTTCAAGAGAGACGGCAGAGAGAAGTCTTCAAGGTTTTTAAGCATTACAATTCAACTTTATATAATTATCTTCAAGAAGGTGAATTAGACCTAAAGGTGAAGTGCACTTCAGATGTACTCCGATCTTTGTGCAGTGAAATACACAGTTGTCGACGCATGACTTAATAGTTATTGCCTTAATAAGCGGCTTGTGAAGCTTAACAAAAAATGAAATTATTAATTTTACATGTGTTTTTTTATGTAAGCGTTTCATCTACAAATTCGGATAGACACGGCGACATTACAAAGTTCGTTTTTCGTGAGTGTATTAATTCAGGGTTATTCTTACTACAGACTGATGTTTCTTTTGTTTGAGTGCAATGCTTTTATGTGTTTATGTGTACAATTACCTGATGCAAAAAAAAGTGTTCTAGTTTTGCAAATTCTATATAATCTAAAAAAAAGAATCTTAGTCATTCATTAATTTGTTTTGTGAAACTCTGTAATAAGCGCATGTAACTGGAGACTGATGCAAAATGTGTATCGGAAGAGAACGCATTCGATGAGGCTTCTTTGAGCATTTAATTATTTTCCCGTTATTTTTTTTAAATCTTTGTATATTAGGTATAGGGTCAAGTTAGAGGAGGATGTCGGACAGATTTCTATGTAGGTTTGTGATAACTAGACCAGAGGTTTGTTCGTTGAAGCCCTGGGGTCCTCACAAAGCGTTTTTTGAGAAATGTCAAACCGAGTGTTTTTTGAGCCTTGGGATCGACCTGGTTTTGCCCTCAACTCGCCCTAGGGTTTTACTGGGGCTTGTATGGTGATTTTGTGGCATAGTGTTCGTTGAGGACTGGTTGACCCAGGTTTTTTTTGACAACTCATAGGGTTGTCAAGAAAAACTGGGTCGACCCTGGGTAAAGTTCAACGAATAAACCTCATGAATGGATAACTATTTCCGTTCAAATATTTCTTTTTCTCGAAAATAGTTTAATCGTTTCAAAAAAAAAAAACATTTTAAAGAAAACTGACAACATCCCGTCGAGGTTTTAATTTGTGATCAGAAAAACCAGTTTAGCTTTTCATAGAGCACACGAGTTACGAGACTTAAACGTTAACTAGATTAATCGCTAAAATTGTTTTTTAAAAAAGGTTCTTCCTCACAATTTTTGTTGTTGGGGAAGACTTAAAAAGAACGGGGTCATCACTTTAATATAAAACCAAATTGTTTTAAATTTTCCAATGGTGTTGGCAAGTGAGTCCTGACTAGCGAGATATAGTGGAAAGTAGAAATTTTTTGAAATGATTGATACTCTTATTTGCTCTTTCAGCGCATGGTTTTTCTGCTTTGTCCTGTAGTCGCCACAAGACGTTTTTTTAAAAACCTGAATGTGAAACTGAGTGTTTTTTGAGCCCTGGGCTTGATCTCAGTTTGGTTTTTGAAGTACAGGTAGTGAACAGTTCTGTCAAACTCATAGGGTTGTTAAAGAAAACTGGGTAAAATTCAACGAGCGAGCCTAATAACTGCACGGATCAGATACTGACAACTTTCATTACGTGCGCTGTGACTTCGAATATTACCAAACGACACATGGAGTGTTTTTAACTGTCGGTCTATATGAATCTGGATCTAAATAAAGGTTAACTTTTGCATGTAAAAAATGTTGGGATCAAATAATAAAATAAGTACAAAAGTTAATCGATTCCGATTTAGATAGTATAGATAATAAAACACGCCTAAAATGCTGTGTGTTGGCATTGAAAGTGGTCAGTGATCCTATTTGACCATAACAAATTCTATAGAAGATAGTTATAGACAAACAACATTCAACTAACTTTTGACAATGGCGTTTGATTTGATGTTTGGCAGGGTGGCAGGTTTCAAGCTCAAGACTGTAAAAATCAGCGCAGGGAAACATAGTGATAGAATACTTCTGTAGACTACATAACGGCGATGAATGATGATGTCTGACTGAATGCCCCATTAAACTTGGACGATGATCAAGAATGCCTTCCTCTCGACCAAAAAAAAGTTAAGATTGAAGATTGTAACGCTGCACGGGTTTTCGGAAACACATTGCAGGGAAATTGTAGAAGGGGAACATTTTGTCTTCGTTCAAGTGGAAGAAAACCTTAACCGACTTAGATGGCGAAATGTAGAGATGTCGCCCGAAATCGAAGTCGGTATCGAAAGAGTTGGTTGAGGCAAAGGTTTACTCCGAACTGTAATGCGCACCTAAGAAAGTAAGTAAGTTAAAATTGATCTGTGTGTGCTTTTGGTTTTGATTTTAGTTTCAAATCCAGGACCAAATTTTTCTTTATTTTGCGAAAAGAAATGTCCTTTTATGCTATTCAGGAGCGTTTGGAAGGTTTATGAAGACACAAAAGGACATAATCCGTTTTCATATCTGGAAGTGATGAAACCTACAAAAGAGAAAACAAACTTTCCTAGCATATATGCTACATTACCAATAATGCTACATTGTTCTAGAGTTGTTACAATTTTTGAGTTCCGTGATAATTCACTGTGTCCTGGCATCCTGTATATGTCGATTTTATGTGCTTTATTTTAAAAAAAATTACATGGTTTCGCCCTACAAAAAAAAATTTCCAAGATTAAAGAAAATAATGACATTATATCTGAGATTTAAATATGTTTTCATTTATTATTTTAATTGACAATGCGAAACTTCTTAACATTATTTGGCTCTCACAAAACGCCAAGCCACGAAACAACATCACAAGTTTGTCCTTTGAAGAGAAAAACATGCAGTTTGCTATTCTGGGCAAGCTAAGGATTTTCAAAATCCCTTGTTGGCATTCAAAGGAACCCAAACCAATATTACCTCATTGAATTGCTTCATCGACGAGTGCCAGAATGGCTAGAATATCTGCCTGTTACGTGGGGGTTCAAAGTTCGAATTCCATTCGAAACATAAACTTGTTTTATAAGGGGATTGTCTTTCGTGAGAAATTGGTAATCCCTCCGAGAACAATGCCATAAAAAGAGCTCTCAGAATCGTCATGAAACAGTAGGTCTTTAAAATTAGTTACGACCGAGATTTCCACAGCTTTGTTGCACCTCTTTATTTATTAATTTATTTATTTATTAAGCGCACTTCTTAAGTTATTGAGTAATTTTATATCTGTTTTACTTCGGCAAGTCTGTTAAAGCCTTGCACCTCAGAACAACATCACAATTATATTTCTGAGTTGACAGTTGTGATGTGACTGAGGTATTGGGACCTGTTAGGTTTGGGCAGATAGGACTATAAATCTCTCGAATTTTTATTTAGTGCTCTTTAACACTCTAGCTGATTCACACGGTGTTGCTCCAGTCCAAGTTATTCAAAAAAAAATTTGACACAAAATTTCCTAAAACCAAAAATCTGCTGTTCCAGTTCTCATTAAACTTCACAGGTTTAGCTACAGGGATAATGCGAACATGGCCAAAAAAATTTCATCAAAATCGGTCGAACTGTTTTGGTGTAAATAGTCAACACACATAAAAGCATATCCCCATATGTAGAAAAGGCGGTTAAAATAAAATTTTCGTCAACATACTCAAGTCTCTTTTCCTGTTAAAATTTAATCCCCGCATCGCAATTTTCTGTTTTTCTCAAAAACAACATAGGAAATACTTTTCTGCTTCTTCTGATCTTCGGAAGTAGGAAGTTAAAGTTTTTTACAGGAAATATATAACCATATTTATATCTGTAGAAAAATCAGAATTCTACAAAAAAGGTGTAGGTATCATAATTTTCGCTACACCACACCGACTGGCTATTTTTGAGTGTCACAAGTACTACAAGAAATCATGCTTAAAATTGTATTTGAAAAATTAATTTCATTTTTGAGAGCTATTTTTGATAGCAGGAAAGTAAAGAACAGTTTTACTAAATTTTCAGTAGAAGGCATCTTTGACTTATTCAAAGATGTATTCTACTGAAAATGGGCCAACCGATGCGATGGTAAGCTTAATTTTGACCTTGATTAAAATTTGAATCAGTTGATTAAGCGTTGAAAATCATTAACGACCTCTTTCGTACAAATTTAAATTTTCAGGAAAAAATAGCTAACACAAAGGGTGTTTTTTTAGACGTGTGGTTTTCAAGAAGTAATAAAACGCTAAAAATTTACTGTTATGGCCAATAACTCAATTTTATTATAAAGATAAGTCATTTAAAAATGATTGCAGGCATATGGCCGCTGGAATAAATACCAGCTAAGAGGCCCATTTTTTGACCACTTTTTGCAGCATTTGTGTTTATGTCTGCTGCGTAGACTAGCGACTTTATATATTCTTATGAGGACTGCAAAAAAAAACCATCTCTGAAAAAAGTATTGCCAGATTGAAAGCCAATGTTTAAAAAAAAACACTTTTTATTTTCTGTTTGATCTTTTATAAACGAATTACAAAAATCCAAAGATGCAGAAAACACGTACAGATACACGTGGTAACTTTGAAAAAAAAAATGTTTAACCAGTCGGTAAATTCAACAAAAATGCACTAAAATATTTCTTTTATGACCTTTTATTACGAGTTACAAAAATTTTATCAAAAGAAGCAGAAAAAGTGTGTCCCATGTTATTCTTGTGGAAAATCAAAAAATCCGATGCCGAACATCTTTATATTACCATTAGAAGTTGCGATTTTAAGAGACTTATTTGTATGCCTATTTGCGGCAGAAAATAAAGGAATCTCCCTATTACATAGATAATATAGACAATAGACATAACACAACTCAGCAGTCAAATGAAATAAATCCTAAATCTGAGATATGTGCTTCTTTTGTTTTAATAGCACCTGGAGTACAAACTTGCAGCTATGAAGCAAAACTGCTGAATGAATGCTTGAAAGATGTTTTCCAACCAATGCTTAATACACTTTATATATCAAGCATTACCCTGAAGGACACAACAACTTACGGCTTCAAGCGTTCAGATGTAAAGGATGTTTACTTTAAGCTAGATGAAGGAGGAAATCATTTGGAAGTCGAAAGCTTTGCACCACGTGCCAACGTCCAAGGAAGCTTTGAGAGTGAAATTGTATTAAATGAAGTCAAACTGAATCCAAAAGGATTCTTTAATGTAACAATGAGTAAGAATTAGATTCAATAGGTAAACCATTTCGATATAATAAACTTGAAAATATTTTCTGCAGCTGATGTAAAATTCACTCAAATGATGGACGGCAAATTTGAAACAAAAAATGGAAATTTGTATTTTCTAGTCTCAAAGTTTGACGTGGACTACGATATTGGTGACATGAAAATACATGGGAATGGAATGTTTTCAAATCCAATATTAAGTATGTTTTGTTCGATTCAATCATATACTTTTTTCTAATTTTAATCTAACCTGTTTAGATGCAATCATGTTGGATTTTATTAACCAATACTGGCGCGAGATTTATAAGGTCATACTACCCCTTACCCGTGTTTACTGGGAACCATTAATATTGAGCGAAATGAATGAAATCAAGTTGCATGTTCAAATTGAAAGATGAATTAGTGTTCTGATATCTTAAAATGTGAAGCCAAAAAACTTCATCGAAACGATACATATTCAAAATTTATAAATTTAAATACATGTTAGGAATTTTGAAATGAATGTTTAAATTTTTTAACTGAAAGCCATTAAAGTTTAGACCAAATTTACATACTTCTTAGTACATAAAACAAAGTTGGGTTTGTTCGAACACTTATACACAACCAGAGAACGGCTGGAAAGATTTGCATGATTTTTATTTGTTGTAATTGTGTCTGTCCCAAATAGCAGAGTGACTACCAAGAACATCGGATTCATACGGGAACGGGAACTTAAAAGCTATACTGGAACATTTTCAGAAATATTTTCAACATTATCCTTTAATAACATAGAACGGGAAACTAAAACGTTGAGCCTAGCCCAACGGGTGGACCCAACAATTTCTGGTTTTTTGAGTTCTAAAAAAATAATCTAGAAACAGAAAGATCATTAAACACTTAGTCTGCCAGACGGTTACTTTAGCACTTTGCGTAGGGTCAGGGCAAAGTATTTTTTTTTAATTTTTGTTTCTAAGTATCTACCTTAAAATTAGTTTGTAATAAATTTTCAATACTTTGTCTTCACCCTGTCAAAATATAACTTTTTGTGTGTAGATAGTTTTCGTATTTCGTAGTTCTTCTGTAGTTCTCTTGCACCATTTTCATCGATGACCCGAAAATAAATAAGATTGTAAATAGCAAATATTCAATATTCTGTAACTTATGTATGTAGGTATAAAACAACGAAAAGAGCATTTTAATGGTAAAGGAATATGTCCAACCGTCTAAAAAGGACGATCATTTCAGTTTCAGCTTCAGTTGAGCTATCAGCTAAGCTTTCAGTTAATGTGATGTCTACATGCATAAACGGAAGCGTTTAACTGAAAGTAAAACTGAAAGCGAATCTGATGGAATTTCCATAAGTTGTCAGTTAAGTTACTAACTAAACTGGCTTTCGAGTGCTCAAAAGAAAAATTAAAGCTCAACTGAACACTGGACTAACGTCTAAAGACAATGGCTTTTTTAACTGAACTGACAACTGATCGTCTAAAAGGGACTTAATAGAGTACTTTAGTGATAAAAGCGATAAGAGTGAGAGAGAGAGACAGAGAGTAAGACAGGTAACGTTTCGACGATGTTCGAAAAATGTTACAATGATTTCAAGGTATGAATTCAATGAGTTAAACATACGCAACCGTACCAGTTCCACATCCGAAGACAAGGACGTGAATTTGAAAACGAATATGAAAAGCTGAGGGTTTAGTGATCAGGAAAATAGTAAAGAGGATCAGACAAGAGATTGTTTAGGAAAAAAAGGAAGAGAGTCGGAGGTGAAAACGTTTGGCAAATCAGCATTTTATAAAGCTAATATCAGACTTAAAGCCACTTAGTAGAACTTGTAAAAGGTAGTTTCAAATTCAACGAAGAAGAGATTTTCAGTTTGGTAAGAGACCCTGATGCCACTCTATCAAAACCCTTAGAAATACATATCAAGCGCAATAATCTTACTTTTTTTAAACAGTGTTGGTTCCACTTATCAGTGAGATATGCCATCAAATCACAATCATGGACCTTTACGAAAACCATGCATACTGTACTAATAGTAGCAGTGTAAACTAACAACAATAATAGTGCATATAAACAATAGCCCATCAAGCAAAAACAAAAGCGTTTTGATTTTCGTCACTCAAAAAAATACCAAGACAAAAATAAGTTTGGCCGATCACATGGATTTGGAGAATTCACGCTACTCCGTCAAGATCGGTAGAGAACTCACCGAGCTCACTCTTTGAGCCCAACTTCGGGCTTACAGTCAAGTATAGAGATTCATAAGCACCCGCATCTGGAATGCTCTACCTGATTCTGTGTTTCCCCGGCATTACGATTCACAAAAATTCAAAAGCAACGTGCATCGGTGTCTCCTTTCAAATCCTCTCCTATTTTCCTAAATGCTCGCACTGTGTTTTATAACATTAAAAGGGTAGTCATAACCCCTTGACGTGCGCGTTAATTATAAAAAAAAAAAAAAAACCTACACCTTTGATGTCGAAAAAGGCTTTAGGCAAGGCGATAAACTGTCATGCGATTTCTTCAACATCATACTTGAAAAGATGGTACAAAACTCAAACGTCAACACCAGAGGAACAATCTTTCAAGTCTGTAAAATAAATCGCCTACGCAGACGATATTGATGTAATGGGAAGAAGAAAGCGTGATGTCATTGGTGCTTTTGCGAGTATTGAAACAGAAGCGGCAAAAATGGGTTTGATGGTTAATGAGGGCAAAACGAAGTATATGTTGTCATCAAACAAGGACACAGAACATCGACGAATTGGACAAAACGTCACAATAGACAGACAACTTCGAGATAGTACAGTACTTTTTCTACCTAGGATCCGCTATAGACACGGAAAGCAACATCAGTAACGAGATCAAACGGATTGCCAACCGTTGCTTCTTTGGGTTAAGAAGGCAATCGAGAAACAAAACCCTCTCCAGAAAAAGCAAGGTAACCCTGTATAAGACCTTGATCATCCCAGTCCTGCTTTACGGCGCGGAAGCATGGACCTTATCGAAAGCGGACGAGGAAACCCTTGGTCGTTTCGAAAGAAAAATTCTTCGAATGATCTTTGGTCCCGTATGCGAAGACAATGTGTGTAGAAGAAGATACAACAACGAGCTGTATGAGCTGTACCGCGACATGGGCATAGCCAGCAGAGGCTATCATCGCGAGGCTACGATGACTGGGCCATGTAGAGCGGCCGGCTCGACGGGTTTTCGAAAGCACATTGTAGGGAAATTGCGGAAGAGCGCAATCAAGTGGGAGAAGACCTCAACCGACTTAGAGTGCAAAACTGGAGAGAGCTCGCCCAAAATCGAAGTCGTTATAGAAGGATGTTGGTTGAGGCCCAGGTTCACCCCGAACTGTAATGCCCACCAAAGTAAGTAAGATCTCATGGATTTGTTCATTGTTAAAAAAAAAAAAATCGAGATTTGTAACACGTACATATATAAAATTTTTTCTTAATAACAGTCATATAAGTATAACGAACTGAACATGGTCTGAAATTTAAGTTTCCAGTTCCCGTTCCCGTTGGAATATTTTTTTTATCTTTTTCATTTTTATCTCCAAAAGTATTGTATTAAATGCTAAACTAATGCTAATGTATTAAAAGAAACAGCGTTGCGTTGGAATGTAGAAATACGTTCTTAAGCTCATGACATTATACGAGTATCGTTCCTACTCTGCAAATTCAGCGAAAAAGCTACTAAATTTACTGTTGTATTGCGCTCTTACCTGCAAATTTGTTAAGCAACGAACGATATAGTCATGACTTATGACTTTGACGACGCGTCGCGTCGTGTGGACAAGGACTCGTAGATGCTTCTTGGAACTCAGGCAATGTACAGTATTATGACAAATAAAGGGTGTTTTTTAAGACTTCTGGATTTCAAGAAGAAATAAAACGCATATAATTTATAATCGTATAGCCAAAACTTCAGTTTTTATAGAGACAAACCGGTTTTATTATGTTTCCAAAATAATTTTGGGCAATGGTAGGTACATATGTCAGCAATAACGCGCCGGATATTCTCTTCCAAGGTCTCAATCACATAGCCTAATAACAAATAGTTAGTACAGAGGTGTTAAATCGCCCGATCTTGGAGGTAACTCACGGGTTTAAAGCTATAAATAACAATTTACCGAATGTACGCAGGGCCCATTGGTCGTTCATCTTCAATTCTTCCACGATGAAATGACAAACAAAACTGAGTTAAGTGTAGTAGGCCCTGACCCGGCCCTACTTTAATGCCAGTCTATTTATTTATTTATAGAGATATTTCAAATTGCGTTCAGTAAAGAGCAATTTAATAATTTTAATAATGAGGATTGTAAATTAAGTAATTGATTTTAGTTGAAAAACATAGCGACATTATGTTTGTGCTACAGGAGCCTAAAAGCAGATTTTGTCACAATGAAAAACAATGCAAATTGCTACTTATCATACCGCAAAGGAAATTTTTACTTTAATAAAGATACAGCAATAATATTTCTAGGTCATTTTTTTATTTCCCCCCCTCCTCGTCTTCGTTCCTGTGTTGTCCGTGTGCTGACTGCGATCGGAATTATTCCCCTACCTTGTTTATTAACAAAACTCGTTCCAGTTGTCGAAAAACCTAGGTGATCTTTAAATTGTACCGTTTTAGTTTTTCCCACGAATTGAAACTATTTTAGATTGATTTTTTAAATGCAAAAAATATCTTTTAAAAATCTTAGCGCTGCGCTGCTCGCATTAAAGCTACCACAAGGTTAACAAGTCTCATACAAAATCCCTGGTAAAGAGTTCACTAATTTTATTTTGAGCTAAGTAAATAGAACAAGTTTATTGTTTTGATTTGGTAAGAAGCTTATCAAATGGAACTTGCAACATGAATTCATTCATTATGTTCAAAATTAATGGTTCCCAATAAACACGAGTCTCAGGTACAATAACTTTATAGACTTCACGCCAGTATTGGTTGATAAAATCCAAAACGATTGCATCTTAAAGAATTGAAAGAGAATTAAAAAAATCAAGGGCTGCAACTAAAAAAACATACTCAATGTTGGATCTGGGAATAATCCATTGGCGTATATTTTCATATCACCAATATCGGGAACCATGTCGAACTTCACAATTCGCAGGAACCGAGTACCATCTTTTTTTTCGAATTTGCCATCCATCATTTGAGTTACACTTACGTCAGCTGTGGAAAATATAATCTTTTTTGTGAAATTCAAATCTGGTGTGTAAAGAATACATTCTTACTCATAGTTACGTTAAAGAAACCTCTTGGGTTCATTTTGACTTCGTTTAGTTTCATATCAGCTTTATAGTTTCCCTCGACGTAGACACGTGGAGTAAAGGTGTCAACTTCTAAATGGGTTCCTACTTCATCGAACTTAAAACGAACATCCTTTACAATTGAATTACTCATGCCATAAATTATTGTGTTCTTGAGACTGATACGACCGGAGAGAATTCCATTAGAGTATTCGTATTTGCTGTTCTTCAGTGCAAACGGATCAATTGGAGGTATTTTGAGATCCTTGTTGCCATTCTATAGAAACGAAATTTTATTCAATTTGCTACATAATTTCAAAATTGATCAGTGTTACGTACATGGAGCTTAGGAAGCATTTGTTGAAAAACTTCTTTTAAACATTCGTTTAACTTTTCTACATCATCACTACAGGTTGGTATTCCAGCAGCTGTTTAATAAAATAAGTGTGGTGTCACTGTATCATTTACTATCTTATGTTAGCAGAAGCGGCAAAAAGGGTTAATGGTTAATGAGAACAAAGCGAGTTTTATGCTGTCATTAAACAAGGGTAGAGAACATCGACGAATTGGACAAAACTTCACAATAATAGACATACATACTTCACAATAATAGACATACATAGCATCGAAATATTACAGGACCTCTTCTACACGCTATAGACACTGAAAATAACATCAGTGCGAAGATTAAACGGAGAATTACTCTTGCCAATCGGTGCAACTTTCAGTGAAGGAGGCAATGAGGAAAAAATACCAGGACTACGATAAGACTTTGATAGTCCCAATCCTGCTTTACGGTGCGGAAGCATCGAAATTATCTAAAGCCGACGAGGAGAACCTTGGTCGTTTCTAGTTTCTACACATTCTTATGTCGCTTTCCATTGGACAAAAATAAGTGCCTTGGAGCTTGCGGTAGCATTCTCAAACCGTTCCATTACCTCAAAAATAGTTCTTAAGATTCTGACAAGGGATTGATTGTGATATTAAATATTTTACAATACCACCTTTTGCGGGAGAATGTCATACTTTAGCACTTGGAAGAATACAAACTTAGTCCGCTTTTAGAAAACTATATTCGGTCGGGTTGGGCTGTTAGCGCGCACACTACGCCAACTAAACAGTTGGGTTGGTGGTGTGTGCGAAGACTAGACAACAGCCGGCCAGCAATGCATTAGAATTGGGCACTGGACAGCGCCATAATTTAAAAAAAAAAAATATGCACGAGCATCCGGCGCCAAAACTCAGAGCGAAATGAACAATCAGCCGTCTAAGCAATTGGACGGTGTGCGCGCTTGCGAGGAGCTCCATACCCGAACACTATCAAAATGGTATTTGAATATAACCTACAAGAAGAGGTAGACCTAAGATGACATGGAAATGAAGCGTACTGAATGATATTAAACATATCGGATCTTGGAATGAAATCAAATAATTGGCTCAAGACAGAACATGAGGGAGATAAATCACTGCTTCTCTATGCCTAGCCTAAGAGCGGCCATTTATAGCCGAGGAAAGAAGAACTATTTTCGTTATTTCAAGAGAAGTAACCTGTTCGACTTAAAGATCGAATCGTAACAATTCATAAAGGCAAAACATTTTACAACCATTTCTAACGAAATATATTTAAAAAACAAAATGATTTCTTAGTGTGGATGTCATACGCAAGCTCCAGCAAAATGCTTACGCTGAATGCAAAAAGTTCTTACTAAGAAAAAGAAAGAAAAAATCGACTGTTTGGAAGCTAACGCTTGCGCGAGGAAAACAAGCTTGATGTGAGTGGTTTCTGCAAAAGCAGGCAAATCACTTCAAAGCACTCACTGTATACTGGAATACTTTTCCATTCAGTACCTTGTGCGTTTTGAAGAAATCGGAAGGAAAGCGCAAAGTGTTCTTAACTTGAAATGTTGTTTATATGGATCTGAGACCCAATGCTACCAACACAATTTTTTGTAGACTTCGGGTGGAAGAGACTTTGACGGTATAAGCATTTTCAGAAATTCGACAATGTTTTCGAATTAAGACCTTCGCTCAGTAAAACAAATAAATAAGTAAATGCATAACTAGGGTGGTGCAACAGACCGAGGACCACAGTGCCTAGCGCATTTCTCACAACAATGCCTTGTGAGGCAATAGAGGGGACCTACAATTTATTTGTCGGTTCCGAAAGGCTAGCCAAGAAAGCGCTTTCCATGGCAATGAATTTACTGACGGAGGACTAGCCAATTCCTCGCGAAAGGCGATACCCATGGAAAAACATTTTTGCCTTTGTTGGGATTCGAACCACGAACCTCTGGAACAGCAGACATGCTAACGCCACGGGTAACTCCACTCTCGCTCAGTTCTCTTTTATTATTTATGAATCTTTTCTTCATGCTGAATAGCGTTTAGTTCAATTATTTTATCTAAGTAACTGTGGCGTATGAGTAACTTTTTTTTTGTTTACTAAAATTCCGAACCAATAAAAAAAGCTGTAACGTAGACACAGCCTAAATGAATACACTAATGAAAGGTATCAACGTCTGGACACAAATAACTTCATTCTGTTGTGAGTTTCATTTAGAGACATCGCGCCGAGCCGTCGCGTCGCGGTGCTGTTGCAAAAACTGGTTGGAATTGCATTGACAAAAACTAAATAGGTATGAATTTTTTTGTGTCGATTCCTTGGCTTAAAAATGCATTGTCACTTCTATTGAAAATCAAGAATAAATGAATAAGTACACCTGCTTTTGCAAAGCCAAATGGAAAAGATTGATTGTAGCAGTCAGTCGATAGTTTACTCAAATTCAAAGTCAATCAGCCAAACGCCGAAAGTCTTACACCAAACTTTATGTAAAATTTCATTCGTAACATATACAAAAAACATTGTAATTGATTCGCTCATTTGTCTTACATTGTACTTTTTGCAAATTAGTATTGTTACTTTACATGAGCATTTATTATTACATTAAGTGCAATAGGGAAAGATTATTCAAATAATTACAATGAAAAGAGAACATTTGCCAACAACAAAATTTTGGTCTAAGCGACCAATGTTGGATAATGTGAACCCTCAGAAGACCGCTTGTCCAAATTTGTGGATGATTTTCAAACATTTTTAAAAATTTTGCTTAGGAAAGAAGTTTGGCGACAAGTCTGATAAATCTGAACGCAAACCTCATCCGACGATGCAACCTCCTTCGAAGAAGTATGTCCAACTAATTATACCAGCGTGAACTGCCCTAAAAGAACATAACGATATAAAAAAAGTCAAACTCCAAGCACGAATGATCGAAGTTTGCTTTGCAACAAGAGATTTGTTGTCCGCCTTAATATTTTTGGGTGACTCCAACAAATATTGGCCCCAATAATGGTAGATACCAAACTTGATGAAGGCAACAGACTTTATTTTGTTAGATATTTTTTTCTCAACAATTCTAGGCTTAGAACAACCAGGTAAGCGGGTAAGTCAACAACAGATGAAATTCACTGACTGGTTGACCTCGATCGGCATCCGCGATATCTAATATGGTTGTCCCTCATGGAAGGAGGAGTTCCAGCTGGAGTCATTGAAGCATTCCAAGTCACAATATGTGTACACCAAATATGTATCTTGATGTCTTGGTTCTTTGACTACATGCAAAACATGCCAATACCATGTGCTTCTTTATTGTGAAAACCTTAAATATCTGGGATCAGTGATCAACATTAATCATCGAGCAATCGTATGGTAAATGAAGTGGCGAGAAAAATACCCCCTAAGTTGAAGAGATCACTCTACACCGCGGTTGTGCGTCCAGCACTCACTTACGGTTCACAATGTTGACAGCAGGAGTAACAAAGCGTGATCCTATTAGGAGTATTAAGATCCGGGGAAGCCTTCACTTCAAAAAGGTTACATCAGACAACTGTCAGACACGATCGCGAAAAAAGAAAAAAAGCACCAAAAAACTACTGATATAGGCAGATGCAACCTTTGCATTAGTTGGTTTCAGACATGGAATAATGTAAAACTGGGAGGTGTGCCGAACGGCGGTTTTTTACCCCAATGCGGAAGAGCCCATGGGTGGATCACTAGTGTAAAGCAAATAATGAGAGCTGTGAACTCTGATCCTTTCACAATGGGTGTAAGGTCAAAAAGAGGAAGAAAACAAAGAAGAGGAAGAAGAAAAAGAAGAAGAAGATGACATCATACACTGATGGCCCAATTTCCTATGATACAAATATATGCTTTAGCAGGTCGGAGACACGCATATTTAAATGTTTGATGGTAATATGTTTTTAAATTTTAAACATGGATAGGCCTTTTACTGAGAAACAGCAAAAAGGACAGAAAAACACTGAAAGACTGTAAATGTGTCTTTGATTGCATTTCAAAAACCGGGGTTATTATTGACAGAATCGAAAATTTCAATAACGACCAAGATAAATTGGTGTTACTTTGCAACAGCCTAGGATTCTGCAAGTGCTCAACTTCTGTCATTACCCGAGTTTTGAAAAGCACGTTTAAATGAGTTTGCTTTACTTGAATTATCTGTTAATTCCGATTCGAGAAGTGCGACGAATTTTAAGTCGCGTTATTTTTAGATTCGATATACTTCGAGTAATGAAACAGCTTATTGTTCAAATTCCACAAGGTTTTCGTCATTTGCCACTGATGTACTTTCTGCACGGAGTTCATATTTACAGCACCAATATTGAATCGATGGGATTTTGATTGATTCTTCTTTCCTCTACCTGTCTAAGTTAATACAAAATTGCTATATAACTCGAACATTTGGGCTCCAATTGTCAACATAGTAGTTCTGCTCTAAACAAATTATACTATCTTTCACGATTCAGCTAAACCCAGAAGCTTCATCATCCTTCATTTGCAGTTATGCGCTTAAATGTTTTAAAGTCTTTCACTCAGATTAGGACACTCACGCAAAGAATACTCTTTTTCGTCCCGCGATTCATCAGATTTTGAATCTGGAACGCTAGCACCGTACGCCAGAGCACAAAAAATTACAATTAATAAAACAAATTTCATTATTGTACCAAGCGTTTGCAATTTCAGACTAATT
This sequence comes from Melanostoma scalare, assembly GCA_949752695.1. Classification (NCBI taxonomy): domain Eukaryota; kingdom Metazoa; phylum Arthropoda; class Insecta; order Diptera; family Syrphidae; genus Melanostoma; species Melanostoma scalare. The sequence goes on along the minus strand of OX456984.1, from coordinate 51,258,492 downwards.
TATAAGCCACAACAACTTTAGATTTACGCGACAAGTACCTAAGTAATTCACTGCACAAAGATCGGAGTGTATCTAAAATGCACTTCACCTGGAGGTCTTGTATATATTGTATTTGATCATGTTTTTTATAGACGTATCTATTTTCTTACCCATTCACCTTCTTTAAGTTAATTACATATAAAGTTGATTTGCAATGAATAAAAAAAAAATACTTGAAGACCTCTCCATCCCGCCTCTTGAAGCAGTGATGTGTGTCATTTGATGTCATTAAAACAATAAAATGAAAATATTTTAGAAAATGTATTCGAATAGCATCTTAAAGATATGTAAATGAACCTATAAAATTAATTTAACTTAGCATTCGATTTATTAGACATGACACAAAATTTAACTTGATTTCCCTTACAATAGCAAACAGGTATTACAATTCAAACATAGGTACATAGAGTCTCGTTGGGTTCAATTCATACTTAATTACGTAATTCACTTATGAAATTTTCGTCTCGGTGTACTCAATAGGTCAGCTCAATTTTAAAGAAGAAAATAAGGCAATAATAATACCGGTGCAATAAAAAATTGATAGCTTTGTAGGTACACCAAACATGTTCTAGTTTTTTCTCAATTTTTTGAGTTAGTATTTTTTTTAAAATTGCTAATAGAATAAATGTCTAGATGGCCAAGCTAAACAAGCATTTTCTGTAATTAAATACGTTATTGGCATAATTTTATTGTAAATAGAACGACAAACAGTTGATTAGATTAATTGAATTTATTACAATGAAGCAGGACCCTAGCGTGAAAATCACCGCTGTTAAAGGTTATATTTAAAAAATCCAGGTGTAGGTATATTGAACTCTGTCAAAAGGCATTGGGGGCGTTCAATAATCGTTTCTGGATATATTTTTGTTGTTGTTTACGTGTTAAACGTTTACCAGAGTCACAAACCCATTTCTACTAAAAAGCAACATAATTATCTAAAGGTATCCGAGTATTTTTGGTATATCTTTCTATTCAAGTTAGTTTTTTGTTTTGGTGTGCATTTATTTCAGTATTGGAGTTTCTTAAAATGCAGGGGAAATTTTTGAATGTTTTTCTACTTTTAAAAGTAGAATTTTAATATTTCACAGCTGTTGTCTGCAGCAATCTGGAAAAAGATGTATGAAACGTTCAAAAAGGTATCTAAGATACGGGTATCGGAGATAGGCTATCCGATAGGTTCTTGAACGTGCCCAATATCACTACATTGATTCCCCGCTTGTCATGACTAGCGAACGGACGCAACGGATTCTATGGGTCGGGGCCTTAAGGCGTAAAATTACTTCTAGATAAGAACAATCAAAACAAGTCTAACGACATCCAGAGCAGAGCTCGGTTTTGCACGACTGGAGATCACCAGTGTAATAAAAGAGATCTAAAACTAAAAATAATTAAACCTGCATAAGATTTATGCATAATAAATTGTAGAAAACTAAAGCAATCGCTTTAAAATAACTTATCAAATTAATTTTTTATTTTTAATATTCTGATTCTAAACTTTATAAGATAAGCATCTAGAAATAAAATCTTTCATTAATATTTTTTCATTTCGAAGCCAAACTTGTAAGATTTCAATAAATATGAATACGTTTTGCGAAATTTCTAGCATAATGCAAATACATAGAATGGCACTGATCATGTACCCAGCGGCAATACCGGGTCAGAGCTACGCGGATTCAGAGTGCTAACAAAGTAATGCTACAGATTTGACCAAAATTGAGAGTCACTAGTTGGAACTTTGAAAGCATAAACGATAGAAATTACGAACTTAAATAAATGAGAAGAGGCGGGTGTTGTGGCAAAACTGTTTCAGGGGAGGAATGCAGCTGGCTATTTCGCTAGAGCACTGTTTGAAAAAAAGCGATAAAAAAGAGTGAGGCAAGTAATGCTTCGACGATGTTCAAGAGAATCAATCGATCCTACAATTGCACCATCACCTATCAGTATTAAAGCTCTATTTGGAACCCTATCAATATCAAGTAGGTGTGATGATGTTTGTGGAGCACCTGCCATCTTCAAGATATTTTATTAGTTGTCGATTTATCAACGTTTACATGACCTTGGACGTCAGTGCAATTTGACGGTCATTGGAAGGAGGGGAACAAACAATGGCCTTTTTAGGGACGGTTTTAGGGAAGTTTTCCATCTACTCTAGAACAGCCCAGAAAAATAAGACAGATAGAAATAGAAAAGCTTACGCATTGGTTTTGACAGCGTTGAAGAACACCTCTACAGAATAATATCGGTGACACCATCTGTACCAGCGGATATATTATGTAGAGTTTCATCTCTTTCTTGGACTCTGCTATTGCGTTGAACTCGGAAGATTTCTTCCAAGTAACTAGCCACGAGACTACTAAAATCGCCGTTTTTACCAGCCGGAATGGTTTGCAGTAATTCAGCTGCTGGTCCTCTAAGAGCAAGGGTCAGTGCTATGAACATTAGTGTTTATCGTCCCAGCAATTTGTTTTCACGGCTGCTGCCTCAAATTGTATTTTCTTCGGCCTCATGAGCAGACCTCGTAATTCCACCTTTTACCGAAAATGACTTTTGAGTTTTAAATGCCATTTTATAGAAAATTTGTCAGCGCAGCAATCTAGAAAATCTCGTACCACTCATAAAACTCAGACTTAAATTGAAATTTTGAATACCACGTAACTCCAGTGCTACTCTGTTGTTTAACGACATTTTCGTCTCCCCTGTAAAATTAAAATTTTGGAGATACGAGGTTTGCTCATGAGGGCGACGTTTTGTAAGTTGACCAAGATGATTGTCAATCAAAGGTTGGTGGTTGCATTTCTTTCCTCTTCGGATGCTCTACACAAGTATTTCGTTGCTCCATTTTCCGCACATGATCATGTTTCACTAGTACGTCAATTTACCAACGATTTTCTTTTCGCATTGTCTCTCAAGCATGGAAATTTGTTCTTCGACACATTCGACGCGTTTTTGTAGAGCAGTTACATCTTTCTCAGACCTCGGCTCTCTCTGTTGATTGGCATTCTCACGGGACACAACTCGTTGGGTACCCACATGATGAGAATGGGCATTAGCACATCCGACTTATGTAGAGGATGCCAAGATGAGGAGGCAGAGGAGGGATCATTCCACTTCCTCTGTGAGTGTCCTAGCTTGGCCCACACTCGGAAAAAAACCCTCGGAGAATACTTTTTCGACGAACTGGGCGACATCTCAAATCTCCCACTGAGCAACGTCCTGAAATTTACTCAGGGCTCCAAATGGTTCAGAGGGAGTTCCCTACCACAATAACCATTTACCTTTCGAATCCTCCCATTTCCTCATCCTCTGATTTCCCGGGGAGCACAATGGATCCTTGAGATCCGAGTGAGGTGTTGCCACTTGTGGCTGCACCCCCCATTCAACCTAACCTAACCTAACCTACATCTTTCTCAATGGTACCCAATTCAACTACTGGACTACTTTTCTAGTTTTCCAATATGTAATGTTGTGCTTCAAGTCACTTTAGAAAATTTTGTTGGGCGTTCTTTTGCTCGTTTCGTTGTGCTTTTAGAGAATATTCTGCTGTTTTCTCTGTTGATCGCTTTGTTGCTCTTCAATTAGCTACGTTTACTCGTTTTTTTGTGCTTCAAATTATTCAAGAATATTCTGTTGTTCGTTGTTTTGCTTGTTTTCTCATTCTTCAATTCATAACCCTTGAATGAAAGAACTGCGCTTACTTCCTCTCGTTCAGCTTCTGTTTCGAAAACAAGAGTGTAGTGTGCACACTAGTACCTAACACTAGTTCTTTAAAAAAGAAAATTACACTTCTAGCACCAATGTAACGTTCACTAGATTTCAGAAATAAAACTTTACTTTCAACTTCTTTTTTATTCTTTAATTAACACCAATGGTTATAATTACACAGAAAGCATACCACTTTGTCTCTTACTAATCCAATCTTTACATCAAAACTTCACAATAAAAACTTATTCCGTCCTGCACCAGCGCAGCGGCCCCTTTGTAGAAAAGTATATCACCAACATCTAACCTTCTAGATAAGATAAGAACCGTCTAGCAATTTCGAATACTACTCGTTTTAGTGATATAAATCTCCTCTTCAAGTACCTATTTTATGTGTGCACCAGTGCACCTATGTATATAAACAACCCTTATTCGACGCACATTGCACTGTCTCCGCTTCTGGTATCGTCCCTAATTCTATTTGGGTGAGCACACACATTGGCCCACAAACAACCCTTTTTGTGGCACGTTCATTGTTGGCTGTACATTATCATACGTATGAGGTTCCTTAGTTGAACTTTACCCAGGGCTTACCCTGGTTTGCTTGAAAGCTCTATAATCTGGGTTTTCGGTTCTAAAAATCCGCTGAAAGACTAAATCACTGTTCAATACTTGAACTCGTGCTCCGCAAAAACCTAGAGCTAGAGCTACATTGGGCCAGTTGACATTGACAACAAACCCAAGGGGCCTACTGTGTAACTCGATTCTACAATAAAAGTGCTTGAATGCTTGAAGTTCCTCATCCGTAATTCTTAAAGAACTTGGGCGTAAACAAGAGACTTAGTAGTTTTTTAGTTAGAAGCATTCAATTTATATCCCTCTTTCATTCTTATTGGCATTTAATAGTAGAATAATAAAGCAACTTAAATCAACTTACCAGCAACACAGTTTAATCCTTCATCAAAATATTATAAATATTGTACCAGCAACCAAGTGTTTAAATTTGACAAAATAGTCTCAATATTCACTTATAGGTATTCATTCACAAAAAAAAACACTTTTGAGCAAGCTCAGGCTTGCACATACATAAGTATTTAAGGGGAGAGGAATCAGATTCTTCAAACCTTATCAATTCTACTGATAAGTATTTAAATTTATAATCAAAACATAAACACTTCCCTAGAACGCAGCTTAATCGCCATCAATACAATACACCGATTTTAAGAATGAACTTTCAGTAGCTTTTAGTAAAAAGACATTAACTTTTTGAAGATCACCCACGATGTTTTTAACACTTTAACCTTAGAGGAATGATGAACTTCTTTACATTCATGAGATGGATGGATATAATATATTTTTAATATTACGAAAAAAAACCACTTCGTTTAACTTTAACAATTGAGAAACATAACTAGAGGGAAAGTCTTGCATACGCAATAGCAGGTGCGTTTTCGCCGCATCTCAGATAAAATATATAATTGGCACACGTAAAAAATAAGTATTTGTCGCTCGGTAGTGCACTTTACTACTGAAATTTGTGAAACTGAACAAAAAATCAAAAATGCACCTGAAAAATAACTGTACTCACTTGACATCTCAGTTTCTCATCAAGTGGTGAAAGATTTTATCTAGGTGGCGGTGGTGCTTGTGTGAAACGAATTTACTATTTTGGTTTTTGTCTCTGCTTATTCATATTCGATCTCTTCACCCAGTAAGGAATGAAAAATCCTTTCTTTGCAACGGCAACGTTCATGCGAAATGTCCTATTTATTATTTTTGGAGTTTGAGAACTTGGAAAATAAATTTACAACCAATATTTTATATTTTTTCTGAGTGGTCCATAAACTTTCACTCTTATCTTAGCAGCATGCTGAAACTTAATGCTAGCTGAGTATTGATTTGGTTTTGCATTCAGCGGTAAAATGCATTACTGATGCTGAGCTGCTTGTAGTATTGCTGGTTTGAGAAAAGTACATTATATTTTCAGTGTTAGAGCTGATTGAGGATAGCTGAGAAGCCACAAAATGCGCGTAGTACGTCTCTCCAGAATCCGATTTGACAAACGTAGTTTAAATTTTTAACTCAAAACTTGTTTTGTAGTGGTTAGCATGTCTGCCTGTTGTATGGGATCAAACAGAAATATCCGATTATTTTTCTACATCGTCTTTAGAGAAAAATTGTTAATATTTACAAGGTATAGTTGAGAGAATTGTACTGGGGCTTACGGCGTTGTAATTTTTTGTAACGGGAAATTTTCAAAACTATTTCGTTATTTTTCAAGCTTACGTAAATTGTCTCGTCCGCGTTTTGCTTAGTAAACACAATTAGCAGCTGCAAGAGTTAGTTATGTGTGGCCCCGTTCTGTTCATGATACTTAATGTCATGTGTATCAGTTTGCTCACCCATAGTTAATCTCACACCTCCTGCTGGCATCTAATTCGGACCGTTCGAGCGGCGACGTTGAGGTCACGGGTATAAAAATAGGGATGGAAGCCTTTGTAATGATGATCGTTAGTATGTAGGCTTGCCGGATGCAATATCAGAAGAATCAAGTACATATAGTGATATATGACATACCTTTTTCCAGCTTTTGGTATGAGTTATGACTTGATACTGAATTATATACTCAGCCTTATCACAGATTCCATCGTAGAAAACTTCCACACGGAAAGCTAAGTTACGAACTACGAAAATTTGTGTTCACAAAATCCGAATGGAATCGAAGAAAGCATTTCCAATTGCCACACTAAATACCGCCATGCTGGTTATCGAAATCAGCTGTTTTACGCCAAATGTGCAAGATCATTCACATTTTTCTGCAAAACACAACTTCTTTCGTATATAAAGACGACGATTTTACATTCCACTCGGATTTGGTGATACCAAATTTACGAATTTCGAAATTCGTTCCACTCCGAATGGATTATGTGATAGTTACATAGGGAAACTTAGACTTTTTTCGATTACAATGGAATCTGTGACAGGGCTGACTATTAAGTATTTTTCATTAAATGTATACAACTAATTTCTTCAATAAAACTTCTTTTTATTAAATGAACTCGTGAAAATGTGAGTCTTAACCATATCTGGCATTTGCCTAAATTAAAACTCTGACAACTAAAAATTTAATACAGTTTAATGTTTTTTTTAATATAGGCATATGAAGCTTCGTTTTGCAGTTTACATATTCAAAAAGCAAATCACTCAGTTTTGATGTAAAACAAGATAAAATCCTATTCTATGCAGTGTTAGTATGATATTCTGTTAAAAAAGGAAAACAAAACACAAGTGCATCATGTGGAGAAGTTATGTGCTACTTTAATTTCAAAGTACATTCATTAAACACAAAAAAAATATCAATGCAAATTGAAATATTGCCTGAAGCACATACTCAAGTCCAAATGAAGGAGATTTATTAGTCAAAAGTATACTGAAATGCATTCCTTTTACTTAATGCGTAAACCCTAATCGATCGAAAACACTTGAACTCCTTGCTCCTGTTTTTGACGACGAGGATTTACCAGAACTCACTGATGAGGTACTACTACCCAAATTGAATCGTCCAATGCGATGTGTCATCTTCGTGACCTCGCTACCAACGGACGAAACTCCCAACCTAGTATAAACGGGTTTTTCTGATTTTCTCAGTAATTCATCTGACTTCATTCGAAGTGCTATCGCCTTGTTTGGACTTATTTTCGTTTGTGGCAGAGATTGCTTTAGTTTAACGTTTTTCTTAACCTTGTGAATCCTATCAGCTGTGAATGAATATTAAGTAAAAGTAAGTTTAGATTCTAAAATGACCCTTACCATGCATTCCACTTCCCGTACTAGACTTAATGCTCGATATAGCTACACGATTCTTAGGTTTTGGTTTAAAAGTAACAACTCGGGGTGCGATCTCTCTGACTTCAGCTTCCGAGGCGAAAGAAACAATTTTATCTCCAATGTCGTCTTCGTCTGATTCATCAGATTCTATTTTGATGGGAACTTTTTTGACAAGCAAAACCTTTTGTGATGTCTTTGTGATTGGTTTCGTTCTTTCCAAGCTCTGAAAGGACTACAGATGATAGTTGTCTACTAAAACGACGTTATTTTAACCTTACATTTTTAGATTTTGATGACTTCTTCAGAATCGGTTTTAGGTGGCGTGATGACAACTCCGAACTCTGCCTACCTCCAAGTCGAGAAAAAATTGATGAAGATGAAGATACGGTCTTACCAACTCCCGTAATCCTTATTTGCTGTTCGCTGTTTTTCCTTAAAATCGAATCGGTAGATTCTTCGCAGTCCGAGTCTTGGGTTTTAGAGAGACGATCAAAAATACGTGGCTTTAAATGCTCTTTGTCACAATGAAGTAAAGCTTTTTTAGCAAGGATCTCCTTGCTTCGAACAGTTGAGCCAGTTGGCAACTTAATTGTGTACTTTCCTTCGTGTTCTGGAAGCACTCGTCGTGGAGTTTTAGGCAATGCAATGACTGGACTGACCTTACACTCAAAATTATCTGCACAGAAATAAAAATTTATACTTTGGCAATTTACAATAGGACACTATTAATTACGTGACGATATTTTAGTCCTTTTGCGCTCGGAGGGTGAGACAGGATTCGCTGCTATGGCAGCCATAGGAATTTGTATGTCATGAGAGAGCACTTTTTCTCGAGCCGTTTGTTCACTTACGTGTTTAGAATGCCTGTAAATGTTAAAATGTTACCGAGTTTTTTGATACATCCGGGGTTCAACCTTAAAATTGCTATGATATCTCCCATAGGCGTTATTCCCATTTCTCGAAGGTAGTCCTTGTTTAAATCCATCAGCATATCTATTTGAATTCTATTTTCAACAAAAATGTGCGCATATGTAGCTGCAGCAGGCGATGGTATCCCAGATGCATTGAAAAATTTTACCCAATTGCCTTTTTGTATAACAAAATCTTTTAAGGACACTTGTCCGATACAAATTCAAAATATTTACCAGCAGAATTACTCGACATGTTTACGAATATTCCTTTTAGAACTCTTATATTGTCGAAGAAAATAAAATCTTATTTTTTTTAAGAAAAGTTATGAATTTATCCACAGTTCAAAACAAATATTAGCCCTATCAAATGTCCATGTTCACGGAGTGGTTGTGAAAAAGAGGATTCGTTTTTCTTAATTTCGAAGCTACATACAGAAGAGTGGACTGGGCTTATGACGTAATATCGACATTTATTAGATCTCGTATGTCAATGTATAGACTGCTAGGGAGATTACATTCTATATAAACGTTGCAAAATTATGGTCGATAGTTTCTCTGCTTTTGATTGAGTGGTGAATAATTCTTTCAATTCCAATACAAATTTAATTGGCTTAGGCTAGCGAACAATAGATGTCGTTCTTGAACTCACCAAACTGAACATTTATATTTTGTACTAGAGACTGATGAATCCGTGTTTATTTTAAGTATTTTCTTAGGGCCGATTTTTCAATCCTGTTTCTAGTATGAAAATGTAAGCAAACCACCACATCGTCAACAGTTGTTGTAATATGAATGAAGAGGTTCTTCGACAAGCCATACTATTATCGTTGTAGATAAGTACCTACTAATTTTCAACGCCAAATGAAAAAATCACCCTTATTACGATTGGCGTTTTAATAAAACGCCAATAAGATGACTTATCTCTAGGTGCCACAATTGGCGTTTAAATAAAATAACTTTTGATTGAATGGTAAGAGCAATGAGGAACAGAGAGAGGGCTGAACTTATATTTTTATGAAAACAAAAATTATGGCGGCTGGAGCTCTGTCGTTTTTTATGCGTTTTAGTGAAACGCCTATCGCAATAAGGGTGAATAGGTGTGTTTCTTTATGTTGTACTCGTATATCAAAACACAAACAATGGTACTGCACGGATACATCATGAACGCCACCATTTGCATTTAGTTTTTCGTTCAAAGTTGTCAGTTTGAGAGGTTATTTATGTCGAGTTCCTTTCAAATAAAAAATCGACTGCAGTCAATTTTTTTTTTCAAAGGAATTCGTTTAAGACGAAAAAAATCGACTGCAGTCGATCTCTTTTTTGAGACGGATTTGCAAACTGATTTTCACTCACACAACAACTTTGAAAGATCGAAAACGGCAAACAAAAACATCAGCCTATGAAAAAAATTTAAGGAAGCAGGGACTGCTTTGTATTTTGTTGTGAATTTAGAAAAAAATTGGTGAAAAAAATATAAAAATTGTGTGATTAACAATATGAATGTAATTGTTTTGTTCTTTGGTGCTTGTTTTTCTGTATTAGTCAGTTGGACACACACACACTCATAAAAAAGAAATTCGCTACTTTTTTCCTAAATACCCAAAAAAGAATCGAATTTAGTAGCGACTGCAGTCGACTGCAAATTGGTGAAAGGAATTCGACATTGGACAACTGTTGGAATATATTTATAAATACGATACACTTAGCCGAGCTGAGAGGGAGGGAGAGAGATAGAGGGTGAGAGAGAGAGGGGGGGGGGGAGACAGAGAGGGAGAGAGAGAGATAGAGGAAGAGAGAGAGGGAGGGAGAGAGAGAGAGTAAACGGGCGTCGTTAGTTATCTAACGAGTTCGTTCACCTCTAGTTAGCCAAAGTACGAATGAGGACATCCTGCTCACGACTCGTGCAAACTAAAGCTGTAATGATATGCCGTCGAAAAGTTTCAATCGCTGGAGATAGCCAATGTCTTTTTTAATTGATTATTCCTCCATCTATCCTTGAATCTTTTGCCGCTAGCATTAAGCATTTAAGACCAGTGGCAGAAATGCCAATAAGCTATCAGAACCGCAGCCTCTGATGTTTTGGCTTTCACTCAGTCTTCAGTACCAGAACAACGAGGTTTGCAAGGACAAGGAGAACAGAATGGAAAAACACCGCAAAGGAATAAGCAGCAGCATAAGAAACGCTCAAATCAGGAAGTTGATAGAAGCCATGAATGGGAATGAAATTCGGCACTTTTTCTAAAAGACAAAAAGGTCATGCCAAGGTGGCAAGCCCCAAACTCAAATCTGTAAAGACCAGCAGGAATATTTAGTGATAGAATAGTGGTCGCTACTGGAGATCTGAAAACACCACTTCTGCAGGTTTTTTCGATGGGAGATTGATACGAATGTGCCACTAAAATTTTTACAATGATTAAGATCGCCGTCCTCCCTACCTAGAAGAAGTTAAGCTTGTGTGTTAGCTTAAATCAAATAAGACTGCATGTGCAGATGACCTTGATGGCGAATTTTTCAAGGTAGCTAGGGATCAGTTGGGAAGGAGCATGCACCAGCTGGTTTGCATAATATCGTCGGAAGAAAGTATGCCCGATGAATGGGATCACAGTATCGTATGTGCGATCCTAAAAAAGTAAAACCGCCACAATCGCGCTAATTATAAAGGAATATGCCTCTTTAACATCACGTACGAGATCTTGTCTGCTGTAATTTGCAAACGACTGAAACCCTGTAACATCAACTTGATAGATAATCGGTCCTATGGAGGTAACCGTCGGACCGGAGTTTTCTTCGCAACGCATCCTTTTTCTATTTTCAATTTTACTTCGGAGTAGTTTTCATCGTAAGAAATTTTTCACAAATGCGCCAACGTATTGCATTCCCAAAACTAAAACTTTTCGCAGCAAAAACTTCACGAAGCAAAATGTCTCCGAATCGTAGGAAATCGTTGAGAATCCTGGTCACAATCTCTCACTACAAAAATCGAACGACAATGCCAGAATAGCATTCCATAAATGAATTTGTTCCTAAAGGGTGGTAAAGAACTCACCGAGACCTTTGATGTCGAAAAAAACTTTTGACAAGGCGACACTGTCGCCTTTTTACCATCGTTTTAAAAAGACTGCAAAAAAGTTATAATCTTCCAAAAGTTTGTACAGTTACTCGATGTTAAAGGTACTCTTGCGCTTGGTTAAAGAGTAAAAACGAAGTCAATAAAAAGGCATAAAGAACATCACCGAGATAGTATAGGGCTTCGTCCACCTAGGATTCGCTATGAACAAAAAAATTGTTACACCCCGGGGAGGCATGGATCTTGTCTAAAAGAAATGAAGAAACCCTTGGCCGTATCTAAACAAAAATATTTGAGACCTTTGTTACTTGTGACAAATAGTGGAGAAGATTCAACAAATAAATATAAATAATAGAGCCCCCGGGGCCTAGCCCATTTCTCACATCCATGCTTTGTGAGGGAATCGAAGGGACCTACAACTTTCTAACAGTTCCGAACCGCTAATCAAGAAAGCGCTTTTCAATGAATTCACAAAGAATGAATACTATACTAATCTTTTCTGATAGATTTTCATAGAAGTTCGTACAACGCTACGGTATACTACCCTAACTATGCAAATTGTCCAACAAATATTTCGGATTGCATGCAAATTTAAAAAAAAATTGTTTTTAAGTTTTCCGTAAGAACTCGACAGTTTTCTTATCTTTCTCTTTATAAAATTTTTTATTACTTTACTCATAATTTTAAACAAAATACAAATTGTTCTTAAACAGAACTAATTACCCATAGGCGAATAAATTATTCGTACATTTACATCTTAGTTGCTTTCGAAAAAGTTATAAACACTATACAAAACTTTTCCCTCTTAAAAGTCAAATCAAATTTACCAGTTTTGAGTTTATTTTTTCTTCCTATCTTGTGTACACTTGGGGCAAAACCACTTTCCTTTGGGCTTCGTCGTGAGTCCAACGCACGCAAAATGAAACCATTCAATTGGACACTAGAAAAGATGTCAACCCGTTTCAAAGGTTTCAATATAATAGGCTGGATTTTTGTTTGACTTACATCAGGATTGTCGCATCCAATCATCTCGCCATAGGACACTTGATGGCACAAACAGTAGGTAGGTTCATTTGGATCAACTGGCATGTCTAGACAGTCACTAGGATGTGTTGCTGGTCCAGATTCTTTCTCCGACTCTTCGATTTCTGCATTCTTCTGGTACAAAATGCACAATTAACAAAACGAAAAAATTATTATCATTCTCTTAAATATAGGCATCATACGAAGAAACAAATAATTCAACTGTAACAGAACGATGAACAAAATGAAAAATGAAATATGTACCAAAACAAGTTAAAATGCAGTAAACAAACTGATATAAATGAACAAGCTGTAAATTACCTGTGTCAAGCAACTCAACTTAATAGAAATAATTTTGTTGTTGAACATTATCGATTTGAAAATGAAAACATTTTGATTTTGGTTGAAAAAACGAAAGTAGAAGCGAGAAAAAAATGTTTTTTGTTTTTAATTTTAGAAATTATTATTTTATGAGTGTTAAATGAATGTGATGATTACCTTTTGACCCTTGCGGTTCTCTTTTTCTTGATTTACCTTCTGCTTTTTCTTTTTGCTACCTTGTACTGTGGTTCCAACAACGCAACGCGTTTCATCTTCAGAGGAAGGTGATTGCTTTTTTTTACCAGTTGTTTTCGAGTCTTTGACTTTCTTGCGACCTTCTATATTTTCAAGTTAAACATATTTCAACAATGCAAAAAGCCGAAATACAAAAAAATAATCGATAGACTTACTCTTTATGACAGCTTCTTCCGACTTACTCCGAGTTGATGAAGCTTTCTCTTGAATTTCTCCTTCGAATCGAGCCAAATCATTATCGAGCCTTCGGATTTGCTTATCAACTAACTCATATGTTTGGATAGCCAGTTGAACTTTATCGTCACTGTATTCTTTAGCTTTGCCGAAGAGAACTTGAATATCATGTAGACGCTTTTTGCGTTCCTCCTCTGTCATTGTATCCTTGTTGACCACTAAATTCTTCATATATTCCTTGGCGTGACTGTCGATGCTTTTCATTGCCGTCTGTGCACGATCATCAAGTTTTCTCATCAACTTAAAATTACGTTCAAGTTCGGTGGGTAACGACTCTAGACCTAGAGACGGCAATGAATCCATATTTTGCTAGCTTGCTTTTAGTGCGGTGTAAGATTTACTTACTATCGAGATAGTTTTCTAGATAGAATGCAGAAGTCATCTTTGTTTGAAAATTAAAATTTATAAAATAACTAACATTTTGCTGAAAATTCAGAATTATAGCGAATTTATTTAGTTTACTGGACCTGAATGCAAACTTGCAAAGTTTCTCTTTTTTCTTACTTCTGTTTATTTTGCCAAACAACAAAATTCAACAATTACATCGCGTACGTTTACATTTTACAAGCGCTGATTTGAGTTTTAATTGAGAGTTGAAAATTGAAATTGAGTTCAGTACTTAGAGGAATAAAGAACAAGAGGGAAACCAGTTTCGTAATCCGAAAATAAAGTGGTGTTTGTGAAGTCAGTTCGAGGGGAGATGCCGTGGTGTGTGTGTGGTTTTCCCCCTTGTTCTTTATTCCTCAGCCTTTAAACGAACACCCAACACCATTAAAACTTGTGTGCGTTTTCCAATAATTTTGGTCGAAAAGTTTTGGTAAAAAAAAAAGAGTGTTCAATGAGCTGTTCTAGAACAGTTTAGCACAGCGTCATTGACTTAATAGATATGGACTGCCAGTACCCAACTTCACGTCGGTCTAACTTGATGCTTAGCGCCTGTGAAAGGATAGCGGCATTTGTAGGTACTAAAATTTGACATTACTCTGTCATCTCTGTCACCTTTTTTCATAAAAAACCAGTTTGGTAATTTCTTTCAGAGCAAACCCACGCAATGAGATGATGGATTTGTAGCCAATCTTTAAGCTAGGCTCGAAGGTGATGAATCTGAAATGGCAAGTATTAAAGACCATTTCACCATAGTTCAAAAAGACCAGTCTAAACAACTTCTTTTCTCTAATTTTAGATTCTGAACACTACGTATGCGTAAACTACTTTCGTATCCAATGTTATGACCCACATTGGCACAATTCGCATAAAGAGCTTTGGGACCCTTTACCAAAACAATCCAAATCTATGGTTCAAAGATTTAAAAAAGAATTAAAATTCACAACTGAGGACCAAAATAATAACTCTGCCGAGCGAAAGTATGTGTATGTTTTATTTTTATTTTTTTTTTTGAAATAAAATTAATACTACTTTTCTGCATTACAGAACCGAGTTGATTTGCCACATTAAATATGGTAACAACCATCCAGACACACCAATCGATTTGAATTTTACTTTATATACTATCGATGGCCACCGTGCTGTCCAATACAATCCGACATCTTTGGAGCGAATCTACAAAGATGTATAATGTCTTAGCCGAACACGATCTTGGTGTCACAATCGATTTGATCAATCGATATCTCTTTCAAACCAAATCGCATGCCCATCTTGATCCGGCCGATGGAAAGCTTGCAGCCTCAAATTATTGAAAAGATTGAAGCAAAAGTCGGACCGCTTTGTTTAGGAACCGTGAAGGAACGATACGGAAACAACTCAATCAATCAGTGAGCACGAAATAACTAGCAAGGTCTTGAAAAATTGGAGTGACAGAATACACCACTGCAAAGCAAGCTACTGAAACGACATTGTTTTCCACAATTTATGGAAATGTTTGCTCTCACTAATAAAGTTCTTGGAATGAATTTAATTTTGTTCATTTGATTGTAATTGTATCTTTTCCAATCTTCAATTTCTCATTTTTATTTTCTTTCAATTTGAGTTTCTGGGTTTTGATTTCTGAACATCTTAGATTACCACAAGCCAACTCCTTTTCAGTCAATGGAACTCGTTCGTTAACTGGAAACTTGTATTTCATTCCTGTAGACAAATATTAAAAGGACTAAAATCAATTATTGCTCTCTTCATATCATTTTATTCCTCTGATTTTAAAAGCTACACTTTTCTCAAAGATCAAATAAGGCCTAAATTTTCTTTTTTTTTTTATTTACACACATTGGTTTTCTTAAATCAATTTTGCAAACGACTTTTTCCTCGGAATCAATGGCAACTCAGTTGCGTAAAGAACTTTTTTTATACTTCATCTTTCGAAGAGTGTATTTGATCTCCTCGTCTATTGTCTTCCTCTAAAAGAGAAACGCGGTCATTTTCGCTTGTTTCTACATCATGTAGTATTCTTTGTGCGATGCCAGTACTCTTGTCTCAATTGAAAATCAAATCTGCATCCGGTGCACCTTTCTGATGTTTGAATTTCGGACTGTTCTTTTGTGAATGTAGAAGTGACTCTTGGTAGTCTTCCTCTTCAATGCGTTCGGTTATGTTGAGTAGTAAGTCTCTTTACTTTTTCATTCTATTCTCGTATTTTCTGCTCTTGAACATGTTCATCTGCACCCATAATTTTTCATCTGCAACCATAACTAGGAAGTTCGTTCCCTCTCTATCAGACAAGTATGAATTTTACATCTTGTGTCTTTTTCCGATTTTCATCTGCACTTGCAGATGCATGTAAATCCACCATTACTTCTCTTGCCCCGCAACAACCATTTGTTTACATTGTTGTTTTTGTAATCACATCCTCTGTCTGTGAATACGTGGAAGCTGTACTCAGGGTGGTATTCACCAAGAAATCTTAAACTAAGTGCCTCATAAACCTATTCACCGACCACTATTAGTGCAGATTTATGAGCGCTCATAACACTTAAGAGTGGTCGCTACCACTCTTACGGCCATATTATTCACTCAATAAATTTAAACCCAATAGAAATAAACCCAGTTGTCAAAATTTGATCCCAGGTTTATATTTTGATCCCGGATTTAAAATAAACCCAGTTGTCAAAGTGACAAACGTCAAATCGTTGAAAGTGCTGCTGGTAAATAGATTTTTGTTTGAAGAAATTGTAAGCAATACTTTTCATTTATATCTTGCATTCTCGATTAAATTTATATTCTATCTTTTTCATGATGTTGCAGGTTCAACCAACAACCAACCAACAACCAACCAAGATTTAAATTTGAAGAAATTGTATGTAATAATTTTCATTTATATTTTGCATTGTCGATTTAATTTATATACTATCTTTTCCATGGTGTTGCAGGTTCAAGAAATGGAAACTCCACCAGCTACTTCAGGTGTATGTAACATAAATTTCCAATTGGATTGATCTAAATCACTTCGTCTTGTCTTAGGTGGGTACTTGCTATGGAAGCGATTGTCTTTTTTCGTTGCCGCACCATCAATTGGTTTGTGCATGTTGAACGCATATCTTAAGCACCAGGAACACGCCCACCACCCTTGACCAGAATTCGTGAAGTACGATTACTTGCGTATCCGTAACAAGCGCTTCCCATGGGGAGACGGAAACAAAAGTCTTTTCCACAACCCTGCCGTAAACGCTTTGCCCGATGGTTATGAGAATTAGATTTGCTGAAAGTTCTTCGCGGATTAGGATTATTCGAAACACATTCGCTACTACATATTCGTAATTATCGAAATGAGTAAAATATATTTGTGTCAGTAAACTTTGTTTTAATATATTCCCAACACAACATTTTCTTTTTCCAAGGCGGATCTATGTAACTTGAAAAAAATGAATTTGTACCTTTACTGCTCGTATACATTTGGCATTGTCCAGTGGGTGGTTCTAAGATTTAAACATTTTTTCATTTGAAAATGAAAGAGTTCAGTTTGTAGGTACCTGTTATCTAACGACGATTCTTGATATCGTGTTCTCTCTGTTAACAGGCTAGGTGTGAATAATCAATAGCTAAACTTTTGGAGTGCTATTTAAAATTTTACCAAACCATTAATATGCTATCAAACGAGGCACGCATTACTTAAATCTCATGCAGATTCACTACAACAATACTATCACTTTCCGAGCAAAATATACCTAAAATTTCCACTGAAACCAACGAAAGAAACAAAATTTCTGGAAATCCAAAAGGCAATTTATTTCTAGTTTGTTTACTTCTTTACACTACTTTGTAATAAAATATACATATTATGTAGACACAATGTTTATATATTGTCGCAACGAAAATGGAACCATCGATCGTCTTCATTCATCTGATGCTTTGCATTGATTTTGCATTCGAGCGCCTGAAAATATTTGAGTTACTTGGATCTAAGACCGACAAGATTGCATGGTGATTCTTCAATGTTATTCGTCTTGTATGCTGATTCGAAACCTTCAGATGGACATGGCATCACCAATATCCGCGAAGTTATGTAACTAATGTCGATATCGGCTCTAGCATTTGTTTGCTGCATGGTCTGCATTACTTTTGACGAAGTGTCTTTCAGATTTTTGAGGAAACTTCCAGCACCACCACGAATTGATGAAAACAAACTACAAGATTGTGCACAACCAGCGATTGGCATTTGAGCTTGATTGTACTGCATATTATTTGGCATTGGCGGTGGAGGTTTTGCCGGATGTTGTTGTTGGTGCTGTTGAGGAAAGTTATCCGAAGTATTATCGTTGTCTGAATAGACTCCTAGATTGGGTGAGTTTGTGGGTCGGGGTTGTGATTGTGGTGGTGGTGGTCGCGTTGGAAGTGTACTTTGTACCGGACCATTCGTAGTTGCTGGACTGTGTTGTGGCGATTCGCTTGGAGGTGTCACTATCGATTTGCCCTTGAGAAAATAGTCAAGAAAATAAGATATTTAATATTAATGTGCCATATAAATTTACAACACCACACAACCTACCACCAATTAAATTGGACCTTTTAGAGACCAATTCCTTGTCTCAGCTATCGCTATTGTAGATACATTGAATCTACTTGATGGGTTGACTGTGAGACATCCCTTGATTACATCATGGAAACAATTGAATCTAGAATCCGAGGGTATTGTAAAATTTCCATTTACAATACGAAGTTTAGCGGAGTCCTCGAATGGATGTTTTTGAAAACACAGACAGTAAAGAATGCATCCTAATGCCCACACATCTTTCTGGAGACCTGTACATAGGTGTGGTCACAGTTGTAAGCTAAAAGAAGTAAAATAATTTACAATAAATAATTTGAGAACAAAATACAAATAATTTCTTTTACTTCACCTTTTACTTTTGACAGATTGGGTTGGGTTTGTTCGCGTAACATATATAAAGCACACTTTTTATGTCAAAATCTAGGTAAGTTTGCTTGATTTGGCTGCAATATTTGAAATTTCCCTATAGTATGCGAACGAACCGAAAATACATCCGGATGTAAAAATTTAAACCCGACAACGCAATGCGGTTTAAATCCATCGGGTTTATTTTGAGTGAATAATATGGATTTGCGTTTGACAATCGGGTTTATGCGATTTTACATCCGGATGTAAATTTAAACCTGGGTTTATTGGGTGAATAATATGGCCGTTAAGTTATGAGCGGTTGTTGTTTTAAATAACTTCGAAAATTCGAAATTTACTGACAGCGTCATTTGTGGTTGTTATTCAAAAATCAAAATGGAAGGAGAAGGAGCGTTGAAAAAAATAAGAAACTCGAATTATGGTTTGCAATACAGAGAATGAATTAATTTTACGTTCTACCTTTTCGTAAAATTCCGAAAATTTTTTCCGTTTTTGGTTTGCTTGACAGCTGATTTTGACAATTGACACTGAAATTTTCGAAGTAGTTCGAAAAGTGTGCGTTCACAGGCTCAACACCCTTATTTTTCGAATATTCGAATTAGCTTAGACTAGACCCTATTATTGCTTGGTGAATAGCACATCCAAATTTAAAACTAAGAGCCTCTTAGCTTTAAGAGCGCTCTTAAGATTGTTTGGTGAATACCACCCTCAAAGTAGTAGAGGTGATTTTCGGTAAATCAGCTTGTAGGCAGTTTCAATGTGTGTGTGAAGTTTGCCATCTAATTAATTTCTTATCTCTGCTGTGAACGCACACTTTTCGAACTACTTCGACAATTTCAGTGTCAATTGTCAAAATCAGCTGTTAAGCAAACCAAAAACAGAAAAAATTTTCGGAAATTTAAGAAAAGGTAGAACGTAAAATTAATTCATTCTCTGTATTGCAAACCATGATTCGAATTTCTTATTTTTTTCAACGCTCCTTCTCCTTCCATTTTGATTTTTGAATAACAACCACAAATGACGCTGTCAGTAAATTTCGAATTTTCGAAGTTATTTAAAACAACAACCGCTCATAACTTAAGAGTGGTAGCGACCACTCTTAAGTGTTATGAGCGCTCATAAATCTGCACTAATAGTGGTCGGTGAATAGGTTTATGAGGCACTTAGTTTAAGATTTCTTGGTGAATACCACCCTAGTGGTAAATAATTTAATTAGATCTTGCAGCAATGATTTTTGACATCATGGATACGGAAAATTCATGTATTTTCATGGAAAATTAAGGAAATTGTCCGACAACATACTACTTCTTTACTCAGGAACATTAGAAGATACAATAAAGCAACGACAAGAAACAAAGAAAGAGAAGAAAAAGAAACGTCAAAAACCATTCAAGACAATTGGACAATCCTCAACCCAAAACTTTGCGGGTTGAGACTTTTTAAAGTATTTTTATTTCATCTGCATTCTCTTTCGCACTTATTTGCGTCTTTGCAAACCCGTCTGGGTGTAAATACCACACTTAGAGGAATAAAGACTGCTATTATACGGTGCAATTTGTTGCACGAAACTGTTCGAACACCATAAGTGAAAAAGAGAACGAAAGTTCGAAAAACAGAGATGGACAATGTGCTACCGTGTGTCGCATGGGTTATGGTTTCGTGAAACAGCTTTGACGTTTCTTTTTGGGCGCGTTCGAGGGTCTATCGGATAGCCTATTTCGGATAGCCGTATCTTGGATACCTTTTTCCAGATTGCTGCAGACAACAGCTGTGAAATATTAAAATTCGACTTTTGAAAATAGAAAAACATTCAAAATATCATTGCTAGACGATTATAACTTATTTTTTTCGATTTCCCATGCGTTTTAAAAGACTCTTATGCTGAAATAAATGCACACCAAAACAAAAAATTAACATGAAAAGAAATAAAAATAAATTTTGTATCAGCTGATAACTTGAATAGAAAGGTATACCAAAAGTACTCGGATACCTTTAGATAGCTTTTTAGTTGAAATGGGTGTGTGACTCTGTTAAAAGTTTAACACGTAAACAACAACAACAAGCTATCCGGATACGATTCTCGAACGCCCCCTTTGTCTTTGTTCGGGTTTCTGTTTCATTTGGTTCAATAATAATAAGTAATAATACTAATAATAATGCTTTTTTGTTTTTCAATTGCCAATAAAAGAGGTTTTGAAGCAACCAGGCACTACTAGATAACTATTTTTCCTCAAAAATAAAAACACCGAATGAAAGATAAAGAGAAATGTGAAACTAGTTTCATGAAACTGGAATTTCATCATGTAATAACACTTGCGACACGGGATGACAGAACAAAGAAGAATTCGAAGTAGTTTCGTGCAACAAATTTCACCGTATAATAGCAGTCAAAGCCCAAGAGGGAAAACCACACACACACTACGGCATCTGTCCTCAAACTGACTTCACAAACCCGAAACCAGTTTCGAAATCCGAAAATAAAGTGGTGTTAGTAAATTCACTGCCTCAGCTTTTTATTCAGCTTAATACGTGTATCACATATTAGTAGAAGTAATGGTTTTTCATTTCTAAGGCCCATGGCATATACTTTTTTTAATGACGGGGATGTGTGGTGATTTGTAGTTTAGCGTTTTTTGAGGACAGGAAAACCCTGGGGAAAGTTCAACGAACGGACCTATTAGGTCTGTTCGTTGAACTTTCCCCAGGGTTGACCCAGGTTTTCTTGACAACCCTATATGTTGTCAAAAAAACCTGGGTTTTCCAGTCCTCAAAAAACGCTAAGCCACAAATCACCACATCCCTGTCATTAAAAAAAAAAAATACATGCCATTTGACAGCCCTCAAATCACCACAGCAAAAAGCTAGGGCGAGTTGGGGGAAAACCTATGGCTCAAAAAACACTCAATCTGACATTTAGGGCGAATTTAGGTTTCTCAAAAAACGCTTTGTGGCGACCCTAGGGTAACCCCAGGGCTTCAACGAACAAACCTATTATTACTTTATTGAACCAAATGAAACAGAATAAACAAAAACACGAATGAGAACAAAGAGAAACGTCAAAGCTGTTTCAGCAAAACCATAAAAAACGGTAGCTCATTGTCCATCTCTTTTTTTCGAACTTTCGTTCTCTTTTGCACTTATGCCGCCGTATTAATAAACGCGGAATAGCTGGGCTAAGCCTTATTCCATGGATTAAGTGGAAAATGGTATAATGGTGGCTTTAATTAAATGGAAAATGGTATAATGGTAACTTAATCCATGGAATAAGTATTTCCCAGTTATTCCGCGTTTATTAATACGGCGGATGGTGTTCTACCAGTTGCATGCAACAAATTTCACCGTGCAATAGTACTCATAGCTGAATATAAAGTTGTGTTAGTTAAATCACAAACACAAATTTATTTTATGATTTTATACTGTTTTTATAAAATTAGCTTGTGGTAGATGCCGTTGTGTGTGTGAGGCTTTCCCTCTTGTTTATTCCCTCTGTGGTAGAAACGTTGAAGAGTTGACATGCTTTGGATGCGTAAATAAAACAACCTCAAAAGTCAAAAGCAAAAGTTTCAACAACCGGTCCCGTATTAGTTCTTGGTTTTAGTTTTTTAGTTTGGTTTGTTTTTCTGATTTCTGGTTATGAAAACAAAAAAATGTCTTCCTTTAATCTGTTAAGTGAGCAAGGTCTTCGTTTAGATGGAAGAAGGCCGCATGAGTTGCGAAGGATTAAATGTAAGTTGGGAGTGTTTTCTCAACCTGATGGAAGCGCTTACATTGAACAAGGAAACACAAAAGTCTTAGCCGCTGTATATGGACCGCATCAGGTAAAGATAAAATAAAACAAATTATACTGAATGCCACTCAATCAAGTCCTTTTATAGGCGTCCTCGAAAAAAAGCAATTTTGAGCAGGTCAGTGTCAATTGCCAGTATAGCATGGCTACATTTTCGACAGCAGAACGCAAGAATCGTCCTCGTGGGGATAGAAAATCACAGGAGATAACACTTCACTTACAACAGGCATTAAATGCAGCAATTCGAACTGAACTTTATCCTCGCTCACAAATTGACGTGTATATTGAGGTACTGCAAGCCGATGGAGCAAACTATGCCGTTTCGGTAAATGCTGCAACCCTTGCCCTAATTGATGCTGGGATTTGTCTAAAAGAATACGTATGCGCTTGTACTGCATCGCTTAGTAAAAACAACATACCACTGACCGATGTTTCACACGTTGAAGAAGTATCTGGAGGTCCCACATTGTCCGTTGCTTCACTACCATATTCCAATAAAATTGCGTTTATGGACATGTCGCAACGCTTTCACTTAGATAACCTTCCAGTTGTCATTAAACAAGCCCTTGGAGGTTGCCGGGAAATTCAGGCGATAATGGAGAAGGAAGTAAGAAAGCATTTGAAACAGACTGGTTCCGCTGGCGATTGGAGTAATATTGTGAAATAATTTTTAATTTTTGTTTTTATTTGATTCGAATAAATGTTCAACTATTAAATATCAGCTCCAAGAGTTTTTCTTTTCTACCTTCTGCTACCAGACGCTCGATGAAGTTCTCCAGATGTTGGCCGCCTTTGAAATACTCAGTCAAATTGTGTGTAGTTCCGTTAGGTATTCTATGGTCAGTAATACGATCTTGGGGGATGTTATATGTCCGAATTTTTTCATTACGATTTAAGGATCCAATTTGAGATTTCCGAGTTGATTTCGTATTTTTCTCGCTCTCTAATAATTTCATTTGTAATATTTTTGCTTGCAGTCGTGAAAGGGCAATTTCGCGGTTCTTGATTTGCGACCGTTCGCTTTGAGCTTCTACAGCAAGTCCTGTTGGTATATGAACCATTCGAACAGCAGAGTCTGTAGTGTTGACATGCTGCCCACCAGCTCCACTCGCTCGTTTTGTTTCTATTTTTAAATCTTTTTCCTTTATAGTAATGTCAATGTCTTTCGGACGGGGAATAACTGCCACCGAGGCAGTGCTAGTGTGAACTCTTCCTGCTTTTTCTGTAGATGGAATACGTTGAACGCGATGAACTCCTGCTTCGTATTTTAAGAAATCGTAGGCATCTTCTCCATGGACAATTAAATTTGCATGACGAAGACCTGAAATTAATCTTAATATAATGATAAGTGTTAGCATGAATTTGTCACACTGAACTTACCTCCAATATCCGTTCTATCCTCCTCAATCAGTTCCATATCCCACCCTTTATACTCAATAAAATTTAAATATGCATTTAAAAGCTCTCCAGCAAAAAGCATTGCCTCTTGGCCACCGGCACCAGCATTGACCTCAAACAAAAGAGATGAATATTTTTCACTTTCTGTTAGAGTGAGCATTTGCTCAAAAAGTTTCCCCTCAACTTTGTCCAACAGATTTTTATAAACCTGCAATTCAAAAAGATATCAGTACAGTTAAAATAACAACAATATTGTTTATGAATCTACCTCAGATTCTTCTTTAATCAATTGCTTCATGTCCTCATCCTTTTCATTATCCATGTCACCTAGTGATTGAATATTTTGCAAAAGAATATTTCGTTCTTCGAAACAGCGTACAACATCCGAAAGTTGGTTAATCCTTTGATATTCTACGTTATTTACTCGAAGGTCATAAAATTCTTTGCGGATATTTTCGAGGAATAGTTTGACTTTATCATCTTGAAATGATATTCCGTGCAAATTTGGTGCACTTGCAATGTCGATGCAACGCTTTGGCAACTTTAAAATAAAACGAGCTGACAGCAAACCATGCTGTTTTATCACTTTACGCACAAACATATGGCTTTTGGTGTGCAACAATTCGAATATTTAAAAGAATTTACTTTATTTTGTAGAAGTAATATTTCCAAAATTTATTATTACTATCAAATGTCAGTTGTATCGAAGAACTACAAAAAGACAGGACAGAAAATTTTGCCGGCCCCTCTATGACATAACTATACCGCATAACCTCTCTACTCTCTACAATGCTAATTTACGCACCCTTTGTGAGGTGTGACAAGCCAACGTTTGCCTAATCTTTTGAAACTGAAGAAGAGCAAAGACAAAAAACTACTAGTCATAAAATTTTATAGTTTTAATTGGGTTTGGCTTTTGGGATGTGTTAAAAATAAAAATAAATGCAGTCGACTGCAGTCAACTTTTTTTTTCAATGAAATTCATTTAGGAGGAAAAAAAATCGACTGCAGTCGATCTCTTTTTTGAGACGGATTTGCACACCGATTTCCCCACATACAACCATTTTGACAAATTGAAAACGTCAAGCAAATCATCAGTCTATGAAAAAATTTAAAGGAACCCAAAAATGTTTTGTATTTAGTTGTGAATTTGGAAAAAAATTGGTGAAAAAAATATAAATATTGTGTGATCTATATCTTCTATATCTATCTTCTTCTATACATCTATCTATCTATATCTATATCTATCTATCTATCTATATCTATATCTATATCTATCTATACATGTAATAAAAACGTAACAGTTTGTTTGTTTGTGCACGCTAATCTCACAAACGGCTTATCCTATCTAAATGGGGTTTTCAGTTATATATTGTGGTAAGCTTTACTTAACATTTAGTTTTTATTTCATGTCAATCGGTTGATAATTAAAAAAGTTATGCCAATTCTTGCGAACGAAGTCGCTGGCACACCTAGTAAACAATATAAATGTAATTGTTTTGTTCTTTGGTGATTGTTTTTCTTTATCAGTCAGTTGGGCACACATACATTCATAATAAAAAAAAATTGCTACTTTTACAATTTCCTAAATACCCAAAAAAGAATCGAATTTAGTAGCGACTGCAGTCGACTGCAAATGGGTGAAAGGAAATCGACATAAGCATTTCATTCATAAGGTCTGTTTCTTTACTTTCTGGGTAAAGTTTGGGAAAAAGCCCGGGAAAAAGTTTGGGCTCGAGCTTTTTAATATTGTTTTTGTAATCTCCATCCGAAAATGAAAAGTAAAGATACGCCTTTGGGATGTTTCTTGCTGAATGACATTTATCATGCACATGCACATTAAAGATACACGTTTTGGGATCCCGAGAGATCCCACGGGATCCCGCGGGTGAGTAAAGATACCTACAGACCTATAGTGAGAGTATGAATGACATCATTCTTGGACAATTAAGACATTTGGTGAGATAGATAATTCTGTGTGCATTTGTGACGGACACAAATAAAACCATTGTATCTCTATACTGAGCTTTAATCGTTCTGTTTTGATTTGTTCTTGCGTTCTGTGTTGAAGTGCATTGCTGAGTTGATTCAAATCTAAGCTCAGAATAGAATTCAGTGAGGGAAAAACGGCCAGAAAAATATAGCTTGCTTTCAAGAACAAAACCATTGCCGATCAGTATACATATTTGCGAAGTATTGTTAGTTTCAATTCATTATAGTAAGGCAAAGGCATGTGGTTTCAATCTGATCTAGTGTTACAACTTTACAAATTTTAAGTCATGTTTATAGCTATGAGAATTTTCTTTAACAAGCCAATTCAGTTTTTATCATAAATCTAGGCTCCTGGGGCGTATGCGTACTATTTTTTTTGTAGGTTAACAATAAATTGGTTGTGTTTCTAACTTTTTGTCAATGGTTTATCATAACAGCTATACTTCTTTGACATATCAGATAAATAAGAGCTTAAGATTCACCTCGTATACCACAACACTCTGCCTACAAATGGTATGATAGCAAACATTTTAATGGAGAAATAATTTTTAAAATCAGTCTAGAAGCTTATGTTCTGTCATTCCTGTGGAAATACACAACAATCAAATATGTGTAGATACTCAGGGACATCTTGTCCTGAGGCTACACGATCAAAATATGGCAAGCCATCAGGCCACATACATATCATTCAAATTCCCAGCTGTGTTTGGGATGTGCCGTAAGTGACTTTAAATATAAGTTCAGGCGATTGGCTTTCAATCAATTTTTTTAATTATTTATTTTCAAGATTTCCCAAACGAAAATACATTACAAGTAATTTTTTTTTTAAATCTCTTTGTTTTTTTCTTCGTTTCATTTTAATTTCTTAAACAGTTTTGATGAAGCTGTCAGTTTTATTGTTATTTAAATTACTTCTCAGCTGGCTGGGAATATTCCAAATAGGGATTGCAATCCATGGATTCGGGATCCCGGGATCCCGAGGCTTTTTTCGGTCCCGAATATCCCGGGATTAGAATCGCAAAATCCCGGGGTTTTCGGGATTGATTTGTTGATTTATTTTGGCTTATTATTTTTATCTACTCTAAATTTTAAATTGGATTCCACTTGGTTTTGAATTGATAATTAATAATTATTAATAACAATTTTTTTCACTGTCAAAACATCCTTTGGATGTATTCCAAAACAAAGTTTAAAAGTTTGTCGTTCCTGTGTGCTTTTTATATCGTAATAATATTCTCAAGTACCTAAATAATAATAATAAGAGAAGTAATAATAATGATGGCAATACATTATGAATAGAACACAAGAAGATAGTATTCAAATATTCAAAATGAAAATAGTATTTAAAGGAAAAGAATAACACACAATCAGTATAGGGTGAAGTATTCAAAATGAAAAGATTAATTAAAAAATAAGCGAAAGTTTGTAATTCTTTCAACAATCGACTCAACATTCACTTTTCTGTTGAGATCTAGTGTTAAAGTGTACCAAGGGAGATTTAGCACTTTTTTCAATACTTTATTTTGTGATAATTGTAATTTCTTTTCATTCCAAAAAGCTACTTTAGCCCATATTGGACATCTATATTGCATAAAAATAGCTTTGTGAATAAATATCTTGTTTTCATAAGTAAAATCAGATTTTCGATTTATAAAAGGCTAAAGCACTCTGAGTATCTACTAGACCTTTTTATCATTGGCTTAAAAATGGTTGAAAACTAGATTGTGTTTTGAGAACTTTCAAACTAGTTCGTATGTTTCGTCGTGTGCTTTTCGAGACTTCCATTCTTTTCATTGTTTTTGATCTATTTGAGTATTCTTAAACCCCTTTGTACATGGTTTTTTCTTTTGTATTTTTGAGTGCTAATATCGCTGTTTTCAAGGATGGTCTAAATTTAAACTTAATTTCAAAACAAAAAACCACTTAGTTTATGTGCATTTTCTTCATAATGTTTCACGTTTCTTAGTTATAAGAAGCCCTCATAAAATGACGAGATAAAAACCAGTTTGAAACTAGTTAAATAACTACAAAAACCCAATGCAAGCTCTGCACAAAAGAGTTAAAATCATTAGAGAGAAAAAACAAAAGGTTTTCACACCAATTTGTCATCGAAACATTAAAAAAATAGATTTAAATATAAATCAGCCGTCAACCAAGTATTTTTTTTAACTGTCTAAAACATTGAGCCAATATCCATTTAAAAGAAAAAAACATTAGATGCTCTCCTTATTTGCACTACAGGGGGTCGATTCTGTAACTGTGAAGCTGTGAAGTGATAAAAATTATTTCATTTCAGTCTTCACAAAGCTTTTTCATTTTATCACTTCACAAAAACATCTGATGCGATTCCCGAACTCAAAATGATAAATCACTCTGACAGTATGTACTAAAAAGTACTAAATGATAAATGTTGTCATTTTTGCGTCAATTTTAATTTTTATTTTTAAAAAAATTTTCAAAACATGTCAGGCATAATTATTCAGTTGGTATTTAACAATAGAGGCCGTAGTGAACAAAGGTTATTTCATTACGAAAATGTCTTTTCATATGAAGTAGCTATTTTGTATATGTATATGTAATTATTTGCCCAGGAAGAAAATGAGGATATTGCGGCGGTAACTTTGAGATGGGCAAAGTCCATTTGAAATAACAAACGGAGGAGCACATCATTCAACCCTATCGTTTTTGGTGTAGTACTATTTATTATTCGCCCGTCTGTTTCTGTGAGGTGATGAGGATTTTTTCCTTCGCGGTGGTGTCGCGGCTTCGAACACTTATTCTGTGCGTAAAAGAAAACATTTAGTGATTTCATGTCTGCCATAATGTTTTTACTTATAAAACTTACACAAGATCATTCCAATACTACCTCCATTTCGGTTCCTCTTTTAAAGTTCCCCCTAAGGTGTTCAACTGAACACTTAGTTCCGTCCACTCGTTTGAACGAAAATGTGAACTGTCAACAGTTATAGGTCTGCAAATGGAATTGTTTTGCATCGTAGATAAGGATTATTTTAAATTATCTTAAGTTATGTACTTACTTGTCATTTGCCAGTTCTTGCCTTTGCTCCAAAAAATCAATTAAAAACTGTTTTCGGGCTATTGAAGCCCTTTGCCCTCTTTTTTTGAATTTCCATTTTCAAATTTGAGTTTCACAGACAAACTCTTTTGTGATAAATAATTTATCATGTGAAGAAATTTTGACGTTAGTTTTCATTTTTTCACAGAACGAGAATCGCATTCGCTGTGAAGTTGTGATATTTTTTATCACTTCACAGGTTCACAGTTACAGAATCGACCCCCAGCTCACTTATTTTACGTGCAAAAGACTTTCAATAGTGCTCATTTTAAAGCTTATTTCAAGCACTACAAAACATCCTTTTGTATTAGAATGCATAAAATGCATCTGCTCGCCGCTAAATGGCATTGACCACAACGATTAAATTTCAGACAAAATAAAAATGGCTTTGATCTTTTATATCTAGCTTAATATTGTTCTTAGAATACTTTATAAAAAACCAAATTGTTCATTGTTTTACCTGCTACAATTTTGTTCTTTATAAAATTTTCGATAAAACGTATAGTTTTGGAGATATTTGCAATAAATAAATGAAAAACGTGAAAAAATTGCGAATTTTCAATTGCCAATAACTCGAAAAGTATTGGACTTAATAAAAAACTTTATATTTGATTTTTTGCTTAAAATTAGACCTTCTATCGATATCCGAGGTTAATTTGAAAAAAAAAAAATTCGCCCCCGAAAAGGGGTGGCAACCACCCCCAGGGTGGTGGCGGTGCTCAAATCATTTTCACTTTTGAAGTTAAGGGTAAGATGAGCCTAATTCCAAAATTTCATGCAAATCGGTTCACAGTAAAAAAATTCGGAGGTAAGGCCCTATTTTTCGCTTCATTGACTGCACTATATGGAACATGGAAAATTTGACGTATACCAAAAAAATGTCGTTTGCGAATGTCATTACGATTCACAAAAATTCAAAAGCAACGTGCATCGGTATCTCCTCTCAAATCCTCTCCTATTTTCCTAAATGCTCGCACTGTGTTCTATAACATTATAAGGGTAGTCATAACCCCTTGATGAGCGCGTTAAGTATAACAAAAAAAAAAAAAAAAAAAATTGATATTTGTCGAAAATATAAGACCACATTTATAGTTCAGAAAGTGAAAAAGTGAAGTGAAAAACTAACTACCAGCCGACGATGTGTTGTTCTTGTATTCCCGGGGTTAGATAACATTTTGAACCATTCAGAAAGCTTTTTCCAGATGACTGTTGTCAACACCCTGAAATAAAATTACGCTTATGCCTACGTTTTCAAAACTTCACAGTTGTTTGTATTTTAGGGGTGTTTGATTTGTTTTTTTCCAAATTTCCTTCGCTGTTATCGCATAATTATCAAATATTATGTATGTCAAATGAAGGTAATCATGATTGAAAATTTTGTATGGGTAATTAAGTAGTAAGCTATGATCTAATTCTGTGATTTTTTTTAATCACCTCATTGGTCCTAGTAACAAAAAAACTAATAACGTTTTTCACTCTCAAATCGAGAACTACTCCTTTCAATGGAACATGTTTTTACGTTTTTTGCTGGTATTGGCGGTTAAATTGATGTTCTTATATAGGAATTCATACTTTCATAATTTGTAATTTGATTTTTTTCAGCAAATTACTGAATTCTAATTTATTTTCTCGTGTCCTCATAGTTTATAGCAATTTTTTCAACCCAACGCTGGCACAATAAATTGAAAATAAACAAATTATTTTCCATTTAAAGTTTGACAGAACAAATGTTTTTGCATGTGTGCATGAATTCAGAGTAGATCTCCCAACCAAATGGGAGTAGATCTTTGGCGTTTAGAGTAACTCCGGATCTACTCTTTTTTTCAATGAAACATGGAAAATGGGAAAGTAGTAAATCTTTTCACAAAAGGAGTAACCCTTTTCGTCAATGAAAAACGATATAACATGAATAGAAACAAAAATAAATTTTATATCAGCTGATTTTATTCCATGAACAATCAGTGAGTATCTATTTCATGCACAGATTAAAATTCTGTTCGATTACAGATGGGAGAATGCCAAATTGTGGTACTAGATTGGTCGATATCGTGAGCTGAAATATAGCAAATCACATAATTCCGTCAGTCGAGTTATTCGAAAAACTTGAGTTGTATATCAATCATATCAATTTACTGAGCCTAGGTCAATCTTATTTTATTAGCTTATTTGAAACACTTGCTAAAAAAAACAATTTTCTCAATTTGACCAGCTTTTGATGATTTGGCCTACTTCAAAGGCCAAAGATTACGAATATAACCAAAGTTTCAAAATAATTTTCAACCTTAAAATATCTCAAAATGAGAAAGTAAACCTAATTGCAAATAAGAGACAACCGTGTAAGCTTTTCTTCATGAAAATAACTGAATACATCTCAACCAGTACTTATTTAAATCAGTCAATGGGTGCTAGCGCAGACAGTCAAAAGCTATGAGAAGAGAAAAAGGCAGAGCATTGCAGGAAATATGAACAATGCAGCAGAATCAGCTGGTGCCAATGCCAAAAGCTAAGACAATTGTCAAAAAACGAATTGGAAAAATTCATTTGGTTACTATTGAAGTATAAATACATATTTGTAAACTTTAGAGTCCAACTAAACTAAAAATTTAATGAAAGTTCAATTATGTAATTAAATTCGAATGGAAATTGATTGCAAATCACAAAGCCAACGTTGTTGCACGAAACCGCTCTTGCTAAAAAGGAACTGCAGAAAATGCTGCTCGGAAGCGATCTAGAAAAGATCATTGAACACAAAACATTCTTGCTCATAGTATTAAGTTGATCAAAAGGTAGTTTTTACTGCTCTAGCTCGATTCGGAGCAGGTAACTAATCAGAGCTAATACAAAAGAAAACTTATAAATTAAACCGATATCAATTCATTTTTTCTTTTACAATTTGATTAAAAATTCAAGCTGAAATCTCCTTACCTCTCTCAAAACAATGTTATTTCTTACACATGAAAAGACCTCTTTGATCACCTAAAGCCGCTAGCAAGTCTGATTCAAATTCATCAAAACAAAACGACGTGAAGTAGAAAAAAAATCATAGATAGAGTTGAAGAAAACTTCGGAAACTCTTCACAAGGTTAACATGTAAACCTCTTAAACAATTACAACTGCTTTATGCAATAACTTTATAGTGGGGAAAACCAAATCTTGCACATAATAAAAAAAAAAAAAAATCAAAACAAAACAACAAACTCAAGATACAAACGCAATGCATGATTCACTTATAACTCCATCGAACGCTTATTAGACACTTAATAGACTCAACGAAAGCTCAATAGACTTTACGGTCAACAAAATTTTGTCGGTTTTTTTTAACAGTCAAAAACTCATGAAAGCTCGCTTCATTGAAGCTCAGCTTTATCCAGCCGAGAGTGCCATTGCATCTGATAATGTTGAAACATAGATCGAAAATCATGAAAAGCATACTACCACAACGGTTTGTAGTATAAAATCTTAAAATAAAAGTTTTTGGGGTACATTGAAAGACCTTACCTCGGCGAAGAAGGAGACACAAAATAGTAAACATTTCAACTGCATTTGTACCGGGCGCGTAGATATTTGAAAGCGAAAGGAATTTATTTTATTGTGTTTTCTTATTTCAATTTCCGCATCTAAAAAAGAAAAAGTGCTATCCTAAACGAAGGAAAATGAAATTCAATTTTTTAATCACGCTCATTTTTGTTTGTGGAAGTGCTGCAATAGGACTTGAGGTTACCATACCAGAAAATAACAGTTCACGTGAGTGAATAAAATATCTAAGGAAATAATAATAAGTTTGAATTTTGTTTGTACCTACCCGTACCTGTACATGTACCTGTACCCACTCGTACGAAATTAAAGAGTTACCTTCGTTTAAAGCAAACTCTAAGAAAGCTTATGTAATGAAGGATTGCTTTCCAACAAATGAAAATGAATTTGATTTGTGAGACTGATCTGAACTACATACCAGCTTTCCCTGGGGTTTTGTGCAGAAAAAAGAAAACAAAAAGAAAAAAAAATAAACCATAGACTGTTACAATTACTCACAACAATAAGTTCGTCTCTTCTCCATCATTTATAATGGTAAAACGAGAAAAGTGCTAAAGCTGATTTCAGTGGCGCAAGCGCGCAAGTAAACTTTATGAATCAAGACAAGAAAAAATAACTGTAGCTTTAAATTATGCAGGTGATGCAACATTTTGGTGTTGGTAAATCTTTGATCAATAGCGGAGTAAATATTAACATGTTTGCGTAAGTTTTGCGAAACTTCGATCTTAAGTCATGTTTATAAGGTTATTCGTATGTGAATATGGTGTGGTTTCAATTGAGTTTGATTTTGATTCGCAGAAAATTGTATACGTTGTGAAGTAATGTCTCTAGTTTTCGTGCTATTGCACTCTTTGCCTTGACGAGATGATTGGATTATGGAATTCAAATTCAATTTCAATTAATATAATTTACTGTAGAAAGAGATCGCAGGGGCCTAGTGTATATGTGAGAAAACTAATAACTAGAAAATAGGTCACTAAGTCCTTCTTCGCTTTAAACACTCTCACTTTTATAATACTGGTTTCATCCTCAGAGCTTCCAAAACTCGGTCCGATGATCTTTAATAACACACAAATTTCCTACTAAGTGAAGGTACCAAAAGTGTAGATGATATTCTAAAAATAAATGTGAGCCAAATTTATGGATAGTAAGAACATAGTTTTGAAGTGAGGTATCAATTTGTTTTTATTAAAGATTTTAAGGTATTGTTGAAGCGCATAATAATTGCTTGTTTAAATTGCGCTGCTCGTATACCATTAATTGCTTACGTGCGAAAAATTCAAATAGTTGTTTAATTGTGCTATAAATTTGTAGTCTGTGTGAGGCATAGTAGTGTTTTATGAATAAATAATATATTTAGTACAAAAACAAAGAAAAGCTCGCTCTAAGGAGTTTGGAATTGAGATTCATATACAAGAATTCGACGATGCGTTAAATTGACAGTAGTGGTTGAAAGGAATCAAAGCAAGTAGTTGCGCAAAAGTTTTTGGATTGCCGGTCTGCATTAAACAAAACCCGCATGCTTCACGTTTAATGATAGGAAGTAGATAGGCAGTATTAAGAAAGAAAAAGTTTTTAATTTGCAGGCCTTCCGGAATAGACTCAGTCAACGGAAAGATTAATGTCATCATTTGTGGGGTATGATGTATGACGATTTATTTTGAAATGTACACAAACACAATATAATTGATCAATGATATAAAAATAAGTCATTCATAAATATATATATTCATACAGAGCAACATAGGGCCTTGGAATGAACCTTGATGACTTCCAGTACGTTGCGCCTTACACATAAAAAAAAAGACCAACAGCAAATTGTCAACTATACGAATGGTTATGGGTTTTGAAATTTTATTTGCGTGAGAGGTTACATGCAGGTGGGAATTGTACAACAGTGGATGCATACTAAACATGAGATTAAATAAAGACGATTCTTAATTCACCGCCGCTGCGCCGGACGCACCTAACTGTGGTATGCGTATAGATTAGGGTGATTCAAAAAAACAGACTCAAAAGTTTCTTTCTGGTGTAAAGATAGCTCTAAATTATAGCTCTATTTTACAATTTTCTTTTTCACGTAAGAACAACATGAACAATTTTTTCTTGCCCATTCTGGGGTCAAATTACCGCATCAGTGATCGAGTGAGTGAATGCTACTTTTCATTCAACATTCGCTCTATATTACACAATATCAGTCAGCTGCTCATTTATTGAAATCTGTTCGTTGAAAAATTTATGAAAGAATGTCAAATTGAGGTCCTACAGTGCATCATAACGCCAAAAACACATAATTCAGTGCGGTAATTTGGCCCCTGAAAGCAAAATAAATAAAT
Organism: Melanostoma scalare; assembly: GCA_949752695.1. Classification (NCBI taxonomy): domain Eukaryota; kingdom Metazoa; phylum Arthropoda; class Insecta; order Diptera; family Syrphidae; genus Melanostoma; species Melanostoma scalare. The sequence continues at coordinate 51,223,687 of OX456984.1, read as the reverse complement.
ATGTTGACGCAACAGAGCGGGGAGTCCCGGGCCAAGCGCATTCCTCACAACCATGTCTTCTGCTGATTCCGAACGGCTAATCAAGGAAGCGCTTTCACGGCAATGAATTTATTATCGGAGGACTTGCATATTCCTCGCGAAAGGTATACTAGTGGAAAAACTATTTTGTTTTCAGTTGAAATTCGAACTCGAAGGTTGGTGGTACCTCCCACGTTACAAACAGACAGGATTGACTGCTTTACAAAAAAAGTCGCTAGAGTAATCTTTTCGTAGCTCACTATGAAAGTTTTTAAAAATTTCTTTTTCACTTATGAACAACATGTATGTATATATTTTTGTATAAAATTCTAAGCTCTGCAGACAGATCTCTTGTTGTTAAACTAAAGAGTAATCGGTTAACCATTTAGAAGATAAGGGGTATTTTTTGATTTTTGACGTGTGGTTTTCAAGAAGAAATAACATAATTTAAGGTTTATGCCAAGAATATAGCTTTATTGTAAAGGGTTTGCTATTATGTTTTCAAAACGATTTTGAACAACTGGCAGCCGCAGCAGGCTCGATTAAATTCCAGCGGAGAAAGCCAATTTTTGATCACTTTTTGCAACCTTTGAGGGCGAATGTCAGCAATAATACGCCAAATATTCTCTTTCAAGGCATCAATCGTCTCGTAGACAAGCGAATTTACATAGCCCCAAAAAAAAAGATTGTCAAGCGGTGTTAAATTGCCCAATTTTGGATTTTGTTTTAAAACAATTTACCGAACGTACGCAGTGCCCAGTGGCCGTACGGTTTCAATTCTACCAAGATGAATAAAATAAATAGTGCGTGGAATCTCTCAGCGCGGAAGAAGTGAAACTTTACGTCAAAAACTAGGTATTAAATATTTTCTATTTCCTTTGAGAAGAAAAGAAAACACAACACTACTCTTAATGAAGCAATCGAAATTAACTTTGGAAGCACAGACACGATTTTCACACACACGGCACAAATTGAAAAACATATTTAGAAGAATTTAATGAGATCTTCAGATTTTTCTTAAGAAATGAATTACAAATATATTAAACGCACTAAAAAGAACAAAAAACTAGTTTAAATTTGATTTTCTCCAAAAATAATGCAAACTTCCACCGAAGAACACATATTTCACTACAATTAAATCGTCTGTCTGAATGACGAATTGCGAGCAGTGCCGAAAAGTATGCAATCGATAATCCGCGTTAAACGTGTTACGCATCCATGTTTGCAAGTCGCATAAGGAGTTTCATTTCAAAAAACCAAATATTTTATATCATTATCCAAATCTGGGTCCCACATTGCACTCGTTTTTCCTTCAAAATGTGCTAAGATGTCATCTTCCAACAAATGTACAAAAATATTTTTCCGAACGAAGTCGGATGCCGTCGGTCATCGTAATAAATTGAAATTTGGTATACAAGTAGCACATGGAGTTATTTATGAAGTAAGAGGGTATCTGTTTCAATATCTTAGCTTTTATGTTCAGTGTCAGACACCTAGACAGTGTTAGTATATGACAAAAGTATCACACAGGGGCTTGGTACAAACAGACATTTTGTTAACAAAGGTCTATTTACAGCACACATCAACGAGTAACTCATGACGGAATTACGAGAGTTTGGTTTTACAGCTCACGATATCGAGCAATCTAGTACCAGAATTTGGCATTCTCTTATAAATAATAATCGAACGGAATTTGATTTCAGACATAAAGTGATTGCTGATAATTCCTGAAACGAAAGTACAAGAAATGTTGTGTATAGTTTTCTTGTATTTATTACGAAGGTGGATTATCAAAGTAGAAAATCAATGTAACCAACCGAATCGAAAAAGAACAACTGCCTAACCATTCAAGCTGATCACTCTCGTTGTCCATGAACAAATGCATCGGAAGCCAATCACAACCGCTTAGGTATCAATCAAAAAACCAAATTATCTTTCAACAACCACCCGAATGCATTTAATGTCTTCATTAACTAAAATTATCCAAATTTTTTTTTAAAAACAATGAATCTTGCTAGCAAAAAAAAAATTAAGTTAGTCTAAAGAGACATTAGCGACATCTGTAAATTAACAGGGACTTAAAATTATCAGTGAATATTCGATGTTACTAGTACAATTTTAAATAACTATTTCCTATGCCTATACGATACAAGAGATCACGTATGCTGGCATCCCAAAATGATAAATCGATCACTGATGCCACTCACTCTACCGATCACTGATGCTTTAATTTTGCCGTAGGACTTTTTCATAAAAATTAGACAGGAAAAAGTATATTTGAAACAGGCAAGCTGCTCATCATAGGCCTTACAGGCCAATATTATTTGATATTTTTTTTATATACAAGGGAGCGTTTTTATATTCGCGGAATGGGGAATATAGGGTGGAAATAAAAAAACCAAATTATTTTTCTTTTTCAATATATTAACCTGCAAGACGGATACATTTTTCAGATCTTTCAATTAATTTATTTATACCCTCATAAAAAAATGTTTTGTCTTTATCTTCAAAATACGCCGAAACTGCCTCTTTGACTTCATCATCATTGGTAAATTTGTTACCCCGAAGCTCTTTTTTCATTTTCAGGCTCATAATGATGAACCCAAGTTTCGTCTCCAGTAACAATTCGGCTCAATATACGATCCTTGTCTTCATTGCAGAGGTCCCAATACACATGAACACTCTACGCGCTGTTGTTTTTGGTGGCGTGAGCATTCTCGGCACCCATCTTGCGCTGACCTTAGACATGCCAAGATGTTTCTTCATTAGTCGAGCATCCTCGAGTACAATTTTTTCGACTTTTTGGATAAGTTCTGGCGTGGTCACCTCGATGCTTCTGCCCGGCCTCGGGTCGTCTTTAAGTGATTCCCTTCCCTGTTTGAATAAACTGTGCCACTTGTACTGTAATGAACTTTATTACGGCACGATATTCGATTTTCTCCATATTTCACTTTTTACTCCCGATTATGTTGCTTGGTTGACGATAACTCGAAGACAAATTGTCTAAAAACAATGAAACCTCGTATTTATATACTGATTATGAGTAGCTGAACTCGTTACGACTATAATGATCATAGTCACCCCCCTTTTAACCCCCGCATTCCGCGAATATAAAAACGCTCACTCGTAAAATGCTTTATTTTAGTCTTTGAACGAATTATAAAACAAGACCATGAATTAGGTTTAAAAAAATAAATAAAAAGGGTGGCGCAACAGAGTGAGGAGCCCCTGGGCATAGCACATTTCTCCCAACCATGCCTTGTGACCCTTGTGAGGCAATGGAGGCGACCTACAATTTTCTGCAGGTACCAAACGGCTAGTCGAGAAAGCACTTTTCATGGCAATGAATTTACTAACGGAGGACTTGCCAATTCCTCGCGAAAGTCGATACCCATGGAAAACATTTTTACCTTTGCTGGGATTTGAACCATGAACCTCAGACAGGCTAACCATCACGCCACGGGTACCATGGGTGTAATCTTTTGAATGTCAAGTATAAATATTATGATGAAAGCATCTACAACATAAGTTTCATTCTATAACTCGTAAATACCACCCATAAATACCATCCATATACTAAGGTTATGAAGTGGAGTCGACGTAATTAATGCCAATAAGTATCTTATATGCTATCTTATTTTTTTAAAAGCAGCTGGGGTGTCAAACTGATTCTTATATGAAAAATTAGCCAGAGAGGCATAATGGGGAATCATTGTTTGCCTCAAGGGCCCTTCATTTAGACAATTGAACGAAAGTTTAGTGTCAATGATACATATAATCAATGTTGCTGAAATGACCGATAGATTAAGTAATATTGTCAAGTATCATTGATCTCGTGTAGAGCACTCTACGTCCAAAGAGAGTGACAGAGTTTGGGAACAACTTTTCGATCAACCGTAGGCATAATAGAGCCGTGTTAAGCGACTATTTTCTTTTACTGAAACTAATGACCTGGAGTTGGACGACATCTGGTTCATGAGGGATGGCCCGACATGCCACACAGCCCATTCAACAATCGATCTTTTGCCCACCAAAATTTCCAACAGCCGTCTTGGCGATGTCAATTGGCCACCTTGGAGCTCTGTTTTGGCTATTGAGACTTTTTTTTTTAAAGGTGAACAATGAAAACACGGAGTGTACGTGGGGTTAAATGATCATGTCGGGTTCTTACGTGTGAGGAATCCTATAACAGAAAACAAAAAACATTTTCGCCTTTCGCAGTAAATTGGCTAGTCTTCTGATAGTTTATTCATTGCCATGCAATGCGCTTTCTTGATTAGCTGTTCGGAATCGGCAACAGGTTGTAGGTCCCATCCATTCCACACAAGGTATGGTTGTGTAAAATTTGGAAGGGCTCCGGTGCTCCTCGCTCTGTTGAGCTACCCTATTAATTTTTAACTTATTTAAGTGAAGACTTGATGCTGCTAAGCCAACAATCCAGAAACCATTTTAGCACCTAACCCAAGCAATTCTTGAGCTACCGCTCGAAACCATCAACAAGGTCTTTGAAGATTCAAGTGACTGAATGCTCCACTACGGCATTCACTCAAACGACATTGTGTTCCATATGGAAATGTTTGCTCGCCCTTCTAAAGTTATAATATTTCGCTAATCCTTTACTTCGACAAGTTCACTGAAAAACTTTAAATACAAATAAACAAATTGGAATGCACACATGTGCATATTTAAGAAGCTAAATTTAAAAACATTTTACTTTGAAGTTAAAAAACTAAATTAAAATTCAATCAAATATATTTGTCTAGATGAAATACCAACGCTTGTGGCGCCTTGCAATGTGAATGACGAAAATCGAGACGAATGTATCAAGACCGAATTTCTTACCATTTTTCCCCTGCTAAGTGTACGTATTTGGTTTAATGTTTTAGTACAATTTTTTAATTTTTAATTTTAATTTATTTTTTTAGAAAGGAATCCCCGAGTTGAACATCGAAGCTGTAGATCCATACTTTTTTAAAAGAGGTATTTTCCGCTATGCTAATGATGGAGTACAGGGTGGCCTTTTGGTTAAAAACATGAATATCTATGGATTAAGTCGATTTGTCGTACGACAATTTGCAAGTAATTTCACAGAAAATAGATTTTTGGTGCGGATAAATGCAACATTACCAAGATTACAAGCAAGCGGTCAATTTAAGGCTGACGTTAAGTTTGGAGGCTTGCGGTTGGTACCAAAAGGACTCTTCAACATTACTTTAGGTAGGATCCTATTTTAATACACGATCGACAATTATTTTTACTAGCAACTTATGTTTTATTGCTTATTTTAGACAACATAAGATTCTACATATCCACCGACGGAGCTATTCAAGAAACCGAAGAAGGGCGTCGGGTTCAACTCAATAAACTTACAGCGGATGTTAGTGTACACAATGCAAGTGTTGCAGCAAATGGAATTTTTTCTGATACCAATTTGAGTAAGATTAGAATTTTTTAACGAATTGCAGATTGAAAATCATTTACTAAAAATATTTCTATTTCTATTACATAGATGCAATGATTCTTAATTTGATAAATGAAAACCTTCCAGAGATTATTAAAATTGGAGTGCCCGCCACCCGTGATCAATGGGCACCGATAATAGTGCAGCATTTGAATGCCTTTTTTGCAAAAATAGATATTGACAAACTTGTCACTTTAAAGTAAGAAAAGGGGAGCTGTGTTATGATAAAAAAGTATTTCGTTTATTGCACTCACTAGCAAACAATTAGAGTAATTTATTTATATTCATATGTATCATTAAGAACATTCTTAAAATAAAATAAAAAACATCTTTGTTGGATATAATTCTCGCACTAAAGACTTTGCTTTAGACTTTTATCTGTGAAGCAGCTGCTCTTGAGCAGTTTAACTTTCAAAGCTTGCGTGCGGTATCTGGAGATACTCGTATTGCTAGTATTTTCAGTGGTTTATTGCTTACTTTGTATGTGGCAGCCACTAATATTAACAGGCATTTTATGAGATCTGTGCTTTTCACTCTGCGTATTTGCCAATCTTAAGAAGTTCTTGATTACACCACAGCACTGGTCTTTTTGGCCAACGATTTTGTTGGTAAGTGGGATCTGCGATAAGCACTATTCCGCCCACTTGCAATGGTCTTACCGGTTTGAATTATTTGAAACGATGATGTGGGAAGATACTCTTGTACCCAGCATCTCCAAAAGTATTCTGTAAGCGGAGCTTATTTCAAAGCACAACGGTATTACGTTGTCGAATATTGTTAATGGCTTAGAGAAACTCGAAGAGCCCAAGAGGAAGTTATTTGGAGTGAGAACCTCTGGATTTTCGTTTTCGACAAGAATGTAAGTTGAAGGTCGTTCATTAACGTCGTTTCTACTTCGTTGAGGACACTTCTAAGGAGTCCTACAGAGTAATTTCTGGTTGGTATTATCTGATAAAGTGTCTTTTTTGCAACCTCCTTTCATATGCAGTGATATAGGAGGAATGAATTTCCACTTAGTAAAGGTTGAAGTCAAGGAATCTATCATCCTTACGATGACGTCCTGAAATTCCTCCCTAAGCTCCCTTTCAGCTCCTATGAAATTTGTATCGTTGTGACTGTACGTTTCAAGAGGAGTACCTCAACGTCCCACGTCCCTAGTTCCGAAGGGAAAGAGAGAGTTGATAGTGAGTGAACTCTAGGTGAGCTGCTAGTGTTGTACAGCACGATAAGAATACCCCTTCCGTTTCTCTGTTGTTCGAAGGATGCTAACATTATAAATAAATAAATAAATAAATAAATTAGGTGACGCAAAGTTTTTTTCTCAACCACACCTAGTAAGGGAATGGAAGGGGCCTACAATTATTGCCGATTCCGATGGGCTCATCGAAAAGGTGCCTTTTATGACATGAAATTACTATAGCGATACCCGTGGAAAAACAGTTTTTTCTCTTAATGTTTCCGGGATTCGAACCTAGAACTTCCTACGTAATGCTAACCATTACAAAACGGGCACCTTTATGTTGAGATTAAGAACCCAAAATAGTCATCATCAGCATAAGCGATCGGTGGACAAAACGAGGCGAGTAGCTCAGATGGAAATTGTGCCATTGTAGAATGAAGTGACTTGACATTGTTGTTTTTGCAGCTCTTTTTTGGATCGGTTGAACTGTAGCAATGGCTGATCTGAGATAAGAAATATGGAATCTTTGGCAATGTTCGCTTACAACCGTTTCATGATTCGGGTACCTGCATTGGTAGTCATTCGACCAGGACACTATTTTTGCAAACGTCATGGTCTGCAGCCTTATAATAAAGTTCGTGAATCGGACTCTAAACTTGCTTGTTGCAACCAAGTCTGGATATTGAAAGACTTTTTAGGGATGCAACATACAACTCCTGTTTTTGCACCAAGAAGAGAGCACTATCGTGTGAGCGATGGCATTTCTGTTTTGCTATTTTATGAAAATCACGCCACTTTTAAAAATTGAATTCAGTTTTATAAAAACTACCTTTCATACTGTGACTGCAGCAATCATTAGATGGTAGTAACTCTTTAGTGCTGCCAAAATTGATTATATAATAGTTTCGAACTAGTAGTGCTGCCAAATATCAATGTTGTCAACGATTTCTAATGTAGGCTACTGCCACAAAACCGCTTACACTGGCTTCCAGAAAAACCAGTAATTTAGCATTGGAACTCGGGTTACTCCTGATGTAGCAATAGCATCTTCAATTGGTAAACGGTTCCATCGAAGGTAAGTACTTAGTCAACTTCAGCCATTTGGCATGTTTGGCGTCTTGTAATTCTTCGTCGCAAGTTAATTTTTTGTTATAAAATTTTGGAATATTTTTTGTATGATTTTAGGTTGATAATTTATGATCAGCAGTTGCCGTCATCAAACCACTGAAAAACCAACACATGAAAGAAGAATGGTAATCTACAATACAACTATCATCGACTCAGCAGTCAGCACACAGGCAAAAAGCAGTAAAATTTTCCAGACTAGGATTCAATCATTAGTTGCGACTCATACAAAGTTAACACTAAAGGGTAAATAAGACAGCCATCCCGGAACATACTCAGTTGAGAGTGCCCTAATGGCAGCGTACAAGAACCATTCAAGAAGTCATTAGGTTTGTTCGTTGAAGCTCTGGGGTAGCACTGGGGTCGCCACAAAGTGTTTTTTGAAAAACCTAGGGTTGACCTGGGTTTTCCCTCGACTCGCCCTAGGTTTGTGCTATGGCGATTTGAGAGCTGTCAAATGGCCTGTGTTCTTATTCAAATGACAGGGATGTGTGTGATTTTGTGGTTAAGCGTTTTTTGAGGACTGGAAAACCCAGGTTTTTTGACAACTCATAGGGTTATCAAAACCTGGGTCTACCCTGGGTAAAGTTGAACCTATTGTGATCCAAAAATAGTAACTTGGATAGTATCCACAGATATCTCACTGTCTAATATAGTGTTTAGTGCTGCCTCGCTGTAAAATTTAGTGTAGAATTCTTCTTCACTATCAAATTAAGTGTTCAGTGCTACCTAGTTATCGATTTTAGTGTCCAGTGCTACGTCACTTTCAAATTTAGTGTCCTATGCTACTTAACAGCCCTATTATGGTTGTCAACTATCAATCAATTGATACACGATAAGTTCTATCAATAAATTGATAAATCGGTATTATGAAAGTCAATTGATAAATTGTCTTCCATTGTGAACAATGTGCTCGTACTAAGCGTTGACATACCCCACATATAGGTACAATACGACCATTTTAATTTCCTGCATTCAATGAACCCTAAGCACATTTAACTTCAAAATTCAATTTGAAATGAATTCTTGCTATACGGAACAGAAAAAACATTTAACGATATAGATTTTATGCTAGTCAAGCACGTACCTGTGTATTGGTTACACATTTCCAGTAAAAAAAAACCAAAAAAATGTTCATCAACGACGAATTTGCGATTGACTGAAAAATTGCTAGATATCAAAAATGTTGATAACCATAATACCGAACAAGCAACCAGAGACGTTCACAATAGATCGCAAAAAAGCATTTCATTCACAACTGATCAAAAGTTCCGATGGTTGTTATTCGTAATACCACTTAACCAATTTCATTGATAGACGAGCAAATTTATCAAGTATCGTATTGATATTTGACAACCATAATAGGGCTGTAAGTGTCGAATTTAGTGGTCAGTGCTACTTCGATGTCCACTCCTTTAGTAATATTTCAGGAATGAGGATTCAAGTCTCAAGTATCCAAAATTGATTCTTTATATTCAACTTTATACCAGAACTAAGCTGTGAAGCCAAGCACTCACTTGATGAGTGTTCCGAGTCCTAACACTAAGACATGAAACCTGGACTTAATATATTTCCAGCTGAGTTCCAGAACCAAGCCGGAAAACCCAGAACTATCACTACCCCGCCAGATCGCAGTCAAACCACCGGAAGACATTCCACCAAAATCTACCAGACCAACCGGGTACAGCCAAGCCATCATCTATTTTATTATATTATTTTGTAAAACCCATTTTAAGATCTTCGGCATAAAACTTCATTAAACTAAAGTTCTACTCCTTCTTTAGTAAACCTTGGGGAGCTCACCTCAGCCCTCGCATTTATGAAACAAATAAAAAAATTTTTAAATCTAAAACTAAATCGATGGTTACTTGCAGAAAGACAAAATAGGATCCACAATCATAAAACCAAAATAACTCCTAAACGAATCGAAAACGAAAAGATTTCCCATAAGTTTTTCCACTCGTAAGCCTCATAAATCAATGGCATCCATTGCTGCGTAAAATGTGGGACACCCTATATTCCGCAGTATAATGAATGTTAGTCGACATTCAATATTTGATCTCTTGATTTCTATATTCAATTTACCTAGGCTGTTATTGGATTTTTGGGGCTTGATTCAACAAAAAAGAAAGAAGTAAATAAGGCTCCAAGAAGTAAACAAAATTGAAGAAAAAAGAACGTTTCCTTTGTTTATTTTCATAATTGCAAATTCTTCTTTGGAGCAAAACAACATTCCGATGTCCATACAAATTAAATCCGAATCACGTATTTCAACGAACATCAGACACATAATAAAAAAAAAAAGAGAGGCAACGGCAATTATACTGGGCAATAATATTGATTCGTGTAAGGACGACTCATATTTATTTCTGAGTGAGGTCTGGGTGAGGTCTTAAATTAGGGCAAGAGATCAATCAGTAGTTTAAAGGGATTAATTATTTTATCATGTTGTAGTTCAATGAATAAACAATAAGAAAATAAGCTGACTAAACTTCCTCCATATCGATTACACAGTTTCGCCGTACTTGGCATCTATTTTAGGATGGAAAATCTCTAGTCCCAAGGCTCGGATAAATAATTTAATGAGTGCCCACTTGCTTTCGGTATGGATGACCAAACTCGATCTCATGTTCGTTTTGAGGAGATCATTTGCACTTCTACACTTTATTTCATACATGCGCCGAATGTGGCATGCAAGAGAGTACGTGTGCTTAAGCCGTTGTTAGCTCTTTAAATACCTATATCGTGAAGGAGGTGAGGCGAGTTATTGAACATTTTGTTAAATCGGAATTCAGTCAGGAGCTTACTTGCACAAATCATATTACATTAAAGGAAAAGTATTGCCAGATCTGTTGTTCACTATTTCAACAATTGCTTAATAATGAAATTTTGGTAGAGCATGAACAGGCAGACAAAAGTTCTTCGTTTTTACAATGACGAGCCGATACTTTATTTAAGACTTTTCTGGAAATGAATTTCAAACTGTAGATGAGTCTTATTCACTGCATTGAGTTCAACATCATTTAAGAAGATCTAAGATTGTACCTTAAAACATTCTTCCTCATTTACAAAACCAGATGAAATTGTTTGTTCCATGTCAGAGAAGTGAAGACTACTAGATTTTTAACTTCATCAGAGTGGATGATAAGTCCTCTACACACTCAATAGCGCAAACTGACAATCAATTAATTGAAACCGGCTTGAAATGAGCCTTTAGCTTGACTCAGGCTCTTCTTAAGCTGGTTCTGAAATGATTATTGGTTCGCGCTAATGTTTAACAATAGCAATTAACACAAACTACAATCACCAGAAAAGACACCAATTACCACTAGAAACAGGTCCTGATGGCTTATACAGAGATCGCATAAACAGTGAAGCATACAAAATCAGTGTGTGGATGTGCAGAGTTCTTTGTTAACTAATAAATCAAAATGGTGAATAACAACCTCTAAACTATTGGACTTTAGAAAGGTTGTTTTTAAAACCCCTCCAAACAAAGGCAAGACATAAGCAGTTTAAACAATTTTCAAAACTAACGAGTAAATTAAATGAAGAAGTGATAATCAACTGGTCTGCTTGCACTTAACCATCTTCTACTGAATTGAATGTCGTCTGTAAGGGACTTCGAGAAAAGCTCAAATTACTTTTAAACTAAACCACCAGTGTCGTGGATTTCCCGTTCTAAAAATAAACACACTATCCAACAAAGTTAACGCCTAAAGGCAACGCCAAAGCCGTGGTTAACAATTGCGTGAGTCCGGTCGGTGTACTTTATACACTGTCGTCTGGTTTACCAACTTAAAAAATGAAAATTTTAGAGCAGCGCAAAGAAGCAATTGTATCTTGAGTGTGGACTCAAGTTCATTATAGTTTCATCTGCGAACGTTGACGGACCGAAGCAACTGTGTTTAAGAACAGTTCGCACTATGGAATAGTAAATAGTATCAGTCTTGTTCAACGACCTTCACCCTATACACATTTTGTTGACTTAAAAAAAAGTTTTTACAAATAATCAACAACTTGGCTTACACCCAAGTACAAACTTTTTTTTTGTACACATTCGAATTGAAGGTGCCATTGTCACCGTTCGTGGAATTATCGATTGAAGACATACGTGAGAGGAGTCAAATTATTAGTTTATTCCGCGTAGTATTGGTGTTATGTAAATACTCCCGCGAAAAAATATATTATAATAAATTCGAACAGAACAACATCGATATGAACTTGAAATTGTGTACTTTATTTGTGTGCTGTGCGGATCAATGAACCACCAATACTTTCAAATTAAATAAATCGAACCACGCATAGTTAAACGTTGACAAATTTGTACAGACGGGCTTTAGAGAGAGAGTCATACATGATCCAAAAATAAAAACAAGTGAAAATGTGTGTTTTAACCAATTACTGCTTTTGTCTAATGCTAGTTTTGAACTTGGCTTTTGGCTTGGATAAGGGTGTTTACAAAGAAGAATACAGGGATGACTCCATTGCCAGTAAAGGTAATTTTTTGTGCCAAATTGATGTGAGATCTTCGATTTATTGTCTTTTTGATAAAAAATTTTGCAATGACTGTTTTACAACCATAAGACCGCTCATACTTGGGTACTCTTTTAAGGTGTGCATGTGCATGGTATATCCTTAGATAGTATAAACCAAAGTCCCCATCACCTTAGTCTCAACAAGTACGGGGCTTGTATATGAATAAAATTCATGTATTTAGCTGAAATGATTGGAAGGAAATGTATTAGACCACAACTACTTAATGTCTACAATTTGTTTATGTTGCTAATTGTCTAATTAAAAAGTTTTTTTTGGCCCATCAGCAAAGAATCAAAAAATCAAATCAAAGAATCCTTTATTGAGAATGGAGTCAAAGATAACTGCCACCTTCTTGGCTAAAAGTCCTTTAGTAACATGTGAGAAAATAAGTGTCGTCGATTCCGTTACGTTAATTTAGTTTGAAGGCGTTCTAATTTCTTTTTTCCCTTCTACTTCATATTTGTAAGTCTCATCTTCTGCTGTGACTTGGGATCAAGCTATACGTTCTCTTAAATGTTAGGATGTCTGGATTTTGTATGAGTGAAGTGCTATAAGCTTAATGGAGAACCGAAGCTAATGCCCTATTGTATTTGAGGCATCAATCTTTTAGCTGTCAACTCTTTTGTGTCAACTCATTTCTTGAAGCGATTCTGATACGCCCCTTTACGTTTTCTTTGTCAGCGATACATGAAATAAGTTTTATTTGTTGACCGCATTCTTAACAAATTACCTCATTTATCTTGTTTTTAACTTTAATACATTTTTCGCCGAGTCAACAATTCTATTCATAGACTTTAATGATGTTCTTTTTTGTCGTTTGGAAGCCTTACGAAGGTTATTGGAAGCTAGAAATTTAGTTCAAATGACAGTCCTTCTCCTGTAAATAAGTGAAATTTTCTTCTTTCGAAGAAAAGAATTCCCCTAATCAATGTCAGACTTAAGAATCGAATTAAATGGTGTTTTTCCTATAGAGCTTGAGAACATTAAAAATGATTTCGGGCAAGTCGCAGCCGCGGATGGCTCATCGAATTTCCAGCCGAGAGCCCCAATTGTTAAGCAGAGCCGTGTGTCAGCAATAACGTGCCAAATAACGGGTCCGCCATCTAAGGTTTTTTTTTAACTAGTGCTTATTTCGTGAATGGTAACACTTAGCTCACGTCTGATTTGACAGATAATTAGTTTTGTCCTGACCGCTAAACGAATATGTTGAGTTTTTGCTTCGCTAAGTGGGCCTGCGATCTGCTTAGAGAAGATGCCGATTTTGCCAAAAAAATCATCTTTTCAGATGAAGCTCGTTTTGATCTTGGCGGGTATGTAAACAAGCAAAATTGTCGCAATTGGGGGCACAGAAAACCCTCACGCGTACATTGAAAAGCCGATTACACCCAAAACGAGTCACTGTTTGGTGCGGATTTTGGAGGCATTCTTCGAAAATGGGCAAGAAGTGGACGTTACAGTCAATGGCGATCGTTATCGGGCCATGTTGAACGAATTTTTGTTCACAAAAATTGAAGAGGAGGATATTGGCAACATTTGGTTTAAACAGGACGGCCCTACGTGCCACACAGCCGAAGCTACACTCGATGTTTTGCTCCCATTTTCCAAAAAAAAAAGAAGTTATTTGGCGGACCCTTTATTCTCTTTCAAGGCTTCAATCGTCTCGGGCGAAGACAAGCGACTTCATATAACCCCAGACACAATAGTTCAGCGGTGTTTAATCGCCCGAACTTGGTGGTAACTTACAGGTTGAAAAGTCGAAATTATGTAATAATCATCACCAGCGATTTCGATTCCAGACAATTTGGAGAACATACGCAGAGCTTAGTGGTCGTGCGGCTTCAATTCTTCTACGATGAAATGGCAAAACAAACTTAGCATAAATCAAGTGCTAGCTATCGAAAAGATCAACTCCGAAAAAAGAAAACCACAAGTCTATAAAAACACCCTTAATTAGTTTTATCTGATAGATAATTTCGTGGTACTGCATACTTAAATATGATTTCAGCATAAATGTCCACCGCAGCTACGAGTTACGCATCCGATTCGATAAGTTAAAATTTTTGATTACTTTTACCAATAAATCTGGCCGTATGGCTTCAATGGTGGTTTGAATATTGGATTGAAATGCTTCAAGAGTTTTCTGAATTGTCGGAATAAATTAATTGATGAATATAGTCTTATAAAAAGTAACCGAGACGCATTAAGCCGCATGAATGAAAGGGTCAGATAACAGGGCCACTTATGGAAATAAAGCTGTCACCAAATTGATTTTGCAATTAGTTGATGGCTAAGCGCGCTGTATGGCAAGTAGTGCCTACTTATTGGGACCAAGTTTCGTCAATGTATAGCCAATAAGTTTTTTTAAAAAAGAAAGAAATCAGTGAGTTTATCTCGACAGCGCTTGTTATTCGCCGTAACGGCAGCTCACTCCTCATTTCGAAAGAAATAAAGAACGATGACGCCGGCCGGCGCACAGTGGTGCTGTTTGTATGGGAGAGCGGAAAAAAATCCGTAAAGTCTGAACCATGAAGTGGAATCGAATGAAATTTTGCAGACTTGCTTGGAAGTAACGAACACACATTTTGACAAATTTTGGTTGAAAAAGAATCATTAAAAAAAAAAATAATTGACATTTTTCGGATTTGCAGCGTTTATTGACATGATCGAAATTTTTTCAATTATGATAATATTAACGTAATATTAATGTTAATAAGTTTTTTAGTTAATTCAGGGGCGTCTTCACTCAAAAAAAATGTTTTATCCTTGGTTCAGGTATTAATTGAGTTATATATGGATCGAATGATATCAGGATCATATGCAATATATCCTCATTCGTCGATAACCGGGAGAACTTCCTTGAGTAATGGGTCCTATAGTACTTGTAGTCCTTGTTCCTGCATTTTAGAGCACTGATCCAACTGGCAAGGATGCAATTTCTATTATTTCCGTTCAGTGTAGTAAAATTTTGTGAACAGTTGCGGGCATGTGATACCAAGGGTATAACGATATCGCGAGATTAGCTGTCTCTTCAGTATAGATCTTAAATTTTTAGGTATCGATTGAAAAATTGCTGCAAACAACTTCTAATATAGAAGGATTTTGGTTGAGGCCCAGGTTCACCCCGAACTGTAGATAATGCCCACCTAAGTAAGTAGGCAGCTTCCAATATGACTGCGAGTCTGGTTATCAGTCTTTTGTCTACTTTTGTAATATATGCAGCTACACTTGAATTTCCAAATAATCTTCTCGAACTATTCCCATCGTTTGTTGTTACAGTTTTTTGTTTCACAACGTCTACTCTTATTCGAACCTTTGAGAGGAGTTCCACTTGAATTCTTTTTTTTCCTCTTCTTTGATAGCACGAGTAGTCTCATTGACTCTCCACGCTTTATAAAGCTGAAGTTATTTCCCAGGTGCAATATGTACTCCATAAATCAAATTCGTGCATGCAATAATGACATTCCTAGAACAAGAGTTTCTTCATTCAGGATCTTTGATTGCCATTTGGATAAGTCATTCGATTAAATAATCCGTAATAAATTAACATAGACCAACTATTTAGCATTTGGGCTCGTAGATCAGACATTTGTCAAAGGATTAATCATATCTTATATTTTAATGAAAAATATAAATTTTTGTCAGAAACAAAGTCCTGGTGCCAATCTTTCCAACGATTACTGTCTACGAATTTGCAACATGATCAAAGTCAAAATCGTGATTCATAAATTAGATTCAGTGAAACAAATTTGTACACTACGTTCAAGATCGGATCAGGACGGATACGAATCTTTCGAAAAAAGTTAGTAGAATATTGTAGCTTTCCAAAAATAGTAGCCACTAGACGTAGCTTAGTGTAGCTAAAACTGTAGCTCTAGGGAAAGAACATTAAAATATTTATTCGAGAGCACTCAGTCTAAACCCAACTAATTGGCGAAAATACAAAATTTTTTACAAATTTTTTTTTTTTTTTTTAAGTTTAATAGCATATTTTTAAAAAAAATTTATTTTTCACAAATAGCTACCAAAATGATACTCTTCATTAAAAAGAAGTAAATACAAGAAATTACATACTTTTCAAAAACTAAAGATAGGAGAACTTTAGAGCGCTGTATCTCCCATATTCCTTGATATAAATGTCCCAAATTTTGGAAAAAGATACAACGGTTATATGTCTATGAAAATATAAATCAAACAAATCCGTACTCCAAATTTCATTTTTTGCATTTATTTCCGCAGAAGCACCACTGTGCGGCGCCTCTAGCGAGTAAACCACAACAAATAGTCAACTTTAATGAATTTAAGAGTAATGTGTTAATGGGTTAATGGTCTTTGTACCATATACGCCAATTTTGCTTATTGATGAAGCCGATTAAGCTGAAATGAGCTTCTCAAAGCACGGGTCACTGCAGCCACTGCAAGCCGCTGATCAACTTCGTGTGACCACGAAATTCACCACACTCGCTGCTAACCGGCGAGTAATTAGCAGCGGCTGGAAAAGTTGAACATGTTCTACTCTTGGCTGCTATCAGCGGTTGCTAAAATAGAAAAATACTGCTATACGTTGTCAAATATCATAACTAGGTTTCAAAATTAGAAATAAAGTTAAAAAGCAATTTTTGCATGGTTCTCTGTAGCTGTTTGCTGAGAGTAGCAACCGATAGTGTGAACGGGCTGCCAGCCGCTGCTTGCTTCTGCTACTGCCATGCCAGCTGCTGGTAAGAAGCGGCTGCCAAGCAGCCCTGTGTGACCTGTGCTTAAGTAACCGACAAATTGGTCGAATAACAGGTACAAATAATCGATTAAAACTAATTTTCTTTTATTTTCCAATTTGCGTGATTCTATTACTGAAATAAGTGCACACCAAAATAAAAAAGGCATAAAAACAGACAAACAGAAAGCTATACCAAAAATTCACGGATACCCATAGATAGCATTTTGGTATAAATAGGTTGGTGTTTCTGCTAAATGCTATCCGGATCATTGTATTTATAAACTATAGTAGCAACACGGAAGGGAAAATGCTGCTATAGCCGTCTATATTCTAAATTTGTCTTTTCAGCGGTTTTGAAAACCTTTGTTTAGTTGTTCCTTTAGGTATGTGGATTGTATGTTCATGAAGGCTCGAACGCGAAACAACGAGCTCTTTGCCATTAACAATCTAAAAACACATAAGGCTTATGAATTTCTCCCACCCTTTTACGTTTACAAAACAGTGCACCGTTCTCAAAATTGTTTTAAAAAAAGAACTATGCGATCAACTGGTTCTACAATTCGCTTTTCCGGTTTGAGAAGCTGGTACAGTCAATAACAGTGTTTTTCCCTCCGTGGTGCTACTATAGTTTATAATTTCAATTATCTAGATACGATTATTGAGCGCCCCCATTTTCAAACGTCAAATCATAGACACATTTCACATTACGGCAGATCTTGGAAAAAACCCGAGAATATAGTAGGTATCGATATTCACCATCTCTTTATCGATTTCAAGGCCGCGTATGACAGTATTTACAGAGACGAGCTGTACAGAGCCATGTCTAGTTTCGGCATACCTGCAAAACTCGTACGACTATGCAGGATGACTTTGGAGAATTCACGCTACTCCGTCAAGGTCGGTAAAGAGCTCACCGAGACCTTTGATTTCGAAAAAGGTTTTAGGCATGGCGACAAACTGTCATGCGATTTCTTCAACATCATAGTTGAAAAGATTGTAAGAAACTCAAACGTCAACACAAGAGGAACAATCTTTCAAAAGTCTGTACAATTACTCGCCTACGCAGACGATATTGACGTAATGGGAAGAAGGAAGCCTGATGTCATAGGTGCTTTCGCGAGCATTGAAACAGAAGCGGCAAAAATGGGTTTGATGGTTAATGAGGGCAAAACTAAGTACATGTTGCCATCAAACAAGGACACAGAACATCGACGAATTGGACAAAACGTCACAAAAGACAGACATAACTTCGAGGTAGTACAGGACTTCGTCTACACATTGCAGGGAAATCGTGGAAGGGGAAGACCTCGTATTAGGTGGCGCAATCAAGTGGATTAAGACCTCAACCGACTTAGAGTGCAAATCTGGAGAGAGCTCCTCGAAATCGAAGTCGTTACAGAAGGACGTTGGTTGAGGCTCAGGTTCCCGAACTGTAATGCCCACCTAAGTAAGTAAGTAAACCATAGACAACAACCATCGAGGACTCTCATGCAGCTTAAATTCAAAAATCAGCAAGGATCCAACCCAAAATAGAATGGTTTGAATGGCAAAGCGAAAACGACTTATGAATGCGAACAGAAATGCTATGGCAAATGGTTAGAAAGATTTCAGTAGCAGAGCAGGTGTACAATATGTACTCTCCTAACGATCAAATTCAAGCTATGTACTCAAGTAACGATTTAAAAAAAAATCATTTCGCTCTTTTTCATAACGTACCATCGTCGACATTTCCATAACAAAGCAACGAATTTAATGTTCGTAGTCGGTGGAAACGTCTTTTGTCGAAAGTACGATACATTTTCTTATGTGACTTCTGTAATGAAATATTAACCCCTCCCTTATTAACTCTTTCCAAACGCAATTCAGGTGATACAAATTCAGTCTTTTTGCATTTGGAGATAAGTAAAAGGGCTATTGCACCAATCAATAATAAAATTTGTCAGATTCCAAGGATTTAAACTTTTTTCAACTTCAGATAAGAGTAGCTGGTGTGGTGCCCGTGGGGCCGTGGCTTAACAATAAGCGAGTCTGCCTGTTACGTGGCTGGTTCGAGGTATCACCGCATTCGCGACGAAATGGCAAGTTCTCTGATAGCAAATTCATTGCCACGAATAAGAATTTCTCAATTAGCCGTTCCGAATGTACAAAAAAATTGTAAATCTTCTCCATTCCTCCAAAGATATGGTTGTAAGAAATGCGCTAGACCCCGGAACTACCCGATCTGTTGCTCCAACCTATTTATTTATTTATTATTAGAGCATTTAAGGTCACTGAATTTTCCATCAGATCACCACACTAAGAGCGGAGGAGTCAATGCTTATCTAAGACTGTCACCTTCTATGGTTTGGAATTCTTCGGTAACACCGGTTAGACATCATACTTTTGCAATTTCAACCATGCATTTCTGGAACTCCTCATTACCACCCATATCAGTTTTCGTGTTTGCCTTCCGTCGGTGGACATTTACATTTCCAAATAAGGTTCCCGTACTTTTTGTTTGAAATTGGGTTTCTCTTCGTTTCTTTTTTGCACTTTATTTTCTGAGAGGTGCAACTTCCAAAAAAAAATATGTGTTTGTAGATTTGCAGCAGGGGCAAGAAAGTACCCACTTCTTTTAAGTTTTCTATTGCAGAGATATAAGGCTGATAAGGGTGAGAGTTTTGATCCTTTGAGATCACAGTTCAGAGAGACTGTCGTGGGGTGCGCATCTCATTGAAACTTTTTTGAATCAATACTTAAATTAAAACTCGAAATGATTTGCTTCGTGTGCTCGAAAAAAATTGATCGCAGTTCCTCCTTGAAAATAGAATGTAAAGACTGTAATAATTACTTTCATTGTGCTTGTGTAAACATCGAAAAAGCTGATGCAGATTTTTTTAAAACAAGTGGAAAACCATTTCGACGTAACAAATGTTCAGTGCTTAGACGTCGTTCTCTGCATGGTCCCCCACAGGCAGTACCACCTCTTATAAACAACAACAGCATTGCATTAGATGATATCTCTAAAAACAAAATTAGTGACAAATTGAAAAATTTCAAAGAATCAATTAAAATAAATTTTGATAAGCTTAAGAATCTTTTGCTTTATGAATTTTGGGAGTGTGTATTTTCGAGTGTAGATGCTTCGTCTTCATACTCGGCTTTTATTGACTGCCTTAATAAACACATATTTGATTGTTCTTCGCTTGTGCCACCAAAGAAGACTGATAAAAGGCTTAAACCCTGGATTTCGAGGTATCTAGTAAATAAAATTAAAGGTAAAAACAAACTACGAATTAAGTGTAATAAGAACACAAATAACATAAACCTAAAACAAAAATATAAGAAATTGTGTGCCGAACTCAAAAGGAAATTCCAATTTGCAGGGACAACTATTATAGGTCTCAAATTAATTCTTCTAAGGGTAACCTAAAGGGTGAATGGAAAATAATAAATAGCTTACTAAACAAACCTTCGTGTTCAAGTAACATTAAATCTTTATGCATTGACGATTGCGATATAACTGACAAACTTAAAATTGCCGACTCATTTAACAGCTATTTTACTAATGTAGCAAACAATTTACAAACTTGTTACTCACAACCTTTTTGTTCTCTCTGCTTGTCTGTTTGCAGAAGAACAGAACAGATGCAAGGTAATAGTTTGGTTTTCGAGTCCATAACTCCTCTTGAAATACTTGAAACTATTGGTAGTTTGAAAAATTCTAGCTCCTGCGGAGCTGATGGTATCTCGAGTCTGGTTGTTAAAAAAATTGCATTTTTCTTAATCGATATTCTGTCAATTATTTTCAATTGGTGTGTTTTTTCGGGTGTCTATCCTGAAGGTCTTAAGTGCGCTGATGTTGTACCCTTGTTAAAAAAAGGTTCTGCAAGCGACATAAAAAATTATAGGCCCATCTCACTACTGCCTGTTTTCAGTAAAGTCTTTGAAAAACTTGTTAAGGCTAGAGTAGTAAAATTTTTAAATAAAACTAAGTTTTTTAGTCCTTAACAA
Source organism: Melanostoma scalare (assembly GCA_949752695.1). Classification (NCBI taxonomy): domain Eukaryota; kingdom Metazoa; phylum Arthropoda; class Insecta; order Diptera; family Syrphidae; genus Melanostoma; species Melanostoma scalare. Next base: position 51,202,660 of record OX456984.1, on the reverse strand, counting down.
TTTGGTTTTCAAAGAGGGAAGTCTACAGAAGATGCTCTGCTACAGTTCTGTGATCATATTATGTCTAATCTCAATAAGAAAAGGAATACGGCAGGTTTGTTTGTAAACATTACAAAAGCGTTTGACACGGTGAACCACACTATTCTGTTGAATAAATTAGAAAAGGCAGGCTTTCGTGGTTTTATGCTTGATTGGTTTAAATCCTATATAAGTAATAGATCGCAGAGAGTTAAAATCGAGGGGACAAGAAGTCGACAAATGTTCCTTAATATTGGTGTACCCCAAGGTTCTGTTCTGGGTCCAATTTTGTTTTTGATCTATATCAATTCTTTGTTCGCTCTTAATTTTAAAGGCTTGCTTACAGCCTTTGCAGATGATATTGGATTTTCATATAGTTCAAGTAGTTATTTGAATTTGATTTCTGATATAAACTTTGATCTTGAGCTATTGAGAATATGGTTTGCGGAACACAGTTTGGTTATAAGTGCGAAAACAAAAATTATGTTTTTCAGTTTGTCTTCTCTACCTTACTTTGAAGTGTATATCACGTTTCATGCTCCAGAATGTTCACGATACAAACTGCCTGTTTGTAACTGCGATTCGTATACTAATTCAGATTCTTTGACATTTTTAGAAAACCATAGCTGTAGTAACAATTGCTTTCTAATTGAAAGTGTTAGCAATTTTAAATACTTAGGTCTTACTATTGATGCTAAAATGAATTTCTTGGAGCATACGGACAGTTTGCGGAAGTATTTCCGATATACACTAAGGAACTTTTATTATTTGAGTAGGATAATATCATCTGATTTGTTGAAAACTATTTATTATGGAATATTTCATTCTAAGCTGCAATATGGTATAGTTTGTTGGGGAGGTGCATATTTGAACAAAATTCAACCTTTGCTAACTATGCAAAAATATGTGTTAAGAAAAATTTGTCGTAAGCCGAGTCGTCAACCGAGTTTTCCTTTGTTTTGCGATCTTAAAATTCTTCCTGTGCGTCATTTGTATTGTTTTAAAGTTCCTAAAACATTCCTTGAAGTCTGGGAATCGTAATATCAAATTATAATTAACGTGGAAGTTCTTCAAACATCTGCACTGTACCCGTCTTCCGGACTACAGCTTTTCGTAACTTTTATTCTATTTCATCAACCCGATTATTTAACAAGCTTCCCCAGGCTATAAGGACACTGTCAACATCTGGATTGTTTATAAAATATTTAAAAAAATGGCTTTTTAGTTTTAACTTTCCGAACTTGGAAAATTTTATTTCTGATTCTCTGATATAAATATTTGTATATGAAATTGTTTGCTTTTGATTTTTTTTTGGTTACATTTTATTTAAAAAAAAAAAAATAAAAAAAAAATTGTATTATATTATTGTTGTATATTTCAAAAAAGGGTCACCCCAGCCATAATTCTGTTGAAATTGTTACGATTCTATCGAAGTGGCATTCAATTCTGTTCATTTACCATGTGTATTGAACATAGAATGTCTCATTTTTCTTATATTTTTACTAGATTTTTACATCTTTGCACCAAAAATTTTGTACTGAAATTATGAATTTATAAGAAATAATAAAATTATCTTATCTTATCTATTTTATCTTATCTTATGATGCTGGCCGTCTGGGTAGAAGAATTTGAAAGAGTACAACCATACAAATTAAACACAAGAAAGTCGCAAAATATACTCTGATTCCAAATACGGGGTCGTATGCATATTGAATTGAGTATCAGCAGAATAAACTTAATTTTTTCCCGTACCATTCATTAGTAATGCTTCGTCAATTAAATGTGCAAATTTAAATGCTTCAGGCCCCCCCAGATTTGCAAATGAAAATTTTTTCTGGATTTTAAGGTATCTCTAAGCATCTGACATTATGCATTCGTAATTGAAGGCAAAAATTATTCCATTTCAAGTTGCGTCCTACATCAAGAGCTTGACTTAGCTTTAAATTTGTTAACATCCCATAGCCTATATCGCACCTTCTGTGGAAGATTGAGTGCAAAATTTGCAATGCTCCAGAAAACGCAGTTTAACCAAAAGCTATAAGTGTCATTAAATTTTTGTTGTACTGAAAATTAAGTTAAATAAAAACAAAAAAACGTTGAAATTGACAGTACGATCGTCGACTTACAAACCAAAGAAGTGTTCCTTAAAGATGCGGTTCTTTACACAACTGACAGACAGACAAGATAAATTATTCAAATTACTTTTATGTCTCTCTTTGGAGACAGATAAAACATTTTCAATCGGGTCATTGTTTAAAATGATTAAATAGGGTGGCGGAACAGAGCGAAAGCCTCTGGGTCGAACGCATTTCTCTAAACCATACCTTGTATGAGATGGAAGGGACCTTCAAATTTTTGCCGATTTCAAATGTCTAATCATTGAGAGAGCTCTTTTTATGGCATGGGAGAAATTGCCAATTCCTTTCCAAAAATGATGTGATACCCGAGGAAAAACACTATTTTTTCATGATGTTTCTGGGATTAGAACTTCGAACCAACAGGCAGCCACGCAAATAATTAAGCCACGGACACGGAACTTGTTTCATAGGAAAGAAATTCAATATTTTCGAACTTTTGAGGTTCTTAACTCAGCTGCATTTCCTATCGTTATGCAATTGGAGGGGCGATATGGAAATGGAACCAAACTTTTTATAAACAATTTAGTTCCTATTTGCATGGAAACTAAGCTTCTGCCGCCGCGCCGCCTTGCAGACCCCAATTGTATTGAAAATTTGATAAAAAATATCAAAGGCCTTAGCTATCGCAAAAACAATATTTGGAATTTTTTCAAACAATTGGTGGATAGCAAATGATTAATTTTCGTGGTGTAAGAATCAGTAGGCATGTGTATAAATATGTATTTTCTTTTTATTTTAGTTCAAACATCTGACAATAAAGTCCGCGAAGCTCGACAGTTCCATGGCAGTTACATTATGAGTGTTTGTTTGACTGCTTCAGGAGAAACTGGTTTATGTCTTAAAAGCTCCAGCTGCAGCCGCAGCATAAGTAACATTGGTCGACAACAATTGGAACTAGAAAACTCTTGTAGTTTCATTAATAACTATGGCTATCAGATAAGAGGTGTGTGTTGCACTTTGACCCCTTCACCATCAAACACCGAACACGACAAAACTCTTGAGATCAGTAATGTAACGAAGTTATTTAACAGAAAGAATGAATATAATAACATAATCATAGAACGTGAAGCATTACAACAAATGGGGGTGCTAAGACAATTCAACTGGCCACCCCAATCTTCTTTCTCTGTAGGAGTTCCAGGAAAATGGCCTCCTTCTCTGCCAACACATGGGCCAACAATAAGTCAATGGCCACCTCCACTTCCGACACATCCACCAAATCACCACTATCCAACTCATCCTCCTAGTTCTGGTCTTCCATCAAGACCACCAACATCCACTTCTCCTCCATACCGACCAGGTCAAGGTGCAACGCCTACATACCCTTCGTATATATCGACAACAACTTCCAGACCTATTGAAGAGACAACATTGTCGTCAGGTAAATGCGGAAAAAAGAATGGAGTTTCCATTGATCAGGAGCGCATTGTGGGTGGACAAAATTCTAGCCCAAATGAGTGGCCGTGGATAGTTGTTTTGTTTAACAAAGGGAAACAATTTTGCGGTGGGTCTTTGATTGACACTATTCACATATTGACAGCAGCTCATTGTGTAGCCAGGTGAGTCCTAAGGCAAAGTTCATTAATTTACTACTTTACATTTGTCCCTTGGGCCAATGAGTCGTTCACCCGTTCCATTTCGACGGTCTAATGAACTTTGGCGGCTATAGACTCTCGAATGGCCCGATGAGTAGGTCATTCGCTTGGTATTCCGGCACTACGGGTATCAAATGGTTGATTGCTTATAACTTCAATTTAATTATTTTTATAACAATGTAAGAAAAGTATACAAATTCTCTTTAAGAATGAACTCTTGGGATGTCGCAGGATTGACAGCACATTTAGGAGACCACAACATACGCACTACATTTGAAGTTCGTCACGTAGAACGAAAGATAAAGCGTCTTGTGCGACATAAAGGTTTTGAATTCAGTACTCTTGTAAGTTTTTCTGTTTAGTCTTGAAACAATAATGAAAATAATTTCATTTAACATTTTGGTAGCACAATGACGTAGCTGTTCTTACCATGGACAGACCAGTCACCTTTACAAATGAGATTCGGCCAATTTGTCTTCCAAGTAGCCTAGTTCGAAAGTCCTACGTCGGTCAGGTGGCAACCGTTATTGGTTGGGGAAGCTTGAGAGAAAGTTTGTCTATGGTAAAAGAATTCAGTGTTTGTATTAAAATTTTTATCTTCAGATGGGCCCCAACCATCAATTCTGCAAAAGGTGAGCATCCCTATTTGGTCAAATATTGATTGCGCTCGTAAATATGGCCGCGCGGCTCCAGCAGGAATTATCGATTCAATGCTTTGTGCTGGTCAAGTTGCCAGGGATTCGTGCAGTGTAAGTTGCAATATTTAGATTCTTTCAATGTTTTCTCTTTTCAATTTCATCACAAATAAAAATAAAATCAAACACATAAATCAATGAATGGATATGCTGTCATATAATTTTATTTAATTAACAGGGTGACTCAGGCGGTCCACTGGTTATTAATGAAGGCGGCACATGGACACAAGTGGGAATAGTATCATGGGGCATTGGCTGCGGCAAAGGACAGTATCCAGGTGTTTACTCAAGAATTTCGGAGTTTCTCCCATGGATTTCGAAGAATCTCAAATGAATGAATAACTTAAGAAAAGCATAATATACGAAATAGAATGTAGTTTATGGAACAGATAAAATTTACAAGGCAAAACAAATTGTTTTTTTTTAATTTAAGGCTAACAGGGTGTTTTGCATAAGATGAGGCAAAAGCTCAAGACAAATAAGTTGGGTAGAGCCAAAAACAAAAAATCGTATTGAAGGGGAGGGGTCTATTTCACTTCGCTAAGGTATTGTAAGAAATTGCCTGAATTTTCTAAAAAAAAATTAATAAAAATAACTAAGCCAATTATTACCACATAATTTAGCGTTTTTAAAAGCTAATACTTTGTGTCTTAATTAACATTTTAGTTCAAGTTGATTTAATGAATGGTTTTTGAGTAATCAAGTCTCAAATTCAAAATTTTTATGAAAAAAATTAAAATTTTTTCTTCCAATAGAATTTTAACAAAATTCTGCCTCATTTTTTAAATAGTCAATGCTTTTATTAGCTTTGAGTCGAACACAGAAAAATGAGCACGAAAATCCTTCTTAGTTTTGAGAAATAAAAGGTAGGTACTGTTTCTGTTACCAAAAAATCTTTTTGTTGTTCAGAGAATGATGTTCAATCATCGGGAAACCCAAAAAACTAGGTTTCTGGAAAAAGTAAATTTCACTTTCTTGAGAATGTGGAGAACTTAAATGTTAATTACAGAAAAATGCATAAGATTTCAAAAAACTATAGTTTTTGGTAATAAGTGGCTTGGTTGCTTTTTAATATATTTTTTTTTAATTCAGTTCATTTTTATAAAACCGCCCCTCCCACCTTAGTGGAGGGAAAAAACCTCCTTCCCTCCTCCCATATGATTTCTCTCTTGTCTTGGCCTAACCTATTCTTCCGGAGGTTTTCATCGCAGCTTATGCAAAACACCCTGTATTTCAGTTTGTTTGGAAGACATTATTTGAACACCCTATATAGGGGTTAATTGCTCTCCTAATCTAAGTTCAATTGAGCATTTATATGCAACGAGCTTGGCAGAAAAAAAAGAGAAAAATCTAAGTTCAGTAACTAAAAGGAGTTTGAATGGTCTTTTTCGATGGAACCAATTAGCCTATTTATATTTATGTTAGAAAACTAAATCAAGAAAAATAATTTTAAGTTCGTGTAGAACAAAGATTCTTCACAAACTTTAAAGGAGTTTTCTGGTCTAAAGACACGAGTTTCAAGTAGTTTTTGACGTGTCGTGAAAAAATTAATATTTTTGCTACTTTTTTTAGTATTCGTTATTAATTGACATTTGATTTGGACTTTTAAAATTTTTTACAAATAGAAGAAAACAAAATTTGAGGAAGAGAGTAGTTCCGGACATAGAGACGATTTTGGAAAAATTTCAGGTAAATCGGTCTTGTAGAACTACAGAAAACGTGAGTATCGTTAAAAAAAAAAAAAACGATTCAGTTTGGATGCAAAAATAAATAAAATAAATAGCGTGGCGCAGCAGAGCGGCGCAACAGAGCGAGAAGCCCCAGAGCCTAGGACATTTCTCACAACCATGCCTGGTGAGGGAGTTTAGAAGACCTTTAATTTTCTGCAAGCTCCGAACAGTTAATCCAGAAAGGGATTTTAATGGCAATGAATTTACTAACGGAGGACTTGGCAATTCCTCGCTAAAGGTAATACCCCTGAAAGAACATTTTTGCCTCTGTTGGGACTCGAGCCATGAACCTCCGGGTTAGCAAGCAGACATGCTAACCATCATGCCACGGGTATTTTATTTTTTTATTTTTATTTTTATTGACTAAATATTCGTTCTAACAAATATACATATTTATACATATGCCACGGGTACCACAGTTTGGATGCCGCGTCAGAGAAATATTATACCTCTGAAAATAATATAAATTTTGAAAAGTCGTCTTGTGGACACATTCTTAAATAGCTAAACTTTAAAAATACAAAAACAAAATCGTTGTTTTTTTATTCCTACATCAGAAACATAATTTATGTTAAAGTTCAAAAGCGTAAACTTACTTTTTAACTGGTTACATTTAATGAATTTGAGACAAAAAACGACATTTCGTAGCAACGAGTAATAAATTCGCAACGAAAAATTTGTTTCATCAAATTTATTATTTTATTTTCAAAGGTCTTTAGGAACTGAGCAGCAATTTCACTTCAATTCAAATAATTTTAAATTATTGAAGCAACAAAGCCCTATTGCCGAAATAAATAAATAAATAGTTTGGCGCAACAGAGCGGGGAGGTCAGTGCATTTATCTCAACCATCCCTTCCTGGATGAGATTTCAGGGGACCCTGAAATGTTCCGCATCTGAACGGCTTATCTAGAAAGCACTATTCACGGCAGTGCAATTGCTGTCAGCTGTCAGAAGTTTCTCAAATTCGAAGCTCTATACCAGTAGAAAAGCAATTTTTACTTGCGATTATAGGTTGTAACGAAGTTACAAATGCACAACCTACTGCCAGCCAATACACATACCAATGTTGTCATATGATATTTTTCACTCATGCCATAGGTGTAGATAATTTTATAAGGCATCCTGAATAATTCGAGAAGGGAGAAGTCAGCCCGTGTTGGAAAAGTACCAATCTAGAGTACAGGCTACTCCCACTAAAGGAAAACCAGGGGTACGTAGTGTGCCCAGAGATTCCCAATTTTAGCGAAGGTCTCCTTGGAGAACCTAGCACAAATCCCCCACTATCCTCTTAAAAGACTTTTGGGTTTTATCTTGCCGGCTATTAAGCTGTTGGTGCCAGGATTTGCCTGTTGATGCCAGTATTTTACTGTTGATGCCAGGATTTGCCTGTTGATGCCAGTGTTTGACTGTAGTTGTTGCCAGTATTTGACTGTTGATGCCAGGATTTGCCTGTTGATGCCAGTATTTGACTGTTGATTTAAGGATTAAGGATCTATCAGCGTTGGAACCACCGATCACCAACATTAGTGATAAGAATTAATAAATAAAATATTATATTAGACTAATTTTAAGACAAATAAAAGGATTGGACCTTCGTAACCGAAGTTTTACGTGTTTTCTTTGGTCGACCCTGGACCCGACGAGCATCACAAGGTAAAATAAGGCAAGTTTTGCAATTGTGCAGAAAAATAAAATTGAGTTTACAACTAAATATGACATTAAAACGCAAACATAAACTATCGTTCCAAATAAAAGGTTAAAGGTTTAACCGAGTCTACTAGCTGGAATTGGTTGTTGAACTCAAGTTTAAAGCAAAAGCAGAGTTTAAAATTCTACTGTTAACCTATACCCAATTGAAGTGTTCTTTTCAAGTGGTGTTAAAGTCCCAACTGCAATAGGCATCAATAGGTGTTCGAAAACAGCCGTTGTCAAAGGTAGCTTTTGAGGAAAAAACGATTTCGATTTCGTCTGGGACTCCCTACTTTCTGGTGATGCTACTACCAGCCGCTGGCAACCAGCTTTGTTATTGGAGAATAAAGCGGTGCGTCAGCTTCTCGCCACTTGAACTTGTACTTACGACATTGTTTTATTTTTTTTTTTTCATTTAGACTTTACTAAAAATTTTATGAGGAAATTGAGAGTAAAAAATTCAAAAAAGACCACGTGTAGGCTCACTTGCCGCAGCATCCCTATTACGTTGCTAGCGTCCGTCGTGTCAGCGGTTACTCGATCTATTAACAGCAACTGCCTGCTGCCAAGAGTTGTCCAACTATGTCAGCCACTGATAAGTTGCCGGGTGACGCGACGCAACGCGGTTCCAGGGTCAGCAGCGAATTTTATGGTCACACTGCGAGCTGATCAACGGCTGGCAACCAGCCCAGTGTGGCCCACACTTATGAAATTTCCTCTTGTCCTTTTGAAAATTTCAAAATGAAAGTCCTGCGCGAGAGTAGGCTGAAAAATAAACTATGAAATTCTAACGAAGCTTTTCTTCTGTTGGTCATCAGTGGGCGTGGATTTTCCCAATGAACTGAATGATTTATTTATATGAGTAAATCGAACAAAAAGCTGGAAAGGCACTTTCATTTATGTAGATACCGAATATGTATCGTTTCAGAATGATTTATCAATTTATTTGTTTATTTCGAATGCAGCGTTTATATTTGAGTGTGGTGTGTCGGTTTATAGTTAACTTAAGTGCCGGTCCACACAGTGAGCTTCCATAATCTTCGTCAATACAGATTTGTTTGTCTATTATATCGTTTTGCTGGTTGTTAAAGAGAGAGAGAGATGTAATTTATCAAAACAACGGCTTATGTTTAGGGCATTAGAATGAAAGAGTAAGATTTCAAAACATTCTCTTTTTAGTTTTTGCTTAAGGTTTATATAATTTTGAACAGACATAAAAGTGTGTTTTTCTTTTTGTTCAAATCAAAAAGACTAATAAAATACACTGGCCTAACAATCAAATTTATCATTCGGTTGTTGTTTTATTTGAATCAATGAGAGATTTGAAGATTTCGAAACCATTGCTTTATTTCTATTCTTTTTTAAAGCACACGACACTGATGTATAGTAAAGAAGTCGCTGTTGGGCTTTTTAACGAAATTAAACTGAAAATAGTTCTTTCTTTTGTATTCCGATCATACATTTTTTATGTAGAGGTATATCTTCAAATCTGTTCATTAGTCAGTCTCAGTACCATTCATTGCATTGTTGTTCTGATCCCAAATTGAATATTTTGGCAGACTCATGATAAATATTTAAAAAAATATCAACCTCCTTGTGGCAGGCATTGCGACTAGTCTATGCAACTAGTCGGAAAGACTCAGTCTCGCATATTGGTCGGGCATCTCATTGGCGGAAGTAGTTAGCGTTCATATTGTGAGGCTTGCCCTCGTAGGTACTTCAGTTTTCAATCAGTATGAGGGTATTTATTCTATTTTAAAAATCCTTCACCACTATAAACAAAATGTTTGTTTACATAAATTATCTATTTTTTTATTTTTTCTTATATACGATCATAAACTTGTTCATATTATCAGACATGTCTGTCCGACTGCAAAAATATTTGAAACCTATCCAACCAGTCGGACATTGGTCGTTCAGAACATATTTCATCCGACAGAGTACATATATAGTGTGAACCACCCTAATTGAATTGATAATATATTCAGTACGTAAGTACGTAGTGCTATTTTTTGATGAAAATGAAAAGTTAGAGCAAATCGCAGCTATAGAAATCTTAGCGCCTTGTCTAAAATTTATACCATAAGTTCGTGCACATAAAAAGTATCTGGTATGGGCTTTCGAAATGGCTTTGTTCTCGGTCTTGAACAGTCAAATGCATTGGCTGTCATAATACCCAGGGTTGACCCAGGTTTACTCGACAATAGGTCTGTATCTTTACTCACATCCCGCGGGATCCTAAAACGTGTATCTTTACTTTTTTTGACGTAAATGTGGCAGAGCTTTTGATTTTTTGTCACTTCCCCTCCAGTAAGTATTTACCCGAACAATTAGGTGTGCTTCTTTACTTTGTGCACAGAAATTCACAATCTGTTACATTTTAAGGAGTGGGGGTAAAACTCTCTCACAAACTCTCTGAAAGAGCGTAATTGTCTCAAAAGTAAAGAAACGGTCTTGAACAAACATTCGCAGGAACGCTTGGAAAAACGTCTGTTTGACAGTAGTTGTTGTATGTATTTGTTTTGGCTGTGCACGATTTCTGCCCACAGAAATTTAGGTGGCAGAAATTCGCAGGGTGGGGAAATATTTTACTCTCTCGTGAGCACTCTCTTTTGTGCACATCTACGAAAAATCGTTTTGCTGGATTAGGATTAGACTGACTTTCACCGAATTTCGGTGCATTTCGTGCGGATTTTCAATAAAGAAACACACTTATTTTCTCGTGCACTTTCTTGCTTGTCAAATCGGCTGTTTGTGAAATCAGCTGATTGAAACATTTCGATTGAATTCCAATTTATATTTGAAATTAAATGAAAAATGGAAAGCATAATCTCTCTTTGTTGGTTTGAAAATTCAAAATAATGTTAAGTATGTAATGCAATATTGCTTTGAGCTCATTTTAACACGTTCCTGAAACAAAATTGTTTGTATGTTTGTCATTCAGCCAGAAACATCCCAAATGTGTATATCTTTACTTTTCATTTTCGGATGGACATTACAAAAACAACATTAAAAAGCTCGAGCCCAAACTTATTCCCGGGCTTTTTCCCAAACTTAACCCAGAAAGTAAAGAAACAGACCTAATACTATATGTTGTCAAAAAAACCTGGGTTTTCGGTTCTCAAAAAACGGTAAGCCAAGAAGACACCACACATCCCTGTTATTTAAAGAAAAATATATGTCATGTAACAGCAATGTTTGTTACCTGAACTCTCCCCAGAAAAAAACCTAGTGCTAGTTCGGAGCGAGTTGAGTACAAAGCCAGGGCTCAAAACACACTCAGTTTGACAATCAGGAGGAGTTAAGGTTTTTCAAAAAACGCTTTGTGGCAACCACATTGCAATCCTAGGACATAACCTGTCCGACTGGGTAATTTTACGGCTCTAAAAATACATTGATAAGGACCTACTAGGTTCCAATATTACAGCAGACAAGATCTTATATGCGCCGTTAAGATGTCTTAATCTTTCTTAATTGACGCATTGTGAGGGCCTTTCCTTTTTAGGATCGGGCATGTTTTCCTCCGACCATATCATGCAGATCAGCTGGTGCATGCTCCTTTTCAACTTATCTCCTACTTACTTATTTACTTAGGTGGGCATTACAGTTCGGGGTGAACCTGGGCCTCAACCAACATGCTTCTATAACGACTTCGATTTCGGGCAAGCTCTCTCCAGATTTGCACTCTAAGTCAGTTGAGGTCGTCTTCCACTTGATTGCGCCACCAAAGATGAAGTCTTCCCCTTCCATGATTTCCCTGCAATGTGGCTTTTCTATGGAGAGGGTTTTTGTTTCTCAATTGCCCTCTTAACCCAAAGGAGCAACGGTTGGCAAGAGTTATTCTCCGATTGATCTCCGCATTGATGTTGTCATCCGTGTCTATAGCGTATCCTGTACTAACTCGAAGTTATGTCTGTCTATTGTTACGTTTTGTCCAATTCGTCGATGTTCTGTGTCCTTGTTCGATAACAGCATATACTTCGTTTTGCCCTCATTAACCATCAAACCCATTTTTGCCGCTTCTGTTTCAATACTCGCAAAAGCACCTATGACATCACGCTTTTTTCTTCCCATTACGTCAATATCGTCTGCATAGGCGAGTAATTGTACAGACTTTTGAAAGATTGTTCCTCTGGTGTTGACATTTGAGTTTTGTACAAACTTTTCAAGTATGATGTTGAAGAAATCGCATGACAGTTTGTCGCCTTGCCTAGGGTATTTTCGACATCAAAGGTCTCGGTGAGTTCTCTACCGATCTTGACGGAGCAGCGTGAATTCTCTCAAGTTACCTACCATAGTCGTACGAGTTTTGCAGGAATGCCGAAACTAGACTTGGCTCTGTACAGCTCGTCTCTGTAAACACTGTCATATGCGGCCTTGAAATCGATAAAAATATGGTGTATATCGATAATATACTCTCGAGTTTCTTCCAAGATCTGCCGTAATGTGAAAATTTGGTCTATTGTGGACTTCTCTGGTCTAAAACCACATTGATAAGGACCTATCAAGTTGTTGACGTGGGGTTTCAGACGTTCACATATTACAGCAGACAAGATCTTATAAGCGACGTTAAGAAGGCTTATCCCTCTATAATTTGCGCATTTGTGAGGGTCTCCCTTCTTTAGGATCGGGCATACGACACTGAGGTTCCATTCATCGGGTATACTTTCTTCCGACCATATCATGGAGATCAGTTGGTGCATGCTCCTTTCCAACTGGTCTCCAGCTGCCTTGAAAAGTTCAACATCAAAGCCATCTGCAACTGCAGTCTTATTTGATTTAAGTTTGCGTATGGCAAACTTAACTTCATCTAGGTCGGGAGGACAGCATTCTTGATCATCGTCCAAGCTAAATGGGACAATCTGCCTGACAGCGGTATTTGTGTTTTCATCGCCGTTAAACAGTCTGAAGAAATGATCTTTCCAGATCCTCAGTAGCGACTGTGACTCTATTACTATGTTTCCCTGCTGGTCTTTACAGGGTTGAGTTCGGGCCTTGTAACCATGGCTAGATCTTGGTAAAACTTCCGAACCTGATTACTGTCATGGCATCTCTCAATTTCCTCAAACGAGAGCTTCTCATGTTGCTTCTTTTTGAGAATTCGGTGTTTTTCCCTTCCTTGCTTCTTATAAATCTTGTTTTACTAGTGGAAGCCCCGTTAAGCTTCACAGCGTTGGTTCGCTTAAGAAGTGAAGAGGATATCTTCATTCGTACCTTGGTTACAACGAGGTAATTGTCTGAGTCAAAGTTGATCCCTCGGAAAGTTCGGACATCTTTAATACTAAAAGAGCTTCTTGGGTTGATCAAAACAGTTAACGGGATTGAAAGTCACAATTCCTCTTCTTCTTCTTTTTCTTTAACAGTGCAACCAGTAGATTTAAAATAATTTTTCGTGTTTTCTTATTGCAAAATGTTTCATTCTTGTAGTCATTAGGTCTGTTCGTTGAACTTACCCCAGGGTTGGCCCAGGTTTTCTTGACAACCCTATGAGTTGTAAAAAAACCTGGGTTTTCCAGTCCTCAAAAAACGCTAAACCACAAATCACCACAGAACCCTGTCATTAAAAATAAAATACATGCCATTTGACAGCCCTCAACTCGCCACAGCAAAAAACTAGGGCGAGTTGAGGGAAAACCTAAGTCAACCCAAGGGCTTAAAAAACACTCAATTTGACATTCAGGGCGACTTTGGGTTTCTCAAAAAACGCTTTATGGCGAACCCAGGGTGACCCTAGGGCTTCAACGAACAAACTTATTAAAAGAAATTACTATTCTAAACAATTTTGTAGATAAGAAATATCAACACGGTAAAGTCTATAATAATTTACTGTTAACAAATTAGTCAATGCGAAGTACTTCATAGTATAGAAATAAAAACAACAAGTTTCATCTGTAGCAGTTTGTAAAACTTTGCACCCTGCCATGTCCAAATTCGTTGTAAAACAATCTGTGTTAAATTTAAACAAATTTGATTTATTAAGTAATAAAAAACAAAAAAGAAATCGCTTCAGTTTCGTTACTCATAATAACAGACATGAACGGGTAAACCTAAAAAAAGACAAAGTGGCTATAGTGGGTCGATACGATTTGAATTAATGGTTCAACAAAAATAATCTTACATGCTCATCATAGCCCATGATTCATAAGAGAAATAAATTATAAAAAGTTGTTTGTATGACTGAGTGGTGGATAGTCCGATGCTAAATGAATCCATCAAGGAGATAGCTTTTCGGCACCAGTCTTGGCTAGCTTTCAAGTTCTTGCTTCCAAATTTGTCCATTAAATTTTCTTCATTAAATATAGAGGTACGTAACGTAGGGCACATCTGCATCAGTGTTAGGAGGGGAATCTGAGAAATACTGCAAACTGATTCGGATATTAGTTATTTGTAGCTGGATTTATCGAGCTGCAGAAGCTGGACACTTTCTTGTCACATTTTCTCTCATTATAGTTAAAAGTTTCACTTTTATCTTTTTAATCTTTTTAATGATTGGGAAATATCGAACCTCTTAATATTTTTAAGTGCTTGGAAATGTATACATATATCGATCCAATATTTGCTCTCAAATTTAGGACATTCCAAGAGGGAACAGACAATTTTGAATTAAATTTTGGAACGCACCCTTTCACTAATCATCAAACTGTCATCGTTAATTTATTCAGTAAACTCAATATTTTCGTCATGGTAAAGTACACAAACGAGCAACTTCTGCATATTATAAATTTTTTTTTTACCGAAATTAGGAGTTGGTGATTGTAACTTCAAGAGGGTTGACTACAATTTTCGGTGTTAATTCACATCCTAGACAGACAGTAAAGAGTTTAGGGCAAAAGTTTGAATCTAAATATTCGATTTGTTATGTTGCCATGCCAGTGAAGCAATGGATTAGTCGAAATGTCGAAAATATTGCTGCAATTCAGGCGTCAATGATTTAAATCAGTTAATTTCACCCAAAAAATGGGCCTTGCTTAGACCACATTATGGCGTATTTTGTGTAAGGATCTTGATTTACACTTATATAAAAGATCGAGCTGATTCAAGAATTGAGGCCGACTTTCATTTTCCGATTGGTTTTTGGAGAGCAGTTATTTACACCAGATGCTGTAAATGAATCGTGGTATTCGTTTCTTTCAGCTCTCCAAGCAACTACTGATAAGTGTTGGCACTGGATGCTCTTTCTCTTTCACGTTTCCAGGGGCTTTGAGAACTTATGGCCTAGGAAATAATAGGAAATATTATTATCTTTAAGCTCCAAAACGCTCTTAAGATTTTCAAATGCGGTAATTTAAAAATGTATACATATGTACATAGTTTCTGTGGGCTGTTTTTTTAAATAGAATATCAAACAAATATTAGGAAGATAGAATTAAATTTAACACAAAGCTTAAGTTTAGATTAGGGATCTGCAAGCTACCAGGCTTCACATCGTTAAGTACTTAGTATTCAATTTCAAAAAATAGTTTGACATATACGAACTTATTTTTCAAAGTTGAGAATCCATCATGTTATCCACGAATTTGCTGAAATAAATAAATAAATAAACAGGGTGGCGCAACAAAGCGGGGGCCCTAGAGCCTAGCACACCTTTCGCAACCATAATGGAGACTCGACCAACAATTGTTTACCCTTTCCGAACGGCTTATCGAGACATTTTATAATTCACGCACTCTTTAAGGAGTTGAGACTACCCTGATAATCTTGGAACACATTGCTGGTGTTAGAAAATATAAAAACGATAAGACAGGAGATGCCGATGAACATTATTCTTTAAGTTCTGTGCATTCTAATGCGTGGGAAAAATCGCTTTGGGTAAAGCATTCCACATTGGCATTGAGTACGTAAAATATGAATCGCAGTTAATATGACCAAAATTGGGCTGAAAGGAGAACTGATAAGCATTCCTTGTGAGGCGAGTGTTGTGGTTAAATCGTTTCAAGGGAGGAATGCAAGTAGATTAGATTAGGTTAGATTAAATTCTTCTTTATTTTCGTTTTCTTAAAGGGTAGCATAAGATATTTTCTAGGAAGAATTACAAGCATGACTTTTAAAGCCGTCTGCCGGAATGCAAGTACTTCTACTACTAGAACACTGTTTGTAAGAACAGTGATAAAAAAGAGAGAGAAATGAAATGTTACCACGACGTTTCAGAGAATCAATTGAATCTTTAAATGAACTGTCATTTATCAATTTTAATGCTCTTCTTTGAACCCTATCAAGTAGGTGCAAGTATGTGTGAGAGGCACTTGACTCAGCACGGTATTTGTAATCAATGTAGACCCTATAAGTTGTATTCATATCAGAAGGGGTTAGAAATTTTTAGCATAATTTTAAGAATCCTAAGCATTTTTGGCGACTTCAAATATCTGATCGTTCTAACGAAGATCGTCGTTTGCATACATGCCGAGTACAGATAACTTTTCGGTTTCTTGGATGCAGATACCTTTCATAAATAATGTTGGAAGAGGACGGTTTAACTTTAACGACAGAAGACAATCAATCAACCAGAGCCAATCCCAAAGCTTTCAAGACCAGCCATATAAAAAATATGATTGAACAGGGATGTTTCTCATCAATCGGGGAAAGGAAGGAAATCCCTACTTCAAAACCTGTGGAAAAACACCTTACTCATATGACTCCCTAATTTTTTCCGACTCTGCCAAAATGTTAAAAAGCTCTAAAAACAAATAAAACCATCAAACTTTAATTCTGGTTCCTTACTTCTTTTTAGAGCGATTTGAAAGAAGCTGTCAATTTCATGGCCATTGAAATTTTTTCTCGGGCGGGTTGGAATATTCTATACCAGTTGGGTTTTAATTAAGTTTGGCTTTGTATGTAAAAAAGTTGTTTTGTAAATGGCTTGCCATATTTTCCTCATGTAGCCCCGGGCTTCATTGAAAGCAACTGGAAGATCCTATTCTTTGATGGCTCTTTAAAGTGCGAGAGAGGTCCTTTTTTTGCAGTCGTTGACTCTACCAATAATCTTCTCTCTTCGGATAATCTACACTAACTTTTCTTAATCTTCTTTGCCTAAGACTCAGATATTTTGAAAGCCAACCGAAAGGCTTATAAATAAATCGAAGAAAAACTCTCTCCGCAAAAAAAGACATCTCCAATTTGACTGCTTCTTTCTTGCGCAATCGGGAACTATTAAATTGGTCCCAATAAATACATCACCACTACTCTTCCAGCAATCAACATCGCAGTTTATATTAGCTATCATCCCACCTTTACCTTTGCAATCAGGAATAAATGAGAAATCAGATTAAGATAAATTGACACACCTAGCCAACCCCAGTCACCTACTTTACAAAGACTGGGTATGAATACAGCAACAAAGATCAATAGGCTCGTTCGTTGACCTTTAATTAGGGTTAACCGAGGTTTCCTTGACAATCCTATGAGTTCTAAAAAAAATCAGGGTTTTTAAGGTGCTCTAAGGCGAGTTGAGGACAAACCCAGGGCTGAAAAACCACTCAGTTTTAAATTTAGGATGTATTATGGTTTTTCAATTTGTGGGAACCACAGGGCAACCCTAGGGATTCAACGAAGAAACCTAATATGTGACCCGAAAGTCTTAATTTTCAAGCAGTAGAGACAAAAGACGAAGACTTTTGAAATAATATTGTTTGAAAGAAAAGCGACTGGTTTCGAAGTAAAGTTCATCCTTGTGTTTGAAAACGACGCAAACAAATTCAGGCCAAAGCTGTTAATTAAATAAACAACCAAATTGCAACAATAAAGAGAGCAACAGTCACACCGCTTACAAAATTATTGCAGGTTTATTTACGTATTTTATAAAGGGTATAACGTGTAAAATAGAAGACATCATGTTCCTTATTATTTGTGTGATTGTCCTACATCGGCGTCGGCCTAGTTTTAAGGTTGTAATATCTTCTCAAAACAATCAAACTATGAATGACAAATTGTAATAATTAATGAAATTGAGTTCAGCAATTAATAGAAAGCCAAAATGCACATAATTTTGAACACCTAATGGAGCCGTGTATTTGAACGTTTACCGCCAGCTGAAATTTCGGTTGCTAGCGCAAAACTTTTTTTTCTCACAAGTTTAAATGGCTTGGTCAATGATGATATTTTCATTGTTTACAATTGCTTTATTTTATTCAAAGGACATTGACGAAGCTCAGTGAATGTCAATGCGAAAAAACTATTTTTTTTTCTCTCTCCCTCTTTAGGATATTTCAAAACAATTTCAAAAGGTCAATGACCATGTACAAGACAATCATTGACGAAGACAAATAGACATTATCAGTTTTTGCAAATATCGACACTTTTCCCAAAATATATTTTGCGTTTATATTTTACTTTCGTCTCTGACGAACGATCGTTCTCTAAACTAAATTAGGTATACCTATACGTACATGTGTACCTATAAAAAAATTATTTGCGAATTTCAATGTCTTAAAATAAATTGAAGGCTCTTTTGCCCTCTTTTCAATTGAAACCGATGTTTTGGATAACTTTAATTTGGATGATGCAATTGAATACACACAAATCGTTAAAGGGAGACAATTTCATTAAATGGCGTGCGAATTTTCTTCATGTAAAATTTTGAACAATCTTTTTTTCTATATTTTGTCATGAATCTTATAGTTGGCCCGAAAAAACTCACTTCATTTGTCTCTTTGTTAAGACAGCGCACGCTTGTGGGCAGGATTCCAGGTCTTTTTTTTAATTTGTCTTGAATCAATTTATTTGTATGGTTTTTTTTAATCTGAATCTATAGAAGCTACCAGGACGGATTTACAGTTAGGGCACTTCTAGGCGAACTTCCTTTCAAAAATGACCTTCTCATTTGAAATGTACTATGTAATTCGATACCTGACGTCGTTGCTTTCAGACCAATGATTGTGTGGTGTAAAAAAGATGGTGGCAGTGGTACAGTGGTAGGGTGCTCAGTTGATAGGTCGGCGGCTTCAGTTTGAATCGATTCAAGCGTCTGTCATCTACTTTTTTCGGCCTACCAGTTTTCTTCTTTATTGCTATCTCGGTAGTGTAATGAACCGTCAATTGACCAGGAAAGTGGCTGCCCGGTTGGCTCAAATAAATTCCAGCTGAGAGACCCCAGCATTTGGGCCCTATGTCATCAATAACGGGGCGAATATTCTTTTCCAAGGCGTCAATCGTCTCGGGTTTATGTGCATAGGTGAGAGACTTCACATAAATCCCCAAAAAATAATCCAGCGGTGTTCAATCGCCTTGTCTTGGAACTTGGAGGTAACTCACAGGTTTAAAAGTCGAAATTTTGTAAAAATCGGTGTCAATAGCAATTTCGTTACGAGGAAATTTATCTAACGTTTGTAGTGCATGGTAACAGCTGTCAAAAAGACCAATTTCCAAAAAAGTATTGCTAGATTTGAAACCACTGTCTGTTTTGTTAAAAAAATAGTACGAAAATCGAAAATCAGAAACCCCAGAAGAAGTTATCATGTTTATATACTTCCAGGTTGTTACAGAAATAGAACAGAAAAAATCAGAGCTTCTTAAACTGTACTATACGACTTGGCAGTAAAGTTGCCCATTGTAGAAAAGATTTTGATTGCATGTGAAAATGTGAGGAGTTTCGCAAAAGCCAACGTCTTTTTGCAAATAATAAAATTTGATTTATTGTCAAAAGAAAAATGAACGATTTTTGTGAATTGGGCCTACGACGCGACGATGATAGTGTAGTGTAGTAAGAACAGATTTATGTTCCAGGGCTCGAAAACTCGAACTACAACGAAACAGGCAAACATGTTCACCATTACGCTAAGTTCATGGAATTTTGATGAGTTCACATTAAGCTTTCAAGTACATTTTTTATAAAAGCTGATTCGACTTGTATGACTTTTTCGAAAACGCCAAGGGAATACAGAGCCGAGCATTGATATAAAGTGAGCTCTGTTTTGCAATTCGTAGTATTGTGCATTTGAATTGTTTGAGAAAATTCGAAAATTCGAAAATAAAGTAGTTTTTTATTTGAATTGAATGAAAAAGATAAAATGAAAATAGATCTGATTCTCAACTACGCAAAATACAAATCAATTCGGGGAATGAGCTGCATACGCAGTGCACGTGATGGTAAGTAGGCTTATGCCTTTATCCGCCCCTAAATAACTAAATATTTTTCAGACAAATTTTTGAAAATATCGTGAGCCAAGTCCATGCTATCGCCATGGTCAAATCTAGCTCCCAGGACAGCATTTTCTAATGACTTCGCTTCAATCCTCCTGATTTTCGTGGAATTTCATCGTTCAACGAAACCGCTGTGTTTTAAAGTGCTGAAGATGACTAAAAGCTGATCTATGTAACAGACTGTTGCTTTTGGATCATCCTGTAAAATTGTCGGTAAGTACTTACTCTTTTCGTTTTCAATTTACCTGTGTCATATTTGACATGATATTAAGTTTCGAACGAAGAAGTGATAACACCAGAAGTTATGAGACCAGACCAGACCTCAGATATTTGCAACGAATTTGCTTATTAGTTTTGGAGCCTATTTTTCGATGCTACTGTTGACATTGAAGTTAAATTTTTCAAATATCTTCGAAACTGTGATGAAGTGGGTTTTAATAGTATCGTAATTGCAATTGATTCATTTATTCGGTTTATTATGTTCTTAGACGACGATTTTTTGTCCTAGATCGCATTATTAGCATTCCCTATACAATTTCTTAACTGTAAGAAATCAAATAGATTTTTCGTTCAACATTTTTATGAATATTGATATTTTTTTAGACAACTTCTACGATAGATAGATAGATAGATATATTTTATTGTTTGAAAGAAATTAAGAGACTATACAATAATTTCTTAAGTCATTACACAGCGCAGAGATATGACACCAAATTGTATCTTACTACTGAGAAATAATATTTGGTTTTGGAATAGCATTTATTTTAATATTTATTAGTTTGAAGGAAAAATTTTACAAAAAGCCTCCATTTGAATTGTGTATACAACTTCTGATATTTTGAGCAGAGAGCGGGAAAAATAAATTATAAAAAAATATTCTGTGTACGGGTGCTAAACTTATATGAAAAGTGGTCGTTCTCTTGTTTTTTTACTTTGGAAATTATGATTTAAAACTTCTGTTTAAAGAAAAGTGGTGAATTTGAAAACCTTCTAGGGTATCTCAGTTCTTTGAAAATTGTGTCTGTGCTCAACCTTGCAAAAAAAAACCTTGTTTGCACAAAGGAACACCATTTTGTCCAAAATAGATCGACCCCTAGAAGCTGGCTATGTTTTCAACAAAAGTGTTCTATAGCACAATATAATACCAAATTTCTTATAAGGCCAACTTTTATGCAATATTATACTGCTCAAGCTCAAAGCTATGGGCTTCGCCTTCGTTCACTGAAAGGGTTTTTCGCAATCTTCTTTCCAGCCCTTTAAATGCCAACTCTGCGACCGCATTTCAACATCATAGTGATCGATTGAGTGAGTAGCATGAGTGATCCAGTGAGTGAGTAACCAACCTTTGATCACTGATTGGGTATTTCGCAGTCTTCTTTCCAGCCCTTTAAATGGTAACTCTGGTGCTGAATATCAGCATCAGTGATCGAAACAGTGAGTGTCGTCAGTGATCGAGTGAGTGAGTAACTATTTTGGGATTGCAGCATACGTGACTCACTTACCATACACCAGGGGAAAAATATGTTTTTTCATGATGTTGCAGGGACTCCAACCTCTAAAGTCTAAACTATATCGTGCAATAATCTGACGTTACGCCTTAAGGGGTAAGCAAGTTAGTTTAATAATATACTTGGTCTTATGGTCGAAGGAATTTCTTGCACCTTTCTATAAACTTAAGATTTAAATCAGAGCAACAAAATTCATATGATTCGTTCTTAAAGGGCTTATGTCGTCTAACCATGGACCTAAATTACTTTTTTGTGTAAAAGTCATCTTTTGAAGGAACTGAATCAAACCACTTCCGAAACTTGGATTCAATCTACTACAATTACTATATATGTATATAACGAGTTATACCACGAAACAGCTTTTGATTCGTGTGGGACGAGATAACACTTAACTCATGTTCAATTCATTCCAAGTTAAGTGAGTTTAGTTTAAAACGAGATTGACCACTTTTCCATTCAAGTCTGGCCCCTAAGCGTACACATATGAGATAGGTATCATTTCAAAGCTGATGCTTAGCTGAACATGAGTTCCAACTATTTCCCAAATCGGAGATTTTGAGATATTTCATATTTTCCAAAAAAGACAAAAATTAAATAAAACCTTGTTTTAATAATTCAGTAAAGAAGGTATTAATTTTTATAACTACCATCTTAAGAAAATACAAATTTTTCAGAAGACATCCGTATGTAAAGACATCACCTACATGGAGCCACTTAAAAATATTTTTTTCAAACACAGTTAAAACTTGTTATATGATAATAGGCTTTGCACATATAAAAAAAAAGTAGTAGATATAGAAAACTATTTTTGTGATCTTTCATTTGGTTCCAATAACTTTTTTGTACAGTTTGTAAGTTTCAAGTTATAAGCTGTTACTCTACAAATATAAAGTTTTATTTTTTCAATTTTTTCAATCTGAAATATCTCTAAATCTGCAAAGCTGATTATGGAAATATTTGGAATTTATATGCAGTTAAGCATCGGTGGTGAGCCCCCGGCCAAGTGCATTTGTCACAAACAATGCCGTGTAAGGGAATGGAGGGGACCTACAATTTTCTGCCCATTCGGAACGGCTAATTGAGAAAGCGCTTTTCATGGCAGTGAATTCACTATCAGAGGACTTGCCAATACCTCGCGAAAGGCTATACCCGTGGAAAATTATTTTTGTTTTCTGTTGAGATTCGAACCACAAATCTCCTGCGAAACGTGCAGTCATTCTTACCGTTACGCCATTTGTATTGCTTTTTTGTTGATTGGATTACGTTTCGTTCGTTTAGTTTTACTTTTTCCTTTTGTTTCTTTGAGCTGGTTTTAGTTTTAGTACTAACTACTAACATTTGCATTCACTATAAAGAACATAAATAGGGGTGTGTAGATATGGGTTTGCTCTGAGTTCAGTAGGTTCTGCTTATTCTCTGAAACTCGAAAATAAATATCCATGCAGATTTTTGAAGCTTCAAGTCTTCGTTACAATAACACTTTTATTTTAACCGTCACCCACCACCATCGATCGCCCAATTTGTCCCCATCTGCAAATCCGCCCCTGGAGGCACACTTAAAAGTTTAAGAAATCAAAAGTTCAACCAAATATACTTATGCAAACAAAAACAGACTAACTGACTAACTGGCCGTGATCCTGGAACGAAACTGATTACCAACAAAATCTATGAATAAAATTTAGCACAGAGTACAACGGCCGGAATAGTATCTGTTCTGAGTAGGTACTGACTACATATATGAACACATATTCAAGTTCATACATTTGTTCCTTATACTACTTTTCCTCTATTCGAAAAAGAAAAGAAACAAATAAAATACATTTTATTATAGAGGAAATATGAATTTCGCTACTATTTTATCCATATGGATGCCAAATATCTATCGCAGCATTTTCAAAACAAATAGACATGAACTAGAGAGGAAAAGCAAAAAAAACTTTTATTTATATATAACCACAAATACTCATACTTTCTTAACTGCACGCTTATAACGAAAAAGTTTATTTTCGGCAACTAGTGCGAGTTCAGCTACAGACCGCGTTGCTTTCAAAATGCCTAGAATACCGGAGTGAAAATTTCAAGTCAAGAAAATTTCGATCAAGTTGATGTTAAACAAATGGTCTCGAGAAACATGCTTTAATATTCAAACTCTACTTGACAAAAATATTTAAGTTGTATTGCGGTCTTACAATACAACAATTTTTACTAACGGTTTCACTTCAATGCTAGTTTTTTTTTTTTAATTTTTTCTTTTCTCTTAATCAATAGTTGAAAGAAAATACATGGGCTATTTTGTAAACAGTGTGTATAGTGTTTTGTTCGTAAAATTCAAGATTATCTTATACATATAAGAAATCAGTCATTATTGAGTTTTAATTAAAAGTGTCCGTGAAAAATAAAAAATCAAACACACATTATATTGAAAGCTCTTGCAAATCACTGTGAATAAAACATTGAATGTACAACCTTCTTTGAGAACATGGAATCAGCTAGGTAAGGCAAAAGTTAAAAATAAATATTACACAATTCAAAAAGGAAGTATTCGTACGAAAAAAAATTCACCAATTCGATTCTATTAGAAGACGATGGAATTTTAAATGTAAACTTTTTCGCTTTCTGGGTAATTTTTTATAATAATATCTTGCATTGGGAAAATTGCCATTTAACGGTAATATCAACAAAGTCAATCCAATCGAAATTGGTTCTGAGAAAAACGCTTCATTTGAAAAACGTTTTGAAAAATTCATTTTCGCATACTTGCAAATGTATGTATGGTGCTGAAAGAGAAAGAGAATAATGGGAGTGTCGAAATTTCCATAAATTTCAATTTGAAAAAGTAACACGTTTTAGATTTCATTAAAAATCAAGAACTTCAATTATTAGAAGAAAAATATGGATCGCTAGCAAAAAAATTACTTACATTATTTTTGATATCCTAATTATAGTTTTAAAGCCAACATATGTAGGTACATAGAACTTTTCAATTTTCACTCTCACAAAATAATAATAAATTTGTAGTCATCAAGGCTTTCTGCAAACTATATTTTGATTGAGATAAAATTTAAGTATATTCGCCCACACTCGGTAACTGTGTGCGTTCATAAACTTAAATGAGATCCAAAGTATTAAATAAAAACGAAAGAAATCAAAATTTTGGCAAATCGATTGCTGGTCATAAGTGGGATCCCTTCCTGGTTATTGTAAGGCCTTGAGTTGGACAAAATGTGTTTTCCAAAATCATTAAAACTTTCGATTTCATTTTTCGAAAGAAGAAACGGGAGTGATTAAGAAAAAAAACTATTCAATGGAATAAAACAGTTCATGTGAGAAGGAAAATGGTTTTAAATAGAAAGATTGATGCTTCAATAAAAAAACAAAAGTAAATAACAAAAGCTAAAGTCAATTAGTTCTTTACATTATATACCCGGGGAAGTTATGTGAGCTCTAATGTAGTGTTGAGCAGTTGTATATGCGAAAAAGAGATTGTATAGATTAATGTGTACAGGGAAAAAAATTAGTTTTGTTTTTTTTTTTCTATTATAAAAGCAGCACTGTTTTTGTATTTGACCGGTTGTTTTGATGCAGATCACGAAGCCTCAGATTCTTCATTGTATAAGACCCAAGAGTATGATGCGTGAAGACGAGATAACTTTTTTATATATATTTTGGCATGTCTTATACTTTTCTATTTTTTTATCAAATGGATTATGCTATTTTTTTTGAAATACATTTTTAAATTGACTTCCTATTTTACTTAGAACAAAGTTTAGTAGTTTCAACTAAGACGTATTGAGAAACTCTTTTCAAATCTTTGTGACATTTTTTGAAATATGTCTGCCTGTTACGCGGGAGATTCGTGGTTCGAATTCCAACAGAGAACAAAAACATTTTCCCACGGGTATGACCTTTTGCGAGAAATTGGCAAGTCCTCCGATAGTTGATTCATTGCCATGGAAGGTCCTTTCTCGATTACCCATTAGGAATCGGCAGGAAGTCTGTAGGTCTCCTCCATTCCCACACAAGGCATGGTTGTGTGAAATTCGCTAGGTCTCGGGGCTCCCAGCTCTTACTTACTTATTTTCCTTTCAAATCTATTGTTTATTCCTTTCAAGTCTATTGTGATGCTATAACACAGACCCAAACAATGTCAATGTCGATGGTGCTTCAAGAAAAGTTCCTTGATGATACAGAAATGAGAGACCTGCATTTCAAGAGACTACAACAAGTCAAGAAGATGAAAACCAAAATATTGGCATTTAGTCCAGCCTAGATACTGAGATTAGGCGATTTTCATCCAGCTATGTTTTCAATGTTGACGAAAAAATGCATTGCCTCGGAGAGGCGACACTTCACATAACCTAACGAAAAATATTCCAGAGGTTTTAAATCGCCCGAAGTTTGGCGGTAACTCGCAGGTTCAAAACTCGAAATTATGTGAAAATCGGCGTAAACGGCAACTTCGTTCCGAAACAATCTACCGAACTTGCGCAGGGCTCATTGGTTAACAATGGAATGGCAAACCAAATTGAGCATAAATCAAGTAACAGCTATCAAAAAGACTAACACCGATAAAAGAATTGCCAGATTGAAAAGCAAATGTCTAAAAAAACGCTCTTGATTGAAGTCTGATACAAAATCGAATTTTGGATAGCAAACGTAGCAATTTTTTTTGTCATTCTATTAATCACCATGACAAAAACTGCACTCAGAGTGTGCATTGTATATTTATACCACGATCGACATCTGATTTACCACCTACAAAAAATTCAACTCATAAAAACAGTTCATATTGTGACTAAACTAAGTTCAGTTGAGTTCTTTCAACCTGTTATCCCCAACTTGACCACGGCCCAATATCGGTCAGTTTTAATTAAAAGTAGGTTTTTTGTATTTGTCTTATTTTTGTAACATGAGGATGATTATGAAGGCTTTTCCATTAAGGGGCGTTATTTTGACATTCAATGAGAAATGGCGTTTTTTGACATGAATTATGATGATGTAATAAAAACCATTATCAACTAAATGCCCGAAACAGCTGCACTTACAGGATAATATCCTTATAAAATCATTTTCCAACACCAAAACGCAAAGTGAACTACGCTGGGCTGTTGGCAAGGTGTTAAAGAACAAATCTGGGAGACCAATTGTGATCACCTCTTCGAGAAATAACACGATCCGGAAATCGATAATTTCGTTTCATGTGTGGCACGTAGTGCCGTCTTGTTAAAAGTTATCGTTGTCCAGATAAATACCATTTTATACCAACCAAAAAAAAAAATAATTAATCTTCTCTCTTGATTGTCCGTTAATCAATTATCCGTTCCTATTGCTCCAGTCTCATTTTATTGCTCAATGACCCCGCGCCGGATCATAAACCGCCCCAATCAGTTAAACGTTCAAGATTAAGAAGCTTTTCAACAATAGATCTCTAGTTTTCCAAGCCCCAAATGCAACAATTTTGCTTGCGACGTAGCCTTACTAACTTAAGTGGGCATTACAGTTCGAGGTGAAACTGGGCCTCAACCAAAATCCTTCTATAACGACTTCGATTTCGGGCGAGCTCTGTCCAGTTTTGCACTCTAAGTCGGTTGAGGTCGTCTTCCACTTGGTTGCACCACCTAAGACGAAGTCTTCCTCTTTTCCGATTTCCCTGCAATGTGCTTTCAAAAATCCGAAGAGCCGTAGCGTTTGGGTCCATCCGCTCTACATGGCCCAACCATCGCAATCTCGCAATGCATACTCTTCTGGCTTTGCCTATGTCACGGTACAGCTCATACAGCTCCTTGTTGGAGCGACAAGGTATGGAGAAACCAATACTACGGCTACAGCAGTACTCGTACACGAGTTTTATTCTTCACATCACAAAATTGTCCCAAAACAGATCGATTTTTTCCACCAATTTCTGCTTACGACAAGGTGCATCACAACAACCCAAAAATGTTTTAGTTTTACGAAACGTCTCGAAACGAAAAGATTACAGCTTCAAAAGTGACAGCTACCAAAATGTTCAAATCATCTTTATAGCACGAATTACAAACAGTTACGGTACAATTTGAATTTCACATTTGTCATTTTGCTGGAATTTTCAATTGTTGTTCCTTTATAAGCTGTTAAATTTTATTCGTTTTACTGGTTATAAGAAACATCAAACATCAAGCTAAAAGGATTCAATTTCGTCATATCTTTTTATTTTGTAGACGAGATTTTTTGATTTTACTGTTAAGCTTACTTTTCTCTGAGCTCAGAGTATGAAATCGATAAAGATAACAAAAATCACTAAAATCGTTTATCATTTGTCATCGGACATTTTCTCTGTGGTCTGTTATCTGCTGTCTGGTTAGTGCCTTCAACCAACAATGTGTCCTTTGTATTTCGTGTACTTTTTATTGTTTGTTGTTGTTCAGCATTATAAAACATATCGAGAAGTTTTAGGAATGAAGTATTTCCATTCCTGTTCGTAGGATTTTTCCGGTTGCATTTGTTTGAGATGAAATACATTGATTTTTTATGTCATTTAAAGTAGCTACTTTGAGCGTAAATTTGTAATTTTTGTTAGAAAATAAGTGCTCATACGCCAGAGTGATTAAGTTACAATTAGGAAACGCAATACTTTAACAATGGGGCATAGAGATATTCGGCTAGTGTATTTATTTCAAAAACTACTTTCAATAAAATACTTTTAATGCAAAACTTTACCTTCCTTACAACTAAGATCTGCGAACGTTATCTGCTTGAAAAAATAAATTTGGTAGGTGTGATTTTTAGACTTGTTGTATTATGACATCAGCCTCGTATCTGTTACAAGATCAAGATTCAATTCCAGACTACGACGAATATACACATAGTCTCATACACATGAGTCTCATGTATAAAGTAGAGGATAGACGTCAACCTGGCGGGCGTGGTGCAGGCAGCTCCCAAAATATTTTTCAATGCAGATACTAAGCGATATAATGTCGCTATCTAATTACATCTTGAATCTTTCCGAGTCAAGCGGCATTCTAATCTTTTATCTGAGTTAGCTATCTCTGTTATTGCAAGAATTATTAAGTATAAACATTTTTGTTGTAGAAATAGAACGAAGAAAGACTAGATAAATCAGTTTGCATTTATAAGTCAAGAACACTGGTTTCATTCAAGAGTACGTCTGAAGCGAAAACACTCATTCACTCATTTTGACATGTGAGTAGTTTTGAACGAATAAAAATTTAAGAAACTTTTATTTTATTTCCCAAAAAGAATACAATTGCTTCAAGGAAACCCTTTCTGATGGATTGTACTTATCAAAAATCGCATTTCAGTTATTATGCGACGGAAAGTGTGTTTTATTTTTATTAATTCCAACAGTTGATTACGGACGAACTTTATTGAGTTGCTTATCCATGTTTATTGACTGATTGCTTAAGTAGTAAAGCACCTTTGGAGCTAGTCATTTTCAGTTGCATAAATCATTCATATTAATAGGGTTTTAAGTTGGTAAACAAATCATTTCATCAAACATTGAGAACCCAATTGTCATCAAACAACACAACCTGCAGTGCAGCGCAATAACACAATTTAAGTATTGAGTGACTAAATCTGGCACAGTTTCAGCTGTGAAGAATAAATTTCGATGGTGTTTGAAGTACAATATGATAAAATAAGTACTAACTTAGTTTTTCCAGCACCTGGCAGAAAGTCTAATTCAAAAGCAAGAAAACGCTGTAGACCTATCAGCTCTGTTGAAGGCCACTCTGTGTCTGCACAAATCCAGAAATCCATTACTAGCTCTTTATCACGTTCTCCAAAAACTATAAATTGTTGCAATATGAAAAAAATAAACATTTCACATCCTCTGGAACAGTTTAGGGTTATAGTTAAAATTATAACATTTGACTTACATTCAAAAATAATTGATTAATTTACCTTTACTATTTCATTGAATATGAAACGATATATTGTAATTGGTTTGGACATAATCTTAGGTATTTATACCCTTATTCTATTTAATTGAAACCAAAATAGAGGTATATCACTGTTAATGATAAAAATGAATAATTTATTCCAATTAAAGAAATATGTAGATCAAATAAAAGCTGCTAACTTTTTATTTTAATGGTTTAATTCAATTTATATTTCTTTCTGTAATTCGAAATATAAGACAGATGTACAGTTTTTGAACAAATTTTATGTTATAGAGCTACCAAATACTAAAATATTAAGAAATGGAAAAATTGGTGTTTGAAATTCAGTTAAAATATAACAGATGCCTTCTTTAAGGCGTGAAAACTCGAAATTTTAAAAAACTCTTCTTTAGATTGGGAGAATTGACACGGACCCTCGGTACATGTTTGAAGTAAATCGTGAGATCCGCTAAGGCGGTAGGCTCATATGCGAAACCCCCAGAGAAAAAAAAAAGAAAAACAGAGAAGGGCAGACAGAAAGTTTGCCCACGCATAACTCCCCTCATATTGCCTTGCCTGTAAACATAATTAAAAATAACAAAGGGCACAGCTCAGGTGTAGTTTTGAAAAGATGCGCTTAAACAAATTCTAAGTACAAAGAGTGCGGAACATTTCATATATAAGACCACATCATAAACGAGTGTAAAAAATAAAGTTAAACTCTCCCTTTTACCAAATCCAAAATGTCAGCCGTGAAAAATGATGAATGTAAATGAATTTGGCAACTTCTAAGAATACTTGGCAAGTATATCTTTTGCATTTGAATGTAATTTTCTATCAAACATGTTGTCTATTAAAAATGTATTTAAAAACTTAATAAGTCAATATCGAAAACCTAACATACACACATACAGGAATCCTTGCTCTGGGGCCTAGCGCGTTTCTCACAACCATTCTTTGTGAAGAAGTGGAGGGAACCTACAATTTTTTGCCGATTCCGACCGGCTAATCCATAAAGCGCTTTTCACTTTTTCGCTTCTATTGAAGAAGTTGTCAATTCCTTGCGAGTGAATCTTCTTTATTTCCTTGATGTTCTTATGATGCGAACCTGGAACTTCCCACGGAATAGGCACTCTAACCATAACGTCACGTGCAAGGCTACTATCGTTACAAATTCTGTGGCGTTTTACAACATTTAAGAGAGTTCTTAATTTTATCCGTAAATTTCAAACTTCCCAATTATTGATTTATGAGGTCTGAGAATGTTAATTTCGATGATCAGTAAGTGAGCCAGTCAGTCAGTTACGATTTTTGTAATTTTTGAATCCTCATATCTCAGGACCAGCTTGTCGCAAGTAGTTGAAATTTAGTTAGATGGTTGTTTTTGTAGAAAACACTAAGTATTCCGAATATGAAGCTACAAACTGTAACGGCTCTCAAGTTACAGTGGTGTAAGAAATGAATTAAGTTGCTTCCTGTAAAAAAGTTACTTTTAGAAAATTAGCTATGCACTTTCGTACATTTTAGTAATCTTGCTTATATGAACTTTAAAAATATAAATTCAAGTAAGGGCGTTTTCATTTCAGGTAAAGAAAAGAGCTGTAAAAGCGACAGCCATAGGCAAAAAGAAGAACTGCTGTCATGCTATCGTTATATGTGGCTATTGCGTTTAATGCTTATTAAATAACATGCCTTGGGTAGAGGTCTTATTATTTTTTAATTCTTTCAAATATATAATATGATAAAACTAAAAAAAAAAAAAATTACCGATCATCAATTAATTATACAGGGTGTTTTGCATAAGATGCGACAAAGCTCAGGACCGATTGGTTTGAGTCTATCTCCTTTAATTTAGAATTTTAACTAAAGAATAAGTTATTAGCTTTCTAAAACACTATAGTGCGTGATAGAAAGTGGCTTAGTTGATTTCTTAATAATTCTTTTAGAATAATAATGTATTAGTAATAATATAATGTTGCCCCTACTACCTAGACCGAGGGAGATAGACCCCCACCCTCCTATACGATTTTGTTTGCCTTGACACAAACTGTCTTTTGTCACAAGTGGTACCAGTGGCGTCATTGTTATATTGTTCAACTGTTTTCCGCATCAGATTGAAAGAAGATATCTGAGTCGTTCAAAGAGATTTCTTAGCATGTCTGCCTGTTACGCTTTCGAGTCCCAACAGAAACCAACAAATGATTTCCACGCATATCATTTTTCGCGAGGAATTGGCAAGTCCTCCGTTAGTAAATTCATTGCCACGAAAAGCGCTTTCTCGATTATCCGTTCGGAGTTCGGAAGAAGATTGTTGGTCCCCTCCATTCCCTCACTAGGCGTGGTTGTGAGAAATGGCCCCGGTGCAGCCCGCTTTGTTGAGCTACCGTATTTATTTATTTATTTTAGTGCACGTTCAACCCTCACACCTGCATTGAAATTATTGTATTTACATAAAACCAATGTTCCTGGAAAGGTATTGAGCCGAGAAAGTGCACAATGAAGTCATTCAATGCTTTTTTAGAAAAATTAGTAATCGCAACAAAAGAAAAAAAAAATTGGGATTTTATTGCTTATCTTTCGCTTTGAGTTGAGGCATCACAAATGTGCCCAAAAATCGTTTCTAGGTGTTGTTCTATTTCTTTTCAATCTTCTCTGTATGGGAAGACAACAAACAAAAAAAGATTAAGTTAATGACCTCGAGCGTGCCAATGAGAGTACTATATGAATTTATATTCAATTGTGTATTGTGGGTTGTAGCAATGGAAAAAATAGCTTATGACTAATATAGTGTGTGAATGTTTTGCCGGCATCGATAATACAAAATGAGTTATTGAAATAGCTGTTCAATGTATTTTGTCTAGAAAAGAAACCAAGCTACTAATACTTTCAAATCAAATGGATATTCATTTCGTTTGATTTGAATAAAATTGGTACCCGTTGTTTATCATCACTTTTAGGAAGTAACTAATTGATTTTGCTCACGTTCTATGGAAATACAGCAGCCCTTTTTTAATTGATAGATTTTATAGCTGAGATTGTCCACGTGCTTTTGTATCCAATATAAAAAGAAAAAGATTGCAACAATAAAAGAAAACTTGGTATGTTTTCTCAGATAAGCATTTCGAAAGTATTGCGTTCTTAAAAGAAGGCTGGAATTCTTAAAGAGTTCAATTTGACTTGTAGGCTTAGAGCCTAAATATATGAAAAAACAAAAGTTAAAAAAATTGTTTGTAGATTGAATTTTCTGTTCGTTGTGACGAAAACACCCAGTCTGCAACAGGATCATGAAAAAGCGATGTAAGGATTTACAAAAATTCACTTATCTTGGACCAGGGAGTGGAAGTCCAATGTTTTAGTGATGAAATTTGGACAGTTCAGGCAGCTTTGGCTTTTTTGGCGTTTATTTGAGAAACTACAAAGCAATAAAAACAAACTCGCTTAAATACAACCCAGCATTGAAATTAGGTGTATCTTTACATTTGAATCTTGAACTTTGTTTATTATTTTACTTTTTATTTTATTTACTGATAAATCAATTTTTTTTTTATTTTCCTTCTTAGATATGGGATGCCTTCGGGTCAACCACAAGCACGATTTTCAACTCAAACACCTCAATATAATGTAGCCGAGGCTCCAGCTTGCGTTCAAAATGCTATGATGACGAAAGACAAAAAACCCTTCACTTATACTCCCGGTGGTATTGATTTGTCTCAGATAAAAAGTCAGCGAATGGCTAAAAGATTAGCACGTAATGCCCAGAATGAAGGCACAACTGGCCAACAGCAAATGAATCGTCCAAATCAATCTCCACAAGAAAGCAGCAACTCTGGTAAAGCACAAGTGGGTTCGGTTTTGGGTGCGACTGCAATGGGAATGCCATTTCAAGTATTTCCTACCGGTCCACCGCCACCGCCTCCACCGCCCACCACCAAAAATGGTGCACCCCCACCTCCACCACCAGTGCCTAAGAACAATTTAGATTCAATATCTAAAGCAAACACCACACGCGGCAGTTCGGTACCGAAAAACTTTGAACCACCACCTCTAGGATTTCGACCTGAAATCAAAATCCCTCCAAATCCAATGGCTGCTTTGAAAAAAGTGCCAACACCACACGAGAAGAACAACTTTTGGATCGAAGAGTACCGAAAAGATCATTCGAAGAGCCCAATGAGGGAAATTAACGGTACGTATTGTTAAACTTTTTAAAAAAAATGAATTGATTCACCCTTGCCTTTGCAGATTTCAATGCTCAATCACAGACGAATCAAGATCAGCACGAAGATAGCTACAATGAGAGACCAAACGATGCCATTCAAAACCAAAGAGAACAATCGATGCCAAATCAAAGATATCAAGACACAGATTTTAATCAACAGGCAATGAAAAAACAATCTCAACCGAATGTTAATAAAGAAAATCAAATAACGGTGCAGTTGGCTCCCATTAACCGGAATCAAAATTCGCAACAGCAACAACAATACGCAGAAACACCGAGATCGCCTCAATACGCCCAACAAGACCGATCGACATCACCACAAAATAATCAATCAGTGCCATGGCAACATGTGGAAACACCGAGATCACCACAATACCGGCCACTGGAGCACCAGATATCACAGAAAAATACTTTACAACAACAAGTAGAAACACCAAGGTCACCACAATACCGGCCACTGGAGCACCAGATATCACAGAAAAATACTTTACAACAACAAGTAGAAACACCGAGATCTCCTCAATATCAATATCATCCACAGAAAGAGCAGCAATTGCCACAAAAAGACCATCAGTCAGTACCATGGCAACATGTCGAAACACCGGTTTCACCGGTTACGCCTCAATATATATCGGTTGCACCTCAATTCATACCACAGGAGCAACCGACATCACAAAAAAATATTCAATCAGTGCCATGGCGAACGAATAAACATGTAACACCAAACACAGACAATGATTTTTCAAATAAGAGCGAAGTAAGGAGCAGTCCGAAACCCGAAACGATTCAATTTGGGATTCAAAATCAAGAGCATAAGTATCCAGGTTATGACGGATCACGCGACGGATTAAATGTGAATAAGAAAAATATCGTAAGTAGATTTTTAATATTTTTCTCTTTGAGTGAATTGACTTTTCGGAGGGACTACATTAAGTTATGTAAGGTTTGTTCGTTGAAGCCCTAGGGTTAACCTGTGGTTGCCACAAAGCGTTTTTTTCAAAAACCTAATCTCGTCCTGAATGACTTGGGTTTGCCTCCAACTCGCTCTGAAGGAACAGGTTTATCCTGGGGCGAGTTCAGATAACGAACAGGGCTGTAAAATGGCATGTATTTTTTTCATATGACAGGCATGTGTGATGATTTCGTGGTTAATAGTTTTTTGAGAGACAAAAAACCAGGTTTTTTTTTGACAACTTATAGCAAACCTAAAGTAAAATTCAACGAACGAACCTGTAATCATTCAAAGTAAAGTTAAATGAATCGGTGAGGTGGCATTGTTAAGCAATTGTTTTGTAATGTAAAAGTTCCAAAAACTGCAGGACTGTAATATTTTAAAATGAAGAAATTTTGTTAAAAGGAAATATCCAAGAAAATGGCTTAAATATTCAGCGCCATGTTTTTTTTATTCTTTTCAGGAACCACAATTTTCAAAATCACAAATACCTCAAAGACAAATTTCAATCAACCGAGGAGATGGGCCTTCGAATGTTCCAAAAAGCTCCGATCACATGAGCTCACCACCAGCACCGCATGTATTTAACAATGGGGCCTTAAAAAAAATGAATGAGGGTTTGAGACTTGAATCTATTTCAAACAACCCTTTTGCAAAGGTCTGTTTATATTTCATAAGTACTCGAAATTGTTTTCAAGAAAAAAATTTTTTTTTAGGAAATAATAATTCCGATTCAATTGGAACAAACACCACCAACATCACGCGATCAGCAATTTAATTACTCAAAGCCTTTGCTCCAAAGCGGAAATAGTAACGGTAAGTGGACTAACAATTGAAATGACTCATTCTACATTCATAATTACATACATGTATTTACTTGACCCGCTTTTGAAAATATGTAAATGATTAGCAATTTTACCTTGAACCCAACTATGGACGTAATGTCAAAAATAGAGATTCATATTTTAGTGTCGCATTACCCGTATGTGCAATGTGGAGTGTTTTACCACTCCCTGTGTTTCTACTTACATAAGGGCATGACCACGCACTGATCGTCAAAGCGGCAGAGCGGAAAAATTATAAAAAAAAATTGTGAAATCTTAGGGGCGTTGCTCTGCCGCTTAGCTTTATTTTTTATTCCAATTTTGCCGCCTTGCCGCACAGTACGTGGCCATGCCCTTAGGATTCTAAAAAGTTCAAAATCAGTGTCTCCTAGCTAGCACTGTAACATAATAAGGGTATTGACAACATTGTGCGTTAATTATAAAAAATGGGTACAGTGGGTCGCACGCACTTGCGCTTTGTGTGCTAAGCACAATATCAAAATCTTAAGGTTTCAGTATTCGTTCTTCGAAATATATTTGTTGGTACAGGATTGCCAACTACACATTAATTTTATATAATATATTGAAAAAAATTATTTCAAATATTCCAAAGGTTTTATCATAAACACCCTAAAAGTTAATCAAAATCGCTGGAGCAGCTTTTTCAAAAACCGAAAATACAGGGTTATTTCTTGTCATATCGGTAGATTTTTCGTGTTCTGTCACGGTAAAAAAAGATAAAGTTCTTAAAAGAACTGTGTGGCAATATGAGAAAGCTAGTTGGGACGGCCTGAACAATTTCTTTCAAAATTTTAATTGGACATTGTGCTTTCTCGATGGAAGCGTTGACGCATCAGCTGATATGATATCTAACGTAATTCTCAACGGCATGAGAAATTTTGTTCCTCACAGAACAAAAAGTGTCATCCCCCAAAGAGAATTCGTGGTTTGATTCAAGCTGTAAAGAGGCGATTAGGGACAGAGAAAGTAGTTTTCAAAAATTTAAAGATAACCCTACAGTAGAAAATCGAAATTTCATTCAAACGGGCCAGAAATATCTGTAATGCTCAAATACAAAAGGCTAAGTTTTTACATGACCAAAAAGTAAGGCAAAAAACACGGTGGTGTTCAAAAGGAAGCAACAATTTTTGGTCTTTTGTTAAGAACGTTTAGAACTCGACCACGTCATCGGTCCCAAAGCTCGTCTTCAATGATTCTCCATATGTTAGCTCCATCGACAAAGCCAATTTGCTGGCAGCAGAATTTGCTGCTAACTCGACACGTCCTCATAGCATATTGGCTCCACCTGAGCTCGAGTCTGCAAATTCTGTGATGAAGCAGATATTTTTTTCGAACTCGCTCGGTTGCGAGAGCCCTCAAAGATCTCAATATACATAAATCCGCTGGTCCAGATGGTATAAAATAAAACAAATAAATAAATAGGGTGGCGCTACAGAGCGAGGAGCCCCTGGGCCTAGAAGGACAATGGAAGGACAATTTTCTGCCGGTTCCGAACGGCTAATTGAGAAAAGGCTTTTCATGGCAAAGAATTTACTAACGGAGGACTTGCCAATTCCTCGCGAAAGGCGATACCCGTGAAAAAAACATTTTTGCATCTGCTGGGATTCGAACCTCGAATCCCTGGGTTAGCAGGTGGATATGCTAACCATCACGCCACGGGTACCACAGGTCCAGATGGTATCCTTGCCGTTATTCTGAAGAAGCGTTCTTCTACGCTGGCAAAACCACTGGGTAAACTTTTCCATCTTTCCTATTTTGCTGGGCTTTTCCCAAGCAGATGAAAAACTGCTTTTGTCCAGCCGGTCCCTAAGAAAGGAGAATCTTCCTCCCCTTCCAACTACCGTCCATTTGCACTAACGCCCCATCTTTCCAAGGTCATGGAAACGTTGGTAAATCGTCAACTTATGAAATATCTTGAAGAACGAAAGCTTCTCAAAGACCTTCAGTACGGCTTTCGTAGCGAACGGTCCACTGGTGATTTGATGGCTTAACTCACCAAAAAGTGGAACCAATCTTCACATTATTTAGGAGAAAATAAGATTATTGCGCTTGATATTTCTAAAGCATTTAATAGAGTTTGGCATCAGGCTCTTTTATCGAAAATGCGTGCTTTTGATATCGATGAGTCTCTTCTTCGTTGGATTAGAAACTACCTTTCCGACCGTTCAATACAAGTTGTGTTGGATGGTTTCAAGTCTGATACCCACTTCATAAATGCTGGTGTGCCTTAGGGCTCCGTTTTGTCTCCGACTCTCTTCCTCATTTTTATAAATGATCTCTTGTCTGAAACTTCTAATCTTTTCAACTGTTTTGCTGACTACTCGACCCTCAGCTTTTCATATTCGTTTCCAAATTCACGTCCCTGCTCTTCGGATTTGGAACTGGAACGGCTGCGTATGATAATCTCATTGAATTCTGACCTTGATAGCATTGTAACATAGCTGGCTACAATTTATACAGCCTACATCCGTCCAAAACTAGAGTATAACTCCCATATCTGGTCAAGTGCGCCTCAAACATCTTTTCACCTACATGATATAGGGTACAAAATATAGCGTTAAGACTGATAGATGATAGTTGAATTGTAGGATCGATTTATTCTCTTGAACATCGTCGAAATGTTACCTGTCTGCTGTCTCACTCTCTTTTATCGCTTTCTTTTACAAGCAGTGCTCTAGTGAAATAGCCAGTTGCATTCCTCCGCTTAAACAGTTTACCCGCAACACCCGCCTCGCTAGGAATGCTCATCAGTTTTACCTTGAGCCCAACCTCGGGCGTACAGTCAAATAAAGAGATTCATAAGCACCCGCATCTGGAATGCTCTACCTGACTCTGTTTTTCCCCAGCATTACGATTCACAAAAATTCAAAAGCAATGCTCATCGGTGTCTCCTATTAAATCCTCTCCTATTTTCCTAAATGCTCGCACTGTGTTCATTATAAATAAATTATATAAATAAATAATTATATAAATAAAACAATTATATTGATTCGAATACTTGCAGGACAATCTACTCCGAGCCGCAGCACCTTTTCCCCAAATCAGTTCGTGGATCAAGGCTACAATGATTTTTCGGCACAACCAGCACCGATAACTTTCAACAAAACAAACAACACAAGTAATGTAAATACACACATTATACCAATTGCTATTGAATCAAACAACGGTGGACATACTGTTGTCATTCAACGGTAAGTACTTAGTTGAGAAAGATCTTTTTAAACGTTGAAGGCTAATGACACATGTGCGTCTTTTTCAAACGCCCACTAGGTAACATTTCATAAGAATCAAGCAAAATGCACACACAAGCGTTAGCGAACAAAACGTACGTAATCATTGTCTGCGCTCTGCGCCAAATATTTTTCGATTGGCTGAGCTCCCATGATACACGAAATAAGAAAGAACATCATGGCGGCTAGGCTATAGACTACTGTAAATCACACCACAGTGTCTAAATTATCGCGCGTCATTTAAATTTCTTTTTTTGTCTTCTTGCAACATAATTTACCAACAAATTTAATACTTTGCTCTGTTGAACTGCGCCAGTTGGACCGTTAGACGTCAACACAATGTTATGAAAAATGAGCTTCCAAAAAGTTGTGCGTCCATCTAGACGTTCTTGTGTCATTAACCTTTAAGTTAACATAGTTAGCATAGTTAAGTCTTTTCAATTCTCTAATTACATAACATACCTTCCGATCTAAAAGAAGTATTTATTTTTTATAAGTGGGAGCTCTAGACTGTTTGTTCATGACTGCCCGCTAGACGTAGAGTTACAATTTCAGAAAAGTCATCTCAGGTACCTATTGTAAACATGAGATGTACAAGTAAAACTAACAACGGCTGACAGGCCAAAGTTAATTGTTTTTTAACAGATAACAACAATTGTTGGTCCTCGTCAATATGTGTCCAAACTATGTATATACTTTTTGTTTATTGTAATTTTGTGCAAAAATTTTAGAATTTTTTTTCTTTGATTTTAAGAGACGTTTACGTATACCAAATTTAAGCTGACAAGAGTTTATATACAGATACAGCTATCAGCATCTAGATGAAGGGTTGTTTGACCACTTCTCTGGGCTCTTGCTGGTAATGTGATCTTAATAGTTGTGCCAAGTTGTAGCATATGATGACGATTTAGCTCCACTATAGCGATAAAAAAATCTCTCCACTCTAAAGGTCCTTTTAGACGATCAGCTGTCATTTCAGTTAGAAAGGACAGTGTATTCAAACGTCAGTACGGTGCTCTGTTGAGCTCTTTCTTTTTGCTTGTGAGCAGCAACTGAAATGCAAAATTATGGGAATTCCATCAGTTTCCGTTTTAGTTAAGTTTCAGTTAAACGCTACATTTTTAGGCATTTAGACATAAGTTTAACTGATACCTCAACTGAAACTGAAACTGAAAACCTAATGGTTGTTTAAGATAGAAAGCTTTATTAGAATCTCCACATACTACATAAATCCACCTCTAGATTTTCACAAACAACAAAATTAGACTTTGCTGCATCTCCGCCATACTTGTGTCCAAGGACACAGATGAACTAGCAAGAACCCGAGCTTCTTTAGAACAACAGTAAGAACTTCCAACACCTTAAGCATGATATTGGCGACAAGCAAGCGAGAAATGGAATTGTTTAAACTACAGTGCCATAAACAGAAAACTATGGTCACGACTCAACAAGGAAACAGCTGACAGCTGATATCATTGAAGAACAAAAAGTCGCTGAACTCTATCGTTAGCACCACTTTCAAATACACAACAAACACCACGAAAAAGCTATGTATGAAAGAATTTAATAGAATTGGATTGGATTGGAATTGGTAAGCATGTCTACTTGTAATGAGAGACTTAGAGGTTCGAACCCCAGAAACATACAACTCTCTTTCGACGGCTATCGCCTTTCTCGAGGGACTGGCAAGTCCTTGGATAGTAATTTCATTGCCATGAAATGGACTTTCTTGATAAGCCGCGTTTTGTTGCTCCACCACAATTCATGTCCGGTGTTGAAGAAATGCTGGAGGAGTGAGAATACTTCAGATTTCAGAATCTTGGAAAGACATTTTTTTGGAGGATCTTGGGGAGTTCTTCGAAGTATCCGCAAACAAACTACTGAAATACATAAATGCCTCAAGTTGGCTTGAACCTCAATTTGGTTTTTTATTTCATTTAAGGTCTATAGTGTGGGAGTCACACTTTGCAAGGACACGACACAAAAGATGTATATTGATCATCTTTTGCTGATAATAAGTTCAACCGTCATGTCATCCCATTGACTTAACCCAACCAAAGATATGGAAGGTCCGCACTTAATCCTAATTGTAATAAAACTAGAAAAATTAAAAGGCTGTACTAAGAGCTAAGGAGTTGTATGTATATGTTCGCTTGATGAATACAGTAAGCAGGAGAAGTGTGAACAGAGCTACGCGGGCGGTATGATGAAAACCACTCTTTTTATTGAAACCTCAACTTTTTTCTCACGAAACCGATGAATCAAGTAGGTACTAGATTGTTTAAAGTTTGCACATTGTGTTATAGAGCAAGCACTCAAGTTCATTCACATGGCGTTGACTTTAAACACCAAAAGGCATGCTTTCTGGTTTACATTTGTAAATTGATACAAATTTGCTAATATTTACTCTTCACACCTACCAACTATTTAGCAAACACAAAGTTTATTGTGGTATGTTGAATCAAAGACCTAATTCTGGTGCAGATTGTGTATTTAAGTAGCTAGGCTGTGTTGCAAAATGCGCTAGGGCTACCACCTTCTTTTTTTTGCACAAAATTAGATATTTGTGTTTAGGTCTATCTTTAACTCTGATTTTTTAAAACCCTTTATAAATGTGTTTTTCTTTATTCACAGTGATCCACGTATGAAAAACACTTCAGGTGGTGAATGCTCAACTGCAACACAATCGAAATCATTTAAGGTCTTGCAACAAATCACTGATACGTCGAATGAAAGTGGACCAGAAATTAGGGCAGTTGATTCTGAGGGAAGCGATCTGGATACGAAACTTCACCGGCCAACATATGCTCGGCAAATGACAACGCAGCACGTTAACGCCAACAGTCCGATTATTCTACATAACAACACACAAATTGAAAATATGTATAACACACCAGGTGGGTTCATGTTCATATCTCCTCTTTTGATTTATAGGTGCATATAATTTTACAATTAAGGGGTATGTGGGTCTCACGACTTCAAAAAATAGAAATTTTCTTATTAAATTCTACAATATCTCTACAATCTTGTTCTAAAGTTTAGGATATACAGAATACAGCTTCGAGAAGTCACACAATCGAGGTCAGTTACCCTTAGCGCTCAAAACTTCAAACACGTTTTTCTCGAAACAGTGCTTCTGTTTTCAAAGATCGGAGAACAAGATTTCTCGAGAAATAATCAATCAATCTTGATGAAATTTAACGCAGGTCTTTCAATACAATTCACAAGGACTTGGTCGAAGGAATTCTAGTTTTTTCGAACACAACTGATCTTACCTGTAAAAATGTAGAGAAATGTATGAGATATTTTTTTTGTAAAAATGTCCGCCAAAAACCCGATTTAATGTTTTTTAGGTTTACTGCTTTCAAGTTCTACTTTATGTT
Organism: Melanostoma scalare; assembly: GCA_949752695.1. NCBI lineage: Eukaryota > Metazoa > Arthropoda > Insecta > Diptera > Syrphidae > Melanostoma > Melanostoma scalare. The sequence continues at coordinate 51,160,638 of OX456984.1, read as the reverse complement.
CACTTCATATGATCCTGTAAAAAGTTGTGCTGTTCACGCAGACTCACTTCTTTCCGGGGGGTTGCTGGAAATGGTTTCGCAAAGGCAGGGTTTTGAATAATTTTTTTAGAAAATTTCAGAAACTGTTTTTTAAATGTGTATCTTCAAGACCGTAAGCTGCATTTTAAAGCTGTTTTTCTTTAAAATGCTTATTTATAAAGCAATTTTTGATCTAAATGAAAGCGGGTGGTAAATTGCTTAGCAAGTCTGCCTACCACGTGGAAGTTCGAAATTCGAATCTTAGAATCATACAACTGCTTTTTCACTTGTATCGCTTCTCGTGATGAATTGACAAGTCTCCCGATAAGAGCTTTTCATTGCAGTGAAATCACTGCAATGAAAAGCTCTTTCTTACGTTTTCAATTGAAATTCACAAGTTAAGGTTAAGAGAAATGCACAACTCCTCGACCCTCTCCAAGCTTATGGTGTCTGCATATGGTGGATAAAAAACATAATGTTTCGACTTCGCTTGTTCTCTGTTACGCAATCGACTGCTTCTCAGCTGAATACAACTAAAATCCATGTTCATTAAACTCCAAAGCATATATTGAGCATTTTAGTGACATTTCCTCCTTACAGTTGTTTGGGAAAATTTTTGCAAACATATCGATTTTACTAGAAAATTTTAACAGCAACTTTTGATTCCCCTTGTTTTATCTTCTTTCCGCTTAAAATACTAGTTTTATTGAAATTTTTTAAATTTCTTATTCCTAACCACTGGTGAGAACTTTTGGGGGAATGGAGGGAACCTACAATCTTCTGTCGATTCCAAACGGCTAATCGAAAAAGCGCTTTTCATGGCAATGGATTTCCTAACGCGGCACTTACCACTTATTGGTTTCTGTTTAAAACCTCTAGTTTAACAGACAGACATGCTAACCATTTCGCCACGGGCACCTGGAAAAAAGTTAAGATTACCAAAAATTCTTCAGTGGTCCTTACAGGCTGTTAGTGGTTGGGATCCTTTCATCTTTTGATAAAGTCTTCAAATCTCATTCATATCAGGACATCTTGTTCAATTGTTTAAACTAGCGTTTGATTTCCATCCACTAGAACCTAATCACGTGACAGATGACAAAATAGCTGACATTAAGAACAGTTCTGCCAACTCAAACTTTTATAGAATAAATTATTTCATTTAAAATATCTTGTTAAGAAGTTCAAAGGGTGCACTAAAAGACATTGGGTGTAATATATACTGTATATATTCTTACTTCTATATGAAAAACGTTTTTAGGTATTCCTTGCTCAAACACATTCAACATGAGTTTAACTAACCTTAATGTTATTATCTTTAAGGAAATTCTCCTGGAACGAAAATATCTCACAGACCATTCATCATTCAAAGGCCAGTTCTTAACTCAAATGGTAATTATTTATGATTGAAATTTTATGGTCTGTTTTCAAAAACTATCTTTCCCATTTTCAGAACAATTTCAACATTTTGTTCGTCCCAATGCAACACAAATGGCTATACCAAATCTTAATTTTAAAATGTTAGAAGCAATGACAACAGCAGAAAACGCTGGTAAGTTTTGTAAAATTTTCAATGATTAATTTAAAGAAACAAAAAAAAAAAACAGTTGTGTAAAAAATTCAATAATAATATTCAGTTTTCTTGAACCATGCTCCCAATCAATAATTGTAATTTGTTGGTCATTTGATTTAACAGTCATAAATAACAGGAATCTGAATAATCATCATTATTAATCTTAATAATATTTCTCACCTGTATTATATTTATAATAATCATCAAACAAAAAAAGTCGTCATTGGATACGGATACGGATACGTACTACTCAAAATGAAATCCATGAAAACGCGAAAGTACGGTGATTTCTCTATCGAATGTCCATGAGTGATTGTTTGCAAATTTCAGAAATTTATATGGCATTTGAAAGGATTTTTTTTATATTGATAGCTACTCGTCTCTGTTTTTTTTTAATATTTTCTTATATGCCTATGGTTCAATGTAATAAAAACAAATGGGTGTACTGAGTGATTTCTGCTAAATGGTTGTTCTCACACTACTAGCGACACAAATGCTGTTCGATAAATTCAATTTATGTATGTCTCCATTCCAGCTCAATATTTCGGTGATAAGAAGAGAATGTTGGTACTAAGGAGTTAGAGATATACATACTCTTTGATGATTCGGGGCTAACATACAAATTAGGATATCGGAATCAATTTTCAAGTTTTCGAGTTTTTATTGTGAGCAATAGAGTTTTTTAAGCTTAACTTTAGAAAATACTTCTGAAGACAATTTGTAATATGATGGGCATTTAAAGCAAATGAATATCAATTGATGCAAAGCTTAACTGGAACTATCAAAAATTGGATGAATTTATGGGGCGAATATAGACATAGACATGCATAAAATTATATATTGCTAATCAAATCAACATAACTTCCCGTACTACTCACTGCTTAGTAACAAAGAATTTAAAGTTAAGTATTTTCAATCAGATTGGGAATTCGTTGCTTAAAATTGGTGTTAACAAACTAATGTGACGTTATAAAGTGACAAAATTCTGGCTATAAATTTCGAAAGTAAACTTTTGAAAGAATGATTTTTTTGCATTCATGTGTCTTACGGCACCGAAGTCAATGAAACTTTCCTTTTTACTTATCGAAATCCAAAAAACACATTATTCAATAGCCTACGGGAGTAACTAATCACAAATCATTAACTGTGGCTTGACTAGTTTGTATGTTTCGGGAGCGACAAACACCTTTGATTTCAATACTCTTTAAAATTGTATCCACTTTATAATATAATCAACATACTCTTATTGCAATGTATACCTTGGGCTGAATGCAGAAGATCCTAGTGTTTGAAGAAAAAGAATCCCTTCATTTCTCAACTTCTATGTAAAATAAAAGACCCAAAAAGGAACTGTCATTTATTTGGTGCTGATGTACATAAGTACAAGACAAGTTGTCTAGGCTGTCGTTCTTAAATCATTTATTTTCTTAAAAGTCGCTTAAAAATAAACATAAATATAATTTTGTAACTTTGTGACTTAATACCAATAGCGTCTTATTTCGTTTTTACGTTTGTAATTTTTTCTGTTTTTAGTCAGTTTTTGTTAAAACTTATAATAGTAAGTTTTTTTAACCAGTAGCCTGCACAGTATTCCAGTTGTCCGTTTCTTTTTGTAATATAAATAAAACAACGTTATCTATTACGATGATGGATACTCATGCTTGACATTGACATTCTATTCGATAGAAAGTTAGTCGAATTCGAAAGAAATGCATTTTGAAACTCAAACGATTCGAAATTTTATATGTTTGACATTCGAATCATTCGAGTCTCAAAATGCACTTCTTTCGAATTCGACTAACTTTCTATCGAATAGAATGTCAAAATAAGCATGACTGTAATCTAAAATCGTCTAGTGTGGTTCATTAACCAGAATTATCGAGTTAAACTTATGGTGATTTCCATTTGCAATAAATGGCCTGGAATTCAAATCATTTAATCAATTTAAATCTAAAAAGTCTGATGAGTTGAGTTGAGTATTAACTTTGACGATAATCAGAAAACACATTTTTGGCCTAGAATGAAAAATTTTTGAATACGCAATAGTTTCGAGTTAACAGCAAAACCGTTAGATTGCTTAGAAGAAAATTTATTCTACTTGTTTCTTTTTCTTTCTTTGAAGAGTTTTAACTAAAATAAAATGCATTATATATTCATTTCAAGCAACAATTTATTTTTGTGGCGAAATATCGGTGGGAGTTTTCATACATGGTGCACCATAGCAGGGAGCCCCGGAGCGTAGCGCCTTTCTCACAACCATTCTTTATGAGGCAATGGAGGGGACCTACAAATGTTTGCCGATCCCAAACGTGTAATCGGGAAAGCTCTTTTCATGGCAACGAGGGAGCTTTCGGTCGCATGAAATAAAGACCAATGCTAACCTCTTTATTGCATATTATAGCTATCACTACAAATATTTTTGACTGTTCATTTTTCTATTAACAAAAGTCACATTACACTGTATTAAGATCACTTTTACAACGGATATTTTAACCTTTAAGTCCAAAATCACATGGCGCTTGGTTTCAACTTTGGTCGCTCTATGTTCATTGGCTTTGTGTGTGTTTCCACCTTTTTATATTTGTTAGATGCTAGAGACATTATCTACACAATTAAAAAATGCAATTACTTTTATATTTTATAGTATCTAAAAAACAAAACTTTTACCAAAGTTTATGAGAAAATAATGCCTGTTACGTGGGAGGTTCGTCATTCAAATCCCAACAGAAAACAAAAATTTTTTTATACAGGTATCGCCTTTCGCAAGGAATTGGCAAGTCCTCCGATTGTAAATTCATTGCCATGAAAAGCATTTCCTCGATCTGCCGTTTTGTAGGTCCTCCCAATTCTTTCGCAAGGCATGGTTGTGAGTAATGCGCTAAGCCCCGGGGCTCTCCACTGTGTATGGCCACCCTATTTTTGTATGTTTGTTATAAGAAAAACTACATATCTCTCAATCCCTGAAAATAAAATTACTTCACACAATTTCTTGAATGTGTGAACTGTGAATATAAAAGACGATTCACGATTGAATCGCCTAAAAAGTAACGCGAGGGCCCCCAATTCAAACAACTTTCAACCTGCTAAAAATTGTGTTTATATGTTGAGTGTGTAAGCCATAACATTTTAATTTTGCATTAGAAATGGGAGCTGCCCTAAATAGTAAGCTTGTTGAGGGAATGACCTCTGGCTTCCAAAAAATTCGTTTCAATTACATAACATATGTGCTGATTCACACAAAAGACATAGGAACATATCATTCATATAAATTTGCAGTACAAAGCTTTACAAACAAGTTCTGTTTTCAAAAAGAAATGCAAAGTTTTTGTTCGATTCAAAAATGTTGATGAAATAGTGTATCTCGCGTAAATCTGTCAAATAGCGAGTATTATAATTGAAAGTTTTTCGATGATTATTCGTTCTTACGATTCCCAAAATATTTCACACGCACACAACACGGCCTCAACATGCATGATTTCAAACTATAGTATATCGTCAATTATATTGCAAGACATTGCTTAGAAATAAAGATGATTTTTTATTTAAAGTAAACCTGTATATAATTTATAGGTAGTTAAATTAAAAAATGAGAGCTCAAAATATGGTTTGTTTTAAATGCATTATATTAATTAACAGCAAAAGTCTTTTTGGTTTTCCTTGTATGAGCATTGACCATTTCAAAAAAAATTAATTGTACGCTTCACGACACTTCGCCACATAATAATGACTTAGTCCTCTCAAGGGTTTCCAAAGAAAACAAAATAATAACAAATGGTATTTTATATTAATTGAAAGTTGAAAGAAATTTAGTACCTTTTCTATTTATATTGAGCCTCAACCGCCAGTTTGTCGTACGCCAAATTTGATTTACCAAAAAAAGACAAATATGTTCAGAAAATTATACCGAGTATTCAACTCAAAGATTTATTTATTTGTTTAAATATTTCCTGACTTAATTGTATTTTATTTCTTTGATTAAACTTTCTTCTTTTTTTTTGTATTAGTTTTCAAATTTCAGTTTGCAGTTTGTTTATTTTTTATTCATTTTGTTTTATTTAATTTATTTGTTTTTAATTTATATTTTTGTAGTTAATTTATTAAATAACTTATTTTGCAATTTTTTTTATTTAATTGTTTATTGAATTATTTGTTTTACTTACACACTTAATATTTTAGTAATTTATTTGTTTTCCAAAGAAAAAAAGTTGATTTTGTTCTCCTCTTGTTGTTTTCTTTTTCGTTTATTTTATTTATTTTATCTATTTTATTTATTTTGTTTATTTTATTTCTTTTATTCATTTTATTTTTCTTATTTATTTTATTTATTTCATTTATTTTTTTTATTTTATTTCTTTTATTTCTTTTATATATATTATTTATTTTGTAACTTTATTCATTTGTTGTAAAGTTACAAGCATTGTTTCATCAATTTTATTTTATATTATTTTATTTGTTTAACTTAGCTATGTAATTTAGTTACTTATTTGATTGTCTTTTACTGGAATTGTTTTTTTTTTTGGTTTCCATACATTCATTTGTTTTAATGATTTAAATAGTTTTTTTATTTAATTAATTTTATTTATTTTTTACTGGACATGATGGTTCATAACAAAGGTACTAACCAAAATTCAAATACAATGTCTGAAAAATTCAAACGAAGTTGGTTAAAATTTATTTGTGTAATATATTATTTTTAACTTTTGTTAATGTTTTTGAACTTATTCTGCGTATTTGCATACATTTTTAAGTAAGCCCTAAATGCATATTATGTGGTTGGTTCGAGTATAGCGATTTATTACCTGAACACAGATAAATGTTAAAGTGTAAATAGAAGTATAAATTGCTTTTCTAACAGTTTCCCAACACTTTTTTCTAATACTATCCTTGTTTTGTAAAAATTATCATACCCACATCTTTAACCAGCGAATATTACTCATCCAAAACATCTTTAGAAACAGCCAACAAAAACAACAGCTACTTCCATATTTGATTGACGGATAAATAAGCGGTTGGGGTTCGCTTACAGAAACATAATAAGAAAAAATTATATAAAAACTAACATTTTTGGATAGTTTTGAATAAATGAACACAACATAAGTGCCTGTAATACAATAAACAAATTTTAAATTCTCAAAATAACAAGAGTTTAGTTGAAAATTCATTCAAAATTACTTCATTTATTTATTTATTGTTTAGTAAATCCCTACTAATTTAAGACTCAATTAAAATTATTGGAAATTGATTAAATGATTTTTCTTATGTCAAATGAAAAAAAGATTTCTGTTTACTGTTATTGCAAATCAAATGACCATCAAAAATCATTAATGTTATAAAATGTAAATTCATTATTGTACATCCCATTTTCATTGGACTTCTCAAGATAATATATTTGCTTTACTTCTGAATTCCTTGGTTGCAATGACTTCAAGTTACAAGACTTTATTAAGTAGGTTAATTAGCATTTGTGTGTCAAAAAAAGCTGTTTTTGAATAATTTTCGTTCCGTTATCATTCGATTGATTACGAAATTAACAAATTGGAATCTGATTCAGATGGCATACTCTGACATTGGCTTCCAAATAAGATTTTATTGTTGTTTTTTTCACTTTAATGCATTTTACAAACCATTTTCAAGCCTCATTTTTCTCATTTATGTTTCTTTTCTCTCCCTAATTGATTTTATTTTAGCCGAGAACGAAAACTCGAAAGTTATTGAATCAAATAATTTGATAAACGAATACGAAAATGATTGTGCATATCCTTGTCTCTATCCCCATGGCATACCACCATGTTGTCATCCATCTAATGCATCAAATCATGTTTATGCTAATAATTTACAGTACATTTCACCTTCATATCAACCGCTATTGATACAACAAGAACAATATCATCATCCCCATCATCCCCACCATCCCCACTCTCCACACCAATCACATCAAGCACAGCACCACCATTCTCTTCATCATTATCAGTATCACCCGTGTCCATGCTGCTGTTATTATATGCACAGTGAGCATGGTTCAAAAAATGTAGGTTGTTTTTTTAGAGAAAGGGACCGGATCGCCAGATCACAAGAGCCTCCAAACGTCATTATTACATCAAGTAGTGATGATTTTGCCACAAAAATAAACGAAAATAATGTAAGACAAAAGCGAAGTTTATCGGTAGATGATACTTATTCTCGTAGGGTAAGTGGAAATTCAAAAATGACTGTAACAGAGTTGAATCGAGAAAGAGACAACGAAATTTGTTGTGGTACCTTAAAGAGGTTTTCTCCACAAAATAATCTTGCTTGCGATGAAAGCAGAACTTCATTGGACACCACATTCGAAAATGATCTTACTTCGCCATCGCCATCGTCATCAGATAACTCGACAACTTCTAGCTTTGAAGACTGTGCAGAACAGCTTCAAATTAGTAATGGTGCGCTTCAAGCCGCCAAGTCAGTAGCTAATATTCAGGTTTATAACTTAGAAGATGCAGAAGACGATGATCAAACTATTGGTGATGGAGAAAGTATGGTGTTTGACGAAGAAGAAGAAGAGGAGGAGGAGAAGGAGGATGAAATGCTTAAAGATGAAGAAGTTGAGTATGAGGAAGAAGATTTATATCTTGACTATACAAACTCAGAAGGTGAAGAACAAGAAATTTACGAAGAAGATGCTGACTTAAGTGTTATTTATGAAGAAAATGAAGCAGATCTTGCAAGTCAGAGGCCTGCTAGTTCCAATAGTTACTGCATGAGTGAGTCATCAACGCTAGAACAAAGTAAGTCATCCAAAAGTGAAGAAATATTATTGGCAGATGAAGACATCGAGGATAATTCCAATTCAGTAACAGTGCGGTTGCCTTTGAGATTCTCCTTCAGTCGTTCAATAAACGATGAAAGTGTTGCTACAATCGAAGTTGGAAACAGTCAAATTGACGACAAAGACAAATCTCTAAGTATGGCTGATATTGAACCGAATTCCGAGCAATGTGATGATACTGACCCCTATGACTGTGATGTCAGTGTAACAATAAGCCTAAGTCATTGTTCTGGATCAGAAGAAAGCAATGCTACCCTTTCCTCACCAGCTGCGTCGAAATTTGACAATGAAATTATGATGAAGAAATGCATTTGGGATTCAGACGAAGAAGATGTATCGGTATCTTTGACATTGCCAAGTCGTAATCATTCTTTCGATCAGTCTAAAAACATTAGCGTGACACTGCCGATTACTTCACCTGTAACGCATGATGAAATAATGGAGGTTCCCCTTCCAAGTAAATTGACAGAGGAAAATGCTGTCGACGATGAGGAAATCGATTTCTGGGCAACTCTGTCATCAGGAGAGGCAGATAAAACGAACTATGCTGAAAGCTCCCGACATAACAAGTTTGAAGTCGTAAAAGAGGTTTCTCATACAAGTGAGGCAAAAGATGAGAATATTGTTGACGAAGAAGAAGACTTCTGGGCAACTATTTCGTTACTAAAATCAAACAAAACACATGACGAAGAGGCACTAGCTGAGAGCTCGTCACATAAAGAGGAGATAAAAGAGGTTTCCTATTCAGCCGATGCAAAAGATGAGGTCGTTGAGGAAGAAGATTTCTGGGCAACCATTTCATCGCACAAAATTAATAAAGCAGAGGCTGTACTTGAAAGTTCATCGCATATTAAACATGAAGAAATAAAAGAGGTTTCTTATACAAGCGACGCAAAAGATGAGAACATTGTCGAAGAAGAAGAAGAAGAAGAAGAAGATTTCTGGGCAACTATTTCATCGATAAACTCTAACAAAACACATGATGAAGAAGCTGTTCTTGAAATCATACCACACAATAATCACGATGAAATTGAAGAGGCTTGCAATTCAGTCAAAGCCAAGGATGTGGAAACTGTCGATGAAGAATTAGATTTCTGGGCAACCCTACAGGCAACAAGAAGTGAAGCTAAACTTTTTCTACAAAAAACCGCAGGTTTTTGGGGTACGTCATCTCTTGATGCAAATAAGAAAAATGAAAGTCAATCTACCGATATCCATACTCCTGAGAAAAGTGCTCAAACTCCACCGATCACCATCCCTGAGCCTGCTAAAAATATCCCAATTGAACCAACCAACATTCATGTGCCTAAGGAAATCGCTCCAACTGAGAATCGTGAAGGCAATAGTTTAGAGCCGGAAGTAAAGAAAACAGTCAAGCCAAAGAAAAAACTCACAAATTCAGAGAATTCAACTACAAAAGTTAAGAAAAAGAAGCTGAAGCAACCAGAGAATCCTCCAAGTGATAAAGAAATGATCAACCAAAAAGTTAATGTCACTCCCCAGAAGGCTGCAGAGAATTCTAAGACAATGGAGCTTCCAACCGAAGAAAGTTCAACAAATGGCAAGATAGTGGAAGTTGAGACCAAATCAAAAACAATTAAAATTGAGAGTATCACTGAACAAAAAATCGATGGAAATTTGCATTCTTTTATCAAAAAAGAGAACTTAAGAAGTAAGCTGGTTTCTGAAATAGCAGAACTAAAAGCTCAAGTCATGGAACGAAAATTCTTTCAATCTTTGCTAATTCCTGAAAAACCAGTTCCTATTCAAGCAGTTCTTAGCACTGTAGAATGTGAATCAACGACAATCACAGAAACCACAGATAAAAAAACAAAAACCACACTTATAAGTGAAGAAATTAGTCACAATACTTCTATCAAAATTGCGGAAACTTCTTTAGAAAAGCCGAATGAAGTAGAAGTACAAAAACCCAAAAAGAAAGTAATTAAATCAAAGGTGGCCGAACAAGATAAAAATAAACCGAAAATAAAGAAAACACTTCGAACAGCGACATCTACAAAGCAAGAAGATGGGGAAGAGAAACAAAAATCTTCTAAAATTCTTAATTCTACGAAATCTAGTGAAAATATTGTGTTGAAAATTGAAAAAGGAAAGCAGTCCTCTTTAGCTGAAGAGAACAATACTCAAGATCATAACATAACAGATTTTCTTGTCGAAGATAAGGCTGTGCTAGCATCTGAGTTCAAATCTCCAATTCCCAAGAAGTCTTCTAAGGACGAAGAGAAGAAAGCAATTCAAACCGAAAGCAAGCCTGTCCAACGGTCCGAGATCTCTAATGACGAAAAGAAGAAAACAATTCAAACCGAAAGCAAGCCTATCCAAGGTCCCGAGATATCCAAATCTGCAACTGCCGGTAAGTCTAAGACTAAAACAGAAAAGAAGACAGCCCTTGACGGTGAAAGCAAACCTGTTCAAGGTGATGCTATCTCCAAAGCTATGTTTGCTGAGAAGTCGTCAAAAACTGAAGACAGCATAGTTCGGAAGTCATCCATAACTGAAGATAAAACATCCCTTTGCGTTGACAGCCAGTCTCCTCAAGGTCCCAAGGTCTCCAAATCCACAATTGGCAAGAAGTCTTCTACAACTGAAGAAAAGATGGCAATTCCAACTGAAAGCACGCCTATTCAAATTTCTGAGATCTTCAAAGCCCCAACCTCCGCGAAGTCTTCTAAAACTGATGAGAAGATATCTATTTACACTGCAAGTAAGCCTCCTCAAGTGTCCAAAATCTCCATAGCTCCAATCGCCTTAGACTCTTCTAAAAGTGAAGAGAATATAACCTTACCAATTGTTAGTACACCGGCGGAAGCTTCAGAGATCTTCAAAGCTCCTACTGCAAGGAAGTCTTCTAAGACTGAAGAGAATATAACCCTTGTAACTGGAAATATTCCTGTGCAAGTTTCTGAGGTTTTCAAAGCTCCAATTGCGAAGAAGTCTTCTAAAACTGAAAAGAGGACGGTCCCTCTACCTGAAATCAAGCCTACCGGGGCCTTGAAAGATCCAATTTTGAAGATAACTTCGGGAACAGAAGAAGTAATAGCCACGGGAAGTGCGACTGATCAAGCCTCTGAAGTTTTTATTGCTCTGAATCTCAGGAAGTCGTCTAAGACCGAAGAGAGCATAGGCATGGACAATAAGTCTGTCAAAACTTCTGAGACCTCCAAACTTGCAACTGCTAGGAAGTCTTCAAAAACTGAAGAAAGCATCACTGGAAACAAACCTGTGAAAGTGAAAAAATCTTCAAAACTGTCGTTGCAAAATCAAAAATCAAACATTCCAAACGATATGGTCTCTAGTAAGACACAAAGTAAAAGCAAGATTGAGTCCCAGGATTCAGAAGAGTTGCTTAAACGCAAGGATCACTTTAATGCACTAAAAGATCAACTTGTGACTTTCTCTTGGTCCACAATCGACGGATTTAATTCTCAGTATGCGGTTACCAGCGATGTGAGAATTGAAGGACCATTAAATGGATGTATCGACTACTGGCGAGAAAAAAGGTCACCATCACCAACTTATAAGAATCCCAACTATACAAATGATGAGAGTGAAGGAATCGATTTTCGACTCAAAATTAAATCTTCAGATTCAGGCACAAGAAAAGCAATTAGCTTAGAAACTGAACCACAGTTCTCTGACACTCACTCATCACCTGCTTTGAAAGAAAAAACAAAGGAACCCAAAGAGAAAAGTAAAACCAAACTCCTCAGAAGCAATAAGTCCTCAACACTGATTAAAAATGACGATGCCCTCCAAACGGAACCTCCTACGGAATCGAAGAAGAGTTCAAAATCAACATCTGATCCGCAAAGTAGTAAAAAGAAAGACTCCACTCTCATTAAGGATCTAGCAAAAATAAAGAAGTTTGCGAAAAAAATCAAATCTGAGTCTGAAAACGCCAGCTTGGGAGATATTTCTACAGAAAACGATGCCCTATTCAGAAATAAACCAAGAAGTGGAAGTGTCAGTGAAAACGTTATCACAAAGACCGTACCTGTTGGACCGAATCCAATCAAACAACAACCGAGGTCCTTGGCATCCTCATGTAACTTCCATCTTTACAATGACAATGATGTACAATTTCTCTATTTCAATTCACAACCTTCATATTTTCCAGTACAAAACGAGCCCACAAGAGTGCCGATGATCGGTACAGTAGATTTCTGGTCAGTCCAAGAAAAGTTTGAACCGAATATTGAAATTTATATGAACAATTCCCCAATCGAAGAGAGAAAATGTGATGAACCTGAAACTGACTTTTGGGCTGAAATAAAAGGACCAAATACTGACGAATGTGAAGAATTTGTTCCACTTACAAAATCAGAAAGTGAAGTTTGTCGAAACAATTTCAAAAAAGCCGCAGCGTTTTTCACCAACACAATTAGTACCACAAAGAAAGACGAATACGTAGCAAAGCCGAAAGTCCAAAAGAGTGAAGAAGTCATAGCAATACCAAAATCCGATGAATCGAAGCAGGATAAATTACCTTTCCGAAGTTACGTGTCAATTGAAACTGATAGCGTTCTAGATGATAAGACTACCAAAAACACTGTTGAGAATGTGAAACTAATTGAAAATTGCCAACAGCTAGAGACCCGAGAGGACCCCATTACTGAATTGAAATTAGTGAGTTCTGAAAATATGACACTCACCGTGTCGAATCAATGCCGACCAAAGGTGTTTTCGAAGCAAAAGATCGCATCAACGGAACAGACTTGTGACACAATTCCCACAGAAACAAAAACCTCAGTTAAAGATCGAATTTCTGCAAAGGTGTTTTTGAAACAAAACACCGCTTCAACGGAACAGACTTGTGACACGATACCTACAGAATCAAAAACCTCAGTTAAAGATCGAATTTCTGCATTTGAGAGTGGAGCAATTGAACAGCCTGTTGAAAACGCAAATGCTTCTCTTGTAATTGAGAGCCCGACGCCTGTGAGTAGTCTTAGTCGAAATAGCTCTCAACGATCTGAATCAGAAGTTGAGGAAGATGATTCTGGTGTACTAGACATGAACAAACCACTTTCGGAAACAGATACAGAATCGGAATGTTTCCCCGAACTTCGAAAAATGACTCGTTATCAACGTGCTTCCACACATTCCAGGCTATTTAAGCTTCTCCAAGACGCAGACGATGTTATCGAAGAAGAAAAAACTTGCGACGAGGAAATCCTAGAAGCTGAATTCAATTTTAGGAAGCCAAAAAAAATTGTTCACAATGTTTCAATTACCAGAAGGCAAAACCCACAGGCTCTGCAACAAGCTGAAACTTTAATTCAACGACGACAGAGGCTTTCATTGCCATTGCAACGGAATAGTATTGACGCAGACAATCCGTCATCTCCGAATTCACCAGCTTCTCCGATGTATGATCAGCAAGCGTCGCATGTAAGTGACAAGCTTGTCAATGAATTGGTCCAAAGTCTGCTTCTAAAAAAGAGTAGCATTTCGCTGAAAAACCTCCCAATGGAGAAACTTCAAGCTGCAGCTAAACGAGTCCTTGAGGAGGAACTTGACTCGCTAGATAACACTTCTCTTGATTCAACACCGGCCTTAACACCACAAGATCCAAGAAATCCTTCTTACGCTGATTATTATGATACGTGGAAAACGAAAAATGATCCTGAAAATCCAGCAAACAACAACAATTTTGAAATTTTGCCATCGAGAGCATTTAAAGTCCTGCAAGAATCGACAGCGACAGCCAAGAGAAAACCATGGGCAGTTCTATGTCCACGGGTTCATAGTTCAAAAACGGTCAACAGCGACCTATCTCGAGTTACAGAATCCCCAGAAAGTTCCTACCGGAGCTCACCAGAAATTACCTCCCAACGAGCTAGCAGTATAGGTAGATGGAGAAAGTTTTAGAAAATAGTCAAAAAAGGAAAAGTTCATGACGTTTAGACTGCGAAGTCCGCTTGCAAAGTCTTTTTAATTTTAGATTAATTTGCAAGTGGCGAAGATAACTAACTGCCATAAGACTTAAAGAAAAAACTCTGCCTTTTAAAATTAAGGACTAATATTTTTTTATATCATCTGACTAATGTACTGGATTTGCTTAGAACAAGTGTGTTATCAAGTCAAGGAAATCCAAAGCGGAGGTTTCTGCATTTATTTAAAAATTGATATTGGGTATAGGACCTTTTTTTGTAATTAGGGAGGTGATGTTTCAATGAAAGTACATGGAACTACTTTTAACAATTGTATGATAACTTCTGTCTCATATTGTGATGCATATTTTAATTTAAAAAAATCAGCCCTATTCCGATATTCGATCCGCGACGAAAGCTTTCATGTATACAAGTTAAATTCGACTATGAAACAATTGTTTACCCTCCAAGCGATCGATGGTAGATTGCAGAGGTTTCATCGGAACAGGGCTGAATATAAACCTAAATCAAGCACTTCACACACATACATATGCTTGTTTTTTTTTTAACCATAAATTAAACCATTAATCAGTCACTGCCCTCCCATACATGCATTTAATTGTATTAATTGTTTTATAGAAAAATAAAACAAATTTGAGCAATACTAATTAACAAAAAATAATGTAAAACATGTATAAAAGAAAACTATAATCTTTCCAATCATAAAAATCATTTTTTCATTTTCTTGTTGGTATTCCATTTTTTTTTTTTTTTTTTTGAAACCTTTTCCTAATCCTTTCCCTAATATCTATCCAAATAAATAATAATTGAGAGTATGCTCAGCTGATCTAAGAGAAATGAAAGATAAAACAACATTTATTTGGAAAAGTTCGTTATTTGTAAATATCATACCTACATTTAAGGCCAACGAACAGAAATGACACCACACTTGTCAACTGAATCACTGTGGCTTAATTTAAAAACCAAAAATTCTACAAGCAAGTTTGGGTCGGAAATTTAATTTTTAAGGTACATAATCTAAATTTATTTTAAGATGTTGTTTCTTCTTTGTGTTTTTGTGTGGTAATTTTATGTATGTCTCGCAACATATTTTTCTTTAAGTTGACTGCGTTTGAGCTGAAAACAACTGATTTGCCTAATGCCTAAATATTATATCGAAAGAAGTTTAAGTGCTTTTCTTTTCACGATAGCTTATCTCTGAAAATGTTAACTGCCTTTGATAATTGACCAAGCAAATACTTAAAAATTGTCAGAATTTCCCAAAATCTATTAGCGTACTGAAAACCTAATAAAATAAAAAGTGAACGAAAGCTATTTCCTTAGGGCTTCTGGGTAAAGACAGACGGGTTTGGATTGCAACTTCATTGAATTTTCCCAAATTTGCTTTGCTATTCATTCATTTGATGTATCAAATCTGAAATCTTTTGGTGAGATCCCAACCACCACGACGACTAAGATTTTTCTAAAACAACGCAGAATATCGATAACCAATAACCAATTGAAGCGAAATTTTCACCATGGATACACTCGTTTGTTTTTATTAAATAGTATTAATTGCTTAACGATTTCCGAATCAAATAAGAAAGTATCAAAAAAAAAAAAAAAAAAAAAAACAGACAGAAACAGGAATAAAGATAAAAAACGTTGAAGTTGCGTATACCATAGGGCAGTGTTTTTCAATCTGTGGGTCGCGACCCCTAAAAAAAAAAGTAGATACACAACAAAATCACAATTTTAGTGAGAATGATGGGCTTATTTATTTTTCAAAAGTTTATCGAATTGTGGTGCTATTTTTGAAACGTTAATCACTAAATCATTTTCTAGGTGCAGCCTATACCTCTTCTTAGTTTTAATGCCTACCATTTAAGAAAATGTCAGTTCACACAGGTATGAAGTGGTGAATGAAACTAATAATTTAAGAGCTTCCCTTGCCAGCTCTGGATATTCGTGTTTTCCTAACATCCAAAATACGTCGACCTTTTGCGAACAAAATTCCATTTTAAGCATGCCATCTGCAGCCAAATCTAGAAGACATTCTTTCGTTTCTGTGGTGACATTATCCAGATCTATTGATTTGTCCGAAAAAGGGTTTAAAATCCATCGACGCCCATTGTCAGCTTCAGAGTGCAAGTCCGGAAAGTATGTTAAAAGCTTCGATTGTAAATTATGCAAGCTCTGTATCATACAAAGAATGTGAGCCGTTAGTGCAAAACTTTGGTCTGTCTGTTGCATTATCTCAAACATAACTCAAACATATTGTTTTGCAGATTGGTTGACCACAAACGAAGTTTTGCGTGGAATGCTTTTACTTTTATTTGGCAGTTCAAATATTTTCTTCTCTTCCTTGAAAGTTATTGCTTACATTATTAAGGTGGCTTAAGTGATCTGCCAAAGATGCTAATGTTAAGAGCCAGATTTTGCATCTTTTAAGAACATTAACAATTCGGCTCTCAGTTTCAGAACTTTTGTTAATACCTTTCCTTTGGATAGCCACCTGACTTCCGTGTGATAAAGAAGATTTTGATGAAGCGAGCCCATATCTTCACAAACGATTCTGAGTAGCCGGGTTTGCAAAGCTTTGCTTTGATAGAATTAACAATTTTTATTACCTCCATGAGCACGTCATTTAAATCAGAAGGTACTACCCTAGCAGCTAGAGCCTGTCGATGGAGAAAACAGTGTGTCCAGGATATGTTTGGCATTAATTTTGCAATGAGATCACTACTTTTGCCAGTCATAGCTTTAGCGCCATCGCTACAAATTGCAATACATTTTTTCAGACAATATCGTAGTTGCAAGTGCTTTCCAAAAATATATCGTACAAACTACAAACACTGGCCAGTAGTGTTTGCAGGAAGTGCTTTGCAAAATGAGATTTCTTCCGTGATACTGTCATCTGCTTCAAAGTGCACAAATACCATAAACTGTCAGAAGCATCTGTAGATTCGTCAAACTGCAAAGCAAAATGTTGGCTGTTCTTTAATTTTCCAACTTTTTGTTCTGCGTGAACACATTGCCTGTTCATGAACATTTGAACATGCTCAAGTAAGTGGGTGGCACGCGCGTGGCGCTTTTTGCCGCCGAAATGGCAATGCGGTGTGGCAACGTCGCCGTCGCCGACGCGACACAGTTAAGCCCGACGCGACGCAGTTAAGCCCGCGTGAATAATAAGTAAATGTACCACAGTTTATTTTAGTAAAATTATTCTTTGGCTTTCTATGACGAGAGGGGGTCGGCAGAATAAATCAAAAAGATTGAAAAACACTGACATAGGGGGACATTTTTGAGTGCTGTGACATTTGGTCGTGCGTCGTCGTCGTTGGTCATATTTTCATAATATTGCCATAAATGCTACTTCCAAATTGTGTCTTGCACCGTTTGTCGTTCTGAAAAGCGAAATTAGTTTATTGCTCACTCAACCGAAAGCATTTTGCAAGTTCGACATTGAAAAATTCAGATTGCTTATTATGTTTACATTCCAATTGATGAGAGTCCCCACAGATTTCATACATTTGCAGTTGTCACGACGACAAAAATCTTATCAACATCGTTTCTGCTGTTGACGTGACTGCAAAATAGATTTGGTTTGAGAAATCCTCTACCCCTTAGGCCGCGTTTCCATTTGCAAGAAAACTTCTGCAAGAAATGTCTGACAGTCTGTCCGACTGTGACTTGCAATTGGAAAGTGCGAAGCAAGTTCGATCGCGACAGTCCTTGCATAACTTCTTGCGAGTATTCGCGAGTGCAATAAATTGCAGGTTTAATCAGGTTTGCATTGACTCGCGACAGTTCTTGCAGTTTACCGAAATAGTTTCGTATATATCGCGCTCGCGTCTGGTTGGTCTTTCGTTTTTATAAAAAAAATGAGTCAAAAGAAAGTACGTGAATGGTCTCGCGAGGAAATAATGCGGTCAATTGAACGTTAAAAGTGTAATCCGTATTTATGGAATGTTTAGGGATGTTAAGAGTCCCAGCGTCAAGAGGAGTCTTTCCTTCGTTGATATTGAATCACGGAATCGAGTGCCCTGCTTTTTTAAAATAGGGCTCACTTTTATTAACAAAACTTCCAAATCAGCTGGGGTCATCCAAGTGAGATTGTTGATCGTCTTCTATGTTTAGTTCTTTCAGTAAATTATAGAAGACACCAGCTACCCGTCCTCTTAAAATCCAATCGCGCAGCCAAGTTGATCTTTTTTCTTTTTTATCAATAAAATTGTAATTGAAGCTGTTAAACGTTAAAGTATTCTCGCCATGATTTTTTAATTTTAAATAAATAACCGAATTTCGTGCGAGATTAATGACTTTCTTGTGTAGATGATACCTCTGCAATAAATTGCGACAGTATGATGCAAAACATTTATTTGCAGAAGATTTTACAAGAATTCATATAGCACTGAAAACGCTACTGCAAGAAACTTCTGCAAGACTTCCGCGAGTTTACTTGCACATGGAAACGCGGCCTTAGAATAGAATAGAATTTTCGACTTTGTAGATGTCTTTGAGTCAACTTCTTAAATGCTCTTATTGCGAAGTGTGATGGTGCCCGTGGCGTATTGGTTACCATGTCTGCCTGTTACGTAAGAGGATCAAGGTTCAAATCGCAAAGCAAAAACAGAAAATGAAATTGGCAAGTCCTACGATAGGAATTTCACTGGCCTGAAATACACATTCTGAATTAGCCGTTCTGAATCGGCAAAAATTGTAGGTCCCATTCCATTTCTTGCAAGGTTTGGCTGTGGCCCATCTTGAGGTTATGGAAATATGTCAATATATAAACGAAATCCAAAGAAAAAAAAGGAAGCTGTAGTCGAGGTGAGACTTAAATAGTCTCACCTGGAAGGGCTCTAGACATAGTTTGCTTTTTATTCATATAAAACAACTTGGCTACTTTTGGCTTCTAGCTAAAGCTTTGACTTGCTACGGCATAAGCTTCTTCTTGAAATAGCTTTAAGGACCTCCCAAACCAAAATTGAGTTATACACCGACGCATGAGAATAGCCACACCAACGCGACAAACGCGTTTCTGCCGCTGCCGCAATTACAAAAATGATTTGCTCTGGGAAGAAAATTGTGGCAGCTCACACTAAGCGCCAGGAACGGTGCCGCATTTTAATACAATTTATTGCGGTCGTCGCTGTCAACAGAAATTGTGTCAACAGCGTTTGTTACTCTGCCGCAACTGCAAAATCAGTTTGGTTCACTTTTATTTACAAGACCTTATGTTTAAATTTGTCAAGGTCCTAGATGGTGCAACATCATAGATTTTTAGGATAATCTGTGCAAGGTTGTAGATGTGCAAGGAGACTATCATATCTTTTTTTTTCGCTTATAGTCTACTTAAGTCTTATAGTCTCTATAAGTGGTAAAAACTTTGCATCGGTTTTATTATTATTTTGTTGTTTTTTTTTCTCCGTCTATTACCTTAACACTTGGCTCATCAATCTGAAGCGATTTCTTTAAGACAGTTTCTGTCAGCCGGTTTCTTTGCTTGTTCTCCACTTCTTAACTATATTAATCTCAAGAGATTTTCCATGGACTGTTTCTACTTTTTTATTTCACTTTCTTCTTTTCATTTCTGTCATTAAAAATAAAGTTAAAACTTAATATTTGAGATTACAGATTGTCGGGTGATTTTAAAAGAAGTTGTTGTTTCCTTCCTTTTGACTTGCTGTTGTCTGTCTGATAAGCAACTTCAACATAAACATTTAATTGACCTCAATAGGTGTTATTGATGTCTACGTTTTATTTAAAAGTTGATTAAATGGCAGAATATTTAAAGAAAGTAAGTGTAACTTTAGAAATAGCAATAAATCGCAGTTCATTTATCAAGTACAAAGTGTACATATTTATTTATTAAAGTGGTCCTTCGAGCCGGATATGAACCAGCGACCTGCGGCAATTCAAAAAGAAAGAAACAACAACTTCTCTTAAAATTACCCGACAATCTGTGATCTCAAACCTTAAGCTAACTTTTTAAAATAAATTAATCAATATTGGTAATCATAAAATAGACAAAAATCATTATGATTCAAATGTGGATCTTGTGGATCCTAGAAAGCTGTAAAGTTCTTCCTTTTTATACGATGATATGGGAGAGTTTTTTCGCCATTGTTTGCTTTTGTTGTGTACATAAAGCATATAAGCTCTTTAAATTCAAAAAAAAAAAAACTATGGCGAAGGAATCGAAACCAAAATAAACAAACGCGGAATAATCGAAAAACGAAACAATTACAATCAAAATGAACTTAAGACGAAATAATTCCGAAAAAAATTACCTGGGGGTCAATTCCCGATCTGTGAAGCTGTGAAGTGAAAAAAAAAATATCATTTCAGTTTTCATACAGTTTTTTCATTTTATCACTTCACGAACCCACTCTAAGCGATTCCGGATCTAAAAAGTACTAAAACGTTCTAAATGATAAATTCTGACAGTTTTCTCTCATTTTCTCTCTCATTTCAAATGGATTCCAATTGGATTTTTTATCCTTTGAGTTTTGCGGCCATTTTTCATAATTGAATTTTTCACCGACTCATACGGCAATGAAAAGAAATTTATCATATGAAAAAAAAATTGACATTTGAGGTTGGATTTTCACTAATCGAGAATCGAATTTTCGGTGAAGCTGTGATAAATGTTTTCACTTCACAGCTTCACAGATCGGGAATTGACCCCCTGGTCTAGTTAAAGTGAACTTGGAACGAATTCACTTAAAAACTAGAATGTAAATTTATTGAAACAAAAACTAACTTAGCCAGCGAAAATAAACCACATGCGAAATGTCTCAGACGATGACCAAAGAGGTGCGAAAAAATAGCGAAACAAAGCTTAGCCCAGTTTTGCGTCTTTTGATGATCAGAAGGCTTTCTCAAAATAGATCGTAAATTTTTTACTAGACAAGAAAACGTAGTTAAAAAATGAAGCAAGTTACTGCATTTTTCAAATTTATTTTATTATTTACAAAAATTTTAAGATTGCTGCTTGTTGTACTCTCCAAAGAGCGGAAAGAAATTTCTTTAGTTTCTTATACATCAAATTACATCAAATACTTTTCAAAAGTGTTCATTTCTAAGTATAAAAGCTTATACATTGTTCTAATTTTTCTTTTTATTCATTCTATTCCAATTCTAACAGAATAATTTTTATTTGTATTTTCAGGACCTGGACAATCAGATCTATAATTATTTCTCATTTCAATAGAAATCAATTATAGAATTTAATATATTCACTTATAAAGGTCCTATAATTAAAAATTGAAACAATATTATGGTGGAATGGAGGATAAGATACTGGAAACCCAAAAAATGGTTGGAAACGATTTGCTAAAACAAATAAAAAACGAATTAAAACCACAAAAAAATATTTAACAAAATGAAATAAAAATTATCGTCATATTTATTAAATCGAAATTTCAACAGAGTTTGTATTTTGTTATAACATAAATATGTATATGTATATTTTTATTTTATAAAAAAAAGATATTGACAAGCTCTTGAACTTGACGTTTATTTTTTCCAAAACGACAAACATTGTTATGTATGTATTAAATATTTGCAACTTTGATGGAAAATATATCAAGCATACTGTCTTTACAAATAGTAAACAAAATAAAAATGTTTTATCGCAGATACTCTTTAGCTAACGTGGTAATGAAAATATGAAAAAGAAAAAAGTCAGAATTTTTGTTTCATGACCTGTCGTTGGTAGTGTTTTGTTTGGCATTGATCCTCTTAAGAAAATGTTTACCCTGTAAAAAGTCATTGAATCTTTCTGATGGAGACGTAACATAAGTGATCATTGTAGTGTAATACCCCTGTCACAGATCTTGCACAAACATCATTGTATACTGTTGAACGATGTATGTGTTGATCACAATACTCTTATTTATAAAACAGACTACGTGTCCTCCGTAGTCTTACTTCAATTATTATTATTGGCACCCTTTGGCGCTTTGGCCATTCTTAACTACCTACTTCATTTTTTTTCAACTGAAAATAAGAGTCCGTAAATATTTTCCAATTCCGTATTAATATTTTGTGGTGTCCGTGGGGTACTGGTTGGCATGTCTGCCTGTTGCGCGAGAGTTCGAGTTTTGAATCCCAGAAGCAAAATGGTCACGACTGGATCGTCAGAACTTGCGATTGTGTGCTAAGTACAATATCGGCAAGGCTGAGTACATGGTTCAATTATGAAAATTGAATAAAGTCGCAAAAATATTGACAAAATTAAGATCAAATACATATTTCAAAAATTTTAAAACGCCACTTTTTAGAGTTTTTAAAGCATATAAAAACTGAAACCGGTTTTTAACTTCTCTTTTTTTAAATAATGAGGATTTTAAAAATCAAGTATGTAGGTCAGAAAACCTTACCGACAAAAGAAAATTTTTAAAAAAATAAAGATGCAATTTTGCAAATATTCCAAAAAATAAACACGAAATTTTAAATTATGTAGTAAAAATCTCAAAAATTAAAATTTTTCAAGTGTCGATTGGCATTCTTTTTTAAACCACCAAGGACTATTTTAATATAACATTTCGTCAGAATCGTTTAAGCCATTAACAAAAAAGTTGGTTTTAAGAAAAAATGTACAGTTCTTAAACATTTTCTAAAAGATTTTTTACATCATAAGAAAAACCTTTAAGTAATCCTTTAAATAAAGTTTTATCGAAACCGTCGAAACAACTTTCGAGAAAAATAAGTATTATCATATCGGTTGTATAGCAGGTACCACTATATTTCAAGACCTAGAGACTCAATTCCAAAAACCCCTCTGTAGACAGACAATAGCTGCAAATTTTGTAAAAAAAAAAATCGGTCAAGCAGTTCAGGTTCCATATACGGACAGACAGAATTGCAGGGCCCACTTTTAATATAACATTCTTTATCATCATTGCATACTCGCATTTTCAAGCTTTAAAAATTTTACTCCAAACAAATTGTTTATTCACCAAATTAGTACCAAAATCATAGATTTCTCGAAATGTTTTCCAAATTCAATTCAATACTAATTCTGAAATTTGGAAAAGTAAAGAGAAAGATTTTGATTTCAAAAATGCAATTTTCTATTAAAAAACAGACTTTAAAAATGCTTTTGACTGAGAAAGGAGCACATATTTTGAGATCTGTGTCACGTTACTTTAGGGGTTTTTCTTTTTTGGTTCGAAACAGTGAACTGAACTGAGAACGAACAGCGTGAACGTGTTCTGAACTGAGCGTGTTCAATTCTCAGCTCATTTTAGAAACACACTTGAACGTAGGCTGTCAAACAGACTCTCAGACTCCGCCAAGAGCCGTATTAAATTCAGACTTTCAGTATGCTGCGTGTTTCGTATATTTTCTTTTAAACCCTCATCCCGTCAATTACCTCGTTTCCACTTATAGTGCAGTCATATTGAAGCGAAAAATACGGTCTTACCTCCGAATTTTTTTACTGTTAACCGATTTGCATGAAATTTTGGAATTTGGCTCATCTTAGCCTTAACTTCAAAAGTGAAATTGATTTGAACACCGCCACCACCCTGGGGGTGGTTGCCACCCCTTTTCGGGGGTGAATTTTTTTTTTAAATAACCTCGGATATCAATAGAAGGCCTAATTTTAAGCAAAAAATCATATATAAAGGTTTTCAAAAAACCCAATACTTTTCAAGTTATTGGCAATTGAATATTCGCAATTTTTTCACATTTTTCATCTATTTATTGAAAATATCTCCAAAACTATACGTTTTATCGAAAATTTTATAAAGAACAAAATTGTAGCAGGTAAAACAATGAACAATTTGGTTTTTTATAAAGTATTCTAAGATTAATATTAAGCTAGATATAAAAGATCAAAGCCATTTTTAATTTTGTCTGAAATTTAATCGTTGTGGTCAATGCCATCTAGCGGCGAGCAGATGCATTTTATGCATTCTAATAAAAATAGATGTTTTGTATAAGCTTTGAAATGAGCACTATTAAAAGTCTTTTGCAGGTAAAATAAGTGAGCTGTAGTGCAAATAAAGGGAGCATCTAATGTTTTTTTCTTTTAAATCTTTGACTGCACTATTAGAATCGGGTAATCGAATCGCATTATGATTCAGATTTCGATGCAGGTATCTACTTACCTCACTGAATCGAGTAATCTAGGTATACAACGCACACTCTTTCGAATCGATCCAGCTACAGGAGCTGTATCGGATCGGGTAATCGTATTTCAATTCGATCTAGGTATACACTGGCACTATTTCGAATTGAAGTGTGATTCAATTCTAAGTGGAAACGAGGTAAATCTCGCATTATTACACTCAGATGTTTTTCGGTTGCGTGTTTTTTGACACTTCTCTTTAATTTTTTGTTCTCACCCACGTACAGAGTCAAAGTGTGAAAATAATCAAAGCGGCTCAGCTGCAGTTTTTGTATATTAATAACAAAAAAGAAAAACTCATAAGAAGGTAAATGTCATTAGAAGTGGTAAATAATTTAATTAGATTCTGCAGCAATGATTATTGACATCATGGATACGGAAAATACATGCAAATACATGGAAAATTAAAGAAATTGTCCGACGACATACTACTTCTTTACTCAGGAACATTAGAAGATACAACGACTAAAAACAAAGAAAGACAAGAAAAGGAAACGTCAAAAACCATCCAAGACAATTGGACAATCCCCAACCCTAAACTTTGCGATTTGAGACTTTTAAAAGTATTTCTATTTCATCTGGCTTTCTCTTTCGCACTTAGCGTAACGGATACAATGGTTGGCACCCCTAAGCTTTTTTTCACTTTCAATTGTGAATTGCTCTCGCATTTTAAGAGTTAGGAATATGATTGATATGTCAAATTAAAATTTATAGAATTTATTATTTGAATGTTTTAAGAAAAAAATGTTTAATAAACAAAGTATTTTATAAAAACATTAAAATAGGAAAAGATAGTAGAAAGGTACAGTCATTGGCATCCAGGTACAATTGTTGGCACCCGAGGGTACAATTATTGGCACACTTAAAATTGAAAGAAACAATATAGTTTTTCATGATAGCTTTTATCAAAGTTAAATCATAAAACAGTTTATTATAACAAAAACACTTCATTCAACGCGATTAAAAAAATGATAATAAAAAAAAATAAATAAAAAATTAATTAAACATGTCATTTAAAGATCTCTTAGCTACTATCTCATATATCTATTAGGAAATTACATTTCTTATTTTTATTAGAATTGCTTGTTTAACTGTTTTAAAACAGTTCATTCTTTGAAGTAAAAAATTAACTGTTAGTATTAAAAAAACAAAAATATTTTAAAACAGATAATCAAATAATAGTAAAAATTACATTCCTCTATAAATTGCTTAGTTATTAAGTTTAAGTATTCTTGAAGAATATTTCAGTCTGTATAGTAGAAAAAACAGTAATATAACAAAAATCGCTCGTTCAATGTAATCAAAGAAATGGTTATTCATTTTAAAAACTTAAAAATAAATATAATTCTATTCACTAATTATCTTTTGTTTTCAAAGTCAAGAACTAGTTTTAATTTCTTTTTCCTTAATAAGTCATATAATTAGTTTTTTTTAAGCAAATGGAGCAATGAAGGAATCTTCGCTGTTTTCGTCATCCACATTGAATTTTTCTATTTGATCAACCTTTTCCTTGCCAATTATTTCACAAATGCTTTCAAACGCGTCTGTTGGAACCTGCACAGGCTGTTCTTCATTGTTGTGGCGGAAATTACTCCTTCCCAGACATTTAGAAAAACGAATAGCATTTTTACTACAGGGAAACAATCCACATGCCTTAAAACCATTTTGTATTGTAGTGGGCGAAATGCTTTTATCAACCACGTCTTTTAACAGCGGAGCAAACATTTGTTTGGTAAGATTTACACCAGGATTTTTTCGCCGCCAATCGCCCACCGCGTTGTTCCATGAATTTTTGAGTGGCTTAAAGGCTGCAACATCTGCTGGTGGTAAGATGCGAGTCGAGTTGGGGTAAAGTGCAATGAGGATAGTTTGAAGTTGGACGCATAACTGGCTCACCTGAAGTGTCAAATGTGTACTATGTCCATCAACAAAGAATATCACAGGGAGTTCTATTTTTTCTCGAACTAAGAACGGATGAAAAACTTTTGAAATATATTCATAAAAGGTTTGCTTTGTCATCCAACCGTTATCGCTAATACCGTATCCCCATGTTTCGTGAATACTTTTCCGAATTTCATCCTTTATTCTCTTAAAAGGATAAATTATCATTGATCCTAAAGCATTGAAAGAAAACATAACCGTTAGGTTTGCTTTCGCTTGACCTCTGTCGACTTCATAAATATTTCTAGCTCCCTTTGCGGCTAGAACAGACTTAGCTTTCGGACAAAGTAGAAAATTTGTTTCATCTCCGTTGAACACACGACTAGGGTCTTCGAGAATTGAAAAAAAATTGTTTTTGATTAGGTAGTCTTGTATGCAATCAAATATCAAACCAACGGAATAAATCAGTCACAGACACATTTGCGCTAGCCGATGAAACAGGATCAACTGTTCTGAAAGTCACAGAAGGATGACGTTTTAAAAAGGTTCTGAACCACCCTATTCCAGGCATTGAATCGCTCCCAAATGGAGTTTCTCTGTGATTTTGTTTTAAGAACTCCTGTACAGCGCAAAAAAGATCCTCCTTTCGTTTGGGAAAGAATTTTTCTTGACATACTTTTAACCAGTCAACAATTATTTCCTCTGCTTCAGTTAAAACAATTTCTGGTCCGGGACGTGTCTTCAAAAATTTAGAGCTTAAGCGAAATTGTAACGTTGATCTAGGCACGTTGAACTTTAAAGAAGCTGCTTTTTTGGATATAAACCCTCTTCTTATTTCTGTCAAAGCCTGCTGAATGTGTTCTTCTAGGTAGTTCTGCCTTTTTTTCCCCATTTTTCAAACTGAAATTTATAACGGATGCGGGGTATAATTATTGGCAGTCTTAAAAGTACAATTATTGGCAGTGCCAATAATTGTAGTCCCCAGTACACGGATTATTGGCACCCCCCTGCCAATAATTAAACCATTACTTTATATGGGACCAATTATTGGCACCCCTTTTTTTACAACTTTAACAACTTTTTTTACCAAAAAACAATTAAAAATATTTAATTTATTATATTGTTATACTAAATATAAAAAATCTTCATCTAAAAACTCAAAAAACAATCAAAAACGGACACTTACCAAATTTAGTCTCCTTAGCGGGAACACTGTATTTTAAGCACTATTTTCTCTAATTAAGAACGACTATACACTTTCACTGACAAAGAAGAACTGAGAATGAAATACACATAAATAAAAATGCAGAAATATAGAGAAATGATACAGATTATGAAAAAAAACGTAATTTTTGCTCCTGGGCACAGAAGTCTTTGTGATATTTCATATAGCATGAAGGGTGCCAATAATTAGTACAAAAATCGGGGGTGCCAACCATTGTACCCTTTACGCTATTTGCGTTTTTCCAAAACAGTCTGGGTGTAATAACACGCTATCCATGTAAACCACTATGACTACTATTACACGGTTAAATTTGTTGCTGGCAATTTCTTCAAATTTTTCTTTGTTCTGCCATTTCGTGTCGCAAGTGCTATGACTGCTATTATACGGTGAAATTTGTTTCACGAAACAACTTTGAATTCTTCTTTGTTCTGTCATTCCGTGTCGCAAGTGTAATTACACGATGAAATCCAGTTTCATGAAACTAGTTTCACATTTCTCTTTATTTTTCATTCGGTGTTTTTATTTTTGGGGAAAAATAGTTATCTAGCAGTCCCTGGTTGCTTCAAAACCTCTTTTATTGGCAATTGAAAAACAAAAAAGTCATTATTATTAGTATTTTTACTTATTATTGAACCAAATGAAACAGAATAAACAGAAACACGAACAAAGACAAAGGGGGCGTTCGAGAATCGTATCCGGATAGCTTGTTGTTGTTGTTTACGTGTTAAACGTTTAACAGAGTCACACACCCATTTCAACTAAAAAGCTATCCGAGTATTTTTGGTATACCTTTCTAATCAAGTGATCAGCTGATAGAAAATTTATTTTTATTTCTTTTCATGTTGATTTTTTGTTTTGGTGTGCATTTATTTCAGCATAAGAGTATTTTAAAACTCATGGGAAATCGAAAAAAATAAGTTATAATCGTCTTGCAATGATATTTTGAATGTTTTTCTATTTTCAAAAGTCGAATTTTAATATTTCACAGCAGATCGTTCAAAAAGGTATCCAGGATACGGCTATCCGAGATAGGCTATCCGATAGGTTCTCGAACCCACCCAAAGAGAAACGTCAAAGCTGTTTCACGAAACCATAACCCATGACTGCTATTATACGGTGCAATTTGTTGCACGAAACTGTTCGAACACCATAAGTGCAAAAGATAACGAAAGTTCGAAAAACAGAGATGGACAATGTGCTACCGTGTGTCGCATGGGTTACTGCCCGAACACAATGGTGTAGCTGTAGCTGTAGTACGTCGCGCTGTCAAAGTCGAAAGTAGGCAAATGCCATAAGAGTGAACACAATGCGTAGTAGTAGCTGAAGCCGTAGCTGAAGCTGTAGTACAAGTTGACTCAACTTCAACTTTTGAGCGCGCTGCAGCGCTACATTTTGACGTTTCACAAAGAAAAAAAAACAAAACAAAGCAAAATGGCTCAGCAAAATTGACATCTTGCGCTACACCATTGTGGACGAGCTGTGCTACATTTCTCAGCTGCACTCTGACTTTTAATTTGACAGCGCGGCGTACTACAGCTACACCATTGTGTTCGGGCAGTTATGGTTTCGTGAAACAGCTTTGACGTTTCTCTTTGGGCTCGTTCGAGAACCTATCGGATAGCCTATCTCGGATAGCCGTATCCTGGATACCTTTTTGAACGATCCAGATATCTTTTTCCAGATTGCTGAAGTCAACAGCTGTGAAATATTAAAATTCGACTTTTGAAAATAGAAAAACATTTAAAATATCATTGCTAGACGATTATAACTTATTTTTTTCAATTCCCCACCCGTTTTAAAAGACTTTTATGCTGAAATAAATGCACACCAAAACAAAAAATCAACATGAAAAGAAATAAAAATAAATTTTCTATCAGCTGATCACTTGATTAGAAAGGTATACCAAAAATACTCGGATACCTTTAGATAGCTTTTTAGTTGAAATGGGTGTGTGACTCTGTTAAACGTTTAACACGTAAACAACAACAAGAAGCTATCCGGATACGATTCTCGAACGCCCCCTTTGTCTTTGTTCGTGTTTCTGTTTATTCTGTTTCATTTGGTTCAATAATAAGTAAAAATACTAATAATAATGACTTTTTTGTTTTTCAATTGCCCATAAAAGAGGTTTTGAAGCAACCAGGCACTACTAGATAACTATTTTTCCCCAAAAATAAAAACACCGAATGAAAAATAAAGAGAAATGTGAAACTAGTTTCATGAAACTGGATTTCATCGTGTAATTACACTTGCGACACGGAATGACAGAACAAAGAAGAATTCAAAGTTGTTTCGTGAAACAAATTTCACCGTATAATAGCAGTCATAGCAGTACATGCGACACACGGTAGCACATTGTCCATCTCTGTTTTTCGAACTTTCGTTCTCTTTTGCACTTATGGTGTTCGAACAGTTTCATGAAACAAATTTCACCGTATAATAGCAGTCTATTACACGATGAAATCCAGTTTCATGAAACAAGTTTCACATTTCTATTTATCTTTCATTCGGTGATTTTTCGTCTGGCTGTTTCAAAATCTCTTTTATTGGTAGTAAAAAAACACCAAAAAAGCTATTATTTTTCGAGCTTTCGTTCTCTTTTGCTCTTATGGTGTTGGAACAGTTTCATGAAACAAATATCACCGTATGATAGTTGACATTGATATTTTCATTTGTTCCTATTCAAAGCGGCTTACTCGTGTTCTGTGTTTTGCATTTTTAAGAAAACCTATCTTTTTCTATGTTCGGTAAAGTGTGTTCCAAATTTTTCAAATTAGGTCCCAATTGATTAACACCAAAATTTCTCAATTTCATTACTAGCACCAAGTCTACGCCAAATTTAAAATTGTTAATAACTTTTCTTGTGGATTTTTTCAAACTGGGAAAGTTGTTTTCCGAATGTTTCCCAAATTATATACACAAACAAATTGAATTTTGGGTTATAGCGTTAAATTTTAAAATGAAACCACCCTATTGCTGTGTTTCGCACTGCACGCGTCCCATTTTCAACCGCCAATTGAAATATTTTTGCAGTCCACACAATAGATTCCACAAAAATTTTGCCGGCAAACACAAGTACAAAAACCATGTCCTTTTTTTGGACACACAAGTGAGATAAGAATAGTAGCTTCTAGTTTATGCGAAGCGGGCTTGCAGTCAAATTTTCCTGTCTGTTATTTTAAGTTGTATAGCACCTCAGAAAAGTTTTCCTTGTTTGTTGAAAGAAATTCATTCGAATCAACTTTAAAATTCAGTGCAAAATAATTTTGATCATAGTTTGCAGTTTTTTGTGATATTTTCAAAGCTGTTGTCTCGGTATTGACGTGTCTATTCAATAAAAATCAGAACAGTTTGAGTTTGCATTTCAATTATTTATAAATTTACTTGAGATTTTATTAATTTCGCAATGGTTGCCCGAGGAAGAGGAAAAAAAGCAGCAGTAGCAGCCGTCGCCGCAGCTTCCGAAACTATTGAAAATGTAACAAATGGAGATGGTTAGTAAGAGACAAATAAAAATAAAATTCCACCGAGCAACCGAAATCAAAATTACATATTATTTTATTTATTAGAAAATGGAGGAACTAGCGAAGTGGTTGCTCCGGTTGCGGCAGCCAAAAAAGGCCGCGTGCGAGGTGCAAAAAAGGATGAAGCAGTAGAAACACAAACAGTAGAGATTGTGCAGAAACCTACCAAGCCGCTTAAGGCCCCAAAAGGTTTGTTAAACGAAATAAAAGTTGATCAAAAAATAAAAACAAAAAATGTAGGATCTAAAAAGACTCCAAAGGGAAAAGCCAGTGAAGCTGAACAAGAAAAAATTGATGAAAATGACGTTGCCAAAGAGAAAACTGGAAAAGATGATGTTCCCGTAGAGGAACCTGAACAAGGTAAATAGCAAAATCAAAATGAAGTATATTCCTCATTAATATTTTTAATCTTGACCTCTTGTAGAAGTTGTCGTCGACAAAAAAACAAGTAACCGGAAAAGAAAGAACGATAGTGCTGAAAAGGGAGAAGACGCCGCTCCGGGTATATATTTTTATAGGTATACTTTAAAAAGTGAACTATATAAGTTTTTGAATTTTAGTGACCAAGAAAGCACCAAGGGTAACAAAAACAAAAGCTGCTAAGAAGGAAACTGTCGATATCGATGGAATTCCAGAAAATCCTGCTGCTGCAGCTGCCTTTGCTGTTGTACCAGAAGCACAAACAAGTAAGTTCAATCAACCAATACAAAGTAAAAAATATCCCGAAACTAATCAATAGGCCTGAGTATGTATTTATTAAATTTGTTATTTAAATTCTACCTTTATTGGACATAGCGTTAGTATTAGTAGGATACTAATGACTTACTCGAGAAGTAAGTATTGTTCCTTGATGTCTAATAATTTAAGACCAAACAGTTTTGCTAGAAATTGAAGTTACCACAGACTTTTTTCTGGCACAGGTGTTTTGTTTTATTGAAAAATATAAGGAATGATTTAGGACTCAAATAAGTGATCAATAACATGTGTTACAGACTGTTTCAAAGCACTGTTTGTCATTACAGATAAATAGATCGACAGTGGCAACAGGCGCCAGAGTTTTATTTTTATCGTAATATGTGCACAACCGCATCTTCAAATTAAACCATGTGTTGAACGATTTGGCACGAACTTTAAAATGCTGTTTTCATTGCCATATCTCAATGCAAGCCATCAAGTTTGAAATCGCGCCTTTTTTTCTATCTTTTGTGTGTTTTACATGTTCTCTCTCTCTTTAA